>CM069157.1:31846488-33217452 GCA_035221665.1 Okamejei kenojei
TGCATATCGAACAATATGTGGGCGGCTCACTGCCCTATATTTCTCCCCGCGGTGGGGAAGCCAACGCTGGGGGGGGCGTAATAGGTTCGTGGGTGGGGACATCAGCATCTGCAGCTTCCTTCTCTGACATAAAATAAGGTTATATTTGATGTGCATAACATAATTGAAAAAGTACATGCAAAACCAAATTATTTTGCTAAACTAGTTCACTTGATGGGCGAGGAATCAGCGTAGTAAACATGGTTAAATTTGATAAATACTTTAAACCTCAGATTTAGATTATCGGTAGAATGGACAAGATTTTAAATAGTTCAATTTGATGTGCTTTGCTTTCTGTTGTGGATAAATCTGTGTTGCTGTGGGCGAGTACGTTTTGGCTGCTTGATACGCGGCTGTGACAATACCAAAAACGGTGTTTACTGTTAAGTATAGTCAAATTGAATTTCGGCACTATATGAGCATATGATCGGCGGAGTGACAGATTAAAGAAAATTGCTGCCCGGGCTGGGGATATCGTATATTACGACGATTGTGATCATGGTTAACCAAAATGTAATACAAAAGAAAGGCTAGAGATCAGGTAAATTTAAAGATGTTGTCTGCACAGACTTTAGATATGATTGTTGTTAACTATAATACCTTCAATGTCAAAATCTTTCAGAAAAGCCTGATGCTTTTCATCTTCTATTAAATCCCAGAGCAAGATTTTTGCGACCCCCAACACGCACCGGCTTTTCGCTTTGAAGGCATTCTTTCCTGAAAGAGAAATTAAAAATAATCTGATACAGTAATCATGGCAACCAATGTTCTGACTTTTATTCAAGGATTAATGAGACAGAGCTTCTGAAGAATACAAAAAGAAATTCTGATTTACTTTTATCAGCTTTAAAATTCAGATGTTAGAGCTTTGGGTCAATACTTATCAAATGTTAATCCTGTACTTTCAAAGATTAACATCAGTGAGCTTACCTCTCAAAGTCAATACAACTCCAGTTTTCACTAACTAATGCAATTCCACCAGACATAGTACAAACAATTCCCATATAGGTGTTGCAAAGTTAAAGCAGCAACATTTTTGAATGATAGGAACTTTGCTGTTTCTAGCAAAAATCCCATTAATGTCAAGAATCTTGGGTCAGTAAGCATGATGCTGAAGTGACAAAGAGCCCAGGAGCTCACATAGCAACAGGCAGCACATTAAAAATATATATTCTAATATACTTGAAAGTCACAATGTCCACTTCGGTTCTGAAAAGCATATTTGGGAGCACTGTGGCACAATTGGTAGAGCTGCTCCCTCACGGACTGGGAGACCCGGGTTTGACCCGACCTCCAGGGCTGTCTGTGTAGAGTTTGCACATTCTCCCCATGACCGCGTGCTTCCGTTTCCTCCCACGTCCCAAAGACGTGCAGGTTTGAGGCTAATTGGCCTCCGTAAAAAGCCCCTACTGTGTAGGGAGTGAATGTGAAAGTGGGATAACAGGACTAGTGTGAACAGGTGATCAATGACTCAGTGGGCCGAAGGGCCAGTTCCATGCTCAATGTGCAAACTAAATTTAAAAAAAAATCATAGCACTTTCTAAATAGTGAAAATCTAGAAAAAGCAGGTATAAGAATAATTAAAATAATGGAACCTACCAAAAATCATTAAATAGCCTAATGGACACTGACTTGCATATCAGCATGGTTTTATATGGCAGAAGAGGCTAAAGGGTTAACTGACCATTCATTGACCCTGCAAGCCAAATGCATGTGCCCTTAGAGGCTCATTTCCACTTGACTTCATTTCCAATATTGCAGACTCAGAATCCAATGCAGATCTGGCATGATAACATGCTGCAAGCAGCAAGAGGCAATTCTTCACCAATGTACATTCTTATCAATCAGTCACCCAACATCTCCCCCAGTTTACATCTTCCATATTATATGCCAAGATGTCAAATTCAAACTGACAGGTTCATTTGGATTCATTTAAAAGACAAACCAAATGGCGAATTACATAACATGAATTTATCAGTTGAATTTTAATGCAAATCAATAGTCAATCAAGAGAGGTAAGAGGGTTGGACTACAAGTGAGGCAAGTTTTGGAATTCAGATTGCAGCCATGCAGAAACTCCAGTCTTTGCATTTGTCCAACAAATACAACTTTTTGCACTCTGTGACAAAACCAGAGACTGCAGGGCATAAGGACAAGAGTGAAATGACCATACTACCATGAAGCTGGATATCATTCTAGTTGGAGGATTAAAAAGGAACATGGTAGTGATCAGGGGAGTACAGTTTGGGGCTTTTCTCTGCAATGGCTTTGTGTCCTGTCCTGTACGGGTATGGCTGCCCAGCCTGCAGCTGTCCGTATTTTCTCTCTTTTTTTTGTTTTCAGTTAGTTGAGTTTTTCTGTTTTTTGGAGTCCTAGTCTTTTTTATGCGGGGGTGGGGGAGGGGAAGGGGGAAACTGCTTTCTAGGGTCCCAACCTGGTCGGAGAGTCAGCTTTCCTCCGGGCTGCACCGTCGACCCGTCCTCGCGGCCTACCAGCGGGCCTGGAGCGGCGTTTCCTGAGAGGACCGCCCAGAGCCACGGCTTCGGCAACAGCGCAGCGCTGGAGCACCATCGTGGAGCGGAGCGGGCGATACCTTGCCTGGGTCGCCGCGCTGGAGCTCCAGTGAGCTGAAGACTGCAGGTGAACATCGCGGAGCTGCGGGACGGCCGGCCGCGCTGAAATTTAAATCGGGAGCCTGGGATCTCTCGACAAGATCGCCAGTTGTGGCGCTCCATCCAGCGCGGCCCGTTGGCATCGGAAGCCGTGGTCTCCAGCAAGGAAACGACCGTTACAGGCACCCCGAGCCACTGAGAGGGTTCCCCCGTCGCTGGAGCACCATCACCCGGCGAAGGAGGGCCTGGAACATCGGCCCCCATAGCGGCGACTGTGCGGGCCTCAATAGGCCTGACTATGGGTGAACTGGGGATGGGGTCTGGACTTTGTGCCTTCCCTCATAATGGGAACCATTGTGGGGGTATGTTTTTTATGTTTAATCCTTTAATGTTATGTCTTATCTTTTTCTATGTTCTGCATGGCAAGACAAATTTCACTACACCAATTTGTGTTAGTGACAATAAATGTCCTTTGTCTGCCCAGTGCTATAGCTACATGTGTCGGGAAAGGGCAGGGAAAAATAAGATTATAACTGCTAAATAGTCAAAGTGGAAACAAATGCTGCAAAGACCCATTACAGGAAAACAATTTTCATGAAAAATTAATTAGCACAAAATATTGTTAGGACCAGATTCTAGATCAGCTCCCAGATTTGAACTTTGTTGCAGTGGCAAAAACTAACATGCCACAGAGATCATTGCTGAACCCCAACTGTTAACGATTAATCTCAATGATTGAGATGGGAGGATCCAGTGCAATATATTCAAATGTTCTGATTAAGGACAGCGAGAACCAGAAAGAGAATGCAGAAAGGCTCCACTGGGGTATAGAGGCATTAAGTGAATACACAAGGACATGCCTACTCCACTGCGATATCTCCTCAAGGTATGCCTACTTTGAAGAAGTTCTCCTCCTCCCTACGGAGACAGTTTCACAACCTCCTCTCTAACTGCTCCCCCTCTGTGATACCCCCTTCCCTCCAACTCTACGACCACATCCTCACCCAGACTCGATACCACAGCCACATCTGTTTCCTGGGGGCTTGCCTGCGCCTCCATCTCATACCCCGTGGATTCCAGCTCCAATTCCCTGCGTCCCAGTTCGGACCCCAGCCAGACTATCGGTACCGACGGGCCATCTGCCGCCACACATTACAATTCTCCAACCGGGCACTAAGATCCACCCTGGTTGCAATGCGCCGACACCAGCAGGACCTCGCATTGACTCTCCCGAAACTTCGGGCCTCACTCACCCAGACCTGCAACGGACCCCAACTACACTACATCCTCCGGAAGATCCACCACTTCAATCAACAATTCCTGTCCCACCTTACCGCCACCAAGGACCTGAAATTAGCCCGCCTCCAGGCCGTTCCCCACTTCCAGCCACCGTCAATCCACGACTCGACCGCCCCGCAGGCCCCGGGCCCCAACTCTGGCCCGAGCCGCCGGCCTGAGTCCCCAGACGCCATCTTGTCCACGAGGAGTGCCTCCAGGACTCACCAGGACGCCGCCTTCACCGACCTCCACGCCGATGCTGCCGCCGACCTCCACCTGCCTACCGATGACGCCCAGCCCCGCTGCCTGCCCGGTAACTCTGTTTATCTTCCCCTCCCCGATTCCACCGCCCATCAGCAGCGCAAAGCGACTGCCGAACCTCGCCGTCCCCCGGGACCACCTAACTCCATCGCTGCACCGGGCCCATCCAGCATCGCCGGTGTATTGGGCCCGCCGAACACCACAGCCGCACCCGCCTCACCTTGCATCGCCGCCGGACCGGGGCTCCCCGAACACGGCCGCCGCACCGCACCCCACTCATCTCGCCACCTGACTCTACTGCCCGTGGACTCCTACCTTCGGGTCCGCCGACCCACGACATTCCACCGCCCTCCAGCAGCCGCCTCACCTGCAGACTGGACTCTACAGTGGGCCTGAAGCCTCCATGTTTGCTAACTCCTCCCACCGCTCTGTCTTTAACGGCACTGGGTCCTAGTGCCTGTCTCCCAGCCCCAGTAACCTTAGTGGCTATTCCACTGGGTCTTCCCCATCCCCCCCCCTACCATGTAACCCCTGCTCTTCCCCACCCACACCACAGCCCCCATACCCCCCCACCCCCTGACCACCCTCAACCCCCCCACCACACAACGCTTCGTCCTCAGTCCACTCACCTGCCTTCCTCCGGCCACAACCCCCATCCTTGCCACGTGTTCACCATCCCCCCGGACCTCCCCCTCTCCGACATCGAACGGTCTGTCCTCAGCAGAGGTCTCACCTTTGTCCCCCTCTGTCCCCACCTCAATGAGTTCCGCGCCCACCACGACTTGGAGCTCTTCTACCATCGCCTCCGCCTCACACGTTCTTCCACGGGAAGAAGCCCTCGTCCCCCCACTGATGATCCCTTTTTCTGTCTCCCACGTACCGCCTCCACTTGGACCCCCCCCCTCGTAGCCTTCCGGCTGTAGAACTATTTATCCAGAACTGCCGTCGGGACATCAACCGCTTCGACTTCTCCACCCCCGTCTCACTCCAATCTCTCCAGCCCCGAACGTACTGCCATCGACTCACTCCGTAACAACCCAGACTGGGTTATCAAACCCGCCGACAAGGGAGGTGCCGTGGTAGTCTGGCGCTTCGATCTCTACAAAGCGCCAACTCTGACACCTCCTCCTACTTACCCCTGGACCATGACCCCACTGACGAACACCAGGCCACCATCTCGAGCACCATAACCGACTTCATCAGCTCCGGCTCCCTACCCCCCCCCCCCCCCCCCCCCGAGCCTCCGACCTCATCGTTTCCCAGCCCCGCACGGCCCGATTTTACCTTCTCCCCAAAATCCACAAACCCGACTGCCCTGGCAGACCCATTGTCTCTGCCTGTTCGTGCCCCACCGAACACATTTCCACATACCTTGACGCCATCCTATCCCCCTTTGTTAAAACCCTCCCCACCTATGTTCAAGACACCTCAGACTCTCTCCGTCGGCTCCGTGCATTCCATTCTCCAGGCCCCCATCCTCTCATCTTTACATGGACGTCCAGTCACTCTACACCTCCATCCCCCACCAGGACGGTCTCAAAGCCCTCCGCTTCTTCCTCGACCAGAGGAGCAACCCATACCCGTCCACTGACACCCCCTCCGCCTAGCAGAGTTGGTCCTCACTCTCAATAACTTCTCTTTTGATTCCTCCCATTTCCTCCAACACAAGGCGTAGCTATGGGCACACGCATTGGGCCCCAGCTACGCTTGCCTCTTTGTTGGGTACGTCGAACAATCCTTGTTCTCGGCGTACCAGGGCCCCATCCCCGACTCTTCCTCCGTTACATCGACGACTGCTTTGGTGTCACCTCCTGCACCCACACACAACTGACTGACTTCATCATTTCACCACCAACTTCCATCCGGCACTCAAATACACTTGGACCTTTCCGACACTTCCTACCATTCCTTGACCTCACCATCTCTATTGCAGGTTGATACGCTCCTGACCGACATCCACTACAAAACCTACTGACTCCCACAGCTACCTGGACTACTCTTCCTCCCACCCTGCTTCTGTAAGGACTCCATCCCCTATTCCCAATTCCTCCGTCAACGCCGCATCTGCTCCCAGGATGAGTGTTCCACACCTGGTCATCACAAAAGGCCTCATTCTTCAGAGAACGGGGATTCCCCTCCCCCACTATTGATGAGGCTCGCACCAGGGTCTCCTCCATACCCCCGCAACACTGCCCTCGCTCCCCATTTCCCCCACTCGCAAACAGGGCAGAGTCCCCCTGGTCCTACCTTTCACCCCACCAGCCGGCAAATACAACATATAGTCCTCCGCCAGTTTGCCACCTCCAACATGACCCCTCCACCCGCCACATCTTTCCCATCTCCCCCCCTGTCTGCCTTCCGCACAGACCGCTCCCTCCGCAACTCCCTTGTCAATTCTTCCCTCCCCTCCCACTCTACCCCTTCCCCGGGGCACTTTCCCTTGCAACCGCAAGAAATGCAACACTTGTCCCCTTCACCTCCCCCCCTCCACTCCTTTCAGGGACCCAAGCAGTCCTTCCAGGTCCGACAGAGGTTCACCTGCACCTTCTCAACCTCATCTACTGCATCCGCTGCTCCAGATGCCAGATGATCTATATCGGTGAGACCAAGCGGAGGCTTGGGCGATCGCTTCGCCGAACACCTCCGCTCGGTCCGCAATAACCAACCCGACTCCCGGTCGCTCAGCACTTCAACTCCCCCTCCCATTCCACATCCGACCTCTCGTCCCTGGGCCTCCTCCACGGCCAGAGTGAGCAACACCGCAAGCTGGAGGAACAGCACCTCATATTCGCTTGGGAGTCTGCATCCTTTGGGCTTGAACGTTGAATTTTCTCAATTCTGTTAACCCTTGCTGTCTCCTCCCCTTCCCACCTCTCCCTCAGCCCTCGGGCCCTGGCATTCCCTCCATCTCTATCTCCCTCCCCCCACCCCAGTCGCACCAGCTTCTCATTTTCACACCACAAACAGCTTACAATGGCTTGTTCCCTTTATCACCGATACTTTTTTGCATATCTTTCACTCATTGTTCCTTATCTCTCCACATCACCGTCTATATCTCTCGTTTCCCTGATCCCTGACCAGTCTGAAGAAGGGTCTCGACCCGAAACATCGCCCATCTCCTTCGCTCCTTAGATGCTGCTGCACCCGCTGAGTTTCTCCAGCTTTTTGTGTACCCCATGCCAAATGAATAATGTGCAGAAATATGGCTATTCATTTTGGAACAAAAATAGCGAAGCAGAGATTCAAAACTATTGGCATTCACAAGATATTCAAGAGCATGAATCACTGAAAATTAGTGATCAGGTACTGCAAGTTAGAAGGCAAACTGCATATTGACTAAACGCTTTTTAACTGCAGGAAAGTCGTTGAGTCAACTGTCAGTCCTGATCGTTGAATAATGAAGTAGGTACAAGGCGATCCACGAACAACTCTCAATTTATCATGGTTCTACTGATTTATAGGGCATGGCAGAGATATTTCCAGAAGGGAAGATAATGTAGCTTTCCTTATTAGTTTAGATACATTGCAGAAAGGGGCCCTTCGGCCCACAGACCCATGCACTATCACTATCCTGCACACTGGGGATCTCGGGCCAGGACCCTCCACCTCAGCACCACAGAGCCATCAGGAGTTGGTACACAAAAGGCTGGAGAAACTCAGCGGGTGCAGCAGCATCTATGGAGCGAAGGAGATAGGCGACGTTCCGGGATGCTGCTGCACCCGCTGAGTTTCTCCGGCTTTTTTTTTTGTCGACCTTCGATTTTCCAGCATCTGCAGTTCCTTCTCAAACACGCCGTCAGGAGTTGCCCAGGACAAGGGCCGGCCACCGAGACCAGCAACTCAGACGTCGTAACTCCAGAGAGACACACAAAGCTGCAGTAGCTCAGCGGGACAGGCAGCAAGCAGCCTCTGTCGGGAGTTTCTTTTTTGTGTCTACGTTCGGCTTAAAACCCGCATCTGCATTCCCTTCGCAACGTTGTCGGCGCCCTAGGGGTCGAGTCCGGCCGGGCCGCACACTGTGTTGTGTGCACGGTTATCAAAGCAAAGATTCTCACTAGCACATGTGTTAAAAAAGTAACAACCACGGACAGACACGCCAAGACACACCGCGGCCTGCGGGGATGCGGTGCAGCTTCGGCCCCCCGGCCCGGCCGCTACTGACCTCAGTCGCCTCTCCGCGCCCGCCCGTGCCGCTTCTCCCCGCCCGCCACAATTTAAATTTCAAACGCAACGGACAAACCGCGGCTCGGGGACCCGCCCTCTCCCCCCGCCCCAACCAATCACTGCCGTGGGCAGGCCCAGTACTGACCATTCATAGCACGCCTGAAGACGTCACGCCCAATCACCGCACGGATTTCTACGCCGGCGCCGCGCCCAATCATAACCGGCCTCCCTCGGCAGCGGCCAATCATAACCCGGTTCGCCTCTCTCTCTCTCTCTCTCTCTCTCTCTCTCTCCCCTCCCTCCTCCCTCCCCCTCCCTCCCTCTCTCTCTCCTCCCCCCCTCTCCCTCCTCTCCCTCTCTCTCCTCCCCTCCGTTGGAACCCCATTCTCTCTATCTCCCTCCCCCACCCTAGTCGCACTAGCTTCTCATTTTCACACCACAAACAGCTTACAACGGCTTGTTCCCTTTATCATCGATACTTTTTTGCATATCTTTTATTCATTGTTCTTTATCTCTCCACATCACCGTCTATATCTCTCGTTTCCCTGATCCCTGACCAGTCTGAAGAAGGGTCTCGACCCGAAACGTCGCCTATCTCCTTCGCTCCTTAGATGCTGCTGCACCCGCTGAGTTTCTCCAGCCTTTTGTGTACCCTCCCTGCTCACACCCTGTCCCACTTAGGAAACCCCTGGAGACTTTGTCAAATGCCTCCGGGAACCGCACGGAAACCATGCGTGGGGCGCAAAGTCTCCAGAGGTTTCCTAAATGGGACAGGGGCATTACACAAATTGTTCTCCATTTAGTGCACTCTTAGTTTCCTATTGTCGTCAACTTTATTTGTCATATACACATACAAAATGTGCAATGAAATGAAAGTGTCAATGCCTGTGGATTGTGCAAAACAACACAACAGAACAGAACAGAATCAGTATTTGCATGTTAGAAACGTTCTTTTATTTTAAAGAGACAACACAACAGTAAATTAGTACAGTAAATTATTTCCTGGTGAGATAAGAGTTTACAGTCCTGACGGTCTTTGGGAAGAAACTCCATCTCATCCTCTCTGTTGTCACAGCATGACAGCGGAGGCGTTTGCCTGACTGTAGCAGCTTGAACAGTCTGTTGCTGGGGTGGTAGGGGTCTCCCATAATGTTGCTGGCTCTGGATCTGCACCTCCTGGTGTATAGGTCTTGCAGGGGGGCAAGTGTAGTTCCCATAGTGCGTTTGGCCGAACGCACTACTCTGCAGAGCCTTCCTGTACTGGGCAGAGCTGTTCACAAACCAGATTGTGATGTTGCTGGACAAGATGCTTTCTACAGCCCCAGAGTAGAAGCACTATAGGATCCTCAGAGAGACTGCATTTCCTCAGCTGCCTGAGGTGGTAAAGGCACTTGTAGAAACTGATTGATCATGTTTCAGCAAGCAATATTCTCATAATCAATTTTTGCATTAAAAAATCTTTTCCGCACAAAAGCATTATATATTTTTGTCTGTGATCACTAATCTTTGAATCACAAAAGATACTGGCATCTAGTCTCTTGTGACACTACATATTGTGTATAATTGTCATTATGTATCTGATTTCCTCTGAACCAAGGGAAAAGAACAACCCCAAGTCAGGGCTGCCAACTCTCACACTTTGAGCGTGAGAATCACGCATTTGGCCAAATTCTCTCGTGCTGATCACAAATTTCTCACGTTCTGTCGTGAGAAATTCTGTGATCAACGAGAATTTAAAAACTCATATCAACTACATCGGCCGCGGGTGTTGGAGAGCCGGGGCTGAGCGAGGGATGGAAGCAGAAACAGCGGCGGGGGCAGATACGGACGGGAAGCCGGGGCTGGCGAGTATTTGCAGCGCTGGCGAGTGTTTGCTGGGCTGTAGAGTCGCTCACTGCAGCTCCGGCCATGGAGCAGTGCAAGAGTCCCGGGCCGTCTCGACCTGAAACCTTTAGAAGGGTCACAAGCCGAAATGTCACCCATTTCTTCCCTCCAGAGATGCTTCCTGTCCCACAGAGTTGCTCCAGCATTTTGTGTCTCATCGGTTTAATAGTAAGATTAAACTTCTTGTTTTTAGCAGCTGGCTGCTAACGTTGCCAGCATTCCACCGGTTTGTTTACACTAGTCTTCATAGTGGATTGTCTGGGACTGATAAGGACTCATTATAGTCAAGGCTGTGTTATACCAATTAGTTCTTACAGTGTTTTTGTTTAACAATACTTAATTGATGCTTGTCTGCCCTGCGCTTTAATCCAAGAACCCAGTTTGCAATTTGTTAATCTCTCTAACGCTAACTCTTTCTTTATACCTTGTCAACTTTAAGTTATACTATGTTATACCAAAGGAAGCTATTCTTGTCTCACTTATACAAAGGAAGCTATTCTTGTCTCAGAGGCCCACAGGAGCCGTTGGAAGAGGAGGAGGGGGAGGAGCGACACCCGACCGGTAAGCTTTAAAATCCAGCGCGGGGCTTGTTTTTTCAGAGGCCCACAGGAGCCGTTGGAAGAGGAGGAGGGGGAGGAGCGACACCCGACCGGTAAGCTTTAAAATCAAGCGCGGGGCTTGTTTTTTCAGAGGCTTACCAAAATCCATAACATTCCATTTGGAGAAGTGGGTTTTCTTTTTGAGGAAACCGCTGATTGGTGGGAAGTGGACTAGGGTAAGCAGCTGATTGACAGTATGAAGACCAGGGCAGTGTACTGTTCTGGATGTCAGATGTGGGAGGTCAGGAAATCTGATAGCCCTCCAGACGTCCACATCTGCGCCAGGTGTGTTGAGATGGGGCTCCTAAAGGACTGTGTTAGGAACCTGGAGCAGCAGCTCGATGACCTCCGTCTCCTCAGGGAGAGTGAGGAGGTCATAGAGCTACAGGGAGGTAGTCACTCCCAGACCACAGGAGGCAGACAAGTGGGTCACGGTTAGAAAGGGCAAGGGGCAGAGGCAGGGGCTAGAGAGTACCCCTGTGACCGTACACCTGGAAAATAGGTACTCGGGTTTGAGTACGATTGGAGGGGACAGCCTAGCTGGGGGCAGCAACAGCGGCCGGGCCTCCGGCACAGAGACCGGCTCTGATGCTCAGAATGGTAGCAAAAAGAGGAGGGCAATTGTAATAGGGGACTCTATAGTTAGGGGGTCGGATAGGCGATTCTGTAGACGCAGTCGGGAGACCCGGATGGTAGTTTGCCTCCCTGGTGCCAGGGTCTCGCATGTGTCAGAACGTGTACAAAAGATTCTGATAAGGGAGGGAGAGGAGCCTGATGTTGTGGTACACATAGGTACCAATGACATAGGCAGAAAAAGTGACGAGGTCCTGAAGGGAGAATTTAGGAGTTGGGGGGAAAGTTAAGGAGAAGGACCAAAAGGGTAACAATTTCAGGATTACTGCCTGTGCCGCGTGACAGTGATAGTAGGAATGAAATGAGGTGGAGGATAAATGCGTGGCTGAGGGACTGGTGCAGTGGGCAGGGATTCAAGTTTCTTGATCACTGGGACCTCTTTTGGGGGAAGGCATGATCTGTACACAAAGGACGGGTTGCACTTGAGCCCGAGGGGGACCAATATCCTGGCAGGGAGATTTGCAAAGGCTACTGGGGTGACTTTAAACTAGAAAGGCTGGGGGGAGGGACTCGGGTAGAGGGGGCTAAGGGTCAGGGTGTGGGGCAAGAGGCAGAGAAGGGAAGCACTCGGATCCAAAATGTAGGCGAGAAAGATGAAAAAGATAATAGACAGAGAATAAGGGATGGTGGATTTCTAAAATGTGTATATTTTAATGCTAGGAGCATTGTAAGTAAGGTGGACGAACTTAGAGCCTGGATTGACACCTGGAAATATGATGTTGTGGCAATCAGTGAATCATGGTTGCAGGAGGGCTGTGATTGGAAACTAAATATTCCAGGATTTTGTTGCTTCAGGTGTGATAGAATTGGATGGACCAGAGGGGGAGGTGTTGCATTGATTGTCAGAGAAGATATTACAGCAGTGCTTTGGCAGGATAGATTAGAGGGCTCGTCTAGGGAGGCTATTTGGGTGGAACTGAGAAGTGGGAACGGTGTAGCAACACTTTTAGGGGTGTATTATAGACCGCCAAATGGGGTGCGTGAATTGGAAGAGCAAATATGTAAGGAGATAGCAGATATTAGTAGTAAGCACAAGGTAGTGATTGTGGGAGATTTCAATTTTCCAAAAATAGACTGGGAAACACATTCTGTAAATGGGCTGGATGGTTTGGAGTTTGTAAAATGTGTGCAGGATAATTTTTTGCAGCAGTACATAGAGGTATCGACCAGAGAAGGGGCAGTGCTGGACCTCCTGTTAGGAAATGAGGCAGGTCAGGTGACGGAGGTATGCGTTGGTGAGCACTTCGGGACCAGTGATCACAATACCATTAGTTTCAATATAATTATGGAGAGAGTCAGAACTGGACCTAGGGTGGAGATTTTTGATTGGAGAAAGGCTAACTTTGAGGGAATGCGTAAGGATTTTAAAGGAGTGAATTGGGACACTTTGTTTCATGGGAAGGATGTAGAAGAGAAATGGAGGACATTTAAAGGGGAAATTGTAAGAGTACAGAATCTTTATGTCCCTGTTAGGTTGAAAGGAAATAGTAAAAATTGGAAAGAGCCATGGTTTTCAAGGGAAATTGGACACTTGTTTCGAAAAAAGAGAGATATCTACAATAATTATAGGAGGCATGGAGTAAATGAGGTGCTAGAGGAGTATAAAGAATGTAAAAAGAATCTTAAGAAAGAAATTAGGAAGGCTAAAAGAAGATATGAGGTTGCTTTGGCAAGAAAGGTGAAAGTAAACCCAAAGGGTTTCTACAGCTATATTAATAGCAAAAGGATAACGAGGGATAAAATTGGACCATTAGAGAACCAGAATGGACAGCTATCTGCAAAAGAGATGGGGGAGATATTGAACAATTTATTTTCTTCGGTATTCACCAAGGAGAAGGATATTGAACTCTGTGAGTTAAGGGGAAAAAGTAGAGTAGCTATGGAAACTATGAGATTCAAAGAGGAGGAAGTACTGACACTTTTGAAAAATATAAAAGTGGATAAGTTTCCAGGTCCTGACAGGATATTCCCTAGGACATTGAGGGAAGTTAGTGTAGAAATAGCAGGAGCTATGACAGAAATATTTCAAATGTCATTAGAAACGGGAATAGTGCCGGAGGATTGGCGAACTGCGCATGTTGTTCCATTGTTTAAAAAAGGGTTCAAAGAATAAACCTAGCAATTATAGACCTATTAGTTTGACGTCAGTGGTGGGCAAATTAATGGAAAGGATACTTGGAGATAATATATATAAGCATCTGGATAAACAGGGTCTGATCAGGAACAGTCAACATGGATTTGTGCCTGGAAGGTCATGTTTGACAAACCTTCTTGAATTTTTTGAAGTGGTAACTAGGGAAATTGATGAGGGTAAAGCAGTGGATGTTGTCTATATGGATTTCAGTAAGGCCTTTGACAAGGTTCCCCATGGAAGGTTGGTTAAGAAGGTTCAATCTTTGGGTGTTAATGGCGGAGTAGCAAGATGGATTCAACAGTGGCTGAATGGGAGATGTCAGAGAGTAATGGTGGATGGCTGTTTGTCAGGTTGGAAGCCGGTGACCAGTGGGGTGCCTCAGGGATCTGTGTTGGGTCCACTGTTGTTTGTCATGTACATCAATGATCTGGATGATGGGGTGGAAAATTGGATAAGTAAGTATGCAGATGATACTAAGATAGGTGGTGTTGTGGATAATGAAGTAGATTTTCAAAGTCTACAGAGAGATTTGGGCCATTTGGAAAAGTGGGTTGAAAGATGGCAGAAGGAGTTTAATGCTGATAAGTGTGAAGTGCTACATCTTGGCAGGACAAATCAAAATATGACGTACATGGTAAATGGTAGGGAATTGAGGAATGCTGTGGAACAGAGGGATCTAGGAATAACTGTGCATAGTTCCCTGAAGGTGGAATCGCATGTAGATAGGGTGGTAAAGAAAGCCTTTGGTGTGCTGGCCTTTATAAATCAGAGCATTGAATATAGGAGTAGGGAAGTAATGTTAAAATTGTACAAGGCATTGGTAAGACCAATTCTGGAGTATGGTGTACAATTTTGGTCGCCTAGTTATAGGAAGGATGTCAACAAAATAGAGAGAGTAAAGAGGAGATTTACTAGAATGTTGCCAGGGTTCCAGCAACTATGTTACAGAGAAAGGTTGAACAAGTTAGGTCTTTATTCTTTGGAGCGCAGAAGGTTAAGGGGGGACTTGATTGAGGTCTTTAAAATGATATCCCTTTAAAAGGGATAGACAGAGTTAACGTGGATACGTTTTTCCCATTGAGGGTAGGGAAGATTCAAACAAGAGGGCATGACATGAGAATTAAGGGACAGAAGTTTCGGGGTAACGTGAGGGGGAACTTCTTTACTCAGAGGGTGGTGGCTGTGTGGAATGAGCTTCCAGCAGAAGTGGTGGAGGCAGGATCGATTTTAACATTTAAGAGTAAAGTGGATAGGTATATGGACGTGAAGGGAATGGAGGGGTATGGTCTGAGTGCAGGTAGATGGGATTAGGGGAAAACAAATGGTCGGCACGGACTGGAAGGGCCGAGAGGGCCTGTTTCCGTGCTGTAATTGTTATATGGTTATATGGTTATACGTTGGCTTACTTAATTAGTATCACCATTTTGTTAATTTGCTTTGTCTTATTATTACTATCATCACTATTATTATTACCATTAGTGTTAGCAATGACATTGGTTGCACAACTACCATGGCTATTATTTTAACTTTGTATTTATTCATTTGTGTTTATTTTACTTTATTTCTATTTTCTATTCTCTAAATTATTATCATTGTTATCATTAATTTATTTATTTCATTTTATGTTACTTTACTGACATTGAGCGATTTTGTTGCTTTGGGTGGAGGAAATATTGGGAGTTAAGATCGGACAACTCCATGCGGATGCGAGGACAACGTACCTTGGTGCAATGGGCACTCAAGGTTCGGTTGGGACATTGGAGATCTCAGGTCCGGGGACTCAAGTTTGAAAGATGGCTAAGTGATATGTGTCCCGATTGTTTGTTGTCTGTGTATGTATGTATGTATGTATGTTTTTATTTTTTTAAATTTATTTTTATTTTATTTTTTTTAATTTTTTTTTTATTATTAATTTTTTTTAAATTTAATTTATTTTATACTTTTTCCCCCCCCCCCCCCACCCACACCCCCACTCTTTGCAGCTGGCTTTGATGCGCTCTTCCATCTCAACTTGCAGTACTACAGCGCTCTGCCCACTCGCTTGGATATAGCTAAATATGGCCAACACAAACGACATTCTTAGATTTGTCTCGTGGAATGTGAGGGGGGTGGGGGGTCCTACTAAGACTGATAAGATCTTGGCCCACTTGCAACAGCTTAAGGGCGATATATTTTTTATTCAAGAGACCGACCTTCGCAACAGAGAGGTTACACGGCTTAAGAGAGGCTGGATTAGCCACTTATTTCATTTGAAATTTAATGATAGGGCTAGGGGTGCTGCTATCCTGATTTGTAAAAACGTTATGTTCGAACCACAGAAAACTGTGGAGGACCCTGCTGGCCACCTTGTCATGGTTTCTGGCAAACTACAAGACACACCTGTCATATTGGCCAGTATTTACGGTTCCAACTAGGATGACAGTTCATTTGTAACCAAATGTTTTACATCTCTCCCAAACATTGAAAATCACCACATCGTTGTGGGTGGAGATTTTAATCTGGTCCAGGACCGTATACTCGACAGATCTTTGAACAAAGCCTCTACTTTAACTAAATCAGATAGGACTTTGCATGCTTTTGCCAAACAACTTGGGCTCACAGACCCATGGAGACATACATTTCCCACAACTAAATTATTTTCATTTTTTCCCCACGTGCACTGCACCTATACCCGTATAGACTTTTTTCTCTTAGATAACGGACTGCTCTCCAAAATCAAATCCAGCGAGTATCATAATATCGTAATATCAGATCACGCTGCGACTTCTCTCGATCTCCACTTTCATAAACGAACTAACCCCTTTAAACAGTGGAGGTTCAACTCCTCATTACTAGCAGAGGCTCACTACAAGCAATTCTTGCACTCCCAAATCATTTTATATTTTGAGCTGAATGACTCACCGGACATAGAAAGAGGTATCCTCTGGGTAGCTTCAAAAGCCTATATTAGGGGCCAACTTATCTCTTTTGTCTCCAACCTGAAAAGAGCCAAAACGTCCCAAATGGCAGATCTGTTACGAAAAATAAAGGACATTGATAACAAATATGCATCTGACCCAGACTCTAATTTTTATAAAGAACGCCTTAGGTTACAAACAGACTTTGACCTCACGTCTAATAATAAAGCCAAGCTACGACTGCTTAAATCTAGGCAACACTTTTTTGAATCTGAGGATAAAGCTGGGAAGTTTCTGGCCTATCAGGCCAGAACCGAGGCTAATTCCAGCCATTAGATCTAGCTTAGGGGAGATCCACACTGATCCTCTTAGAATTAATGAAGCATTTGCTAAATTCTATGCTGAACTATACGCTTCCGATTGTCCTCCCACTGCAGATGACATGCTCCGTAGTATGACGTTTCCCCAAATTGACGATGAAGCCACGAGAGACTTGGGTGGTCCCATAACTGTTGCTGAGGTCCAAGCAGCCATCACATCATTGCAAAGCGGAAAGTCGGCCCGGCCCTGATGGCCTTCACTGTAGAATATTACAAAGCTTTCCCTGCTCTCCTCGCACCTGTCCTGAGAGATATGTACAATGAGGCGTTTCTACATCGTCGCCTACCGCCCACCTTGTCGTGGGCTACTATTTCCCTAATTCTTAAAAAGGAGAAAGATCCCCTGCTTTGTAGTAGCTACAGACCAATTTCACTCCTGAATGAGGACCTCAAAATCCTCTCTAAAGTCCTTGCGCTCCGTCTTCAACAAGTGATGCCTTCTATTATCTCGTTAGATCAAACAGGGTTCATGCCAGGCCGACAGCCCTCCCACAATATTAGGCGTCTCCTTAACATCATCCATTCACCAAGTAGTGAGACCCCGGAGATAGTGGTCTCCCTCGATGCCAAAAAAGCAGGGTCGAGTGGAGGTACCTATAATGAGGCGATGGACAGGTTTGGCCTCGGCAATAGTTTCATTCTTTGGGTCAGTTTGTTATACTCGTCCCCGGTGGCCTCAGTACAAACAAACGACACACTGTCGCCCCACTTCCCCCTTCGGAGAGGTACCAGGCAGGGTTGCCCATTATCACCACTCCTGTTTGCTGTTGCGATAGAACCCTTGGCGGTTTGGTCAGAGAACGGCTTTAAAGGTATTACACGGTTTGACACAACTCATAAAGTCACGGTTTGACACAACTTATATTGTATGCGGATGACCTGCTTCTGTACATCTCGAATCCAGTCAGCTCTCTCCCTGTGATTACGAATATTTTAGAACGGTTCGGTGTGTACTCTGGTTATAAACTTAACTACCAAAAAAGTGAGCTATTACCGATTAACTCATTGGCTAAGCAGCTCCCTCGCTCTTTAACCTCGTTTAAATGGGCGGAGGACGGGTTTCGCTACCTCGGCGTTTTTATCACAACACCTATATCTGATATGTTCCGCACAAACTTCCTGCCTCTGGTTGAGAAAGCTGAAAGAGACTTTGACCGCTGGTCAGTTTTACCATTATCCCTCGCGGCCCGGATAAAACTGATCAAGATGGTCGTCCTACCCAAATTCCTGTATCTTTTCCAGCACGTCCCTATACTTATCACTAAATCTTTTTTTGATAAATTAGAAAGGAGAATATCTAAATTTTTATGGTGTAGTAAACCGGCTAGAATTCGAAAGACGATACTACAGTCTCCTAAGAGTGACGGCGGTTTGGCGCTTCCTGACTTTAGGCGATACTATTGGGCAGCTAACCTGCAAAAAATTCTGTATTGGATGAATGATGATTGCAACCGCCTACCGACCTGGGTACACGTGGAAAAGGCGAGTTCACGTCTCCCGTTGTGGTCTGTTCTATGCTCCAAACTCCCCATTTCTACAACATCTGTGGGTGCAGGCCCAATTGCTTCCCTCTCGCTCAAGATATGGAGTCAACTCAGGAAAAACTTCGGTTTACAAGGCCTTTCCATCTTGACCCCACTGCTTAAAAATCACATCTTTAAACCTTCAAGTACAGACTCCGCATTCAAAACCTGGCATAGTAATGGTATCAGTAGTATCAAAAACCTATACAAGGATGGCATTTTTTTGTCCTTTGCGGAGCTTTCGTCCAACTACAGCCTCCCAAACTTCCCCCTTTTCCGTTTTTTCCAGATTAGGGATTTTGTGAAGAAGACATTCCCTCACTTCCCAATCGCCCCCCTGAAACCCTGACCGATTCCATCCTAGCTCTAGATCCCAACTGGAAGAAATGCATCTCTTTTTTGTATAACTTGTTAGGGTCGGTAATATTGAATCCTCATACCTCATTAAAAGCTGCATGGGAGGGTGAGCTGAATATGAAACTAACAGACCAGCAATGGAACTCTGCCTTGCATTCACCTACGACACCTCGCGACAACCTACGACAACCTCCGACAGCAAAAATTGTTGCCACTGTCACTTGTCAAGTCAAAGTCAAAAGACAAAAGTCAAAAGAGTTTATTGTCATGTGTCCCTGACAGGACAATGAAATTCTTTCTTTGCATAGCACAACAGAACATAGTAGGCATTGACTACAGTTATATATTTAAATACACACATTAATTAATAAATTAATAAAGTGCAAATAACAGATGGAGGGATATTAATGTTCAGAGTTTTGTCCGAACCAGGTTTAATAGCCTGATGGCTGTGGGGAAGTAGCTATTCCTGAACCGGGTTGTTGCAGTTCTCAGGCTCCTGTACCTTCGACCCGAAGGTAGCAGGGAGATGAGTGTGTGGCCAGGGTGGTGTGGGTCCTTGATGATGCTGCCAGCCTTTTTGAGGCAACGGCTGTGGTAGATCACCTCGATGGAAGGAAGGTCAGAGCCGATGATGGACTGGGCAGTGTTTACTACTTTTTGTAGTCTTTTCCTCTCCAGGGCACTCAAGTTGCCGAACCAAGCCACGATGCAACCAGTCAGCAAGCTCTCTACTGTGCACCTGTAGAAGTTAGAGAGAGTCCTCCTTGACAGACCGACTCTCCGTAGTTGCCCAAAAGATCGCTTAAGTGGGACAGGCCCTTCAGGCTGCGGCTCGGTGCATCCTGGAGGACAACCAGTGGCAGCTGGAAGTAGGTACCAAGCACTGGGTAGAAACGGTGGAAGATAGTGGCCTTCAAATGGGGGTGGTTGGAGAAAGCATCCTGCTTGCCCGCTAGATTTTCACTGACTGTAACTGCAGGAAAAATGTTCCCAATGTTGGGGGACTTCAGAACCAGGGGTCACAGATTAAGAATAAAGGATAGGCCAGTTAGGACTGAGATGAGGACAAACTTTCTTCACCCAAAGAGTTGTGAATTCTCTGACAGAGAATTCTCTGCCGCAGAAGGCAGTGGAAGCCAATTCACTGGATGTTTTCAAATGAGTTACATTTAGCTCAGGGCTAACGGAATCAAGGGATATGGGGAAAAAACAGGAAAGATGAACAGATGATTTTAGATGAACAGCCATGTTCATGTTGAATGGCAGTGCTGGCTCAAAGGGTCAAATGGCCTATTCCTGCACCTAATTTTCTATGTTTCAATGCTTGAGTATATGGCAATAAAACTCTACCACTTGATTTTGAAGCATTCATGCATGGTGGGGGTATAATGTAGTCATAGAGTGATACAGTGTGAAAACAGGCCCTTCGGCGCAACTTGCCCACACCCGCCAACATGCCCCAGCTACACTACCTGCTTTTGGTCCATATCCCATCAAACATGTCCTATCCATGTATCAGTCCAACTGTTTCTTAAATGATGGGATAGTCCCTGCCTCAACTACCTCCTTTGGCAGCTTGTTCCATACACCCACCACCCTTTGTGTGGAAAAGGTTACCCCTTAAAAAGTTACCTCTTAAAAATACTTCAAACAAAAAACATTGAAATCATACTTCTACAATGCACTAAAACACGATTTTAATACATCAAATTTCAAAAAGTCCCTATCGTGGGAGGGGACACACCACGTCCGAACACCCTCCGTCACTTGGTTGTTCCACTCCCTCGCCGGATACCCCCAAGGCGAGTGATCAGTGATCGCTCAGCCCCCCCACTTTAAAAAAATACTCCGCGGCCCCTGGTTCAGGCAGAGAGCACTGCCAGATGTGAGCTAGGGAACTGAGGCCAGTTGTCCGTGATATCTGGATCCCAATGCTCAGCGCTTCGTGTTTCGGAGTTGGTTAATATGAGTGATTTGTAATTAGTCTAAATTGTAATTAGTTGACAAAATATGAATTTATTAATCGAAATGCTATATTGCTATATTTAAGAGGGAGTTAGATGTGGCCCTTGTGGCTAAGGCGATCAGAGGGTATGGAGAGAAGGCAGGTATGGGATACTGAGTTGGATGATCAGCCATGATCATATTGAATGGCGGTGCAGGCTCGAAGGGCCGAATGGCCTACTCCTGCACCTAATTTCTATGTTTCGATGTTTCTATGAAATGGGATACGTGTAATATTAAAATGACATGCAAGGTGTCAATCTGTCTGTCACAACATACAGCCCCCATTATTTCCTTTAGTTACATATTGGGAAGGTAGCACTATTGTCATTTGCACCTCAACTATTATGTTTGTTTACCTCACTGACTATTTCTAACCCCCTCCCTCCCTAAATTCCTTTGACTGGTTGAATAGAAATGTCCCTAATCTCGTTGTTTTATTATTGAACACATAGCTGAACATCCTCAAGGAGTGTAATCAAATGGAAACAGATTCAGATGCGATGTTGAAAAGCTTGTTCAAAGAAGGGGCATATTTTAAAGGAGTGACAGAGATACTTGCAGGGGAATGTGTGAGGAGGTTATTATTTGTCTTTAGTTTTAGCTTGAACCAGGACATCTGAAAATTCAATGTTTAATATAGTAATTGTGCTGATACTAACTCCAACCAACCACGTAATGAATATCATGAATACTACATTTAATAGAATAATATTGCTTAAATATATAGTTATTGGACTTTGCATTTCGGAAAAGTCCCAGCTGAGAGGAAAACTGCAAAATACTGAAAATATTGGGGGTGAAAATGACTTCAGGCCAGTTTGTTAAGAAAATGAAGGAAATTGTAACAATACTTATACAATGGAGTGAGTATAATTTTATGGATGAGAAATTGTGTTCAACCAAATGATGACTTCTTTGACAAATTAACTAGCATGTTAGATAACAAGGAAGCCAATGGGTGTAGCAAATTTTGTTATACAAAATTTGGTCTATGTAGTGCCCCATGAAAGATTACCGCATTAGATAAGCACCTGTGGACTTGAACGTAATAGGTTAAGTCCAGGGGGTCAGATATGGGGCTTTATGTGTGGGCCAGAGGGGCTAGGAGCAAGGCCAAGTGTGCATCAAGGGTCATGGTCTGGAATAGTACTTGGTGTGCAGTCAAAGCTGGGACAATGGGTGTGTTCAGCACTGGGAACCTAAGCAGGTAAGCAGCTATGATCAGGGTGGAATAGGGGGCCAGGTGTAAGGCTGGACTCAGGGTCAGGAATGAGAGAAGGTATGCAACTGGAGTCAGGGTCAGGAGTAGTACCAGGTGTGCAGTGAGACGCAGGTTGGTCAACATGGGCCAAGTGCTTGATTATTATCTGATTTCCACACTAAGATCATTCATGTTCTGCACCTGTTGATTAGAGCCTTCTCTACTGTAGAATGTAATTAGGAATGTAATTTAGCCTAACGTTATTCATAGCTAATCCAAGCATAAATATTGCATTCAAGTGTAAGTTAAAAGACTCGCTACAGTATACACCAGATTGCACAATTTCACAGTGAAAAATGCAAAAGCTCCGTACCATCTGAATGGGGCACCCCCTCCCACCTCCCACAACTCCCCCCCCCCCCCCCCTCACCTTGGTCGCTATGCTCCCTCGGGCTTGGTCTCTCGCAATTTCACACTCCCAACTCTCACCCAATGTTGGCAGCCCTGCCAAGTTTGTCCAGTATACCAAACTAAAATTCCTTATCCATGGTTGCTAAAACCATTTTAGGAAAGTTTGTTTTTTGCAAAACAACTGGAACCCTCTACACCATCTGAATATGAGCATCAGATCCTACTGAAATTCAATTCAATTCAATTCAATTTATGCATTTTCAATATAAACTTTCTCCTTTTGTGGTCTTTTATTTCTATTTATGGGTATCAGGATGCTTTGTAATTTGCTAATCAATTTCCCAATCTGACCCATTAATTTTGGAGCTTTCTGCGTATATACATCGAGGATAGACACAAATAACTCAGTCGGTGAGGCAGCATCTCAGGAGAGAAGGAATGGGCAATATTTCGGTTCGAGACCCTTCTTCAGACTGATGAAAGTGGAGGGGGCGGTACAAATATAGAAAGTAGGCGGAGAGTGTAAGACTGGGAAGAATTGGGAGAACTGAGAAGGGGACGTAGAGAAGGCAAAGGCTATCTGAAATTAGAAAGGTCAATGTTCATACCGCTGGGGTGTAAACTACCCAAACAAAATATGAGGTGCTGTTCCTCCAATTTGCACTGGGCCTCAATCTGACAATAGAGGAGGCACAGGACAGAAAGGTCAGATTGGCTGGAGTGGATAGCCAAGGTGGGGAAGAAACTGGAAGCAGCGCTCCCTCTCTATAACGGGAAAAAATGTGGTCATCAGGTGTGAGGTACTCTCGGGGCTGCTGTACTTGGCGTAAATGTGGCCTGTCCCTCGTCCTACACCATAGGGATCTCCCGGGCCGTCTTCCAGTTCATCTGGGGGTCGAGGATGCACCAGGTGCGACATGCCACAATGCACGTCGGCAGACAAGGGTAACAGCGTGCCGAACGTCGGCCTCACCCTGATGGCCACCCATGTGTGTGGCTGCATCAGGCGGAGCGTAGAGCCAAGGCATGTGGGCACCAAGCTTGATTGAGGTTCTACCTGTCCCTGGTGTTGCGAAGGATTGTCCTGGTGCAGATGCCACGAAACGTGCCGGTCAGCTGGACATTGCCACACCATCTGTTGCCCGTGGAACGGTTCTTCCGGAACAACACCTTTGACCACAAGTCCATTGGGCAGTGGTCAGCACAGAATGTCCTGCAGGCACTGCATGGATCTGTCTCATACTCCATGGAAATGCCTCATCGCCAGAACTCACCAACAAGCACCAAGACCTGGCTTGGCTGGCGCTGATGGGAGCCCTCCCAGTCTTCCTGCACCGTTGGAACCTCACTACCAGCACACGTTGCCCTCGGGACGGCTGCTATGGAGAGGAGACGGTTGTCCACCTCTTTGCAGAGTGTGGATTTGCAAAAACGAGTCTGAAGAAATTTACAAGGGTCCCTGTCACGATTTATTCTGAACAGCTCTGTCACAGAGGACTCTGTGATTTACGGACTGTTCCCAGGGACGCATTCAGAGACTGACATCGGGTGCTGCTGGAAGGTTATCAACTTGGTGAGACACCAAGACCCGGTCCCGATCCCGATCACGGACGAAACGCAAGTCTGCACCCACACAGCAGCATAGCCGGGGTCAGGGTGCCGGTGTGGGGCTCGGGGTCTGGGGGTCAGGGGTGAATCACCCTGGTGTGGGGGTCGGGTGCTGGTGCAGCGCGGCAGTGACTCTGGGTGGGCGGAGGGACCAGACTGTCCCCAACTTTGCTGCAGCTGACGGGCATGTTGCCGGGTTTTCGTCTCCGTGTGTCCGCTGCCCGGAGCCACGGCTCTGCTCCACCCGGCCCTGTGTAGGGGCTCTGCCGACCCACACCCCATGAGAGTGCAACCACACAGGGGGAGGGTGGACGGAGGGCGGCCATGGCCGGACAATACTGACCCCTGGGGGGAGAATGGGGGGTCCAAAGGAATGCACTCCTTCGGCTGCTTACACCTTGGTGCTCGGGCTCAGTGTACAGATACTAGAGCATTTGGTTCAGAGCGCTCAGTCACCCTCCACAATTATTTACAGCACAAGAATTGACCATTTTGGCGTTTTAACAGGTAAGAAAGTACACCTTCCGTGTGTTAACAGTGTATGCAGGAGGCTGCCATATCCTCCAGAGGGATTGAGCTGCTCCTGGCGTTACGCTCTTTGACCCGGCTATATTACATGCAACGTTATATTCAATTTAAAATGGCATGTGAGCGTAAGACTCACGCAATTCTCACACTGATCACAGAATTTCTCACGCTCAAAAAACAAAATTTTTCATAAAGTCACGAACAATTCAATTCGCCCAAGGCTTCCAGATCTCCTCCACATCCATCAATGAGAATAGTTTTCTGCCAGCGGGTTTCCCGTAAAGAACGAGCAATTTGATTGTCTTAAGCCCATCGCACACTATTTAAAATGCCAATGTAACTGCAGTACTAATGATTCCATTTGACATTCATGGAACCAAAATCACACACCCTTACATACATACACACCCTTACACACTCACACACACCCTTACACACTGACACACACCCTTACACACTGACACACACCCTTACACACTCACACACACACCCTTACACACTCACACACACCCTTACACGTAACCTCACACACACTTGCACACCCTCTCACAAGCACAAGCAACGTTGCCAGTGTGAAACTTTGATAGCAAAGTTGACCGGAGAAGACTGTTTCTAGAAGATTTCAGTGTTACATTTTGATATTAAATGATGTAGTCCTCCTCTGGTGTTTCTAATCCTTCTTCCTTTCCTCTGATCCCATCTCTCCTCTCGGTTTTAGCGCTTTTTTCTACCCCGCTTGAGCTTGTTTTTGTCTCTGACACTGAACCAAAGTTTCTCAGGGTTTGGCGGGAAAGGTAGTGGAGTCCGGGCAAGGCATGATGGGAGTTGTAGTCCCGGCGGGGAGGTTGTCGGCAGTGCGCAGGCGCAGTCCGCTGGGCCTGCGGGATGGAGAGGAGGCGCTGACCGCCGCCGCCGCCGCCCTGATGCCGCCGCGGCCGTGTCCGTGTCCGTGTGGCCGGGTTATCAGTGGGCGCGACTCGACCGCTGCTGGAGCCGGACCTCGAGCTGTCCGCGTGGAGTTTGCAGGTTCTCCCCGTGACCGCGTTGCTCCAGTTCCCTGGTGTGAAGGTGAGTGGGGAACTCGGGGGAGGCTGAGAAACAGGGACAATGACATATAACATGGGTGGGGGCAAGTGGCATCTCTCACAGATCCCCATCTCGGGCACATCTGCCACATTGCCCCCCCCTCTGGCACATCTGTCTTGGGCGCCACAGTACAGAGCGGCTTTTGGAACAGAGGGAACGACAGTGTCGCTATACGACCACGTCCTTCAGCCCGCAATGTCTGTCACACACGGTGCCAAGTTAAATTAATCACATCTGCATGCGCTTGAGCCATGTCCCTCCATCCCCTGCACATCCATGTGCTTCTCTGAAAGCCACTTCAATACAACTATTGTATCTGCCTCCACCACTACCTCAGGCAGCATGTTCCAGGCACCCACTGTCCTTGGAGTAAAGAAAAACTAGCCCCACACTTTAGTTAGTCACATGCACCTAGGTACAGATAAATACTTTTATTCTATGGAATTTATGCAAGCCATACTAAACCTAAGGACAATCATAAATAAGTACAAAGGTTGTAGTGTAAAAATATTAGACTTCACCGAAACAGTACACAGAATCGCTACGTTTCCAGTGCCATTTTGTGCCCTTCAAGTATAGAGATCTGTCTAGATCTTAACGACCCATTGTCCTGGCGGCGGCACTGGGTCAGGGTAGCAGGGCCGGCCTGTCCTGGCAATGTTGTCGGTGTCCTCCAGCGCTGCTCCGTGCAAGCCATGTCTGATCCGCACACTCGGCTTCTGTGAGGCACCCAGTGGTGCCCAATCCAAGCGATCCCTCAGCTGCTGCAGGACCTCTTAGCGGTCCACGGGCACCTCGACCCATGAAGGTGCCTTCCATAGCAACTGCTCTGTCTGCGAGCCCACAGCCAATCACCAGCACCCAATCCTCTCCTTCATCCGCTGCCACCATCTTGAGTGGTGTGACAATAATAAGTCAATTCCAATATCAGAATAAAAGATGCAATAAATTAATAATCAGTAATACTAGGTACTCTGACTATAATAGTGCAAAACTCACATACGTAGTGCAAACAAGTTCATAATTAATCACAGTTTTGTGAGGTTCGTGTTGTGCAGTATTCAAGAGCCTGGTGCTCGATGGGAAGAAGCTGTTCTTGAACTTGCAGTTCCAGTTCTCGAGCACCTATACCTTCTTCCCGATGTTAGTAGTGGGATGAGAGCATGGTCAGAGTGTTATAGGTTTTTGATGAATTTAGCCCTGGGAAGATTTTCTGGAAACAAAAATCTAAGATAAAATTACTAGTTTTAATTAAAAAGGGAAATGATCTGATTCAGATTCAAAACTTTATTGTCATTGTGCAGTGTACAAGTACAGAGACAACAAAATGCAGTTAGCATCTCGCCCAGAAGTGCGAACACCGAATAATGGAATAGTAAAATAGATATATGTATATACAGTAGCAGTAGTGCAATTTTCAGGGACGGAGATCAGGCACTGGGGTAAGGAGTGTCCGGGGGGGGGGGGGGGGGGATGGATGGCAATCACCAATGTGCAGAGTCAAGTAATGTAATAGCTGCAGGGAAGAAGCTGTTCCCAAACCTGCAGATCCGGCAATGGAGAGACCTGTAGCACCTCCCAGATGGGAGGAGGGTAAACAGTCTGTGGTTGGGGTGAGAGCAGTCCTTGACGATGCTGCGCGCCCTTCGCAGACATCGCTTGCTCTGGACAGAGTCAATGGAGGGGAGTGAGGAACCGGTGATGCGTTGGGCAGTTTTCACCACCCTCTGCAATGCTTTCCAATCGGAGACAGAGCAGTTGCCATACCATACTGTGATGCAGTTAGTAAGGATGCTCTCGATGGCGCAGCGGTAGAAGTTCTCCAGAATCTGAGGAGACAGATGGACCTTCTTTAGTCTCCTCAGGAAGAAGAGACGTTGGTGAGCCTTCTTGATCAGTGTTGAGGTATAGTGGGTTCAAGAGAGGCCATCAGAGATGTTGACCCCCAGAAACCTGAAGTTGGAAACACGCCCCACCTCCGCCCCGTTAATATGGATGGGGGTGTGCGTGCCACCCCTAGATCTTCTATAATCCACAATGAGCTCTTTGATCTTCTTGGCGCTAAGGGCCAGGTTGTTGTCATCGCACCATGCTGCTAGGAGCTGGACCTCCTCCCTATAGGCCAACTCATCGTTGTCACTGATGAGGCCAACCACCGTTGTATCATATGCATACTTGATGATGGTGTTAGTTCCATGTACAGGTATGCAGTCGTAGGTGAAGAGGGAGTAGAGGAGGGGGCTCAGTACACAGCCCTGTGGAACGCCGGTGTTCAGGGTGAGGGTTGTAGAGGTGTGGTTGTCCAATCTAACAGACTATGGTCTGTTAGTTAGAAAGTCCAGTATCCACTTGCAGAGGGAGGGGTTGATGCGCAGGTCGATGAGTTTGGTGATCAGTTTGGAAGGGATAATGGTGTTAAATGCTGAACCAAAGTTGATGAACAGCATTCTCACATAGGTGTCTCTGTTGTCGAGGTGGGAGAGGGCGGAGTGAAGTGCCGTGGAGATGGCATCCTCCGTACGCCTCTTCTTGCGGTAGGCAAACTGATAGGGGTCCAGTGTGGGAGGTAGGCAGCTTTTGAGGTGTGCCAGGACCAGCGTCTCGAAGCAATTCATGATGATGGGAGTAAGTGCAACTGGGCGGAAGTCGTTGAGGCTCGCCGCAGTGGAGTGTTTTGGCACCGGCACGATGGAGGTGGTTTTAAGGCACGTGGGGACAACTGCTTGGGCAAGTGACAGGTTGAAGATGTCAGTCCAGACATCTGTCAGCTGCACAGCACAGGCCCTGAGGACGCGCCCGGAGTTGCCTTTAGGGCCAGCAGCCTTTCGTGCATTAATCCTACTCAGTGCTGCATACACGTCGATGGGGGTGAGTGTGAGGGGCTGGTGATCAGCAGGGAGCACAGCTTTGATGGCCACCTCTTGATTGTCCCTGTCAAAGCTGCCATAAAAGTGGTTAAGCCCCTCAAGGAAGGCGTTGCTGGATGTGCGAGTGGTGTTGGTGGGTTTATAGTCCGTGATGGCCTAGATGCCTTGCCACATGCGTCGGGGGTCGGAGTTGTTCATGAAGTGCTCTTCGATCCTTAGTTTGCAGCTGTGCTTGGCCTTCTTGATGCCCCTCTTCAGGTTAGACCTGGATGAACTGTAGGCTCGAGCATCGCCTGACCTGAAAGCGGTGTCACGTGCAATCAGCAGTAGCCTGACCTCGCTGTTCATCCATGGCTTCTGATCAGGGAATGTGGTAATCCGTTTGAGGGAGGTGACACTGTTAATGGTGGAGTTGATAAAGTCCAAAACGGAGGAGGTATATGAGTCAATGTCCGTGTGGGAGTCAAGGGTGGCCTGAGCTGCAAACACATTCCAGTCGGTGTTTCCAAAACGCTGCTGAAGTGTGAAGTCCGCTCCCTCTAACCAAACTTTAACTGTCCTCACTGTGGGTTTAACACGTCTGATGAGTGGAGAGTACTTTGGGAGCAGGAAAAATGAGAGGTGATCAGACTGAGCAAGGTGGGGGAGGAGGACGGCTTTGTAGCTTCAGCCATGTTTGTGTAAACTTTGTCCAGTATCTTGTCTTCTCTAGTGGCGAAGGAGACATGTTGGTGGAATTTGAGGATTAAAGTCTTCAAGTCACCCGCAACAATGAAGGCTGCCTCGGGGTTGTGAGTCTGCTGTTTGCTAGCGGCAGTATGCAGTTCTTTCATTGCAAACTTAGCATTAGCATCCGGAGGAATATAGGCTGCAGTCACAACAGTGGACGTAAACTCTCTGGGCAGATAGAACGATCTGCATTTAATCATGAGAAACTGTAGGTTAGATGAGCAGTGACTCGATCATGGTAATGTCCGTGCACCAAGCTAAATGCACAGACCCCACCTCTGATCAACAGGTTTTGCAGCATTTCTAGGGAATAGAGGTAAATGGGTCTGAGACCCATTGTCAGAATTGATAAAGTTGTTAAACTAGTTCTAACGTATAGAGAAGGTGGGGGGAGGGGAGTGAAGGCTCGAACAATGAATTAAAGTGAATTGTTAGTCACCTGGACACGTGTGTATTGATCACAGAATGTCAGCACAGATTTAAAAAAAAAATAGAGATCATGTCTTGCAAACTTTATATTCTTATTCTGATTGATTAAGAGGTTTGATGAGGGAAACCCAAAAAGCATTTGATAAAGTATGGCCTAATAGATGTGACTCCATGTGATGCAATTGGGATAGATGCAGTGTCTGGCAGAAAACAAGTTATATGGGCAGAACACAAAGTGCTGGAGTAACCCATTACAGACTTCATAACGAAATGTGTGGAGGACTGTGTTCCTACAAAAACCATCCGAGTGTTTCCTAACCAGAAGCCTTGGATGAACCAGGAGATCCTCATTCTTCTGGGGCCCATATCCCGGGCATTCGGGTGTGGTGACGCAGAAGTGTATAAGAAGTCCAGATACGACCTTGACAAGACCATCAAAAAGGGTCTTTCACTCATGAGGCAGATGTTCGGCAACTGTGGCAGGGATTGAATGCCATCACCACCTACAAGGTGAAATCAGGAGACAGCTCGGGCGACAGCAAAGCATCACTCCCTGACGAGGTCAACGCGAGAGGGAGAACACTGATGTGCCTTCCCGAGCCCTCATACAGTATTAGTCACAGGGGCTGACGTCAGAAGATCCTTCAGGGGGTGAACACTCGGGAAGCGCCTGGACCTGATGGTATACCCGGTCAAATCCTCAAAGCTTGTGCAGACCAACTGGCTGGAGATTTTGCGAACAATTTTCAACCTCTCATTATTGAGGTCTGAGTTTCCCACCTACTTTAAGAGGGCATCAATAATACCAGTGCCCAAGAAGAGTAAGATGATGTGCCTCAATGACTATCGACCAGTGACACTAACGTCTGTGGTGATGAAGTGCTTTGAGAGATTGGTTATGGTTCATAAACTCCTACCTCAAACAAGAACCTTGTCCCACACAGTTATCTACCACCACAGCAGGTCAACGAAGGATGCGATCTCACTGGCTCTCCACTCTGCACTGGACCATTTGGACGATAAAAACACACACATCAGGCTGTTGTTTATAGACTACAGCTCGGCGTTCAATACTATCATCCCTTCCAAGCTAATTACCAAGCTCACAGAACTGGGCCTCTGCGCATCCCCCTGCAATTGGATCCTCAATTTCCTCATCAACAAACCACATTCTGATCGGAAATTAGAAACAATACTGCCCTACTTTGACAAAAGGAAGCGACTGACAATTTTGACAAAAATTTAGTTATTGCTTGTTTTAGGGTATTTGAGATCTGCTCTACACAATGGTGAACAAACTAAGTCACATGACTCTCCATGTCTGAGATATTAACATGTCAAAAGGAAGCAACTGACCATGTTCCACTAACCCAATCATCAAGCAGCATAGAAATGACAGCTTGTGGGAATCAACCAATCAGAGAGCTCCTTACATCCTGCTTGGCTTTCTCATCATAGATTCATAGAAAATAGGTGCAGGAGTAGGCCATTCGGCCCTTTGAGCCTGCACCGCCATTCAATATGATCATGGCTTTCACTCTGTGTTTTGGTTGTGAACTCGCCCGTAAATGCTGACATTCTCTGATGTTTTTGCACATTTGAGAGATATGTAAGTATCTGGCTATTAAATATGATATATATTGCATTCAAATTAATGACTTAGGAATGAAACTAATGTTACTTGGTTGATATTGTCTATGAACTAGCATTTATATTGAGCTTTGTTGTTACGAAGTTTCAGTTTCGTCCCATATACTCACTTTTGTGTGAAGAAAGCACTACGTGTAATGTTGAAGTTAGGAATATGAGTCGATAAGCAAGTTTTTGAAAGCAATGACTATGTGAAAAGCAATTGAAATAAATTCCCACTTTAGCGCTTGAATTTTCATGATTTTTTTTCAGTTGAAGGCATGCAATTTTGACAGAAAAAAAGATTGCTGCTGCATAAAATTTGTTCTTAGCTAGGTTAACCGTTAATCTAGAGTAAGACGGATTTCAGTTTTATGTGTCATTTGTGTACACAAGCTGGAGAACTTGATATGATTATGTACAGGGTTTTGTAATTTGAATGTTATTTAAGTGATCAGTGGCATGGGCAAGTCGTACGTCTTTTTTTTATGTTGAAAATTTGTTTAGAGTATACCTTAGCGCGATGGGTTACCGGCGGCGCACTGATTGTTTACGCCAGTTAATACAGTGGGCAAACCGCTGGTAACCCTATCACACCCACAACTACTCTCCTTTCCTTAGGGTGCAAAATATAGACTAAATATTTTTTACATGTTTAATGAAATTGTAGATTTATAAGTACATATCAATGGCAAAATATGAGGGAAATAATATATTTGCGGTTGAAATATAGATAGCTAAACTTATCATTTTTAACTAGAAACATTTACAGTTGTTGTGCCCTTTTCCCCTCTCTGTCCAGTGTTGTGGTGAATAACGAAGAGAACAGCAATCCAGCCAATAAGGAAGATGTCAATTTGCGTAACCTGTTCCCGTTCTTCCGGACAATACACGTTACAGGCCTCAGAGGACTCTGTTGCAGGAAATGCAAGGACCGAACGCAGTTGAGAATCCTGCCAAGAAGGCAAGGTTTCATACAGATCCTGCATGTCGCAAACTCGAAAAGGCAAGGGAGAAACACAACATGAAACCACCATGCAACAACTGTAAGCGAAAATGCAGTGACAAAATTCCACACGAGCGGCGTCGTGCTATTCACGACCAGTTCTGGGAAATGCCGTATGAAGCACGGAGACAGTGGCTGTTTGACCATATCCAGGTCACTGAGACAAAGAGACCAGGGACAAATCTCCAAGGGTTCTACGACAGGAACCACACACGTCTCTACAGATTCAGTGACGAGACAGGCCACCAGCACACGGTATGCAAAAAGTTTTTCTTGAATACCCTCGGCTACAGAAGTGATAAAGTCATCACAGTCACGCTCAACTCAGCCACGCCAGGAGGGATATCACTGCAGAGAGATGACATGAGAGGACGCCATGACCCCAAACACAAACTTTCCGCAGAAAACCAAACACTCATCACCGACCACATCAACTCCTTCAACCCATGCATCAGTCACTACAGACGCGAACATGCTCCGCATAGGAAATACCTCCCACCAGAACTAAGCATTAAAGAAATGTACCATGACTTCCAGAAATCACACCCGGGTATTGCAGGTTATGACACTTACAGAAAGACCGTCAACAGCTTGAACATTAGTTTCGCCAAATTGGGGGAGGAGGAATGTGAGCTCTGTCTAATTTATGACAAACATGAACACGACAATGAAGACACGTCAAAATGTGCCAAATGTGCAGCATGGAAAGAGCATAACGAAAATGCTAGAAGGAGCAAAAAGGCCTGTGAAGAGGATCACGGGGACAAAGGGGCGTTCTTCTCCGTGGACATGCAGAAGTGATCATGTTGCCAAGGCTACTGGGTGTGAAGATGTGTGTTCACACGCAGACTTGTTTTGTTCCATGTGACATTTGCACCCATTGGGGGGGAAAGCAGCAGGCAATAACAAAAAGCCAATGGGAGTAGATTGGCACGAGGGCATTGCCGGCCGGCGAGCTGAGGATGTTGTCAGTGCGTTCGACAAGGTCGTTCACAACGGGGCCTACCGGGATTGCAAGCACTTTACATTTTGGATGGACAACTGCTCAGCCCAGTATAAGAACTGGGGTCTTTTCACAGGCATGGCACTCATGGTTAATGAGGATGGGGGGCCAAACACTGTCACCCTTAACTACTTTGAGAAAGGACACACCTTCATGTCTGTTGATTCATTCCAGGCACAGATTGAGAAAGGCATGCGGGCAAAAAAGAACATCTATGACTTTTCAGACTTTGTTAAAGTCGTCAACAAGAGCGGTGCTGCCATTCAGATGGGACCAGCAGACTTCAGTCTGTGGGAGAATGGAATGAGCAGCGCAGGTTTCACCAACAAACCGGTTTTCAGCACAGTCCGAGTTGCTCAGTTTCGCCGAGGCTCCTGCAAAATCTACTGAAAGACATCAACCGAGGATGAGGAGTTCTCATGTGGAGAATTCCTGAAGAAGAAAGTGGCTAAGAAGGTGTTGAAGGGGCAGCGCTTTCCCCCAAGGAATGGTGCACGGGGAATCCCAAGCAATAGGAAAAATGACATCCTGATGAAACAGTGCCCCCTCATGCCTCCCAACAGATCTCAGTTCTGGAGAGACATTGTCAAGAATCAAGCCTCTCGAGATCTCATCGATAATGAGTGAAAAGAATAATGAGGACAACAAACATGTCTGGCAATGTTTATATCAGATTTTTGTCATGAACAATATATAATATGAAGCATCCGACTTGATGTTGTTTAAGCTTTTTTTTCTGGTTAATGTTAGATACAAATATTTTGCAATATTCTACATGTGCAGTTATGTAGACCAAGCATGTTTATCCAATGTACTTGGCAAACAATTTTAATGCAATGTACCTGGCAAACAATGTACTTGGCAAACCGTTTGTAGGACTTGTACATTGATTAGAGACACATGTGGTATGGCCATTTGTAATTTAGAAGCGCTTCACTTTAAATTTCCAACCTTTCCGTGACTTTCTTGGTGAAATAATTAAACACATCTCCCCCCCTCCCCAAAAAAACCCATTTTATTATAAGTTCACTTTTTTTTCCCAGTTGTGTATTGTGCAGCAAAAAAGTACTGAAACTAACAAAATATTAAGCACAACCATACCAAGCAAAATAGAACACTTTGTCTGCTTTAGGATAATATGCATTAAAACATTTCTTTAATGGGGAGGTTTGTTGAATTGGTGCATTTCCATTTGTCTTGCCATTTTCTACACTGCATTTCACCTGATTATTGGCTGCATTATATTATATGTTCATGTTCTTGTGCAATATTTTTCAAAACCTCTTGCAATTTCAGATATTTCTGCCCTTTTCACACATAAAAGTATGTGCCAATAATTTATCACTACATGCAGTTTAATTCTTGCATTTATGAGATAATGTCTTGCCCTTTCAACACTGGATACTATATCTGAATGTGTCATAAAGTTACAATTAAATGTTTTTGCCAATTCCAGATGTTACAACTCAGTAAATATCCGCTAATTTATATACATACAAGGTTAATGCTTTATTGCATTTTTGTTTTAATTTTTCCTCCTCATTAATATTTTCCTTAATGTAAAAATGTTATGTGTTATACCATGTGTACATGTGTAGGTACAGTAAATTAATCTTAAATGCTGTTAAAGGATATGATTTGTAATGTACTGTTACACATATTAATATTTCTGTAATATCACCTTTATGTTTTTATGTCTTTATCATACAAATTGGTTTGCGTAATTGTTTCAGGAAGTTATTTATTATACATACATGGTTTACGACAGTGCAATAACAGTATTATAATAACAGTGCAATTGTGTTGTAGGAAGTTCTTACAAATGTCATTGATTAGATTTTTCATTGCTTAAGAAATTTTACCCAATACGCTCTCCTTTCTCTTATCTATAATCTTTTAGCATGTAAACTTAATTTTCATAATAAGATTGTAGAAACATTTGATGTATGTCCCTGGATTTTAGCTTTTGAATTATACACATATATGATTTCATGGTATGTTATGATTATCACATTATCCAATTTTGATTTCATTAAGCAGCAATACTTTATTTTTAATCATCATTGTTATAGAAACATAGAAAATAGGTGCACGAGTAGGCCATTTGGCCCTTCGAGCCTGCACCGCAATTCAATAAGATCATGGCTGATCATCCAACTCAGATTATTCAAATTACTGTGAATTATGAATGTATGCCGTTTCACTGTAAACATGTACAGTTCAGCCATTGGCTGCCATACATGATTTTAATAAAACCTGTATTGAATTGAATTTTTATTGGGGAATGATAAATTGTGTTATTTTGTATACTGATAAGTTATTTCAAATCTGTAGCATTGCAGTTTAACAATTATTAGTGGTGCTTTCCAGTCAGTAGTTAGTGCACGTGTACATGTAAGCAGTAAATTTGAAACTCCCTGAAAACCAGTTTCAGTTGGTGTACATGGTCAGTTATTACAATTACAATAGACAATAGGTGCAGGAGTAGGCCATTCGGCCCTTCGAGCCAGCACCCCCATTCAATGTGATCATGGCTGATCATCGCCAATCAGTACCCCGTTCCTGCCTTCTCCCCATATCCCCTGACTCCGCTATTTTTAAGAGCCCTTTCTAACTCTCTCTTGAAAGCAACCAGAGAACTTGCCTCCACCCGAGGCAGAGAATTCCACAGACTCACAACCGTCTGTGAGAAAAAGTGTTTCCTCGACTCCGTTCTAAATGGCTTACTCCTTATTCTTAAACTGTGGCCCCTAGTTCTGGTCTCCCCCAACATCGGGAACATGTTTCCTGCCTCTAGCATGTCCAAGGGTAAACAAGGGTAAAAGCGTGCCCAACGTTGCCCTCACCCTGATGGGCACCTAGGTGTGTGGCTGCATCAGGTGGAGCGTAGAGCCAAGGCATGTGGGCACCAAGTGTCACTACCTGTTGAGGTTCTACCTGTCCCCGGTGTTGCGAAGGATGGGCCTGGTACAGATACCACAAAATGTACCGGTCAGCTGGACATTGCCACACCATCTGTCGCTCGTGGAACGGTTCTTCTGGACCAACACCTTTGACCACAAGTCCATCGGGCAGTGGTCAGCATGGAATATCCTGCAGGCACAGCAGGAAAAGGACTCGATGGAATCCAGTCGCGTGGTTCCCTGAGCAGACTGCCCAGCTTGTCTGGTGAAATGCCTCATCGCCAGAACTCACCAACAAGCACCAAGACCTGGCTTGGCTGGCGGTGTTGGGAGCCCTCCCGGTCAGATCCTTCCTGCACCGTTGGAACCTCACTACCAGCACATGTTGCCCTCGGGACGGCTGTTATGGAGAGGAGACGGTTGCCCACCTCTTTGCAGAGTGTGGATTCGCAAAACGAGTCTGGAGAAATTTGCAAGGGTCCCTGTCACGCTTTATTCCGAACAGCTCTGTCATAGTCTCACAGAGGACTCTGTGATTTACTGTTCGCAGCGACGCATTCAGAGACTGACATCGAATGCTGCTGGAATGTCATCAACTCGGTGAAAGACGTTCTTTTGTCTGCCCGAGCTTTGTTGACCACCCAGTGGAGCGAGATGTCCGTCGGGGAATGTTGCCGACTGGCCTGCTGCAGACTGCAGGACTACGTGCTGATGGACGCACTGCAGCTTGGTGCAGCTGACGCCAAGGTTCGGTGGGGGAGGACCAGTCGAAGGTCCTTCAGCTACTGGACATGGGGGGCAGGGTGTGGTGGAGACACCCCTCAAAATAAGGGAAGGGATTCCAGGCCAGTGGGACACATGAGTGGCAAGAGTGTGAGAAAAAAAAAAGGTGTGAATTATGTAAACAGTTTTGAATGTTTTTATAGCATCTGAGAATGTTGGATTAATTTTTTGCACGGTATCCTGTATTATATATATTTATTATGAATAAAGTCTAGTTTGAAATTTTAAAAAAAAAGTCAGATTGGGAATCTGACCTTTCTGTCCTGGGCCTCCTCCAATGTTAGAGTAAGGCCCAGCACAAATTGGAGGAACTGCACCTCATATTTCACTTGGGTCGTTTGCACCCCAGTGGCGTGAACACTGACTTCTCTAACTTCAGATAGCCCTTGCTTTCTCTCTCCATCCCCTACCCTGTTTTCCCACTAGTCTTACTGTCTCTGCCTACGTTCTATCTTTGTCCCGAGCCCTTCCCTGACATCAGTCTGAAAAAGGGTCTCGACCCGAAACGTCGCCCATTCCTTCTATCTGAGATGCTGCCTCACCCGCTGAGTTACTCCAGCATTTTGTGTCTACCTTTGATTTTAACCAGCATCTGCAGCTCTTTCTTACACATATACATCGACCATCCTATGAAGTTGTCCAGGGCCCTAGTGAGACCACACGTGGAGTATTGTGTGCAGTTTTTGTCTCCAAATTTGATGAAGAGTATTCTTGCTATTGAGGGAGTGCAGGGTAGGTTGACGAGGTTAATTCCAGGGAAGGCGTGATTGTCATATGTTGATAGAATGGAGCGGCTGGGCTTGTATACTCTGGAATTTAGAAGGATGAGAGGATATCGTATTGAAACATATAAGATTATTAAGGGATTGGACATGCTAGAGCCAGGAAATGTTCCCAATGTTGGGGAGTCCAGAACCAGGGGCTACAGTTTAAGAATAGGGGGTAGGTCATTTAGAATGGAAATGAGGAAAAACATTTTCGCCTTGAGAGTTGTGAATCTGTGGAATTCTCTGCCTCAGAAGGTAGTGGAAGGCCAATTCTCTGGATGCTTTCATAGTTAGATAGAGATAGCACAGTCAAGGGATATGGTGAAAAGGCAGGAACAGGGTACTGATTGTGGCTGATCAGCCTTGATCACATTGAATGGCGGTGGTGGCTCGAAGAGACAAATGGCCTACTCCTGCACCGATTGTCTATCCTTCAGAACAGTACTTTTAATAAGCGAGTTCGGTATTCTGCAAAATTCGAGGAATCAATGGGAAAGGTCACTCGCGATAAACACTCCTGGCAACTGTGCCGCCGCATGCACACAGACCCGCGCCCCATTCATAGCCAGGATCGAACCCGCGCCGCCGATCCGCCACTGGACCATCCCCGTCCCCTCCCCCAAGCGCCCCATCCCCGTTCAAGGGTGGCCGGAGATGCCCGGGGCGACCCCGGACTAACGGGACGCTGCAACGGCGGCCCAGGCACACAGCCAGCGTCAACTCCAGCCCAACGCCGCCCATCCCGTTGGACCAAGTGACAGCCCTGGACCGACCGGACACCGGCGTGCCCACAGCGGTGGCCCAGGCCGACAGCAATGCGTGGAGAAGAAGTGCCAACTCCAGCTCAACTCTGCCTGTCCCGCCGGGTTAACTGACAGCCCTGGATGACGGGACATTGGCCTGGATGCAAGCCCGGTCCGCCACTGCAACGGGCCAGCGCCCCGCCAGTCCAGGGCTGCCGGTCAACCCAGCGGGACAGGCAGAGCCGAGCCAGAGCCAGCGCCTTGTCTCCGTGCCGGCTGCAAGCCTGGGCAGCCACAGCAACGGACCGGCGCCCCGCCAGTCCAGGGCCTCCCCGGACATCCCCGGCTGCCCCTGGACAGGGACAGGACACACGGGAGGGGACGGGGACGGCCCAGCAGCAACTCACAGCACCTGCATCGCCGGAGACCCGGGCCCGATCCCGAAACGCAGGTGTGCACCCATGCAGCAGCACAGCCGCCGAGAATGTTTATGGCGAGTGACCCATGACCTGGGCATGTGCAGTCGGAATACCAAACATGCTTATTCATCTGGTCCCTCGATATACATTTTTTGCCATTTCCCACATTTGTGCACCAAATATTATTAGCCACTTTGCAGATGCTTTAAAGATCTTCACACGGGGTCTCTGTGAATTTTCCTGAGGTAATTCATGAAAGGTATTCGGTTTAAAATGCCATGTGAGCGTGAGACTCGCGCATTTCACGCAATCCTCACGCTGATCACAGAATTTCAAACGCTAAAAAAAAATAATTAAAAATATATAATAATAAAGGAAGTCACAAATAATTCAATTTGCCCAAGGCTTCCAGATCTCCTCCACACTCACCAATGAGAATAATTTTCTGTCGTCGGGTTTCCTGTAAAGAACGAGCAATTTGATTGTCTTAAGCCCATCGCACACTATTTAAAATGGCAAAGTAACTGCAGTACTGATTATTCCATCTGACATTCATGGAACCAAAATCAGCTGGTGCTGGAAATTCAAAATAACGCAAAAATTGTTTTAGAGGTGAGTAAAAACGGGATATATGAGGTGAATGCAGAGTCTTTTTCCTGGAATATGTATGTGAGTCAAGAACTAGAGAGCATTGGTTTAAAGCAGGGGTGTCAAATTACCTGCTCGCGGCCCGCATCCAGCCCGCGAATGGGTCCAATCCGGTTCGCGGGATGATTTTTGGGGGAAAAATGTAGTTTCGTTTCGAGTCTAAACTACACATTCCCGTGGAGATGGTGTGAAAGGTGGGACACGGCGGTGTCCCTCACACCTCCCACCCTCACCTCCGGCCGCTCTGTCCACACCGCATGGAGTTTTAACCCCGGCCCGGAGCCAGGAGCGGACCGGGTGAGTGGGGGCGTCGGTGCCGCCTCCGGAGCCACGGGGATGAATCTCGGGCTGAGGCTCCGCTCCTATGCCCGACCCCCGGCCAGGTCACTGACCCTCACCTCCCCCTGACCCCAGCTGGACACAGAGCGCCTGGGCCGGCCCGCAATCCCGGGGCGGGGAGGAAAACGATCCCCGGACGTCGCCAAGACTCCGCTCGCTCCGGGTGTTGTCTCCGCTTCACTGATGCACACTCCTCACACACACACAACCTCACACACACCCTTACACACAACCTCACACATACCCTTACACACACACACACACAACCTCACACATACCCTTACACACACACACACAACCTCACACACACCCTTACACACACACCCTTACACACAACCTCACACACACACACACACAACCTCACACATACACACACACCTCACACACTTCACACATACCCTTACACACACACACACACAACCACACACACACACACACACCTCACACATACCCTTACACACACACACACACACACACACACAACCTCACACATACCCTTACACACACACACACAACCTCACACACACACACACAACCTCACACACACACACACGACCTCACATATACCCTTACACACACACACACCTCACACATACCCTTACACACACACCTCACACATACCCTTACACGCACTCTCACACACACCCTCACACACATACCCTTACACGCACTCTCAGACACATACACCCTTACACTCTCACACTCCTCTTACACGCACTCTCACACACACAACCTCACACACACCCTTACACTCTCACACTCCTCTTACACGCACTCTCACACACACACACACAACCACAACCTCACGCACACTCCTCACACACACTTACACACACACACTTACACACAACCTCACACACTCACCCTTACACAAACACCCTTACCCTTACACACACTCTTACACACAACCTCACACCCTCTCACAAGCACAAGCAACGTTGCCAGTTCGTGAAACTTTGATAGCAATGTTGACTGGAGAAAGATTGTTTCTAGAAGATTTCAGTATGATATTAAATGATGTAGTCATTTTGATATTAAATGATGTAGTCCTCCTCTGGTGTTTCTAATCTTCCTTTCCGCTGATCCCATCTCTCCTCTCGGTTTTAGCGCTTTTTTCTACCCCGCTTGAGCTTGTTTTTGTCCCTGACACTGAACCAAAGTTTCTCGGGGTTTGGCGGGAAAGGTAGTGGAGTCCGGGCAAGGCATGATGGGAGTTGTAGTCCCGGCGGGGAGGTTGTCGGCAGTGCGCAGGCGCAGTCCGCTGGGCCTGCGGGATGGAGAGGAGGCGCTGACCGCCGCCGCCCGCCCGCCCTGATGCCGCCGCGGCCGTGTCCGTGTCCGTGTCCGTGTCCGTGTGGCCGGGTTATCAGTGGGCGCGACTCGGCCGCTGCTGGAGCCGGACCTCGAGCTGTCCGCGTGGAGTTTGCAGGTTCTCCCCGTGACCGCGTTGCTCCAGTTCCCTGGTGTGAAGGTGAGTGGGGAACTCGGGGGAGGCTGAGAAACAGGGACAATGACATATAACATGGGTGGGGGCAAGTGGCATCTCTCACAGATCCCCATCTCGGGCACATCTGCCACATTGCCCCCCCCCCCCCGCTGGCACATCTGTCTTGGGCGCCACAGTACAGAGCGGCTTTTGGAACAGAGGGAACGACAGTGGCGCTATACGACCACGTCCTTCAGCCCGCAATGTCTGTCACACACGGTGCCAAGTTAAATTAATCACATCTGCATGCGCTTGAGCCATGTCCCTCCATCCCCTGCACATCCATGTGCTTCTCTGAAAGCCACTTCAATACAACTATTGTATCTGCCTCCACCACTACCTCAGGCAGCATGTTCCAGGCACCCACTGTCCTTGGAGTAAAGAAAAACTAGCCCCACACATTTATAAACTTTTTACCTTCAAGTTATGCCCTCTAATTTTTGGTGAACAGTCTGGATATGGGAGGGTACACAAAAGGCTGGAGAAACTCAGCGGGTGCAGCAGCATCTAAGGAGCGAAGGAGATAGGCGACGTTTCGGGTCGAGATCCTTATGGGATGTAAGTTTGCATGTAGGCTGGTATTTATGGTCCATTTCTAATTGTACGAGCCAAGGGTCAAAATTGTTTAATTGTCATATGTACTGGCTACAGAGAAATTGTTATTTGCATCAGCTTTACAGGACCATTCATGCAATACCACCAGACCGCCATCTTAACCTGAACTGTCACCCATTTTTTCTCTCCAGAGATGCTGCCTGTTCCGCTGAGTTACTCCAGTTTTTTATGTCTATCCTCAGTGTAAACCAGCATCTGCAGTTCCTTGGGTACACAAAAGCCTGGAGAAACTCAGCGGGTGCAGCAGACATGCTAAGGAGCGAAGGAGATAGGCGACGTTTCGGGTCGAGACCCTTCTTCAGACTGTCAAAGGAGATGGGTGACGTTTCGGGTCGAGCAGTTCCTTGCTACACCACCATACTCAAGAGCAGCTTCTTCCCCACTGTTATCAGACTGCAGAATGATCTGTATCTTGGTATGATTCAAAGGTTCAATTGTACTTTATTTAGTCACATGCACCTAGGAACAGAGAAATATTTTGATTCTGTGGAATTTATGCAAGCCATACTAAACCTAAGCACAATCATAAATAAGTGCAAAGGTTGTAGTGTAAAAATATTAGACTTCACCGAAACAGTACACAGAATCGCTACGTTTCCAGTGCCACCTTGTGCCCTTCAAATTTCAAGATCTTAAAAGTATAGAGATCTATCTAGGTCTTAACTACCCATTGTCCTGGCGGCGGCACTGGGTCAGGGTACCAGGGTCGGCCTGTCCTGGCAATGTCGGTGTCCTCCAGCGCTGCTCCGTGCCACTGCAAGCCATGTCTAATCCGCACACTCGGCTTCTGTGAGGCCTCAAGTGGTGCCCAATCCAAGCGATCCCTCAGCTGCTGCAGGACCTCTAGCGGTCCACAGACACCTCGACCCATGAAGGTACCTTCCATAGCAACTGCTCTGTCTGCGAGCCCACAGCCAATCACCAGCACCAATCCTCTCCTTCATCCACTGCCACCATCTTGAGTGGTGGCAATAATAAATCAATTCCAATAACAGAATAAAAGATGCAATAATGCAATAAATTAATCAGTAATACTAGGTACTCTGACTATAATAGTGCAAAACTCACATACGTAGTGCAAACAAGTTTGTAATTAATCACAGTTTTGTGAGGTTCGTGTTGTGCAGTATTCAAGAGCCTGATGCTCGATGGGAAGAAGCTGTTCTTGAACTTGCAGTTCCAGTTGTCGGGCTCCTATACCTTCTTCCCAATGTTAATAGTGGGATGAGAGCATGGTCATTGTGTTGTAGGTCATTGATGAATTTAGCCCTGGGAAGATGTTCTGGAAACAAAAATCAAAGATTAAATTACTAGTTTTAATTAAAAAGGGAAATGATCAACAGGTTTTGCAGCATTTCTAGGGAAGAGAGGTAAAGTTCAGGTCTGAGACCCATTGCCAGAATTGGTAAAGGTGTTAACCTAGTTTTAACATACAGAGAAGGTTGTGGGAGGGGAGCGATGGCTTGGACAATGTGTGTGGCAGAAACACTTCCTCCTCAATAACAATCAGCACAGGAACACCTCAAGGCTGTGTGCTCAGTCCCCTGCTCTACTCATTCTATACCCATGACCGTAGCCGGACACAATGCAAACTCCATCTTCAAGTTCGCTGACGACACGGATGGTGTTGGATGAATTACAGATGGTGATGAGTCTGAGTATAGAAGTGAGATCGACCGATTGACCAAATGGTGCCAGCACAACAACCTGGGCTCTCAATTTCAGTAAAACCATTGAACTGATAGTGAACTTTGAAAGAGGAAGGATGAGGAAGCCACAATCCTGTTTATATCAACGAGAAGATGGTGGAGAGAGTCAAAAGCTTCAAATTCCTGGGCGTGCATATTTCTGAAGATCTTTCCTGGACCCAGCACACTGATGCAATTGTAAAGAAAGCACACCAACACCGCTACTTCCTGAGAATATTTTGGTGATTTGGTATGTCAGAGAGGATTCACTTGAACTTCTACAGGTGTACAGTAGAGAGCATATTAACTGGTTGCATCACAGCTTGGTTCGGCAACTTGAATGCCCAGGAGCGAAGAAGACTGCAAAATGTTGTGAACACTGCCCAGTCCATCACCGATTCTGACCTCCACACCATCGAAGGGATTTACCAGAGTTGCTGCCACAAAAAGGCAGCCAGCATCATCCGTCCAGGACCCGCACCACCCTCGCCACACACTCATTGCACCCCTGCCATCGGGAAGAAGGTACAGGAGCCTGAGAACTGTGACGTCCAGGTTCAGCAACATCTTCCTCCCGTCAGCCATGCAGCTATTAAACACTACAACCTCAAATAAGCTCTGAACTATTATTGCATTATTACTGTTTGTTTTTTGTGTGGACGTATGTGTTTGTGTGTAAATACACACACACACACACACACACACACACACACACACGTATATGATATATATATTGTGTGTGTGTGTGACTGTGTATATATACACACACTGAACTTTTTTTTCTCGTTATATTTACAGTGTACTATGTTTACATATTCTGTTGTGCTGCTGCAATAAGAATTTCATTGTTCTGTCTGGGACATATGACAATAAAACACTCTTAATTCTCGACTCGAGTGTAGTGGTGATTGGGGCTTAGCCAGGAATATTGGATGAGATTGTTCATGAAAGTTAATGTTAGATGATATACTTATGGTTAGCTTCTTCAGAGTTAACACAATAACCTTAACAGCATCTTATGTTATGATCTATTTATAGGAGATTTGCTATATTGATGTATTCAGAAAATACATTTAAACTCGTATTGTTTCCTGTTTTACTGCACTACAGACTCACAATATTCTTGTTCCAGAATTATACTGCAAATTTTGTCAGTTACTTTGTAGCATTGATGGTATCTGATGGTAAAATTGCCTGTTATCCGCATTGATTTGCATTTATTAATGGAAAGCTCATTATTTAATTGGTGTATGTTGGAATGGAAAAGCAGAGATTGAATATTGTAAACTACCCAAGCGAAATATGAGGTGCTGTTCCTCCAATTTGCGCTGGGCCTCACTCTGACAATGGAGGAGGCCCAGGATAGAAAGGTCAGATTGGGAATGGGAGGGGGAGTTGAAATGCTGAGTCACCAGGAGATCAGGTAGGGTAAGACGGACTGAGTGAAAGTGTTCAGCGAAACGATCGCCGAGCCTGCGCTGGGTCTTGCTGGTGTAGAGAAATTGACACCTGGAACAGTGGATACAGTAGATTAGGTGGAAGGAGGTGCAAGTGAACCTCTGCCTCACCTGGAAAGACTGTTTGAGTCCTTGGATGGAGTCGAGGGTTGAAGTAAAGGGACAGGTGTTGCATCTCCTGCAGTTGCAGGGGAAAGTACCTGGGGAGAGGGTGGTTTGGGTGGGAAGGGATGTTGAGCAGGGAGTCTCGGAGGGAACGGTCTCTGCGGAAAGCAGAAAGGGGTGGAGATGGGTCGAGATCCCTCTTCAGATTGGCTGAAACATCACCCATTCCTTCTAGCCAGAGATGATGCCTGTCCTACTGAGTTACTCCATTGTATTGGACTATTCTGTTCTCCAGATCATAAAAAATAAATATGAAAGCTATGAAACATGTGGAAAAATAATTGCATTTAAAGGACCACCATATACTGAGTGTCTTAAGGAAGAGGAGAAACGGAACTCCTCTTTTTGCTCTTTTTCTCTAGGGAAAGTGTTTATTCTTGTATACGTGGAGATGATGCTTTCACTTCAAAAGTAGACTTAGGGAATTAGATCTCAGATACAAGGAACTGCAGATGCTAATCTCATCTACTGTATCCGTTGTTCCAGAATTGGTCTAGGACTCCTATATATTGGCGAGAGCAAGAGAATAAAGGCGATTGTTTCTTCTCTCAGTCCACCTTGGCCTACGTGATCGCTGGTTGCTAAACAATTTAATTCCCATCCCCATACTGACCTTTCTGTCCTGGGCCGTCTCCTCCATTGTCAGCGTGAGACCAAACACAAATGGAAGGAACAACACCTCATATTTCACTTGTGCAGCTTACAACCCAGCAGTGTGAATATTGATTTCTCTAACTTCAAGTAACCCTTGCATCCCTCTGTCATACTAGTTTCACTGTCGTCCTGCATATCATTGTCATGCAGCCCACAGCCGATAATGGACCATTATGGGCTCCACCTTTCCTTGATCATCGTTACATTTTTGCATTCATTTGTTCCATATCTCTCTATTATTGTAGCTGTCTCTCGTTTCCCTTTCCCCTGACGTTTCACAGTCTGAAGAAAGTTCTCGACCCGAAATGCCACATATTCCTTTTCTCCACAGATGCTGCCTGACCGGCTGAGTTACTCCAGTATTTTGTGTCTATCTCCATTTAAATGTACATCCTCATTATTTACTATAACTACAGCAATTTGATGTCACTATAATTCACAATCCAAATTGTTATTTTGAAGATTCATGTGATACGAGCAGAATTAGGCCATTTGGCCCATCGAATTCAATCATATATATCTGTCCCTCGTATCCATTCTCGTACTTTCTCCCCATAACCTCTGCTGCCTTAAATATATCCACTGACTTTGCCTCCACAGCTTTCTGTGGCATAGAATTCCACAGATTCACCAAACTCTTACTAGATAAATTCCTCCTCACCTCCTTCCTGAAAGAACGTCCTTTAATTCTGAGGCTGTGATCTCTACCCCTACACTCTCCCACAAGTGGAAACATCCTCTCCATATCCACTCTATCCAAGCCGTTGACTAATCTGTATGTTTCAATGAGGTCTCCCCCTCATCCTTCTAAACTCCAGCGAGTGTAGGCCCGGTGCCATCAAACGCTTATCATATGTTAACCTACTCATTCCTGGGATCATTCTTGTAAACCTCATCTGGACCCTGCCCAGGGCCAGCACATCCATCCTCATATGGTGCCCAAAATTGCTCAATATTCCAAATGGTGCCCAAAATTGCTCAATATTCCAAAAAGACCAGCGCCTTATAGAGCCTCAATATTAAGTCCCAGTTTTTGTATTCAAGCTCTCTCAAAATAAATGCCAACATTGTGTTTGCTTTCTTTACTACCGATTCAACTTGCAGATTAACTTTTTTGGAATCCAGCACCAGCATTCATAAGTCCTTCTGCATATCCTATTTCTGGATTCTCTCCCCATTTAGAAAATATTATCTATTACTTTAACAGGGCAGCACAGTGGCGCAGCTGGTAGAGCTGTTGCCTTACAGCGCCAGGAGCCCAAGCTTGAACCTGACCTCGGGTGCTGCCTGTGTGGAGTTTGTATGTTCTCCCGGTGACCATGTGAGTTTCAACCGGGTGCTCCAATTTTATCTCATATCCCTAAGACATGTCGGCTTGCAGGTTAATTGGGCAGTAAATCGCCCATAGTGTGTAGGGAGTTGATGAGAAAGTGGCATAAAATAAAACTGGTTTGAACGGATGGTCAGGGGTGGACTCCGTGGGCTAAAGGCCCTGTTTCCATGCTGTATCTAAACTAAGATCAATGGTTTCAGAACGCAAATATTTTTTTGATAGTCAGAACAGGTTTTCTATTCCATAGTTAACATACTATCCTAATGCATTGATAGTAAATGCACTGTAGTCACAAGTTTACTACAGTAAATTGTTGCAAATTTCTAAAAATTCTAGTTATAAATTATAGCTAATAACATTGCTTGTATCACAGTCCAACTGGTTAATTTCTGTTTTAATATGTGATAATTCCGCCAGTATTTATTTGACATTTTAACACACACAAATAAAATCAGAGTGGTTCGGGAGCTTTACTGTTCAATTTTGTTTTGTGTTTTGATCAATTTTTCTTAACTCAGCTGTATTTTTCATCTCTTCTGAATCTCACCACCTTGTTAGTATGCTTTAGATACTAAGCTAATTTAAGTCCTCTGTACTTTTGTCCTTTTGTTCTGGATTGCTCTTTTTTTTAAATATTGAATCATTCAGCAAGTTTAGTGAAGCATAAACTTCATATTTGAGATCTCTGCTGACGATTATATTTTCACTTATTTCCTATCACACATTAAAGCTTTCATTAAATATCTTTACTGGCATTAAGCAGAATGATCTATAGTCCATTAGATTTTTTTATCTCCCATTTAATTGTAGAAATAATATCAGCTGTATATTTTCCCTTGTTATCTTTTTATATTAGAAAAATGACAAAGTGCTGGAGTAACTCAGTGGATGAAGTAGCATTTCTGGAGAATGGGGATAGGTGACGTTTCAGGTCGAGGCCCTTCAGACTCCTTGGTCAGCCGGCACACTACAATGGCACCTTCCCAGTCGGCAAATTTGATACAAAGTTGGGATTGTTACTGAACGAGCGGAGGGCTGTACATTCAGAGGGGCTGAGATTGGAGAGGATAAGGGAGAAGTCAATACAGTTGATATCACCGGCAGTTGGAAATAAAGTCCTGAGAGGTTATATGGCCGGCAGGGGGAGTCCATGAGGAAAAGGAGGAATGTTGAAAATGGGAGAAGTGGTCATCACCTGGAGGTGGGTGGGGGGGAGGAGGAGGGGGGGGGGGGGGGGGGGAGAGAATGCTATCCATGTTCTCCAGAGACACTGCCTGGTCTGGTGCTGTTACTCTGGCACTTTGTGCTTTTATTTGTAAACCAGCATCTGCAATACCTTTTCCTATTAGTCTTTTCATATTGTTGGCTTCACTAAATGTTTAGTGTTTTTAGTTTTAAATTGAATAGTTATCTCACTCTTCCCATTTAAATAGCCTTATTTATTTGATCTGTTCTAATTCATATTCATCTTGTAGTCCCTCATTAAGTATCAACAAATAAATTATTCAGCATCTCCATCTCCTAAATCCACCCCCAACCTCTCATCTGCCAATGTACGACTCTTATTAAATCCACCTATCTCTTGCCAGCTTTTGCCTCACCACTTTCTACCATCTATCTCCCTTCTATTCCATCAGTCTGAGGAAAGGTTCCGGCACAAAGTCATCTGTCTGTTTTCCACAGGTGCTACCTGATCCACTGATTTCTTCTAGCAGTTTGATTTTTACTAAATTCTTATGTATTTTGCTATGAGCTTGCCATGTGCATTTCTTAATTGGGGAATTCAATGTTTCTTAAAGGGTGGCAAAGTGGCACAGTGGTAGAATTGCTGCCATACAGCACCAGAGACCCAGATTTGAGCCTGACTATGGATGTTGTCTGTATGGAAATTGTGATCTTTCCCCTGTGTTTCCATGGGTTTTCTCCGGGTGCTCTGGTTTCCTCCCACACTACAAAGATATGTGTGTTTTGTAGGTTAATTGGCTATTGTAAATTGCATGTAGGGTAGTGCTGGGGTGATCACTGGTCGGTGCGGACTCTATTGTTCAGGCCTGTTCCCACGCTGCATCTTTAAAGTCTAAAATCTAAAAGTCTAATGTTCCCAACCAATTTTGATTAATGTAGAAACCAGGAAATGCAGAGCTGGTTTACCAAATAAGGCACAAACTGCTGCAGCAACTCGGGCAGCGCCTCTGGAGAACTTTGATTGGTGACGTTTTGGGTCAGGATCCTTCAGACTGGTTGTCATGGTGGTGGGGAAAAAGCTGGAAGAGTGGAGAGGCATGACAAAGTCTGGCAGTAGGTGCACATAGGTGAGGGTTTTATTTTATTTGTTTGGTGATTGGACAAAAGCAACAGATGAAAAGATAAAAGGTGTGAGGTAAGGATATAAGATGCGCTAAATGTGAATCCAGAGGCATGATTATGGGGGGAGGGGGCGCAGGGGGACAAATGAAATGGCTGTGCATCAATGTAGAACACAGGGAAGAGAGGGGGGGGGGGGGGTTGTTTGTAGGTCAGTTACCTGCAATTGGAGAGTTCAATGTTACTGCTGTTGTGTTGGAGTTAAGAACTGTAAAAGGTGAACACTTGCATGTGTGGTTCATTACTTTGAGAGCTTGTGATTAAAACACTGAAAGGCAAAATCTAGATTTATATTTCACGTGGTGTAGTGTAAATGTGATTATATTGTTTGTTTTATGCCAAAGGGATCAAATTAATGCCAGTGCATGAGGAGTCAAAGGAAGGAGAGTGCACCAACATCTAGGTTTGAATGACAAAACATAATGGTGGAGCTTTGCACTAAACTGATACCAAGTGTTGTTTATCCTATAATTGATGTCGACCATTTTATTTAATTTTAACTTGCTTGCAACATTCCAACAATTTAAAACAAACCTTTTTTTAATTTTTGTTTGAAGTGCTTTTAATAGTTCAAGAGATTACATTTAAATAGTAGTTTTGTTTCCTTAGTTTACCCAAGCATACTTCATTAGCAATTAGGTACTTTACAAATGTAGTCACAGCTATGGTGTGTTTTGCAATATAGCATTTTTATGCTACATTTTTGCATAAATCTTTGACATGTGAAGTTAATTAATTCAATTAATTAAGACTTCATGATTTAATTGGTAATGGGTTGCTAAATAGCAACAAAAATTGGTCAGATAGAATCTGTGGGATTAACTTTTAGACTGGACCTTTTAACTCAAATTACATACTTTTTTTCCCCCACAATGGAAAAATTACCAGCTTTTGTTTATTTAACCATGCACTATTAAAAAAATTATCTATAGTGTGTGCCAATCAATACATTAGGCAAACATTTTCACATTGTTGAGCTAATTAAGTATTTTCCTTAATGGCGTTTAATCCCAAGATGCTTGATTTCATAGGTTGGATTTATTACTGCACAATTCTCTATTTAGGTTGCTACAAGAGAAATTAATGGCTCAGAAACAAGCATTGCTGGCTGTTCATCAAGCCCTGGAGAAAAGCTTCAAGGCCATTGAGAAGCAACAAAGTTTGTGGGACAGTACGTTGTTGGAATGCACTCATCTCCTGAGCTCCTCGAGTAATCTGGCAGAGCAACTCCGGGCATGCAACAACGTTGACTTCAAGACGACACCCTTTCGAGAGTTTCCTGATCTGAAACACCGCCTCAAGTACAAACTTACCCAGGCAATGGAAATCAATTTGGAAAAACTTGAAGAGAAAATGTATGCTTCATGTTGAGCAACTATTGATAATGAAGCCTAAAGTGTCCTGTTTATTTGTGTAATGGTGAAATTAGACAAAAGCTATCAAGCAAAGGTAGAAATAATTCATTTTGATGAGGGACACTGATGTCTCAGGCACGGCAACTGGCTTGGAATGAGTTACTGGCCCCAAAAGACTGGAGAACCCGAGAAAAATACAGCAGTTATAGGAACCTAGTTTGTGCTCATCCAATTGTCATGTTGGACTTGGTGAAAGAAAATATTTTCTGTTTGAGCTTTGTTGCAGCCAGCAAGGTTGAGTACAGAATAAAGCTACCTGGTTTTGTGGCAGATACTTGCCTGAATGGTAACTCTATGGAACTCAATATCCAGCATAACACCATATTTTAATTGGCATTTTTCTCTTCAGAGGGTTAATCGTATTTTTGATTTGTCATATCTGAAAATCAGTTCCCCTACCTGACACTTGGATGAACACAAAGTTCAACAAGCCTCCTATAATTGGTGTATTTTGCTCAGCTTCTTGGACGTTTGGGGCCATTAACGTGCTCCAAGCAAGAGTGCTCAAAAGATCAATGTTCATCCCATCAGTTGTGGGATTTGCACTTCTCACATTGCCCTATATACTTTAGTTCTGATTTCTTAGTTGCTGCAAACCTACATTGGACTTGCTGAATCTAAAAGGCAACTATTAACTTTGGTCCCAATGTGGAATAGTTATTGCTCAGGCTATATACTGACAGATTACTAATGCAGGATAATATTTAGAACAAAACAGAAACTTTATTTTAGAACATCTCTTTGAGAAAGCCTTTATCACCTTTGAGATGTAGAGAACTACTACATATATATAATGTGCAGGAAGCAAGGTGAGAATTGTAATTAAAAATCCAACTGAAAAAAGGCAATTGTTTGTCTGCCTTGGTAGCTGAAAAGCATTTGTTGGCTTGAATACTGAGAAAGTTCCTTCAAAATCGGTTAAACATTTGAGCAAAGACGCACACGATGATACAGTGCCACTTAAAATATGTAGATTGTTGATACAGCTCCTGCTCAAATGATATTTCCACTGGACCTATAATCTAACTAGTTTTCAGCACTGCTAGATTAAATTATTTCACAATGCATGAAAACTAAAGAAGAACTGTGTGCTAAAGAAGAACAGTAAATGTTTAATTTTGAGCAGTTTCAAAACGTTGAAATGAATTTCTAGTGATGCAGAGTCATCTTATTTCTCATGAAGGGAGAGTCTAGAAGGGATGCTCCTTCTAAAAAACTATGTTGTCACAAGTTCACAAGTTATAGGAGTAGAATTAAGCCATTTTGCCCATCAAGTTACTCCGCCATTCAATCATGGCTGATCTCTGCCTCCTAAACCCATTTTCCTGCCTTCTCCACATAACCCTTGACACCCTTTCTAATCAAGAATTTGTCTATCTCTGCCTCAAAAAAATCCACTGACGGTCTCCATAGTCCTCTGTGGCAATGAGTTCCACAGATTAACAACCCTCTGACTAAATAGGTTCCTCCTCACCTTCTATCTAAAAGAGTGCCCTTTAATTCTGAGGCTATGACCTCTGGTCCTAGACTCTCCCATCAGTGGAAACATCCTTTCCACATCCACTCCATCTATGCCTTTCATTATTCTGTAAGTTTCAACGAGGTCCCCTCTCAACCTTCTAAATTCCAGGCAGCAGATGCCCAATGTTGTCAAATGCTCATCATATGCCAACCCATTCATTCATGCAATTGTCCATGAGGCTTTTATTGGAATGAGAATGGGGGAATTAACTGTGTGCTTTCCTCCCATCTTTTAAGGAACATTCTGCAGAGGGTGCGAGACACAACAGGAAACCAAGTGGCGACGTGCTTCCAAATGTATGAGCTACATGCTGACACAATTGGTTTAACTTCAGTACTTGAGCACTCCAGTCTCTACCCTTCTGTGGCAGATATGCTGGAATGGCTTCAGGACATCGAGCGGTTTTACCAAAGCCAGTATCCTTTTGTGCATATCTAAAGTTCAGGGAGCTTTCTTCATGGTTGACTCTGCTCCATCTGCTATAATTTCACTAGTAACGTGGGACCAGCAGTTTGTAAATTCTTATTTCTTGAAATGGAAGGTCTTGTATATATTAACTGTGATGTCTTGACCATTGGAACAAAATCTACAGATGGTACGATGCAGCGAAGACATTTAATGGTGGCGCTTTAGATTAGTTTGGGGAAACGGGCCATTCGGCCCACTGAGTCCGCACTGACCAGTGATCCCTGCGCATTAACACTATCCTACACACACTTGGGACAATTTACACTTATACCAAGCTAAATAACCTACAAACCTGTACGTCTTTGGAGTGTGGGAGTAAAACAAAACTCTCAGAGAAAACCCATGTCGTCACGGGGAGAGCGTACAAATTCCATGCAGACAGCAACGGTAGTCGGGATTGAACCCGGGTCTGGCGCTGTAAGACAAGAACTCTACTGCTGTACTGATGGGAATGATTTCCAGCCAATAGCTCCCCTCCCAAGATAGAAACAGGAAGACCGGAATTAGCTGTTTTACATGTGTAGGAAAAAACTGCAGGTGCTGGTTTCAATCAATGGTAGACACAAAATGCTAGAGTAACTCAGCGGGACAGGCAACATCTCTGGAGAGAAGGAATTGGTGACATTTCAGGTCGAGACCCTTCTTCAGACTGATCAGTATGAGAAGGGTCTCGACCCGAAACGTCACCCATTCCTTCTCTCCAGAGATGCTGCCTGAACCGCTGAGTTACTCCAGCATTTTGTGTCTGCCTTCGATCTGTTTTACATGTTCGGGCCAGAGCTTTCAGGTGACTTTTTAATCACAATCTCTGGGTGCAGTTTGCTATGCCTATCATTGACTATATCACCAATGACACTCAGTGACCACAGTACAGAGATGACTTCTATCTTAATATTTTCGAGATACCCACTCCTGGTTCACAGTGAACTATGAAGATTATACCAGCGACAGTAGTAATGGAATTCATTCTCCTGCCCCCATTTTAAGTCCACCGCTACTTGTTTTATCAAGCAACACTCTCAAGTGTTTCCCCCCTGTTTTTCCTTAGAATGTTCCCAAACTCCCAAACAAGAGCTTTCTTACCCAGGATAGAAAATGCAGAGAAACATTCAACAACTCAGGTAGCATCTTCCCACTGACATGCTGAGTGTTTTCTGTTTTTATTTCATATTTCCAACACTAGAAGTTTTTTTATTTATTTTTCAGTTTCTTGATAGGCTGAAAGTGGCCCTTCTGCCCACCAGGTCCACACTGACCATTGATCACCCGTTCACACTTTTCTATGTTATCCCACTTTAACATCTACTCCATGCACAATAGAGGCAATGTACAAAGGACAATTAATTGAAATTCCAGCATGTCTTTGGGTTATGGGCGGAAACTGGAGCACCTGATGGAAACCTATGCAGTTACAAACCCCGCACAGACAGCACCCGAGGTCATGATCGAACCTGGGTCTCTGGTGCTGCGAGGCAACACTTCTACCAGCTAAGCCATTGTACTGTCCTGACAGAATATTTCATGTCTGTCTGCATTAACTATATAACTCAGCCCTGGCCCCTGCCTGTTATTAGTTCCTTGTCCTAAAGCTAAAAAATACATTTAAGGTGGTTATGGAAGATGAAGGTAGTGATTGAAAGATTCATCTGCTTCTCAAATAATTAGTTATTCTATCACATCATTTCCTTTAACAATCACACAAGGTATCTTGGCAGGAAAACTTTGCTTCAGAACATCAACTGTGATAATCTGCAAAATATTCAAGCTCTCCCACAATCCTGGAACAGAGTGTCAGAACAGATGGATCAAGACTTGATTCAAGGTAATTTGGACATTACTTCTGTCTGTTCCCATCTTGTTTAGGCTCCCATCACAGCAAAGGAATGGCTAGTTGGATGGGCTACTGCTCCTGAAGCTAGTACCTACTTTGAATGGCATTGGGGATAAAATTAGGACAAAAGTTTCATTGTTTTATAGACACAAAATGCTGGAGTGGCTCAGCAGGACAGGCAGCATCTCTGGATAGAAAGAATGGGTGACGTTTTGGGTCGAGACCCTTCTTCAGACCCATCATTTTATGTTTGAAGACCGTTCTGCATCGGAAAGAGGGAGGTCAGGTGGGATGATACAAACATGACAACGGTGAGGACGGGACATAGGAGAGGCTCGGGCGAGGTAAAGTGGGTGGATAATAGTTCGGAGGGAAGGGGTAGGAGAATAGCGTGGTTAGTATAGGGGGGTGTGAAGCAAGACCCAGCGGTACCATTGTGGAGGTGGTACTTGGAGTGGCAGGTGGCAGTTCCCTGTTGGAAGGGGGAGAGGTACGAAGTGGTTTTGAGTCTGAAGTAGGGTCCTGACCAGAAACGCCACCTATCCATGTTCTCCAAGGTTGTTGCCTTGACCAGCTGAGTTACTCCAGCATTTAAGGGCCTGTCCCACTGTACGAGGTAATTCAAGAGTTCTCCCCTGTTTCAAGCTTGTGTAATGTATGTAGCGGGTACGTAGGAGCTCGTGGATGCCACGTAGTGCTCTTACGAGTAACGGTAGGTACTCGGGAAATCTGGTAAACTCGTGACGTTTTTTCAACACTGTGAAAAATGTCCACGAGTAAAAAAATACTCATGATGGAAAAAAACGGAAATACCTTTTCGTCCAAAGACGAAGGTTTCATGCAGCTAAAAATATTTAGCTTTTCATCCAATTTCAATAAATTAGGCAGATTATTCCAAACAGATAACCAAAAGCTTAAACACCACTTGCTCGACACAGGTATGCAACCTTGGGTGAAAAATGGGCCAAATAGCCATTTATATTATATAAAATTTCATAGAAAGAATTGCACAATAGCGTCTTTATTTTATGTTTTCCTTTCATCTGCCCAAAGCCATAATAGCAGCAGAATAATTTGTGAGGATTTTTAAACCTCACTATTTGACGCTCTCATATTTGGAGTCATGGATGCCCATATTAACGGATAAACCGTAGGCTCTTCCAATGAGGCACAATTTCCTGTGCTGTGCAATTTTAATATTTCAATCATCACAAAATCATGAAGTTGGTGAGATACCATATATATATGTTGGCAGCTAGGATTTCTTCCATAGCCTCACCACTTCCTTCATATATAGCAAAACCTTTTGCTATTCCAGGCATCTTTGGCCTCTTTTCATATTTTTTCATTTTATTTTTATCTTTATTTTGTGGTGTGCTTTCAAAATGCAAATCACCATCAACAGGGTCTGCCTTCTGCAGCCCTAAATCAATTGGGATTTCATCCCATGAGACTTCTTCCGGCCCAAATCCTGGGTCCGGAGTTCCAACTTCCAATTAGGCCCATGGCCATATTCAGAATAATTAAACCCCTCAGGGCTAATTTTAGGAACCTTCAGGGTACTTTGACCCTAGTCTCATAATTATTTGGAGAACTTTCTCCATATGCTCCATAATCAGTTCCACATAGTTTACTTATCTGGAGGACTTTTCAATGTCAGAGTCATCAGAACCACGGGCCTCTCAGATTTTTTTATTTTATTTTATTTTCCATTTTTCATATTCGGGAGCATTTCTCTCCGTGGTTATCATTTTGTAAACTAATTCGCTAACGGGTATATCTGCGGCCACCAGGTATCGGAACCGGCTCCGCACTAGCTTTCCCGTATATTTATTTTTCACCCCAGGAAGCATTTAACCCGCGAATATAAGTTTACTTGATCATCTGTGCTTATCCAGCACTATGGCTCTGACCTGATTTAATATATTTCCTATACTGCTGGACCTACCCAGCGCCCGCTAAGAAATCCCAACTTTACTGTTCTTACCTGCGGGCCGTTTCCGACCGCTGCGAGGAGCTGCTCCTTACTGCAGCTCCACCTTCTGCCGTCAGCGTCGACGTCATGCCGTTACCAGCGTGAGGCGGGCTCTTCACGTAGTCACTCACGTGACTCCGAAGTAAAATTAGGACAAAAGTTTCATTGTTTTATAGACACAAAATGCTGGAGTGGCTCAGCAGGACAGGCAGCATCTCTGGATAGAAAGAATGGGTGACGTTTTGGGTCGAGACCCTTCTTCAGACCCATCATTTTATGTTTGAAGACCGTTCTGCATCGGAAAGAGGGAGGTCAGGTGGGATGATACAAACATGACAACGGTGAGGACGGGACATAGGAGAGGCTCGGGCGAGGTAAAGTGGGTGGATAATAGTTCGGAGGGAAGGGGTAGGAGAATAGCGTGGTTAGTATAGGGGGGTGTGAAGCAAGACCCAGCGGTACCATTGTGGAGGTGGTACTTGGAGTGGCAGGTGGCAGTTCCCTGTTGGAAGGGGGAGAGGTACGAAGTGGTTTTGAGTCTGAAGTAGGGTCCTGACCAGAAACGCCACCTATCCATGTTCTCCAAGGTTGTTGCCTTGACCAGCTGAGTTACTCCAGCATTTAAGGGCCTGTCCCACTGTACGAGGTAATTCAAGAGTTCTCCCCTGTTTCAAGCTTGTGTAATGTATGTAGCGGGTACGTAGGAGCTCGTGGATGCCACGTAGTGCTCTTACGAGTAACGGTAGGTACTCGGGAAATCTGGTAAACTCGTGACGTTTTTTCAACACTGTGAAAAATGTCCACGAGTAAAAAAATACTCATGATGGAAAAAACGGTTATTTACTCGTACAAGCCGCTACGTACCCGCTACGTACATTACACGAGCTCGAATCAGGGGAGAACTCTTGAATTACCTCGTATAGTGGGACAAACCCTTTAGTGTCTTCAAGAGGACAGGAATTAATTTAAATCTGAAACCATTAACACAGAATTACACGATTTAATAAGGGACAGTTTTTTTACATAGATGTCAGCAATACTGCATCTCCTTAAATTGTGTTCAGCTGTTTCCTGATTTTGCTGAGATTAGATGATCTCTCAGTTCCAGTGGGAATATAAAGTTGGGATGATTTCTCCACCAGTTAAACTCAGCAATCTACACGAAAACCCAAGTGTTCCAGCCTTTTAGGGCTGGCATATCTGATGTATCATTATAATTTCACCATAACTGGGTGAACCACTGCATGGGCATTAATTGAAGATATATTTAAACATACCTAAGCAGGTTAATGGTGGTGGTCATATGGAACAAGCAGTCTGAGGAAGCTGTAATGGTAGGAACAATTACAATGTTTAAAATGCATTTAGTCAAGTACACAGACTAAAGGTTTAGAGATATCTGGGCCAAATGTAGGCAAATGGGACTGACTCAAACATTTTAGATAGACACAAAAAGCTGGAATAACTCAGCGGGACAGGCAGCATCTCTGGAGAGAAGAAATGGGTGACGTTTCGGTCGAGACCCTTTTTCAGACTGGTTGGGGATAAGGGAAATGTGAGATATAGGTTGTGATGTGGAGATATATAGAACAAATGAATAAAAGATGAAAAAAAGTAATGATGAAGGAAACAGGCCAATGTTAGCTGTTTTAGGGTGAAAATGAGAAGCCAGTGTGACTTGGGTAGGAGAGGGACAGAGAGAGAGGGAATGCCGGGGCAAAATGTTGTACCCTTTTTCATGCTGCAGGGAACTATATGCCGGTGAGCTTAACATCTGTATTTGGAAAGTTGCTAGAAGGTATTCTAAGGGATAGGTTATTCAGCGGGACAGTCAGCACGGTTTTGTACGTGGATGGGAGGTCGTGTCTCACAAATCTGATTGAAAGTTTTGAAGACGTGACCAAAAAGGTCGATGAGGGCAGAGCTGTAGATGTTGTATACATGGATTTCAGTAAGGCATTCGACAGGGTTCTGCATGGTTGACAGCTCTGGAAGGTTAGATTGCAAGGGATCCAAGGAGAGATAGCTGAATGGCTACCAAATTGGCTTCATAGAAAGATGCAGAGGGTGATGGTGGAAAGTTGCATCTCGGGATGGAGGCCTGTGACTAGTGGTGGGCCTCGGGGTTCGGTGCTGGGCCCGTTACTGTTGTCATCTACATCAATGATTTGGATGAGAACATACAGGGCAAGATTAGCAAGTTTCCTGATGATACAAAAGTGGGTGGTTTTGAAGATAGTGAAGATGGTTGTGAAAGATTGCAGCAGGATCTGGATCGATTGGCCCTGTGGGCTGAGGAATGGTTGATAGAATTTAATACAGAGACGTGTGAGGTGTTGCATTTTGGGGCTACTAACAAGGGCAGGACATACACAGTGAATGGTAGGCCTCTGGGTAGTGTTGTAAAGCAGAGGGGTCAAGGAGTACAAGTGCACGGCTCCTTGAAGGTCAAGTTGCAGGTAGATAAGGTGGCCAAGAAGGCTTTTGGCGCCTTGGCCTTCATCAGTGAGAGTATTGAGTATAGAAGTTGGGAGGTCATGTTGCAGTTGTACAAGACATTGGTGAGACTGCATTTAGAATATTGTGTTCAGTTCTGGGCATCATGTTGTAGGAAAGATATTGTTAAGCTTGAAAGGATTCAGCGAAGATTTATGAGGATGTTGCCAGGACTAGAGGGTGTGAGCTATAGGGAGAGATTGAATAGGAGGTAGTTGAGAGGAGGTAGTTGAGGCTGAGACTATCCCAACGTTTGAGAAAAAGACAGGTACATGGATAGGAGGGATATGAACCAAGGGCAGGCAGGTGGGACTAGTGTAGCTCGGACATGTTGGGCCGAAAAGCCTGTTTCCACATTGTATCACTCTATGACTAGTTGTGGGATTAGGAAATGTGGGTCTCTATCGTACCATTAGTAAATCCATTCCCAAATCAATGGTTGACTAATAACTATTTGAAGTGACCAAGATGTATCAACAAAACAAGTGCCCACTTGGCAGCGACGGCCATACACTCAAAATGCTGGGATGCGTGAGGGGAAACTTAAACCATTTCACTTTATTAAAACCGAATTGGTTGAAAATCTTTAAACTGGGTGGAATAAGATGTTTGCGTAGCTTTGTTTTGTGAAGAGTCACTGACATTGGCCTTTTTTATGATGCAGATACTCTGCTCAAGGTGGCATTCTTCCTGGAGTCTCGCCAAGGATCCTAATAGCTGTGCCTGTTCACTGGAACCCCTGGTTTAGTTTTCTCCTTAATGCCAAAAGAAGTGCCTTGTGTGCTGATGCAAAAGGTGGCCGTCTGATTGATTTTCACATGCTCTTATCTTATCCCGAATGAGGTTTCGTTGAGCCTCGACTGCAAGCATAGTTTGTACTTTACCTTGCCTTGGGAATCTGTTTGTCATGTCCCTGTCTTAAGGCCCTGTCTCACTGTGCGAGTTGACCCACGAGGTACCCCAAATGAAAGACCTGTGGTTGTGTACGAGACTTCAAGTTTATGTTCAAGTGTTTAACCGACTTCCCACGGGTATGTCATTTCTGCGATGTTCGAAGTTCCACCTCCGAGTTACCAAGTTCCTCTCCCGTTACTCTTGAGCCAACCGTGAATTCACACACACACACACACACACACCCCCCCCCAGAACTGGCCGCCATTTCCGAGGAAGGAAGCAGCTCGGGTGACTGACTTTGAGCGGCCGCCGGGACCCGACAGCAGACATAATATGTATATATGTATAAATACATATGTGTGTGTGTGTGTCTCTCTCTCTCTCTCTCTCTCTCTCTCTCTCTCTCTCTCTCTCTCTCTCTCTCTCTCTCTCTCTCTCTCTCTCTCTCTCTCTATCTATCTATCTATCTATATATATATATATATATATATATATAATCAATCAGTAGGCACCCCAGGAACCACTCAAAGTATACATACATTTACACATATACATATACACAGGTCTAGGGAAGACAGAGAGGGGAACAATGAGGACACGGAAGTTTAGTGGGGAATCTCATTGGTTATTATGTGGGAAGGAAGTCCAGATGCTGGTTTAAAGATAGACGAAATGCTGGAGTAACTCAGCGGGACAGGCAGCATCTCTGGGTAGTGGTCTAAGGAAGGGTCTCGACCCGAGACATCACCATTCCTTCTCTCCGGAGATGCTGCCTGTCCCGCTGAGTTACTCCAGAATTGTGTGTGTGTGTGTGAGAGTTACCTTAGCATTGTGTGTGTGTGTGTGTGTGCGAGAGTTACTCCAGCATTGTTCGTGTGTGTGTGTGAGTTACTCCAGCATTGTGTGTGTGTGTGTGTTACCCCAGCATTGTGTGTGTGTGTGAATCATGAATTGCCAAGACACAAGGCACTGTAGATACAAATAATGTCATACACAAGAAAGGGCAGATGCTAGTTGAAAAATGTGAACACATGGGGCTGGAGAAATTTGGAAATGTCATCCCGTCACCCATTCCTTCTCTCCAGAGATGCTGCCTGCTCGCTGAGTTAAAAGAGTTCCCACGGTAGACTCACGAATCACTTAAGGTAAACGCACGGGCCACCACATTATAAACGAGTTTAAAATGTTTCAATTTTTAACTTGAACTGTAAATTTGACTCATGGAAAAAATCAAACATGTTTGATTTTTTTCACGAGTTACCAAGTTTCACGGGTACCTGCCGTTTGCACCACGAGTCGCTAAGTTGATCGCAAGAGTTCCGACGTTCCCGCTACGTTCAGTGTACGTGATTACCGCGAGTGACAACTCTGGGTCACTCGTGGGTCAACTCGCACCGTGAGACAGGGGTTTCAGTGTGCCTCACTGTCTAGTACTTCCCCATCTCCTAGTCATGCAGCCACCACTAAGAGAATGGGTATACATATCAATAATGCTATGTGGGTGGAGATATTTCAAATGGCAAATTGTTCTAGTTCTTGTTGCTCCTCCGGAACATATATAAAAGACCCAGAATTTAAAAAAAACAGCACGAAAGCCTTCATCATCCAGCCAGCCATTTCAGGAAGACTAACCACTGTCTGTACTGTGAGCACAAGCTCATTATCCAGATTGAACAATATAAGGCATTCATCCAGTGTTTGGAAGTAGTTCCTCATCAGTGGTATTACACCAGTCCCTGGCTGCAACTTTCCTCAAAGATGGTAGACAACCCTCAAAAAAGAATCTCCTTGGGTCAAGGGAAAATGCGGCCACCTGCTCCACCAATACTTGACCCCATGCGCAAATGTGGTCGTAATCTCAAACTCTGGAATAGATCCACCCACCCAGAAAGATCTGGTTCAGGGGTCCCCTTGTTTTTCCACTGGGGCTTAATCCTTCAGTCACGAGGATTGGAAGGAGAGAGAGGAGAACAGAAGGAAAGCTCCGCGGAGCTGTGCAAGAGCGGACCTGGCGGCTGCCGAAAATGAAGACTCAGCGGGCCGATTGTGGCCTTGTGCGGCGACTGGCCTAGGTTCGCCGCTGCAAAAAAGGGTTACTGCCTGCAGGGGGAAGCTTGGAAGCCTTGAAGACCGAAGGGTCGAGGAGGAAACTACTAGCGACAGTAGTAGGAGAGGGACTTCAAGGTAGGCTGCAGGAGGCGCCCCCGGGGCACAGATGCGGTCGGGCAAGGAGAGGGACTTCAGGTTGTGGGCCTGCAGCAGCCTGGGGCTGACTGGATCGTGGGTCTCCAGTACTCTCAACATGTGGACTGCTCTTTGTACTTTTTCTTTGTAAATGGTGCCAGAATATGGTAATTGTGTATTTGTGGGTTGTGCAAAATAATTTCACTGTGCTGTGCATATGTGACAATAAAGACCCATTGAACAATGCAGGGATTCCTCTTGTCCGGTAAGCTCACTGCAATCTGCTAGTAAGTGAACCCATAACTAACTGGCTATACAAAAAATAATTTACATTTACTGCATATACAATCATCCACACTTCCTTGTCCTCCAGGAAATAATTTGTAGAATGGAACTGTTCTGCGAGCCAGTGGAGACGTAATGATCTCAATGGCCTTCTTTTGAGAGAAATATGAATAAAAAACTATTTGGCTTGGGGTTGACACTGGACAGCCAGAGAGACTTACACAAAATAAGGTTAGAACCCCACCAGCAGAAGGAGAGGGTGCAGAAGAGGTTTACCAGAATGCTGCTAGTTTAGAGGATATTGGCATTTGGGTTATGGAGGCAGAGAGACACATGGATATACACGGAGGGATATGAACCATGTGCAGGCAGAGATTAGTTTATATTGGCATCATGTTCGGAACAGACTTTGTGGGTGGAAGAGTCTGTTCCTGTGCTGTACTCTCTATCTTCTGCAATAGACTCAGGGTACTTTAAAGCCTAGTTGGTAGCATCCTGCCTCGGAGTTAGAAGATTGTAAAAGCTAATTTTTATAGAAAAAGGACACAAAGCGCTGGAGACTCAGTGGATCAGGCAGCATCTATGGAGAACATAAATAGGAGACATTTCAGGTCAGGACTACAGTCTCAAACTAACATTGCAACACCAAGGAAATTGTACAGATAGACGTTGTCCTTTAAAAGGCACACAGCCATCGGCCCTCGATACATTCTTGATTTCTTTGTGATCAGAACAATGGTGGGACCGAATTGCCTCCATTCGGCTTTCCTGTGTTTTAATAGATAGAATGTTCGGCTCCAACAGGTCGAAGGATCTGACCCATCGAGGTTTCTCTAGGTGTTTCCGTGAAATTAGGTTTGTACACCCAAGTACAGTTAATGAAAACACATTCGCTCTTTTGAACCAGCAGAAAGCCGTGAATCTCATTCCACTGCAACAATTAAATGAAATGGGTTTGCTTGCCTAAATTATTAGTGTGCTATGTTGACAGGGTTTTCAAAATCAAAATTTCCTCTGCTTTGGCAAGTTGCCCCAAGAGTTCTGTATTGAATGTCACTCATAATGAATTAAAATAAGCCATGGGGAATTTGTGGCTGGACATTTTGGATATATTTATGTCTAATAAATTCTGAGTGCAGGCTGTTATAAAATAGTTACTGTATCTGTTCAGCAGTTTAACCATCATTAATGCCCCATTTGATTGATGTCAAGCCAATTTCAAATGTCGCTGCAGTAATGCATTGTATTTCTTTCATTACATTGTCATTAGCTTTTCATTTGATTTTTTTTTAAACAGTCGATGTAGCATTCTGACAAGGAACAGTTACTTTGAATGCTATTATTTATTTTTGAAGGCTTGTGCAAGCTGTCTTACACATTCATCATGTAAAGCTCACCTTTGGGAAGCTGGAAAAACATTTGTGGTGGTGCCCCTTCAAGAGAAATAAATGAGTTTGTAAGGTGGAACTCTGGTGAAGGTTAAAAAAAGGCATTCACGCCTCAGTTTGCTGTGATGCACCAGACAGCAATGTGGAACTGGCTGCAGAAAGGAGTATTGACTGATTGAAAGGTACAACATGGAAACAGGCCCTTCGGCCCACCGAGTCCACATCGACAGTCGATCACCCGTTCATACTCATTCTATGTTATCCCACTTCCACATCCACTCCATGCACACTAGGGGCAATTCACAGAGGCCCATTTATTTACAAACCTACACATCTTTGGGATGTGGGAGGAAACCCACGCAGTCACAGAGTGAATGTGCAACCTCCACACAAACAGCATGCGAGGTCAGGATCGAACCCGGTTCTCTGGCGCTGCAAGGCAGCAGCTCTACCAGCTGTATCGCTAGTAACCTCTCATTTCCAACACCTACTCCAGTTCTCTTTCAACTGCCATGGTTGAATTAGCCTCCAATGCCTCCTTGCTACATTCCAGATCCTAATGGCTTGTTTTCTTCCTATGCTGCTTTTGCCAATCCCTTCATTCTCTGATTTCTAATCCTCGGCCATGGGTAGTTTCAACGGGCAGCGTCTTGGACAGACATGTATGAGGCCAGAGGGTCTGTACTAGGACTAGCACGTGGTTGAGTAGCATCGGTGGGTAGAAGGGACCAGCGAATTTAATGTCAAGTTTAATCACATCTCTTGCAAAAAAAATATTTTTGAGGGTTTTAGATATTTGCTTGGTCCAATGCTTCAACAAGTATAAGCACCAGATGGTGCTATTGTACTATAAAACACATTGCAATACATCAACGGCAAATTGCCAGACCCAAGTTATCATATGCATTTATGCAGTGTTTTTCACAATGTCAGAATCTGCTAATGCAACTCAAACCAGAAAATACTTATTGCAATTGAGTCTCTGTTGCAATGTATGAATAGCTAACCTACATACACCAAGATCTGACAAGAATTCAGTTGAATGATTGATTGAAGGAACAGCATGGAAACGGGCCCTTTGGCCCTTCGAGTCCACTCCCATCAACTGTTCATACTAGTTCCGCATTATTCCACATTCTCGTCCACTCCCTACACACCAAGGGGCAATGTACAGAGGCCAAATAACCTAAAAACCCGCACGTCTCTGGGGTGTTGGAGGAAACCGGAGCACCCACGCAGTGACGGAGAACATGCAATCTGCACTTAGACAACACCTGAGGTCAGGATGGGTCTCTGGCACTGAGGCGGAAGCTCTTATCAGCTGCGCCACTGTACCTCACTGTACAGTTGGTGTCCAGCAACCCTTATTCTCAGATGATGTTGGTTGAGAGAAATGGACAATATTTGCCAGATGATACCTTGCTCTTAAAAAGTGTTTTTTTTTTTAAATTTGCCTGAGAAAGAAGAAGTAGCCTCATTTAACATGACATAAGAACAATTGCAACTCAATCAGTGCAGTATTCAGCCAGTGCAACGCTGAGGTCTTTGACTTAGGATATGATCTCAGGTCTCTGCAGTAAGAATGGCATCCACAACATTCTGATAGCCGTGAATCTCATTCCACTGCAACAATTAAATGAAATGGGTTTGCTTGCCTAAATTATTAGTGTGCTATGTTGACAGGGTTTTCAAAATCAAAATTTCCTCTGCTTTGGCAAGTTGCCCCAAGTGATGTGAGAACATTCTGCAGCAATGGCACAATTACAGGGCTTAATGACAACAAAGTGCTGGAGGAACTCAGCAGGTTCAATTGTGCTTATTTGTAGTGGAGGAGTTCCTGCAAACCGACATCCCTCTCCTCGCCCGGCCATCTCCTTGCCCAGCCATCTTTGAGTCTCATGGGCACCTCCTGCAGCCTACCTTGAAGGTGCTGAAGGCATTACCCCGGTTCCCCTCCTACCGGCCTTTGCTTCTTATGTTCGTGTCAGGCAGCATCTGTGGCAGGTAAGGACAGACAACATTTCAGGTCTCCACATTGATGGGAACTGCAGATTGAACCAGTATGAAGAAGGGTCTCCACATGTAATGTTGTCTATCTATTTCCCTTCCCTGATCCACTGAGTCCCTCCAGCTCTTTGTTTTGCTCAAGATTCCTGCATCTTCAGTTCCGTGTGTCTACATGGCTCAATGCACCTTTAATATAATTGCAGCAGAAAACGTTGCAGAAGAAAGTGCAGCTTTTAAATTCAAAATATAATTTTAGTCCTTATTGAATATCTATGGTGATGGAGATATGGGAAATAGAATTTACCCCTCCCTCCACTGCAGTCAACAGCAAGTACTTCTTGATTAGATAGCTCAGATACAACTGAAATTAAACAGTGCTTTGTTCTGCCACAACATCATGGCTTAACGTTCATTCTTAAAGCAGTAACTCCACTGTTTCCTAAACCATTGCTGTCAGCCTTGTCTGGAGACTGCCAATTAGAGAGGTGTTATTAACTATTCTAAAGCACTGGGCATCCAGGGAGATTTTTGACCCATGGCATGGATACATTTTTTTTTAAAGAAAGAGAAAACTGAAGCCCCAGTCAGAAATAATTGTAAAACTGAACCATTTGAAGCATTCATTTCAGTTTCACAGGTACTCATTACTTTAAAACACCAAGGGGAAGATGGCATCATTGCAATGCTGAATATTGGCCATTATTCTTCCAGAAGGCTGCATCATCGTGGTTGCATTGCCTTCTTACTGTGCAATAAATTATTTGTTGCTCCTGCGAGATGATATGTTACATCAGGGAAATGTGATAATAAATAGTTTGCGGCGGGAAAAGTCATAACTGATTCTAAGTCAGGTGTTCTCATAAACCAAAATAAACAGAAAGTGTTTGAGTAACTCAACGTGTCAGGCAGCCTCTTTGGAGAACATGGATAGGTGCCGTTTTGGGTCTGGACACTTCCTTAGATTGATTGCGGTGGGGTTGGGGAGAGAGCTGGTTATGCAACACTGACCCGACCTGAAACATCACCTAGCCATGTTCTCCATTCTAAAGAAAGGTCCCGACCCGAAACATCACCAATCCTTTTCCTCAGAGATGCTGCCTGACCCACTGAGTTACTCCAGCACTTTGTGTCATTTGTTTGTAAAACAGCACCTGCAGTTCCTTGGTTCTGCATTCTCAAATGGTAGGCTATTTATGACTGAGATGAGGAAAAACTTCTTCACCCAGAGAGTTGTGAATCGGTGGAATTCTCTGCCGCAGAAGGCAGTGGAGGCCGATTACTTGGATGTTTTCAAGAGAGAGTTAAATTTAGCTCTTAGGGCTAAATAAATGAAGGGATATTGGGAAAAGGTAGGAATGGGGTACTGATTTTAGATGATCAGCCATGATCATATTGAATGGCAGTGCTGTCTCGCAGGGCCGAATGGCCTACTCCTGCACATATTTGTCTATGGTTCTAAAACTTGTACCCATAAATATGCAGATCCAAAGAAAGCAATGAAACCTATAAACAGGGATGTACCACTTAAATTAATTCTGTCAGAGGCCGCATTACTGCTTGCTTTTGCAACAAAACAGCAAGAAATGTCAGCATTTTGTGGATGGAGCCCCGTTCATCACACAAACCTGGAGCCCCTCATCGATTCCATCTTAACTTTACGCTGCCTTAGAAAATGAAGGCAACATGATCAAGGGCCATTTACATCCCAGTCATTACCACTTCTCCCCTCTCCCATTGGGCAGAAAATGCAAAAGCTTGAAAACATGTACCAACGAGATTCAGGAACAGTTTCTTCCCCACTGTTGTTATACAGTTCTCAAAGGGTGTGACCCTGATCTTCCAACCTACTTCATTGCGTCCCTTGCACTGACTATTTACCTGCACTTTCTCTGTAACTGCACTGCCATAATGTTGTAACACTCATTGTGCACTCTGGTATTTTTCTGCCTGCACAACCTGTTGTGCTAGTTTAATTGTGCTCATACGCAGTATTATTTGATTAGATAGCATGCAAAGTTTTTCGATACACGTGACAACAATAAACCAGTACCAATACGAATGAGTTTCTGACTGCGCTATGCCAGGTATATAGTGAAAGAGTCTTGAGGAAAGTGATAACAAAACATAGACTTTCCCCAAATGTACATATGTTCATGTAGGTTTGTACAGCTGGCAAGTTCTTTTGAAGTCTTTCAAGTTACCAGTTGGGGCACAGAATGCCTGATGAACAGTTAACAAGTAAACACTAACTGTACTCGGAGTACGATCCAGACATAAATGTCTCCCTACTCCTGGTTTAGTTTAATTTATTGTCACGTGTACCGAGGTACAGTGAAAAGCTTTTGTTTGCCAACATGAGCACTAAAAACATATCCCATCTTTATTTGAAGATATCAATCAGTAATAGAAGTAACAAAACATAAAACTGAGCAGTCCCCTCTATTTCAGCCCAGCTATTGTTCTTCATTTTATCCTCATAGGGCAGCCCCTCGCTGCGTTTCTTTGATATTTTCTAAGCTATAATCTCTGGAAATGGAGTTCAGTTCTCGCTCAAACTGTGCAAAAGTATATAACACAAAACTGCACCAAACTAACAAAATTCATTCAGAAAAAAAATAATTTTTGATATATATAGAGTACAGATTCAATGTTTTTCCTGTGGTCATATGGTTTCCACTAGATCCTTTTGTATTATCACTTATCACATAGATGCAGAGTAGTGGTAGGCCCATGACTGGCCATGGGTGATGCATCCTAGTCGGATCGGATACAAGCCTGGGCGATGTCATATGGAGGACAGGCTGTTGCCCATGCAGCACGTCCCCCCCTCTCCATGTCGCTGATCAATCCAAACGAACAGCAGGGCCGTTACAGTTTGGCACCAGCGCCGTCGCAGGAGCTGCCAGAGCGAGGTTGTAGACTACGACAAACTGCTTTAGGGGCTCTGGATTTTCTTGAGGTTTACTCCTGGAGCCTTTTCCATGACTGGATATGGCCACAAGGCAGTGGAGGTTTTAAATCAGAGTTTTCCCTCTCCTGGATGGACTGCCTTCCCAGGCTGACGAGCCCCATCTGCCCAACACGCGGGAGCATCTACATTCCCATCTATAGCACCTGCTCACTGCCCAGCGCATAGATGCACAGGTAGGTTAATTAACCACTATAATCTATCCCTTAATACAGCAAAAGAATCGGAGAATTAAAGAGTGTGAGAGAAAATAAGTTTCAGGGCTATTGTAGAAGAAGAGGGAGAATGGGACTGATGGGATTGTTCGATGTGAGATGCAAGGACCCAATGGGGCAAATAATCTGCAGTCTCCATCAGTACGTTGTTCTCTCTTGAGAACTTGATTTGAAAACGTATTGATTTATGCCATGAAACCCTTCAAATGACAAACCTTGTGACCACCTTGGGAACAGAATATCAAGTTTATTGTTATCTGCACAAGTACGATGAGGTCCAGGTCCAATAGAAATCTAACATGCTGCGGCAAATTCAGGCAACTGAATCATTCTACCACAACTAGAGCGCTGTGCTAAATTACTATCTACCTCATTGGAGACCCTTGGTCTATCCTTGATCGGACTTTGCTGGCTTTACCTTGCGCTAAATGTTATTCCCTTATCATGTATCTACAGCATACACTATAATGGCTCGATTGTAATCATGTATTGTGTTTCTGCTGACTGGACAGCAAGCAACAAAAGTGTTTCACTCGTGACAATCAACTGCACTGAACTGAAACTGAAAACACAATTGTGTCTCCACCCTTATTTTCTTTAATTACTAACAAGTAATAGTTCCACGGTGGGAACATTACTCTACGACTAACAATTAAGAATCATCTTTGAGGCATGCTCTCTTTCAAAAGGTCCCAAAACAAGCTTTGCCGTATAGATGGACAAGTCAGGTGTCTCTTGATAGAAATGTGGGGATGGAGGTGGTGGGAGATTGTAGTTCATGATGTGAAGCAACAAAGGAGATAGCTGTGGGTAGAAGAACAACGTTCTGGATTTGATCTGGGCTTGATGCAGACTGATATTAGTATTGGTGTTGGCTTATTATTGTCAAATGTATCGTAATACAGTGAAAACTTTTGTTTGCATGCTATCTAATTAAATCAGATAATATACATAAATACAGTCAAGCCAAACACAAGCATAACAGGCAGAGCAAAGAACAAACTACCAGAGTGCACAGTATATTCGTCAGTATTGTAGCATTGCAGCTAGGTAGAGATAGAGAGATACAACATGGAAACAAGCCCTCTTGCCCACATAGTCTATGCTGCCCATCAACCACCCATTTACAGAAACCCTACATTAATCTAATCCAACTAATCTAATTAATCTAATTCACTCCACAACATTACAAACTCTCCACAGATTCTACCTCTCACCTAATACAAGATGCAATTTATACCGGGCAATTAACCTACCAACCCACACATCTTTGGGATGTGGGAGGAAACCCATGTGGCCACAGGTAGAACATGCAAACTCAACACAGATACTGCAGCACCCAAGGTCAGGATTGAACCCGGGTTTGTGGCACTGTGAAGCAGCTGCTCTACCAGCTGCACCAGTGAGCTGCTCCTTAAAACATTAAGTTTCAGGGGAGAAGCCCAATGTCCGCAATGTGGTAGTTGGAAGATCGGAACTACACTCAAGCATAGTGGATAACCATTCAAAAGTCTGATAGAAGGGAGGTAATACAATATAGTATGAAACTATCCTTCCTGTTTCTAACATTCAATAACAAATTGAAAAGCATAAATTGTGCACACGGGCTACTAAATAATTTAAACTGCCCAAAGTATGCAATTCATATGTCTACTTGAGTAAGCTCAGTTCTGTTTCTATAAAATATGGATGTATGCTGTAAGTGTCTCATGAATATAGTAATCCCATCTCAGTTATGACTTCTGACATTAATTAGGCATCAATGAATGCCTCTGGGCCAATGCCGTGGAAATCTTGTAGCTATGAAGTGGTGCACCCAGCAATGACAGAGATGTTAACCGTTGCCTTTGCTGCAGACAAGAGGAGTCAGACCAGTAAGGGCTTGTTTTCAGGCCTTAAGGTCTTAAGAGCAAGTAATTGTAAGATTAAATGAGAACTTACCAGTTTGAAGTTTGATCTTTATTTTATGAGGAGTTGCGATGAGGGATTTCGTGAAGACCCCGCCAGCACGCATGCGCGGCATTCTTCAAAGCAGCGGTGTGGAATCACAGATAACATCAATGACTGAAGATGGTAAGATTTAAGAGACCCTAATATACCAGTTGACCTTATGATAGAGGGTTGGGAGCGGAGGGCACGAAATCCCTCATCGAAACTCCTCATAAAATAAAGATCAAACTTCAACCTGGTAAGTTCTCATTTAATCTTACTATTTTACTTCGGAGTCACGTGAGTGACTTCATGAAGATTTCAAAGCTCTGTGATTCCCTGCCCTAGACCACATTCATGCCCACACACTTCCGTAATTACTGATGGAGGAAGTATGTTAACGTATTTCAGATTTGAACAAGCTGAAAAATAATAACATATTTGTTAATACAAACAATAAATCCCCGAACTCGGGGACAAACGTTTAGGGAACAGCACTTAAACTGACTCCGCAAACGTTGCGGGAGCGGCCACAGGTTTGTTATAAAAACGCTGAAATGTAGTTTCACTGGCCCAGCCCGCTATTGCGAGGACATGATCCATGGATCCTGCCGCTGATGTGGATGCAGCCCTGGTAGAATGAGATTTAAAATGTTAGTGTCTTACCTGCTGCACCGAATTCCACCCTGAGTCACCTGGAGATAGTCTGCACCGTCACCCTGTGATGTGGGTTTCATGGCTGATAAGCAGACCCTCTCCATATTCCTGATGGTTTGTGTGACATTAATATAATGTCGGATATAGGTGGCTATACAGAGTCTTACATCAACGAGATATGCTAGGAATTCCATTTTCAGTCCTGTAGTCCCAGGTCTGTGTTGTTTAAGCAACTCATCTATAAAGAAGTCACTTTATTGGGGGTCGAGCCCGTACTATCCAGTTTTAGTTTCTGTAGAGTCTGGACCCGTTGTGCTCTGGTCAGTGCCATTAACATCACCACTTTGAAGGTGAGTTAGTCCAGTGGTAAATCCGTCATAGGCGACCAGCTCCTGAGTAGGGTCAACACCACCCCTATATCCCAGGTAATATTATATCGTGGTCGGGGAGGGTTGGATTGAATATACCCCTCATAGTTTGAATACCAGCTGGTGAGATCCCACTCCAATGTTGAGATGGGATTGGACTCCTGGCACTGTTTATGGCACTGTAACTGAGGGCCTCATCATAACGAAGGCCCGCGAGGAATTCCAGCATATTGGAGATTGTAGCAGAGTTGTAGGTGGTCTTGGTCCGACTACTGAAGGCCTCTCATTTCCTTATGTGGGTGAGGTACTGTTTCCTTGTGGACTCTCTGCACGATGCTGTTATGATGTCCATGGTTTTTGATGACAGCCCGAATTCCAGTAGTGGCCTCTATATTGAGGACCACCGGATACCATGGTTTTGTGGGCCAGTCGAGTATTATCAGCATACCTGTTGCAGAATCCAGTTGACTTTCCTGCAATACACGACTAATGAGGCAGAATGGGGGAAAAGCATAGAAACCCATTTCCCCCAACGTAGCGAGAGAGCGCGTCCATCGCCACTGCCCCGGGACCTGGTTCCCAAGAGACGTATGTTGGTATCTGATGGTTCAACCTGGACGCAAAAAGGTCGATATCTGGTGTTCCATATTTAGCTATAATTTAGCAATATTCGGGGGTTCAATATCGAGTCGATGTTGTTATTAAATACTCGTGACCTGGTGTCTGCCACTGTATTGAGCTTACCCGGAAGGTAAGTTGCTGATATCCAAATATTTATTTCAATACACCAGAGCCAAATTAAATTTGCCAATTCATCACAAGACATTGACTTGATACCACCCATATGGTTTAAATACGCCACCTCAGTGGTATTATTTATTTGAAGACGGACATGCGTATGATGCAGATTAGTGCAGTAAGCCCGCAGGCCGTGAGATGCTCCCAGCATTTCCAAATAATTTATACCTTGTGATTGAAGAAGTGTAGACTCGTGCAAATCCCATCTGCCGCCACAACTGGAAGAGGAGTCGGTAGCTCCCCAGCCCTGGGTGCTTGCGTCGGTTTGTAACACGACTGATGGGTTTGATATAATGATGGGATTAAAACAATCACAAACATTGCTAATCCACCATTGTAGCTAAATTTTTGCCTTGTTTGGCAGCTGCATAGGCCTGTCAAAATGTCCAGCATTCGCTTTTAATGCTGAGAGTTTGCTCTTTGCAAGTTTTGATAGTGTAACGGCCCTAATTGTGCAGCTGGAATATAGCTATAAGCTTCCCAATTACCTTAGCAGCATGCCTAATAGCCGGTTCCCTGGCGCAAGCAAGGCAGTTACATGCCTCTATTATGTCTGTTGCTTGTTCCCTGGGATAGTGACAATAAATACCCCATGCATCCCAGAATGTACGCAACCTCCCTCCTACTTGTGAGGTTATACATGCAGCACTCCCAAGAGAACCAGACCCCCTTACCTCCATGGTTACCGGCGGGCTTGATGCTCTGGGCTTTTGTGTTCGTTGTGTTGCTGGGATGTGAGGTTGGTGCATCTTCCACGCTGGTCGCTGTGGGCCCTGTCCTAAAAAAGGCTTTTGTTGATAGGGTGCGACCGGTGGATAGGCTCTGATTGCCCTGCCGGGTTGAACCCGAAGCCTGTTAGATCTAGCGTAAGGATGCTGTCTGCGATATGCCGGTGGCCTGCTCGCGGGTGGTGGTTTCTCAACCTGACCGCTTTTGCCTCCTCGTCCAGGTCTTTACCTGATTTGGCAGGTCTTCACCGAACAGCTGTCTCGGCGGCTGCGTAGCAGAGGCTTTGCACAAACCCGGGTATTTTAGGTTGTGAGTTGGGTGGATGGAGCTTTCGCGAAAGTAGTTTATTTCTTAATGTGCATTGCACAGCAACGCTAGTGCGTCCTGCTTCTCCTCCGTCATGTCCGTCCCGTCTATGGACCTGGCAAAGGCAGTAATGCCTGAGGTCAACAATTTCAGGATTTTCTGTATTTTTAATTCCTGAGCCCTGATCCCGTGACTGGCCCAGATTGGTATGTTGACGGTCGGGACATTGAGCGACACACAATTACCCGGAGCTTTGTACTTGTTTGTAGCCTCCGTGAGCACCTGTTCCTGCAGCTGGTGTGTGGTTGAGTAATTGATGCTGGCCACTAGTTTGGGCTGAAGATGTTGCCCTGATCGAATTTTGACACTCCTTCCAGTAGTTCCTCTTCAGACATCTCTGGCAACATCGGTTCTTGCGCCAACCCCTCTTCAAAGTCAGCTAGGCTGACTGTAGGCACTCCCTATTGATGAGAGAGAGATATTTGGTGGTTCTGCTGTGTGTCTCCTAGATCCCAGGGACACACGCTCTTGATGGAGAAGGTCCCGATCGAGCAGCTGCTCGACCATTCGCTCCATAAGAGCCATGCGACCGCCGCCGCATTTGGGGACGACAAGTCGACTTCCCCAGGTTCTCCAGAACTACTGGGGCTTCTGCCAACGGACCGCACCTTGTTGAGGTGATGTCTAGGGTACGTTGGCAGGTAGTCGCTGCCTGCCGTTCCTGCGGGGCTACACGACTCCCGCGCGGACAGGCCGCTAGTCCGCCGTCTTCCGGACTGTAGCGGTCTGCCTATCTGGTATGACAGAAGCGGAGACGAGTCGGTGCCGGCCGCCGCAGCAGGGGTCCCCGACATCTGCGCGGGCTTTCCGCCAGTCCCGGTTATACGGGACTGAGACGGCGCATAATCGCTGCCAGCCACCTCAGCGGGGCCACACGACCGAAATACACTGCCACCGGCCTGCACTCTGGCAGCCTGCCCCGGCGGTGAGCCGGTACCTCCCGCTCCTGCGGGGCTCCCCGACTTCCCAGCAGGTACGTCACTGGTCCGCGATCTGGCAGACTTCTCCGGTGGCATGTCGATGCTGGCCGCTGCAGCGGGGCTTCTCGACCTCGGTGCGGCTTTCCCCCTGGTCCGCCCTCTGGAGACCAGTAACAGAGGGGAAACAGAGCGTGCTGTTGAACGAGGCACGGGTTTACGCATCTGTTTTCCGCTCGACCGGTGATGTTTGGGCGATAGTGGCAGGGAGTCAGGGTCTTGCCCACCCTGCGCGGTGCTCCGACCAACGTGCAGCTCCCTGGCCTGCTGTGGTGGGGAGTCGGGCCCAGCCAACTGAACGGGCTCCCCGACTTCCGCGTTCTTTTCCCGGCCCGCGGAGCGGGTGCTGCCGGTGTTGCGGGCAGCTCCAGGGATTGTAGCCGCTGACTCCCGTCCAAAGTCCTGTGGCCCTTGGAGGCATGCTTCGATGCCTTCTTTCAGGTCTTCCTGTCCATTGTTTCTGTAAGCAAACTAGTCTACTACAGAAGCTAAGCAACTCAAGGTTAGTATAACTTACCTGAGGGCCTTTTTGAAGCTGCCGGTGGAGGAACGCACTCCCCCCCCCCCCCCCAGCTCCCATGGTGACCAGACTCTCATGCGGGAATATATACTGCCGCTAACGGAAGTCTCCCGCCTATGTTGTGAGTCGGGGCCCTGGCTCTGTCTTCGCTACCTCTACCGGGCAGCGTTGCCGTCAGTCCGCGGTAATCCTGCGGCCTGCGGCGCTGAGTCGGAGCTCCTGCTCTGCCTTCGCTACCCGCGAATGGCAGTCTCCGAGCCCGGACTCTCCTGGGTCACGGGCTTGCCCGACTTCCAGGTAGTGTTGCCGTCAGTCCGCGGTGATCCTTCGGGCTGCGGTGTTGAGTCGGGCTGCCGCTCTGCCGTCGCTACCGAACGGCGAGTCTGATAAGCCCGGACCCTGCCGGGTCAACGGGCTGCCCAACTTCCGGTGAATTCATGCCGTCAGTCCGCGGTGATCCTGCGGGCTGCGGTGTTGAGTCGGGCTGCCGCTCTGCCGTCGCTACGAACGGCGAGTCTGTGAGCCCGGACCCTCCTGGGTCAACGGGCTTGCCCGACTCCGGTCTGTTGCTGCCGCCGCTGACTGCCCGCATCGCGGTCCGCAGTCAATCTTGAAGCGGCCCGTGGAGTACTCTGTTACACAGAGTCCCTGGTGAAGAAAAAACGACTGCAGGTTAGTTTACCTTAACTGCAGGTCCATTGCAGTAGAGGAGCGACCCTCCTCCCTGCCTATCGCTTCGCATGCGGTCGACGATATGTCGCGCATGCGTGCTGGCGGGGTCTTCACGAAGTCACTCACGTGACTCTGAAGTAAAACAGCATTTAGTGGTGGAGCGGCAGAGTTGCTGCCTTACAGCACCAGGGACCCGGGTTCGATTCTGACTACAGGTGCTGTCTGTGCGGAGGGTGTACTTTTTTCCTTTAGCCGCGTGGGTTTTCTCTGGGTGCACCGGTTTCATCCCACACACCAAAGACGTACAGGTCTGTAGGTTAATTGGCTTTGGTAACATTGTAAATTGTCCCTCGTGCGTTGAATAATTCGAGTGAAAATAGAGCGTTGGTTGGAGCAGGTTTGGTGGGCCGAAGGGCCTATTTACGCACAGTATCTCTAAAGTCTAAAAGTAAATTCTAACCAGGTGGGGTCTGGCGGGGCGGCCATTTTGAGGGGGGCTGCTTTGAGGGAGAAGTGCTGCTGAGACAGGAGTAACAACTGAGCCTTCCAGATAGAGAGGGAAGTAAAAGTGGAGGAGGAATTGCATTACTAACCAGGGAGTATGCCACAGGTTTAACTTTATTATTGTCACCTGTACCAAGCTACAGTGATTGCATGCTATCCAATCAAATCAGATAATACTCTGCATAAATACAATGAAGTCACTCAATTGCAATAGGTGGAGAGCAGGGAAAAATAGTCAGCATTGTAGCTCACCAGTTTCAGAGACAAAGTCCAATGTCCACAATGAGATGGATGTGAATGAACGGCTCCCCAATTTATGGAAGGAATGTTCAGTAGCCTGATAGCAAAGGGGAAGAAGCTTTTCCTGAGTCTGGTAGTTACGTGGTTTCTTGCTTCTGTGCCTTCCCTTTGGCAACATGGAGTAAAGGTCATGACCACCGTGGGCCATGTTGGCTGCTTTCCAAAGTTGTGTAGTGTAGATGGAGTCAATGATGGAGAGACTGGACATTGTGATGGACTGGGCCAGATCCACAGCTCTCCACAAGCTCTTGTGGTCCTGGCCAGTTATTCCTACACCAAGCTGTGATGCATCTTAGCAATACGCTTTCTACAGTGCATTTGTAGAAGTTTGTAAGTAAGTCGTGTGCGTCCTTGCCTGTCGCTTCAATGTGGTTGATCCAGGACAGATCGTTGGCAATATTTACACTTAGGATCTTGAAGCTCTTGACCATTTCCACTTTGGCATCATTGATGCTGATTGGGGTATGTACTCCTCCATGCTTCCTGACATCAATAACTAGATCTGTAGGAAGATGCTGGTTTACACTGAAGGTTGACCCAAAACACTGGAGTAACTCAGCTGGTCAGACAGCATCTCTGAAGAAAAGGAACAGGTGATGTTTTGTGTCGAAACCCTTCTTCAGACTGCAGAGTTACTAACCCGCTGGGTTATCCCAGCATTTTGTGTCTACCTTCAATAATAAGATCATTTGGGGTGGAAGATTACAACCTTCACGTGGTCCGCCCTGTTTCGACGAATGCAAACAACCTGGCATGCGCAATCATATAAGATCAAATAGGCTGTGCACGCCATATGCATGAAGAACAACACCAACAACAAGATCCTTCATTTTTCTGACGTTGAGGGAGAGATTATTGTCCTGTCACCATGTCACCATCTCTATCTCCTTGAGCTTGTCATTGTTCATGATCCAGCCCATCGCACTGGTGTCATCTATGAACTTGTAGATGGATTTGGAGCTGAATTTGTCCACACAGTTGTGGGTGTATGGAAAGTATAGTAGGGGATTGAGAACCTATCCTCACAGGGCGACAGTGTTGAGAGTTAATGTGGAGGAGGTGTTGTCACATACCCTCATTTATTATTGTCTGTGGGACAGAAAGTCAAGGATCCAGTGGCAGAGCTAAATGAGAATGTGAATGGTGAGGAGGACGCAAAGGGATGTCGATGGGATGTAGACAAGGTAAGTGATTGGGCATGAAAATGGCAGATGCAATACAATGATGATGTTATCCACTTACGTGGAGAAGGCAACAATTCTGAGCATTGGTTAAATGGTGAGAGAATGGGAAATGTTAATGCTGATGGAGACTTTTGTAACTGGGTCACTGAAAGCTAATGTACATGTTGAAGACAGTTTAGAAAGCAAATTATATTTTGGCCTTCATTATGAGATGATTTAGGTACCAGAGTAAGGATTATATACACCTTTAGTGAGAATACATCTCATTTATAGAGTGCCAGACACACAAGAAGAGATTGCATAGTCTAGGCCTGTACTTTTAGATTATAGAAGATTATAGAAGAATAAAAAGTGACTTCAACAAAATGTATTGATAGGGTTCAACAGAATAGGTACAAGGAGGATAGAGAATTTGGCTAGAGAATTTAGGGATTACAGTCTCAGACTAAGAGGTAGGCCATGTAGGATTGAGATGAGACGATTTTTTACTAAGTGGTTAAACTTTGGAATTCCCCATACAGAGGACTGTGCACCATCATTCATTGATTGCATTCAGTATGGAGGTTGTTAAAGAAGACTTTAAAACACAACACAAAGTAAAATAATCAAGACTTTATTCAAGAGCGCCAAATCCAGTGATCACTGGGAGCAATCTAGGAGATTGGTCAACGAACAAAGATTCATCTACTTATATACAGACGTTTCCGTTGATGTTTGGTTTATTGCAGAAAGCACTAGAACTTTTCCGTCTTCCAAATGGTCTTATAACAAATATACATCATGCACCTCCAAAAGACACAGCAGAGTAAACACAGCCCAATTCCACACCATTACAGATACGCAAATGTCCTTATCATGTATCTATATGCTGTAAATGGCTCGATGGTAATCGGGCATTGTCTTCCCGCTGACTGGACAGTACGCAACAAAAGCTTTTTGATGTACCTCGGTACACTGACAATAAACTAAACAAAACTGTAAAAAAGCCTGGAAGCTTCCTTTATGTGCTCCAACATTCATCAAAATCAGGGCTGATCTTTAACCTTGTCAACATCTTCCTATACTACATCTCTATACCCTTTAATGTTTAAAATCAATCAACGGACGTGGCCTGTAGTGGCACGGAGCGGCGGAGCAACGGGGGGGGATATCGACAACATAGCCTGGCCAGGCCGACTCCTGCAACTCCGATCCAGTGCCACCATCATGACAACAGGCCTTTAAAGCCAAGTTAAGACTCTACACTTTTTAACAACTTTGTACTTGAAGATACAACATGGCACCAGAAACATGGCGTCCCTTACTCTTTAGCGTAATCTACTCTTCTTACACTTTTTTACTTAAGTATGATTGTGCCTATTATAGTAAGCATTTTACTGAACTGTATGCAAAAAAGGAATTTCACTGCACCCTGGTACATGTGACTATGAAGTGCCATGAAATAAAAAGCACCTGACTCAGGAACAGCTTCTTCCCCTCTGTTATCTGACTTCTGAAGTTCCGTAGGTTCACGAGATTGATCCCTGGGATGGCGGGACTGTCATATGAGGAACGATTGAAAAGACTAGGCTTGTATTCACTGGAGTTTATGAGGATGAGGGGCAATCTTATAGAAACATATAAAATTATAAAAGGACTGGACAAGCTAGATGCAGGAAAAATGTTCCCAATGTTGGGTGAGTCCAGAACCAGGGGCCACAGTCTTAGAATAAAGGGGTGGTCATTTAAGACTGAGGTGAGAAAAAAAATTTTTTTTTACCCAGAGAGTTGTCAATTTATGGAATTCCCTGCCACAGAGGGCAGTGGAGGCCAACTCACTGGATGGATTTAAGAGAGAGTTGGATAGAGCTCTAGGGGCTAGTGGAGTCAAGGGATATGGGAAGAAGGCAGGCACGGGTTATTGATAACGGACGATCAGCCATGATCACAATGAATGGCGGTGCTGGCTCGAAGGGCCAAATGGCCTCCTAGGACCTGCACCTATTTTCTATGTTTCGATGAATAGCCCTTTCATAAGCTTGGGTACTGTCCCAATTTTCCAACCTGCCTCATTATGGGCATTGGACTTTACTATAGAACCATTACGCTGCAGTGCTGAGAACTATTTTCTGGACTTTAGTTTTTTCCTTTTCCCAATATCTGTTTTGCTTCTCCTTGGCTCAATTGTATTCATGTATAGTATGACTTGATCTGGTTAGATAGCACGCAGAAAAAAAACCTTTCACTGTACTTCTGTGCACCTAACAATAATAAACATAAACTTAAGCAGATACTTCTGCTTATATTCACAATGGAAAGTTTAAAACACAATCTCTAATACAGTGATGGGAGAGGTTTCTACTGAGCTACGGGGAGCACTGGTGTGAGAAGTAAATAAGATATTTTTAAACCTGACCTTCTAACCTGTTCTCTTCTGCTGTTGTGTCCATAATTTCCATTATTTCTATTAACAGATCTTATTCTAACTTGGTTACACTTGTCTCTGTTTTACTGTCGTTAAACTGCTTCAGTCTTGCTTTTCAGCAGTGCCTATTCTGATTGCACTCCAGATCCCTCTGAGTTGACCAGTGGATGAAAACTACTGCCAAAGATCAAGTTTACCACAAAATGCGTGGGTCGATTTCTGTCTCATATATTTTAGTTTAGTTTAGAGATATAATAGACAGTAGACAATACAGCGCGGAAACAGGCCCTTCGGCCCACCGAATGCACCAATCAGTGACCCCCGCACATTAACCCTATCCTACAAACACTAGGGACAATTTACAAATTTCACCAAGCCAATTAACCTGCAGACCGGTACGTCTTTGGAGTGTGGGAGGAAACCAAAGATCTCGGAGAAAAACCACGCAGCTCACGGGGAGAGCGTACAAACTCCGTACAGACAAGCACCCTTAGTTAGGATCGAACGCCGGTCTCTGGTTCTGTAAGGCAGCAACTCTACCACTGCACCACTGCGCCTAGCTTATGAAAGGATCGTTCAGAAGTCAGATATTGTTGGTTGTGAGGAGAATTATTGGCCATCCCTCAGAGTCCGTGAGAAGATGGTGAGCTAGTGTCAACTGTTGTAGCTCATGGTGACCCTGGCATTGCCATTGCTTCTCACTGGCCCATCTCATCTAAAATGGCCATTACAATTTACCTTGGACCTTCTACAAAATAAAATCCTGAAAGATTGTGAAGATCACCAGCATAGATTGCTGCAATGGACTAATATGAGACAAAGCCTGTTACTAAAGGGCCTGTCCCACATGGGCGACCGAAGCTGCGAGTTTACAAAAGTTTGCCCTGGACCAATGTAGCTCGCAGCATGGTCGACACGAGGTCCTAGGAGGTTGTATGAGGTGGCTGGACTTCTCCTTCATGCTCGAGGGATGTTCACACCTACTCGCGGCCTCAGCTAGGTCGCGGAAAATTTGACAGGATGTTGAAAAATTTTTCCGCGAGTAAAATTTGGTCGGCATGGGTCTTTTTCACTCGTAGTGCAGTGGAGCGGGGTCGCTATTTAGTTACTGGCAGTCGAGGGCAGCCGTAGGCAATCTCCTTCACTGGATTGGCTCATTGGAGATTCACGACCTAGGAAGATCTACTGGTAGGTAAAATGCCCGCTAAACTTTATTAAACTTCTTAAAAGTGTCTAGGCTCTAAAGGACTTACAGTACTCTGTTGCAGCCGTTTACCTTCATCTTCATCGCGCAGACAACGCACCTCTGCTTTCCCTGGGCCCCACCTTCGCGATGTGTGTGTGCGGTCGACCAATGTAGCTCGCAGTTCGGTCGATCCAGCTCGCGGGTTCAAAGCGGCCGGTTGTTCCAGCTCGAGGCTTTCCAGGAGAGCGCCCTCGGGCTTGAAGGTCGAAGGCACTCTTCTGGACTCGTGGATTGGGTCGCCCAAGTGGGACAGGCCCTTAAGAGTCCAGGAAGATCTCCTCAGTGCCAAAGGGCCCGTTCCTGTGCTGAACTGTTCTATGTTGGGGGTTATGGGGAGAAGGCAGGAGAATGGGGCTAAGAGGCATATAGATCAGCCATGATTCAATGGCGGAGGAGACATGATGGGACGAATGGCCTCATTCTGCTCTAATCACCTATGAACTTATGTTCTGTGTTTTCCGTTAAAGAAAGAACTGCATAAAACCAATTCAAGACAAAGAGGCCTAACTCTGTAATTGTCATGATATGTGACATTTGGAAAAATAACACAATTTCATAATCTGACAAGAGATGCCCAAACTGTTTATTTTATGAGAGATTGTATTGACTGGAGGAGCCTGATGTTTGACAGGATTTGTAACATCATGTCTCCCTTCTCCTCTTCCATTAAGTACTTCCACGTCAGGTTTTCCACACGCAGTGGCTTTACAATTGGCTCAATCCTCACATTCTGAAGTATGCTTTATGGCCCTAAAGTGCTATGTTGAAGCCTTGCACAATTTGCTCATTCTGCGAGTGTCTTTCTGATTGACAATTAATGCTAAGTGATGGATGGTTTAAGCAGGCTTGTTTCACTGGAAATTACGCAAGGGCATGATCTCAATTCACTTAGCAACCACCAGAGAGGCTGGTTTGTGGCTTTTAGATAGGTACCTGGGAATGGAGGGATAAGGATCACGTGCAGACAGAAGGGATTAGCTCAACCTGGCATCATGCTCGGTATGGACATTTTGGGCTGAAGGGCCTGCTACTGTACTGTACTATGTTCTATGTTCACTCATCTGTTCGAGTTGCAGAAATGGATGACAAACTTTTTAAGATAATAATTTTATATTTCACCTTCTTGCCTTTTCTGAATGATGAATGATACTGTATTATTATCACACGTGACATGTCTCAGCGAGATTCCCAAGTTATGCAAAGAATCGGCACGTATAGGAAGCCGACATAGTTACAAAGTATTCAATTTTTCATCCAATGATTCTGTTTTGTGCTCGGCGCCCCTTACCCCCCCCCCCCCCATGCTGGGTCCTCTTTGTTCTCAGTGGCCCCCTCCCACGCCAGGTCCCCCTTTGTTGTCAGAGCCCCCCCTCCCCTCCCCTCCCACGCCAGGTCCCCCTTTGTTGTCAGAGCCCCCCCTCCCCTCCCACGCCAGGTCCCCTTTTGTTGTCAGAGCCCCCCCTCCCCTCCCACGCCAGGTCCCCTTTGTTGTCAGAGCCCCCCCTCCCCTCCCACGCCACGTCCCCCTTTGTTCTTGGCGGTGTGTCCGAGCTCCGCCACCCAAGTGGCCGGTTCGACCTCCGGCCCCTTCGTTGACCTATACCGCCCTCGGCTTCGACCCACCAGCCCCATTCTCGACCTCGACCATTGGCCCCGTCCTCCACCGCTGCCGGGTCCTCTCCTGACGGCTCTACAGTGCCAACCCAGCAACGCTCCACGGGCACCCTCCACCCGGCTTCTCCGCAGCTCCTGGGCCTTTCCGAATCTGAAATTATGCCGTGGATGTGAAAAGCCTACATGCCATTGCAAATCTGTCAACTAGATCATAGAGCCTAGAACAGTACAGCACAAGCCACCGACCCTTTGGTCCACAATGTCCATTCGAAATATATTGTCAAGACTATTTCTTATCAGCCAGCACATAATCCTCATCTCTCCATTCCCTGTATATCAATGTGCTTATTCAAAAGCCTCTTAAATGCCACTGTCATATCTGCCTGCTACACCACCCTTGGCGGAACATTCCAGACACTCACCACCCTCCATGTCAAAAACGCCCTGCACTGCTTCGTTCAACTTTGCCCCTCTCTCTTTAAAGCCACAGTATGTCCTCTAGTATTTGATATTTCCATCCTGGTAAAAAGGTCCTGCTGTCTACCATATTTATGCCTCTCATAATTTTATATACTTAGTTTAGTTTAGTTTAGAAATACAGCGTGGAAACAGGCCCTTCGGCCCACTGAGTCCGCACTGACCAGCGATCCCCACACATTAACACTATCCTACACGCATTAGGGACAACTTTTTACATTTAGACCAAGCCAATTAACCTACAAACCTGAACGTCTTTGGAGTGTGGGAGGAAACCCACACAGGTCACAGGGAGAACATATGAACTCCGTAAAGACAGCACCCGTAGTCAGGATTGAACCCGGGTCTCTGGCGCTGTAAAGCAGTATCTCTACCACTGCGCCACCATGCCGCCCTTCTATCAGATCACGCCTCAACCACTGGTGTTCCAGGGAAAACGATCCAAGTCTATCGAACCTTGCCTTGTAGCTAATACATGGGTGTCAGTGGTTATGAGGAGTAGGCAGGAGAATGGGGTTGCGAGGGAGAGATAGATCAGCCATGATTGAATGGCGGAGTAGACTTAATGGGCGAATGGCCAAATTCTGCTGCTATCACTTATGAGCTTACCTGGATTGTAGCTGACAACCTGGACAATCTGCACTGTGGAGGCAAAACAAAGTTCCCCACGTAACAACCCCATTTCAAAGCATTATTCAACATCCAACTCAGTAAGATTGGATCACAAATCGCAGAGATCGGAGGTGATAACCGTGCCTCTTTAGGGAGGGATATTTTAGTCAGTCCGTCCATTCAGCATTTGAACAGAGGTACAAAAGATCAAACAAAGAACATAAAACAATAAGGGATAGGCCCTTCGGCCCACAACATCTGTGCCGACAATGATGCCAATCTAACTAATCTCAGCTTCCTACAGGTAGACACAAAAAGGTGGAGTAACTCAGCAGATCAGACAGCATCTTTGGAGAAAAGGATTTGGTGACGTTTCAGTTTTCGACCCGTAACGTCACCTATTCTTTCTCTCCAGAGATACTGCCTGTCCCGCTGAGTTAAGGGCCTGTCCCACCAGCACGCGACTGCATGCAGCGAGCGCGAGCTAACGTGGTCACTTGAGCCGTCCGGCCCCGCGGGGACGGTCCAACTTGGATCGCCGGAGCCGTATGGAGTTGTGCGGAACTGGTCCCGACATCGCGCGGGGCTCCGAAAAACTGACACTGTTCGAAATCCCGCACGGCAACGGCCGACAGGCCTGCAGCCGCATTGAGGCCGCACACAACGTCTCCACGCAGTACGCAGTGTCTGGACGCCGTACGCAGCGTCTTGACAGGGTACGTCTAGCGCGTGGCATTGCGCGCTGATGTCACCGCCCGGTGTGCCGTTGCCTGATGACGTCACCGCCCGACGCTGTGCGACGTACAAATTCACTCGGCCCGCCTCCTGCCCAGCTGATTGGTGAGTATGATGTTGGGACCAGCCCCGCACAACTCAATACGCCTCCACAGTTCGAAATGGAACCGGCCCCGCGAGGCCATACAGCTAAAGCCAACGCGTTTGGTCGCGCTAGACGCATGCAAACGCATGCTGGTGGGACAGGCCCTTAACTCCACCTTTTTGTGTCTATCTTCGGTTTAAACCAACATCTGCAGTTCCTTCCTGCTCAGTTGCCTGCACATAATTCCATTGTTCCTGGCCTGTGCTTATGTCTACCTCAATGACTCTTAAACATTGAAAGGATATAGGACAATGAGAGCATAGCATGGTGGAGCAGTGGTAGAGTTGTTGCCTTACAGCGACCGTGACCCGGGTTTGATCCTGACTATGGGTGTTGTCTGTGTGTCCGTTCTCCCCGTGACTGCGTGGGTTTTCTCCAGGTGCTTCAGTTTCCTCCCACACTCCAAAGACATACAGGTTTGTAGGTTAATTGGCTTCTGTAAATTGAACCAGGGACAACGAAGGGCCTGTCCCCACACTGCACCTATTGATGGATCACAATATATTGAGACTCAAGGACCTGCTGATGCTGGAATCTTGAGCACAACACAAAGTGCTGGAGGAACTCAGTGGGACAGGCACCTTCTTTAGAGACAAATGAACAGGCGATATTTTGGATTAGGACCATCCAATCAGTCTGAAAAATGTTCTTGATCCAAAACGTCTCCTGTCCTTTTCCCAACACAGATGCTGAGTTCCTTTAGTTTAGTTTAGTTTAGTTTAGAGATACTGTGTGCAAACAGGCCCTTACACAAGAACCAGTGATCACCCCGCACACTAGCTCTATCCTGTACACTAGGGACAATTTACAATTTTTTACTGAAACCTGTACCTCTTGGGAGTGTGGGAGGAAACCGGAGCACCCAGATAGAACCCACGTGGTCACAGTTAGAACGTACAATGTACAAATTCCATACAGACAGCACCCGTGGTCAGGCTCGAACCCGGGCCTCCGGCACTCTCAGGCAGCAACTCTACCGCTGCGCCACTGTGCCACCACAGTTCCTCTAGAACTTTGTGTATTGCTGAAGATTACATCCCTTTGTTCTCAGGCAAACAAAAGAGTTGCCAACGTTGGCAAGTCCTTTATTTTTATGGTCTGAGAAACATAAAATGGCATTGTTTTTTTTTTAACTTGAATTGTTTAAATTTAATTCAATTTCATTCATATAGTTACAATAATTATTTCAGGTTAGCCATTCTTGCAAATGTGCACTGATGCACAAGGCCAATAATAATTTTACTGTTCCTACATTTTTATTACAGAAATTGATTTAATAAACTCATAAGGAAATATGACTTCTGGGGGGATTAATATATCCCTCTGTCACTATTTCTGCTTCATTGCTGATAGAAATTCTGTCAGACAGGAATAACAAACAGCAGTCGGTAAAGAATTCACTTAAAAATATGATGTAGCCTGCAATATGACCCAGTATTTTGAATGTCATTTAATATATATTAAATATTACTGGCACTAATCTTCCATTATCTGTGTAATTCATGCAAATTAAACCAATTAACTATTTTAATAGGGACAAAATTGTAAACTAATATTCTCCCTGAATTTGAAAAGAAAAACACTATATTTTATTTATAGTCAGGATATTCAAATACGCTGGTTGCATACAGTTGGAAGACGCTCTGAAATAGAATAGAGACTCTCAGTTAAAATATAAATATAATGAAACCTCACAAATTCACGACCTCTGTCACCCAGAGAGAAAAGGGCTGAGGGAAAACTATCAGCCTTCGGTCACATATTCTGATTTGCAAATATATTTCTATTATTTTATTGTCTCTGCTTCAAAATTCTGTAAATCAATAACAGCTCCATGGGCGTGCGTTCAACATCTCCTGTCCATTCGCTCCAAAGGGACCTGAACTGTTCAAGGATGTGGTTTACTGTAACCTACTCAAAAGCAATGAGTGCAATAAATAGCAACCAGATTTGGGGCGGCATGTTGGAGCAGCGGTAGAGTTGCTGCCTTGCAGCACCAGACACCCAGGGTCGATTCTGACTATGGGTTTAATTTAGAGATACATCGCGGAAACAGGCTCTTCAGCCCACCAGGTCTGCGCCGACCAGCGATCCCCGCATATTAACACTATCCTATACCCACTAGGGACAATTTTTACATTTACCAAGCCAATTGACCTGCAGACCTGTACGTCTTTGGAGTGTGTAAGGAAACTGAAGATCTCGGAGAAAACCACGCAGGTCACGGGGAGAACGTACAAACTCCATACAGACAGCACCCGTAGTCAGGATTGAACGCGGGTCTCCGGCGCTGCATTCGCTGTAAGACAGCAACTCTACCGCTGCGCCACCGTGACCGTCCTTTGTGCTGTCTCCCTGTGACAGCGTGGGTTTTCTCCGAGTGCTCCAGTTTCCTCCCACACTCCAGAGACATACAGGTTTGTAGGTTGATGGGCTTCTGTAAAGATTGTAAATTGTCCAGTGTGTGTGATAGTGCTGGTGTATGGGGATCGCTGGTCAGCACGAACTCAGTGGGGAGGAGTTCCTGTTTCCACGCTGTATCTCTAAATCAAAAAAAATCTAAATCTGTTAATCTTTAAAGTGACTGATGGAAACACAAGGAATTGCAAATGCTGGACTCTTAAAGTGCTGGAGGAACTCAATGGGTCAGGCAGCATCTTTGGAAGGAATGGACAGGTGACGTTTTGTTTTGGGACCTTTCTTCAGACTCTGAAATGATGATGTTTCTCAAAGCTACTGATTCTCATCGCAATGTAGCTGCTATGACAACTGCCCTAGAGGCAGGTGCCAAACACTGTCTCCAGTTGAAGGACTGCTTGCTAGGGTCCTGTGTGTTTGGTGAGGGGGAAAGGCTCCTATCTATTTAATAAAGTCACAATAGTTAGACAAAAAATCCTGGTGTAACTCAGCGGGTCAAACAGCATCTCTAGGGAAAAGGATTAGGCAATGTTTCAGGTCGAGATCCTTCTTGTTCAAGTCTGAAGAGGGGTTCTGACCCGAAAAGTCACCTATTCATTTTCTCCAGAGATGCTGCCCGACTCACTGAGTTACTTCAGCTTTTTGTGTCAAACTATTGTGACTTTTTAAAACAGACGGGAGACTTTTTGTGTCTATCTGCAGTGTAAACCGGCATCTGCAGTTCCTTCCCACACATTTTATCTGCACCACTGGGAAATCTGCTGAAGAAATGCCTGCTTTGAAGAAGTTCTCCTCCTCTCTCCGACGAGAGTTCTGCAACTCACTCTCTAGTTGCATTCCCATCCTGAAGGAGGGTCTTGACCCAAAGCATCACCTATTCCTATTCACAAGAAATGCAGCTGGACCCGCTGAGTTTAGTTTAGAGATACAGCGGAAACAGGCCCTTTGGCCCACTGAGTCCACACCGACCAGCGATCGCCGTACATTAACACCACCCTACATATACACTAGGGACGATGTCTTTACCCATATACCAAGCCCATTAACCTACAAACCTTTAAGTCTTTGGAGAGTAGGAGAAAACCGTTGATCTCGGATAAATCCCACGCGGTCACGGGGAGAACGTACAAACACTGTAAAGACAGCACCCGTGGTCGGGATCAAACCTGGGTCTCCGGCGCTGAATGCGCTGTAAGGCAGCAACTCTACCGCTGCGCCACCATGCCACCCCTATTTACTCCAGGTTTTTGTGCCTATCTTTGGTGGAATCCAGCATCTGTAGTTCCTTCCTGCACATGTTTAAGGAAGTAGTTAACATGTAGGCTATCCCCAAACTTCATGCCACCTCGCAACAACCATCAATTGCAAGGGAACGTTTGAAACTAACCAAGAGGCAGAACCTGAGCAGTTCTAAGGAGACTCAAAGAAGACGAAAGAAGGGTTAAAAGGGGACTTCCAGAACATTAGGGCTGGGTTATGAACTGAAATCTCCCTTCTGAACCTGGTAGGCAGTGAAAATAGGATGTGCACGGAGCCAGACTTGGACGTGTGCATTAGAGAGTTGGAGGACTGGGGGTGAAAGGGACAAGGAAACGTAAGGCATTAGACAGATTTTGAAAACAATACGAAAATTGTAAAATGGAGCCATCAGTGGATTGGGCGTAAAACAGAAACATTTTAATTGCAGCAATTTACAATCACTTTTCTCTTCCAAGAACTTGCCCGACCAAGACTATTCTTCAACTGTAGTTACATTCCAGATCTGGTCACCTTGGTGATCACATTGAGAAGGTTCAATGGGTGAATGGTACTTTATTGTCACGTGTACCCTGGTGAAATCAGATTGCATACAATTCAGAAAGATCTTACGATAATGAAGCACAATCAAACCTAAGTACTAGGGTGTAAGAGCAGTAGAGTACACAAGAGGCGCCACACTTCCGGCTCCATCAAGTTTCAAATGCAGAGCAGAGATATTGTTATAATATTTAGATAGACTCTCATGCAAGGTCCATTGAATGTTGACTAGTTGCACCGAGCGCGCTGCCGCACATTGTACACTAGACAGTACAAATGGTAAAAGGCCCCAGGTTCAATTCTTGTTCATGCCCATTGAAGCTCAGCTTACCGTGGTGCTCATTCCATGTGGCAATGTCAACTAGCGGTTAAAGAGAGAAGGGTTCAGGGGGTTTCCCAAACCCTTTCCGTTCACCTCCCTTCAACAGAATTACTTGCCACTCTCTGCCTCACAGGATGAGATTGAGCAAATTATTGGAGAGCACTAATCCATGCTTTGAATGAGAATGTAGTTGGCATGGTTAGTAAGTTTGCAGATGGTATGGTTTGGACATTGAAGAAGATTATCTAGAAGTACAACAAGATCTAGATCAACTCAGTAAGTGGGCCAAGGATTGGCAAATGGAATTTAACCTGGACATGCGTGGAGTGGTGCATTTTGAGAAGTTAAACCGGGGCAGGACCTACACAGTAAAGAGTAGGACCCAGGAGAGTGTTATAGAACAGGGAGACCAAGGAGTCAGTGCACGTGCATAGTTTCCTGAAAGTGGCAATGCAGGTATAAAGGGTGGTTGAAGAAAGCCTTTCTCCAACATTGATCAGAATCCTCAAAACTTGTTTAGTTCAGATTAATTGAAGGGAGCGTGCACAAGGGTTAGTTCATGTGACCTCTTCGACATGATGGTGAGTGTTGAGTGGACCACAGGGTTGGACGGCAAAGCTCATTCCAGAGGTCAACAGGCTCATGCTACACCAGCAAGTGGAATGGACACACATTATCCAGGAGGACATAATGGATGTCCAGTTGGGCAAACCACCCTTCAATGTTGAATTCTATGAGGCGTAAATGTGAACCTGAAACCTTCTGACTCACAGGCGAGAGTGCCATCAAATGAAACAAGGCGGATACTGTGCAGATAGAGGAGTAGCAGGTGTATAATTTATCTGCCACGTTATGAGTTTGGGGAAGGGAGAGGCACAGAAGATACGACAAAAGCTATTGGCATCAAGGAGACTGGGAGAACTGTGAGAGTGTGCGTCCAAGAAACGCAAACATTATTCACTGCGAGAATGTCACATGGTATTTTTTAATGAGCCCCTTAAACAGAATATAATGTTCCATCTGGTGCAGATGTATAATTTCATGAACAATTCATGGCATTTTCTTTTGGCTTTGTGAAGACATCGGTCTGTGTGATGAATTGCAAAGAATGAAATTAACCCGAGCAAAGATGTGGATAAGACGATTATAATGATCTGGTTGAATGGGGGTTGAATGGGTAGGGGTGGGGCAAAGGATAACGGAATCAGACTAATATTCTGTATTTAATCTCATTTACCATTTGTAACTAGTCAAGCGAGAAATAAACTAAGATGTAATAAGGAACTGCAGATGCTGGTTTAATATAAAATACATAAAGTGCTGGAGTAACTGGAAAGGGTGCAGAGAAGATTCATAAGGATGTTGCCAGGACATGAGAGTCTGAGCTATAGGGAGAGGTTGAATGGGCCTGGACTTGTGTGCTGGAGGATGAGGGTGTGATCTTATACAGTCTCTTGCCTAGAGTTGGTGAACCGAGAACCAGAGCGCATAGGTTTAAGGTGAAGGGGGAAAGATTTTACTGGAATCTGACGGGTAACTTTTTCACACAAAGGGTGGTGGGTGTATGGAACGAGCTGCCGGAGGAGGTAGTTGAGGCAGGGATTATCGCAACGTTTAAGAAGCAATTAGACAGGTACATGGATAGGACAGGTTTAGAGGGATATGGGCCAAACGCTGGCAAGTGGGACTAGTGCAGATGGGACATGTTGGTTGGTGTGGGCAAGTTGTACTGAAGGGCTTGTTTCCACACTGTATGACTGTACGACTCCATAACTCAGCAGGTCAGGTAGCATCTCTGGGGAACACGGATAGGAGATATTTTGGGTCGGGACCCTTCTTCCAGGAATGTTGCCTGATCCGCTGAGCTAGTCCAACACTTTGTGCCTTTTATGAGAGAGTAGCAGTGTATACGTTTTCTGCCACATTAACAGTTTTGGGATGGGAAGAGGCACAGGAGGTACAATAAAAGCCATGGGCGTCAAGTAGACATTTTGTGTATTCATTTCGATTAATGAAAGGCCTGGATAAAGTGGATATGGAGAGGATGTTTCCTCTATTGGGAGAATCTATGACCAGAAGTCATAGCCTCTGAATAAAACCTTTAGGAAGGAGATGAGCAGGAATTTCTTTAGTCAGAGGGTGGTGAATCTGTGGAATTCATTGACTCAGAAGGCTGTGGAGGCCGTCATATTTTTAAGGCAGAGATGGATAGATTCTTGATTTGTAAGGGTTTTGGGGATAAGGCAGGAGAATGGGGTTGAGAGGGAAATATAGATCAGCCATGATAGAATGGCAGAGTAGAATTGATGGGCCGAATGGCCTAAGTTTGCTTCTGGACCTTATGAACGTGCTTTCAGTTCTCCTTTCACCTTCACACTGCCAAGGAAATTGCATTGAGTTTGAGGCAAAGGAACAGCTATTACATTTATTATTTAGTCTTTGCCCAGGGAACTGAATGCACTGTTGGGTTAAAGTGTCAGCAACAATATTGTAACCTATTTTATCTTGTTCCTCACTTCCTATGTGGAACATATCCCTGGAGAAGAATATTCCTCATATTTTCTTCCAACTTAGAAGGAGCCAAATGGTCTATCAAGCCTTTGTGGGCTTTAGACACTCCCATCAGCTACATTATTTCCATGTGCTCTATTTTCTTTCACCTGCCCCTCAACTTAACATCAATTCTCTTTGCATTCACCTGCGCAAGACAGTAACTAATTAACCTGGGAGCTTGTCTTTGGGCTGTAAGAGGAAGCCAGGGTAGCTGGGGAAATGCATACAGCCTCAGGGATTAAGTTCACTCAGACAACATGGATGTAATGGAAAGGATGTAATGCTGAGGCTTTATAAGACACTGGTCAGACTGTATTTGGAGTATTGTACTATGTCTGCTATGCCTATGTTTATCTTTACTCCAGCTTGCTGTGCCTTGCAATCTAAACACTTCAAAAATCTTCTAGCATGACCTCAAAATTACCTTCAATGGTTTAATCATAATCTTGTGTACCAAGATACAGTGAAATTCTTATTTTTTGCATTGAAATTAATTGGATTATTGCCCTGCATTAGTACAATCTCTGATTAAGTCATAATGCATAGAAACAGTCCACTGAGTCTATATGCAAGAGTAGCCAGGTTTCGGTGCCATTTCCCAGCTGCAGCTGGCCATAAAAGGTCCGTTGTAGCCACTGCCTTCTTACGGTTGTCCCGTGAATCATCGTCCCTCATCTTGCCCAGCCATCTTCTACCTTCATGATAAACGCAAAAAAGCTGGAGTAACTCAGCGGGACAGGCAGCATCTCTGGAGAGAAGGAATGGGTGACCTTTCGGGTCGAGACCCTTCTTCAGACCTTCATGAGTGCCTCCCGCAGCAGACCTTGAGGATGTGGAGTGTAAGACCCTCGGTTCTTCTTATTGTCCCTGTCCAGCATCCGCCGCTGTCGCCGACTCGCTCCACCTTCCCTTTGGGTCCTGGTCTTCGAGGTCAATCAGGAGCCTGGCTTCCTTCACCCAAATCTATGGTGGGTGAGCCAAGGTCTGCTGTCAGGGTATGGCAGTTGAGAGCCAACCGGAGTTTGTACGTTCTCCCCGTGACCTGCGTGGGTTTTCTCCGAGATCTTCAGTTTCCTCCCACACTCCAAAGATGTACAGGTTTGTAGGTTAATTGGCTTGGTGTGTGTGTGTAAAATTGACCCTAGTGTGTGGAGGGTTGTGTTAATGTGCAGAGATTGCTGGTCGCTGCGGACTTGGTGGGCTGAAGGGCCTGCTTCTGCATTGTATCTCTAAACTAAACTAAACCAAACCGCATAGATGTTGGTTTGGAGTCACGTATAGTGGAGCAGACTTGCTCCCCAATGACTCAAGTAAAGCGATGGTCGACATAAATGATAATATATAACATATTTTAAAAATTCAATAAATTAACAATGGGATTACTGGTGCAAGGACCAAATTCCATAGTACAACCAAAGACACTACATAGAAGTAGATTAGTTTGGGTGGTGTTCAAGGCGCTGATGGTTGTTGCGAAGAAGCTATCTTGAACCTGGTGGTCACGGTTTTCAACCTCCTGTACCTTCTTTCCAATGTTGAGATCAAGATTACCTGGTTGCTCTATATTTTAGCTTCCCGTCCCATTCCCACACTGACCTTTCTGTCGCAAATTGGAGGAACAGCACCTCATATTTCGCTTGGGTAGCAGCGGTATGAACATTGACTTCCCTAACTTCAAGTAGCCCTTGCTTTCCCTCTCTCTCCATCCCCTCCCCCTTCCCAGTTCTCCCACCTGTCTTACTGTGTCCGTCTACATTTTATCTCTATCCCGCCCACTCCCCTGACAACAGTCTGAAGAAGGGTCTCGACCCGAAACGTCACCCATTCCTTCTCTCCAGAAATGCTGCCTGTCCCGCTGAGTTACTCCAGCATTTTGTGTCCATCTTCAATTTAAATCAGCATCTGCAGTTCTTTGTTATACATTAAGATCAAGATTGTTGTCCTGGCATTATTCAGTCAGATTTTCACCCTCCCTCCTGTACTCTGACTCATCATTACCCATTATTTATCCAAGCACTGTTTTTCATCGGCAAGAGGTCCCACAGGTCTTAGATTTATAATGACTCAGAGGGAGGCCATTTGGCCCATTGGTTCCATGCTGGCACCCCAAGGAGCAATTCCATTGGTCCCATTGCCCATCTCTTTATCTCTCTTTGGTCCTGTAATGTATTCTCTCTCACACATGCCCTTCAATTCCCCTTTAATTCTTTCTGCCATTGTCCTGCACAGTGGGGTCATTTAGAGTGGCTTTAAACCTACCAGCTTATCTTTGGGATGTGGAAGGAAACGGGTGGTGGAGGGTGGAGCATATAACTCTGCACAGGAAGCACCCGAGGGCAGGATCGTAAACCTGGAGCTGTGAGGCACCTGCTATCTGTTGGGCCAGGAAAGTTTGCCAGTGATAATGAAGCAAATGGGATGTCTCCCATAACTAATTCCTCAGTCAGACTTTGTCTGAGACTGCATGTGAGCAAAAACATTGTGTCCCTTGCATTAGCCACCCAGGTTGTAACGTGTTTTAGTAGTATGTCAGCAGCTTGTATGTCAGTAAACTGGGAAAATGTCAAAAGAAGGAACTGCAGATGCTGGCTTACCAAAGAAAGACACAAAGTGCTGGAGTAACTCAGCAGGTCAGCAGCATCCCTGGACAACATGCACAGGTGACATTTCGGGTCGGTACCTTTCTTCAGCTGGAATCGAAGAACGGTCCCAACTCAAAATGTCAGCTATCCATGTTCTCCAGGGGTGTTGCTTGACCCGCTGAATTATGCCAGTATTTTGTGTCTTTCCTAGGCCTAGTCTTGTTAATGAGGGGCCAAGTCGAGAACGCTGATGGTGATAGTGGGGAGGTGCTGGCTGCTCCGGCCAGCCTCTTAGATACATTTGCCAGCTCTGCACTGTCACCCAGTCGGGCCCAGTTGCAACATCTGTGGATTAAAAGACTCTGTCAACAGCTGCATTAATAATAAAGCAATCGGCATATCACAGTGTAGCCTCTGACTGTTGTATATTTAATAAATGTATTTAGCACAGTCACCGGCAATTATAATGAATTACATTCAAATGCCATGAAGGAGAATTTTATAAGGGATTATTTACATATATATCCTTGGAATATTGTTTACTAGCCTGTAGCTGGTGTGATTTGATGGGATGTTGTCAGGCCCTTACGGAAGCAAACTTCTATGATAAACTTGGCATTGGTTAACCAGCTTCACCCCAGATTTCACTCACGGTTACTGGACACTTATTGTTGGCTGAGCTCCTCCAGAACTATGTGCTGTGTGCACGACGCCATTAAACCAGTTCATAATTTGTGACAGTCCTTATGCTACAATGCGACACAATAGAACTTTATTTATCCCAGGAGGGAAATTGGTCCGTCAACAGTCATAAAACACAAAGATACATGAAACATGAAATTAAAATGATGAGTGGGTAGTCCAGGATAGTGGATGAGGAGGGGGGGGGGGGGGGGGGGGGGGGGGGGGGGGGGGGAGGGGAGTCAGTCTACCCCACAACAGAATGGGGAGGAATTGCACAATTCTATAGCCACAGGGGAAAAGGATCTCCTGTGGCGTTTTGTCCTGTAACCAGTCTGTTACTGACGATGGACACAAAAAGCTGGAGTAACTCAGTGGGTCAGGCAGCAACTCTGGAGAGAAGGAATGGGTGACGTTTCAGGTCGAGACCCTTCTTCAGACTGATTTTCATGTCAAGACCCCTTAAAACTCTTCTCTGAACACCCACCATCCCCCCACCAGACATCGCCTCGGCCTCTATCTACACACCTGCCTTCCTCCGACCACAACCCCCACCCTTGCCATGTGTTCACCATCCCCCCTGACCTCCCCCTTAAACCCATTTTGTCTGTTGCTGAAGGTGCTCCTCAGGTTGACTAGCGTGGCACGGAGGGGGTGAGCTGTATTGTCCTGGATGCTCTTATTTTTAGTTGCATTTTCATTCATGAAGTTTAATTCCAAAATTTCCAAACTATCATGAGGGAGTTTGAACCCATCTCCGAGGATTTTTGAAGATAGACACAAAATGATCAGCAGTTCAGACAGCATCTCTAGAGAAGGGAAAATATGACGTATTGGGTCGAGACCCTTCTTCAGACCTTTCTTCTTCTTTCTTCAGGATTATTCAAGATTATTCAGAATTATTATTAGGCAGTATTCTACTGGCAGAAGAGATATATCCCACCTTACCATTCTAAGCTCATTACAGCGGCCAAGAACTGTGACATGTTGGTAACTAATGCTATTTCAACATCCTCGCGCAGGTATTCACTTTGTGCTACATATCATTCCCCATCTTCACTCCTACTGAACACTGACTTGCATCTCTCTTTATCACTTCTGAAGTCGAGTCGCAGACCCAAAACATTGTCTGTTCCTTTACTTTATACTTTAGAGATACAGCATGGAAACAGGCCCTTCGGCCCACTGAGTCCGCGACCAGCAATAACCCCGTACGCTAGCACTATCTGACACACTAGAGACAATTTACAATTCTACTGAAGCCAATTAACCCTCAAACCTGTATGGCTTTGGAGTGTGGGAGGAAACCGGAGCATCCGGAGAAAACTCATGCGGTCACGGGTAGAACGCACAGACTCCGCACAGACCGCACCCGCAGTCAGGATTGAATCAGGGTCTCTGGCGCTGTGAGAAAGCAACTCTACCACTACATCACGGTACCATCCCGTTCTGCTGTCAGTATAATTTACAATTAAACACTTTTGACTCTCGATCCTTGACTACCAACAGAGGCTGATGAACGACTTTGATTCATGAATTGATCTCATATAACTAATTCTTCTAACAATATATCTTAGCGTTGAAAGCTGTGTTAGGCGGATCCCAAGGGCAATGCAGAGGGCTGAATAGCAGAAATGGTAGGAGATGAGCACACTAGGAATGAGTAAATTATATAATTATAAAAGATAGGCAATGTAAAGTAAAGTAAATGTAAAGTGGGATATAAAAGATTAACATGAGCTGAAATGTACCATTTAAAATGCCGCTTGTTCCTGCAGAGTTAAGAACTATCAGAATAATTTGTTGAAACAAATAAACAAATAAGGTATCATAAATACAGATTGCAAAATGGGCTTTGTCCAGAAACATGAATTTTGTTTAAGATATTTTGTTTAAGATATTTGTTTATCATATTTCACATATCACTCCAAAAATTGTGAGGAAGGTACAGGAGTCTGAAAACCATGACCTCCAGTTTCAAGTATAGTTTTTCCCAGCAACTATCAGGCTCTACACAACACAACACTGCACAACACAACACAAATAGTGCGCGCTAACGGGGCATGGTGGCACAGCGGTAGAGTTGCTGCCTTACAGCGGCAGAGATCCGGGTTCGATCCTGACTACGAGTGCTGTCTGTATGGACCGTGACGGCGTGGGTTTTACCGGGTGCTCCGGTTTCCTCCTACACTCCAAAGATGGGCAGGTTTATAGGTTAATTGGCTTCGGTAAAATTGTAAATTGTCGTTAGTGTGAAGTATAGCACTAATGTACGAGGATCGCTGGGCGGCATAGGCTCGATGGGCAGAAAGGCCTGTTTTTGCATTGTAACTATAAATTATGAAACTAAACGAAACTAAACTACACCTCATCTATGAACTTCCATGGACTGCCTTTGGTTGCACTAAGGATGTTTGGGTTTTATCTTGCACTAGTATTTTATCTACAGGCCTGTTATGCTGCTGCAAGTGAGGATTTCACTGTTCCATTATCAGTGCATGTGACAATTCAACATTCTCGACTTGATGTTACCTATCCTGTTGAGTATTTCTAGCACATTTAAAAAATATTAATGTGAAGATAAAGAATGTTAGCGTGTCCATTTTCATGAGTTATGATTAGTTTGGGTGAAGGCACTCAGTTCTGCAAGAAATGCACGATAAGGTTGAAGGTGAAAGATGAGAACAGCAATGATCATTCTTGGACAGAGAGACCTGTTGAGGGAACAATGAGGTAACGAACATCCTGACCTCTAAATGGCAGTGCAGTTGTCATCCCACGACAGTTTTGATTGATTGAAAGATACAACATGGAAACAGGCCATTTGTGCCCAGTGAGTACAAACCGACAGATAACGTGTTCACACCGTCTGAAGAAGGGTCTCGACCCAAAACGTCACCCATTCCTTCTCTCCAGAGATGCTGCCTGACCCGATGACCTACTCCAGCATTTTGTGTCTACCTGTTCACAGTTCCACCTTATCCCACTTTCGCATCCGCTCCCTACACACTTGGGGCAATTTGCAGAGGCCAATTAACCTTCAACCTGTCTTTGGGAACATCCCGGGGAAACCCAAGCGGTCACAGGGAGAACATGCATATTTCTCACAGAGAACACCCGAGGTCAGGATTGAACCTGGGGCTCTGGCTCTGTAAGGCAGCAACTCTACTGCAGCGCCACTGTGCCATCCCTGACTCCTTCTCCCGAAAGACAAAACATCTGAAATATTGTTAAAACCTAGGGAACAGCCAACAATGAAAATCCCCCAAAAGCAATGCAGCACTGTTAATGTGCGGTGTCTCTCGACTCATCAGCTCAAAGTGAGACCCTACAAAATCAGGTTCGTGCCCAGCTAGAGAGTTGTGGATGAAGCCCAGTCCATCATACAGACCAGACTCCCTACCATTGATTCCCATCTACACCATGCTGCCTCGGAAAAACGACTAAGACATTTCCCACTCCTGGTCTTTCCTTCTTCATGCTGTCATTAGGCAGAAGATATAGAGGCTTGAAAGCACACACCACCAGTAACCGGCAGATAAGTCACTGTTAAACTTTCCTGTGAGTGTTTTTTAAACTCTGTAAGTCTGGCTCGCAGAGCCAGCTAGAGTTGGAAAAATATCTTTTTAAACTTCGGTAATGGAGTGGAACACATGGGGACTGAGGTTACCGCTTATAGATCGGGTCGGCAGATAATGGCTGCTCTAAAGCCGGCTCCCACTATTACTGCTGTTTAGCTCGGGTTTGGAGATAACGGCTGCGCTAAATGCCGGCTCCAATACTGGCTACTGTTATATAAGGCAGGTAAAATGAAATGAAATAAAATAAAATGAAATTAAATTAAATGAAATGAAATACTAATTTTATTAACTGCTTCCATCAATTTCCAGTGCTTTAAGGCACTTAGAAATACCACACTGAATGAGTCTCATGATATGGAAGATTCCCTACTTTTTAATTTAAAGGTATGGGGATGGCTCAACCAATGGGGGGGGGGGGGGGGGAATACTCCAAAATTTAAAGAGCCATGGGGGGGGGGGGGGGGATAAAAATAAATAAATAAATAAATGTAAATTGGGGTCAAATGCCCTAGGATTCCCACACAGTCTCTCGCAGAGGTCCATATAGCAAAAAAAAAGGAAAACATTGTTATATATAGCAGTGGGAATCATCCTCCCCAGCACCTTGTTTAGGACTGAATGAGACCTCCCTAGAGCATAACTCGGGAGAAGAAGGGCAGGAGGAATCTGACCCTGTAGCTGGTGTCACTGCTTCTGTGCACACACCAGCGTACACGAGCCATGCTCCAGGTGTCCCGGACGTAGCGTTAAACTTCGCTAAACCCGGTAGGGACTGGTGAGGCTATCGAGGAAACTCTAGCCGCCAAATGTAAATTACACGGTTTCTCACCAGTTCCAGAATACGTTCATGGAGACTGTCCGTAAGTTATAAAACACCTGTAAACTGTGCTTCACTCAAAATGTTCATCGTGAACTTGGCAAAGGCACAAATGAATGCAACGATGCAGAGACAAAAAGTGAGGTTTCAACGCATCCCCAAGTTGTTGCTATTCAACAAGATATGCTGGCCTGTTCTGCAACGCCTATGTTGAACCCAATATCCAAGCCAGATTATTTATTTGGGATGGACCTCCTCCAACAAGCCAAGGACCTGGAGGAACATGCCAAAACAACCCGTCTCAGCAAGACATACGTTCCTTCTGCCAGGATGCCGTCTCGCAGGTCGTTTCAGCGCGAAAGGTGACGGATCCAGGGGCAGGGCCACGTAGAGTGGGACCAGTGGGACGACGGCATTACTCACCTGTGTATCCCAGCTACAACCCCAATATGGGCAGAAGTAGTATAGGCTGACTGTAGAGGGACAGGTGGTTCATTTTGTCCAGGATAAGTTCTGGGACTTCCGGTTGGGGGTAGGTTGCAATTGGGTATGATGAAGGGTGCTGCATAACATCTTGTCAGTTTTTATACTACACACTGTCTCAAGCTCGAATACAGTTTATGTCAACAATTGATCCGCCTGTACACAATATGCCTAATAGAGTATTGGGGGTTTCTGCACAAACTCAGCAGGTAAAAGAATAAATTACGGGTCGTCCCAAAAAAGGGGAATTGAGAGGACGATAAACCATCCTCAACAATTGTGTCCAATATTTTCCCCAGACAGAGAAAAGATGGGGGATGTAGAGGCATTCTGGACCTAAATCAGTTAAATTCCTATGTTCAGTATATGCATTTTTAAATAGACACCTTCAATACTACGAAACGGCTGTTATCACAAGGCTGTTATATAGCAATTTAAAGCATTACCAATGAGTTAACCTCAGTTCTAGGCTAGTCAAGAAATTGTACAAACCAGTGCTAGAGCTACATTGGGCCCAGAATTGGTAAAGGCTTCTCTAGATTATATTTTAATCATAAGCAACAATCAAGAGACAGCTGAGGAATCGGTTTCATCAACCAAATACATATTAGAAAGGGGGGTACACAAAAAGCTGGAGAAACTCAGCGGGTGCAGCAGCATCTAAGGAGCGAAGGAGATAGGCGACGTTTCGGGTCGAGACCCTTCTTCAGACCCAAAACGTCGCCTATCTCCTTCGCTCCTTAGATGCTGCTGCACCCGCTGAGTTTCTCCAGCTTTTTGTGTACCCTCGATTCTCCAGCATCTGCAGTTCCTTCTTTAAAACATATTAGAAAGGTTTGACTTCTGGGTCCATCCAACTAAATCCAAGTTAGAGCCATCCTAAAAAATTGTTTATTTGGGATATGTCAGCGACTTTGCCTACAGCCAAAGCTGTGGAGATCAGAGAGGTTTGTACCAGTCTTACTGGAAAACGATATCCCTCCATCCGGGAAGTAACTACTGTAATTAGTAAATTGGTGGCAGTTTTCCCTGTAGTGCAGTTGGAGTGCAAGCTAGAGGTTACGGAAAGTGCCGGGAGAGAGTCTGTTCGCAGGAAGCGTGAGGCGCGCAGTGATGCGGTTCCATCTCAGCGTTCAAGTCGGGAGCTAAGTACGGTAATGCCGGCTCTGATACCAATGGCTGTTGCCCCGGTGATTGAACAGCCTCCAGCTGCTCCAGTGTCGCAAGGCACTAAGGCCACGGCAACAAGTAAAAATAAATAAATAAATAAATAAATTACATTAAACAAAAGGAAAAAAAAACGAACGTCTGTCAGACTAGTTTATCTGACGGGTCTGAGGAAGAAGACTCTCCTCCAGACCGGAAAAGAATGTAGGGGAGACTGGAACAAATGGAGAAAATGCTCTAACCTTTAATCAGTCAAGGGTCCAAAGACCCAAAGGTTTCCCAGGCAGCCTCCGAAGGAGTTCTATACACTGAGTATGGTGCCTGTCAAGAATGGGAATCTGACTCTCCAGTGCCTTGTTTAGGTCTGGATGAGGTCTCCCTAGAGCAAGAATAAAATGCTCCAAACTTTAATCAGTCAAGGGTCCAAAGACCCAGAGATTTCCCCGGCAGCCTCCGAAGGAGTTCCTTACACTGAGTATGGTGCCTATCAAGAATGGGAATCTGACTCTCCAGTGCCTTGTTTAGGTCTGGAAGAGGTCTCACTAGAGCAAGACTCGGGAGTACCAGGGCAGGAGGGGACTGACCCTGAAGCTGGTGTCCCTACTTATGTGTATACACCAGAGCATAAGAGCCAAGCTCCGGGTGTTCCCGATGTAGCATGATGTTTTGCTATACCGGAATGGACTGGTGAGGCTATGGAAGAGAACCTGGCGGCCAACATTAATTGGTTTCTCACCAGCTCCAAGAAACCGTTATGACTGAAACAGCTGAAATATATAAAACACCCGTTAATTGTGCCTCGCTCAGGGTGCCAACAGTAAAATCTGCAATTTGGGCACCCATGAGTGCAACGATGTGAGGGCAGGAAATGCGTTTCCAGTGTGTCCTCAAGCTGATATCAGCAGGCATCATTGTATTTGGGAAACACATACAAGGGTCGACAGTCCAAAACTCAAAAGGACATGCTTGCTTTCGTCTGCAATGCCTATTTCGAACTTAATTGTATGAGGAAAATCGCCATTCGGCCAACATTGCACCCAAAATTTGCAGGACTGTGTAGGGCCAGCAACATTCAAGCACCGGATTACTTGTTCGGTGACGACCTCATCAAGCAAATTAGGGACATTGACGATGAGGCAAAGACAATAGGGCTCATGAAACCATTCATCCCCGCTCCCAGGATGACATCTAAACAGTTAGGTTTGATGCGCAGGGGGTCGGATCACGGGGCAGGGTCAAGCAGAGGAAGGCCGATGGGGCAAAAATATTACCCACCAGTGCAGCCCAACAACAACACAATATTGGGAGGTAGACCAAATCCACGGGACCGCAAGATGGTCTAAGGAATCGACGTTTCTACGTTTTATGATAAACTTGTCCTGACAGTGCCAGTGTTTGGGCATGCTGTTTTGGGTTCCGTTTGATTTGATTTGCTTTGTCTTTATAAGTTTCATTTGTGATTTCCCCTGCGATAGAGGGGTTATTACTGTATTGTTATTTAAAGGGAAAAAAAAAAAGATTATTGGATAATTCGAAACAATGTTCAATACATTATTTATTCACTACTGTGTCAACTGAAGCAGTGTGTCGTATGGAATGCATCTACGGCATGAAATCACAGAGCTTTGAAATCTTCACGTAGTCACTCACGTGACTCCGAAGTAAAATAGTAAGATTAAACGAGAACTTACCAGTTCGAAGTTTGATCCTTATTTTATGAGGAGTTACGATGAGGGATTACGTGCCCTCCACTCCCGGCCCTCATAATCGAAAGGATCATCTGGTAGTTCTAGTCTTCTCAAAGCCTTACTATATTACTTCGGCTATCGGTTTCTGTGTTTTCACGCCGCTGCTTTGAAGTATGACGCGCATGCGCCTGGCGGGGCTTCACGTAATCCCTCATCGTAACTCCTCATAAAATAAGGATCAAACTTCAAACTGGTAAGTTCTCGTTTAATCTTACTATTCTCCCCTACCTTATTGAAAACGTTGGAATTCATCTCTGGAACTATTGTGTTAAAATCCTGAGAACTATATTCTGCACTCTGTGTCTTTCCATTTGCCCTGCCTAATGTACTTGAGTTTGGCTTGATTGTATGTAGTTTAGTTTAGTTTTGAGATACAGCACTGAAACAGACCCTTTCTTCCCACCGGGTCCCCACCGACCAATGATCCCTGCACATTAACACTATCCTACACCCACTAGGGACAATTTTTACATTTACCAAGCCAATTAACCTACAAACCTGCACGTCTTTGGAGTGTGGGAGGAAACCGAAGATCTCGGAGAAAACCCACGCAGGTCACGGGGAGAACGTACAAACTCCGTACAGCCTGCACTCGTAGTCGGGATCGAACCCGGGTCTCTGGCGCTGCATGCGCTGTAAGGCAGCAACTCTACCGCTGCGCCACCGTGCCGCCCTACTTTATGAGTAGTATTATCTGATCCGTTTGGGTAGCATACAAAACAAAGCTTTGTGCTGTACAATGGTACACGTGACAATGATAAACCTAAACCTTATTGACAGGGTTAGACAGGGGCTTGCAGAGTGGTGGGAAGGTCCTGTTCCATCCTCTGAAGAAGGGTTTCGGTCTGAAACGTTGTCTATTTCCTTCGCTCCATTGATGCTACTGCACCCGATGAGTTTCTCCAGCACTTTTGCCTACCTTCGATGTTCCAGCATCTGCAGTTTGTTCTTAAACATGGAAGGAACTGTTCTATGTTCTGTGTTATATGGTGAGGTCTATGAGCACAACAGCACGGCTGGCATACACAGGCATTGGTGTCATTTCTACACAGTCTGTTAGGTCTGTATAGGCGCATTGGTTGGGCTTTTGGCCCTGGACTGACCTGTAGTTCACTCCAAAGCCTCTGGCGCCCTGCTCAAGTTACTAACGTACCACAGGGTCCAGCTCAAATTGTGTTTTAGCAGCACACGTGAGACAAAGGCAGACTGGCCGCTTTACAGGAAATCCCTGGCATGAGCATTTTCTTCTAAATGCATAAATTCAACACTTCAGTTTCACCATGGGACTGAACCAACAGCCTGGGGCATGAGGATCAGTGAAATCAAAGTGACAAGTGTTGCTGGCCAAAGCAAACAATGAGCTGAAGCTCTGCCACCCACCACTAATTGCCTGGATCATCTGCCAAGCTAAACCATGGCAGAAGGAGCTGTTCCTTCAAACTGGCACATGGCTTCACTCTGACTCCGATAGCTTTGGGTTTAGTTTATTGTACACATGACAATAAACACAACTCAAACTCAAAGCTGTTGGAGGCAGAGTGAGGCCACACACAAATTGGAGGAACCGCACCTCTAATTTGGCTTGGGTAGCCTACAACCCAGTGGTATGAATGTTGAATTTTAAGTAACTTTTGTCTAACACTCCCCTCCCCTCCCTCCTTGCCCCCTTCCTCCACCCGAGTAATTTAACCAGTTTTCATTGTATCCTTCTTAAGATCACACCTTCCCTAGTCAACAATGGGACACCAGGGCACCACCCTGCCTGAGGTCATTTGTTTCCCTCCTTGATTCGTCCTCCAACTTTTCTCACCTCCAACTTTTTGCCCCCACCCCCTCTACTTTCATAGAAACAGAAACATAGAAAATAGGTGCAGGAGTAGACCATTCGGCCCTTCAAACCAGCACCGCCATTCAATATGATCATGGCTGAGCATCCAAAATCAGTACCCCGTTCCTGCTTTCTCCCCATATCCCTTGATTCTGTTAGGCCTAAAAGCTATATCCAACTCTCTCTAGGAAACATCGGTCTGAAGAAGGGTCTTGACCTGAAACATCAACTATTCTTTTCCTCCAGAGATGCTGCCTGACATATTAAGTAACTGTCTCTGCCTCTTCATTCTCCCCTCCCCCCCCGACATCAGTCTGAAGAAGGGTCACGACCTGAAACATCGCCTACTCATTTTCTCCATTGATGCTGTCTCACTTGCTGAGTTTCTCCAGCATTTTTTGTCTACTTTGATTTTTCCAGCCTCTGCAGTTCCTTCTTAAACACTAAATTACTCCAGCACTTTGTATCTATCTTTGGGTAAACCACCATCTACAATTCTTTGTTTCTACAACCATAGCTTGCTTTGATTGTTGTGCTAGGAGATTGGTGAAACTACACTCTGGACCTAGAATATAGAGCACTACGGCTCAAGAATGGGCCCTTCAGCCCATAATATCCGTGCTGAATGTGATGGCAAGACCATCTTTTATCTATGTTAGGAAGGAACTGCAGATGCAGATTTACACCAAAGATAGACACAAAAACCTGGAGTAACTCAGCGGGTCAGGCACCACCTCTGGAGGACATGGATAGGTGGTATTCAGGGCGGTACCCTTCTTCAGATTGTTTATAGTGGGGAGGATAAATCTGGAAGAGAGCTGGGGGCAGGACAAAGCCTGGTGAGTGATAGGGGTTATAGGTCAGTTTTTTTTTAGCAGGCGGTTGGACAAAGACAAAAAGTTTGAGATATGGAGATAAGAATGGAAGAGGCCAGAGGAAGCAATATAGGTGGAAGGGAACTGTGGGGTGCAGGAGGGAGGGAGCGGGGTATGGGAGAAATGGGTGTGTATCCAATGGGCCACAGGGAGGAGAAAGTGGGGTGGGGGTGGTGTAAGAAATGGGGGTGTTGTTAGTTAGTTATCTAAAAGTGGAGAATTTAATGTTCACACTGTTGGATTGTAAATGACCCAAGCGGAATATTGATGTTCCTCAATAGGAACATATATCCTCCATAAATTCGTAGATTGATTTGATTGTAGCAGTAGGTGATAGGTGAAAGGGCAGAAAAGAGCCTTGACATTGACCTAGAATCCTAGATCATCGTTGACTTTCCCCATCAGCAATGATGCGCCGTGACCATTAGATGGCAGACTGTATACATACCTGCTTCAAATGGCTCTTCCCACTCTGGAAGTTACCTTCAGCAGGCCTGGTAGATAAATGGTTCCGACAAACAAAAAAAAACGTTTGCTCTGTGAGCTCTTTTAACATGTGCACTTTGCAATAAGGAACGAAGCAGCAGTTAATTATATTTGCCTCAAAATTACCAAACAAGAGGAAAGGACGTTCCTAACAGAGCATTGAAGAAAAAGCACAAGGAATAGATGCTGAGCGGGGCTTGAGTGAGAAAAATGAGTTCATTTGGCCTGATCTACCCACCAATATCTCTGCTCTTCTTTACCTAGTCAGCGAAAGATGTCTCGTGGTCTCTGTTTAGGAAACATGGCAGGGCAGTGACTGAAGTGTTAGTGAGGGAGCACTTTGAGACCAGTGTCCATATTACAGTCTTATGCGCACTTAAGAAAAGGGTCTGACTGCTCCAAACATTGAAGTCTTAAAATGGGGCAAGGGCAATTCTGATGGGCGGAACACGTGAAGGTTGCAATCTTTCACCCCTAGGTTTTCCTCAGTCTATTTCAGTTGCTTCTGCCTACATCTGCACAATTAGGGTCACAGTTTCTGGTCATGGTCTATCTTCTTCACCACAGACCAATTTACCTTCTACCAAAGCCCTTACCAAAACGCGATCCTCAAGTACAGCGTACATTGCTTGCCGAGATCCCTTTGTGCTTTATGATTCCAAATAGAATTTGTCTGCGTATGAACATATATAACTTCAGAGCAGAAGTATTCACAGCCCCTCGATCATGCATAGAACATGACAAATACAAAATAGAACAGTATTGTACAGGAAAAGGCCATTCTGCCCACAATGTCTATTTTGAGCATGATGCCAAGTTAAACTAATCTCTGTCTGCACACGATCCCGTTGAGGCGAGCCAGGCCAACGTGTCATCGTCCAGGTCAATCAGACCTCGTTCACCATTCGGTGACCGGTGTTTGGGGCAACTGGTGACGATGTGCTCCACTGTCTGTGTTGGGTCCCCACACTCGCAGGAGGCGCTGTCCACGAGGCCCCACCTCTTCATCGCTACTCCATAGCGTCCAATGCCTGTCCTCAAGCGGTTGAGGGTTGTCCACTGCTTTCGGGGCAGGTCCTGGCCAGGGACGTCCATGGGGTCAGCCTAGATGGTTCCGCTGACTTCCACTGGTCTCTCCATCTCGTCTTGACCCAGGCGGCCTTGGAAGATTTGATTGCACCATTAACACTGCATGCCAACTTACATGCGGTAATCTGTCAATCCTCTGCTTATTGAAAACCTATCTATTTTTATTGAAAGCCTATCTATTTTTACTTGAAAATGTTGCAAATTTTTACACCACTCTTTGCGGGAAGAAAATGTTCAAAATTGATAATATCCTAAGCAAATGTAATTTACCTCATACCTGTCTTATTGTTACTCCATAATATCAACTGACTGGTGTGTAAACATAGGTTAGGAACGTTCCTCATCAAGCTCCTGATAGGATCATTCTTTAAACCACCGGAAGAAGGGAGTCTCGACCTAAAACGTCACTTACTCCTTTTCTCCAGAGATGCTGCCTGACCCGTTGCATTAATCCAGCACTTTGTGTTTATCTTTGGTGTAAACCAGGATCTGCAGTTCCTGGCTACCACAGGAATAATTTGTTTTACTCAAGTCTGGCAAAACTTCAGGTCTGGCAATCTTCTATTAATGCGTCTTTGCTGCTGTAGTGTTTAATTTAGTTATGTTTAGTTTAGTTTAGTTTAGAGATACAGTATGGAAACTGGCCCTTTGGTCCACCAAGTCCACATCGACTTGCGATCACTGTTCACCCTGGTTCTATGTTATTCCACTCACTCATCCATGCTCTACACACCAAGGGCAATTTACAGAGACCAATTAACCTACAAACCGCCACATCTTTGTAATGTGGGCGGAAACCAGAGCACAACAGAGTGTTTTGTTGCTGCATTGAATAGGATACATGTAAGTTGTTACTGCAACCAGATTTCAAGATGCTTGCCCAAACCAGAAGCAAGAAGTTTAGATTTCTGGACAGAGTTGTTGCGTAAAATGCATGGCAAGGAATGGAAAGTTACAGTCTGAAACCTGCCAGGGGACTTAAGTAATTCCACAATATAAATGTTTTAAAAATTCTTCCATTTAGTTCATTCAAAAGTTGGCCCGAAGTTTCAAATCAGCCAGATTTGTATGTGGTTAATCTAATTAGCTCTTGACCTGTGCAGTCAATATATCTCCTTGCATTTGGTCCAGGTCATAGAGGTTAGAACATAGGCCACAGAACAGTTCACAGGGAGAATGTACAAACTCCATACAGCCACCACTGAGGTTCGGATTGAACCCGGGTCTATGAAGCTATGAGGCAGCAGTTCTACCAGCTGTGCCACCCAGTCTCCAGGCTGAATTTCCTCAACGCAGTTAATGCTCAGTGTGGACTTGTTGGGCCGAAGGGCCTGTTTCTGCGCTGCATCTCTATAGTCTAAATCTCTAATGGATTGAGTTATCTTCCTCTGGTCAGTGTGACATTGTTTTTGTCTGTGCAGTGTCTGTAAATTGAGTCCAAGGTCTAAGCTTTAATGACTGTTACTGGGGAGCAGCCCGGAGCTTTCGCACAGGGATCTGAGCAACAGGAACCATGCAGTTACCTCCAAGTCACACTTGTACATCTCCAAGGGATCAATTATAGACCACATTGGTCCTGTCTGCCGAACAAGATGACACAGACTGACAGTATGAAGAATCAATCCTAATCTTTAGTAAAATACGTCTTGTGTTCATTCCCTTTGCCTCATTGTTTTTTGGGTGGGGCTGAAGGAGGTGTGGTGAAAGTTATTTTCCAGGGCCAGCAAGCTGCCTCGATATCCACCCTAAGGAGCAGAGAAAGGCATGCAGTCCCAAGACGGCTTTCTCCACAAAATATTAACTTTCTTTGCATTTATTGGCCTGGATGAAGCCATACAAAATTGTGCAGTGTAGGAAGGAACTGCAGATGCTGGTTTACACTGAAGACAGACACAAAATGCTGGAGTAACTCAGTGGGACAGGCAGCATCTCTGGAGCAAAAATAATAGGTGACGTTTCAGGTCGAGACCCTTCTTCAGACTGAGAGTCAGGGGAGAGGGAAACTAGAGATATGGATGGAGGCAAAAAGTATGTAAGACGGGGTGCAGCGGGAGAGGCTGTTGCAGAACTCTCGTCGGAGAGAGGAAGAGAACTTCTTCAAAGTTGACACACCTTGAGGAGGTTTCACACTGCAGCAGACAAAGTGTGTAGGAAGGAACTGCAATTGCTGGTTTACATCGAAGATAGACACAAAATGTTGGAGTAACTCCAACAGGCCAGGCAGCATCTCTGGAGAGAAAGTATGGGTGATGTTTCTGGTCAAGACTCTTCTTCTAACCTCCCCCCGGACTCACAATCTGAAGAAGGGTCTCAACTAGAAACGTCATCTATTCTTTCTCTCCAGACATGATGTCTGACCTGCTGAATTACTCCAGCATTTTGTGTCTATCTTCTGTACACAGAACAGTCTGCGGTCATAAATGTACCACAATAGAAATGGACAATGCTGGAGGTTCTCAGGTCAGGTAGCATCTGAAAAAAAACCAGAGTTAACACTTCAAGTTGTTGACCATTCATTGTTGTTCAACCGATGTGGCCTGACCTGTTGAATATCTTCATCATTTTATTTCAAAGGTTTAAGTTTAGGTTTTTATTGCCACATGTACCGAGGCATGAGGTAAAACTTTGTTTCGCATGCTATCCAATCACATCAGGTATACTGTACTGTACGTACTACAGTATTTATAGTATTATGTATGGTTGTACTATGATTGTAAAATATATAAATAAATACAAGCATCCATACACAAGTACAATAGGTAGAGCAAAGGTGAAGATACATAGTGCAGAATATAGTTATCTCCATGTAGTGCAACAGTTTAGTTTAGTTTAGAGATACAGCGTGGAAACAGGCCCTTCGGCCAGCCGAGTCGATGCCCACCAGCGATCCCCGCACTCTAACACTGTCCTACACACACTAGGGACAATTTACCAAGCCCATTAACCTACAAACCTGTATGTCTTTGGAGTGTCGGAGGAAGCCAGAGATCCCGGAGAAAACCCACGCAGGTCACGGGGTGGGCGTACAAACTCCGTACAGACAGCACCCGGTAATCAGGATCGAACCTGGGTCTCTGACACTGTAAGTCAGCAACGTTACTGGTCCATCACCGTGCCACTATTTACAGAGACAAAGTCCAACGTCCGCAATGGGCTGGAGGTGAATCAGACAGGACTCTAGAAGGACAGATCAGAAGTCAGATAACAGAGAGGAAGAAGGGGCTCGACCCGAAACGTCGCCTATCTCCTTCGCTCCTTAGATGCTGCTGCACCCGCTGAGTTTCTCCAGCTTTTTGTGTACCCTCGATTCTCCAGCATCTGCAGTTTCTTCTTTAAAACAGAGAGGAAGAAGTTGTTTTTGAGATTTCCACAATCTGCAGGTTTTGCTTTTCAGTTGCATCAACTTGAAACCTCCACTGCTGAGGTGCATGTACTCAGGATTTCCCAATTATCAGCCAAAATGCCAGCGGATCTGTCACTCTGATTGAATAGACAGCAGTGAAGGATCTCCTATAACACTCTTGTTACATTATTGAATGAAGAATGAACTCAGATTAATGGATCAGTAATTCGGCACATTTATTAATCCAATTATGGATTACAGTTGGAATCACAATGCACATTGATTGAATTGAAACCTGAATGAATCCAAAGTTTGTACTTGCCCTATCAGCCTGAAACAGTCACATTACCAAGTGCCTATGCAGCAAATCTGCATTCAGTGACATACAATCCTGGATCGGGGGTATGCACTACAAATAGAGATTGGACAAACTTGGAATGCTGGATATTGAGGGAAAATTGATAGATACAATTATGGTACTGTTGCTGCCTAACAGTGCTTAGAGAACAGGAGATCTAGGTTCAATCCTGACTATGGGTGCTGTCTGTACAGAGTTTGTATGTTCTCCCCGTGACCGCGTGGGCTTCCTCTGAGATCTCCTGTTTCCTCCCACACTCCAAAGACGTACAGGTTAATTTGTTTGGTATAGATTAGATTAGATTCCTTTATTGTCATTCAGACCTTTCGGTCTGAACGAAATTTTGTTACCTTGCAGTCATAACATATAATAAATTAAAACAAAACACACAATAAACACATATTTAACATCCACCACAGTGAGTTCACCAGGCACCTCCTCACTGTGGTGGAAGGCAAAAGTCTTAAAGTCTTTGTCTTCTTCCCTACTTGTTCTCCCTCTGCGCTGAGGCGATCCAGGCCTCCGATGTATCGTCTACTAGGCCCGCGGCCGAGCCTCCGAAGCTGGGCTGCCACCACCGCCGTCGCCAGAATGCTGGAACACCGCCACAGCTCAGAATCAGGGTCCGCCGCTGGAGCGCCGGAGCTCTGAAGCCGGGCCGCCGCTGGAGCACCGCTGGAGCGCCAGAGCTCTGAAGCCGGGCCGCCGCTGGAGCACCGCTGGAGCAATTGCTGGAGCACCGGAGCTCTGAAGCCGGGCCGCCGCTGGAGCAACTGCTGGAGCACCGGAGCTCTGAAGCCAGGTCGCCGTTGGAGCACCGCTGGAACGCCGCTGGAGCACCGGAGCTCTGAAGCCGGGCCACTGCCGCCGCTGGAACGCTGGAGCTCTGAATGCTCGCCACAGCTCCGAGGCCGCCAGCTCCGCTATTAGGCCTCCGCCATTAGGCCTCAGACGGAGACGGTGACGGGGGACACGACAAGAAAAGGTCACATCCGCCCGAAGGGAGAGACTAAAACCTTGTTTCTCCCCCCCCCCCCCCCCCCCCACCACACACAAACACAACCTAATAAACCAAAATTCTAACCAAAACAGACACAAAAAGAAAAAAAAACAGACGGACTGCAGGTGAGCCGCAGCTGCCACGCAGCGCCGCCACTTCCGGAAGTGGTGTCATGTAGTGATGCAGCATAGAAACAGGCCAACTTGTTCACATTGGCCAACATGTCCCAGCCACACTAGTCCCTGCCCGCATTTGTGAGAGAAAGTTAACCATCAGATTCCTATTAAATCTTTTTCCCCCTTCATCTTAAAACTATCTCGCCTACTCCTGCAAGAGATTCTGTGCATCTGGTATTACTGAATAATTGGCCCTGGTGTGTGTAGGGTAGTGTTAAAGTGCAGGAATTGTTGGTCGGTGCGGACAGTGGGCTAATGGGGTCTGTCTCCGCACTGCATCTGCAACCTAAACTAAACTTTGGAGACAGATAATATAGCCTCAAGCAGACATTCAAAGTAGGCACTTCTGGCAAATTGTGTACCTTATTCCCCTGAGACGATGTTTAGGATGCCATTAAGTCTAGATTTGTGATCTAGATTGTGGTGAACAAAAATATATTCGTTTTTGCCCACATGAAATTGCCCATCTTGCCAGTTCCACATGAAAGCAATTCTCTCCTATTTAATCTGACTTCCATCGCTGCTAAATCAGCCTGCTTGAAATCTCAACACTTCACTGTGCATCTGGTCCCATAGATTTTCTACCTTCAGCTGCCGACTTTGACTGCGGTCTGTGTGGAGTTTGGACATTCTGACTATGATGGCGTGGGTATCTTTCGGCTGCTTCAGTCTCCTTCCACGTGCCACAGATGAGTGGGTTTGTAAAGTAGCTGCTGTAAATCACCACTGCGCAAAGGAGGCAAAACAGGGAGGGTGGTGGGCAAGCAAGAGGGAGAGTAATTTGTTGTGGAGCAGAGGGATTAGACAAGTCGGACTAGGACTGGTGGGATTGCTCTGCCTAGGATATAGCATAGATTAGATGGGCAGCATGGCCTCCTTTAGTTTTTTAGTTTAGTTTAGTTTAGAGACACTGCACGGAAACAGGCCCTTGGGCCCACCGGGTCCGTGCTGACCAGCGATTCCCATACACTAGCAGTATTGTACGCACTAGGAACATTTTACAATTTTTACTGAAGCCAAATGAACCTATCAACCCGTCCGTCTTGGGAGTGTGAGAGGAAATTGGAGCAGCTGGAGAAAATCCACGTGGTCATGGGAAGAATGTGTAAACCCTGTACAGGCAGCTCCCGTAGTCAGGATTGATCCCGGGTCTCTGGCGCTGTAAGGCAGCACCCCTACCGTCATGCTGCCTCCATGACCACCCACTATTGTCCGACACCACCTTTGGCATTACTCCACCCAATACTCCACCCAATACTCCACAGTGCTTTCCCAGCTTCAACTTTGCCTTGCTTCTGGAGTTACGTTGAAAGAACTGAGTGACCTCTTCATCGTCAACATCAGCCTCAGCTCAACAGCGCTCGACCTCCCAGGAATTTGTCAAACTTTTACGCATCAAAGAAAAAGCTGGACACAAGGAAACAGAAGTGGGACTGGGGTCCGTCATTTGATGTGACTACGGTTGATCTGCCATTGCCCTCCTCTCCATTTTTACACTTGATTGGTATTGGTCTATTATTGTTACGTGTACCGAGGTACGCTGATAAACTTTGCCTTGTGCTATCCAGGCAAACCATCAAGAAATGTCCCTTTTGGCAATTTGCAGAACTTCCAGCAAGTAAGTTCAAATTTGTGCCCATTATGGTCCTAATCTTTGCTTCGAATCACAACATCCCAAACGCTATTAGACTCTGTTATAAATCAGGAATATTGAGCAAAAAATAATGAGCACTGCAAACCAGGTATAAGAGCAAAACTGCCCTGAAGGTTCACAGTGAATCAGTCAAAGATTACACCATTGGGTTACATTACATTCATTAAATTTACTCTCTGATTCAGACACTAACTCAACCTCTGTGCACTTCCAGTACTTCTATTTGTAAAATAAAAACAGGTCTCATATTTGTTAAAAAAGTTAAATTTGTTAAAATATCTATTAAAGAAAAAACGTCAACATTCAATTCCTGAGCTGAACCGTTGCCACCCAAACAGGAGGACTGTGATTATTTAGCTGTGTCGCTTACAATGGGGGCACAGATGATTGTGACTATTCAGGCTTGTCCATCTTTTTCTTCTCAAGGACAGTCAGACATTGACAATGTGCTGACCTTGCTAATAATACCCAAGCTTTCGACTTTAGAGTTTAGAGAAGCCAATGTAGAAACAGGCCCTTCGGCCCACCTAATGCACGCCGACCAGCGACCCCCCCGAACTCTGACACTATCCTACACACTAGAGACAATTTACAATTTTACCTAAGCCAATTAACCTACAAACCTGAACATCTTTGGAATGTGGGAAGAAACCAGAGCACATGGAGAAAACCCACGAGGTCACAGGAAGAACGTCTGTACTCCGTACAAACAGCACCCGTAGTCAGGATCGTGCAGTCCTAAATGAGCCATAGGAATGAGCATGAATTTAACATCTGTAATGGCTACACTGCCAAAGTTATGTTTAGGTTTTATATTTTGGTTACTATATTCAAACCTGCTAATTTCTTCCCGATTCTTGATGCATCTTCACTCTATTCCCCCTGAGCTGATGATTGCCTCCATTTCCTCAAAGTCGTTTGACCTTCATCGACTGGCTGGTGGGAGAGGAAGATCTTCTTTAACTAAAGAAGGGTCTCCTCAAATTCTGGAAAAACGCAACCATGCCAACGTTCAAAATGTGGATTTCAAATATGTTGGAAAAGCTACATCTTGAAGAAATGAGATTCCTCCTACTAGGCAAAGTAGACCAATTCTTAAAGATTTGGTCTCCTTTTATCGACTTTTTACAAGCATATGGTGCAACATAACATAACCTTAGAAATTAAATGGTTCAGAACCGGGTGACGGATGGGTAAAGATACGAAATAGGTATATCCTAATTTCTTTTCTCTCTCCTTTCTCTTTTTCATTCAATCTTCTTAGCTTTTTATCTCTGCTCTCTATCTCTCTCGCTATCTGTCTCTACTCGCTTGTCTATCTATTTTGACACCCTTTATTTCCCTTTTTCTTTCACTGTTCTTTTATTATTAAATTAAAAATAAGAAGTTGTACAAGAACGGTAATGTGTATGTATGTATTAGATACTTAGGTACCACACTACTGTACTTACTTCCAACAAAAATTTATAAAAAATAAAAAAAAAAAGAAGAGAAAAAGAAGGGTCTCAACTTGAAACGTCACCCATTCCATCTCTCCAGAGATGCTGGCGGTCCCGCAGAGTTACTCCAGCATTTTGTGGCTACTTTAACTAACCCAGGGTCACCATAGCAACCGTGAACTCCAATTTTGTTTTTTCATTTAGTTTAGTGATACCACGCGTAAACAGGCCCTTCGGCCCACCGAGTCCGCACCGACCAGCGATCCCCGCACATTAACACTACCCTACACACACTAGGGACTATTTTATATTTACACCAAGCTAATTTACCTTCAAACCTGTACGTCTTTGGAGTGTGGGCAGAAACTGAAGATCTCGGAGAAAACCCATGTAGGTCACAGGGAGAACGTACAAACTCTATATAGAGAATACCCGTAGTTGGGATCGAACCCGGGTCTCTGGTGCTGTGAGGCAGCAACTCCCCAGCTGCGCCACTGAGCCGCCCTAATATATTTACCCAATGTTTAATGGGTGAACCACGCTGACATGACTGATGTGCTTATACCTCAATAGCTGACTTTTATTCTGAACTCAGGGATCCTGAGTTACTCCAGCTCCTTGTTTATCTTTTATAGACCGGCACCTGCAGTTTCCTGTGTCTCCTGTGCTATTCTATGTTCTATGTGGATGGGGATTTCATAGATATTGCCGCCCTGTTGACTGGTTTGAATTTGGCTATTGTTGTGGACTATAAGACAGTTAAATGTGTAGGAAGGAACTGTAGATGCTGGTTTATAATCGAAGATTGGCGCAAAAGGTTGGACTATCAGCAGATCAGGCAGCATTTATGAAGAAAAGGAATAGGTGATGTTTCAGGTCGAGACCCTCTCCAGACCGCTTCAGACCCGTCTTAATTTAATTGTTGCGGCACAACTTTACATAGTGCTCTAAGGGAAGGGGATGGACATAATAAATATCTAATTTTTTAAAGGTGACATATTGGAAAATGTTTTAGGGGAACTGGGTATCCTTATTCAATGACTTGTTCAATGATATCTTCAATGATTTACTGAGTTACTCCAGTCACTTACCTGGGGGGAGATGCGACTTTTCTCCTAGTCGTATTTTCGTCCTCATTTGCGGCCTAACAACTTGGATTGGTGCGGCCTTTCCCGGAGACCGGCCCGGAGCTTCAGCAGCAGGCGCGGAGCGGACTTCCATCCTAGAAGAAAGGCTCCGACCGCCGGCTCACTGACTTTAACATCGTGAAGCTGCGGTCTGCGGAGCTTCTAGCTGCAGGTGTGGAGCGGACTTTACCATCCCGGAGCCAGGGATCTCTTGCCGGGGATCGCCGGAGAAGAGCTCCGACCGCTGGCCTGCCTGTGGCCTATAACATCGAGAAGCCACGGTCTCCGGTAAGAAAGTGGGCGATTCAGGCACTCCAAGCCGCGGAGTGTGTTCCATCCGTCCCATTGGAGCTTCGATCATCCTGACGAAAGGGCTTGTACATCGGGCCATCCGTAACGGCGACTACGGAGGGTCAAGGCCCCAAACACGGCTGAACAAAAGGAGGAAGATTGACTGAACTTTATTGCCTTCCATCATGGTGATCACTGGGGTGGATGTTTCTGTTAAGTTCTATCGTTCTTTTTAATTGTGTTGTGTTCTTTTAATTGTATGGCGGCATGGCAACTCAAATATCACTGTACCTTAATTGGTGCATGTGACAATAAATGTGAATCTGAATGTGAATCTGAATCTGACTTCCGCTTCCCAGGCCCCCACACCCTCATCTTTACCATCGATGTCCGGTCACTCTACACCTCCATCCCCCACCAGGAAGGTCTTAAAGCCCTCTCCTTCTTCTGTAGTGTGTATTTTAGACGTGCAGCTCCGTTGAGGCGAGCCAGGCCAACGTGTCATCGTCCAGGTCAATCAGACCTCGTTCATCATTCGGTGGCCGGTGTTTGGGGCAGCTGGTGACTATGTGCTCTACTGTCTCTAACTAGCCCTCTCCATCATCTCCCTACCGTTTCTGGATCTCACTGTCTCCATTACAGGAGACAGACTATTCACCGACATCTACTACACACCTACTGATTCCGACAGCTATCTTGACTACCCTTCTTCCCAACCTGCATCCTGTGAAGTCTCTATCCTCTACACCCAATTCCTCCGTCTACGCCGCATCTGCGCCCAGGATGAGGTTTTCCACACCGCGGAGTTTGTACGTTCTCCCCGTGACCGCGTGGGTTTTCCCTGAGATCTTCGGTTTCCTCCCACACTCCAAAGACGTACAAGTATGTAGGTTATTGGCTTGGTATTATTGTAAATTGTCCCTAGTTTGTGACGGATAGTGTTAATGTACGGGGATTGCTGGTCGCTGTGGACTCAATGGGCTGAAGGGCCTATTTCCGCTCTGTATCTCCACGTAGAAACTGTGGCATTATCTACTCACCCGGTGAACATATGCTTACTGTTACCCACATTTGGGTTTTGTACACTTCATTTAACTTTATTGTTGGTCTTGTTAATTAGATAACATTTGCTTCAGTTCCCCATTGTACAGCCTCTCATGAAGGCAGAAATACATACAATGTTTTGGCTGCGGGGGCCAAATATAATTTTTCCAAGGTTTGCTGATGATGCAAAACTCAAAGGCATCAAGAGGTTGCAGCCAGACTAACTAAACGGCAGGGACATGTAAGGTGAAAAACAAGGTAGAGAGATGCAGGACCATTCACTTCAGAGCACAAATCAACAATACATATTTTTAAAGGTGACAGATAGGGAAAATGGCATCATGTTCAGCACAGACATTGTGGGCTGAAGGGCCTGTTCCTGTGCTGTACTGTTCTATGTTCTGATAGAAGTCTATACAATTATGAGGTTAGTTTATCTTGGCATCATGTTCGACATTATATAATTTTCCGGAATATCAGGCAGCATGGTGGCGCAGCAGTAGAGTTGCTGCCTTTAGGGTCTGTCCCACTGTACGAGCTAGTTCAAGAGCTCTCCCGAGTTTAAAAAAAAATCAAATTTGTGGTAAGCACGTAGAATGTATGTGGCAGGTACGTTGGAGCTCGGGACGTCTCTTAGCGGCTCGTAATGCTAACGGCAGGTACTCGGGGAAACGCGGTAAGCTCGTGAAGACTCGTGAAGATTTTTCAACGTTGAAAAATGTCCACGAGAGCCCCGAGTACCCACGAGCGGCCATTACCGTAAATCTCCGAGTTCGAATCAGGGGAAACGCGGGAGAACTCTTGAATTAGCTCGTACAGTGGGACAGGCCCTTTACAGTGCAAGAGACCCGGGTTTGAACCTGACTGCGGGTGCTGTATGTATGTAGTGTGTGCATTCTACCCGTGACTGCATGGTCACGGGTGTTCCGGTTTCCTCCCACACTCCAAAGACGTCTAGGTTTGTAGGTTAGTTTTTTTGAAAAAATTGTAAATTGTCTCTCGTGTGTTGGAGGGTTTTAGTGTACGGGGTGATCGTTGGTTGGTGCGGACTCTGTGGGCTGAAGGGCCTGTTTCTGCGCTGTATCTCTGATGTCCAAAGTCTAAAATATGCCATTTGGTCACGATAGGAACTGTAACGATACAGTGAGTTCCTTTGTCCATGATGCACTTGTGACTTGAGGAATGATTTCTAACATAGCACAACCTTGTGTTAAGTGGATGTCAAGAAATGTCACCGTTTTCTGTTAACAGAATGGATATCCTCAGAGTCTGGGATCTCACGTTACACGATCAACAGACTGGGTGGCACAGCGGCACAGCGGTAGAGCTACTGTCTTACAACGCCAGAGACCTGGGTTCGATCCCAACTACGGGAGCTCTCTGTTACGGAGTTTGTACATTCTCCCCGTGACCTGTGTGGGTTTTTTTCCAAGATCTTCACTTTCCTCCCACACTCCAAAGAAGTACAAGTTTGTAGGTTAGTTGGCTTGGTATGGATGTAAAATTGTCCCTAGTGTGTGTTGGATAGTGTTAATGTATGGGAATCGCTGGTTGGTGCGGACTCGCTGGGCCTGTTTTCATGCTGTATCTCTAAACTACAAAAAAGAAAAACAAATGCGATAATATTTCATCGTTGCCAAAACACATGCCAAGATATAAGTGATAAATAGTTACCAGGGCAGAAGATATTTCATCAGATTTAAACGTGTCCACCTCTTAGCTGAACAAACACAATGGAAAAAGTAACATTAATAGCCTGTTTGTGAAATGATCAGCTCTGCCCAGTGTTATCCTGCTGCCCAATACACTTCAGTCTCATTATCATCACACTTGGACTCTTAAGTAAAATGGACTATTGATTCTTTTAATGTTGCTGCTTCCATCAAAAGATTTTCTGTCACAGCTTCTGCAGAGCAAGAGTGTAACTTTCCATTAAAGTGCAGTGTGTGTTTTGGAGGGAACAATGGCTAGATCAAGAGAGTCAAGAATCTTTTGTTGTCAAATGTCCCGGATAGAACAATGAAATCCTTACTTGCAGCAGCACAACAGAATATGTAAACATAGTGCACTGTAAACAATATAATAAACGAGAAAAAGAAAGTTCATACATATGCACTCACACACATGCGCACACATAACAAACAAACAAACAACAAATAGTGCAATAAAAACAATAATAGTCTATGTAGTTTAGAGCTTATTTGAGGTTGTAGTGGTTAATAGTCTAATGGCTGTGGAGAAAAAGCTGTTTCTGAACCTGAAGGCTCTACGTTCTTCCCGAGGGCAGCAGTGAAATGAGGGTGGTGTGGGTCTCTGGTGATGCTGGCTGCCTTTTTGAGGCAGCGACTCCGGTAAATCCCTTCGATGGTGGGGAGGTCAGAACCCACGATGGACTGGGCAATGTTCACAGCATTGTCACTGAATGACTAGAGGAGCAGTTCTGGCCACTGGTACATCGTGTCGCAAGGTTGACTCATTTCAGATGTTCTGGGTGTGCTGGAGGAATAAAGCCTCCAGAGTCCCCAGATCAATCCTCACCTTTGGTGCACATCCTCCAAAAAGATAGACACAAAATGCCGGAGTTACTTAGCGGGACAGGCAGCATCTCTGGAGAGAAGGAATGGGCGATGTTTTGGTTCAGAAGAAGGGTCTGAAGAATGGGTCGACCAGAAACATCACCCATTCCTTATCTCCAGAGATGCTGCCTGGTCCCGCTGAGTTACTCCAGCATTTTGTGTCCATCTTCGGTGTAAACCAGCATCTGCAGTTCCTTCTTGCACATTCTCCTTGTCACTATGTGGGTTTCCTTTAGGTGCTTCAGTTTCCTCCCACATCTAAAAAATGTGCGGGTTGGTGGGTTAATTAATCCAGGTGTAGTTGAGTGATAGAAACTAATGAGAATATTGGAAGATTAAAATATGACATTAATGGGATTGGTGTCAATGGGCGGTTGGTAATCAGTGAGAACTCGGTGGCTGAAGGGCCTATTTCTGTGCTGTATCTCTCTCTTTATGTCAATGATCCCTAAGGTGTAGTCTTCAGAGTTTCAGTTTAGTTTAGTTTTGCTTAGTTTCATTCATGATTGTCACGTGTGTCGAGGTACAGCGAAAAGCTTTTGTTTGTGTGCTATCCAGTCAAAGAAAACTATATATGCTTACAATCAATACATCTACAGTGCCCAGGCAAGTGTGAGTGTGAGGGGAGTTGTTCTGACACAGTCTGAGTTGGTAAAAAGGGAGAGAGACAGGAGAAGCGGGAGAGAAATAAAGAAATCAAGGAATGATGGAAACTAAGTGTAGAGAGAACACCAAAAGTAGGATGGAGCAGCGGGTAGAGTTGCTGCCTTACAGCGCCAGAGACCCGGGTTCAATCCTGACTACGGATCCTGTCTGTACGGAGTTTGTACGTTCTCCACGTGACCTGCGTGGGTTTTCTCCAGTTTCCTCCCACATTCCAAAAACGTTCGGGTTTGCAGGTTAATTGGCTTGGTATAAGTGTAAATTGTCCCTCTTGTGCGTAGGTAATGTTGGTGTGCGGGGATCGTTGGTCGGTGCGGACTCAGTGGGCTAAAGGGTCTGTTTCCTGCGCTGTATCTCTGAACTAAATTACGAAGGAAAGAAAAACGAGGAAGAGGGGAATGGAGGAAGAAAAAAAGTGGAAGTGGAGAACGTAAAGAAGACGATCAAGTGAAGGATAAATGAAAGAGGAAAACAGAATGGATAAGGGAATTGGATCCTCGACTTCCTCATGCGCAGTCCACAGTCTGTCCGTATTGGTGGAAATGTGTCATCCTCGATAACAATCAGCACGGGAGCACTTCAAGGCTGCGTGCTCAGTCCTCTGCTTTACTCACTCTATACTCATGACTGCGTAGCCGGTCGTAGTGTGAACTCCATCATCAAGTTCGCTGTCGACACCACTGTTGTGGGACGTATCACTGATGGAGATGAGTCAGAGTATAGAAGTGAGATCGAGCAATTGACTAAATGGTGCCAGCACAATAACCTGGCTCTCAACACCAGCAAAACTAAGGAAATTATTGTGGACTTTAGAAGGGGTACAATAGTGAGCCACAATCCCGTTTATATCAAATGATAGTGTAAAGGGTCAAGAACTTAAAACTCCTGGGCATGCATGTTTCCAAAGATCTCTCCTGGTCCCAGCACACTGATGCAATTATAAAGAAAGCACATGAGCTCCTCTACTTCCTGAAAAGATTACGGAGAGTCGGTTTGTCAAGGAGGACTCTCTCGAACTTCTACAGGTGTGCAGTAGAGAGCTTGCTGACTGGTTGCATCGTGGCTTGGTTTGGAAACCTGAACGTCCAGGAGCGGAAAAGACTGCAAAAAGTTGTAAACACTGCCCAGTCCATCATCGGCTCTGACCTCCCCACTATCAAAGGGATCTATCGCAGTCGCTGCCTCAAAAAGGCTGCCAGCATCATCAAGGACCCACACCATCCTGGCCACACACTCATCTCTCCGCTGCCATCAGGTAGAAGGTACAGGAGCCTGAAATCTGGTACATCCAGGATCATGAACAGCTTCTTCCCCACAGCCATCAGGCTATTAAACTCGCCATCCAACAAACTCTGAACTATAACAGCCTTTTGCACCTTATTTGTTTATTTATGTGTATATAGATATGGTCTATGCTATATAGACACACTGAACTGTTCTGTATTTACGCTTACTATATTCTGTGGTGCTGCAGCAAGCAAGAATTTCATGGTCCTATCTGGGACACATGACAATAAACTCTCTTGACTTGACGAAGAAAAATCAGGATTCGCTCATCACATGGCAGGGCAACGTAATATGCAATTCTAAAATTCCCGATGCACCGACAACATGAAAAGGAGTTTAAAATGGCAATAGCTGTAAGAGTAGGAGTTACTTGAAAACAAGTTGCTATGAAGCTCTTGTCATTAGTCTGCGCTATGAGTGACACTGTGTGCCCTTCCCTCAAAGATATAATTAAAACAGCTGCATTTCAGTAATAACCAAACAGTGCCTGAGATTCATGCTGGCAGGCAGCACCAGCTCCATCTGGAGTAGCAGGAGGGGGGGGGGGGGGGGGTTTGGGAGGGGGCATGTCTTATTTTCCATTGACGTGACAGTCCTTTACATGAGTGAACCCTTCCGGTCTTAATGATGCCAGTCACGGTTGCCACAGCTAACAAGGGATATTTTACACCTCAAGGACACATTACTCAGGCCAAATGATCCATGTCAATATTTTCTGAGCACCGTGCTCTCCATCTAAATCTGCAAAACCTATTCCATTCTTCCTGTCTACTTCATTTAGCTCCCCTCCAAATGCCTTTAAGCTAACCCCCTCAGTCATTCCAAACGCTACCCTCATCACTCTCCAGTAAAGAGTTTCTTCTCTGACTTCATTGCATACAAAGATTATTCTTCAGATTTTTGACTTTAGAGATACAGCATCGGAACAATTATGCCCACTGAGTCCCCGCCGAACGGCGATCATCCCGTACATTAGCACTATCCTATACATTAGGGATAATTTACGATTTTTACCGAAGCCAATTAACCTACAAACCTGCAGGTTTTTGGAGAGTGGGAGGAAACTGGAGCACCTGGGAAAAAGCCAACGTGGTCACAGGAAGAACTTATAAACTACATACCGACAACACCCATAGCCATGACTGAACCTTGGTCTCCAGCACTGTAAGGCAGCAACTCTACCGTTGTGTCACTGTTCCGCCCCTATGCCGCATTTATACAAAGCCCCAGCCTTTAGATCTGCCTGCATGTGTAAGCACCTCTCCTCCTACCTTTTGAACCCTGTCAGGAACACGACCGGAAGATGAATTTGGGAAATTGCAAGAGAATATTACCCTTGCAAAATTAACTCTCACTGCATGTAGGAAACGTCCAGTCAAGCATCTGAAGAAGGTACAGGAGTGACCATCAGGTTCAAGAAAAGCCTCTTCCCAACAGCCATCAGGCTCTTGAACACTGCACGATACTAACCTCAACTATGAACAATGGACTGGTTCTGGTTGCACTGAGGACTTTGCGGTTAATTTGCATTGATTTTGTGTTTATTGATTACTTTATTTTTTTTTAATTACTGTATGTATTATCTGTGTGTCTTATGTTATAGGCCTTATACTGTTACAAGTAAGAATTTCATTGTTCTTTTATCGGTGCATTTGCCAATTAAACACAAGAGGTAGAGTTGCTGCCTTGCAGCGCCAGAGACCCGGGTTCGATCCTGACTATTGGTGCTCTCTGTACGGAGTTTGTACGTTCTCCCCGTGACTGCATGGGTTTTCCCCAGGTGCTTTGGATTTCCTCTCACACTCCAAAGATGTACAGGTTTGTAGGTTAATTGGCCTTTGGTAAAGAGTGTAAATTGTCCATACTGTCTAGCATAAGTGCTAGTGTATGCTGTATCTCAAAACTAAACACTCTTGAATTGCTAAGACATTTATGACTGGGCCAAACATTGGGACTCCTGTAGATAAGTGCAATGATAAGCAAGGATATGATGGGCTAAAGGGATTGTTTTTATGTTATGATTCTATGATTCTATAACGGAAAACTAAAGCGTGGATTGCTGAGAAATACATAATATTAGTAGTGGTTTAAGTGGGAAAGTATGTAAGAGACAAATGCTATTTAACCCCCAAATTGGATGTTCCATTAGTGGTTTTTGATTTCCCCTCTCCTCATTACTTCTCCTCATGTTTTCCATTAACTTTGCCATTGACATCGCAACTGTGTACCCCATACCCTGAGTCTTTCTGTGATATTTTTGCTAAACGTTTGAACTCCCCTTCCCACTCCCATACTGACCTTTCTGTCCTGGGCCTCCTCTACTGTCAGAGTGAGGCCACACACAAATTGGAGGAACAGCACCTCATATTTTGCTTGGGCAGCTTACAATCCAGCGACATAAATATTGTTTTCCCTAACTTCAAATGACCCTTGCATTCCCTCTCTCTCCATCCCTTCCTCTTGCTAATTTCACCATTTGTATTCCTTCTTTATCACCTCATCCACAGCCAACAATGGACCGTTATGGGCTCCACAATGCAGTTGAGTCATCGATGTTTTGTTCTGTACCTTCCCATACCTTCAGTGTTCCCCTCCCTGATGAACCCTGATGAAGGGTCTTGACCTGAAACATCGCCTATTCCTTTTCTCCAGTATTTTTGTCTACCTTCGATTTTCCAGCATCTGCAGTTCCTTCTTAAAGAAAGGAATACTACCTTTGACTTCATAGACATAATAAAATAAAAACTTACCTGGAAATATACAAAAATTATTCAATGAGCGAGTGGGGGGTTATAATTTAAGAAGAATATTTAATTTTAAGGTACAAAGAGTCTGCACGACCAGAAAAACCTTTTGTATTTCGGTCTGTGGAGTGGGATTGTGGAACAGTTTGAATGTGGAGTTAAAGCAATGTCCAAACATGAACCAGTTCAAAATGACATACAAAATACTTTTTTTCACAAGGTACAGGGATGAAGGGGATGGTTGACAAACAGGGATTAAAATTTATTTATTATTTATTTATGTTTTTTGGCTACTTCATGCATATTACTTGTATGTGTTTATCAGTTGTATGTATATATATGTCTGTATGCATCTCTAAAAATTGTCTGGGGTACGTCTATGGTTAAATTGTATCTCAAATGAATAATTAGCTATTGTAGATTATATATTGTATATTGTGTTACATATTACATTACTATTGATACATTATCATCATTGTTATTATTATAAGCAATGTTATTAATAACGGTGATAATTATTATTAATTAATTAATTAATTATTAAATATGGAAGAAGGGTTTAGGGAGAAGGGGTGAGATTAAATAAGTTATTCTTCTCACTCCTTTTCGAGCTTGTAAAGAAAAAGTGTTGGACATTTAAATTTTGCTTTATACTTTTCATTGCTTTGCAAATATTGCCTGGAATGTTCAATTGTTTGACTATTTCGATTTTGTTGTTGTTATTTATTCCTATTTATGTCTTTACTTGTTCGGAACAAATAAACAAACAAACAAATAAATAAATAAATAGACCGCTCCCTTAGCTTGTCAGTACGTGGGAAACATTAGTGCTCAGTTAGTAATGGTTCAGCTCCCTGACCAACCAGATAAGTGCAACATGGCAAAGACAGAGTGGTGTGGACAGGTTTAGAGGGATATGGGCCAACGCAGGCAAGTGGGACCGGTGTAGATGGGACATGTGGGTCGCTGTGGGCTAGTTGGGCTCAATGACCCTAAGATTGGATGTTTCAGAGACTTGGAAGTTGCAAGATGGCACCAGAATGTGGCGACTCTGAATGGTCTTTCAGAAGATCAATTGTACTCACATACATTACGATTTGGCTAGCATTTAGAGCATGTTTGCACTGTATCTCAGTATGTTCCAATAATGAAATCATTGACCAAACCACAATTCTATTGTCATTTTAGTGGAATTCAAGGTTCGTTGAGATTAGTTTAGACTTCAGCCCACTGAGTTTGCACCGTTCAGCGATCCTCGTACACTCGCACAACCCTACACATGAGGGACAATTCACAATTATACCAAGCTAATTGACCTACAAACCTGCACGTCTTTGTAGTGTGGGCAGAAACCGGAGCACCCGGAGAAAACCGGAGCAGGTCACGGGGAGGGCGTGCAAACTCCGTACCGACAGCACCTGTAATCAGGATCGAACCTGGGTCTCGCGCTGTAAGGCAGCTACTCTACCACGGCACAGCACCACCACGTTACATGTTCCGATGCTAATATACTTTGAAATATCTAGAAATGCAGTGCTAAAACATAAGAACATTTTGAATAGCCCTTTAAAGAACTAGCATAGGTGCGATGAACCGAACAACCTTCTTTAGCACCGTGTGATTACACAAAGCAAATGATTGTCTTCTCTGTGACCTTCCTGAGCATGCCTGTCTCTTCACAGCCCTTCTTTAGCCCTGTGTCCAAGGATTCCCACTGTGAAAAGCACGGAGAGCAGTCAGGCTGACAGAGGAACCACTCTCCACCCACCCACCTGCGTAAAGACTCAGTGCACATTGCATTTGCCAGACACCCATGGGATTCTCAAACGAGCTCTGCAATTGTTGAGGCTCTGATGCAATGCGAAAGGAGCCGTGGAGCTGTCAGACTATCGCGGGTGAACAGATGGTTTTGTGCAATGACATTTAGCATCAGCAATGTGAGATACAAAAAAGTGACAAGTAATAGGAATAACCTGCTCGCTTCATTCTCTGAAGTTCTGGTTTCCAACTACCAGCGGAGCGGTGGAACAGCAGTCGAGTTGCTGCCTTACAGCGCCAGAGACCCGCGTTCAATCCTGCATATCTTTGGGATGTGGTCTAATTCTGCTGCTGTGTCTCATGATCTTATGATCGTGTCTGTACGGAGCTGTCTGTACGGAGCTTGTACGTTCTCCCCGTGACCTACCTGGGTTTTCTGCAGGTGCTCCAGTTTCCTCCCACACTCTAAAGACGTGCAGGTTGATAGGTTAATTGGCTTTGTAGAATTGTAAGTTGTCCTTAGAGTGTGTAGGATAGTGTAAGTGTGTGGGGATCAGGGTTGGCACGGACTTGGAGGGCCGAAGGGCCTGTTTCTGCACATTCTCACCACAGGCCAATTGTGGGGACCAAGTTATTGAGTATTTATATAGCGGAGATGAATAGGTTCTTGATTAGTAATGGCGTCAAATGATGTGGGATGAAGCCAGGAGAATGGGGTTGAGAGAGAAAAATAGATCAGCCATGATTGAATGGCGGAACAGCCTTAATGGGCCGAATGACCTAATTCTGCTGCTATGTCCCATGATATTATGATCTTACACTTGGCCTCATAAATCTCATTATCACCACTAATGACATTGTTGTACCTGCATAATATCGTAGTAGAATTATCTTCCAAATGTTGTAGAGTTAATGAATAATAAAGACGTACAACATGGAAATAAGCACTTTGGCCCATTGGGTCGATATCCAACGTCAACCTCCCATCTACACTAATCCTATATTAATTATTAAAAAAAAATTCTGCCCACACTCTGATCCACTCTTCTCTTGATTTTTTCATCTAACTTCACACTGGGAGTGATTCACTTGCTAACCTGCATATCGTTGGGATGTGGAAAGAAACCGGAGCACTTGGAGGAAACCTATGGAGTCACAGAGAGACCATGCAGTCGTGGACTGCACCCGTGGTCAGGAGTGAACGCAGGTCTGTGGCGCTGTGAGACAGCAGCTCTGCTCTCCGCGCCATCGACCCCTTCTCTCCAAACATTCAAAGGTGGTGAACGGAAGAGTCCTGCTTTTTAATAAAGGCAAGATAAAATGACGAAAGGCCAAAATCCCCTTCAGGATGTGTTGATAATGAGGTTAAAATCATAGTCTTACAGCGTGGAAACAGGCCCTTCGGACCCACCTGCCCACACCGGCCAATAGTCCGAGCTACACTAGTCCCACTGTCCTGCGTTTGGCCAATATCCTTCTAAACCTATTCTATCCATGTACCTGTCTAAATGTTTCTTAAATGTTGCGATAGTACCTGCCTTAACTACCTCTTCCGACAAATCGTTCCATACACCCACCACACTTTGCGTGTCTGCTTCAAGAGTCAAGAGTCAAGTGAAGAGTCCAGAGTGTTTAATTTTCATATCAACTGCTAATGGAACAATGACATTCTTATTTACACCAGCATAGCAGGCGTTTAAATGTAATTCACACAGGCAAACAATTCAAACATTGAATAACCTTAATACTAGTGCAAAAACCACTTTGTACAACCAAAGACAGCCCATATGAGTTAATTGTTGCTGAGGTTAGTGTTGTGTAGGCTTCATGAGATGGATGGTTGCTGGGAAGAAGCTATTCTTAACCCTGGTGGTCACGGTTCTCAGACTCCTGTACCTTCCTACTGATGGTAGGAGTGAAATGAGTGCATGGCCAAGGTGGGGTGGGTCTGATGCTGGCTGCTTTTTGGAGGCAGTGCCTCTTCTCGAACCCTTCGAAAGTGGGGAGGTCAGTACTTTGACAACGCATGCTTTGGCAACCTCAGCAGGTGGAGGCTGGGAATCACAATGCACTGGTTCCAAATATGAATATTAACAAAAAGCTCTCTCAACCACGATGTCAGCTCAGCCTTGAAGAGGTAGATCAGACTCTAATTCTTGAATTACTACCCTGGTTGTCTCCAAACTAATAAAGATGCTGATTCATTTGGGGAACAGCTTCTAGAGTCAATTATACTTACTTGTTGGATTTATTTCTGGAGGTTTTGAAATTTTAATAATCTAGGCAGCAAGAATCTCCAGAGTCATTATGCTAAAATAAATTATTTTACTTTATTTCATTAAAGAAAGATTTCCACCCAAAGGCAAAATCACTGCAACAGACTTCTCATAAGGCCTATTTGGCATGCTGAAACAGCTAAAATATCCAAGACAGGAGGAAACAAAATTACATCACTTTGCTATTAGTTATTATGATGAGCTCCATTGAATTGTTAATGCCATAAAAATGTTGATTTGTGAGACATGTAGCTTTAAGAGAGTTACTTTCTCATTATTTATCAAGCAGTTATGTCTTCACGCTGTTTGAACAGAGAAAATAAGGTTAAAAGGGAAAATGCACCAAAGTTAGTTGCAACAAAACCAAACCATCTTGCTTGGTTTTGATGCTGAACTCTCATGCCAATGCTTCAGTGAAAATCTGTGTCCAATTATTAGGGTCATCCCGCAATGGCTGCGCCATTTTTGGTACTGGAAGACATCCACACACCGCTCCCGAGTATATTCCTTGTAAATCTATGTTCTCTCAACAGCAAAGTAGACAAACTGCAACTCCTGTGCCAAACAAACAAGGACTTCTCTCGAGGCACTGCCCTGTGCTTCACCGAGACCTGGCTGTGTGAGCCGACCCCGGATAATGCGCTGCAACTGGCTGGCTTTCAACTACACGGAGCGGACCACAAAGTGGAGGCAGCGGGGAAATCAAGAGGCGGTGAAATATGCACCGTCAAATTCATTGTATGTATACATATTTGGCTAATAAATGTATGCTGATTCACTGTACACTCGAGTTAAGAAAAACCACCGCCTCATCAAAGAAAGGTTTGCCATCAAAATGACCTTTTTCAACCAAATGACCCCTAAAACTGTATGCGTTTGCCATCCAAAATGACCTTTTTCCAACCAAATGACCCCTAAAACTGTATGAGAAACCCAAACTAACACCATTCGGGCATTAGCTAGAATGCCCGAATTATGTTAGTTTGGATTTCTCATACAGTTTTAGCGGTCATTTGGTTGAACGGATTTCTTCAACGAGAATGTTTAAAAATCATAAAAATGCATTTTTTTCTTATAAACTTGATTTAGCCAAATTACATACGTGCATTTTAATATCTGGAAAATGGTAGAGGCACGTTTAAATGCATTTCCTTAAAACTATAACCGGGTTAACACTATACCTGCAGTTAAGACAGAAAACATCCAAGAAACTATTATAAAATTGAAACTCGGCGATTCCTTGAAGGGAGGTCAATTTGGCTGATGTGTATGAAACTCTAGATCAAAAATCACTTTAGGCTAACTAACTGGTTTCTAATGACAGCATCACTATCAATTGAAAAAAATATTCACAATGTTTCTCAAGATATTGTGCAAACAGAATTATCATAAGCGCAAAGTACTGGAGTAACTCAGCAGGTCGGGCAGCATCTGTGTTGAGATATGCAAAGGCAACTAGCTGGGCCAGCTGTTATCAGGCAACTGAGCCGTCCTCTCACCAACTGACCTTCCATCTACCTCATTGGAGACCTTTGAACTATCTTTATTCAGACTTTACTGGACTTTATCTTGCACTAAAGGTTATACCCGCTATCTTGTATCTGTACACTGTAGATGGCTTAATTATAATCATGTATAGTCTTTTTGCTGACATGCAACAAAAAAGCAATTCACTGTATGGAACGTGCTGCCGGAGGAGGTAGTTGAGGCAGGTTCTATCACAATGTTTAACAAACATTTGGACAGGTACGTGGATAAGAGGTTTAGAGGAATATGGGCTAAACTAATGCAGGTGAGACAATTGTGGAAGGAACATGTTGGTCGGTGTGGGCATGTTAGGCCAAAGGGCCTGTTTCCACACTGCACGATTCCATGGCCACTCCCCAGACTGATGGGAATAGAGGGGGAGAAAGTTGAAGAGAGTTGGAATATGGGAAAAAGCTTCCCAACTCCAATCCATCTGAAGACGGGTCCTGAACCGAAATGTCACCCACCTATGCTACCTATCACTTGCCAAGCTTTCTCCCGCCTCTACCTCTTTTCTAGCCTTCTCCCCCCACCACAATTAGCCTGAAGAAGGGCCCTGACCTGAAACATCGCCTGTCCTTGCTCTCCACAGATGCTGCCTGAGCCGCAGATTTCCTCCAGCACTTTGTTGCTTTGTTCAAGATTCCAGCATCTGCAGTTCCTTGCGTCTCCACTGTTCCTTAGAAAGTTACCACAGCCATCTCAGAATCGGAAAGCTGTAGGCACTGGAAGCTTACGTACAATTGGGGCAGTAGATTTGGACAGCTTTTCAGATGTTTGAGTCTGACACTGAGTAAAAGAAGGCGTTTACGATAAAACGCATCACTCTCTTCAATGTGTCTGCATTGCCTTGGGCCATCTGAGTAAAAGAGTATTTGAAGTTCAAACATGGCACAGGGCTCAAGTGTGAGGCAGCTACCGAAACCTCTGCTTCCAGTATGCTTCTGACACATAGAACATACATCACTGGAACAGGCCCTTCAGCCAAATGTCTGTGCCGAACATGTTGCCAAAACCAACTCTTATCTCCATATCCCTCAATTCTCTGTGTTTCTGTGCCTACTCAAAATCATCTTCAATGCCACTGTCGTATCTGCCTGAACCACCACCCCCAGCAGCCCACATCATTCTCTCTGTAAATAAACTTGCCCTGCACATCTCCATTAAACCTTGCCCCTCTCCCCTGAATGTTATGCCATCTAGTATTTGATATTCCCACCCTGAGAAAAAAGTTCTGATTGTCTTCCCTACGAAACCTCATAATCCATTCCTTTCCAAAAAAAAACTTGAATTTTGATTTAAGTATTCAGGGCGACACAATGGTAGAGTTGCTGCCTTACTGCGCCAGTGACCCGGGGTTGATCCCGACTACAGGTGCTGTCTGTACGGAGTTTGTATGTTCTCCTCGTGACCTGCGTGGGTTTTCACCGAGATCTTCGCTTTCCTCGCGCACTTCAAAGACGTACAGGTTTGTAGGTTAATTGGCTTGGTATAAAAGTAAAATTGTCCCTAGTGTGTGTAGGATAGTGTTTACGTGCGGAGATCGATGGTCAGCGCAGACTCGGTGGGCTGCATGTCCTGTTTCTGCGCTGTATTTCTAAACTAATCCAAACTAAACTAAAACAATAGCTCATGGTATTGAATTCCCTATATGACACCTCAGAACTACCATCTCTCTTGCGTCACCTACTTCCTCAAAGTTGGGATATGACCGGCAAGATAAGCGTTCTCTCCCAGTCCATCGTCCCCAGAGTCCATTCAGCCGTTACAGTGTCGAACACCAGACCCTACTCCAAACTCCATCGCAGCAAGAGATTGCATGGAGGAGAGATGACACGCTTTGATGGTGTTCTCAACGCTTCCGGCCAAAAATGTGTATCATCCCCACCAACTAATAGGAAGCTCTGGGTCCTGATCACTCAAAATAGAGAAGGGACATCGGGGAAAATACTGAAAATGGCACGGGGACGCAGCAGTAGAGTTGCTGCCTCACAGCGCCAGAGACCCAGGTTCGATCCTGTCTATGGGTGCTGTCTGTACGGAGTCTGTACGTTCTCCCCAGGAACGTGTGGGTTTTCGCCGGGTGCTCCGGCACTCCAAAGACATACAGGTTTGTAGGTTAATTGGCTTCGGTCAACGTTGTAAATTGTCCTTGGTGTGTAGAATAGTGCTAGAGTGTGGGGATCGCTGGTCAGCGGACTTGATGGGCCGAAGGGCCTGTTTACGTGCTGTATCTCTTAACTACACTAAACATAAACTATTTGGCAGGTGTATGTGGAAGCCCAATGGGGCCATCCCACCTCTCCGACTGTCCATCTCTTCTTTATATCAGATACCTTCCGTCCTACTGAAGGAGTCTGTAGATCCCACAATGTCTTTCTCAGCTACATCAGAACCCGGCAAAACCCAAGATAATAAAGTGGTGTCATCTGTGGAATGGAGGCAAATCATCTTCAATCCTAACAGATTAGTCATACATTCATACAGCACGGAAACAGGCCCTTCGGCTCAACTTGTCCATGCTGACCAACATGCCCCATCTAAACTAGTGCCTGGATTTGCGTCATATTCCTCAAAGCCTGTCCTATCCACGCACCTGACTACCCAAGAGGTAAAGAGGGTTCTCCCCGTACTTTGCCTGACAGTGCTCTTGCCTCTCAGTGATGTAACGGCACCGTTCTGCAAAATCTTCCGCTGTATCCATAGTTACTGTTAAAAATGTCATTCAAATCGGGTGACAGGACTCACCCACCATTTTAATGCCAAAGTTTGAATTAATATGGTTGGAAAGTCAGCAGATTACGGAGAGGTGCCATTGAGTGTTTGTAGTTTGAGTAGCCGTCAAGCTGCAGAAGCTCACACAGATAGCATGCGCCCAGTCTGAAACCCTTCTATTGCCTGCCTGAGATTCTGTGCAACGTGAGCTCAGGGTTAAAGGTGACATTGGCATTTTTTTTGCACAAAAGCAGCTGTCACTTTCAGCGAGCTGCTTTACTGAATTAATGAAAGTCGGGCTTAAGATGGTGGATACAGATTAATGGAATTTAAATCAGAAAGAGGACAAGTAGGCGACTAAAGTTTACTACGTCGCCTATCTCCTTCGCTCCTTAGATGCTGCTGCACCCGCTGAGTTTCTCCAGCTTTTTGTGTACCCGGCGACTAAAGTTTAGCTTAGTTTAGAGCTATTGCATGGAAACAGGCCCTTCGGCCCTTCGAGTCCGCACTGACCAGCGATATCCACACATTAATGCTATCCTACACACACCAGGGACAATGTACACTTACACCAAGCCAATTAATGTACAAACCTGTACGTCTTTGGAGTGAGGGAGGAAACTGAAGATCACAGAGAAAACTCACGCAGTCACGAGGAGGATGTACATACTCCGTACAGACAGCCCCCGTAGTCGGGATTGAACCCGGATCTCCGGGGCTGTAAGGCAGCAACTCTTCCGCTGCACCACTGGGCCACCTAGTTTAGTTTAGTTTAGAGGTATTGCATGGAAACAGGCCCTTGGACCCACCAAGTCCATGCCAACTATTCATCACCCATTCTCACTAAATCTATATGGTCCCACTTTCTCCCCCACTCCCTACACGTTAGGGGAATTGTTTTATCGCAGAGGCGAATTAACCTACAAACCGGCACTTCTTTGGGATGTTGAGGGAAGCGGAGGAAACCCACGCGGTCACAGGGAGAACGTGCAAACTCCACACAGACAGCACCCGGGGTCAGGATCGAACCCGGGTCTCTGGCGCTGTGAGGCAGTGACTCTACCCGCTGTGCCACGGTGCTGCATTTCAGATGTGTTTGGATTTCATTTTACACATTCCATACATGACTGGTCTCAAAGATATATCGAGCTTGTAAGAGGTTCTTGCATTGACACGCGCACTTAGATATGCTTCATCCCTTGCGAGAGCTTCCCTGCCCCACCCGCACGACTGACCCTCACTGTGCCCAATGGCGGAGATCACCAACTGCAGGGCTCTGGAGGGCGGCTCTTGAGTTGCTGCCTTTACAGCGCCAGAGACCCGGGTTTCAATCCTGAACTTTCTGTGTGGAGTTTGTACGTTCTCGTTGTGACCGCGTGGGTATTGTCTGGGTGTTCCGGTTCCCTCCCGCATTCCAAAGATGTCCAGGTGTGTAGGTTAATTGTCTTGGTGTAATATAATAGGATGGGGGAGTTTCGCTATCTGATGTCACAGGTTGGCACAGTGGTGCAGCAGGTGGAGCTGCTGCCTCACGGTGCCAGGGACCCAGGTTCGATCCTGACCTCGGGTGCTGTCTGTGTGGAGTTTGCACGTTCTCCCTGTGACCAAGTGATTTTCCTCCTGGTGCTCTCGTTTCCTCCAACAACTCAAAGACGTGCGGATTTTGTAGGTTAATTTATCTCTGTGAATTGCCCCAAGTGTGTAGGGGAGGGGATGCAAGTAGGTTAAGAATGGAACTACTGTGAACGGGTGATCGACAGTCGGCACTGTCTTGCTGAGCCATAGGGCCTGTTTCAAAAGTCAAGGTCAAAGCATCCTTTATTGTCATTCAGATCTTCCGGTCTGAACAAAATCTTGTTGCCTTGCAGTCATACATATAATATTTAAAAAAACACACAATAAACACAATTATTACATCCATATCAGCCATCTGAGGTATGGTTTTACCAAATCATATTCCCTTCATTTTTACTGCCAGCAGGGCTAACAGGGGAATATTTTCTTATATTCCCCTTTCTAGCCAACCCCTATGGAGTTTGCCTGTTTAAACAGCGGGGAATATAACCTTATATTCCCCTGGTCTCACATCCGGGAACGTGACGCTGCGTGACGGCAACGTCACGCTGCGTGGGAAATTTAAAATTTATTCTCAAAAAAAAAAAAATGGCTGCCGTTTGCGAGAAAAGGTTCCCGTTTTAAAACTTCGACCTTCACATTGTCACATAAATGAATGACATAAATTACATAAATGAAACATAAATGTTACATTGTTTTAGTACCCTTATATACAATGTTGCAATGGTTTTAGTACCCTTCTTTACAATGTTGCAATGCATATTGCAAAATGTATAGATACATTCATATCATATGAGATGTTCAGATTTTCCTCTAGATGTCTGATAATGGGTAATAATAACAATATTGACTGTCCTCTTTCGGGAGATACGACATATATTGCCCTCACTAGATCCATATTGCCCTCGTCTTCGACTCGGGCAATATGAATCTACTTCAGGCAATATATGTCGTATCCCCTCAAGGCCAGTCAATATTCATTAATGTAACATCCACCACAGTGAGTTCACCAGGCACCTCCTCACTGTGATGGAGAGCAAAAGTCTTAAAGTCCTTGTCTCTTCCCTCCTTGTTCTCCCTCTGCGCTGAGGCGATCCAGGCCTCCGATGTCGTGACCCCGCCGGGTGATGGTAAGTCAGTCCCGCGGCTGAATCCGAGCTCCGCGAACGGGCCGGTTCAAACTCCACGGCCCGGAGCGGTCGAAGCTGCCGAAGCTGCCGCCCTCCTGTCCAGCGGACAAAGCTGTTGTCGCGGGAGCTCCGGAAAAGCCGGTCACCAGCCTGTGACCTGCGAGCTCCCGATGGTGTCGTCCACTGGGCCCGCGGCGAGCCTCCGAAGCCGGGCTGCTGCCGGTACACTACCACAGCACAGTTTCCACGCTGTAGCTTAAAATCACATTAAATTCAATTGCAAAAAAAATGACTAGTTAGGAAAGCTTAAAATGCAGTGCGTTGATTAAATGATGAGCAAACCTGCCAAGTATTGTCCATAAAAAATGCAGTCCATCCATTTGGTTTAGCTGGCCTTGAGTTGAGATAGTTTGTCACTAAAAATAAGCATCGCTGCATCGGTTGAAAAGACTTTGCAATCTCACACTGAGGAAAAGTGTCAATTGTTGCGATATTTTGCATTGACAGCACAGGGTGATGGATGGGAAAAGCCACTGAAACAATCACTTTCTGTCGCCAGTTGTTGAAAGAGCTGTCTTCTTCATGAATCCTTCCCAAGGGCATTATATTTGGAAATCGCAGAATTACGAGGGAACTATCTGCAATTGCAATACCTTGATGCCCAAACACCACAGTATGCACCGCACTCTGAAGAAGGGTCTGGACCCGAAACGTCGCCTATTCCTTTTCCTCAGAGATGCTGTCTGACCCACTGAGTTACTCCAGCTTTTTGTGTCTATCTTTGGTTCAAACCTGCAGTTCATTTCCTACACCACAGTTAATTTGCACACACAAATATCCTGGAAAATAGTGAGTGATAAAGATCAATTAATTAATTAATTGAATAATCAAAAATGAATAATCAATTAACCCTAATCCCTTAAATACCATAGTGAAAACAGATGATCTGCTTATTTTTTTTGGGACGGTAATGGGCATAAATTGGCTACTGCATCATAACAACACCCACACTTCACACACAATTAGCTATGTTGGCTGCCATGCTCTTTGGGCCATGAAGCCCATTAAGAGAGCACATGCTTTATTCTGTAGAAAATGGAAATGCAGATGCTGGTTAATACACAAAATGACACAAAGTGCTGGAGTAATTCAGCAGTGAGAAGAGTAGTGTTAATGTGTGGGGATCGCTGGTCAGTGCGGACTCGGTGGTCTGAAGGGCCTATTTCTGCGCTGTATCTCTAAAGTAAATTAAACTTACCCCACTGAGAGGGCAGCGCTCCTTCAGGTTAAATTCTTGAGTGGCCAGATCTCCATAACAGGTCGTGAACGCCTGGAGTTTTGAGGTGATCATAGCAGCAACTCGGCCACACTGGGACTATAGACTCAAGACCACCAATACCAACTGGAATCTTGCCTCCTCTGCTAAACTAACACTGCAAAGCACAACGTGCTGGTGGAACTCGACGTATCAGGCAGCATCTGCGGAGGGAATGGATGAATGACGTTTCAGGTCGGGACCTTTCTTCACACTGATTGTAGCAGGGGAATGAAAGCTGGAAAAAGGAGTTTGGAGCTTGGCGAGTGATAGGTGGATACAGGTGAGAGGCGTTTGATTGGAAAATGGGCGGAGTAAGTGACAAAGACTAGAGACAAAAGTGGAGACAAAAGGATGTAAGTAAAAGAAAAGAGAGGTTTGAAATGTAGAAGTAGGGGGAGAGATGTAGGTGGAAGGGGACAGAGGGAGGGGATTAAAGAAACTGAGTGACTCAGGGATGGGAGGAGAGTGTACGAAGAAGGAGTTGGAGTAGGATGACAGGGAGGAGTAGGAGATGATGCAAGAAATGGGTGTACACTATGAGTTTAAGAGGCCAAACTGGTATCCTGATTCCTCACTCTTCCAACTCCATAACATCATACCCTGGATGTTGGAGCAACCTCGGCGTCAATTAAATGTTTACATTTGTTGGAAAATTTCATAACGTGATTACAAAGTGTTGAATACAAATTTTCTTGGTCCAAGATGACAGAGGGTAGTGGTGTAGGGATGTTTTTCTGACTAGAGGTTTGTGGTGTACCACTGTGGACCGCTGTTGTTTGTAATATATAGAAATGGCTTGGATGAAAATGGCGGGGTTTGATTATCATGAATGGTTAACCACATGATGCGCATTTGACGGCACTGGGCCTGTATTCGCAGGAGTTGAGAAGTATGAGGGGGAACCTCATTGAAACTTACCGAATAGTGAAAGGCCTGGATAGAGTGGATGTGGAGAGGATGTTTTCACTTGTGAGAGAGTCTAAGACCAGAGGGAACAACCTCAGAATAGATTTAGAAAGGAGATGAGGAAGAATTTCTTTAGTCAATGGCTGATGAATCTGTGGAATTATTTGCCACAGAAGGATGTGGAGGCCAATCAGTGTATATTTTTAAGGCAGAGATAGATAGATTCTTTGAAACATCTAAGATTATTAAGGGTTTGGACACGATAAAGGCAGGAAACATGTTCCCGATGTTGGGGGAGTCCAGAACCAGGGGCCACAGTTTATGAATAAGGGGTAAGCCATTTAGAACGGAGAGGAGGAAACACTTTTTCTCACAGAGAGTGGTGAGTCTGTGGGTTCTCTGGATACTTTCAAGAGAGAACTAGATAGGGCTCTTAAAGATAGCGGAGTCAGGGGATATGGGGAAAAGGCAGGAACGCGGTACTGATTGTGGATGATCAGCCATGATCACATAGAATGGCAGTGATGGCTCGAAGGGCCGAATGGCTTACTCCTGCACCTATTGTCTATTGTCTATTGTTTAGAACGAGTGTCAGGGGTTATGGGGAGAAGGCAGGAGAATGGGGTTGAGAGGGAAAGATAGATCAGCCATGATTGAATGGCGGAGTAGACCTGATTGTAATCATGTATAGTCTTTGCTTTGATGGGAAAGCACGCAACATAGAAAATAGAAACATCGAAAATAGGTGCAGGAGGAGGCCATTCGGCCCTTCAAACCAGCACCGCCATTCATCGTGATCATGGCTGATCGTCCCCAATCAATAACCCGTGCCTGCCTTCTCCCCGTATCCCTTGATTCCACTAGCCCCTAGAGCTCTATCTAACAAATTGCTTGTCACTGTACCTTAGTACATGTGACAATAATAAACTAAGCTACTTTAGTTTAGTGTTGTTTCATTTAGTTCAGTTTAGTTTAATTTAATTTAGTTTAGTTTGTTATCATTGGTCCAGAGGTACAGTGAAAAGTTTTTTAGTTGCGTGCTAACCAGTCAACGGAAAGTCTATACATGATTACAATCAAGCCGTCCACAGTATAATATAATATAATATAATATAATATAATATAACATCATATACAATATAAAGTGATACAATATAATATTGGGAATAATGTTTAGAGCAAGATAAAGTGCTATAAAGTCTGATTAAGATGGTCCAAGGGTCTTCAATGAGGTAGATGGTAGCTCAGGACTGCTCTCTAATTGGTGATAAGATGGTTCAGTCCCCTGATAACAGCTGGGAAGAATCTGGAGGCGTGAGTTTTCACACCTCTGTGCCTCTTGCCTGATGGGAGATGGGGTCAGAGGGAGTGACCAGGGTGAGACTAGTCCATGATGATGCTGGAGGCCTTGCCGAGGCAGCGTGAAGTGTAGATGGAGTCAATAGAAGGGATGTTGGTTTGCGTGATGGTCTGGGTTACGTCCACAAACTTTCATAAACTAATTATGAAAGAAGCAACGGCAGCTTCTTCCAACCTAAACAGGTAACTTTTGTGAGAACTCCAAGGAGTTACACACTAAAATAGAACTTCAGTTCGATCTCAGTCACTCATAGCAACATCGTGATCAGGTTGGATTTACTGTGGAGATAGAGTAGACGGTGCCCACTCTATCTCCCAGTAGTGTTGCCAATATACACAGTCTTAGTTCCTACTGATGAAAGCAGCCAGCTCCCTATATCCCTGGTGTTATTTACACAGCAGGCTGCAACAGTGTTTTTACGAGAATGATTCCACTCCAGCTGTAGAGAGAAGTCTTGAGAGAGAAAATCCCACATATAGGGTTTCAACAAAGATAGATGCAAGAAGCTGGAGTAAATCAGCGGGTCAGACAGTATCTGGCCAGCACTGGTAGAGTTGCTGCCTTACAGCGCTTTCAGTGCCAGAGACCCACGTTCGATGCCGAATACGGGTGCTGCCTGTATGGAGTTTGTACATTCTCCCCGTGACTGAGTGGGTTTTCTCCGAGATCTTCAGTTTCCTCCCGCACTCTAAAGACATACAGGTTTGTTGGTTAATTGGCTTGGTATAAATGTATATATAAGTGTCCCCAGTGTGCACAGGATAGTGTTGATGTGCTGGGATTGCTGATAAGCGTGAATTCGGTGGGCCGAAGGGCCTGTTTCCGTGCTGTATCTCTAAACTAAACTAAACTAAATCATCTCTGGAGAAAAGGAATAGGTGAGGTTATGGGTCGAGACCCCTCTTCAGTTCTATCTTCGGTTTAAACCAGCATCTGCAGTTCCTTCCTACACGCTTTAACAAGGATATTTATTTGAGGCTCATTATAGTTTGAGTAAAGCTAATTAACATTCAGAATCAGCTACTGTGAATCATTGTTTTGTGCAAGCCCACATGTTTAAATAGCTCATCAACACATTACAACTCCCATTAACAGACTTTGCACACATTGTTGGCAGTATCTTCATTAAAAGGCTGTGTTCCTATTACGGAGTGTGACCCCTCTTAGCGAGATGTTCCCGCATCAACAAAATGTGTTTTTATTAATAAGCTGCTTCCCATTAATGGGCAAAGATGGACAAAAAATGCTGGAGTGACTCAGCAGGACAGGCAGCATTTCTGGAGAGAAGGAATGGGTGACGTTTCGGGTCAAGACGTCAGTCTGAAGAAGAGTCTCAATCCGAAACGTCCCCCAATCCTTCTCTGCAGAGATGCTGCCTGTCCCGCTGAGTTACTCCAGCTTTTTGTGTCTGTCTTAATTTACAGTAGTTTAGTTTAGTTCAGTAAAGGGCCTATCCCACTTGGGCGACCTAATCCGCGAGTTCTGGCGAGTTTGCCCTCGACTCATACTCGCAGCATGGTTGACACAAGGTCGTAGGAGGTCTTCGTAACTCTCCTTCATGCTCAAGAGTGGTCTCCGTGTACTCGCGGCCTCAGCTAGGTTGTGACGGTTTTTTCAATATGTTAGAAAATGCCCGCGAGTAATAAAAGGTCGCCATGGAAAAAATTGATAATTTTTTACTCGTAGGTTTAGTCGTAGTAGGTCGTAGTAGGTCGGCATGTTAGTTGTAGGTAATCGAGGGTAGTCAAAGGTAGTTGAAGGTAGTCGTAGATAGTCTTCATCATAGTCAAAGGGAGATCGAAGGAGATCGAAGTAGGTCATCTTCATTCTCCACTATTCGGTGTCCAACATTCCCGAATTTAGTCGTAGCTAGTCGTAGCTAGTCGAAGCTGGTCTTCTACATAGTCGAAGGAGGTCTTCAACATGTCATTTTTTCATACTCCTCTAAACTCGCCAATTAGGTCACCCAAGTGGGACGGGCCATTTAGGCGATACAATATGGAAACAGGCCCTTCGGTCCCACGAGTCCATGCTGACCACCGATCACCTGTTCTATGTTATTCTACTTTCGCATCCACAACCTATACACTTGGGGCAATTTACAGAGACCAGTAAACCTACAAACCCACATGTCTTTGGGATGTGGGAGGAAATCAGAGCACCTGGATGAAACTCATGCAGTCACAAGGAGAACATGCAAACTCCAAGCAGACAGCACCTGTGGTCAGGATTGAGCATGAGGCAGCGACTCTACCAGCGACACCATTGTGCCACACTTTGGCCCATTTCCCTCCCTACCTTTCCTATCCATGTTGCCCTCCAAGTGTCTTTCAAATTGAGCAGTAGAGTGAGGTGGAGACATGCTTGAAACAAAGGGAAGGGATATGAACCCAGGGCCGTGTGAGTGGTAATGGTGTTTTGTTTAAAAAAAGGTGTGAACACCAGTGAGTGTGACATCTATATTACTAGAAGTCTGTTCTTGACCTCTTTTGGCTCACTGTGGTGTGATTTCCGAGATAATGCCTACGGCCGTCATTTTTGGCCAGCTTGCTCAGAGCCCCCCTCTGCCTTCCTGGACCAGAGGATTTTTCCTATTGATGAAAAATCAGAGAGATATTAATGTTTAAAAAAAAAGCCATTCTCTCTGCTGCCCCTGCTGGAGGAAGGGGGAGGGACTATAAAACCAGGAAGTGGTGTGCCTCACTCAGTCTCTGCATGATGGAGGGAGCCAGAGGGTCATGTCTCTCTGAGATCCGAATAGCAGTGAACACATGTCTACTCAACTGTGAGTGCCCTTTATGTGGTTCTATAAATGCTTGCAAAAAGTGTCTATTGGTTTTAAAATGCTTGCAAAAAGTGTCTATTGGTTCTAAAATGTTTGCAAAAAGTGTCTCTATTGGTTCTAAAATGCTTGCAGAAAGTGTCTATTAGTTCTAAAATGCTTGCAAAAAGTGTATATTGGTTCTAAAATGCTTGCAAAAAGTGTCTATATTGGTTCTAAAATACTTGCAAAAAGTGTCTATTGCTTCTAAAATGCTTGCAAAAAGTGAATATTGGTTCTAAAATCCTGGCATAAAACTGTCTATTGGTTGTATAATGCTTGCAGAAAGTGTCTGAAGAAGTGTTTCGGCCCGAAACGTTGCCTATCTCCTTCGCTCCATAGATGCTGCTGCACCCGCTGAGTTTCTCCAGCATTTTGAGTACCCTGCAGAAAGTGTCTATTGGTTCTAAAATGCTTGCAAAAAATGTCTATTGGTTCTAAAATGTTTGCAAAAAGTGTCTATTGGTTCTAAAATGCTTGCAGAAAGAGTCTCTATAGGTTCTAAAATGCTTGCAGAAAGTGTCTCTAATGGTTCTAAAATGCTTGCAAAAAGTGTCTATTGGTTCTAAAATGCTTGCAGAAAGTGTCTGTTGGTTCTAAAATGCTTGCAAACAGTGTCTATTGGTTCTAAAATGATTGCAAAAAGTGTCTATTGGTTCTAAAATGGTTGTAAAAATGTCTCTATTGGTTCTAAAATGCTTACAGAAAGTGTCTATTGGTTCTAAAATGCTTGCAAACAGTGTCTATTGGTTCTAAAATGCTTGCAAAAAGTGTCTATTGGTTCTAAAATGCTTGCAGAAAGTGTCTCTATTGGTTCTAAAATGCTTGTAGAAAGTGTCTCTATTGGTTCTAAAATGCTTGCAGAAAGTGTCTCTAATGGTTCTAAAATGCTTGCAGAAAGTGTCTGTCGGTTGTAAAATGCTTGCAAACAATGTCTATTGGTTCTAAAATTGTTGTAAAAATGTCTCTATTGGTTCTAAAATGCTTACAGAAAGTGTCTATTGGTTATAAAATGCTTACAAAAAGTGTATATTGGTTCTAAAATGCTTGCAAAAAGTGTCTATATTGGTTCAAAAATGCTTGCAAAAAGTGTCTATTGCTTCTAAAATGCTTGCAAAAAGTGAATATTGGTTCTAAAATCCTGGCAAAAAGTGTCTATTGGTTGTAAAATGCTTGCAGAAAGTGTCTGAAGAAGGGGTTTGGCCTGAAACATTGCCTATCTCCTTCGCTCCATAGATGCTGCTGCACCCGCTGAGTTTCTCCAGCATTTTGTGTACACTGCAGAAAGTGTCTATTGGTTCTAAAATGCTTGCAAAAAGTGTCTATTGGTTCTAAAATGTTTGCAGAGAAAGTGTCTATTGGTTCTAAATGCTTGCAAAAATGTCTATAGGTTCTAAACTGGTTGTAATAAATGTCTCTATTGGTTCTAAAATGCTTGCAGAAAGTGTCTCTATTGGTTCTAAAATGCTTGCAGAAAGTGTCTCTATTGGTTCTAAAATGCTTGCAAAAAGTGTCCCTATTGGTTCTAAAATGGTTGTAAAAAATGTCTCTATTGGTTCTAAAATGGTTGCAAAAAGTGTTTTTATTGGTTCTAAAGTTTGCAGAAAGAGTGCCTATTGGTTCTAAAATGCTTGCAGAAGGTGTCTATTGGTTCTAAAATGTTTGCAAAAAGTGTCTCTATTGGTTCTAAAATGCTTGCAGAAAGTGTCTCTATTGGTTCTAAAATGCTTGCAGAAAGTGTCTATTGGTTCTAAAATGTTTGCAGAAAAAGTGTCTATTGGTTCTAAATGTTTGCAAAAATGTCTATAGGTTTTAAAATGGTTGCAAAAAGTGTTTTTATTGGTTCTAAAATTTGCTGAAAGAGTGTGTATTGGTTCTAAAATGCTTGCAGAAGGTGTCCATTGGTTCTAAAATGCTTGCAAAAGGTGTCTCTATTGGTTCTAAAATGCTGCAGAAAGTGTCTATTGGTTCTAAAATGCTTGCAGAAAGTGTCTATTGGTTCTAAAATACTTGCAAAAAATGAATATTGGTTCTTAAATGCTTGGAAAAAGCGAATATTGGTTCTAAAAATGCTTGCAAAAATGTCTATTGGTTCTAAAATGTTTGCAAAAAGTTTCTATTGGTTCTAAAATGCTTGCAGAAAGTGTCTATTGGTTCTAAAATGTTTGCAGAAAGTGTCTCTATCGGTTCTAAAATGCTTCCAGAAAGTGTCTCTATTGGTTCTAAAATGCTTGCAGAAAGTGTCTATTGGTTCTAAAATGCTTGCTGAAAGTGTCTATTGGTTCTAAAATGCTTGCAGAAAGTGTCTATACGTTCTACAATGCTTGCAAAAAGTGTCTCTATTGGATCTAAAATACTTGCAACAAGTGCCTATTGGTTCTAAAATGCTTGCAAAAAGTGTCTATTGGTTCTAAAATGGTTGTAAAAATGTCTCTATTGGTTCTAAAATGCTTACAGAAAGTGTCTATTGGTTATAAAATGCTTGCAGAAAGTGTCTCTAATGGTTCTAAAAATGCTTGCAAAAAGTGTCTATTGGTTCTAAAATGCTTGCAGAAAGTGTCTGTTGGTTCTAAAATGCTTGCAAACAGTGTCTATTGGTTCTAAAATGATTGCAAAAAGTGTCTATTGGTTCTAAAATGGTTGTAAAAATGTCTCTATTGGTTCTAAAATGCTTACAGAAAGTGTCTATTGGTTCTAAAATGCTTGCAAAAAGTGTCTATTGGTTCTAAAATGCTTGCAAAAGTGTCTATTGGTTCTAAAATGCTTGCAGAAAGTGTCTATTGGTTCTAAAATGCTTGAAAAAGTGTCTCTATTGGTTCTAAAATGCTTGCAGAAAGTGTCTCTATTGGTTCTAAAATGCTTGCAGAAAGTGTCTCTAATGGTTCTAAAATGCTTGCAGAAAGTGTCTGTCGGTTGTAAAATGCTTGCAAACAGTGTCTATTGGTTCTAAAATTGTTGTAAAAATGTCTCTATTGGTTCTAAAATGCTTACAGAAAGTGTCTATTGGTTATAAAATGCTTACAAAAAGTGTATATTGGTTCTAAAATGCTTGCAAAAAGTGTCTATATTGGTTCAAAAATGCTTGCAAAAAGTGTCTATTGCTTCTAAAATGCTTGCAAAAAGTGAATATTGGTTCTAAAATCCTGGCAAAAAGTGTCTATTGGTTGTAAAATGCTTGCAGAAAGTGTCTGAAGAAGGGGTTTGGCCTGAAACATTGCCTATCTCCTTCGCTCCATAGATGCTGCTGCACCCGCTGAGTTTCTCCAGCATTTTGTGTACACTGCAGAAAGTGTCTATTGGTTCTAAAATGCTTGCAAAAAGTGTCTATTGGTTCTAAAATGTTTGCAGAGAAAGTGTCTATTGGTTCTAAATGCTTGCAAAAATGTCTATAGGTTCTAAACTGGTTGTAAAAAATGTCTCTATTGGTTCTAAAATGCTTGCAGAAAGTGTCTCTATTGGTTCTAAAATGGTTGTAAAAAATGTCTCTATTGGTTCTAAAATGCTTGCAAAAAGTGTCCCTATTGGTTCTAAAATGGTTGTAAAAAATGTCTCTATTGGTTCTAAAATGGTTGCAAAAAGTGTTTTCATTGGTTCTAAAGTTTGCAGAAAGAGTGCCTATTGGTTCTAAAATGCTTGCAGAAGGTGTCTATTGGTTCTAAAATGTTTGCAAAAAGTGTCTCTATTGGTTCTAAAATGCTTGCAGAAAGTGTCTCTATTGGTTCTAAAATGCTTGCAGAAAGTGTCTATTGGTTCTAAAATGTTTGCAGAAAAAGTGTCTATTGGTTCTAAATGTTTGCAAAAATGTCTATAGGTTTTAAAATGGTTGCAAAAAGTGTTTTTATTGGTTCTAAAATTTGCTGAAAGAGTGTGTATTGGTTCTAAAATGCTTGCAGAAGGTGTCCATTGGTTCTAAAATGCTTGCAAAAGGTGTCTCTATTGGTTCTAAAATGCTGCAGAAAGTGTCTCTTGGTTCTAAAATGCTTGCAGAAAGTGTCTATTGGTTCTAAAATACTTGCAAAAAATGAATATTGGTTCTTAAATGCTTGGAAAAAGCGAATATTGGTTCTAAAATGCTTGCAAAAATGTCTATTGGTTCTAAAATGTTTGCAAAAAGTTTCTATTGGTTCTAAAATGCTTGCAGAAAGTGTCTATTAGTTCTAAAATGTTTGCATAAAGTGTCTCTATTGGTTCTAAAATGCTTGCAGAAAGTGTCTCTATTGGTTCTAAAATGCTTGCAGAAAGTGTCTATTGGTTCTAAAATGCTTGCAGAAAGTGTCTATTGGTTCTAAAATGCTTGCAGAAAGTGTCTATACGTTCTACAATGCTTGCAAAAAGTGTCTCTATTGGATCTAAAATACTTGCAACAAGTGCCTATTGGTTCTAAAATGCTTGCAAAAAGTGTCTATTGGTTCTAAAATGGTTGTAAAAATGTCTCTATTGGTTCTAAAATGCTTACAGAAAGTGTCTATTGGTTCTAAAATGCTTGCAGAAAGTGTCTCTAATGGTTCTAAAATGCTTGCAAAAAGTGTCTATTGGTTCTAAAATGCTTGCAGAAAGTGTCTGTTGGTTCTAAAATGCTTGCAAACAGTGTCTATTGGTTCTAAAATGATTGCAAAAAGTGTCTATTGGTTCTAAAATGGTTGTAAAAATGTCTCTATTGGTTCTAAAATGCTTACAGAAAGTGTCTATTGGTTCTAAAATGCTTGCAAACAGTGTCTATTGGTTCTAAAATGCTTGCAAAAAGTGTCTATTGGTTCTAAAATGCTTGCAGAAAGTGTCTATTGGTTCTAAAATGCTTGTAGAAAGTGTCTCTATTGGTTCTAAAATGCTTGTAGAAAGTGTCTCTATTGGTTCTAAAATGCTTGCAGAAAGTGTCTCTATTGGTTCTAAAATGCTTGCAGAAAGTGTCTGTCGGTTGTAAAATGCTTGCAAACAGTGTCTATTGGTTCTAAAATTGTTTGTAAAAATGTCTCTATTGGTTCTAAAATGCTTACAGAAAGTGTCTATTGGTTATAAAATGCTTACAAAAAGTGTATATTGGTTCTAAAATGCTTGCAAAAAGCGTCTATATTGGTTCAAAAATGCTTGCACAAAGTGTCTATTGCTTTTAAAATGCTTGCAAAAAGTGAATATTGGTTCTAAAATCCTGGCAAAAAGTGTCTATTGGTTGTAAAATGCTTGCAGAAAGTGTCTGAAGAAGGGGTTTGGCCCGAAACATTGCCTATCTCCTTCGCTCCATAGATGCTGCTGCACCCGCTGAGTTTCTCCAGCATTTTGTGTACACTGCAGAAAGTGTCTATTGGTTCTAAAATGCTTGCAAAAAGTGTCTATTGGTTCTAAAATGTTTGCAGAGAAAGTGTCTATTGGTTCTAAATGCTTGCAAAAATGTCTATAGGTTCTAAACTGGTTGTAAAAAATGTCTCTATTGGTTCTAAAATGCTTGCAGAAAGTGTCTCTATTGGTTCTAAAATGCTTGCAGAAAGTGTCTCTATTGGTTCTAAAATGCTTGCAAAAAGTGTCCCTATTGGTTCTAAAATGGTTGTAAAAAATGTCTCTATTGGTTCTAAAATGGTTGCAAAAAGTGTTTTCATTGGTTCTAAAGTTTGCAGAAAGAGTGCCTATTGGTTCTAAAATGCTTGCAGAAGGTGTCTATTGGTTCTAAAATGTTTGCAAAAAGTGTCTCTATTGGTTCTAAAATGCTTGCAGAAAGTGTCTCTATTGGTTCTAAAATGCTTGCAGAAAGTGTCTATTGGTTCTAAAATGTTTGCAGAAAAAGTGTCTATTGGTTCTAAATGTTTGCAAAAATGTCTATAGGTTTTAAAATGGTTGCAAAAAGTGTTTTTATTGGTTCTAAAATTTGCTGAAAGAGTGTGTATTGGTTCTAAAATGCTTGCAGAAGGTGTCCATTGGTTCTAAAATGCTTGCAAAAAGGTGTCACTATTGGTTCTAAAATGCTGCAGAAAGTGTCTCTTGGTTCTAAAATGCTTACAGAAAGTGTCTATTGGTTCTAAAATACTTGCAAAAAATGAATATTGGTTCTTAAATGCTTGGAAAAAGCGAATATTGGTTCTAAAATGCTTGCAAAAATGTCTATTGGTTCTAAAATGTTTGCAAAAAGTTTCTATTGGTTCTAAAATGCTTGCAGAAAGTGTCTATTGGTTCTAAAATGTTTGCAGAAAGTGTCTCTATCGGTTCTAAAATGCTTCCAGAAAGTGTCTCTTTTGGTTCTAAAATGCTTGCAGAAAGTGTCTATTGGTTCTAAAATGCTTGCTGAAAGTGTCTATTGGCTAAAATGCTTGCAGAAAGTGTCTATACGTTCTACAATGCTTGCAAAAAGTGTCTCTATTGGATCTAAAATGCACCAAGTGCCTATTGGTTCTAAAATGCTTGCAAAAAGTGTCTATTGGTTCTAAAATGGTTGTAAAAATGTCTCTATTGGTTCTAAAATGCTTACAGAAAGTGTCTGTTGGTTATAAAATGCTTACAAAAATTGTGTATTGGTTCTAAAATGCTTGCAAAAAGTGTCTATATTGGTTCAAAAATGCTTGCAAAAAGTGTCTATTGCTTCTAAAATGCTTGCAAAAAGTGAATATTGGTTCTAAAATCCTGGCAAAAAGTGTCTATTGGTTGTAAAATGCTTGCAGAGAGTGTCTGAGGAAGGGGTTTGGCCTGAAACATTGCATATCTCCTTCGCTCCATAGATGCTGCTGCACCCGTTGAGTTTCTCCAGCATTTTGTGTACACTGCAGAAAGTGTCTATTGGTTCTAAAATGCTTGCAAAAAGTATCTCTATTGGTTCTAAAATGCTTGCAAAAAGTGTCTATTGGTTCTAAAATGTTTGCAGAGAAAGTGTCTATTGGTTCTAAATGCTTGCAAAAATGTCTATAGGTTCTAAACTGGTTGTAAAAAATGTCTCTATTGGTTCTAAAATGCTTGCAGAAAGTGTCCCTATTGGTTCTAAAATGGTTGTAAAAAATGTCTCTATTGGTTCTAAAATGGTTGCAAAAAGTGTTTTTATTGGTTCTAAAGTTTGCAGAAAGAGTGCCTATTGGTTCTAAAATGCTTGCAGAAAGTGTCTCTATTGGTTCTAAAATGTTTGCAGAAAAAGTGTCTATTGGTTCTAAATGTTTGCAAAAATGTCTATAGGTTTTAAAATGGTTGCAAAAAGTGTTTTTATTGGTTCTAAAATTTGCTGAAAGAGTGTGTATTGGTTCTAAAATGCTTGCAGAAGGTGTCTCTATTGGTTCTAAAATGCTTGCAAAAAATGAATATTGGTTCTTAAATGCTTGGAAAAAGCGAATATTGGTTCTAAAATGTTTGCAATAAGTGTCTATTGGTTCTAAAATGCTTGCAGAAAGTGTCTATTGGTTCTAAAATGTTTGCAGAAAGTGTCTCTATTGGTTCTAAAATGTTTGCAGAAAGTGTCTATTGGTTCTAAAATGTTTGCAAAAAGTGTCTCTATTGGATCTAAAATACTTGCAAAAAGTGCCTATTGGTTCTAAAATGTTTGCAGAAAGGGTGTCTATTGGTTCTAAAATGCTTGCAAGAAGTGTCTATTGGTTCTAAATGCTTGCAAAAAACATTTATATGTTCTAAATGGTTGCAAAACGTGTCTCTATTGGTTCCAAAATGGTTGCAAAAAGTGTCTCTATTGGTTGTAGAATTGTTGCAAAAAGTTTCTCTATTGGTTCTAAAATGTTTGCAGAAAGAGTGTCTATTGGTTCTAAAATGCTTGCAGAAGGTGTCCATTGGTTCTAATATGCTTTCAGAAGGTGTCTCTATTGGTTCTAAAATGCAGCCTGGCCAGAGTGACTGAGCTGCCTGGCCAGAGTGACTGAGCTGCCTGGCCAGAGTGACTGAGCTGCCTGGCCAGAGTGACAGAGCTGCCTGGCCTGAGTGACTGAGCTGCCTGGCCTGAGTGACTGAGCTGCCTGGCCTGAGTGACTGAGCTGCCAGCCCAAGAATCCATTCGGCCCACAATGTCCATACTAACCCTCAGGGAACCAGTCCCTTTGACCCACAACACACATACTAGTGCTCCAGAAAGCCCCCCCCCCCACTGGCCAGCAATATTAAAATTGGTGGAGGTGGAATATTGCATTGGGGGACCAGCCCTCCCATGTGAAGCTGGGACCCAACGGGTCCCACTTAGTCTAGTTATTGAATATGTAGACTGAGAATGTGTGAAGTGTTTCTGCACAGTTTTTGTTCTGCATAATGTTTTAACTCTGAATAACGTGTATAGTTGAAAATAAAGTGTTTTCATTATCTGAGTGATGACAGATTAGGAGAAGGGGAGGTGCAACGAGATCTGGGTATGCTTGTACATTAGTCACTGAAAGTAAGCATGCAGGTACAGCAGGAAGTAAAGAAAGCTAATGGCATGCTGGCCTTCATTGCGAGAGGATTTGAGTTTTGGAGCAAGGAGGTCCTACTGCAGTTGTACAGGGCTCTGGCGAGACTGCATCTGGACTACTGTGTGCAATTTTGGACTCCTAATTTGAGGAAGGACATTATTGCTATTGAGGCATTCCATATACCCACTACCTTTTGTGTGAAAGTGTTGCACCTCAGGTTCCTATTAAATCTTTTCCCTCTCATCTTAAAACAATACCCTCTGGTTCTTGATAAATAACATTGTACATTCACCCTATCCATTCCCTTCGTACTTTTATACACCTCAGAGAGGCATAGAGTCATACAGCATGGAAACAGACCTTTCCAGGCCTTTTTCCAGCCCAACATGCCTATGCCGACCAATGTACCCCATCTACACTAGTTCCTGTCTGCGCTTGGCCCATAATGCACTCAAACTATCCTATCTGCTTGGCCCATAACCCACTCAACCTCTTAATGCCTCTTAAACATTATGATATTATCTGACTCAATTTCCTCCTTTGGCAGCTCATACACCTACCACTCTTTGTGTAAAAGTTATTTTTCAGGATCCTATTAAATCTTTCGCCCTCACGTTAATCCAATATCCTCTATGAGATCACTCTTCAGCCTTCTACAGTTCAAGGAATAAAGTCTTAACTTGCCCAAACATTCCCTGTAGCTCATGCCCTTGAGTCCAAGCAACATTCCTGTAAATCATCTTTGTACTCTTTCCAGCTTAATGGCATCCTTCGTATAGCAAGGTGACCAAAACTGAACACAATGCTCCAAATGCGGCCTCACCAGCAGGTCCACAGTTATAAATCTCACCGGTATAAACACATTTGTTCATAGTGGTTGCTGTGAGTGGGCGGTTACTGTGAACAGCTTGGTTGATGGCATTTCAACAGTGGTAACATCAAGAGTATAATACAGAAACACAAGAAACTGCAGATGCTGGAATCTTGCACAAAAAAAACCCAAAGTGCTGGAGCTACTCAGTGGGTTAGGCAGCACCTGGGCAGGGAATGGACAGCTGATATTTTGGGTCTTGACCCTTTTTTGCTGGTTTAGTTTAGAGATACAGTGGCGAAACAGGCCCTTCGGCCCGCCGAGTCGGTACGCACCAGCGACCCCCACACATTAACACCACCCTACACACACCAGGGACAATTTACAATTTACCAAGCCAATTAACCGACAAACCTGTACGTCTTTGGAGAGTGTGAGGGGACCAGAATTCCTGGAGAAAACCCACGCAGGTCATGGGGAGAACGTACAAACTCCACACAGACAGCACCAGTAGTCAGGATTGAACCCGGGTCTCTGGCGCTGTAAGGCAGCAACTCTACCGTTGCCTCCTTCTTCAGGTTGATTAACAGACGATGTTTCGGGTCGGGATGCTTCTTCAAATTGATCGAAATTCAACTTGCAAGAAATTCTTTCATGTGGTTCTATATTTTTGTTGTGCTATGCAGATGAGCTTTGGCTATCCCCTACCAAATTTCTAAAATCCAATTGAAGTTTCCTTCTGCAGATATGTCCTGACCTGCGATGTTGCCAATCCATGTTCTCCGGAGATGCTGCCTGACCCGTTGAGTTCCTCCAGCACTTTGTGTTTTGCTCAAAAACATACTATATATTGCAATGCATTTTGAGATAGCTGAAAGTGTTAATAGATGCTATGTAAATACGTTCCAATTCAGTAAACGTGCAACATAATATTTTAAAGAAAGATAGACACAAAATGCTGGAGTCTCAGCGGGACAGGCAGCATCTCTGGAGAGAAGGAGAAGGATCTCGACCCAAAACGTCACCCATTCCTTCTCTCCAGAGATGCTGCCTGTCCCATTGTGTTCCTCCAGCATTTTGTGTCTATCTTTAATTTAAACCAGCATCTGCATTTCTTCCTGCACAACTAAATATTTTTGCAGGAGTTTAGTCCAAAGAGGTCTGAGATCAAGTGAATGGGGAGTTTGGCAGGATTGTTATCAGCCACAGATCTATTCATCACCTCTGTGGTGACCCTTGGAATCCTGTCCATCCTGCCTTGAATTGACAGTCTGTGTATAAAGTCGTAGTCATGCAGGCTGGAAACAGGCCCTTCAGCCCAACCGACCAGCCTGTCCCAACTACAATACTCCCACCTGCCTGTGTTTGGACCATATCCCTCCAACCCTATCCATCCATTTACCTGTCTACCTGTTTCTTAAACATTGCAAAAGTCCCTGCCTCAACTACCTCTTGTGGCAGCTCATTCCATACACCCACCACCCTTTGTGTAAAATGTTATCCCTCTGATTCCAATAAAATCTTTTCCCGTTCACCTATGTCCTCTGGTCCTTGATTCCCTTCTCTGGGCAAGAGACTCTGTGCTCTACCCAATCCATTCCTCTCATGATTTTATACAACTCTATGAGATCATCCCTCATCCTCCTGTGCTCCAAGGAATAGAGTCCCAGCCTACTCAACCTCTCCCTATACCTCCAGACCCTCTAGTCCTGGCAACAGCTCTGAGATACAGGCTACCTCTCCAACACCATTTCATGGTTCTCATGTTTAGTTTATGCACCTTACAATCTCACAAAAGTTTCTATTTTGACATTTTGCTTGGGCAGCCTACAACCCAGCGATATGAATATTGATTCTCTAATTTCAAGCAACCTTTCTTTCTCTTTCTCTCTCCATATAATATTTTCAAGCTAGAAAGGGTATAGAGCGTATTTACGAGGATGTTGCCAGGACTAGGGGGCTGAGCTATAGGGACAGGTTGAGTAGACTGGAACTCTATTCCTTGGAGTGCAGGAGGATGAGGGTGATCTCATCCCTCCCCCACCTTAGTCGTTCTGCTTGTTCCCACTGTTTGCATCCATACATCCCTTGGTTATCACCTTATCCACAGCCAACAATGGACCATTGTGGGCTCCACCTTCCCTTGGTCATCCATGCCGGCTCTGATTTATTCTGTACCTTTTCTTACCTTTAGTTCCCTCTCCCCTGACACTCGATCTGAAGGGTCCCGACCCGAAATGTCACCTATTCCTTTTCTCCAGAGATGCTGTCTGACCCGCTGAGTTAATCCAGCATGTTATGCCTATCTTCGGTGTAAACCAGCATCTACAGTTACACTCCTTCCTACACACTTTCCATTTGGATGTCCTTGGGTCTTATCCTGAGGAACCTCAATGATATTTGAGTCTGAAGAACGGTCTCGACCTGAAACGTCACCCATTCCTTCTCTCCAGAGATGCTGCCTGTCCCACTGAGTTACTCCAGCTTTTTGTGTCCATCCACGGTTTAAACCAGCATCTGCAGTTCCTTCGTACACATACTCAATATATTTATTTATTTCAGTCCTTTGGGCTTGAATATTGAATTTTCTCAATTCTGTTAACCCTTGCTGTCTCCTCCCCCCCTTCCCACCTCTCCCTCAGCCCCGGCCTGCATTCCCTCTATCTCTATCTCCCTCCCCCACCCAAGTCGCACAAGCTTCTCATTTCACACCACAAACAGCTTACAAATGGCTTGTTCCTTTATCACCGATACTTTTTTGCATATCTTTCACTCATTGTTCCTTATCTCTCCACATCACCATCTATATCTCTCGTTTCCCCCTGATCCCTGAACCAGTCTGAAGAAGGGTCTCGACCCGAAACGTCGCCTATCTCCTCGCTCTTAATGCTGCTGCACCCGCTGAGTTTCTCCCGTTTTGTGTACCCCATATTTATTTTACCTCTCCTTTTTCCCTCTCTCTCCCTCTCTCCCTCTCTCCCTCTCTCCCTCTCCCTCTACTCCTCTCCCTCTCTCCCTCTCTCACTCCCTCCCTCCCCTCCCTCCCTCCCTCCCTCCTTTCAAAGAGTACAGAAGAACCTTTTGTGATTGCTTAATGAATACAACTGTTAATGAGCTTTTCCCTGTGTGACAGAGATATCCAATATTTGTCTTGGGCTGCAGAATGCTCTCACTTTCTGAATCCGTTTCCCCCCTGATGTTGCTGCTCATTTAACCAGAACAAAGTGAAGCGTCTCAACTGAAAGAGAGCTTGCTCCCCGCAGGACCCAGCCTGCACCTCATGCCTTTGGTCGCTTTGATGATCATGGAATAGACAGGAATTTAAAAAAGATACCCTTTGTTCTATTTGAAAGGAGGATCCAAACTATTGATTGCATTGCAATTCAAAGCGCTACATCTCAGCATTCCCTTAGGAGATTTCCAGACCTGCCTGGTTCCATCCTCGCTGCTGGAATCATAGGTAGAGAATGGGTTCTGTTTAGACTCCCACACTGATATTGCCCAGGGATCTATTGTTGCTGCTCTCCCATTTATGTGCATTCATTTCATGTCGAGCCAAGAAGACATCGTCCTGAAGAAAACCCAACCATGCCAGCAATTCTTTCAAGTCGCGCCTTGTTTTTGTTGTGCTATGCAGATGAACTTTATCTATCCCGTACCAAATTTCTAAGATTCAATTGAATTATCCACGGAAAAGCACAGAGGTCGTGAGGTGTGATCAAATGGCCCACATTTTGGACACTGTGGTCCTTTCACCATGAAGCAAGCAACTGTAGAGAGTTTAACCCATGACTTAGCATCAACTGAACAGGCCAAACCTGCAGGATCCACTGTTGGGTTCATGTCTGACCTCCCCTCGCTCCTTCAACCTGATACTGTGACTTCACGCCCCCAACATTATTCAATCCTGTAAAGGTCCTCTCCATGGTTATAATCAAGATTCTGATCCTGAGACAGACACATAGAAACATAGAAACATAGAAATTAGGTGCAGGAGTAGGCCATTCGGCCCTTCGAGCCTGCACCGCCATTCAATATGATCATGGCTGATCATCCAACTCAGTATCCCGTGCCTGTCTTCTCTCCATACCCCCTGATCCCTTTAGCCACAGGGGCCACATCTAACTCCCTCTTAAATATAGCCAATGAACTGGCCACAACTACCTTCTGTGGCAGAGAATTCCAGAGATTCACCACTCTTTGTGTGAAAAATGTTTTTCTCATCTCGGTCCTAAAAGATTGGGAGCTGCCCTTATCCTTAAACTGTGACTCCATGTCCTGGACGTCCCCAACATCGGGAACAATCTTCCTGCATCTAGCCTGTCTAACCCCTTAAGAATTTTGTAAGTTTCTATAAGATCCCCCCCTCAATCTTCTAAATTCTAGTGAGTACAAGCCGAGTCTCTCTAGTCTGTCTTCATATGAAAGTCCTGACATCCCAGGAATCAGTCTGGTGAACCTTCTCTGTACTCCCTCTATGGCAAGAATGTCTTTCCTCAGATTTGGAGACCAGAACTGCACGCAATACTCTAGAGTTTTGAAAAATTATCACTAAGGCATCCACTATTTCTGGGGCTACTTCCTTAAGTACTCTGGGATGCAGCCTATCTGGCCCTGGGGATTTATCCATTAATTTACCCAACACCACTTCCCGAAAACTTCCCAAAAACACCTTTAATACATTATTTTATCCAACACCACGTCCCGAAAAACCTGGATTTCACTTAGTTCCTCAATCTCATTTGACCCCCGGTCCCCTGCTATTTCCGGCAGATTATTTATGTCTTCCTTAGTAAAGACAGAACCAAAGTAGTTATTCAATTGGTCTGCCATGTCCTTGTTCCCCATGATAAATTCACCTGTTTCTGACTGCAAGGGACCTACATTTGTTTTAACTAATCTTTTTCTCTTCACATATCTATAAAATCTTTTGCAGTCAGTTTTTATGTTCTCAGCCAGTTTTCTTTCATAATCTATTTTCCCTTTCCTAATTAAGTCCTTTGTCCTCCTCTGCTGGACTCTGAATTTCTCCCAGTCCCCCTGGTAGGCTGCTTTTTCTGGCTAATTTGTATGCTTCATCTTTTGTTTTGATTTCCCTTGATTTCCCCTTGTTATCCACAGCTGCACTACGTTCCCTGATTTATTCTTTTGCCAAACTAGGGATGAACAATTGTTGGGAGTTCATCCATGCAGTCTTCATAAAGCCTTCCATTGCATATCCACCGTCAATCCTTTAAGAATCAATTGCCATCTATCTAGGCCAAAGTTACCTTTCTTTAAGTTCAAGGACTCGTGTTTCTGAATTAACAATGTCACTCTCCATCCTAAATGAAGAAACTCAACCATATTATGGTCACTCTTGCCCAAGGGTCACGCACAATAAGACTGCTAACTAACCCTCCTCATTACTCAATACCCAGTCTAGAATAGCTTGCTCGCTCGTTGGTTCCTCTACATGTTTGGTTTTAGAAAACTATCCCACATACATTCCAAGAAATCCTCTTCCTCAGCACCCCTGCCAATTTGATTCACCCAATCTATATGTAGATAGAAGTCACCAATTAATAACTGTTTTAAACCTTTGTTGCAACGCATTTCTAATTTCCTGCTTGATGCCAATCCCCAACTCACTACTACTATGTTAGGTGGCCTGACCACAACACCCACTAGCGTTTTCTGCCCCGTAGTGCTTTCGCAGCTCCACCCATATCAATTCCACATCCTCCAAGCTAATGTCCTTCCTTCCTATTGCGTTAATCTCCTCTCTCTAAACCGGCAACGCACCCCCAGCAACGCTACCCCACCTCCTTTTCCTTTCTGTCTATCCCATCTGAATATTGAATATCCCTGGATTTTCAGCTCCCAGCCTTGGTCACCCTGGAGCCATGTCTCCGTGATCCCAACTATATCATAATCACTAATAGCTATCTGCACATTCAACTCATCCACCTTATTACGAATGCTCCTTGCATTGAGACACAAAGCCTTCATGCTTGTTTTTACAACGCTCTTACCCCTTATACAATTGAAAAGTGTCCCTTTTTGATTTTTGCCCTGGATTTGTTCGCCTGCCACTTTTACTTTTCACCTTGCTACCTATTGCTTCTACCCTCATTTTACACCACTCTGTCTCTCTGCTCACACATTTAAGAAACCCACCACCTCTTATTCTCTGTTTATTATTTTTTTCTTCTTTTCCCCCTACATATTGGGTCTGAGTGCTTCCCTTCTCTGCCTCCTGCCTCACACACTGTCTACTAGCTTTCTCTATTTGAGTCCCTCCCCCCAACCGATCTAGTTTAAAGTCTCCCCAGTAGCCTTTGCAAATCTCCCCGCCAGGATATTGGTTCCCCTCGGGTTCAAGTGCAACCCATCATTTTTGTACAGGTCACACCTTCCCCAAAAGAGGTCCCAATGATCCAGAAACTTGAATCTCTGCGCTCTGCACCAGTCCTTCAGCCACACATTTATCCTCTGCCTCGTTCCATTCCTACTCTCACTGTCACGTGGCACAGGCAGTAAATCCTGAGATTGTTGCTTTGGCGGTCCTTCTCCTTAACTCTCTTCCTAACTCCCTAAATTCTCCTTTCAGGACCTCTTCTCTTTTTCTACCTGTGTCATTGGTACCTATATGTACCACAACCTCTGGCTCCTCTCCCTCCCATTTCAGGATATCTTAGACACGTTCAGACACATTCCAGACCCTGGCACCAGGGAGGCAAACTACCATCCGGGTCTGCTGACTGCGTCCACAGAATCGCCTATCTGACCCCCTAACTATAGAGTCCCCTATTACTGCTGCCCTCCTCTTCTTTTCCTTACCCTTCTAAGTAACAGGGCCGGTCTCTGTACCTGAGGCCTGGCCACTGTCGCTACCCCCAGGTTGGCTGTCCCCCTCAACAGTACTCAAACAGGAGTACTTATTGCCAAGGTGTACAGCCACCGGGGTACTCTCTAGTCCCTGCCTCTGCCCCTTGCCCCTCCTAACCGTGACCCACTTGTCTGCCTTCCGTGGTCTTGGAGTGACCACCTCTCTGTAACTCCTCTCTATGACCTCCTCGCTCTCCCTGACCAGACGGAGGTCATTGAGTTGCTGCTCCAGGTTCCTAATACGGTCCCTTAGGATCCCCACCTCAATGCACCTGGCGCAGATGTGGACGTCTGGAAGGCTATCAGAAACCCTGACCTCCCACATCTGACATCCAGAACAATAAACTGCCCTGGCCCTCATACTCCCCCCTTACCCTGGACACAATACAAAGTACAATACAATACAATACAAACTGTTGGAAGAAATCAGCAGGAATCTGACTCCCAATCAGCTGCTCCCTCTTGTCCGCTTCCACCAATCAGCGGCTTCCTCAAGCCCACTTGTTTTGGAATGCGATTGGAACGTTGGAAAGTTACAGATTGGGTTCCTCCCACTGCAACCGCTCCAACGGCTCCTGGGCCTCTCCAAAAGGCTGGAGTAACTCAACGGGTCAGAAGGCATCTTTGGAGAAAGGGAATAGGTGATGTTTTGAGTTGAGACCCTTCTTCAGACTGAGAGTGGGGGGAAAGGGAAACAAGAGATATGGATGGTACTTAGAAGAAATGAATGTAAGCAATGCAGAAAGCACCAATAACCAAGGAAATGTGGGACCCACGATATGCCATTGTTGGGTAGGGACGTGACAACGAGTATACAGATAGAGGAACTCAAAAGGATGACAGTAAAACTAGCATGGCGACTAGGGTGGGGCAAGGCCAGGGAGAGAGGGGATGCAACGGGTACTTGAAGTTGGAGAAATCAATCTTCATACTACTGGGTTGTAAGCTGCCCCAGGGAAATATGAGATGCTGTTCCCCCAATCTACAGTATGTTTGGCTTCACTCTGACAATGGGACGCCCAGGACAAAAAGGTCAGTATGGGAATGGTAAAGGCAGCTAAAGTGTTTGGCAACCAGGAGATCACTGGTGGACTGAGCGAAGATGTTCAGTGAAACATACACCGACTCTGTGCTTGGTCTTGCTGATAGATCAGTTTGTAAACCAAACTGTTTGCAAATTTGACCTGTAGCATGGGCAACAGATCAAAATAAGGGCAATGCATATTTAAACTAAGAGTCAACACAGTAACGCAGCGGTAGAGCGGCTGTCTCACAGCGCCAGAGACCCGGGCTTGATCCTGACAACGGGTGCTGTCTGTACAGAGTTTGTACATTCTCTCCTTGACTTGTGGGTGTTCCGGTTTCCTCCCACATTCCAAAGACATGTGGCTTCTGTAAATTGTCCCCAGTCTGCGGGAAAGAACTACTGTACGGGGTGATCGCTGATCAGTGTAGACTTGGTGGACCGAGGGGCATGTTTCTGCTATGTATTAAACAAAATTAAATTCAGAGGGAGTTATGCATGTTTAACTGTTTCATGCACCGACAAGGGAACAATAACATTCTCACTTGCAGCAGCATAACAGCAGGTATGGACTTAAGCAAGCATGATGGGGTACATGTTGCAATCTGCATCAATGGAGGTGATGTGTCATGGTTGAGAGCTTCAAGTTCCTTGGTGTAAATGTCACCAATGATCTATTGTGGACCAAACACATTGAAGTGACAGCCTAGAAGGCACACCAGCACATCTACTTCTTCAGGAGACTGAGGACATTGTGCATGTCTCCAATCACACTTACAAACTTTTACAGATGAACCATAGAAACCATACTGTCGGGTTGCAGTACAGCTCGGTTTGACAACAATTCTGCACAGCATTTCAGACTTATGGATGCAGTCCAGTCCATCACACACACCAGACTCTCCACCATTGACTCCCTCTACATTTCACGCTGCCTCACAAAAGAAGGCCAATATCTATATTACTAAAAGTCTCATCTTGACCACTTCCTGTTGCACTGCATATTGATTTAGGAAAAAACGCTGCCACTTACGGCTGTGATGTTTGGCCATCTTACTCAGAGTCCCCCTCCGCTCATCAGGTGCTGATGATTTTTCCCATCAATGAAAAATAAAAGATTTATTAGTGTTTGCAAAATGTTGAGATTCTCACTCCTGAAGGCCACGCCCCTTCCGGAGGGGCTATAAAACCCGGAAGTGTGGAGGTGCTTCAGTTCTCTGCAAGATGGGGAGCGAGAGAGTCGCAATCTCAAACATTCTGAGCTGTGAATAACACTGAACACATGTCTACTAAACTATGAGTGGTTTTACTGACCTGTCAGTGCCCTTAATGTGAGTTGAAAATATAGTTTGGAAATGCTAAAGCTGTGTTGCCTTTGGTTTGGAAATGCTAATCTACTGTGTTGCCTTTGGTTTAGAAATTTAAGCTCATTTCTTTGGTTTGAAATGCTAGAGCTGCATTGGCCTTGGTTTGGAAATGCTAAGAAGCTGCCTTGCCTTTGGTTTGTAAATGCACTAAACTGCCTTCCTTGTTGTTAAATGCTATAGTTGCCTTGCCTAATTTAAAGCTGTTTCCTTGGACCTAATTAAAGCTGCCTTGCCTAATTAAAGTTGCCTTGCCTAATTAAAAGTTGGGCATAGTCTAATTAAAGTTGCCTCGTCTAATTAAAGTTGCCTTGTCTAATTAAAGTTGCCTTGCCTAATTAAAGTTGCCTTGCCTAATTAAAGTTGCCTTGCCTAATTAAAGTTAATTAGGAAGATAAAATAGGCCAGCCAGCATGGTTTTGTGATCTTTCCTGACGAATCTGTTAGAATTCTTTGAGGAAGTAAATAGCAGGACAGACAAAGGAGGGTCAGTAGATGTTGTTTACCTAGATTTTCAGAAAGCCTTGGATAAGTGCGTTTTAATAAGGTGCTGCATGCTAAGGAAGATGAGAGCCCATGGTATTAAAGGACAGATACTAGCATGGATAGCAGGTTGGCTGGATGGCAGAAGACAAAGAGTGGCGATCAAAGGGGGCTTTTTCTAGTTGGCTGCCAGTGTCTAGCAGAGTTCCGCAGGGGTCGGTACTGGGGCCGCTGCTCTTCACATTACATATTAATGATTTGGACGAGGGGATTGTAGGCTTTGTGGCCATGTTTGCAGATGATATGAAGATAGGTGGAGGGGCAGGTAGTTTAGAGAAAGTAGGGACTCTGCAGAAGGACTTGGACATTTTGGAGAGTGTAGACAAAGGTGTAGACTATTTTCTAAATAGGGAGGTAATCCAGAAATCGGAGGTGCAAAGGGACTTGGGAGTGCTGGGGCAGGATTCCCAAAAGGTTAATCCGCAAGTTGAATCGGTAGTAAGGAAGGCAAACTCAATGCCTGACTTGCCCACCCGCTAGCCTCGACTCACCCCAACAGGCCTCCCAAGAGACTGTGGAGAAGTCAGGCCGCAAAGCCTTGGACCCGTGGCGGCGGCAGTGGTGCCTCAGCGGCAGTGGGGGGCCTCGTGGCCGACAGAGCCTTGCAGCTCGGCGGTGTGAAACCTCGGTTTCGACCCGAGGTCGATGAGTGTGCGGGGGAGGGAACCATCGTGAGCGTGGGAGGGGGATGAACAATGGGGTCCCGTGTAAGGGGAGGCCCGCCGAGTGTGTGGGGGGGGGGTGGGATGGGGGAGAACAAAGTGGGACCTGACATGGGGGACCACCAGGAGGGGAATGGAGGTGGGGGGGGGAGCAGAATGAACACTGGAGGACTCGGCGTGGGGTGCTTTATAACTTTATCAGCACTGTATGTGGCGACTATTTGCATGCTTTGGGTATGCAAGCAAATAATTTAATTGTGCCTTGTCACATGTGACAATAAAGCATTCCATCCATCCAGCATTTATTTTGATTAGGGCAAGAATACAAAAACAGGGATGTAATAAGGCACTGGTCATAATGTATTCATGCTCCTACAGCTTACTCCCTTAGTCTAGTTCAGTAAAACATTGAGTCAACCACTGGATCAACTATTCTTTGTTCTTCCCAAACACAAACAAACTCACTATACAATACCTACCAACCGCGGGTCCGATCCTTGTCTCTACTCGTCCAAGCCCTTCAGCCTCCTGCGAGCAGACACCTCCAGACAGTCACACAGTCCCAAGTGCACCTCCAGAAGATCGACTCTGATTCATGTGGGGTTCACTCTTTTATCGGGCATCGGAGCTGTGGCATGAAACTATATTGGGGGGGGGGGGGGGGGGGGGGAAGGAGGGTGGGGGCCCCCTACAAACCAATCACACATATCGATCATATTAAAGTTATTGACAGGTCCCTAAACCAATCACAAAGTGCCCCATTACATTGTTTCCACAGGAAGCTTCTAGATGGAAGACAGCTTTCAACTAAGTAAAGAACATTTTTCCCAGGTTGTATAAACAATTGAACAAGGCTTCACATTTTAACAATCATCAAGATAACAGCACAAACTCTCTGCAACATAACAATATCTTATACACCCCCCTCTTTAACCAATCTTAATCATGCATTAGCTTCTTCTTGCAAAAACCCTCGTACGTATAACAAAAGGAAGGATATCTGGGCCTTACCTTATCCTGAACTTCCGACTCAGGGTCAGTCTCCTTGACTGTCCAGCTTGCAACTTTCAAAGACTAAAGCAAGCAGGCCAAGCAAATTGCCACAAAATCCTCTATTTTGTGACCTCTTTAATTTAGCCAATATTAAACAAAAGAAAGCGGCATTCGGAGTATTTGTGAGCAATTCTGGAAGGAGGGGGGTGTGCTGGGACCCTGGGGAGGATCCAGAGGAGGTTTTAAAGAATGATCCCAGGAACGAGTGGGTTAACATATGATAAGCGTTTGATGGCGCTGGGCCTGTACTCACTGAAGTTTAGAAGAATGTGGGGGGACATTGAAATGTACAGAATAGTGAAAGGCTTGGATAGAGTGGATGTGGGGAGGATGTTTCTAGTGGGAGAGTCTAGGACCAGAGGTCATAGCCTCAGAATTAGACATTCCTTTACAAAGGAGAGGAGGAGGAATTTATTTAGTCAGATAGCAGTGAATCTGTGGAAATCATTGCCACAGAAGGATGTGACGTCCAGGTCAGTGGATATTTTAAGGGGGTGATTGACAGATTCTTGATTACTAAGGGTATCAGGGGTTTATATCCACTGTATGGGGCGTAAGGCTGGAGAATGAGGGGATGAATGTGAAAACGGATCAGCCCATGATTGAATGGCGGAGTAGACTTGATTGGCGAATGGCCTATTTCTGACCACGTCAACAACCCTCCATAACATTTGCAGTTCTCCAACTCTGCCCTCCTCATCAGCACAAAGGCAATTCTTCTACTGTTAGACACAAAATGCTGGAGTAACTCAACGGGACAGCTCATCATCTGCTTGAGAGAGGAAACGGAATGTTTAGTGACGTTTTGGGGTCGAGACCCTTCTTCAGTCTGATTAGGGATACGGAACGAGAGATCTCTCAAGCTCCTGAGTTTTGTCTTCTCTCTAATTTCCATTTGTTCCCCTCGTTTTCCTCCATTAAAATTCTTTGAGTTACAACAGCATACGGATGCTGCTGCACCCGCTGAGTTTCTCCAGCCTTTTGTGTACCCTCGATTCTCCAGCATCTGCAGTTCCTTCTTTAACACTTTGTCTACTCCACTGCGATATCTCCTCAAGGTATGCCTACTTTGAAGAAGTTCTCCTCTCCCTACGGAAACAGTTTTCACAACTCCTCTCTAACTGCTCCCCTCTGTATTGATACCCCCTTCCCTCCAACTCTATAACGACTCACCACAATCCTCACCCAGACTCGATACCACAGTCCATATATCTGCTTCCTCAGGGGGCTTGCTCTGCGCCTCCATCTCATACCCCATGGGCTTCCAGCTCCAATTCCCTGCCGTCCCAGTTCGCACCCAGCGGACTATCGGTTACCGACTGGTATCTGCCGCCCCACACTGTCCCAATTCTCCAACCGGGCACGAAGATCCACCCGCGTTGCGAATGCGCCGACACCAGCCAGCAGACCTCGCATTGACGCTCCCTGAAACTTTGGCTCACTCACCCCAGACCTGACACGGACCCCAACTACACTACAGCCTCTGGAAGATCCCACCGCTTCAATCAACAATTCCTGTCCCACCTTACCTCCAACCAAGGGACCTGAAATTTTAGCCCGCCTCCAGGCCGTTCCAGCCAACGACAATCCCCCCGACTCGGATTCCCCGCCCGCAGGCCCCGGGCCCCAACTCTGGCCCGAGCCGCTGGCCTGAGTCCCCCGACGCCATCTTGGCCTCGAGGAGCGCCTCCAGGACTCACCAGGACGCCGGCTTCACGTCGCGACCTCCGACGCCGATGCTGCCGCCGACTCCACCTGCCTACCGATGATTCCGCCCAGCCCGCTGCCTGCCGGTAACTCTGTTATCTCCCCCGCCCTGATTCACACGCCCATCAGCAGCGCAACGCGAGTCTGCCGAACCTCACCGCCCCCCGTGGACGCCAAACCCCATCGCCGCACCGGGCCCATCCAGCATCGCGGTGTACTGGCCCGCCGAAGACCACAGCCGCACCCGCCTCACCTTGCATCGCCGCCGGACCAGGGCTCCCGAACATGGCTGCCGCACTGCACCCACTCATCTCGCCGCCTCACCGGTCGGGACCGACCACCGGCCCACCGGGACCTCCAACGCATCACCCGCCGACCCCGACTCCCACTGCCCGCGGACTCCTACCTTCGGGTCCGCCGACCACGACTCTCCACCGCCCTCCAGCAGCCCGCAGCGTCGCCTCACCTGCAGACTGGACTCTGCAGCGGGCCTGAAGCCTCCCGTTGTTAACTCCTCCCACCACTCTGTCCTTTAAACGTCACATGGGTCCGATAGTGCCCGTCTCCACCCCAGTAACCTTAGTGGCTATTGTCCACTGGGTCTTCGTCCCATCTCCCCCCACCATGTAAACCTGCTCTTCGACCCCACCCACACCACAGCCCCATAACCCCCACCCTTGACACCTCCACCCCCCACCACACAAACGCTCCGTCCTCAGTGCACTCACCTGCCTTCCTCCGGCACAAACCCCATCCTTGCCGCGTGTTCACCAATCCCCCCGGACCTCCCCTCTCCCAGACACTGAAAGGTATGCGGAAACTCAGCAGAGGTCTCACCTTTGTCCCCCTTCCGTCCCCACCTCAATGCAGTCCGCGCCCCACCACACGACTTGGAGCTCTTCTTACCGTCGCATCCGCCTCACAGCGTTCTTCCACGGGAAGAAGCCTACGCCCCCCACTGATGATCCCTTTTCCTGTCTCCCACCGTACCGCCATCCACTTGGACCCCCCGTTCTAGTAGCCTTCCGGCTCTAGAACTATTTATCCAGAACTGCCTCGGGACATCAACCGGCCTCGAGACTTCTCCACCCCCCTGTCTCACTTAATCTCTCCAGCCCGAACGTACTGCCATCGACTCAATCCGTAAGAACCCAGATCTGGGTTATCAAACCGCCGACAAGGAGGTGCCGTGGTAGTCTGGCGCGTCGATCTCTACAATGAGCGGAGGCCGCGCCAACTCTCGGGACACCTCCTCCTACTACTCCTGGACCATGACCCCACTGACGAACACCTAGGCCACCATCTCGAGCACCATAACGGCGACCTCATATCTAGCTCTAGCGTTCCCTACCCCCCTGAGCCTGCCAACCTCATCGTTTCCCAGCCCCGCACGGCCCGATTTTACATCTCCCCAAAATCCACCAACCCGACTGCCCTGGCAGACCCAGTGTCTCTGCCTGTTCGGGCCCCCACCGAACACTTTCAATACCTTGACGCCATCCTATCCCCCTTTGTTAAGATCCCTCCCCCACCTATGTTCAAGGCACCTCAGACACTCTCCGTCGGCTGTGCCGTTTGCATTCCATTGTCCAGCGCCCCATCCTCTCATCTTTACCATGGACATCAGTCACTCTACACCATCCATCCCCACCAGGACGGTCTCAAAGCCCTCCGGTTCTTCCTCGACCAGAGGAGCAAACCCTAACCCATACCAGTCCACTGATACCCTCCTCCGCCTAGTGTATGAGTTGGTCCTTATCCTCAATAACTTCTCTTTTGATTCCTCCCATTTCCTCCAAAACCACAAGGCGTAGCTATGTGGGGACATGCATGGGCCCCAGCTACGCCTGCCTCTTTGTCGGTACGTCGAACAATCTTGTTCTCGCGTACCAAGGCCCCATCCCCGACCTCTACCTCCGTTACATCGACGACTGCTTTGGTGTCACCTCCTGCACCCACACACAACTGACTGACTTCATCCATTTCACCACCAACTTCCATCCGGCACTCAAATACACTTGGACCATTTCCGACATTTCCCTACCATTCCTTGACCTCACCATCTCTATTGCAGGTGATACACTCCTGACCGACATCCACTACAAACCAACTGACTCCCACAGCTACCTGGACTACTCTTCCTCCCACCCTGCTTCCTGTAAGGACTCCATCCCCTATTCCCAATTCCTCCGTCTACGCCGCATCTGCTCCCACACCAGGTCATCACAAATGTCCTCATTCTTCAGAGAATGGGGATTCCCCTCCCCCACTATAGATGAGGCTCGCACCAGGGTCTCCTCCATACCCCACATCACTGCCCTCTCTCCCTATTCCCCACTCGCAAACAGGGCAGAGTCCCCCTGGTCCTCACCTTTCACCCCACCAGCGCGGCACAATACAACATAGTCCTCCGCCAGTTTTCGCAACCTCCAACGTGACCCTCCACTTGCCACATCTTTCCCATCTCCCCCCCGTCTGCCTTCCGCAAAGACCGCTCCCTCCGCAACTCCTTTGTCAATTCTTCCCTTCCCTCCCGCTCTACCCCTTCCCCGGGCACTTTCCCTTGCAACCGCAAGAAATGCTACACTTGTCCCTTCACCTCCCCCCTCCACTCCTTTCAGGGACCCAAGCAGTCCTTCCAGGTCTGACAGAGGTTCACCTGCACCTCCTCCACCTCATTACTGCATCCACTGCTCCAGATGCCAGATGATCTATATAGGTGAGACCAAGCGGAGGCTTGGGCGATCGTTTCGCCGAACACCTCCACTCGGTCCGCAAAAACCTAACCCGACCTCCCGGCAGCTCAGCACCAACTCCCCCTCCCATTCATATCCGACCTCTCGGTCCTGGGCCTCCTCCACGGCAGAGTGAGCAACACCGCATGTTGGAGGAACAGCACCTCATATTCCGCTTGGGGAGTCTGTATCCTTTGGGCTTGAACATTGAATTTTCTCAATTCTGTTAACCCTTGCTGTCTCCTCCCCTTCCACCTCTCCCTCAGCCCTCGGGCCCTGGCATTCCCTCTCTCTCTATCTCTCTCCCCCACCCCAGTCGCACCAGCTTCTCATTTTCACACCACAAACAGCTTACAATGGCTTGTTCCCTTTATCACCGATACTTTTTTGCATATCTTTCACTCATTGTTCCTTATCTCTCCACATCACCGTCTATATCTCTCGTTTCCCTGATCCCTGACCAGTCTGAAGAAGGGTCTCGACCCGAAACGTCGCCTATCCTTCGCTCCTTAGATGCTGCTGCACCCGCTGAGTTTCTCCAGTCTTTTGTGTACCTTTGATGACAACATCTTTGATCCCGACCTTGGGTCCTGTCTGTACGGAGTTTGCACGTTCTCTGTGTGAATGACTGGGGTTTTGCCTGGGTGCTCCAGTTGTCCCCCACAATCCAAAGACGTGTGGGTTTGTAGCTGAATTGTTCTCTGTAAATTGCCTCTGGTGTGTCGGGAATAGAGAGTGATAACTACTCTACTGTGAATGGGTGACCATTGTTTAGCTCGGCTCAGTTTCCATGCTGTGCCTTTCATTTCAATACAATTCAATTCAATTCAAAAGTGCTAAATGAATAGAATGAGGATGAGATGTGTAAAACAATGTAACCCTATTGAACTTTGCTTCTGAAATGCAATTCTAGTAAATCCATCACATTTATATCACTGCATTCTGAGCACATATGAAAAAGGATCAATATCTATTATATTTACATTACAACTCTAATGTAGCTGATTTTCGAGACCACTTTTAATTATGTTCTTGCATAGTTCCTGGTATTGATTAATCTCAATAAATGTACTTCATAAATGCATATTGTTCATGCAGACTTTACCTCTTCTCCGATTGGAATAGCTCACCAAGAATAAAGGATAGACACAAAATGCTAGAGTAACTCTGCGGGACAGGCAGCATTTCTTCAGAATCTTTTCGCAAGGTAAGGGAATTACAAATAAGAGAATGCCCCCCCATATGCTTAAGGTGAAAGGGGCAAGATTTAATAAGAACCTGAGGGGCAACTTTTTCACACAATGGGTTGCGGGTATATGGATCGAGCTGCCAGTTGAGGCAAATACTAAAGCAGCATTTAAAGGACACTTGGGCAGGTGCATGGATAGGAAACATTTAGAGGTATAATCAGACTAGCTTAGATGGGGCATCTTGGTCTGCATGGACGAATTGGGCTGAAGGTCCTGTTTTCATGTTGTACGAATCTATGAATCTAGGTGACCATAATAAGCCAATACCAATACCAAAATGGTGCAAGGGTAATTCAGTGTATTCAGTGCAAATGTGATTGATTAGATTTTAATTAATTTATATTTTTTTGTTTTGCTTAAACAAGTTCAGTAGAATAGTCATGCTCTTATAGCTTAAAAGTCATTAATAGTTGAACATTTAAAAATCTATATAATTAAAAGTCTCATCTTGACCACTTCCTGTTTGCACCGCATATTGATTTTAGAAAAAATGCAACCACTTATGGCTGTGATTTTTGGCCATCTTACTCAGTCCCCCTCTGCTGCGCAGGATAAGAGGATTTTTCCCATCGATGAAAAATAAAAGACTTATTCATGTTTAAAAAATGTTGAGATTCTCTCTCCTGTCAATCACGCCACAAAGGCCACGCCCCTTCCGTTAGGAGGGGGAGGGGCTATAAAACCCGGAAGTGTGGGCGTGGCTCAGTCATTTCAAGATGGGGCAAGTGAGAGGTCACGACTCTCTATCTGAGTTGTGAATCAATTGCACACACTGAATGTCTACTGAACTGTGAGAGTGGTTTTTATGTGGTTTTTATATGGTTAGGTGGTGTTTTGTGGTATTTTATGAGGTTTTTTGGTGGTTTCACACTTCTGGAAATGGTATGAAACTGCATTTGAATTTGGTGGCCTTGCGCCCTTCATGAAATGGTATGAAACTGCATTTGAATTTGATGGCCATGCACCCTGCTTGAAATGGTATGAAACTGCACTTGAATTTGGTGGCCTTGCAGCCTTCATGAAATAGTATGAAACTGCACTTGAATCTGGTGGCCTTGCACCCTGCTTAAAATGGTATGAAACTGCACTTGAATTTGGTGGCCTTGCATCCTTCAAGAAATGGTATGCAACTGCACTTGAATTTGGTGGCCTTGCACCCTTCATGAAATAGTATGAAACTGCACTTGAATTTGGTGACCTTGCACCCTGCTTGAAATGGAATTTCAAGGAATAGCCGTGAGTCAACTGCCAGCCCACCAGCCGTGAGTGAGCTGCCAGCACACTAGGCTTGAGTGACCGAGCTGCCAGCCCAATAATCCATTCGGCCCACAATGTCCATACTAGCACTCGGGAAACCAGTCCCTTCAGCCCACAACATCCATACTAGTGCTCCAGAAAGCCCCCCCCCCACTGGCCACCAATATTGGAATTGGTGGAGAGGTGAAATGGTGGAATATTGCGTTGAGGGACCAGCCATTCCGTGTGAACATGGGACCCAACGGGTCCCACTTAGTCTAGTAATATCTAATTGCCATCAGGCTATTAATCACAACATTAAATAAGCTCTGAATAATAACAGTCAATTCTGACTATTGCACTTTATCTATTATTTATCGTGTATATATGGTCTATGGTCTATAGACACACTGAACTTTTGTCTCCTGTTCTGTATTATGTTTACATATTGTGTTGTGCTGCAGCAAGTAAGAAGTTCATTGTCCTATCCAGGACACATGACAATAAAACTCTGTTGACTCTTGACGTTTTACTTGTTGCTGAATTTTACTTAGCGCGAGTAATTCACATCCACCATTGGTCAGGCATTACAATAACACACATAAGTTAATTAATGTTATTTTAAAAAGCTTGAAATATTTATTAGCAGCATTTTTTTTAAGTGCTTTTCATTCTCTTTTGCAACAATCCTCATGCAGAATGCAAATTAGGAAGTAATAACGTCCGTTTTAACAATGTTTTAGGTATAATCAATGGTGAGATCACATGGTAGATTAGGATTAAAGCTAAAATGAGATAAAATTAAAATACAAACTAAAAATATTTTTTTATTGTGGAATATTTATGTACTTGTGTGCGGAATGGGCATCTCCACACATATTGTTACTTTCTTAGGTCCAGAGGTGTTTGTGAGAAGGAATTGCAGCATTAAAAAAAGTTAGCAAAACGAACAACTTGCTACCAACTTTTGGTGTTATAGTTAAATTAGCTTGCTGCTAATTGAAGGTGACTGATTCTGTCGAATGTAGCAGTGAAGGGTTTCAGAAAGAATATCCTGTAAAGGATATAATAATTTAGGGATTTGTTCGTGTAACTGCAAGTGTCCTGACACATTTCGTCCATTGTACCAGTGGGCATGGATATCCTCACTGTAAATCTCATATCATCGCAAATTCAGTTTCAAAATATCTTGGTTGAAAAGATGGAAAGGGTGCAGAGAAGATTTACTAGGATGTTGCCAGGATTTGAGGGCCTGGGCTATAGGGAGAGGTTGAGCAGGCTAGGAATCTATTCCTTGGAGCGCAGGAAGATAAGGGGTGATCTCACATGAGTTGTACAAAATCATAAGGGAAATAGATCGGATAAATGCATAAAGTCTCTTGCACAGAGTAGGGGAATTGAAAATCAGAGCACATAGGTTTAAGGGGAAGGGGGAAAGATTTATTAGGGTCCCGAGGGATATACGTTTTTCACAAATAGTGGTGGGTAAATAGATCTTATACAAACAAAGCAGGGAAACGTAAGGAGATGCAGATGCTGCAATCAGGCCAGGCTATATGGAGAGGTTGAGCAGGCAAGGGATCTATTCCTTGGAGCATCTATGGAGGGAAGGTGACATTCCTGGTCAGGATCCTTCTTCAGACGGGATGGGGTAATGGAGAGAAAGCTGGTAAAGAAGTGGGGGGTGGGACAAAGCCTGGCGAGTGACAGGTGGATACGGGTGAGAGGGGTTTTGATTGGCAGTTGGGTGGAGTAAGTGACAACGGCTTGAAGTGAGAAGGAGACAAAAGGGTGTCAGAAAAGGAGAGAAGAGGAAGTGTGAATTGTAAAGCTGGAGGGGGTGATGTTAGTGAAAGGACACGGGGAGATGGGGATACGAAGGAGGAAAGGGAAGCAAGGTGACTAGGGTGGGGTAAGAGATGGTGGGAGAATATGTGTGCATAGGGCTGGGTGGGGGAGCACAGGAAAGAGAATGGTGGGGTGTATTACTTGAAATTGAAGAATTCATTGCTCATGCCATTGGGTTGTAAGCTACCCAAGTGGAATATGAGATGCTGTTCCTCCAGCTCCACAGGTGGCCTCACTCTGGCAATGGAGGAGGTTCAGGACAGAAAGGTCAGTATAGGAATGGCATGGGGAGTTAAAATGGTTAGCATCCGGGAGATCCAGCAGGCCTCGGTGGACCTGAAACATTGACTGTCCATTCCCTCCACAGATGCTGCCTGACATGCTGAGTTCTTCTGTGTAAGGAAGAACTGCAGATGCTGGTTTAAATCGAAGGTGGTTCTTCCATGGAGTCAAAGAGTCATAGAGTGATACAGAGTGGGAACAGGCCCTTCGGCCCAATTTACCCACACCAGCCAACATGTCCCAGCTACACTAGTTCCACCTGCCTGTGATCGGTCCATATCCCTCCAAACCTTTCCTATCCATTTACCTGTCTAATTGTTTCTTAAATGTTCGGATAGTCCCAGCCTCTACTGCCTCCTCTGGCAGCTTGTTCCATACACCCACCACCCTTTGTGGGGTGGGAGATTGCAACCTTCACGTGGTCTGCTCTGTTTCGACGAATGTAATTAACCCAGCGTGCACAATCAAATAAGATCAAATAGAACAAGTTGTCCTACAACTTTAGGCTGAACACACCGTACGCAAGAAGAAGAACCACCCTTTGTGTGAAAAAGTTACCCTTCAGACTCCTATTAAATCTTTTCCCCTTCACCTTGAACCTCTGTCCTCAGGTCCTTGATTCACCTACTCTGGGCAAGAGATTATGTGCATCAACCTGTTATAATCCTCTCATGATTTTGTACACCTCTATAAGATCACCCCTCATCCTCCTGCGCTCCAAGGAATAGAGACCCAGCCTATTCAACCTCTCCCTATAGCTCAGACCCTCTAGTCCTGGCAACATCCTCGTAAATCTTATCTGCACTGCTACCAGCTTGACAACATCTTTCCTATAACATGGTGCCCAGAACTGAACACAATACTTTAAGTGCAGCCCCACCAACGTCTTAAACAGCTTCAACATGACCTCCCAAGTTCTATACATGACCTCCCAAGTTCTATTCTCTGCGGACAGATGAAGGCCAATGTGCTAAAAGCCTTTTTGACCACCCTATCTACCTGCAACTCCACCCTCAAGGAGCCATGCACCTGCACTCCTAGATCCCTCTGCTCCACAACACTCCCCAGAGCCCTACCATTCACTGTGTAGGTCCTGCCCATGCTACACTTCCCAAAATGCCACACCTATACACAAAATGCTGAAGTAACTCAGTGGTCAGGCATCATCTCTGGAGAAAAGGCATAGGTGACGTTTCTTGTTGAGACCCTTCTTTCGACCCTGAAGTCTAAAGTCTGAAAGAGTCTGCAGAAGGGTCTCGACTCAAAACGCCACCTATTCCTTTTTCTCCAGAGAAGCTGCCTGACCCACTGAGTTAATCCAACATTTTGTGTATATCTTTGGTGTAAACCAACATTTGCAGTTCCTTCCTACACACCTAAAGTATCACATTTTTTATGTCTATCTTCTGCAACTTTTTATGTCTATCTTCTGTGATGGATTATTTGTTGCTTTTGGAATTTGCATTAATATTCACTAATTCCTTTTAAGCAAATGAAATAGAAAATCTAAACTATCCAGTTGGCAGATAAAAAAAATTGTTCAGGTGAATATAATGTACATACCTGTAATGATTATAATGTAAAAACCTGTAATGATTTATTTATCAACCAGGGCAGAGGACACTGTGTACATTGTGACAAAGAATGAGATGATGTACGAGATCAGCTCAATGTAACACAGTTGTTCTAAGTTCCAGTGCCATCCATTGATTCACTTGCATCTGTGTGACAACTCTGATTTATAAACTGCTGTACAGAGCTCTATCTTTCAGTCTTTTAGACTCTCCCAATTTTCCTGATGTATTGATAAATATTGGTACCATTAAAAGTGACAACACTGGCCATTCTTTCAAAGCATGAATATGATCCAATGTCCCCTGGCACTGTTTCATTGACAGATTTTCTAAAATGTCGAAGAAACGTCTTTGCATAGAAATGCTACAAAATCAAAATCATAAAATCATGTCCAATAAATATTGATTTTTAGAGTGTCACTAAATGTAATTTACGCTGACCCATTTTAAAACATAGGTAACAAAATCGTGTCAGTTAATGCAGCATCATTCTGAAAATGCAGAAAGGTTATAATTTGTGTGGTTCTGACTTTATAATGAGTCTTCTGTTCATGCTTGTTTGGTTTATAGCTGGAGACAAAAGAGACTGCAGATGCTGGAAACCTGAGCCGAAAAACAAACTGCTGGAGGAACAGCAGACCAGGCAGCATCTGTGGAGGGAACTAGACCGATGACATTTCATATAGTACAACATGGAAACAGGCCCTTCGGCCCAACTTGCCCACACCGGCCAATGTATCTGTCTAAACATTTCTTAACCATTGCAATAGTACCTGCCTCAACTACCTCCTCTGGCAGCTCTTTCCATACACCCACCACCCTTTGTGTGAAAAAGTTACCCCTCAGGTTTTTATTAAATCTTCCCCCCTTCACCTTAAAGCTATAGCTTCTGGTTCTCAATTCGGGGCAAGAGACTGTGTGTGTTTACCTGATCTATTCCTCTCCGGGGAAGATTTGGGATCAGGTTTGAATCAAAGTACAGATAGAAATGATCTCCATCTACACTCATGTGAAGAGTTATAATCTCTATTCTGGATCAGCGTGATTCAGAGAGCAGATTTGGGCAACTTGTTTTTTGCATTATGCATTGAAAAGGCAAAGGGTTTTTTGTGAATTTTACTGGAAGCAAAATCCTTTCCCATTTTCTCAGAAATTCCATCTGTGCATCAGCTTAAGGGACAAATCTTGCAAGGAGGAACCATGATCTATGTAAGGAGAAAGTAGATGAGATTCAGGGAAAGTAATAAAATGCATTCTCAGCATCATCGGAATGTCAATAATTCCTTATAAAGGTGCCACATCTCCCGCACTTTGACAACAACCTGCAGATCCCTGTACTAGTCTAATGATGCCCATCATAGAAACATAGAAACATAGAAAATAGGTGCAGGAGTAGGCCATTCGGCCCTTCGAGCCTAGACCACCATTCAATATGTTCATGGCTGATCATCCAACTTAGTATCCTGCACCTGCCTTCTCTCCATACCCCCTGATCCCTTTAGCCACAAGGGCCACATATAACTCCCTCTTAAATATAGCCAATGAACTGGCCCCAACTACCTTCTGTGGCAGAGAATTCCACAGATTTGCCACTCTCTGTGTGAAAAATGATTTTCTCATCTCGGTCCTGAAAGACTTCCCCCTTATCCTTAAGCTATGACCCTTTGTTCTGGACTTCCCCAACATCGGGAACAATCTTCCTGCATCTAGCCTGTCCAACCCCTTAAGAATTTTGTAAGTTTCTATAAGATCCTCCCTCAATCTTATAAATTCTAGCAAGCACAAGCCGAGTCAATCCAGTCTTTCTTCATATGAAAGTCCTGCCATCCCAGGAATCAGTCTGGTGAACCTTCTCTGTACTCCCTCTATGGGAAGAATGTCTTTCCTCAGATTAGGAGACCAAAACTGTACGCAATACTCCAGGTGTGGCCTCACCAAGACCCTGTACAACTGCAGTAGAACCAGCCTGCTCCTATACTCAAATCCTTTTGCTATGAATGCTAACATACCATTCGATTTCTTCACTGCCTGCTGCACCTGCATGCCTACTTTCAATGACTGGTGTACCATGACATCCAGGTCTCGTTGCATCTCCCCTTTTCCTAATCGGCCACCATTCATTAGTCTACTTTCCTGTTTTTGCCACCAAAGTGGATAACCTCACATTTATCCACATTATACTGCATCTGCCATGCATTTGCCCACTCACCCAACCTTTCCAAGTTACCTAGCAGCCTCCTAGCATCCTCCTCACAGCTAACACTGCCCCCCAGCTTCATGTCATCCGCAAACTTGGAGATGTTGCATTCAATTACCTCATCCAAATCGTTAATATATATTGTAAATAGCTGGGGTCCCAGCACTGAGCCTTGCGGTACTAGTCACTGCCTGCCATTCTGAAAAGGACCCGTTTACTCCTACTCTTTGCTTCCTGTCTGCCAGCCAGTTCTCTATCCACATCAATACTGAACACCCAATACCGTGTTGTAAGTTTGTATACTAAACTCTTATGTGGGACCTTGTCGAAAGCCTTCTGAAAGTCCAGATATAATACATCCACTGGTTCTCCCTTATCCACTCTACTAGTTACATTCCTTGAAAAATTCTATAAGATTCGTCAGACATGATTTACCTTTCATAAATCCATGCTGACCTTGTCCAATGGTTTCATCACTTTCCAAATGTGCTGCTATCCCATCTTTAATAACTGACTCTAGCATTTCCCCCACTACCGATGTTAGACTAACTGGTCTGTAATTCCCCATTTTCTCTCTCCCTCCCTTTTTAAAAAATGGGGTTACATTAGCTACCCTCCAATCCTCAGGAACTATTCCAGAATCTAAAGAGTTTTGAAAAATTATCCACTATTTCTGGGGCTACTTCCTTAAGTACTCTGGGATGCAGCCTATCTGGCCCTGGGGATTTAATCCATTCAATTTACCTAACACCACTTCCTGGCTAACCTGGATTTCACTCAGTTCCTCCATCTCATTTGACCCCCGGTCCCCTGCTATTTCCGGCAGATTATTTATGTCTTCCTCAGTGAAGACAGAACCAAAGTAGTTATTCAATTGGTCTGCCATGTCCTTGTTCCCCATGATCAATTCACCTGTTTCTGACTGCAAGGGACCTACATTTGTTTTAACTAATCTTTTTCTCTTCACATTTGCAATCAGTTTTTATGTTCCCTGCCAGTTTTCTTTCATAATCTATTTTCCCTTTCCTAATTAAGCCCTTTGTCCTCCTCTGCTGGAATCTGAATTTCTCTCAGTTCTCTGGTAGGCTGCTTTTTCTGGCTAATTTGTATGCTTCATCTTTTGTTTTGATACTATCCCTGATTTCCCTTGTTATCCACGGATGCATTACCTATCATCTCTTCTATCTGGCCATGTGGCGACCTTTCGGTCTTAATATCGATTTCAGTTTAGGGATACAGCGCGGAAACAGGTCCTTTGGACCACCGAGTGCACACCGACCAGCCATCCCTGCACATTAACACTATCCTACACACACAAGGGACAATCTACACTTACACCAAGCCAGTTAACCTGCAAAACCTGTACATCTTCGCAGTGTGGGAGGAAACTGAAGATCTCGGAGAAAACCCATGTGGACATGGAGCAAACATACAGACAGCACCCGTAGTCGGGATCGAACCTGGGTCTCTGGCATTGCAAACACTGTAAGGCAGCAACTCTACCACTGCGCCACTGTGTCACCCTGTATTTTGTATAACTGACTCTCTCTCTCTCTATGTGTATGAGAACTGGGCCAATTCCTCTATGTACATAGAACATAGAACATAGAAAAGTACAGTGTATAAACAATGCACTGCAGATGCTGGTTTACAAAAAAAACCCATTGTGAATGCCGGAGTTACTTGTAATTAGAGAAATCAATGTTCATACCACTGGATTGTAAGATGCCCAAACAAAATAGACAATAGACAATGGACAATAGCCCTTCGAGCCAGCATCGCCATTCAATGTGATCATGGCTGATCATCCCCAATCAGTGCCCAGTTCCTGCCATCTCCCCATATCCCCTGACTCTGCTATTTTTAAGAGCCCTATCTAGTTCTCACTTGAAAGCATCCAGAGAACCTGCCTCCACCGCCCTCTGAGGTAGAGAATTTCCCACTCAACAATCTCTGTGAGAAAATGTATTTCCTCGTCCCCGTCCTAAATGGCTTACCCCTTATTCTTAAACTGTGGCTCCTGGTTCTGGACATCCCCCAACATGTTTCCTGCCCCTAGTGTGTCCAAGCCCTTAACAATCTTATATGTTTCAATGAGATATCCTCTCATCCTTCTAAACTCCAGAGTGTACAAGCCCAGCTGCTCGATTCTCTCAGCATATGACAATCCCGCCATCCCGGGAATTAACTTTGTAAACCTACGCTGCACTCCCTCAATAGCATGAATGTCCTTCCTCAAATTAGGGGACCAAAACCGCACACAATACTCCAGGTGTGGTCTCACTAGGGCCCTGTACAACTGCAGAAGGACCTCTTTGCTCCTATATTCGATTCCTCTTGTAAATATGAGGCTCTGTTCCTCCAAGTTGCTTGTGGCCTCACTCTGACAGTGGTGGTGGCCCAGGACAGAAAGGTCACCGTGGGAATGGGAAGGGCAGTTAAAATGTTTAGCAACCGGGAGATCGTGTAGGCCAAGGTGGCCTGAGTTGGAGAATAGAGAACTGGAGGACATACGTAGATTTAAGGTGGGGGGGGAAAGATTTAAAAGGAACCTGAGGGGAACTTTCTTACACAAAGGGTCGTGGGTGTATGGAATGAGCTACTGGAGGAGGTATTTGGGGCAGGTACTATCGCAATGTTTAAGGAACATTTAGGCAGATACATGGATAGAACGGGTTTACAGGGATATGGGCCAAATGCAGGCAGGTGGGACTAGTGTAGATGGGGCATGCTGGTTGATGTCGGCAGGTTGGACCAAAGGGTCTGTTTCCACGCTGTATGACTCTATAACTGTTTGACATAGCTCACCTTGACCCTTGTCCTACCCCCACCCCCCCCCCCCACCCCCCAACCCCTTCAATTTAAAATTGATTGAAAGATACAAATTGTAAACAGGCCCTTCAGCCCATCGAGTCCACAACAATCATCATTCACTTGTTCAAAGATACATTTCATTGTCACATAGTTCAGTGGTTCTCAACCTTGTTTGCCCCATGCACCCCTTTCACCGTATGTCAGAATGTCATTCCCCCCCCTTTCCAAGATTGTCTGCCTCAAAAAGTGCATTCCAAATAATATGCATATAATACTGAAAATCCTTTATTTCTAACAGTTTGAGTTTGCTAATCTGTGGTCCCAATTCCCCCCCTGAAAACCTGAAATTCCCCCCCTGGGGGGAATTCCCCCCTGGTTGAGAACCCCTGCTCTAGTTCCATGTTATCCCACCTTTACATCCATTCCCTTCACGGATGGGCAATTTTTCCAGAGGCCAATTAAACATCAAACTCACACACCTGTGGGATGTGGGAGGAAACAAGAGCACTTTAAGGGCACCCACGCAATCACAGGGAGGACGTGCAAACTCCACACAGGCAACACCCGAGGTCAGGATCGAACACGGGTCTGTGAGCCAGCAGCTCTGCCATCTGTGCCATTGTGCCGCTATTACTTGTTTGTTCACCAACCTATTTCTGACAATGGGTATTCAACCTAAAAGACATTAACTCTGCCAAGCAGCAAAGATACATTTCTTTGTCACAGTGACAGACAACTCTGTGGGTGGAATAGGGTGGAATATTCAACATGAATTTTGTTTGACTAAAAATCAGCAATATTCTCTGGATACACATGTCCTTTAAAAGCAGAGATACTAAAATGCACGCCCATCAAATGCCACTGACATTGCCTCATGATAGACAAGGAAAGGCCAGTTCAAGGTACAAAATGGTGGTTACATCTTCTGGAAGAGTGAACTAGACAAATGAGTCCTTCTCCACAGGGTTGGATTGGCTGTCAAAGATGACTTGTCTTAGTGGCTCCTCTCTTGAATTAAAAGCACGTCTTGTGATCGAAGATAGACACAAAAAGCCGGAGTCACTGCGCGGGACAGGCAGCATCTCTGGAGAGAAGGAATGGGTGACGTTTCGGGTCGAGACCCTTCTTCAGACCCGACCTGAAACATTCACCCATTCCTTCTCTCCAGAGATGCTGCCTGTCCCACTGAGTTATTCCAGCATTTTGTTTCTATCTTCGATTTAAACCAGCATCAGCTGTTCCATCCTACACACATGTGTTGTGACCCTCTGGCTCATTTTGACAAAGAACCAGCATGTGACTGACATCGTGTGCAAGAAGGAACCACTGATGCTGGTTTAAACCGAAGATACTGTTGACACAAAATGCTGGAGTAACTCATTGTATCTCTGTTTGCTTTGTTGTTACCTTCTCCTAATCAAAAACTGATCCATTCTACATTTTCTTTGATTTTCACCCCCTGTGATGTCTCGTTCTCACACCTTACACTTCCATGTCTCTGTATCTCCCCCTCCCCTGACTCTCAGTCTGAAGAAGGGTCTCGACCCGAAACGTCACCCATTCCTTCTCCCCAGAGTTGCTGCCTGTCCCGCTGAGTTACTCCAGCATTTTGTGTCTATGCAACTGACATCAGTGGCTAACATTCATCACGGACAAGGCCAAAGACTAATTCCACTCCATCCTTCAATACACCCTGATGCTCATTCCAACAAGAAACCGAAGCACCTGGAGGAAACCCACGCAGTTACAGGCAGAACATGTCTCACAGTGTGAGGACCCAGGTCTTCATCTTGGGTGCTGTTTCATTTACACTGGTTATTTGTTGCAATAATTGAGTCTTTAATGATATTATATTTTGTGATTTATCTTCTGTTTGAAATTCTCTTTTTCCTTAAATCATGAAGGTTCAGGTTCAAAAAGAAAGCCGTGTATTTAAGATTTATTAACTCCTGGTCTTGTCAAATGATTTTTTAGAGTTTTCAGGTGGAAAAATAAAAGGTTTCCTTTGCAAATGCTGAATATAATAATCACCAAGGAAAACCGGGCAGTGATGACTAATCTTCATCTTGTGTGGTGTTTGAACATTCTTCCTGTGGCCACGTGGGTTTCCTCTGGATGCCCAGGGATGTGTGGCTGGGTGGGTAAAACCTGGTGAGCCCGGTGGGGTTGATGAAATGAGGGGAGTAAAATACGGGATTAGTGTAAATGGGCGATTGATGCAGTGCACCAGAAGACCAGTTTCTGTGCTGTATCCTTCTAGGAGAAACATACCTGCATAACTTTAAGGCTGGAGTTAAAAAGAGAAAGGTCTCAGGGAAGGTACAATCAACAGGGTCCACCAAGATGTAGGTCAGAAAACCACAGGAGATCTTTCTTCCTTGTGGCTATCAAACTGTACAACTCCTCCCCCTTCTGTCATGGGGTAGAGTGAGACAGAGGCTTGACTCCCCCCCCCCCCCCCCCCAACCCCCCCACCCTTCTCAATCTTTGCACGTCCCCAATCCTTTCCACTCGTCAATTTAATTTCATGTTTCATTAATTTTGTGTTTTTGTTTTTTTATGACTGTTGGCAGATCAATTTCCCTCCTGGGATAAATAAAGTTCTGTCGTATCATATCACATAATATCGTATCATATCGTAGGCTCAGTGCCCTCTATGTGGCGACTATTTGCATACCTTGGGTATAGAAAACAAAGAATTTCACTGTGACTTGTCATGTGACTATAAAGTATTCATTCATTCATCCATTCATTCAAGTCTAGATGAAAACCAACTCCAATAGCTTCCTCCTCGTGGCTTGTTATAATGACCTGCTCCGTCAGAGAGTACGAGGCTTTGTGGCAGCACCTTCAATACCAGACAGACTGCCGCATCATCCAGACAAGGGCCAGAAGGATGTTCTTATCATACATGGCACAACGTGAACTGGTGAATGATGGACTAACTCCCTTTCCACTGCCTTTTCCATGTCTGTCCTCAAAATCGACACGGTGATGCAACGGTAGAGTTGCTGCCTAACAGCTTTCGCAGTGCTAGAGACCTGGGTTCGATCCCAACTACGGGCGCTGTCAGTACGGAGTTAATACGTTCTTCCCATGGCCGCATGTGTTTTCTCCGAGATCTTTGGTTTCCTCCAATACTCCAAAGACGTACATGTTTGTAGGTTAATTGACTTGGTGTATGTGTAAAATGTCCCTAGTGTGTGCAGGATAGAGTCAGTGTGTGGGGATCGCTGGTAGGTGTGGGCTCGGTGGGCCAAAGGGCCTGTTTCCGTGCTGTATCTCTAAACTAAACTAAACTAAACCCAAATACCCCCACACTGAGAACAATGCCAAAGAATTCAAAGACCCTGCGATGAGGATTCAACAATCAATGCCTCGAGCCAACCTGATGCCACCGAACCAACACAGGTCACAGAGTGCACTCTGCCTGGTTTGCCTGAGTGAGTACGATAAACAGCACTTGCAAAGGAAACCATACATATTTCCACCTGAAAACTCTAAACCTCATTTAAAAAAGCCCAGGAGTTAATAAATCTTAAATACAAAGCTTTCTTTTTAAACCAGAACCATCATCATGATTTAAGGAAAATGTGAAGCTCAAACAGAATATAATTTCATTAAAGACTCAGTTAATGCAACAAATATCCAGTCTAAGTGGACAGCGATTTTATTACACTGAACGCTGGTTCTACATCCTGTTCTCAAGTAACTGTAAGATGTGAAATGTTCAGAGATTGCCACTGTTTTTGATGATTCTGCCCTCTGCCTAATAATAACAACCAATAAAAATTTGTCCTTCTTGGGATTTATTAATATTCTTACTAAATAATAAATAATCAATATTTCCCATGCTAAAACAATATAACGCTTTGCGATTGCAATTCTTCCTGTGTTGAACATAGGGCGGCCACGGTGGGCAGTGGTAGAGTTGCTGCCTTACAGCGCTTCCAGCGCCAGAGACCCGGGTTAGATCCTGACTACAGATGCTGTCTGTACGGAGTTTGTACGTTCTCCCCGTGATCTGCGTGGGTTTTCCCAGAGATCTTCGGTTTTCTCCCACACTCCAAAGACGTACAAGTGTGTAGGTTAATTGGATTGGTGTGTGTGTAACATTGTCCCTTTTGCATGTAGGATAGTGCTCTTCCTCTTCTTGCGTATGGCAGGCACATCCAGGATAGTGTTAATGTGCGGGGATTGCTGGATGGCGCGGACGGGCTGGGCAAAGGGCCCGTTTCAATAGACAATAGACAACTGGTGCAGGAGTAGGTCATTTGGCCCTTCGAGCCAGCACTGCCATTCAATGTGATCATAGCTGATCATCCCCAATCAGTACCCCGTTCCTGCCTTCTCCCCATATCCCCTGACTCCGCTATTTTTAAGAGCCCTATCCATCTCTCTCTTGAAAGCATCCAGAGAACCTGCCTCCACCGTCCTCTGAGGCAGAGAATTCCACAGACTCACCACTCTCTGTGAGAAAAAGTGTTTCCTCGTCTCCGTTCTAAATGGCTTACTCCTTATTCTTAAAGTTTCGTGCTGTATCTCTAAATTAAACTAAAAAGCAAGCACTGAACAGGTGGGCTAGTGAGACCTCCAGTTAAACTCCTCCCTCGGTGGTTGGTTTCAGTAATTTCTCTATCTTATTGATACATATCGTGGTCCAACTTTATTGCAGGCAGCACCCCCAACATATGCTGAGAAACAGCACAGTGCCATCCACGGTGACAAATGGTTTGTTGTCCAAATCAACAACACAAGTCCGCTCCAGGCCATTTCTGTGATAGAGGAGTTGGCGTAGAGAGTCACACATTTTCAGTGACAGGTTTTTAAAAAGAAAGTTGCTTTGTAACAGGCTCTGGAGCATGGCGATTCTTTGCAAGCTGGTCCCAAAGGTAGATCTACAACCATCTGATATAATGACTCTAGACTTGACTTTAGATTTCTGAGATACAGCATGGAAACAGGGCTTTCGGCCCACCGAGTCTGTGCCGACCAGCCATGACCCCATACACGAGCACTATCCTACACGCAAGGGTGGGCACGGTGACACAGCAGTAGAGTTACTGCCTCACAGCGCCGGAGACCCGGGTTGGATCCCAACTATGGGTGCTGTCTGTACGGAGTTTGTACGTTCTCCCCGTGACCTGCGTGGTTTTTCTCCGAGATCTTCGGTTTCCTCCCACACTCCAAAGACGTACAGGTTTGTAGGTTAATTGGCTTGGCAAATGCACAAATTGTCCCCAGGGTGTAGGATAGTGTTAATGTGTGGGGGTCGCTGGTCAGGAGGGACCCGGTTGGCCGAAAAACTAAAAGTCTCTGAATGAGGAACAATTTACAACGTTACCAAATAACCTACAAACCTGTATACCTTTGGAGTGTGGGAGGAAACCAGAGCACCTGGAAAATCCCATGCGGTTACAGGGAGAGCATACAAAAGGAAAAGAGGAAGAATTTCTTTAGTCATTGGGTGATGAATCTGCGAAAGTCATTGCCACAGAAGGCTGTGGAGGCCATCAATTGAAATTTTTAATGTAGAGTTAGGTTATTGATGGTGCGTGATGTACAAAATCTTCGCGCGGCATCTGCGTGACACGCAAATGAGTGGGACAGGCGCCAAGTGGGACAGGCCCTTAAGGTGTCAGGGTTATGGGCAGAAGGCAGGAGAATGTGGGTTGAGAGGGAAAGATAGGTCAGCCATGATTGAGTGGCAGAGTAGACCTGATGGGCCGAATGGCCTAATTCTGCTCCTTAAACCCATGAACCTATGAACTAATGAGCGGATTATAGAAGGAGAGGTGCTGACGACCTTTATGAACACCTGATTGACTGGTTTAGTTTAGTTTAGTTTAGAGATACAGCGCAGAAACAGGCCCTTCGGCCCACCGAGTCTACATCGACCAGCGAATCCCGCACATTAACACAAGCCTGCACACACTAGGGACAATTTACACTTATACCAAGGCAATTAACCAAACCTGTACGTGTTTGGAGTGTGGGAGGAAACCGAACATCTTGGAGAAAACCCACGCAGGTCACGGGGAGAACGTACAAACTCCATACAGGCAGCACCCGTAGTCGGGATTGAACCCGGGTCTCCGGGGTTGCAAGCGCTGTTAGGCAGCAACTCTACCGCTGCGCCCATTGGTGCGACCTTTCAAACAGTGTCAGAAATCATTTCTACATCTGCCAAACACCAAATTTAAATTCCATTGTCGCAGTGACACATAGCTCTGGAGGAATAAGATCGAATATTTGACTTTTATTTTTCAAAACAAAATTGACCGTATTCTATGGATCAAATGCATATTTCCTCTAAAAGCAGAGATACTTAAAATGCATGGCCATCAAAGTGCATTAATCCATGACAGCTGGATGCCTGCTTGGTTGGGTTAGGATTGAGTATTTTTGGATTAAATAGAGATTCCTATTTTAAGATATTTTCTGTAGCATTGTGCTGGGATCTGGGGAGTGTGGTCTGTGGAATATAAAGTGCCAGGTTCAGTGATGTACGTTCTCAGCTGGGAGCAACAACCCAGTTGATTTTATTTGAAAAACTTTAAAGAGCCTGTAACAAGCTTTATCGTTTCATTGCAGCTTATTGGGGCACAGCAGTAGAGTTACTGCCTTGCAGCAACAGAGACCTGATTTTGATCCTGACTATGGGTGCTGTCTGTATGCAGTTTGTACTTTCCCCCACATGACCTGGGCGGGTTTTCTCCGAGATTTCTTCGGTTTTCTCCCACTCTCCAAAGGCATACAGGCTTGTATGTTAATTGGCTTGGCATAAGTGTAAACTTGTCCCTTGTGAGTAGGGGATCGTGTTTATGTCTGGGGGTCACTGGTTCGTTGCGGACTCGGTGGGCCGAGGGCCTGTTTCCGCTCTGTATCTCTAATCTAACCTATTGCTATCTCCCTCGGAAGATGGAATGGATTACGGAGAGCTCAGTATGATGGAGGTACAAGAGACTGTAGATGCTGGAATATTGATCAAAGCATAAAATGCCAGAGAATCTCAATAGGTCAGGCAGCATCTGTGGAGGGAAAGTGCAGACAATGTTTCAGGCTGGAGCCCTTCTTCAGACTGATGGGTCCAGATCTAAAATGTTGTCTGCCCATTGTTGCCTGACCTGCTGAGATCTTTCAGCACTTGGTGTTGTACTCAAGATTCCAGCATCTGCAATCTCTAATGCTCAATAGTTTCTTGGAAGTGTTTTTTTTTTTATCAGATTGCCCTTGTCTTTGTAGTTCCATTTTCATGGAGTGTGCACATTCTCCTTGTGACTGCATGGGTTTCTCCCACATTTCAAAGATGAGCGGGTTTGTAGATAAATTGGCCTCAGTAAAAAAAATGTCCCCAGTGTCTAGGAAGTGTAAACGAAAGTGGAATTAAATAGAGCTAGTCTGAACAAGTGATCGATGGTTGGCATGACGCAATGGACTGAAGGGCCTGTTTCCTTGCTGTATCTTTAAACTAGACTCTCCATCAGGGCAGACGAACAACTGAAATCTCAAAACAGTCGATGCAGGTGCTGGGATGGAAACTGAAATGGCCATGGAAAAGGTAATGGTTTCTGACTCCCCACCATTGACTTCATCTCCACTTCACGCTGATTCAGGAAAGCAGCCAACATAATCAAAGACCTTTCCCACCCAGGTCATTCCTACCTCTCCCCCACTCCCATTAGACTGAAGATACAGAAGCATGACAGAACACCTCCTCTCTCTCTGTTATCAGGCTTCTGAATAATCCTTCCTTAAGTTAGTGTCGAGTAGCGATTCTCCAACTTACCTCATTCTGCACTTTGGACTTTTTCTCTGGAATTGTTATGTTACAATGCTAAGAACAATATTCTGCATTCTGGCATTATTCTCTTTGCGCTAGTCAAGTCAAGTCCAGAGAGTTTATTGTCATGTGTCCCAGATAGGACAATAAATCCTTGCTTGCTGCAGCACAACAGGATATTGTATCCTGTGTGTCCATATACCATAGAATATATATATATATATACACATCAATAAACAGATAAAGTGCAATAAGTTGTTATAGTTCATAGTTTGTTTGAAGTTGTGTTTAATAGTCTGATGGCTGTGGGGAAGAAGCTGTTCCTATTGCACTTGAGTTTGACTCATTGAGTCTTAAGGGCCTGTCCCACCAGCATGTGATTGCATGCGTCTAGCGCGACCAAACATGGTCGCTTGAGGCAAACGGCCTCTCGGGGCCGGTCCCACTTTGATCGCCGGAGGCGTATGGAGTTGTGCAGGGCTGGTCCCGACATTGCGCAGGGCTCTAAAAATCTTGAACTGTCCGAAAATCCCGCACGGCAACGGCCTGTCGGCCTGCAGGCGCATTGAGGGCATACGCAGCGTCTCGAAGTCGTACACAGTGTCTCGATGTCGTACGTATCGTCTTGACGGCGTACGCCTAGTACGTGGCGTTGCGCGATGACATCACCGCCAGGCGTGCCGTTGCGTGATGACGTCACCGCCCGATGCCGTGCGACGTCCAAATTCAGTCTCCTGCCCAGCTGATTGGTGAGTATGATGTCGGGACCAGCCCCGCACAACTCCATACGCCTCCGCGGTTCGAATTGGGACCGACCCCGCGAGGCCGTACGCCTCAAGCGCCCACGTTTGGTCGCGCTAGACGCATGCAATCGCATGCTGGTGGGACAGGCCCTTTACAGTCATCGAGTCATACAGCTTGGGAACAGGCCCTTTGGCACAACTTACCCACACCGACCAACATGTCCCATCAACACTAGTCCCACCTACCTGCGTTTGGCCCATATCCCTCGAAACCTGTCCTATCCACGTACCGGTCCAAATGTTTCGTAAACATTGCGACTTGATTATATTAATGAATAATATTATCTGATTTGATTGGATTGCATACAAACAAAAACTTTTCTCTATCCCTTGGTTCACATGACAATAATAAGCCTAACCCTAAACCAAACAGAAGGCACATCATAGAATATTATTACCACAGAGACATAATTAATGTAATTATTTTGAGGTCTGTGGATGATAATTATAAATGGTATAATGATATCATTATATCATATATTGCTGAGCTTCTCCAGCATTTGTGTCTACCTTTAATGATATCACATGTTTGTTAAATAGATGCATTGCTTCTTAAATTAGCCTTGAGCAACAGTAAGGTGAGAAATGTTCACAATCTGTCACTGTTGTTGAAGATTCTGCTCTTTGCTTGAGAATAATTGCAAGTTATACTTCCATGATTGAATGTTATCTCTGCATGCTTCGTTGTCACCTTCCCCTAGCTAACAATAATCTACTCTACATTCTCCTTGAACTTCGTATCCTTGATGTCTCGGTTTTCACACCTTACCCTTCCTAATCACTGTGCTACCCTCTCCCCTGACTCTGAGTCTGAAGAAGGGTCTTGACCTGAAATGTGCGCAGGTAGGACTAGTGTAGATGGGGCATGTTGGTCGGTGTGGGCAGGTTGGGCTGTAGGGCCTGTTTCCATATTGTATGGCTATGACTATGACACTATACGTCAAAATCAAGCATAATAGGTAGAGTGAAGAGAAAAATACCAGAGTGTAGAATATCGTTCTTGGCATTGTAATGGAACAATTCCAGAGAAAAGGTCTAAATCCGCAATGAGGTTGGTTGGAGAATCAGTACTCTACCCTACCTTATGGAAGGATCATTCAGAAGCTTGAGAACAAAGCGAAAGAGGCTAGATGACCCATTCCTTCTCCCCAGACATGCTGCCTGTCCCACTGAGTTACGCCAGCATTCTGTGTCTACCCTCCATGCATCTTATTGATTCCATTATTCCACAATCTGAATTTTCCACACAACTCAACTAACCCTCATAGGTTCTTTGACATGTAACATGTTTTCTCTTTCCTCAGATGCTGCCCAGCCTGCTGTGTTTCAAGCATTTCCTGTTTCTGTTTCATATTTTCAGCGTCTGCAGGCTTTTGCTTTGGTATTGTGAATGGCGTCTGTCAATAGGGCCTTGAAAAAGGAAGGCTGTATCTTCAGACATAATCTGAAGATACTGGTGGAAGTCAACCGAACCTCACTGATATCTGTTCATCCTGGGTATCACTGTAGCTTTGTGAATAATCTTCCAACTTTGGCAGCTGCTTACATCTTGTCCCTCTTGCTCCAGCGATGACATTGTTCACAATGCGGAATTTTGAGCCATATGTGTAGGAAGAAACTGCAGGTGCTGGTTTATACCGAAGATGGACACAAGGTGCTGGAGTAACTCAACAGGTCAGGCAGTATAGCGAATCCTTGAGATGCTGCCTGAGCCGCTGAGTTACTCCAGCACTTTGTGTCTATTTTGAGGCCCATGGCGACTTTCTATGCTCCCAGAGCAGAGTGTGTCCTTGTTACATCATGAAAAGGCAGGAGCGCCACAAGTAGCTTCTGCCACAGGATCGCAATCATGCACAAAGGCAACAAGTACCCGCACAACTCCCACCAAGAAAGCCTTTCACAGGGCACTCTGAAAATAGCTCAGCAGCTGTTGCAGTGTTGAACAGGTTGGTCAATTCTTCATCTTCCTCCCAAAATTTATTTTATTTCCATTATGATTTCACAAGCAAAGTTCACCCAAGTTGGGACTGCTCCATGCCCTGCATTAGATTCACACACCGCAGTTTAAGCTGCTCAACATCTCGTCCAGCCTTCTCCCTCAAATCTTCTCATAGCTCTAAGGTGAGAGGGGCAAGGTTTAAAGGGAATGTGCGGGTTTTACACAGAGGGTGGTGGGTGCCTGTAATGCGCTGCCAGGGGGTGGTGGGGGAGGTAGATACAATGGTGGAGTGGCACATGGATATGCAAGGAATGGAGGGGTATGGATCACCTGGAGGCAGAGGAGATTAGATTATCTTGGCATTATTTTTCCAGGTAGATTGAGAGCTGCAGGGCTTGTTCTTATGCTGTGTTGTTCTATGTTTTATCTTTTGGGTTCAAAGAGTTCCTAGTTCCTGTGTTTTGTGCTGGGCAGCAACTTAGCTTTGGCTCACAAACCAAGCCCCATACCTACCTGCTGCCAAGCCCATCCACTTTGCCCAGTTCTCAAGGTGCTGGGCGGTAGAGCCCTTCCCAAGATGCCGTGGCCATGGAACCGGCAACTTGCCTGGAGGATCCAATGGCTCAGCCGTCTGTGGAACAGTGAACCTGCCCGGTGGAGCCAAAGGCTCGGCGGACTGTGATACCACGAGGGAATCGCTGCAGACATCTTACATGAGGAGCAAGGGTCAGTAGGAGGGTGAACCAGGGCAATGCTCCAATGCCCACAAGGACGGCTGCACGATTCAAAGATGGCCGGGCGAGGAGAGGGGAGGGACGTCGGTTCACAGGTCGATCAGGTTGAAGGCGACAGAGGAAGGCCCCGCTGGATCCTGGGGCTTACTTGGATCGGGAGCTGCTCCAGTAGAACGAGTGCATGGGCGGACTGGAATTGGACACGGTAATGGCACCAAAACATGGCCGTGCTCGTAGGTGTAAATATGCAAAAAGGAATTTCACTGTGCAGTTGCACATTTGACAAATAAAGAATAATTTAACCTTTGAACTCTTCCCCCCTCCACTCTCTGCTCCTTTGAACGATGAAAATGGTCCAGTTCAACTGCGGAACTCCATCCTTGCTCTTCATTGAAATTGGTGCCATAAAGAGGAGTGAACTCGATTCAATAAATGATTCTAACTGATGGCAACTCTGATTGGAGTGTCAGCTCAGAGACGCATTCAAGTGGATTGTGAACGCATGCATGGCTTTCTGATTTATAGGTGAGATCAGGCCCCGCTGAGCCTTGGCCTATAGGACCTAGTGTACTTAACATTTCAGACTTCATTTACTTTGTAACCTCTCATCCAAAGCCAGGAAATGTCTCCCTTATTAATTCCTCTATCGATCTGCCCCTCTATAGTGAACTCTCATGGCACTGGAGCAAATACCAAGCTTCACATTAGCTCTTGGTTTGTTTTATTTTAAGCCACGGTGAGTGCTTTTAATATCTGAAGGTGCTCTGCATATATGCAATCAACTCAGAGAGATGTAAGCAATAGAGAAAATCAATCTTTTCTTCGCAAGTAACCCAGCGACTGACCACTTTTAAAATGTAGTCAATGCAGAAGAATGGCAGATCCAAAATGTTGGCTGTTTCTCTTTCCGCAGAGCAAAACACCAAGTGCTGGAGGAATTCAGTGGGTCTGGGAAGGGAGAGATGACGAAACGGGTCGGTACCCTTCTTCAGACCCAGATGTTGCCTGACCTGCTGAGTTCCTCCAGCATTTTGCGTATGGCCCAAGGTTCTTTATTATTATCATTTTATTTATTTAATTCTTCATTTCGAACGGAATAAAAGAATAAAAAGCAAGTGTGAAACAGCATACAAAAAACAAAACAACAAAACAAGAATATTTATAGTGTCATAAACAATAAATGAAATGGTATGTGTCTGAAAAGGAGCAGGAAGAAGCCAAAGCTTATTAATTCCCACCCCTTATTCAACTGCTTATAATTATCTTATACAAATTTAGCAGCTATATGTACACCATATGTACACCAGCAGCTATATGTACACCACATTATTTACATTTATACACTAATCAAATATTTACAAAGCCATACAAAAAAATAGAGAAAAAAAGAAAAAAGAAAAGAAAAAACCTTATATAATATACAGTATCTCTTAGTCATATATACAACCCATCACCCTATAATCACCCTTCCCAATACAATCGGTATAACAAATATCCCACTCACAATCACCTATCCTCATCCCAATATCCTTTAAAAAAAGTGTTTTTGTACATCTTTTTAAACTGAATTATGTTTGTGCTAAGGTTCCAACATCTACAGTGACCATCATTTCTCGTTCCTCAGATTACGCCTTTCCTGCTGATTCTGTTCCCCACATTTATCTTATGGAAACAAATAAAATTATAAAGGGACTGGACAAGCTAGATGCAGGAAAAATGTTCCCAATGTTGGCCGAGTCCAGAACCAGTCTTAGAATAAAGGGGAGGTCATTTAAGACTGAGGTGAGAATTTTTTTTTCACTCAGAGAGTTGTCAATTTGTGGAATTCCCTGCCACAGATGGCAGTGGAGGCCAAATCACTGGATGGGTTTAAGAGAGAGTTAGATAGAGCTCTAGGGTCTAGTGGAATCAAGGGATATGGGGAGAAGGCAGGCACGGGTTATTGATTGGGGACGATCAGCCATGATCACAATGAATGGCGGTGCTGGCTCGAAGGGCCGAATGGCCTCCTTCTGCACCTATTTTCTATGATTTTAGGGTTCTAAGTTTCCAGCATCTACAGATATTTTGTATTATCCACATCATTCTCCCCACTTTCATCTTTGCTGTTCACCTGATTTAATTATAAAGTCATGCGACCCTTGCATTTTGTTTCACAAGTTCAACCTTTGGAATGACTTGTTGGACAAGTTCTGAGCTCCTCTCCCTTAAGCAACGGAGAAAACGAAACATTTGCATTTTGCACAAATTGCTGGAGTGAGCGGGTCAGGCTGCATCTCTGCGGAAGCTGGATTGGCGACGTTTCGGGTCGGGTCCCTTCTTCAGCCTTCTGTACCTTCTTCCTGATATAGGAGTGAAATGAAAAAGATTTAATTTAGTTGTTTTAGTTTTAGAGATACAGCGTGGTCTGCGACAACCGGCGATCCCTGCACACTATCACTATCCTACACACACTAGGCACAATTTACAATTTTACTAAATCAACCAGTCTACAAACCTGCATGTCTTTGGAATGTGGGAGGAAACTGGAGTACCCGGAGAAAACCCACGCAGGTCACGGCGAGGACATACAAACTCCAGACAGACAGCACCCGTAGTAGGGATCGAACCCGGGTCTATGGCGCTATAAGGCTGCGCCACGGCGCCACTCGCTGTATGGTACACACACACCTGTGTGCTGCTCCGACCCGTGTGGTGAGGACAACGTGGGTCTGTGATGTTTTGGCTGCCTTTTACTCCAGCACTTTGTGTCTACCTTTGCATTTTGCAGCCAGTTAGCGGCTATAATTTCCTCTCGGATTTAATGTTTAGCTCCCTGGACTTTTAGCAATGTACTCCAGCATGCTGGACTGGCTCAGACCCAGCAAGGAACAAAGGTGGAAGCCATTACAAGGATAACAGGGCATTTAGGAAGCTGATCCCACACAGTGCTCGATCGTGTTCTCAGCAGCTTCTGCTTCTCTTCCTTCGATCATTCGCAGTAAGAGAATTTGGGAGATCAAATAACTGTCGAGTTTAACAAGCACATGCCAGCCACCTGCAGTTAAAGCTGAGGAGAAGCTGTGTTTCAACCAACAGCTTCTTTTTAATCCTTTACTTTAAAGGTGTAATGAGTACAGTATTTCTGCTTTGGGCACAACAGACGACTCCCACAAATTGCACTTATAATTGTGCCAGTTCTGAATGCACTTCCTACCCCCATCAAGATTTCTGCTTCAGCATATTTATATATAGCAAATGTGATTTTGCAATTATCTGAGCAATCAGGCGTAGCTTTTGTGGCAACATTCAGCAAGTATATGCTTTTGTAAATATTACCTACAGTGTGCAAAAATGACCACATTTCTTACAGCATCAGAGATCTGGGTTCAATCCCGACAGTGGGTGCTGTCTGTACGGAGTTTGTACATTCTCACCGTGACCACATGGGTTTTCTCCAAGATCTTTGGTTTCCACCCACACTTATATAGAAACATAGAAACATTAAAAAAATAGGTGCAGGAGTAGGCCATTCAGCCCTTTGAGCCAGCACCGCCATTCAATGAGATCATGGCTGATCACCTCATGTCCCTTGATTATTTTAGCCCTAAGAGTAAATCTAACTTTCTCTTGAAAACATCCAGTGAATTGGCCTCCACTGCCTTCTGTGGCAGAGAATTCCACAAATTCACAACTCTCTGGGTGAAAAAGTTTTTGCTCATCTCAGCCCAAAATGGCCTACCCTTTATTCTTAAACGGTACCCTGGGTTCTGGACTCCTCCAACATTGGGAACATTTTTCCTGCATCTACCATGGCCAATCCACTATGAATTTTATACGTTTCTCTCATCCTAAATTCCAGTGAACACAAGCCCAGTCGACCCATTCTTTGCTCATATGTCAGTCCCACCATCCCGGGAATTAACCTGATGAACCTACGCTGCACTCCCTCAATAGCAATAATGTCCTTCCTCAAATTAGGACACCAAAATTGCACCCAATACTCCAGGTGCAGTCTCACCAGGGCCCTGTACAGCTGCAATAGGACCTCCTTGCTCCTAAACCCAAACCCTCTCGCACTGAAGGCCAACATGCCATTAGCTTTCTTCACTGCCTGCTGTACATGCATGCTTACTTTCAGTGACTGATGTACAAGCACACACAGGTCTCATTGCACCTCCCGTTTTCCTAATCTGACACCATTCAGATAATAATCTGCCCTCCTGTTCTTTCCACCAAAGTGGCTAACCTCACATTTATCCACATTACAGTATACTGCATCTGCCATGCATCTGCCCACACCCAACCTATCTAACTCACCCTGCAGCCTCATGGCATCCTCCTCGCTGCTCACACCGCCATCCAGCTTTGTGTCATCTGCAAAATTGGTGATGTTATCTAAATCGTTAATATATATTGTAGATAACTGGGGTCCCAGCACCGAGCCTTGCGGCATCCCACTATTCACTGTCTGCCATTCTGAAAAGGACCCGTTTATTCCTACTCTTTGCTTCCTGTCTGCCAACCAGTTCTCTATCCATGGCAATACCCTGTGCCCCAATACCATGTGCTCTAATTTTGCGCACTAATCTCCTGTGTGGGACCTTGTAAAAGGCTTTTTGAAAGTCCAGATACACCACATCCACTGGCTCTCCTTTATTAATTCTACTTGTTACATCCTCAAAATATTCCAGAAGATTAGTCAAGCATCATTTCCCCTTCATAAATCCATGCTGACTTTGACCGATCCTGTCGCTCATTTCCAAATGCGCTGCTAAAACATCTTTTATAAACGACTCTCTTAATTTGGAGGATTAAATACCAAATCAGCAAAGTTTAGGTTGTGGTGAAACAAGACATTGCAGATGGTGGAATCTTGAGCAAAACACAAAGTGCTGGAGGAGCTCAACGGGTCAGGCAACATCTGAGGGAATGAACAGACAATGTTTTGGGTCAAACGATTGAGGATTCCCAACTTGAAACATTGTCTTCCCATTCCCTCCTGACCCGTTGAGTTCCTCCAGCATTGTGAGTTTTGCTGAAGATTCCAGCATCTGCAGTCTCTTGTGTCTCCACACCAACGGTCCACCCTATCTGTGTGTAGGGAGGAACTGCAGATGCTGGTTTTAACCAAAAAACAGACATAAAGAACTGGAGTAACTCAACGGGTCAGACAACATCTCAGGAGAAAAGGAATAGGCGATACTTCGGGTCGAGACCCATCCTCATAATTTTATTTACTTCCATGAAGTCACACCAGTGTGTATAGATTGTCTTACCATAATTGAGTGAATTTTACAGAAGCTAGCTTTTTGTTCAAAGTGTGGGCACCACGGCGATGCAGTGGCAGAGTTGTTGCCTTACCGTGCCAAAGTTCCGTGTTTTATCCTGACCACTGGTGCTGTCTGTGCAGAGTTTGTACGTTATCCCCGTGACCACGTGGGTTTTCTCCAGGTCGCCCGGTTTCCTCCCACCCTCACAAGACGTACAGGTTTGTAGGTTAATTTGGCTTCACTAAAAATTGTAAATCGTCCCTGGGTGTGTACCGGGTGTGTAGGATAGTGCTAGTATATGGGGTGATCGCTGATCGGCGCGGTCTTGGTGGGCCGAAGGGCCTGTTTCCATACTCTATCTCTATAACTAAAACAAAACTAGCTAGTGTAGCTAATGTTTAAAACTCATTCAAATCACACGCACCGCAAGGCCTAACTAGGATTAAAACGGTGGAAACTTCACACTGGATTGAACTGAACAGGTACCCAGGACTTAATAAACATGTGCATGACATGAACAGTTTGGTACCATTATGGAATGAGAAATTGAAGCTCAGCACCTGGACAAATGCATGTAACAGTTACGGATAATCAACCAGAGACAGCCATCGACAATGGGAGGAAAATATTGGAATAAAACCAACCATAAATTGCAGGAAACAAAACAACATCTGTGCTCCGCTCAGCCTCAGGTCACTCGACACATTGATAGAGAGACTTGGTGAGCAGCCTGGTGGGACTGTCAGGATCGGTGGGCATGGAACAGTCATTAAACCTTCCATTGTGACATTTGCTGGAGGGCAAGATGAAACTTTTATGCCTCTGTTGACATTTGTGACTGCATCTATCAGCTGGATATAAAGAACCAGAATCCAGTCCAAGATTTCTGGATCTACTTTTTTTTTAAATTGGTGCTTTACAGCCATGCCGTGTTTGCCTAAAAATGCTTCAAAATTATATGTTAGCATTCTGTAAATCACAACAGATTAAACCATGATGAGTAGATGAATGTATATGGACATGTGTCTGTGTGTGCGTACGTGTGTGTGTGTACGTGTGTGTAATGGTGTATATGTGTGTGTGTCTGTATGTCAGTCTGTTTCTGTCTGTGTGCGTGTGCGTGTTTGCGTGTGTGCGCGTTTGCATGTGTGCGTGTATGTGTGTGCGTGCGTGTCTGCGTGCGTGTCTGTGTGTGGGTGGGTGTGCGTGCGTGTCTGTGTGTGTGTGGGTGTGCGTGCATGTCTGTGTGTGTGTGGGTGTGCGTGCATGTCTGTGTGTGTGTGTGTGTGTGTGGTGTGTGTGTGTGTGTGTGTGTGTGTGTGTGTGGGTGTGCGTGCATGTCTGTGTGTGTGTGTGTGTGGGTGTGCGTGCATGTCTGTGTGTGTGTGTGTGTGTGCGTGCGTGTCTGTGTGTGTGTGTGTGTGGTGTGTGTGTGTGTGGTGTGTGCGTGCATGTCGTGTGTGTGTGTGTGTGTGTGGGTGTGCGTGTGTCTGTGTGTGTGTGTGTGTGCGTGTGTGTGGTGCGTGTGTGTGTGTGTGTGGTGTGCGTGCTGTCTGTGTGTGTGGGTGTGCGTGCGTGTGTGTGTGTGTGGGTGTGCGTGCATGTCTGTGTGTGTGTGTGTGTGTGTGTGGGTGTGCGTGCATGTGTCTGTGTGTGTGTGGGTGTGCGTGCGTGTGTGTGTGTGTGTGTGGGTGTGCGTGCGTGTCTGTGTGTGTGTGTGTGTGTGCGTGTCTGTGTGTGTGTGGGTGTGCGTGCGTGTCTGTGTGTGTGTGGGTGTGCGTGCGTGTCTGTGTGTGTGTGGGTGTGCGTGTGTGTGTGTGTGTGTGTGTGCGTGCGTGTGTGTGTGTGTGTGGGTGTGCGTGCGTGTGTGTGTGTGTGTGGGTGTGCGTGCGTGTCGTGTGTGTGTGTGTGTGTGTGTGTGGGTGTGCGTGCGTGTCTGTGTGTGTGTGTGTGGGTGTGCGTGCGTGTCTGTGTCTGTGTGTGTGTGGGTGTGCGTGCGTGTTTGAGTGTGCGCACATATATATCAATATGTGGATGATTATTTCAATCCACATTTTTTAAAATCATATTAAGCTAATGTGAAGAGATGCCGTAAAGTTAGGAAAGGTGTCCTTGATCTGTGCCCTTAATCTCCTCACTCAACAAAACAAAAATAAACAAAAATAAAATGAGGGACTAGATACTTCCATACAGCCTTGAAACAGGTGACTTTCTTCTTTCTACAGTGGAATAAACTGACAGCTGTTTATAGACTCATGAGGGGAATACATAGGGTGAATGCATGTAGATGAGCTATAATTTCATTTTAATATAATTTATGTTACAACTTATACTTTTACACAGATAGGGGGAATTAACAACCAGAGGACATAGGTTTAAGGTAAGAGGTGAAAGATTTAAAAGGAACCTCAGGGGCAAATGTTTGTCACACAGAAAGTTTTAGTAATATGAACAAGTTGCCAGAGGTTTGGGGCAGTATAGACGCCCAGCAGTAGAGTTTCAGCGCCAGAGATCCGGGTTCAATCCTGACTTCGGTTGCTGTCAATACGGAGTATGCACGTTCCCCCTGTGACCACGTGGGTTTTCTCCGGGTGCTCAGGTTTCATCCCACGCTCCAAAGTCGTACAGGTTAGTAGGTTTATTTGCTTCGGTAACATTGTAAATAGCACAAGTGTAGAGGATGATCACGGGTTGGCGCGGACTCGTTGGGCCAAAGGGCCTGATTCCACGTTGTATCTCTACAGTCTAAGGTCTTAAGTGAATTAAATGTTAAGGGACTGTCGCACTTGGGCATCATTTGCACGTCACGCAGGTGGTGCGCGAGGAATTTGAACGTCCCAAATCCTGGGGCGCCGCGCGCTACCGTGCGTTACTGCATACGCCACCACGCCTCACCATGCTCCATGCGCGCGTCATGCACAACATGCGTGCATCATGCGCGCGTCACAATGCGGCAACCAATTTTTAGGATGTCGCATAAATTACGCGCAAATTACGCTCAAGTGGGACAGGCCCTTTGCACTGACATCCTGTTTGTCTCCCAGTTGAGCATAAAATATCCTATTGATCTGGAATTAATAGAAAGCTGCGGAAGCCAAGTCAATGGATATTTTTAAGGCAGTGATTGCCAGTTTTGATTAGTATGGGTGTCAGGGGTTATGGGAAGAAGGCAGGAGAATGCGGTTGAGAGGGAAAGCTAGATCAACCGTGATTGAATGGCAGTGTAGACTTGATGGGCCGAATGGCCTAATTCTTCTCCTATCACTTATGAACATAAACATTGCAGAAATTCAAAGATGATCAAAGATGTTCTCCATAATTTTTTTTTTTAAAGTGCAGGTACTGGAAATCTAAAACAAAATCAAAAAAGCTGGAAATGACTTCCACACTGACCAAAATCCAAAGGTTCCATGGTGAGTGAGACCAGATTTATTTCTTAAAAATGTAAGGGCGATGTCTGAAGAATGATAGATTCAAAATGCTGGAGTAACTCAGCGGGACAGGCAGCATCTCTGGAGAGATGGAATGGGTGATGTTTCGGGTGAGACCCTTCTTCAGACGGAGAGTCGGGGAGAGGGAAACGATATATAGAAGGGGACAAAGAGCATGTAAGGTGTGCACAGAAGGGGAGCAGTGAGAGAGGGTGTTGCAAAATTCTCATTCGATTCTCATGATCGCTGGTCAGTGCAGACCAGGTGGGCCGAAGGGCCTGTTTCTGCACAGTATCTCAAAAGTCCAAAGTCTAAAGTCTAAAACTGGACTTGGAGCTTGTGGAATCTCACCTTGTAACCATAATTGCTTGGTTGTGGTGATCGGTTTCACACATTTCCCAGTATCTCCACATCATTGCTGGACCCAAGGCCCAGAAATTACAAGGAGCCAAGAAATGTGTATTAATGAGATGGTGTCAGCTGGAAGCTTTGGTTTATCGTCCCAATACAGTTTGCATGTTCGTCTCTGTGTGCCATGCTTGTCCAAGTGCCTTCATGTGTCGTCAGAGAGATGGCAGCTTTCCCATTGTCCACCTGCTCCTTAGACATCTCCAGTAGACCAGTTGAATGCATTGAGGCTGCATCTTCCCAGTCTGTGCTTTGATCTGTACATTATGTTCTAACTCCACTCTATAAAGAGATTGGTAAATCGAGTGTTAAATACAATTTGGGATTATTGGTGAAAAGCAATCAACATATTTGTTGCAAGATAGACACAGAAAGCTGGAGTAACTGAGCAGGTCGGACAGCATCTCTGGAGAAAAGGAATAGACGACGTTTTGGGTTGAGACCCTTCTTCAGACCTGAAAGGTCACCCGTTCCTTCTCTCCAGAGATGCTGTCTAACTCGCTGAGTTACTCCAGCTTTTTGTGTCTATCTTCGGTTTAATCCAGCATCTACAGTTCCTTCAAACACATATTTGCTGTACGACTTCCTTTCCCAAAGCGTTACCTTTTTTATACAATGGTTTATCCATGTACTCGTTCTAACAAAGAGCCAACAGTGTCCCAAAAGATAAATTTGACAACAGTAATATCTAGCTGGATTATTCTATATCTATTGCCGTAGTTTACTTATAATAATTATTGAAAATGCTGTGCCGTAACTTCCTACTTTGATGGTTCAAAAACTGCAACCTGAAGGATCGATGCCCTGCTTTGCAGAATACTGCCAACACACTAGGATTTTTCGGATATGTTATCTCTCATCTGGTGCCATTTGTCAGGCGATTTTATCCCCATCGAGTTACATTTTCTGTAACCATCTTTCATGGCACAAAGGGATCCCATGACATGGTGCAAAGACACCATTTGACTTCAAGATGAGGTTTCCACTCTTAAAGGTTTCAGGGCCAAGGCAGTGCTCTAATCCAGCAAGAAACAGGATCAAATTGAAATGATCTGCCTTCGGCTGACCTCAATTAATCACACCATTGCTGCGTGACCCCGCAGTGGCAGGTCTGACCTTCACAATGCTGCCATCCAAACGAGGCGTTATTAAAAGCTGTCCCCTCGTAATGGAGACCATTGAAAATAATACATGTTGCAATTGATAATTCAATGGCTGCAAAAGGGGAATGGGGTTGGGTGATAGGAGCAATATGAAGCCTGGTATTTTTCCAGCATTTTAAATGAGATCTTTTTAATCCCATAAAAAAGAATAATTTTCTAGATCTGAGTAATTCTGTAGATGGTGGCCAGATTTATTGTTCATACACGCAGTTGATTAAATAAAATAGCAATCACACGGAGGAGGTGAACTGACAGATTAGTGGCAAGAATTTATAATCAATCTCTTGAATTACAGAATCTTGCTTGTGAGTGTTGTTTACATTTTTCTCAATCGAAAAAAACATTTTTGTCTTTTGTTTTGAGATACCATTTTCTCAAAAGAAGGCAAAGCATCTTTCTTCCATCATTCTATATCGGTGAGACCAAGCGGAGGCTTGGCGATCGCTTCGCCGAACACCTCCGCTCGGTCCGCAATAACCAACCCGACCTCCCGGTGGCTCAGCACTTCAACTCCCCCTCCCATTCCACATCCGACCTCTCGGTCCTGGGCCTCCTCCACGGCCAGAGTGAGCAACACCGCAAGTTGGAGGAACAGCACCTCATATTCCGCTTGGGGAGTCTGCATCCTTTGGGCTTGAATATTGAATTTTCTCAATTCTGTTAACCCTTGCTGTCTCCTCCCCTTCCCACCTCTCCCTCAGCCCTGGGGCCCTGGCATTCCCTCTATCTCTATCTCTCCCCCACCCTAGTCGCACCAGCTTCTCATTTTCACACCACAAACAGCTTACAATGGCTTGTTCCCTTTATCACCGATACTTTTTTGCATATCTTTCACTCATTGTTCCTTATCTCTCCACATCACCTTCTATATCTCTCGTTTCCCTGATCCCTGACCAGTCTGAAGAAGGGTCTCGGCCCGAAACGTCGCCTATCTCCTTCGCTCCTTAGATGCTGCTGCACCCGCTGAGTTTCTCCAGCTTTTTGTGTACCCCCATCTTTCTTCCACATACTTGTTAAAATATGTCCAGTGCATAAATTTGAAGGCTAATGTTTGTTGAATTGAATTGGATTTAATTGCATTGAAAGATATGGATGGAAACAGGCCCTTTGGCCACCCGAGTCCACGTCAGCCATCGATCACCCGTTCACACTGGTACTACATGATGTCATTTTTCACCCACCCTACACTCTATAGAGGCCAATTAATCTACAAACCCGTACATCTTTGGGATGTGGAAGGAAACCGGAGTGTAAATAGCTCGTTCTAAGCTTCTCCCCAGTCTAGTTTCAGTCAAAAACCACTGAATCAAGCACGTGATCAACTAATCTTTATTTTGACAAAACACAATTACAGTTCAACTACTGTACCTATCCCATCGCGGGTTCGATCCTCGTATCTGCCTGATAAAGCCCTCTAGGCCTCGCTCAAACAGAGACAGTCCAGAAAGTCATGCTGTCCCAAGCGCTCTCCCAGAAGATCGATGCAGGACCTCGTGGCAGCGAACTTTTATAGGTCCCTGGACCTTGAGGGGTCGAACCACATCGGGTTGGCTCTTTGCAATCCAACTACAGATATTGATTAACCCCATACAAAACAGACATTTCCCTAACCCAATAATACAGCGGCTAATATGTTGTATTCAAACAGGGCTTCTCAGGGAAGCAAACATAGCAACATTTACCCTGATCTGCAAGAAAACCAAACAAGGCTCAATACCTCATCCAATCAACATTCGGCAAAGTGTAACTCTGCAACAATAATAATTATTTACAAGGTGTATGTCTGGTTTGCAGTCATCCAATCCATTCTATGCATTTTGCATCTAATTGACAGGGTCTGCAGATGTTCTTATTCTTTTCCTGCAGCTTGGATCTAGGCTCTAGACAAACTGGCACCACTCTGCAGCTTGTCCCAGTTTCCATAGAGAGCACTTCCAAATTGACCAAATCTCCCAGGAGTCCTGAAGCTTTTACCCAATTTTAGAGTCCTAGCCTCTCCAATCTGGCCAGGATTAACAGGAGCATCCGGAGGAAACTCACATGATCACAGGAGACCATGCAAACTCCACTTAGAAACATAGAAACATAGAAAATAGGTGCAGGAGTAGGCCATTTGGCCCTACGAGCCAGCACCGCCATTCAATGCGATCATGGCTGATCATCCAAAACCAGTACCCCATTCCGGATTTTTCCCCATATCCCTTGATTCCCTTAGCCCTAGCTAAATCTAACTCTCTCTTGAAAACATCCAGTGAATTGGCCGTCTGCCTTCTGTGGCAGAGAATTCCACAGATTCACAACTCTCTGGGTGAAAAGGTTTTTCTCATCTCAGTCCTAAATGATCTACCCCTTATTTTTAAACTGTGACCCCTGGTTCTGGACTCCCCCAACATCGGGAACATTTTTCCTGCATCTACCCTGTCAGGTCCTCTAAGAATTTTGTATGTTTCTGTAAATCCCCTCTCATCCTTCTAAATTCCAGCGAATACAAGCCCAGTCGACCTACGCTGCACTCCCTCAATAGCAAGAATCTCCTTTCTCAAACTAGGAGACCAAAATTGCACACAATACTCTAGGTGCGGTTTCACCAGGGCCCTGTACAACTGCAGTAGGACCTCCTTGCTCAAATCGACCTCTGGTTTCTGATGCCATGAGGCAATGGCTCTATCAGCTGCTCCACTGTGTTGCAGCTGTGATAAGTACTGTCCCCACTGGAAGTGCTTTCCAGGCATCCACCCCTCTCTGTGCAAATAAATTGCCATGCACAACTCTTTTAAATGTTGCCCCTCTCACTTTAAAGCTTTGCGCTCTAGTCTTTGACATTTACTCCCTAGGAAAAAGGTTCCAATTGTCTACCCTATCTATTCCACTCCTAATTTTAAATGTTTCTATCATCTCCGCTCAGAGAAAACTATCCAAGTTTATTCCACCTTCTTATAGCTAATGCCCTCTAAGTTAACCAGAGTGGCTTTTATTTATAAAGTGATGAAAATAGTTCATTCAAGAGAGATCCTTTATTTTGCAATCATTGGTGATTAATATAAACTAGAGTGATTTTTTGATTAAACTGTAATGGATGAACTGTGACACATTTGATAATGTTCTCAGCCAGCAGCCAGTTTGAGACTGACCTTTGTTGCTCTGACTCGCTTTATATTCAGGAGTAAGCAGGTTGGGAGAGGACTTTGACAAAGAGGAACTAAAAATCACTGAACAAAGGGTGGTGCAGCGATAGAGTTGCTGCCTTACAGCGCCGGAGATCCAGATTCAATCCTGATTACGGGTTGTGTCTGTACAGAGTTATGCCCCTGTCCCACTTAGGAAACCTAAACGGAAACCTCTGGAGACTTTGCGCCCCACCCAAGGTTTCCGTGCGGTTCCCAGAGGTTTTTGTCAGTCTCCCTAATGGCCGAAAGTGGTTTCCGCTTCTTCTATGTCCCGGTGGATCTCCTTGGTGGAATAAAACTGGGTGAAAAAAAGGTCTTACCTTCCACTACCTGAAACCTCCGGCAACCACCTTCAACTAGCATCGCAACCGGCTTTGACTAAAAAATTACCGATTTTTAAAACGGCAACATATTTTTAGTCGCAGCCGGTTTTTAATTTTTTTAAATAATCGCTGGAACATAGAAGAAGTGGAAACCACTTTCGACCATTAGGGAGACTGACAAAAACCTCCGGGAACCGCACGGAATCCTTGAGTGGGGCGCAAAGTCTCCAGAGGTTTCCATTCAGATTTACTAAGTGGGACAAGGGCATAAAGTACGTTGTCCCCGTGACCTGCGTGGGTTTTCTCTGATTTCCTCCAACACTCCAAAGATGTACAGGTTTGTAAGTATGTTTAAGAAGGAACTGCAGATGCTGGAACAATTGAAGGGAGACAAAAATGCTGGAGAAACTCAGCGGGTGAGGCAGCATCTATGGAGAGAAGGAATAGGCGACATTTTGGGTCGAGACCCTTCTTCAGACTGGTTTGTAGGTAAGTTGGTTTCAGTAAAAATTGTAAGTTGTTCTTCGTGTGTAGTATAATGCTCATGTATGGCGTGATCGCTGGTCAGCACGGACTTGGTTGGCCAAAGAGCCTGTTTCCATGCTGTGTCTCTAAACTAAACTAAATTAAGAAGATGCTATTAAAACCCTGTTGGCTAAAAGTAGTCTAAACTAAAATCACTGTACTTCCCACTTCTATCCCCACTGTCTCCACATACTATCAATGGCAAAGTGGTGCAGCTGCTGTGAGAATCTCTGCCTCCACCTCCCTCATATACAGTGCAGACTAACCTATAACCGGGTGAAAAGATTCCTCCCGATATCCCCTCTAACCTCTTACTCCTTACCATGGTGACGTCGACCAAGATGAAGTCGGAGCGTGGCGACTCTTTGCGCGCTCTTCCCAGATCTAGCGCATGAGAGTTTGAACTGATTGTATCCATTTTAGTTTTAGTTTAATTTAGTTTAGAGATACAAATCTATGTTTAGACATACCATGTCTATGTGTGGTATACCTGATCCATTTGGATAGCTTGCGTTTCATCGTACCCCAGTACCTTAACCTCTGCCATTTACTTACAGACACCGCTACACTGGAGAAATGATTTCTACTGTCTATCCTATCTAGTCATGGTGGCATTCAGTATGGAAACAAAGCCTTTGTCCCAGCTTGTCCATGCCGATCACAATGCCTCAGCTAAGCCAGTTCCATTTCAATGATATTTTATTTTCATGTGTATCTAGGTACAGAGATACATTTGCCTGCATTTGGCTCATGTCCCTTTAAACCTTTCCTATCCAAATAATCCATCCTCCTCATAATTTTGTACATTTTAATGGGGCCCCCCCATCAGCCTCCGATCCAAGGAAAACAACCTCAGTCTATCCTGTTACTCCTCATAGCTGAGCGATTTCATTCCAGTCAATTTACTGGTGAAACCTCTTCTCCTTTCTATACTATGTCGACCAAAACTGCACACAATATTTCAGATGTAGCCTCACCAATAAAGGTTCATCTCTTATATTCAAAGCCCAACAAATGAAGGCTAGGATCCCATATGCCATCTTTACCACCCTATCTACTTATGCTCTCACCTTCATGGATCTTTGCGCCTGTACATCAAGGTCCGTCTGTTGACTGATTCACTCTGCCACAACCATATTTCAAATCTTTAACTTTTGTTCTATTAATATTGCTCTCATCTTTTCCTGGTTCTATTTTCCTTGAGCACCGTCCTAACCTAATGGATAATCATCAAACTGAAGAAGATGCATGGAACTGCAGATGCCGGTTTGAAAAAAAAGACACAAATTGCTGGAGTAACTCTGCGGGTTGGGTTGCATCTCTGGAGGACACGGAGAGGTGATGTTACAGGTCGAGACCCTTCCTCAGACTGATTGCAGTCAGGTGGAGAAAGGTAGAAGAGAGGTGGGGAGAGCGGAACAAAACCAGGCGAGTGATAGGTGGATACAGGTGTGCGGGGAGGATGTGGGTTGATGGATAGATGGGTAGACAAAGGCCAGAGATGGGAAGAGCACAAAAGGCTGTGAGATAAGGAGAGAAGGAGAGAAGATGTGTGAAATATGAAGTCGGAGGAAGGGATAGAGATGGAGGGGGCCAGGGGAAAGGGGAAAGAGTTATTGTTGTTAGTTACCTAAAATTGGAGTATTCAGCATTCAAACTGAAGTGTCTGTTTGTATGTAGATGCTGCCTGATCGATTGAATATTTGAATTTTCTTTTTTTCGTACAGATTTCCAATATGGAAATGCAGCCTCTTTGAATCTCCACTATTCTTGCAATATCTTCATTGTTTAGATTAGATTAGTAATCTAATCAGCACGGAAACAAGCCCTGCAGCCCACCGAATCCACACCGACCAGCGATCCCCGCACACTAACACCATTTCACACACACAAGGGATGATTTTACATTCATACCAAGCCAATTAACCTACAAACTTGTACGCCTTGGGAGTGTTGGAGGAAACCGAAGATCTCGGAAAAACTCACGCGGGTCACGGGGAGAACATACAAACTCCGTACAGACATCACCCGTAATCAGGATTGAACCCGGGTCTCTGGTGCGGTAAGGCAGCAGCTCTACTGCTGCCCACTGTGTTCGTCATGGTCTGTAGTTTGAGTAGTTCATGTTGCAGAAGAATCACTGCAATCTCATTGTGGTGCTTAATGAACATCAGAAAGGATTCAAGCCAGACGACTTAGTTAATAGGAAAAATATGCCCAATGAACTGATAGCAGGGAACAATATTTTCTATTGAATTATGTCTGAAAGCCAGCTCTTTCCACCTCTGGCAGTCCCAATGACTACACAAGAAAACAATCAGCAGGAAACTATTACCTCCTCCACAATGAGCACTCAGCTGGAAAATGTCAGTAAATTAAAAAAAAGCATAAAAGAACGAAATTGTGAACGGACTCTGAATAAAAAAAAACAAGAATGCTCTGAATAAATTAATGGAGCCTCTGTTTTTTCATTTGCTTTAAAATCATGTTATTCACATTTCTAGTTTAGTTTCGTTTATTACCACGTGCACTGAGGTACAGTGAAAAGCGTTTTGTTGTGTGCTAACCATAACTATAACATAAATGATTACAATCGAGCCATCCCACAGTTTACAGATACCTGTAAAAGGGAATAACATGTATGACATTTAGTGCAAGCTAAAGCCAGTAAGGTTCGATCACAGATAGTTTGCGGGTCTCCCATGAGGTAGTAGCTCAGGACTGCTCTCTACGTGATGATAGGATGGTTCATTATTTGCATTAATTTTGCATTAATAAATCACTGGGGGGTCCAAATATTCTGACAACACAGAGAGAGAGATGTAGGTGTGCAGGTACATAGTTCCATGAAGCTGCAGATTCAGGTGGATGGGATGGTGATTAAGGTGTTTGGCAGGCTTTTGGGCACAGGAGTTGGGACGTAATGTTACAGCTACACAAAACGTGAAGGTCACATTTGGAGTACTGGATACTATTCTATCATAACGTTTAAGAAACATTTGGACAGGTACATGGATAGGACAAGATTAAGAGGGATATGGGTCAAACGCAGGCAGATGGGACGTGTGTAGATGGGACATGTTGGTCAGTGTGGGCAAGTTGGGCCGAAGGGCCTGTTTCCACACTGCATGACTCTACGACTCCATGACTCCAGAAGGTGAATAGCCACAGTTTTTTCTCCGGGGTATGGGATTCTAAAAGTAAAGGGCATAGTTTAAGCAATTCATATAATTTCAAGTTAAAAACCTTTCAAGTAAGGTCAATCATATGGGTGAAGGTAGACACAAAATGCTGGAGTAACTCAGCGGGACAGGCAGCATCTCTTGATAGAAGGAATGGGTGACGTTTCGGGTCGAGACCCTTCTTCAGACTCATATGGGTGCTGCACAAGCCATAAGATTGGTCAGGCTGCTAGGAGGTCATGGTTAGGATGCTGAGGGCTGATCTTATAGAGGTGTATTAAATTATGACTGCGTGGGTTTTTGCCGGGTGCTCTGGTTTCCTCCCATACTCCAATGACGTACGGGTTTGTAGGTTGATAGGCTTTTGTAAGACTGTAAATTGTCCCCAGTGTGTAGGATAGTGCTAGTGTGTGGGATGATAGTTGGTCGGCGTGGCCTCGGTGGGATGAAGGGCCTGTTTCCACGCTGCCTCTCTAAACTAATGATTGAATGGTGGAGCAGACTTGATGGGCCGAATGGCCTAATTCTACTCCTATTCCTTATGACCTTATGACCTTATGACCTTATGACCTTCCTTATGACTAAACTAAACTAAACTAAACTAATCTCGCCACTACACACTTCAAACTTTGCGCATTCAGTTGAACAGTTTTTATTCATGCAATTGCGTTATTGTCTCCATTGGGAAGGTCATATAATTTCTCAGTACAAAATTGAGCCCAAACTCAGAACACATTATTGGCATTATTTTTGTCTGTGTAATTACAATGGTTACTAGGGTAACCAAGAGCGCATGCTGGCAACATAATTAAAGTGTCGATAAACAGCATAGCATTTACAGTCAGCCGCATTAGCCCAAGGCTGTTAACCAAATGCATGCTTCTCACATTGGCAGAGTCATTGTCATAGGAAGTTTCATCCAGAGTTGCCTCAATTCAATACAGCAGCGCATTTCTGTCACTGAATTGACGAGCAAAAAAGAAGTGAATCTATTGATTGATTGATTGAAAGGTTGGGCATCAAACCAGGGCAGCTTGCCAAGTCCACGCACACCATCAATCACCCGTTCACACAAAATCTACGCCTCCCCACTTTCTCATCCGCCCCCTACACTCTAGGGGCAATTTGCAGAAGCCAATTAACCTGCAAACCAGCACGTCTTTGGGATGTGGGAGGAAACCGGAGCACCCGGAGAAAACCCACGCGGTCACAGGGAGAATGTGCAAACTCCACACAGGTAGCACCCGAGGTCAGGATCGAACCAGGGGTCTCTGGTGCTGGGAAGCAGCAGGTTCTGATGGCTGATATGTACCATTCCATCTTGAAGTTCTGCCTCTGCAAAATTAACTCTGGAATATTAAAAGGGTGGCCTGGAAATCATCAGGGGATAGTCTAATGACAAGTTCAGTAGTAGGCGAGGGCCCAAGACATTTCCCTCATGTGCTTCACCAGTGCAGAGGCTGGGCTGGGGCTCGAAGATGGTGGAGGGGAGATGCTCAGAGGTCTGGTGAGAAAATGTGAGGGGTTGATCTGTAATGAGGGCTGAGTCCAGATACCTAGGGTCCGTGCGCAAGTGTTAGGGTTGATTTCTGGTGAGGTCTTAGTGTGGATAGTTTGGCAGGTACAGAATTACATGAAGTTGAAGCAGGATCTTTCCCCTCTCACCTTAAACCTACGACCTCTGGTTCTTAATTACCCTACACTGGGGAAAAGGATTCTGTGCATTTACCCTATTTATCCCCCATCACTCTCTGTGTGAAAAAGTTATCCCTCAGGTTCCTATTCAATCTTTCCCCTTTCGCCCTAAACCTATGTTCGCTGCTTCCTGTTTTTATTTCTCCAGAAATACACTCTGTGCATCTACTCTATCCATTCTCTCTCAGCTCTCCCTTCATCAGTCAGAGTATTAAGCATAGCAATTGGGAGGTCATGTTGCAGTTATATAAGACGTTGGTGAGACTGTATTTAGAATATTGTGTTCAGTTCTGGGCACCATGTTATAGGAAAGATATTGTCAAACTTGAAAGGGTTCAGAAAAGATGTATGAGGATGTTGCCAGGACTAGAGTGTGTGAGCTATAGGGAGTGGTTGAGTAGGATGGGTCTCTATTCCATGGAGTGCAGGAGGATGAGGGGAGATCTTATAGAGGTGTACAAAATTGAGAGAGGAATAGATCGGGTAGATGTCTTTTGCCTAGAGTACTGTAATCGAGGCTCAGGGGATATAGGTTTAAGGTGATGGGGAAAAGATTTAATAGGAATTCAATGGGTAACTTTTTCACATAAAGGGTGGTGGGTGTATGGAACAAGCTGCCAGAGGAGGTAGTTGAGGCTGGGACTATCCCATCGTTTAAGAGACAATTAGACAGGTACATGTATAGGACAGGTTTGGAAGGATATGGACCAAGCGCAGGCAAGTGGGACTATTGTAGCTGGGACATTGTTGGCCGGTGTGGATGAGTTGGGCCGAAGGTCCTGTTTCCACACTGTATCACTCTATGATTCTCATGATTCTCTACAACTTGATACGGTCATCACTTATCTCCCTATGTTCCAGGGAATATAATCCTAGCCTGCCCAACTTCTCCTGTAGCTCAGGGCCTCAAGTCCTGGCATCTTCCTCATAAATCTTCTCTGCATCATTTCCAGTTTAACAACATCGTTGCTTTAGCAGAGTGACCAAAACTAAACAAATTACTCCAACTGTGGCCTCACGGTTGTCTTATCCAGCTTGTAAAATAACATCCCGACTTCTATAGGCAATACCCTGACTGGTGAAGGCTAATGTGCCAAAATCCTTCTTGTCCACCTTATCTACCTGCGATGCCACTTTCAAGGAATTATGCATCTACATCCCTAGATCCTTCTGCTCTACAATACTCCCCAGAGCCCAGACATTTACAGTCAAGGTCTTGCCCTGGTTAGACATCCGAAAATGAAGCATCTCATATTTGTCTGTGTTAAACTCCATTAACCACTCCCTGCCCACTTTCCCAACTGATCAAGATCCTGCTGTAACCTTTGATAACCATCATAGCTATTAACTATACCATCTTAGCTATTAACTATACCATCTTAGCTATTAACAATACCTCCCACTTCAGTGTCATCTGCAAACCTACTAATCATCTCATCCAAATGTTTCAAATTATAATAATTTTTTTCTGGGCCTCTGCTTTTAATAGTAAGATTAAATGAGAACTTATCAGTTTTGATCCTTATTTGATGAGGAGTTACGATGAGGGATTACGTGAAGAAGCCCCGCCAGAGCGCATGCTTGTCATACTTCAAAGCAGTGGCATGAAAACACAGAAACCCAATAGCCGAAGTAACATAGTAAGGCTTTTAGAAGACTAGAACTACCAGATGATCCTTTAGATTATGAGGGTGGGAGCGGAGGGCGCGTAATCCCTCATCGTAACTCCTCATAAAATAAGGATCAAACTTCAAACTGGTAAGTTCTCGTTTAATCTTACTATTTTACTTCGGAGTCATGTGAGTGACTACGTGAAGATTTCAAAGCTCTGTGATTTCATGCGCAGATACAGTTCCATACGACACACTGCCTTGGTTGAAACAGGATAACCAAATAATGTATCAAACATTGTTTAATTTATACAATCAATGTCTTAAACAATAGCATTTCACACTACAGTAAAAACCCCTCTTTCACAGGGGAAATTACAAAGGAGAACTCAAACAGAACCCAAAACAGCTTGCCCAATCTTTGCATTGCGAGGACAGGTTTGTCAGAAACCTTAAAAGGTTCCTTAACTGGACTATCCTGCGGTGAGGATTTGGCCTAATGGCACTTCCTGCGCCTTTGCTGCATACGTTGATGCCGCCCTGGTGGAGTGATTTAAACACATCGGTGTCTACTCCAGAAAAATGCAAACCTGTTTCGGTCATCTAGCAATAGCTTGTACTGACACCTTTGTATGAGGTTTTATGTGGCTGATGACCATCGCTGTTTCTGAGCCTCTGAGACTGTTGATGACCTTGATATTATTAGCTCAGATGCGTAATTACATATAGTCTTAGATCTATGGGTATATTTTAAGCATATTTTGGTTCCAGCCATCCCTGGCCTGCTCTGTTTGATTAGATCGTATGCATAAAACATAATATCATCTACAGAAGAATGCATTCCAGTCATACCTTTTGCAATATTTGGACCCATAATGCAGCACCATGAACATGATCACTTTGAGCATTAACTTCCTGAAAGGCAGAGATGTAATTGGAGCCCATTGCCAAAGCAGTGTGAGAACTAGGCTCACATCCCAGATTTCTGAATATGTATGTCTGGGACGGTTTTATTAAAATACCTCCTATGAATCGGCCGCCAATAGATGAGATCCGACAGAGGGTTGTCCAGACCCTTGCCCTAAGTAGGAGGACAAAGTTCTTCTAGCACTGTAAATTGCACTATAGCTTAACTGCTCGTCAAAATGCAATGTAGCCAGGAACTCCAATACATCCAGTATGCCTGCAACTTATGATACGATATATGTAACTGTAAACAGGACATCTCCCATTTCTTAATATGAGATACATATTGTTTTTTTTAGTACTATCTCTCCAGACCAGCGTAATCACATCGACGGTTCTACTCAATAGTCTGAGTCTCTGGAGCAGTCTGGTCAGAAGATACAAATCAATAAATTACTATGCTCATGTAAAGGGGAACTTTCCTCCCGTCCCAGTGTGAACCAACAAGTTACTGTAATTGGGATGATCATGAATGCTGTGTCATCATCTCAACCCAATGGCACCATGCTGTGTGGACCAGTTTAGAACCCACTAAACACCTAAGTGTAGTCATACTCTATTTTGGTGTGACATTGATTGAATGAGGAAGAAATGGGGAAAGCGTAAGAACGTACATCCCCAATGTAGCGAGAATGTATCCTCCGCTACTGCCCCTAGATTTAGTTCCCATGCCGAATACAGGTACTGGTAATTTAACCTAGATGCAACAGATCTATGTCTGGCAATCCATACCAGCTAACAATGATTTTGAAACTTGGATTCTTAATTCATTTTATGTTTGTCATGGAATTTACATGACCTTGTGTCTGCAACTTTCGCATTATCTCTACCTGATAGGTAAATATCTGAGACCCAGATGTTCCTTGTAATGCACCAGTGCCAGATAAGGCTAGGCAGACTGTTACAGAATAATGACCTCATTCTACCCATGTGATTGATATGGGTACCAGCTGTGGTATTGTGAATCTGAAGCTGCACATGCAATCATGCTTTGTTTAACAGAATTCTTTAGGCCTTAGAATGCACCCTAGATTTACCCCAGCCTCTGCAGTTTACCCCAGCCTCTGCAGGGTTAATGCTTCTTTCACATTTTATCTGCCGCCCCAGCCAGACTTGATATCAGTGACTCCTCATCCTGAAGCTCACATCAGTTTGTAAACTAAGGTTATTGAGTCAGAATGTTGCTAGTACATCACGAGACATTAGTTACAATTTTGACCATAGCCAAAGTACTGTCATGTTAATTAACCAATGATGACCTCAAATAGCCAATCATTCTAAATGGTACTAATCTAAGTTTAATTAGATGGGTGAGGCCTAACCTCTCAACAGGTGTGTGGTAGCTGAATATTGATCTTTCAGATCTATGGCTGCCAATATAACACCCCTTTTTTATCCAAGTTACAATACTGAAATTTTTATTTAAACCTTTTATACTGGACCTTAAGGGTTAAGCATGTTCCGGCCCAGAATGACTCGACACCCCACCATCGTCCTTTTGGCTGGGGAATTGGACACAATTGTTAAGGCTGATATGCATCATCCACCTAAAGGGTTAGTGGTATTGAACCCCAATACAAAACTGTGTCTATTTCGTACGAGTGGATGTACTTCCGAGATACCTATTCGAGATCCCCGGATACAGTCCAATATTCACTTACTGTTTCATAATCTGAAAGGATATGGTTTTTGAGGTGGCATCCTGGCCTCAGTTTTAGTCTCATTGTCCAGGTATTCCCCTGGGTACTAGAGGATCTGCGCAAGGCTGTGCACCGTGGGTTGAGCGTAGGCTGGATATTTATTCGTAAATATTAAACTAACAAATGGGTATAATTCCTGCTTCCACCAGTTATTTATTTATTTATTTGTTAGGTCTTTTGCAGCCTTAATTCATGTGCCTTCACGATGCGCTCCTTTAGAGCGATGCACAGTAAACAGGTGTTTGATATGTGAATTTTTTCGCCATTATGAAGTCCTGGAACTGGTGAGGACCATTAATTTGCTGGCCAAATTGTCATCCCCAACTTCACTGGTATGGTAAATTGCTAACCACATCTGGGACACCTGGAGCGTGGCTCTTGTGTTTTGGTGTATGCACATAAGCAGTGACACCAACTTCAGGGTCAGCATTCTATTGCCCTGGTTGTCCCGGCTGATGCGCACGGGAGGTCACACACAGCCCTAAACGAGGTGCTGGTGTGATGGGTCCCCAAATTTCAGGGTCCGTATCCTACTGCCCTGGCTCTCCCGGCTGATGCTCACGGGAGGTCATACACACAGCCCTGTTAACAGGTGCTTGTGGCACGGCTCTCCCGTAGGCCTGCACTGTGAAAAGTTCAGTGTCAGCAACCCATTGACCCGAACTGGTCTGCCCTTTGCCACAGGGGGACCTTGAGCAGCCCTGTCCCAGGCGCTGCTGGTGCGGCTCTCCGTAGGCCAGCTCTGTGACAGATACGGCGTCAGTAGCACACTGACCCGTCCTGGTCTCCCCCTCCAGCAGGGAGACCTTGAGCAACCCTGTCCTAGGCGTTGCTGGCGCCGTCTCTCGTAGAGGCCGGCGCTTTTTCCATGAAGCAGCCCTGTTCCAGGCATTGCTGGCGCGGCCTGTCCCATAGGCCCGCGCTATTATAGTGGAGTCTCACTAATTTGGTAGTGTGAATTTGTAAAGGGTGAAATACCCTTATTATCGAAGAGGAACCCTTGCAGCCTGACTCACCTGAGTTCCAATAGGGCTGCACAAGTTCTCTCTCCCTCCAATTTACCTCCATGCCTGGGGCACCGTGTCTGTGAGTTGCTGACCGACTGTCAGTGACTCTAGCGTTATTTAAATGACAACCCCGCAGGCTGGAAGCCACTGACTGCTTTGTCAGCGGCTGTTATCAGGAAACCCGATCTTTTTGCCGGCTATCCGCTTCTGCGGTCGAACCGGGGCTCCCCCCCCCCCCCCCCCCCCATAGGCGGCTTAGGCATCGGACCTCCGATAAATCCGGCAGGAAACCTGTGTAAAGAGAGGCTCCTGCTCGAACAAAGAACGCTGGTAAGTAAAAAACACTTACCACCTAGGTTGAAACTTATCGCCGGCAGGAGCGTTGCCCCACCAGTCCGGTGCTTGCCAATGCGTCTGACGTAATGACGCGCATGCGCTCTGGCGGGGCTTCTTCACGTAGTCACTCACGTGACTCTGAAGTAAAATTAGTATTATACTCTTGTAATGAAGATGACCAATGGTTTTAAGATCAGTTTTGGTTTCTACAATTCAGTGGCTGCTGAATGTAACTTGACTTGCAACTCCCTGGCTAATAAGCAAATGTTAAAGATTACTCTTTGTAAAATAGAGAAGTAATCAATAGCAGCATAACATTAGCGGGCTTCGAGAGAGTTAGATTAATCTACCCTTAAAATGGAGGCTGGGGAAATTAGCTTTATACGTCCCTAAATTACCAGGACAAGTCTCAATACTGAAGACCAGGATAACTCTGTTTTTAAAGACTCATGTAAAACTGATTCACTGTGGCTCTATTCTTGAAAAGGATGTGCCATCCTCTTTATTAAAATACTCTGAGCCAAGGTGATGATGAATTAAACTACTTTGCACAAGGGCAGCATGGTGGCGCAGTGGTAAAGCTACTGCCTCACAGCGCCAAAGACTCGGGTTCAAACCTAACTACAGGTGCTTGTCCGTGCAGAGTCTGTACGACCTTCCCCTGACCTGCATGAGTTTTCTTAGAGATTTTCAGTTTCCTCCCACGCTCCAAAGACGTATGGTGTTGTAGGTTAATTGTCTTGCTATAAATGTAAAAATTGTACCCTGTGTGTGTAGCATAGTGTTACTGTGTTGGGATCACTGGTCAGTGCGGACAAAGGACCTTTTTCCTCACTGTATCTCTAAACTAAACTAAATTAGAACCCGGAGCACATCTTGCTGAGAATGTCACAAAGTAAGAATTTATCGCTGGTGAAGGCTTACTTCTAAAACCTAATGTCACAGGCAGGGGAAAAGAAGAGGAGATGATTTTTTTGAAATGAAAGATCTGCACTGACAGCATACAAGCCAAAAGCCGGCGCAAGGATTGAGAAAGCACAATGAATGAATTATGCCTTGAAATAGGAGGCAGGTAGTGGAGAATGTATCCTTTAAAGAACGGATGCATTTTCTCTATGTAAACCTCTTCTCACTTCCAGTCAGTGTGCTGTTCTTTGATTGAAAGTGACAGCATGGAAACAGGCTCCCCTTGGCCCACCCAGTCCATGCCGACCATTCATCACCCATTCACACTGGCTCTATGTTAACCCACGTTTACATCTGCTCTCTACACACTAGGGGTAATTTGCAGAGGCCAATTAACCTAGAAATCCGCACGTCTTATTTCTGGATGGTTGAGATGGTGGGATTCAAGCTCTGTGCTCTTTGATAGAAACAGACATTTCACGGACTCTAGGAAACCCTCTAGGCATCTGTTAAAAGCCTCGATACCCAAAGTGATTTTGGTGTGACTGATTGATCACATCATTATCTCGCTATACAATCGATTTTGAATGAATTGCTTGCTGCCATTATCCATTGAACATGCCTCTGTTGTTGTGTGATAACCACACAAGGTAACGCAATCTACTCAATGAGGTTAATGGAGTCATGTTATTAATCCTTGAAAGAATGACTATCGCAGGCTCTTCACACCATGCCGGTTAGTTTCCTGGAGATGACCAAAAATCGAACGAAAATTACAGATTATACATCAAATGTTTCTTCATAGGGTGAGAGGGGAAAGATTCAATAAGAACCTCAGGGGCAATATTTTCACACAGAGGCTGATGGGTGTATAGATTGGGCAGCCGGAGGAGGTACTATAACAGTATTTAAAATACACTCAGACAGGTACATCGTCAGGAAAGGAATAATGAGAGGCTTAGATAGTGTGGACGTGGAAAGGATGTTTCCAGTAATGGGAGAGCCTAGGACCAGACGGCACAGCCTCAGAACAAAAGGACGTATAATTAGAATGGAGATGAGTAATAATTTATTTAGCCAGAGGGTGATAAATCTGTGGAATGCATCATCACTAACGGTTGTGGAGGCCAAGACATTGGGTATTTATGAAGCAGAGATTGATAGGTTCTTGATTGGGAAGGATGTCAAAGGTTAAGGGGTGAAGGAAAGAGAATGGGGTTGAGAGGGAAAAATAGGTCAGCCATGATAGAAAGGCAGAGTAAACCTGATGGGCCAAATGGACTAATTCTGCTCCTGTGTCTTATGGAATTATGGTCTTATGGATATGGGCCAAACATGGGCAAATGCTTAAATGAGGCATCTTGGTCGGCCTGGATGAGTTGGGCCAAAGAGCCTGTTACTGAGCTGTCTTTCTCTTTGACTATAAACCTGGACTGGGATTGATAGATTTTGTTTTGAGACACCAAGAGAATCAAGAGATTGGGTGAGAAAGTGAATACAGCACAGAATTATTGAATGGAGAAGCAGAAAGAAAGAATACACACCTGCATCAATTTCTCTTAACTTATGTCTGTATACTGGGCACACACAGGCTGAATCCTATTTATTTTGCTACCACCTTTATCCAAGATAATTTAAAATTTGGTGTCGCAGTTGCTAAAACACTTTGGACAGGATAGCAATTCTCAGTTTGATTAAAAAGCACATTGTTCCCACGAATTATTGACATTGAAATGGTGCGGAATAAATGTAGTCCAATGTATGATGTGTAAAATGGTATTTACAAAGCTTTGAATTAAAGTTTCTCTTTATTCCTTGTTCATACTGTGGTAATATATGTTTTGAAACATGCCGAGATTTTACGATCTGGCTATTAATTTTACATTTGTATTCTTGGCAATACCTGAAATTATTTCAAAAAAGGTTGTTCACAGAACCCCGAGGTCTTAACTTCCTTCCCACCCTTACGTAGTTCAGAAAATCAAATAATTGTTCTTCAGACACCAGGGACAGGACAGTGGCATAGCTGGTCGAGCCGCTGCCTCAAAGCGCCAGAGAGCAGGTTTGATCCTGACATTGGGTGCTGACTGTGTGGGGTTTGCAGGTTCTCCCTGTGACCGCGTGGGTTTACTCCCACATCCCCAAAACGTGTGGGTTTGTTGATTAACTGTCCCTCTGTAAAATGCCTCTACTGTGTAGATGAGTGGTAGAATCTGGGGGAATTTGATAACAATATGGAGAGAATAAAATTAGATTGGATTAGAAGTTCTTGGACTTTCTCCACAATTTACTCCATTGACGCCGCTTTAAAAGTCCTGGCCAAGAGGTTTGTGCAGTGAGGCAACACTGTTTAAGGTGGAGAACTGTGTAAAAGAGCACAAACTCCAACTAAGCTTTGAACTACATGGGCTATTATTGGTATTATTGCACTTTTATTGTTTGTTAGTTTTTTGTGTACAGTAAGTACGTGTGCATGTGTGTGTATAAATATAAACACACATATATATTAAACAAAAGCTCAGTATGTTATATATACACATACCCAAATACACACACACACATACACTCACACACACACACATATATTTATGTTCAGTTTGAAGAAGGGTCTCGACCTGAAACATTGCCTATTCCTTCTCTCGATAGATGCTGCCTCACCTTCTGAGTTCCTCCAGCATTTTTGTCTACCTTCGATTTTTCCAGCATCTGCAGTTCTTTCTTAAATACGTATATTTATATATATATGTGTGTGTGTGTACCTATATGTATATATATGAGTACCTATATGTATATACGTGTGTGTGTATGTACTGTATATGTGTATGTGTGTATGTGTATGTGTATATATACTGAACTTCTTTCCATTTATTATATTGTTTTAGCGTATATTAATGCACTATGTTTGCATATTTTGTTGTGCTGCTGCAAGTGAGAATTTGATTGTTCTATCTGGGACATATGACAATAAAACACTCTTGAGTCTTGAAATCGCCCTGTCAGCATAAATTGAATATTGTGGGATGTGCAAATGAAAATTAATTTCCAGCTCACAGCTCATTAAAAAGGCCAATTAATGTCTTGTTTTGCTTCATCATTGATATTAATGTCCCAGTCTGGTGGAGAAGGCTTTAATGATCATTGTTTTTGCCACTAAAGCACATGGAGGCTGCAAGGTGTCTATTTCTGTTCCTTGTTGCATCCATCTGTTGTTGAATAAAGATAAACTTGAAAAGTTCAGTTGCATAGCGTTGTTTTTTTTCATCAGCATAAAGCTGTTGATTTTTCTTTGAATAGGGCATTTATGACTATTTTGGGTTGTTCTGCATAGTAAAAAGTTTAGGGAGGAAGGAACTGCAGATGCTGGCTTAAACCGAAGATAGACACAAAATGCTGGAGTAACTCAGCGGGACAGGCAGCATCTCTGGAGAGAAGTGAATGGGTGACGTTTCATTTTGTGTCTATACAAAGTTTAGGTAATTACTTTCTCTTTGGTCATCTTTGCAATCCCAAGCAACACACGTCATGTCTGGTCATATGGGGTAATGTCATTATCTATGCAATACCCCTTTAGGGCATCTCAGGGGAACCTTGGCTTTGATTCACACAGTGTGCATTACTGTCCGATTCAACTCTACCCCCATTGAGGACAATGGACTTTGTCTATGGAACTGCAGTCAATAAGAACCAATGTAATCTATTAATCCCAATTACAATTTCAATATGGGAGGTGTGAAAGAATTAAGAGATTCCTGTTAATTTTCCGATCTCCCACCTGTGCATGCGTTTCATAACATTATCAATCAACTCCAATGGAAGCCAAGTTCTGCTGTGATACATTACAGAGAGACTTCATATTCAGGCAGGGAAATCTACTGTAGGGGTGTGGAGCTTCATTTTGGACTTTGTCTATGGAACTGCTACACCACAATGTTGAGAACTATTTTCTGCACTTTGTACTTTCTCATTTTCTCTATTAATTGCACTTGAGTTTGACTTGATAGTGTCTATGTATGATACATCGATCTGTTTGGACAGCAGGCAAAACAAAGTTTTTCACTGTGCCTTGGGACATGTGACAATAATAATCCTAAACCTGACCACATTCTGGGGCACTGAGGTGTTCCCAGCAGAGTGCTAGACCAGGACATAGCCCAACAACAACTTGAGAGCAGTCCCAAACTACTATCTACCTCATTAGAGAACCTCGGACTATCTTTGATTGGACCTTATCTTGCACTAATTGATATTCCCTTATCATGTATCTGTACACTGCGAATGGCTCGATTGTAATCATGTATTGTCTTATCGCTGGATGGTTACCATGCAACCAAAGCTTTGCACTGTGCCTTGGTGAAAACTAAACTGATAAACTAAACTGAACTCGCCTGACCCCCTGTTCCCCAGAGAATAGGATCATTCTCAAAGTGAAAACATTCAGCGTCCGGCTTGTTCCAACCAAATCTCTGGACCTTGATCACAAATGAAATAAGACGCAGTCAATAAGAACCAATGTAATCTATTAATCCCAATTACAATTTCAATATGGGAGGTGTGAAAGAATTAAGAGATTCCTGTTAATTTTCCGTTCTCCCACCTGTGCATGCGTTTCATAACATTATCAATCAACTCCAATGGAAGCCAAGTTCTGCTGTGATACATTACAGAGAGACTTCATATTCAGGCAGGGAAATCTACTGTAGGGGTGTGGAGCTTCATTTTGTCAGAATTCAAATTTTACATCGGAGGTAGTCTTAAGAAGGACCCCAACACAAAACATCATCGAAGATAGACACAAAATGGTGGAGTAACTCAGCGGGTCAGGCAGCATCTCAGGAGAGAAGGAATGGGTGAAGTTTCGGATTGAGACCCTTCTTCAGACTGAGAGGCCGGGGAGAGGGAAACTAGTGATATAGAAGGGTACAAAGAGCATGTAAGGTGTGAAAAGGACAGATCAAAGCAGATGATGAGCAAAGAAAATGTACAATGGTTCATTGTTGGCTGTGGGGAAGTTGACAATGAGATGTATGAACAGTATAATTAATCAGAAGGACAGTGAAACTAATAGGAGAAGTCATGTGGGGGAGGGAGACAGGGGATGCAAGGGTTACTTGAAGTTAGCAAAATCAATAATCTTACTGCTGGGTTGTCAGCTGCCCAAGTGAACTATGAGATGCTGTTCCTCCAGTTTACCGTTGTCCTCACTCTGGCAGTGGAGTACCAGGACTGCAAGGTCAGTATGGGAATGGGAGGGGAAATTAAAGTGTTTAGCACCCGGGGAAACATCATTTGTGCTTCTCCCCCCACAGATACTGCCTGCCCTGGTTGACATCCTCCAGCACTTGTTCTTGTTCAAAGATCACATGTTTTGTAGCCACAGATATTGACTTCAATCCACCTTGGAGTAAATAACCACTCTGTTTCTCATTGATGGAGCAACTTTTTTATTATTATTATTCACATTATACTTATGGGCGCCTTTCAAAGATTCTCAAGGATGCCTTACAAAATTTAATAAGCAGATTCCAAAACATATAAGCAGAATAAACAAAAAAAAACAAAAAAAAAACAGTAGGGACATCAACAACACACAATTCAAACTTTATGGTAGTGTTCAATGTTTCACTTAACTGTTTGTTCATAAAGTACTTTATTTTGGGCATGTAAGTACAGCCATCTGATTATTGATTAAAACATCCAAAGCCTTTGCCAGTAATGTTTTAATGGAGTGAAATAGCTGATGTTGAAAAGGTTCTCTTTGTCATATCATTAGAGATGGGCATGGGGCCAGAATAAACTGCAGGAGCTGACTATTGCACTTAAACCAGATGCTGCCTCAGTCTAATTCAATCTAAACATTAAAATAAAACTGATCAATTAAGAAAAATAAAGTAGGATGTTCATGATCGTTCCCCCGGCATCTGCATTAGTTTCCGCTGGATTTGTTTTATGAATATTGATGGCTCGTTCAGGCAATAGGCCCTGTAACTGTTCCAGAGTGGACCAGCATCATTCAACCCAGCTATTGGAAGGCTTCTACAAGGAACCGCAGATGCTGATTTACTAAAAAAAAAGACACAAGTGCTGGGGTAACTCAGCGGGTCAGGCAGCATCTATGCGTTATCCAGAGATGCAGCCTGACCCATTGAGTTAGTCCTACACTTTGTGTCTTTTTTTAATTGAAAAGCTTAACTGGATATGGTGGCTTGTAGTTGTGTAGATGTGATGTGTAGTTGTGTTAACTGCAGGTGCTGGTTTAAACCGAAGATAGGCACAAAATGCTTGAGTAACTCAGTGGGACAGGCAGCATCTCTGGAGGGAAGGAATGGATGACGTTTCGGGGCGAGACCCTTTTTCAGATTGAAGAGGGTCTCGACCTGAAAAGTCCCCCAATTCCTTCTCTACAGTGATGCTGCCTGTCCCGCTGAGTTACTCCAGCATGTTGTGTCTATCTATGGTGACTTTAGCTACCTGTTTCAAATTTGATTGGCTACATTACTCATTAATATTCTTACTTACATCAGATTGTTACCCGATATGTTAGACTTCCCAGTGAAAATTAAATTCGAAGCACATTTCTCATACATGAATGGAGATACTACATACAGTTCTGGTTTAGTGAGGGCTGTCTATATTTGGGCAATGTTGAAGGCTATATGAAAAGAATACATGTATTTTCCTTGCTTGAAGATAGTTAGGAGATTGTTTAGTTTAGTTTAGAGACACAGCATGGAAATAGGCCCTCCAGCCCACCGAATCCATGTTTTTTGTTGTTGTTTTTTTGTTTATTTTATTAGAAGTTAATACATTACAAAACAGTACAGTGGCACCTAATTTTAGGTGTCAGCTATGTCATAGGCAAAAGGATTTGAGTATAGGAGTAGGGAGGTTTTACTTCAGTTGTACAGGGTCTTGGTGAGACCACACCTGGAGTATTGCGTACAGTTTTGGTCTTTAAATCTGAGGAAGGACATTATTGCCATAGAGGGAGTGCAGAGAAGGTTCACCAGACTGATTCCTGGGATGTCAGGACTGTCTTATGAAGAAAGACTGGATAGACTCAGTTTATACTCTCTAGAATTTAGGAGATTGAGAGGGGATCTTATAGAAACTTACAAAATTCTTAAGGGATTGGACAGGCTAGATGCAGGAAGACTGTTCCCGATGTTGGGGAAGTCCAGGACAAGGGGTCACAGCTTAAGGTTAAGGGGGAAATCCTTTAAGACCGAGATGAGAAAGACTTTTTTCACACAGAGAGTGGTAGGTCTCTGGAACTCTCTGCCATAAAGGGTAGTTGAGGCCAGTTCATTGGCTATATTTAAGAGGGAGTTAGATGTGGGTCCTAGTGGCTAAGGGGATCAGAGGGTATGGAGAGAAGGCAGGTACGGGATACTGAGTCGGATGATCATATTGAATGGCGGTGCAGGCTCGAAGGGCCGAATGGCCTACCTCTGCACCTAATTTCTATGTTTCTATGTTTCTATAACGTAATACATTCTAGGTACAACCTATGTACAACCTATGTTTTTGAAAAGGAAGTAAAAAAAGACAAGAGGTAGAGAGAAGAAAAAGCAGAAAAATAGATAGTAGAAAATAGAAAAACGTGAAGTGTGTGTATAAGAAAAGAAAAAGTAGAAAGTAGAAATAGGAGAAAAAGACCCTTAAAAAAGAAAAATTTCAAATCTTTGTTCGGAGATGTAATTGTTTCCACGACCGGACCTGAAATCTGTAATCTTTACGGTGCTGCTGCATCACATGATTCCATGTTGACCATAGATCGCCCGTTCACACTAGTTCTATGTTATCCCACTTTCTCCTCCACTCTCTGCACACTAGGGGCAATTTACAGAGGCCAATTAACCTAGAAAACTGTAATAAAAAGGAACTGCAGGTGCAGGTTTATTATCAAAGATAGACACAAAATGCTGGAGTAACTCAGCGGGTCAGGTAGCATATCTAGAGAAAATGGATCGGTTACATTTCGGGTCAGAACCTCCCCTTCAGACTGAAGATGGATCCCAACACGAAACATTACCTGTTCATTTTCTCCAGAGATGCTGCCTGACCCACTGAGTTACTCCAGCATTTTGTAGCTATCTTTAACCTACAAACTTGCACATCTTTGGAATGTGGGAGGAAACCAGGCACCCAATGAAAACCCACGCAGTCACAGGGAGAATGTACACACTCCACACAGACAGCACGGTCAGGATCGAACCCGGGTCTCTGGCGCTGTGAGGCCACGGATGCATTAACTGTGCCACTGTGCCGTTGGCAGTATTCTAATGAAAAAGACGGCCAATATATAAGAACGCACCAAGGTTTTAATGAATAAGCACGGCACAGTGGCGCAACTAGTAGAGTTGCTATCTCGCAGCTCCAGAGACCTTGGCTCGATCCTGACTTTGGGTGCTGTCTGTATGGAGTTTGCATGTTCCCCCTGTGACTGCTTGGGATTCTTCTGGGTGCTCTGGTTTCCTCGTACATTCCCAAAAATCACAGGGGTTTATAGGTTAATTGGGCTCTGGAGTGTAGAGAACAGATGCAAAAGTGGGATAACAATAAACCACTGCCACTGGGCAATCGATGGACAGCAAGGACTAGGTGGCCTGAAGGCCCTGTTTCCACACGTCATCTTTTAATCTTTCAATCATTCAATCAGAAACCCTTGATAAACTAATTTAGTAAATCAAGGTTACATTTTATATGGTGGGCATTTGCGGGGGGGGAGGGGGGGGGGAGGGGGGAGGGGGTGGGGGGTTAGTACTTGCTCCTTCAAAAATGCTGCTTTCCATTTCAAAAACAAATGGGAGGTTGTGAACAACTGCAATTGCTTCTACCTCTCCAGAGAACAGGTCTGACTTAACTTCTCCAGAACGTTCATTTCAGAGTTGCGTGGTTTAATAATTCAACTAAATTAATGTGTTCAGATCTGACAAGTTGAAACATAATAATATGATTCTATAATTAGTGTCGAGCTTTTCACCTGGCGCACAGTGGCGGGTTGCCCCTCCACGTTCAAATCCAGTGATTTTAATGAAAATCTAATGTTGCATGAGAACTAGAGAATTAGACAGGGGGCAGGTAAAACATCACTCCATCTACTTCAGAATTATTTGGATTGCTGTTTAATGAAAGGAAACCGCCTTGAAACACTAGGTCTGTTTCTCCCTTGACAGTTGTGGTTGAACTTGGTGAGTGGTTCCAACATGTTCTGTTTTTGCTTCGGGTTTCCAGTATCTGCAGTATTTTATTCTTGCATGACTCTCAAGCTTTAGCATTTCAATGGTCATTTAGAGCCATGGAGTCGTACAGCATGGAAATAGGCCCTTCAGCCCAACTTGTCCATGCTGACCAAGGTTCCCATCCCAGCTGATTCCATTTTGACCCATATATCTCCTCTAAAACCTTGTCTATTCATGTACCTGTCCAAATGTCCTTTAAAAGCTGTTATAGTACCTGCCTCAAGCACCTCCTCTGGCAGCTCCTTCCATGTACCCCTCACTCACGGTGTGATAAATATGCCCCTCCAGGTTCCTGTTAAATCTTTCCCCTCTCACCTTAAATCTATGTCCTTGATTCCCTACCCCACGTAACAGTCTCTGTGCATTCACCCTGTCTACCCCCCTCATTATTTTAATCACCTCCATAGATTTCCACTCAGCCTCCTGTGCTCCATGACTTCAGCGTCTCAATTAAACAATAACCTAGAGAAGCAACTTTGGTTTCCTCCCACACACCAAAGACATGCGGGTATGTACAGTAGGTTAATTGGCTTGGTGTATGTATAAATTGTCCCTGGTGTGTGTGGGACAGTGTTATTGTGCGGGGATCGCCGGTCGGCGCGGACTCGGTGGGCTGAAGGGCCTGTTTCCGCGCTGAATAATGATAAGAACAAAATCAACAATTGTCTACATATTACGTCATGAACAGAGATTGCAGACACGAGGATCTGCAGATGCTGGAGTCTTGTGTGGAACCCAAAGTGCTGGAGGAACTCAGCAGATCAGGCAGCATCTCTTGAGCATATGGCTAGGTGATGTTTTTGGGTTGAGTCCACTCTTCAGATTGAATCAGTCTGAAAGATCTTTCTAGAAGTGTGGCACAGTGGCACATCTGGGAGAGTTGCTGCCTCAACTCACAACTCTAGAGACCTTGGTTCAATCCTAACCTTGGCAGGTGTCTGTCGGAGTTTGCATGTTCTCCATTAGACCACATTTTCTCTGCCTGCTCCACTTTCCTCCCACATCCCAAAGATGTGCGGTGTTTGTAGCTCGAGTTAGAGTAATAGAATAGTAAGATTAAATGAGAATTTACCAGTTTGAAGTTTGATCTTTATTTTATGAGGAGTTACGGTAAGCGATTACGTGAAGAAGCCCCGCCAGTGCCCCTGCACGTCAATCTTCAAAGCAGCGGCATGAAATCACAGTAACTACAGTCAAAGTGATATAGTAAGACTCAGAAGACTGGAACTACCAGATGATCTTTGCGATTATGAGGGCCGTGAGCGGAGGGCACGTAATAGCTCACCGTAACTCCTCATAAAATAAAGATCAAACTTCAGACTAGTAAGTTCTCGTTTAATATTACTATTTTACTTCAGAGTCACGTGAGTGATTCTGTGAAGATATCAAAGCTCTGTGATTTCATGTCGTAGATCCAGTTCCATATGACACACTGCTTCAGTTGACACAGGATAAACAAAATAATGTATTGAACATTGTTTGCATTATACAAATGAATGTTTTTAATAATAAAAGAACAGTAATAACCCCTCTCTCCCAGGGGGAAATCACAAAACAGAACCCAAAACAGCATGCCCAAATCCTTCCGTTGTGAGGACAGATTTCTCATAAAACCGTGAAAGATTCCCTTCACTGGACCATCCTGCAGCCCCGAGGATTTGGTCTAAAGGGACGTCCAGCGCCTTCACTGCGGATGTTGACACCACCCTGTTGGAGTGAGATTTAAATACATCAGTGTCTACTCCAGCACAATCCAAAACCTGTTTCAGCCATCTAGAAATGGTTTGTACCGACGCCTTTCTATGAGTATTTTTGTGACTGACGAGCATCATTGTTTCGGAGCCTCTGAGACTCTTGGTGACCTCAATATATTGACGCAGGTGCGTAACTACACAGTTTCAGGTCAATGGGGTACGCTTTAAAGCTTATTTTGGTTCCAGATGTCCTTGGCCTGCTTTGTTTGATTAGATCATATACATAAAATGTAATATTATCTACAGAAGAATGCCTGCTATCCAGTCGTAGCTTTTGCAATGTCTGGATGCGTTGCGCTGAAACTAGCACCATGAGCATGACCACTTTGAGCGTTAGTTTTTGGAAAGACAGAGATGTAATTGGAGCCCATTGCCGAAGCAGTGTGAGAACTATGCTCACATTCCAGATTTCCGTATATCTAGGTCTGGCGGGGGTCTTGTTAAAAATACCTTTTATGAATCAGGACACCAATGGATGAGATCCGACAGAGTGTTGTCCCGACCCCTGCCATAAATAGGAGGACAAAGCACTCCGAGCACTATTAATGGCACTATAGCCCAATTGCTCGTCAAAATGTAATGTAGCAAAGAACATCTGGTACATCCGGTATGCGTACAATATGATAAGATATATTTGACTGTATGCAGAACATCTCCCATTTCTTAATATGAGATACGTATTGTTTTTAGTACTATCCCTCCAGGCCGCAGTAATCACATACATGGTCCGACTTGATAGTCCAAGCCCCTGGAACGGCAAATCAACAGATTAAAACGATCATGTAAAGGGCGACTCTCTCCTGTCACCGGGTGAACCAACAAGTTGCTGCATTTGGGGATAACCATGAATGGCTGTATCATCAGCCTCAGAACCAATGGGAACCATGACTGCGTGGGCCAGTCCGGAACTACCAAAACACCTGAAGCAGAGTCCTGCTCAATTTTGGTGAGACATTGACTGATGAGGCACAATGGGGGAAAAGCGTAAACGAACGTACCTCCCCAATGTAGCGAGAATGCATCCACCGCTACTGCCCCTGGATCCGGTTCCCATGAGATGTATTTAGGTAACTGGTGATTTAACCTGGATGCAAACAGATCTGGCAATGCATACTGGTGACAATCTTTTTGAAAATTTTCGGATTCAGCATCCATTCTGTGTTGTCATTAAATTTACATGACCTGGTGTCTGCCACCACGTTATCTCTACCTCATAGGTAGATAGCTGAGACCCAGATGTTTCCCGTAATACACCAGTGCCAGATGAGGTTAGCCAGATTATCACATGATAATGACTTAATTCCACCCATGTGATTGTTATATGCAACAGCTGTGGTATTATCAATCTGGAGCTGAGCATGCAAATCATGCATTGTTGAACAGTATGCTTTTAGGTCATAGAATGCCCCCAACAATTCTAAATGGTTTATCCCATGCATCTGCAGGATCAATGCCTCTTGCATACTCCATCTCCCGCCACAGCTAGACTTGGTATCAGTGACTCCCCATCCTGAAGCACTCACATCAGTTTGTAAAATAACTGAAGGTTGTTTAGTCAGAATGTTTCTAGTACATCGTGAGACATTAGGTATCTACCATTGCAACACGGTGATAGCTTCGACTGGCAACTGCATCGGTCTATCGAAATGACCTACATGTTTTTTGAGTGCCTGTTCCTTGGCTCGTTGCACATTCTAATAGTGTAGAGGCCCGAATTGCATTCCAGGGAAAGCCACCACTAATTTACCAATAACACTAGCTACTTGTCGGATGGAGGGTTGCTGTTCATCTACCAGATTGCTGAAGGCGTCCCTAATTTCTAAAGTTTTGGACATAGGCAGAGTTACTAACGTGTTAGTTAAATCAATGATGAACCCCAAATAGTCAATGATTCTAGACAGCACTAATTTGGATTTAGTTGGATGGATGAGGAAACCTAACAATTCAGCTGCCTCCTGAGTATTGCCTATGATTAGAACATCATCCAAGTCCTAATACTGGTTACAACAATGTTGTAAATAACCTCGGGGCTGAGGTTAACCCATTGGGCAAAGTTTTAAATTGCCACAGCTATCTCATCCAACTAAATTTTAAGGTTCAATGGTATTTGTGATGAATTGGTACTGAATAATATGCATCTTTCAGATCTATACTCGCCATATAACATCGTTTGGAAACCAGTTGCTTAGCTGAAAGTTTCCTGAAAGTTTCCATTTTAAACTGTTTATACTGGACATAGGAGTTCAGTCGGGTTAGGTTCAGAATGATTCGACACCCACCATCCTTCTTTTGCCTGGGGAATATATTAGACACAAATCGTTGAGGCTGATGTCATCCTTTCAATTACTCCTTTTTTGAATAATATTTCAATTTCATCATTCACCTGTAGAGTTTCTGGTTTTGCAAACACCAATACCTGACTTGGTGTATGTTGTACGGGTGGATGTACTTCAGAGATAAACTCGATTCGAGACCCCCGGATACTGTCCAGTATAAATGGATCTGATGTTATGCAGCACTATTCATCGTAGAACAATTGCAATCTACCCCCTACTGGTGACTGATCTCTAGAGGATATGTCCTGGCCAAGTCCAGTTTCTCGTACCTCCATAGTTGCTGGATTGCTCTGTCTCCTAGTCCTGTTGGGGGTATGCACTGGTGCATGCCAATGGCGTAGAGATGGAATCACCCGGCTAGGTCCTTGCCCTGCACCAGCGTCTGTGGCCCGTCTGAAGGGGTATGGTCTACGAGGCGGCATCCTGCCTGAGGGATGTGTTTTGATGAGGCCGATCGTCTTTGCCTCATCATCCAAGTCCTTAACTTGTTTTACTAGATCCTCCCCAAATAGTAAGTTTGGTGGCTGAATATTGGAGGATCTGCATAAGGCTGCGAATCGTGGGTTGAGCGTACGCTTGATGGCAGTTTTCCTTAAGCAATTGATTTCGAAATGGGCATTACACAGCAGGGCCAACATATCCTGCTGTGTGTTCGATAGTGGTGCCCCTTCAACTGTTTGCCCAAAAGCCGTTATTCCTGCTCCAATTAATTTTAAGACTTTCTCCAGCCTTAACTCATGCGACCGCATGGATAAGACCATTTGCCCCCAGATGGCCAGGTTTTCTTCCATTTCCTCACCAGTTCCAGCCAGTATGGTGAATTTACTTGCCACATCCGGCATACCTGGAGCGAAGCTCGTGTGCTTTGGTGTATGCTCCTCTGCTATATCACCAACTTCAGGGTCAGAGTCATACTGCCCTGGCTCTCCCTGCTCATGCATAAGGGAGGTATCATGCAGCCCTTGACCTGGCGCTGCTGGTATGGGTCCCCATGCAGACTCATGGGCATATGGTTCCTCCTGCAGGTATACAGTGGCTTGCAAAAGTTTTCATACACCTTGAACATTTCCACATTTTGTCACGTTACAACCACAAACGTAAATGTATTTTATTGGGATTTTATGTGATAGACCAACTTCAGAAGTCAAAGGTATTCCTAATTAAAATCCAGTAAATAGAGTCCACTTGTGTGTAATCTAATCTCAGTATAAATAAAGCTGTACTGTGAAGGCCTCAGAGGTTTGTTAGAGAATATTAGTGAACAAACAGCATCCTTAAGCCCAAGGAACACACCAGACAGGTCAGGGATAAAGTTGTGGAGAAGTTTAAAGCAGGGTTAGGTTATAAAATAATATCCCAAGATTTGAACATCTCATGGAGCACTGTTCAATCCATCATCCAAGAATGGAAAGAATATGGCACAATTGCAAACCTCCCAAGACATGACCGTCCACCTAAACTGACAGGCCGGGCAAGGAGAGCATTGATCAGAGAAGCAGCCAAGTGGCCCATGGTGACTCTGGAGGAGCTGCAGAGACCCACAGCTCAGGTGGGAGAATCTGTCCACAGGACAACTATTATATAACTATAACCATATAACAATTACAGGAAACAGGCCCTACGGACCTATTGCCAGTCCCCTATCCCATCTACCTGCACTCAGACCACCCCTCCATTCCCTTCATCCATATACCTATCCCTTTACTGTTAAATCGAACCACTTCTGCTCATTCACACAGCAAAAGAAAGTCCCTTAATTCTCATGTCATGAAATCTTCCCTAAATGGGAAAAGCTTATCACGTCAAAATCATTTTAAAGACCTCAATCAAGTCCCCCCTTAACCTTCTGTCCAAAGAATTGTTCAACCTTTCTCTGTAACTTGCTGGAACCCTGGCAACATTCTAGTAAATCCATGTGGGGGACACAGCAAACACAATGTGGAGGAAGGTGCTCTGGTCTGATGACAGACCAATTTACCATGTAAGTCCTATTTTGATTTGCCTAAGATGCAACACTTATCAGCATTAAGTGTGGCGGAAAAATCTACTTCATCACCACACCACCTATCTTAGCTTCTGCATACACTTATCAATTTTCCACCCCATCATCCAGAACATGACAAACAACAGTGGACTCCCTGAGGCACCCCACTGGTCACCGAACCTGACAAACAGCCATCCACCATGGCCACTGTTGAATGGCAGATTGAACCTTCTTAACCAACCTTCCATGGGGAACCTTGTGGGAGATCCACTGCTTCCGCTTCAAAAAATTTCAAGAAGGTTTGTCAAACATGACCTTCCAGGACAAGTTCTGATCAGACCCTGTTTATCCAGATGCTTATATATAGTATGATGGCCCATGGTGTAGCTTCTTCGAAAACAATGGAACAACATGCGCAGTACAATCCTCCGCACTATTCCTGGACATTTGAAAACTGTCATAGCTCCTGCTAGTCCTAGGGAATCCTGTCAGGACCTGGAAGTACTTGAATCTCATAGTTTCCATAGGGTGTGAATACCGAAGTTTCAATATCGCCCCCATTCTTTTGGCTCGGCAGCTGTCCTTTCTGCTGTCTAATGGTCCAATTTTATCCCTCGTTATCCTTTTACTATTAATATAGAGAAACCCTTTGGATTTACTTTCACAAAGCAACCTATATCTTCTTTTAGTTCAATTCTTTCTTAAGATTCTTTTTACATTCTTTATACAATGGATATTATTGTAGATATATTTCTTTTTTCGAGTGTCCAATTTCCCTTGAAAACCATGGCTCTTTCCAATTTTTACTATGGGAATAAAGATTCTGTACTCTTAATTTCCCCTTTAAATGGCCCATTTCTCTTCTAATCCTTCCCATAAAACAAAGTGTCCCAATTCACTCCTTTTAAATCCACGCATTGTTAGAATCAAAAATCTGGTCCAGTTCTGACTCTCTCCATAATTATATTGAAAAATGGTATTGCTGGTCTGCACCAACGCATACCTCCGTCACCTGACCTGCCTCATTTTCTAACAATCTTTCTCTGGTCGATACCTTATGTACTGCTGCAAAAAACTATCCTTTGCAAAGCCCATTTACAGAATGTGACAACAATTTCACCTTGTCTCTAGATGTTGCAAATTTGCTGGTACACCGTTCCCAGTTCCACAAATAGCCCCAAAAGCCCTCTAATCTATGCCAAAGCTGTGTAATTGACAAGCGCAAAGGTAGTTCTACGCACCTGAAGTATTGACTCAGGGTTTTATTTCAGGTTGAATACTTTTGCACGCCACATTTTACAGTTTTTTACTTGTAATATAATTTGGAAACCATGTATCATTTTCCTTCCACTTCACAATTATGCACCACTCTGTGTTGGTCTATCACATAAAATCCCAATAAAATACATTTATGTTTGTGGTTGGAGGGCTAAGATTTCGAGACACTGCCCTTGGCTTCAAATACAATATCAACACAATACGAACTCACTACAAACTGCTGAAATCTGATCGTTGCTTAAGTCCACTTCCACCAATCAGGCTTACCCTAGTACTTCACCAATCAGAAAACTTCTCCGTTTTTTGTAAAAACAAGCCACCTGTCAGTTCGCTTCCCCCTGTTGATATCAGGTGACCTCTCCCCTGGTGGGCCTCTCTTTTAGGGCATGCACTCCACATGACTAATTGGTGCTGAGAGCTGCTGGGGAACCCCAGGGGATATAAAACCCTGGTTGGAACACCTCATGATTGAGTATTTTCTCTAAGAGGTGTTCCATTTTATCCAGACGTCGCCAAACCTTTTTGCTGGTAGGAGGGGAGTCTTCTTGGCCTGACTCATCAGAATCGACAGGCCTTGATGACTTTCTCTTGACCTTCCTCCCGACTGGAGTGGCCACGGTGCTCTGAGGCACCGAAGTTGCTGCCGCTGGCTGTACTGCCGGCGGCTCTGGAGCCGGCATCTCTGGAGCCGGCGTAAGCGCCCGCCCGCTGGGCGCGGTCCCGTGGTCAGTCTTTTTGCTCCTGTCGGCGGCACACCTCGCCTTACTTTTAGTCGATTTATCCATTGTGGAATTGTTCCTGCAGGCTCCTGAAACCAGCCTTATGGAACTCAAGCAAATTCGCAGCGTAGTTTAAAACTTACCTGCGAGTTTTTAACTTACCGCTGGTGGAGCTGCACTCTCCAGCCCGTCGCTGCGCCATGCGTCTGACGGAATGACGCGCATGCGCACTGGCGGGGCTTCTTCACGGAATCACTCACGTGACTCAGAGTGATACGGTGTGGAAACTGGCCCTTTGGCCCAACTTGTCCACACCAGCCAACATATCCCAGCAACACGAGTCCCACCTGCCTACGTTAGGTCCATATCCCTCCAGACGTGTCCTATCCATGTACCTGTCCTTAAACGGTGGGATAGTTCCAGTCTCAACAATCTCCTCTGGCAGCTTCTTCCATACACCCACCACCCTTTGTGTGAAAATGTTCCCCTCAGATTCCTATTAAATCATTTCCCCTTCACGTTAAACCTATGTCCTCTTGTCCTCGATTCACCTACTCTGGGCAAGAGACTCAGTGCATCTACCCAATCTAATCCTCTCATGATTTTAAACACCTCTATAAGATCAGCCCATCATCCTGCGCTCCAAGGAATAGAGTCCCAGCCTATTCAACGTCTCCCTACAGCTCAGACCCTCTAACACAGGCAACATCCGTTGTAAATCTTCTCTGTACCCTTTCCAGCTTGACAACATATTTCCTATAACTTGGTGAGTTTCCTATAACGTTGAGTTTAGCTTCTTCCCGTATGTACCGAGATACAGTGAAAAGCTTTTGTTGCTTGCTAACCAGTCAGCGGAAAGACATAGATGATTACATTTCACAGTGTACACATAGACGATAATTGGCCTCTGTAAGTTGCCCCAATGTATAGGGAGTGGATGGGAAAGTGGGGTGACATAGAGGTGGTGTTAACGGGTGATTCATGGTTGACCTGGACTCAGTGGGCTGAAGGGCCTGTTTCTATACCGTATCTCCCAAATTAAAATAAAGAAGGGTCCTGACCTGAAAGGACACCTATCAATGTCCTCTAGAGATGATGCCTGACCTGCTGAGTTACTCCAGCACTTCATGTTTGTCCAGTTTTGTTTTTCCTCACTGGAGATAGGGAATAACCAGTAACCAATGACACATTTTCAAATCAAGTTGTTGCACAGTGTAGGGTGTATGGGACTGAAGGCTGATAAAATCCACAGGGCCTGATGGTCTGCATCCCAGGTTACTCAAGGAGGTTGCTCTGGAAATCGTGGACGCATTGGTGATAATTTTCCAATATTCCATAGATTCTGGATTAGTTCCTGAGGATTGGAGGGTAGCTAATGTTATCCCACTTTTCAAGAAGGGAAGGAGAGAGAAAGAGAGGGAGAGAGAAAGTAGGGCATTATAGCCCAGTTAGCCCGACAATATAGAAACATATAAAGTTATAAAAGGAAAGATGCAGGAAAAATGTTCCCAATGTTGGGCGAGTCCAGAACTAGAAACCACAGTCTTAGAATAAAGGGGAGGCCAGTTTAAGACTGAGACTCGACTAAAAAACTCGTGAAAAAAATCGATTTTTTCCACGAGTCAAATTAACTGTTCAAGTGTATGGAAACATTTTAACTCGTTGCAATAACGAGTGGCCCATCTTAGTGTCTCGTGAGTGTACCGTGGGAAAAGACTGAACCAAAGATAGACACAAAATGCTGGGTTTATAACTGCGGATCTCTGGAGAGAAGGAGAGACCCTTAGACTTAGAGATGCAGAGAGTTACTCCAGCAATCTTCGGCCTGGAAATGAACAAGCCGAAGGGGCAAGTCTGGATGTATATAGGGAGAAGGCAGGCACGATTTATTGATTGGGGACAATCAGCCATGATCACAATGAATGGCGGTGCTGGCTTGAAGGGCCAAATGTCCTCCTCCTGCACCTAATTTTTATGTTTCTATGTTTCTATGACATCAGCAGTGGGAAAGATGCTGGAGTCGATTATTAATCACTCAAAGGAAGCATGCAGGTACAGCAGGCAGTGAAGAAAGCTATTGGCATGTTGGCCTTCATAATGAGAGGAGTTCAGTTTAGGGGTGAAGAGGTCCTTCTGCAGTTGTATAAGCCCCCTAGTGAGACCACACCTGGAGTATTGTGTGCAGTTTTGGTCTCCTAATTTAAGGAAGGACATTCTTGCTATTGAGGGAGTGCAGCGTAGGTTCACAAGGTTAATTCCCATGATGGCGGGACTGTTATATGATGAAAGAATGGAGTGACTGGGCTTACAGTCTTATTGAAACATTATTATTGAAAGATTATTAAGGGTTTAACAAGGAACTGCAGATGCTGGAAAATCGAAGGTAGACAAAAATGATGGAGAAACTCAGCGGGTGAGGCACCATTCAAGCCGAAACGTTGCCTATTTCCTTCGCTCCAGAGTTTCTCCAGCATTTTTGTCTACCCAAGATTATTAAGGCATTGGACATATTAGTTGCAGGAAACATGTACCCAATGTTGGGGGAGTCCAGAAGCAGGGGTCACGGATTAAGAATAAGGGGTAGGCCATTTAGAACTAAGATGAGGAAAAACATTTTCCCACAGAGAGTTGTGAATTTGTGGAATTCTCTGCCACAGAAGGCAGTGAAGGCCGATGCATTCAAAAGAGAGTTAGGTAGAGCTCTTGGGGCTAGCAGAATCAAAGGATATGGGGAGAAGGCAGGAATGGGGTACTGATTGTGGATGATCAGCCATGATCACATTGAATGGCGGTGCTGGCTCGAAGGGCCGAATGGCCTACTCCTGCACCTATTGTCTTTGTATCTATGTATTCAATGAAGTAGGAGTAATGGTATTACTGCTTTTGAATTATTCTGCACACTACATGAATAATGCATATGTTACTTAAGAGCCAATTAACCAGACTAAATGCTCGAAGTATGATTGTTAAATTCATGTAGCAAGTAACTCAACAAAACTCCAACATATTGCAAACTACTTTCATGGCAACGTTTTCTAGATTTCCCCATCCAATTATCAGTGTAACTACAAAATGATGGCACTACCACAGCCATTGTTTCGTCTACTTTAAAGATACAGCATGAAAAGAGACCTCTCGGCCCACTGAGTCCACGCTGACCATGAATCACCCATTTACAATCATTCTATGTTATTCCACTTTCTCATCCACCCCCTGCACACTAGAGGCAATTTATAGGAGCCAATTACTGTCCTTCGGGATGTTGGAGGAAACTGGAGCACCCGGAGGAAGCCCACGCGGTCAAAGGGAGAAAGTGCAAACTCCACACAGACAGTGCTCAAGGGCGGCATCACATCCAGGTCTCTGCTGCTGTGAGGCAGCTGTTTTACCAGAAGCACCATTTTGCTGCCCCTACATTTGGTCTGTCAATGTAGAACTGGTGAATCTTGTTGTACTTTTCATACCTGCAGGATATTCCGAGGTGACTGAGTACAAAATTGGGACTTTAAAACTACAAAGTACAAGTTGGCAGATGTGATTTGATTTATGAATTGCAAATATCCACAAACATAAATGGGATAATCACAGGAAATATCACATGGACCTGAGACCAGGAGCATGTAGTAATTTTGGATTCATATTTATAAACACCAAAAATATGAATTCCTCTGTTTCTCTGATGGAGTAACCTGCAAGTGAGCTATAATTGATTTTACTTCGGAGTCACGTGAGTGACTACGTGAAGAAGCCCCACCAGGCGCATGTGCATCATTACGTCCGATGCATGTCGCACTGACGGGCTGGAAAGCTCAGCTCCACCAGCAATAAGTAGTAACCTGCAGATAAGTCAATGTTAAACCTGTAAGTCTGGCTCGCAGAGCCAGCTAGAGTTGGTAATATGGAGATATTGTTAATATAAACTAATAGAGTGGAACACAAGGGGATCGCGGTTACCGCTTGTAGATCAGGTCGGGAGATAACGGCTGCTCTAAAGCCGGCTCCGCGATTACCGCTATTTAGATCAGGTTTGGAGATAACGGCTGCGCTAATGCCAGCTCCAAATACTCGCTACTGCTCTACTGGCAGCTCAACTGCCTCCATCAATTTTCAGTGCTTCAGGGCATTCAGGAATACCAAAAGTACATTTGTCTCATGAGTCTGATGATGTGGAAGACTCCCTCCTTTTAATCTAAAGGTTATGGGGATGGCTCAACCAAATGGGAAAATGCTCCAAATTTAAAGAGCCATGGAAAACTTCAATTGGGGTCGAATGCCCCTAGGATTCCCCACACAGCCTCTCGCAGAGGTTCATACAGCGAAGAAGTAAACATCGCTTATGGAAAACAGTGGGAATCATCCTCTCCAGCACCTTGTTTAGGGCTGGAAGAGACCTCCCTAGAGCATGACTCGGGGGAAGCAGGGCAGGAGGAATCTGACTCTGAAGCTGGTGTCACTGCTTTTGTGCACACACCAGAGCACACGAGTCATGCTCCAGGTGTCCTGGACGTAGCGTTAAACTTCGCTAAACCCGGAAGGGACTGGTGAGGCTATCGAGAAAACTCTAGCGCCAATGTAAATTACATGGCTTCAGGATATGATCATGTAGGAGACTGCCACATGTTATAAAACACCTGTAAACTGTGCTTCACTCAAAATGCCCACCGTGAACTCAGTAAGGGCACAAATGAGTGCAACGATGCGGGGACAAGAAGTGAGATTTCAGCGTATCCTCAAGTTGGTGGTAGCAGGCATCACTGCATTCGGGAAAAATGGTCCGGGGGCACCGATGTCTGGTACTCAACAAGACATGCTGGCCTGTTCTGCAACGCCTACTTTGAGGTTAACTGCATCAGGAAGATAGCCATCAAACTGACGTTGAACTCAAAGTTTGCAGCTCTATGTAGGTCTACAAACGTTCAAGCCCCAGATTATTTATTTGGGGTGGACATCATCAAACGAGGACCTGGAGAAATATGCCAAAACAATCCGTCTCATGAAGACATGCGTCCCTTCTGCCAGGATACCACCTCGATCGTCGTTTCAGCGCGTAAGGTGACGGATCCAGGGGCAGGGCCAAGCAGAGTGGGGCCAGTGCGACGATGATTTTACTCACCTGTGTATCCCAGCTACAGCCCCAATATGGGGAGAAGGATGACTTCAAGGCCGACTGTAGAGGTACAGGTGATTCATTCTGACCAAGATAAGATTTCTGGGGAACAATCTCCGGTTGGGGGTAGGTTGCAATTGGTATGATGAATGGTGCTGCACAACATCTCATCGGTTTATACTAGACACTGTGTCAGGCTCGAATAGAGTTTATGTCAGGACTTGATCCGCCTGTATACAATATGCCTAATAGAGTATTGGGGTTTTTCTGCACCACAAACTCAGCAGGTAAAAGAAGAAATTACAGTTTGTCCCGAAAAAGGGGTAATTGAGAGGACGACAAACCATCTTCAACAATTTGTGTCCAATATATTCCCCAGACAGAGAAAAAATGGGGGATGTAGAGTCATTCTGGACCGAAACCGGTTAAATTCCTATGTTCAGTATAGGCATTTTAAACTGGACACCTTCAATACTGCGAAACAGCTGTTATCACAAGGCTACTATTCAATACCAATTCATCATCAGTTTCGGAGATACTTGAAATTTAGTTGGATGGGACAGCTGTGGCAATTTAAAACATTACCCAATGAGTTAACCTCAGCTTTTAGGCTGTCCAAGAAATTGTTGAAACCAGTGCTGGCGCTACTCCGGGCCCAGAATCACATGGTAATGGTTTATCTAGATGATATTTTAATCATAAGCAACACTCGGGAGAAGCTGAGGAATTGGTTTTCAGCAACCAAATACCTGTTTGAAAGGTTAGGGTTCCTGGTCCATCCAACCAAATCCAAGTTAGAACCATCCTAAAAAATTGATTATTTGGGATGTGTCATTGATTCAAGTTGATATGTCAGTGACTTTGCCTACAGCCAGGGCTGTGGAGATAGAATCATAGAATCATAGAAAATAGGTGCAGGAGTAGGCCATTCGGCCCTTTGAGCCTGCACCGCCATTCAATATGATCATGGCTGATCATCCAACTCAGTATCCTGTACCTGCCTTCTCTCCATACCCCTTGATCCCTTTAGCCACAAGGGCCACATCTAACTCCCTCTTAAATATAGCAGATCGGAGATCAGAGAGGTCTGTACTAGTTTAGCTGAAAAACAATATCCCTCCATCTGGGAAGTAGCCAGTGTTATTGGTAAATTGGTGGCAGTTTTCCCTGCAGTGCAGTTTGTGCCATTGCACTATCAAAGTCTGCAACAAGCTAGAGAACTATCACTTAAAGAACATGCAGGTCATTTTGATAGACCTATGCAGTTACCAACCAGAGCCATAGCTCAATTACAATGGTGGATTGTCAATATTGTACAAACTACTGAAAACATTTTGATTCAGCAACCTTCAGTGCTTTTACAGACAGATGTAAGTGCTGCTGGATGGGGAGCTACGGACAGCGAGTCTAGCTGTGGCATTGGTGTATTTGGCACTGGCACCTCATGTGGCACTGGTGTATTTCCAGAAACATCTGGGTCTCAGTTATCTACCTACCAGGTAGAAACAATATGGTGGCAGACAACAGGTCATGAAAGTTCAATGACAACATAGAATGGATGATTAAATCCTGAAGTTTTAAAATGATTGTCAGCCGCTATGGGTTGCCAGATATTGATCTGTTTGCATACAGGCTAAATCACCAGTTGCCTAAATATGTTTCATGGGAACCGGATCCAGGAGCAGTAGCGGTGGATACATTCTCGCTACATTGGGTATGTACATTCTTCTATGCTTTGATTAGGCAATGTCTCACCAAAATAGAGCAGGACTCCGCCTCAGGCCTTTTGGTGATTCCGGACTGGCCTACACAGCCATGGTCCCTATTGGTGCTCAGAATGATGACTCAGCCATTCATGACTGTCCCCAACTGCAATAATTTGTTGGTGCATCCAGTATCAGGAGAAAGTCATCCGTTACATGATCATATTAATTTGTTGATCTGCAGGTTCTGACCAGACCGTTCCAAGGCTTTGGACTGTCGAATAGGACCATGGATGTCATAACTGCAGCTTGGAGAGATAGCACTAAGAAACAATATGTGTCTCATATTAAGAAATGGGAGATGTTTTGTTTACAGTCTGATATATCTTATCATACTGCAAGCATACCAGATGTATTGGAGTTCCTTGCTATATTGCGTTTTTGATGAACACTTGAGCTATAGTGCCATTAATAGTGCTCGGAGTGCTTTGTCCTTCTATTTAGGGCAGTTTCAGAACAACAACCTATCAGGTCTCATCCATTAGTGTCCCGATTCATGAGAGGAATTTTTTAACAAAAATCCTCCTAAACCTAGATATACAGAAATTTGGGATGTCAGTATAGTTCTCACACTGCTTCGCAATGGGCTCCAATTACGTCATTGTCTTTTCAGAAGTTAACACTTAAAGTGGTTAAGCTTATAACGATATAACCATATAACAATTACAGCATGGAAACAGGCCCTCTCGGCCCTTCCAGTCCGTGCCGACCATTTGTTTTCCCCTAGTCCCATCTACCTGCACTCAGACCATACCCCTCCATTCCCTTCCCGTCCATATACCTATCCACTTTACTTTTAAATGTTAAAATCGATCCTGCCTCCACCACTTCTGCTGGAAGCTCATTCCACACAGCCACCACCCTCTGAGTAAAGAAGTTCCCCCTCACGTTACCCCTAAACTTCTGTCCCTTAATTCTCATGTCATGCCCTCTTGTTTGAATCTTCCCTACCCTCAATGGGAAAAGCTTATCCACGTCAACTCTGTCTATCCCTTTCATCATTTTAAAGACCTCAATCAAGTCCCCCCTTAACCTTCTGCGCTCCAAAGACCTAACTTGTTCAACCTTTCTCTGTAACATAGTTGCTGGAACCCAGGCAACATTCTCGTAAATCTCCTCTGTACTCTCTCTATTTTGTTGACATCCTTCCTATAATTAGGCGACCAAAATTGTACACCATACTCCAGAATTGGTCTTACCAATGCCTTGTACAATTTTAACATTACTTCCCTGCTCCTATATTCAATGCTCTGATTTATAAAGGCCAGCACACCAAAGACTTTCTTTACCACCCTATCTACATGCGATTCCACCTTCAGGGAACTATGCACAGTTATTCCTAGATCCCTCTGTTCCACAGCATTCCTCAATTCCCTACCATTTACCATGTACGTCCTATTTTGATTTGTCCTGCTAAGATGTGGCGCTTCACACTTATCAGCATTAAACTCCATCTACCATCTTTCAGCCCACTTTTCCAAATGGCCCAAATCTCTCTGTAGACTTTGAAAATCTACTTCATAATCCACAACACCAACTATCTTAGTATCATCTGCATACTTACTTATCCAATTTTCCACCCCATCGTCCAGATCATTGATGTACATGACAAACAACAGTGGACCCAACACAGATCCCTGAGGCACCCCACTGGTCACCGGCTTCCAACCTGACAAACAGCCATCCACCATTACTCTCTGACATCTCCCATTCAGCCACTGTTGAATCCATCTTGCTACTCCGCCATTAACACCCAAATATTGAACCTTCTTAACCAACATGGGGAACCTTGTCAAAGGCCTTACTGAAATCCATATAGACAACATCCACTGCTTTACCCTCATCAATTTCCCTAGTAACCGCTTCAAAAAATTATAGCGCTAGTATCAGCACAAAGAGCTGCAAAAGTTACGACTAGATAGCATGTATTCTTCTGCAGATAACATTACGTTTTATGATTTAATCAAACAAAGCAGGCCAGGAATGGCCGGAACCAAAGTAAGTTTTAAAGCATACCCTGTTGACCAAACGTTATGTGTAGTAAGCACCTGAGTCAATATCGAGGTAACTAAGTCTCAGAGTCTCTGAGACAGCAATGCTCATCAGTCACAAAAAAACTCATAAAAAGGTGTCAGTATAAACAATTTCTAGATGGTAAACCAGGTTTTGGATTCCGCTGGAATAGACACTCATGTGTTTAAATCTCACTCCACCAAGGCGGCATCAACATCCGCAGCGAGGCCGCAGGATGGTCTAAGGAATCAAATTTTCTAAAATTCATGATAAACCTGTCCTGACAGTGCCAGGATTTGGGCATGCTGTGTTGGGTGCGTGTGATTTGAATTGCCTTGTCTTTATACATTTCATTTGTAATTTCCCCTGCGATAGAGGGGTTATTACTGTTTTGTTATTAAAAAAAAAAAGATTATTGGATAATTCGAAGCAATGTTCAATACATTATTTATTCACTACTGTGTCAACTGAAGCAGTATTTTACTTACTCCGAAGTAAAATAGTAAGATTAAATGAGAACTTACCAGTTTGAAGTTTGATCCTTATTTTATGAGGAGTTACGATGAGGGATTACGTGCCCTCCGCTCCCGGCCCTCATAATTGAAAAGATCATCTGGTAGTTCTAGTCTTCTAAAGCCTTACTATGTTACTTCGGCTATCGTTTTCTGTGTTTTCACGCCGCTGCTTTGAAGTATGACGTGCATGCACCTGGCGGGGCTTCTTCACGTAATCCCTCATCGTAACTCCTCATAAAATAAGGATCAAACTTCAAACTGGTAAGTTAATGTTTAATCTTACTATTATATTTCCCTTTTTTGTTAACCGGTTAAGAGTGAGCATGACTTTGTGGCTGCGGGGGATTGGATAGCACTGAGAATACATTGATCCAAATTAATTAAAATGCAACATAAGAGCATGAAATGTTATGAGCCCAGCCCACTGGATAGCTCTGTTTTCACTTGAACACCGCATTGTAATAGAATAGGCTGTGTATGTGCCCTCTCTGCGCAGGTGTTGAATAGGTGCAGGTCCACCACCGATTGTCCCGCTCGACAACTGGTGGTTTGACACATCCTTAAACCGGACAAATGTACGAGAGCGCACATGAGATGTCCCGCGGAAGTTACCCCGAAAATGTGGTGCTTATGCTGGGTGAGGCGGCCGATCTTGACCTCATCGGGACTTCCATGACTGATCGGCGGGTCGGATTTGTTCCCTGTGGCCGGGGCTCTGGAACTCCGGCCTGGCTAGTGCCGGCAGATCCGTTCCCATAGTCGACTTCTGAGGCAGACTTTGCAGGCCGGCATCTCAGCTTCTCGGCGGTCTAGGTGGACTGTTCCAGTACCGTTACACTCCTCTGCAGGGTCAAAAGCCAAGAGTGTTTTATTGTCATATGTCCCAAACAGAACAATGAAATGCTTACTTGCATCAACAGAACAGAATGTGTAAAGATAGTACTCTGTAAACAATATAATAAATGAAAATAAGTTTACTATATATATTTGTTCTACACATCAGTCATAAATAAATACATACATACATACACATGTGTAAAAATAATCTGCAGATGTTATTTGACACCGAAGATGTACACAAACTCAACGGCTCAAGCAGCAACTTTGGAGAAAAGGAATGGGTGACGTTTCGGATCGACACTCTTCATCAGACGTGAAACATCACCTGTTTCCTTTCTCCAGAGATGTTGCTTGACCCGCTGAGTTAATCCAGCTATTTGCGTCCGTCTTCTTTATGGGCCTGTCCCACTTAGGCGACTTCTTTTGCGAGTGCAGGCGACTGTCATAGTAGGTATGTTGCAATATTTGTCTTCAGCGGCACTGCAGTTCTGCCACTGGCTGCGTGCGCGACTTTGGCGCCTTTGAGTGCGGGGGGACGGGGTTAAAATGCGGTTTTTCCCCTGCCTGTCCGAGATATATTTTTTCGGGGTGCTAGCTAATGCTGAAGAATTCATTCCGACTTCTGTTCTGTGAATTTTTTTTTAATCGCGGGACAATTTCAGCGCTGGAGTAAAATAAAAATCCGCTTCTAATGCCGTCAACGCCGATAACGGGATGGATTTCATGTACGGGACAGCTGAAGGTAAGCCGTTTATTTTACATGTAAACGTGCTTCTTAGGATTACCTTAATCCAAATTTTACATTGGGAAAAGGTGATTTTGGCCCCATATGAACCGGCAGTGATTTTCCTGCCGATATGGGGTTTAAATTCACCGCATCCGCAATGTTCCAATCGATCACGTTCCACAAAAACCCATTCGCAAAATAATTTATATGGCCATTAATTTACAGGAATCTATATTAATAAAAGTTTGATCTTGACCGCTTTTGGCTCGCTGTGCTTTGATTTCCGAGAGAACGCCGCCACCTACGACTGTCATTTTTGGCCACCTCGCTCAGAGCCGCCCTCCACCTACCGGGACCAGAGGGTTTTTCCCATCGATGAAAAATCAGAGAGATATTAATGTTTTTAAATGTTTTGCCATTCTCTCTGCTGCCCCTGCTGGTGGGAGGGGGGGTGGGACTATAAAACCCGGAAATGGTGTGCCTCACTCAGTCTCTGCAACATGGAGGAAGCGAGAGGGTCATGTCTCTCTGAATTACACTAAACACATCTACTCAACTGTGAGTGCCCTTAATGTGGTTTGAAAATCAAAATATGGTTGGTTTCAAGTAGAAATGCACTGCAAATGGCTGTCTTTGGGGCACTGCAAATGGCTGTCTTTGGGGTGAGGTGGGAGTGCACTGCAAATGGCTGTCTTTGGGGTGAGGTGGGAGTGCACTGCAAATGGCTGTTTGGGCATGGGGGGGAGGGGGGGGGGGGGGTTGGGGTGAAGTGGAAATGCTCTGCAAATGGCTGTTTGGGTGGGGGGGGGGTTTGGATTGAAGTGGAATTGCACTGCAAATGGCTGTTTGGGCAGGTGGGGGTTTGGGGTGAAGTGAAAATTCAGTGAAATGGCTGTTTGGCTAAAATTGGCAACTTCATGTTTGCACTATATTGATTTTAGATAAAATGCTACCACTTACGACTGTGATTTTTGGCCATCTTACTCAGTCCCCCTCCGCTCATCAGGTGCAGAGGATTCTTCCCATCAATGAATAATAAAATTGTTTAGTGGTTAAAAAATGTTGAGAATCTCACTCCTGTGAATCACGCCATGAAGGCCACACCTTTTCCGGTGGGAGGGAGAGGGATTATAAAACCCGGAAGTGTGGGTGTGGCTCAGTCTCTGCATGATGGGGGAGGAAGAGGTCACGACTCTGTCTGAGCTGTGAATCAACTGAACACACTGAATGTCTACTGAACTGTGAGTGTGGTGTTTTGTGTGGTCTTATGGTTGTTTTACCCTGCTTGAAATGGTATGAAACAGCTTTTGAATGTGGTGTCGTTGCACCCTGCATGAAATGGTATGAAACTGCATTTGAATTTGGTGGCGTTGCACCCTGCTTGAAGTGGTAGGAAACTGCACCTGAATTTGGTGGCCGTGCACCTTGCTCGAAGAGGTAAGAAACTGCACTTGAATTTAGTGGCCTTGCACCCTGCTTGAAATGGTAGAAAAATGGATTTGAATTTGGTGGCCTTGCACTCTGCTTGAAATGGAATTTCAAGGAATAGCCATGAGTCAACTGCCAGCCCACCAGCCTTGAGTGAGCTGCCAGTACATCATGCTTGAGGGACTGAGCTGCCCCCCCAAGAATCCATTCAGCCCACAATGTCCATACTAGCCCTCTGGAGACCAGTAGTCCCTGCAGCCAACAACACCCATACCAGCGCTCCAGAAGGTACCCCCCCCCACTGGCCGCTAATATTGAAATTGGTGGAGAGGTGGAATATTGCGTCGGGGGACCAGACCTCCTGTGTGAAGATGGGACCCAATGGGTCCCACTTAGTCTACTTAAACACTAAATTCCTTCCATTTGGCCTATAAATTCATGACAATGAGATTTAAAAATCATGTTATATTGTGAGTTCTTGTGTGAATGTTATTTGGATACTTAGGCTATTTAACAATGTTAATATTTTCTTCAGAAATAGATAGATGTTTAGATCTAGTAATTGAATTTTGTAATTAGCTACAATTAGGTAACTAATTATATGCTTTAATTTCAGGTAATCCAAGTTTCATATTGTTTCAGAATGCTTCAATCTATAATAACTGAACATGTATTTCAATTCTCTTAATTTTTAAGAAAGTTATGGGCTTTTTACAGTCCTCGATCACAGCTTTTGTGTTGTCAATGGAAAAGCAATAGGGAAAAATATGCTAATTTCCAAGTATGAAAATGGCCATATCTTTTTTAATACTGAATATATGAAAGTGAATTTGTTGTCAAATTAAACTTCTTTTTATGTTTTATCTGATGGGATAAATTGCAGAATTGATTTTTAAAATCTAAAAATTTTGTAACTTTGTTGAATTGCTGTAAAAGTTAATGTTTTATCTGATGGGATAAATTGCAGAATTGATTTTTAAAATCTAAAAATTTTGTAACATTGTTGAATTGCTGAAAAAGTTAATGTATCAAACGCATCCTACAACTATGTAGAAGACATCCTACGACTATGTAGGACAAACTACGACTATCTACGACTTAATCACCCATGCACTCGTGACAATTGGTGACCCAATAGTGGGGACTGAAGACGATCGTAAGATCACCTAAAAAAATGCCATTTAAATTTTTCCAACATGTTCTTTTAAATTCAGTGTATTGCTTGTTTTAGTATTAGATTTATCGAGATGTATAAAATAAAATCCTCTTACATGCAGTTTATTTGAAGTGCTTGTGTCTGTTTTCTTCATCAAAATAAATGTGAAAAGTCAAACTTTAAATACAGTGCATTCCTTCTTTGCGTTTGTGTGTGTTTCAATGATCTAAAATGAGAAATGAAATATGAGATATAAGTGATGACATGTGGGACTACTATAAAAAAGAATGATATGCATACATCACTTTGAGGTTAAAACGTCAGGGATTTCTTTTATTGCTAATGAAATACAAAAGTCATAAACAAACAAATGTTGATAACAGGCTGGTGGGTGGTGTTGAGGGTTGTGCCCTGCCCCTGCGCTAAAGCCTTCTCCTCGCAGCCATGTCTCACCCCGTCTGATCCACTGAATGGAAAATTCCGCAATGACTGCGCATCACGTGCTGCTGTTTACGTACCTTTGTTTTCGCAATGAGCGAATGAAAATGACGGGTCAACAAAGGGATTAGCTAAGACTACCTACGACTATCAAGACTACCTACGGTAACATGGCGACCCACTACGACTAGACCTACGACTACCAAAGTATCGATTTTCTCCATGGCAACCAACATGTTGAAAAGTTTTCAGCGACCATACTGAGGCCGCGACTAGTTCCCCGAATACGGGAACTCCTCCCGACCATGAAGGTGACCACCTGGGACCCTGTGGTGACCATGTGGCGATCTTGTGGCGAGAGCAGAATCTCCTGCACGCGCCAAAGAAGTTGCCTAAGTGGGATATGCCCTTCGCATGCATACACACATACATACATACTCGGAGGCCGTGACCTCTGTTGGTCCGGCAAAACGGATAATCCAGAAAGGCTCTGGACCAAGGGTGCCATAAAACTATTGGTGGACCTGTATATGGGTAGGTTGGAACATAATGAGTTAATTCATTTTCAATGCCAACCGTTTCAAATATATGCACACTGTGAGTCAAACTGCTGCATCTTGCTGCAGGGTTTCTGCAATCGAGGAGTTGCAGAAAAGACCAAGGCCACGTCAAGGTACTTCCACCCCAGTGATCATCTGGGACCACATGTCATGGCCCTCCATGTCACCATGACAACAGCATCACATTTACAACACGAACTAGCCCACAGCAAAGCAAACCGCAGGTCGTGGAGTGGCATTTGGCACAACAGTGTTCAAGTTATGTACATAGTCTTTGTGTAGCAAGGTGAAATTAAACACACCCCTCTTCCCTTTATAGACACAAAATGCTGATGGAGTAACTCGGCGGGACAGGCAGCATCTTTGGAGAGAAGGAATGGGTGACGTTTCAGGACGAGGCCCTTCTTCAGTCTGAAGAAGGGTCTCGACCCGAAACGTCACCTATTCCTTCTCTCCAGAGATGCTGCCTATCCCACTGAGTTACTCCAGCATTTTGTGTCTATCTTCAGTTTAAACCAGCATCTGCAGTTCCTTCATACACTCCCTCTTCCCTTTGTCCTCAGCAGCTGATGGCCTATTTGAAATGCAGGGCCAGATTCGGGGGTGGCTTGACCTGATGGATCACATTCTAAAGTAGGGTAAAGCAAGGTTGTAAGATGTTTGTGTAGGGAGAGAAAGTGGTCTTATATTTCTATAGTGTCTTTCACCGTATCAGGACATTCTCAAGCATTTTAATTAAGGATCTTTGAATTATAACCACTGATCGAGAGTTACACACTTGCACAAACCAAATGAACCGAATGGCCTTGAAGCTCTTTGTAAATTCACCTTTCTATGCCTGAACCTGTAGCTAATTGATCATCTCTAAAACCTCATTCTCACAGAGGTCTCCAGCTTATCTTCGGTAGGGAATGCGTGGAAATCTTGTACTGATTCTGGTTTCAGAACATGCCTCAGTGTTTCCAGTCTTTGATTGGGTATGTGCTTTCTCTCTCCACGCTTGCAAACAGAAACCGCTCAATAATTTATCATCGTGTGCCTCAGCTGTATCTATATAAGAATGTACAGAGGCAGAAGATAGAATGGGCCATACAGTCCCATGTGCCTGCTCTATCATTCAATAAGATCATGACTGATCTTTCAGTTCATCGACATCTTTCTGTATTTATCCCTAATCCATCAATTTCCTAACTATCTAAAAATCTATCAGTCTCAATGAAAGACAGAAACATAGAAACATGGAAAATAGGTGCAGGAGTAGGCTATTCGGCCCTTTAAGCCAGCACCGCCATTCAATAGACAATAGACAATAGGTGTAGGAGTAGGCCATTCAACCCTTCGAATATGATTATGTCTGATCATCCAAAATCAGTACCCTGTTCCTGCTTTCTCCCCATATCCCTTGATTTCGTTAGTCCTAAGAGTTATATCTAACTCTCTCTTGAATACAAAATCCAAGGATTTAATGGAAATCCACTGGGTGAAGAAATATCTTCTCTCCCCTCTTTGAAATGCCCCATATTTTGAAATAGTGAACTCAGTTCTACATTCTTCATTCAGAGGAGACATCCCTTCTTCTGCCTTGTCAATCTCCTTATTGATTGAATGCCGTTTAATAAGATCATCCCTGATTCTTTTAAATGCAAGGGAGGATTTTCCTAGTCTGCTTAATATTTCCTCACAAGGCCAACCCCAGGCCTAGGAACTAATAAGGCAAACCTTTGCTGCATTCTCTTTGATGCACATACATCCTTCGTTAACTAGGGAGTCCCAACTCACATTCATTTTTCTTGATGTGATCTTACCTAGGGGCAAGTATATAATAGAACAGGAGGTTCCCATTATTACATTCAATTCTTTTCCTACTGGAAGCATTAACTGTTTCTCTGTCCGCTGATGCTGATGAGTGTTACCAGTATTGTCACCCCTACTACAATCAGTCCGAAGAATGGTCTCAGTCCCTCCACAGTTGCTACCTGCAGTTGGTTCCTCTATCTAGCACTTTGTATCATCTCTCCATCGTATATTTGAACCTGTAGGTGGCAGCATTGTAACATCTTGAGGAGATTTGGAAGGCATGAAATGTCCCAGCTCTGGTCTGGATTTCAACAGTGAGGAGGGGAAATTAAGCAAAGGAGACAGGGTATAAGAGTATTATTAACCACCAATTTGTGTAATGTTCACTTCTTTATAATCAGTCGAATAATCAGTTTGCTTTAGTTTAGAACAAATACCGCAAATTTCAGATGTAACAACAGGCTGTAGCTGAAATCTTTGTGTGAACATATCCATCGACCTTGCACCGAACCTTATTCTTACTGAGTTGTTGTCCTGTCAAGAGTGTAGATTCCCTCCAGTCAGTGTAAGGTTTGACTGAAGACGGCCACGTATCTATGTGTAATCAATAGCTCACAGGTGAATGAACGTGGACAGTGAATCCAGCCACATTACTGGAACAATTGGAAAGCGTGTCCTTCAATTACAAGGCAATTTCTGAAGGAGTAGACGGCACAATCGTGTTTCCTTCAACTCCCTTCTCTCGATAGTGGAGGTCAAATTGGGTCAGACACCACAACCCCATCTAGACGTGCCCATCAATGATGATCAATAACCTCTTCAATCCTGGATCAGCCGGGGGTTAGGAAACCCCAAATTGTAAAGGATATCCAACCATGAGAAGTTGCTTCAGATTAATTAAATGTGAAGAAGGATCTCGACCCTATTCCTTTTTTCAAGAGATACTGTCTGACCCACTGAACTACTGCAGTTTTTTGTGTCTGCCTTCGGTTTAAACCAGCATCCGCAGTTCCTCCCTACACATATTTCTACCGTTAACCTTCTTCCACCTGTGCCATACCTCGGGATCAGGGATGATTTGCCTTCAGTCTGGTTCTGTGCGTTCTGAGGTGCCGGATGAGACCAAAGTAACTCAACCATAGAGGATGGGAGAAGGGAAAGTGGGTGGGGAGTTTGTGATGCAGGACATTCCATCCATCATTTATCCTGGGTTTCCAGATGTTTCCATTGCAGCAGCACAAGGTACCCACTGCCACCCCAAATGCTCCTTCATAAGATCAAAAGGAATAGAATTAGGCCATTCGGCCCATCGTCTACTTCAAATTCCATCATGGCTGATCTATCTCTCCCTCCTAACCTATTCTCTTGCCTTCTCCCCATAACCTCTGACTCCCTGTACTAATCAAGAATTTACAGTTACATTTAGTACAGAAATAACTTACAGATACATTTCTTCAAGAAGGCTTTGAGAACATCTTTCCTTCTGCCCACCTAATCATCTCTTCCCATGAAGCGTGGAGCATGGCATAGAGTGAAGATTACAAGGGTCTTGTGTGGGGTTGATGTGTAAAAGGCATGGCCTGCCCTGAAGAGACAAGTGAGTGTAGCAAGTGTCTCGATGCTGGGATAATGGGCCTGGAAGATAACACTTGCCTTGATTCACATCTCCTTCCAGTGGATTGCAAGGACATCACAGAATCAATAATTGGAAATATGTCCCCAATGCTCTGAGCTCCCTTTTGTTCAACCCACAGAATTATATAGGAGAGCATGGGTCACTGTTATCCAGCAGAAAATTGGCTTTACGTTGGGTTTGAGATTTAGTTTAGCTTCGTTTAGAGATACAGTATGGAAACTGGTTCTTTTGCAAGGAGAAGCATGGGAACAATAGACCAATAGGCCTAACATCTGTGGTAGGCAAGTTACTGGAAAACATTCTGAGGGATAATATGTATATGTTTTTGGGTGGACAGGGATTGTTTAGAGATAGTCAGCATCTTTTTACATGGAGATTGTGTCTCACAAATCTTTTAGAGTTTTTTTGAAGATGTAAAGGAAAGGATTGATGAAGGCAAGTCGTAGACATTGTCTATATGGACTTCAGCAAGGCAATTCAAAATATTCTACATGGCAGGCTTCTCTGGAAGATAAGATCGCATGGGATCCAGGGGGAGATGGTTGACTGGATAGAGAATTTGCCTCATGGAAGGAGGCAGAGGGTGATGGTGGAAGGTTGTTTTTTGGACTGCAGTCCTGCGACTGATGGTGTGCCTCAAGGATCATTGCTGTTTGTGGTTTATATCAATGATTTGGATGAGAATGTACAAGGCATGATGAGTAAGCTTGCAGATAACAGTAAATTTGGCTGTATTGTAGATAGCAAAGATGGTTATCAAAAATTACTGCATGGGCAACTTCAAGTAACCTGGGCAACCAGATTGTTAATGTTTTCTGAAGAGAGGTCCTAAAGCACTCTGCAGCCAATTAAGGTAGAGTTGCTGCCTTACAGCACCAGATACCCTGCTTTGATCCTGATTATGGGTGTGTATGGAGTTTCTATGTTCTCCCTGTGACCGTGTGGGTTTTCTTCAGGTGCTCCGGTTTGCTCCCACACTTTAATGATGTACAAGTTTGTAGGATAGAATGAATGTACAGGTAATCGCTGGTCGGCGTGGACTCCGTGGTCGAAGGGCCTGTTTCCACGCTGTATGTCTAAACCAACCCAAACGAAACAAAACCTGAAACGTCCTCCTGTGATGCTGCCTGACCCGCTGAGCTACTCCAGCATTCTATGTCTTCTTTGGCAAATATTCCACATGCTCCACTTCTGCTGTCGATAGCTTGCTCGCCGATTTAAAAAGAAATCTTGCAAAATGTCATACTGTGTCACTTTTGGGGATTGATAATAAGCTGGAAAATTAAGGGACATCAATCACAATGGTTATAGAGCTCCTCAACTTAGCAGAGTCTAATTGAAATGATTAAACTTGAATTAAAGCATTAATTACATGGAACTGTGGCTTATGGTATTGGACTGCTTGAGTCTCAGATGGTTAAGAATCCCACTAAGGAGGAGAAATTTAGTGAAAAGGAGGGAAAGAAAGAATTTGCATTTATTTAATGCTGTTCGTGGCCTTTGAATGTCCTGAAGCACTTTGCAGCCAATTAAGTATTTTTTGAACTGTGGTCACTGTGTAATGTTGGAATTTGGCAGCCAATTTGCAGAAATCTGCAGAAATCTGACAAATAGCAATTTGGATAGTACCAGATGATATGATTTAATCGTGTAATGCTGAGGGGTAAATATTGACTACGTTAACAAGAAGTACTTCGGCACATTGGCGCACTGGTAGAGTTGCTGCCTTACTGCGCCAGGGACCAGGGTTTGATACCAATGCTCTAGTTTCCTCCCACACTCCAAAGGCTTAGAGGTTTGTAGGCAAATTGGCTAGAGAAAATGGTAAATTATCACGAGTGTGTGTAGGATGGTGTTAGTGTGCGGGGATCGCTGGTCGGCACAGACTCGGTGGGCCGAAGGGCCTGTTTCCATGCTGTGTTTCTAAACTAAACAAAAAACTAAACTCCCTGCCCTTTCTCCAACAGGCCCAAGAATATTTTAGTCCCCTTTGGGTCCTTTTCATTATTTACTCCTCAAATAACATTATCAGAACTGAAAATCTAGCAGTTATCCAACTGAAATCTGTGGATTTTTACTGTTGTATTTTATTGAATTATCTATCTATATTATTAAAAGTCTGATCTTGACCGCTTTTGGCTCGCCATGCTGTGATTTCTGAGAGAACGCCGCCACCTACGCCGGTGATTTTTGGCCAGCTCGCTCAGAGACCCCCTCCGCCTTCCTGGACCAGAGAATTTTTCACATCGATGTAAAATCAGAGAGATATTAATGTTTTTTAATAATTCCCCATTCTCTCTGCTGCCCCTGCTGGAGGGAGGGGGAGGGACTATAAAATCAGGAAGTGGTGTGCCTCACTCAGTCTCTGCAAGATGGAGCAAGCCAGAGGGTCACGTCTCTCTGAACACATGTCTATTCAACTGTGAGTGCCCTTAATGTGGTTTGATAATGAAAATATGTTTGAAGTAAAAAGGCACTACTGCAAATGGTGGCTTGGGTGCTTTGGGCTGAAGTAAAACGTACAACTGCAAATGGTGGCTTGTGTGCTTTGGGCTGAAGTAAAGAGCACTACTGCAAATGGTGGCTTGGGTGCTTTGGGCTGAAGTTAAAAGGCACTACTTACTGCAAATGGCGGTTTGGCTGCTTTGGGTAACTTCCTGTTTGCACTGTATTATGATTTTAGATAAAATGCTACCACTTACGACTGTGATTTTTGGCCATCTTACTCAGTCCCCCACCGCTCAGCAGGTGCAGAGGATTCTTCCCATCAATTAAAAATAAAAGTGTTATTAGCGTTTAAAAAATGTTGAGAATCTCTCTCCTGACAATCACGCCATGAAAGCCACACCTTTTCCGGTGGGAGGGGGATGGGTTATAAAATCCAGTAGTGTGGCTGTGACTCAGTCTCTGCATGATGGGTGAGGGAGAGGCCACGACTCTGTCTGAGCTGTGAATCAACTGAACACACTGAATGTCTACTGAACTGTGAGTTTGGTGTTTTGTGTGGTTAAGGGTGGTTTTATGGTGGTTTCACCCTGCTTTGCACCCTGCATGAAATGGTATGAAACTGCATTTGAATGTGGTGGCATTGCACCCTGCATGAAATGGTATGAAGCTGCATTTGAATTTGGTGGCATTGCACCCTGCTTAAAATGGTATGAAACTGCACTTGAATTTGGTGGCCTTGCACCCTGCTTGAAATGGAAATTTCCTTGCACCGCTTGAAATGGAATAGCCATGAATCAACTGCCAGCCCACCAGCCGTGAGTGAGTGAGCCGCCAGCACATCAGGCTTAAGTGACTGAGGTGCCACCCCAAGAACCTATACCAGTGCTCTAGAAACCCCCCCTCCCCCCCACCGCACCCCCTCCCCCACACTACCCCCTACCACTGACACTCATCCCCCTCCCACATACACCCCCTCCCCTACCCCTACAACCCCCTACCCCACAACCCCACAAAGCCCCCTCCCCCACACCCTCCTCCACACAAACCCCTCCCACACATCCTCCTTAGCACCCCAACCCCTCCCACATACACCCCTCCCTATCCCTACACCCCCCCTCCCCCACACCCCCCTCACCCACATCCCCCTCCAACCACACACATCCCCTCCACCACACATCCCCTCCACCACAAACCCCCACCCCCACCCCACCTTACAACCCCTCTCCCCCACGCCCCCCCTCTCCACACCCCCCCACCAGTCCCCAACAGGCCCCGCCTGAAGCCGCCCCCATCCCCCGGCTACAGAACACTCCCGCCGTTGTGTTGGGGGAACGTGAGTGGTGGAATACTGCATTGGGGGATGTGTTACGTTGGAGGACCAGGCCTCCCGTGTGACTGGGACCCAATTGGTCCCACTTAGTCTAGTAATGATTTAAAAGCCTTTTGGAACGTAAAATATCGAACTACAGCTCAAGACTGGCCCTTCGACCCAGAATGTCCATGCTGACCAAACTAATCTCATCGAATATTCACACAATTCATATCCCTCCTATCTCTTCATATCCATATGCCTATCCAAAAGCCTCTTAAAAGTCAACATATTTTCTGCCTCCGCCACCAACTATTTGTTCCAAACACCCACTACCCTCTGCGTAAAACACATGTCCCGCACATCTTCTTTAAACTTTGCCCCTCTCACCTTAAATCTATTTCCTCTGGAGTCATAGAGTGATACTGTGTGGAAACAGGCCCTTTGGCCCAACTTGTCCACACCGGCCAACATGTCCCAGCTGCACTAGTCCCACCTGCTTGAGTCCATATCCCTCCCATCCTGTCCTGTCCATGTACCTGTCTGTTTCTTAAATGTTGTGATAGTCCCAGCCTCAACTACCTCCTCTGGCAGCTAGTTCCATACACCCACCACCCTTTCTGTGAAAAAGTTACCCCTCGGATTCCTATTAAATCTTTTCCCCTTCACCTTGAACTTATGTCCTCTGGTTCTCGATTCCCCTACTCTGGGCAAGAGACTTTGTGCATCTGCCCGATTTATTAATCTTTGACATTTCCACCCTGTCTATGCCTCATATAATTTTATATTCTTCTATCAGGTCTCCCCCTTAATCTATGGCACTCCAGAGAAAACAATCCAAGTTTGTCCAATCTCTTCTTGTAGCCAGCAATTATAACCATGCCATCTAATCTAGGCAACATTCTGGAATGTAGCAAACATTTTACTTCGGAGTCATGTGAGTGACTACGTGAAGAAGCCCCGCCAGGCGCATGCGCGTCATTACGACTGCGCATGTCGTACTGAACGGGCTGGAGGGCACAGCTCCACCAGCGGGTAAGTAGAAACTTTGCAGGTAAGTGTTAAACAACTTTTCCTGCAGGGTATTTAGCTCCGTAAAGCTGGCGTGCGAAGTCAGTTGGAGTTGGATGGATCAGTCCGGACGGAGGGTGCGTTCTAAGCATGTGTCTGGCGAAGAGTTGCATTCTCGATCGGGTCGGAAAATAACAACTGGACCTCCGGTTCCGATACCGGGTGCCGTTTCACGGGTAGCACCTGTTGAAAGTGGTTCCAGGACAGTGCCTGAAACTCAACAGGCTGAGGCTGCTGAGAGCCACAGGAAGGCCAAAAGGAAAACCAACAGGCCAGTATTGTCTGATGACTCTGATGACGGGGGTGATTCTCCCCCAGTTAATAAAAGATGTGGGGCAGAATGCAGCAAATGGAAAAATATGCTCCAGGTTCTAATACAGCAAGGGGCTGAGGCCCAGTGTTCTCAGGCAGTTGAGCAGCAGGGACCTTATGAATAGGATTACCTTGAATACCGCCGTGGGGAATTCCTTCCTGCGCCTATTATAGGACTGGGGGATGCCTCCCTTGATTATCAATTGGGAGATGCGGGGCAGGATGCAGCTGACCCTATGTCTGGTGTCCCTGCTTATGTGCAAATACCAGAGCACAAGAGCCTTGCTCCGGGTGTACTGGGCATAGCAATGACTTTTACTATTCCGGAGGGAACTGGTGAGGCGATGGAGGACTACCTAGCAACTAATATCAATTACTTAGTTTCTCACCAGCTACAACAATTGGTCATGCAAGAGACAAGTAATAAATATAAAGACCAGAGGAGCAACCCATACCCGTCCACTGACACCCTCCTCCGCCTAGCAGAGTTGGTCCTCACCCTCAATAACTTCTCTTTTGATTCCTCCCATTTCCTCCAAACACAAGGCGTAGCTATGGGCACACGCATGGGCCCCAGCTACGCTTGCCTCTTTGTTAGGTACGTCGAATAATCCTTGTTCTCGGCGTACCAGGGCCCCATCCCCGACCTCTACCTCCGTTACATCGTCGACTGCTTTGGTGTCACCTCCTGCACCCTCACACAACTGATGACTTCATTCATTTCACCACCAACTTCCATCCGGCACTCAAATACACTTGGACCATTTCCGACACTTCCCTACCATTCCTTGACCTCACCATCTCTATTGCAGGTGATACGCTCCTGACCGACATCCACTACAAACTACCTCGTTACCTGGACTTACTCTTCCTCCCCACCCTGCTTCCTGTAAGGACTCCATCCCCTATTCCCAATTCCTCCGTCTAAGCCGCATCTGCACCCTCCAGGATGAGGTGTTCCACAGGTTCATCACAAATGGCCTCATTCTTCAGAGAACGGGGATTCCCTCCCCCACTATTGTTGAGGCTCGCACCAGGGTCTCCTCAATACCCGCAACACTGCCCGCTCCCCATTCCCACTCGCAAACAGGGCAGGTCCCCCTGGTCCTCACCTTTCACCCCACCCAGCGGCAAATACAACATATTAGTCCTCCGCCAGTTTCGCCACTCCAACGTGACCCCTCCCACCCGCCACATTCTTCCCATCTCCCCCCCTGTCTGCCTTCCGCAAAGACCCGCTCCCTCCGCAACTCCCTTGTCAATTCTTCCTCCCCTCCCACTCTACCCTTCCCGGGGCACTTTCCCTTGCAACCTCAAGAAATGCAACACTTGTCCCTTCACCTCCCCCCTCCACTCCTTTCAGGGACCCAAGCAGTCCTTCCAGGTCCGAGAGGTTCACCTGCACTCCTCCAACCTCATCTACTGCATCCGCTGCTCAGTGCCAGATGATCTATCGGTGAGACCAAGCGGAGGGCTTGGCGATCGCTTCGCGAAACACCTAGCTCGGTCCGCAATTACCAACCCGACCTCCCGGTGGCTCAGCACTTCAACTCCCTCTCATTCACATCGACTCTCGGTTCCTGGGCCTCCTCCACGGCCAGAGTGAGCAACACCGCAAGCTGGAGGAACAGCACCTCATATTCCGCTTGGGAAGTCTGATCCTTTGGGCTTGAATTTGAATTTTTCAATTCTGTTAACCCTTGCTGTCTCTCCCTTCCCCCACCCTTATTAATAATAATATATAAAACACCTATATAAACTGTGCATTGTTAAAAGTGCCAATGGTGAATCCCAGCAATATGGGCACCATGAGTCTTCCATGAGGGGGCAGGAGGTTCGTTATCAGCACGTCCTCAAATTGGTGGCGAAATACAATCACTGCATTTGGCACCATGATCCGAGGGAACCGTGTTAACTCAGTTAATATAGACATGTTGGGTATTGATCTATAACGTCCTTTTTTCGAGATCAACTGCATTCGGAAATTGCCAGGCCGTCCATGAACCAAAAATTTGCTGCGCTCTGTAAGGCGACCAACGTCCAATCGCCTGAACTCCTCTTTGGTTCCGATCTCGTAAAACAAATTCGGGATATTGACGAGGAGGGCGGAAAAACCATGGAGCTAATGCAACCGGCCACAGCTCGCCCGTTTATTCGGAAGCCGGGGGTCGTTTACCGGAGGTCCATCCAGGTGCTGGGCCCCAGCAGAGGGAGGCCAGGGTGGCAACAAGGGTATCCACCACGTCATGTTGCCTATAAACCCCAACACGGCCAGACAACAGTTTTACAAACAATGGCAGAGGGTACAGGGACTTTGTGTTCAGGTTACAAATTCTGGTGTGCAACCTCCTATTGGAGGTCGGATTACAATTGTTTTATCAGGAAATGGTGCTGTATAACGTCTGATATGTTTATTCCAAATACTGTGTTGGGGTCCACCATTGAGTTTATCTCAGGGATAGATCCACCTCACCAGCAGAAGCCTTGTAAAGTGTTGGTGTTTTCTGTTCACGAGACTGAGCAAGTCAATGTGGAGATTCAGAATTTGTCCCGTAAAGGTGTGATTGAAAAAGCAGTTCATCATCCTCAACAATTTGTGTCTAATATCTTTCCCAGACCCAAAAAAGATGGTGGTTGTAGAATAATTCTGGATCTCCCTCAATTGAATACTTCAGTTCTCTATAGGCATTTTAAAATGGACACATTCGTTACTGCAAAGCAGCTGATGTCCCATGGTTGTTATAAGGCCACCGTTGATTTACAAGATGCTTATTATTCGGTGCCAATTCATGTTGATTATCGCAGGTACTTGAAATTTAATTGGATGGGTCAGGTGTGGCAATTTAGAGCATTGCCTAATGGATTAAGTTCTGCACCTAGGTTATTTACTAAATTGGTGAAACCTGTGCTGGGGCAATTGAGGGCCCACAATCACATTGTTATGGCCTATTTAGATGATATCTTAATTGTCGACAACACTAAAGAATCAGCTGAAGACTGTTACAGCAACCAAGAATCTCTTTGAATCATTGGGATTTTTTGGTCCATCCACTTGTCCAAGTTCCAGCCAACCCAACAGATTGAGTATTTGGGGTTTCTTCTGGATTCAGTTCATATGACAGTTACATTACCAGCAGCCAAGGTAGTAGACATTGTTAATGTCTCTATTGGTATTACACAAAACCTTTATCCTTCCATCCGAGACGTTGGAAAGGTAATTGGGAAATTGGTAGCAGCCTTTCCTGCAGTACAGTTCGGGTCTTTGCATTATCAACATTTGCAAAGAGCAAGAGAACAAGCATTGAAACACAATGCAGACCATTGATCGGCGTATGCAGTTACCCAGCCCGGCTCTGGCAGAATTACAGTGGTGGATTGTTCATGTTAGCCAAGCCACCAATCACATTTTGGTGGACGAACCTTCAGTGATTTTACAGACTGATGTTAGCGCTCTCGGATGAGGGGGGTTTCGCACACAGAGTCTAGCTGTGGGGGTAGATGGACTGAGCAAGAGGACTTGCTTCTTCACACGCATGGTATTAATTATCTGGAATTATTTGGGGCTTTTTATGGGTTAAAAGCATATTTCTCCACAATGTCTGATTTCCACGTTCAGCTACAGATTGATAACACCACAGCTGTGGCATTTATTAATCATATGGGAGGAGCTGATCTGTGTTATGTGATACCTTGGCTAATACTATCTGGCATTGGTGTATTTCACGGAACATCTGGATTTCGGCCATCTATCTACCAGGTATAGGTAATGTGGTGGCAGACCTTAGGTCGAGAAAGTTTAATGACAATATAGAATGGATGTTGAATGTCAGCATATTTCAAACCATTGTTACTCGATTTGGATTGCTAGATATTGATCTCTTTGCGTCCAGACTGAATCACCAGTTGCCTAAATATGTTCTCCTGGGAGCCAGACCGGGTGTAGTAGTAGCTGTGGATGCATTTGTGTTACAATGGGGACACTCATTATTTTATGCGTTTCCTCATTCTGCCTGATGCGAAATGTCTCACCAAAATAGAGCGTGACTCCGCCAAATGTGTTTTGGTGGTCCCAGATTGGCCAACACAATCATGGTTCCCATTGGTGCTGAGAATGATGGCACAAGCCATTCATGAGGATTCCCAGCGGCAGTCATTTGTTGGTGCATCCGGTTACAGAGGAAAGTCACCCATTACCATGACCCGTATCAATTTGTTGGTCTGCAGGTTCTGACCAGACCCTTCCAGGGCTTGGATTATCGAACAGGACCATTGGAGGCTATGACTGCAGGCTGGAGAACTAGCACTAAAAAACAATACCTTGTGCACATTAAGAAATGGGAATGTTCTGTGTACAATCTAATATATCGTATGATACTGCTAGTATACGTGATGTGTTGGAGTTTCCTTGCTACTTTACATTTTTGATGAGCACCTTAGTTATAGTGCTATTAACACTGCTGCAGTGCTTTGTCCTCTTATTTAGGGCAGTCTTCAGCACGACAACCTATCAGGTCTCATCAAATTGGTATCCAGGTTTATGAGAGGAATTTTTAACATACACCCTCAACCCAGATACACAGCAATCTGGGGATATCAGTATAGTTCTCACACTGCTTCGTCAATGGGCTCCAATTGCGTCATTATCTTTGCAAAAATTGACTCTTAAAGTGGTTATGTTAATGGCGTTGGTATCAGCACAACGTGTACAAACATTGCACTTGTTAAGAATAGATTATATGCATTTCTCTCAAGATGATATTACATTTTTATGTTGTGATTTAATCAAACAAAGTAGAGTAGACAGGCAAGGTCAGTAATCAATGTGACGTTTAAAGCATATCCTGTTGACCAACTGTTATGTGTAGTTAAACATTTAACCCAATATATTGTGTTAACAAGGAGTCTGAGAGATTCTAACACAGGACTGCTCATTTGTCACAAAAAGCCATATAAGCAAGTGACAGTACAAGCTATTTCTAGATGGTTGAAACAGGTGCTCAGTTCTGCGGGCATCGACACTGATGTGTTTAAATCTCACTCCACCAGGGCGGCGTCTACATCCGCGGCGAAGGCTCAGGACGTGCCGCTAGATCAAATCCTCGCGGCCGCAGGGTGGTCTAGAGATGCAACTTGTTCTCGGTTTTATGATAAACCTGTTCAGGCATTGCCACGGTTTGGGCCTGCTGTTTTAGGTTCCATTTAATTTTATTGCTTTGTTTATATCAATTATTGTTTGTAATTTCCCCCTGGGACAGAGGGGTCATTACTCTGGTTGTTACTATTAAAATCGTTATTGAATTATTCATGCAATGTTCAATATCTTCTTTATTTTACTACTGTGTCAACTGAAGCAGCTTGTCGGCTGGAGTGCATCTGCGGCATGCAAACACAGAGCTTTGAAATCTTCACGTAGTCACTCACATGACTCCGAAGTAAAATAGTAAGATTAAATGAGAACTTACCAGTTCGAAGCTTGATCCTTATTTTATGAGGAGAGACGTTGAGGGATTACGTGCCCCCGCTCCCACCCTCATAATCTAAGAGATCATCTGGTAGTTCTAATCTTCTACGAGCCTTACTATGTTACTTCGGCTATTTGTTTTCACGCCGCTGCTTTGAAGTATGACGTGCATGCGCCTGGCGGGGCTTCTTCACGTAAACCCTCAACGTCACTCCTCATAAAATACGGATCAAACTTCGAACTGGTAAGTTCTCGTTTAATCTTCAATCAATCATTCATTCATCAATCGCATCGGGGTGGTGAAATTTGAAAACTTTCATTTCTTTTGATTTCTTTTCTTTCCTTTCCGCCTTTCTTTCGTTCCTTTTCTTTTCTCCCAATTTCTTTCTCCTCTTTTTGTCAATCTTTAGACTTTTGACTTTAGAGACAGTGTAGAAATAGGCAGTTCAGCCCACCGAGTGCGCACCGACCAACGATCACCCCGTACATTCGCGCTATCCTACACACTTGGGACAATTTACGGAAGCCAATTAACCTACAAACCTGTACGTCTTTGGAGTGTGGGAGGAAACCAGAGCACCTGGAAAAACTCATGCGGTCACAGGAAGTGCATGCAAACTCCCTACATACAGCACCCGTGGGCAGGATCGAATCCAGGTCTCTGGTGCTGTAACGTAGCAATTCTATCGCTGCATCCTACTCTTTTAAACCTCTTTTCTATCTGTAAATCTAGCACTATTTCTAGTTGTTCTAATACTATTCTTAAATACTATTCTAATACTATTCTGCACCACCCCACTGCGGACATTGGACTTTGTCCATAGAACTGGTGTGCAACAATCCTGTGAATTATATTTTGCACTCGGTATCTTCCCCTTTGCTCTACATATTGTCCTTGAGTTTGGCTTGATTCTAGCCAACCCACCTGGACACAGGAAGAATGTACAAACTACATCCAGACAGCACCCGCAGTCAGAATCAAACCCGGGTCCCTGGCGCTTTAAGGCAGCAACTCTATCGCTGCCCCACTGTGAGCCCTCTAATCTCTTGTTCATTGCTATTAAATCAGTGGCCTATTAGAGAAGTGGGAAAGGTAAATGGAGTGTCATTGATGAGACTGAGTATTTTTTGAAATCGAGTTTGTCACATTATTGAAGCTTAGAATTATTCATCTGAATCTATGTAAATCATTATCGACTTTGGATTGTAAGTGAGATCTAATAATCAACATTTGTACTCTTTACCTTCATAAAGGCAAAATTTGACAGATTATGGATTAATTATAAAATTGTATACTTAAGATTTTGTAGAATTGCGCCAATCAGTTGTAAAATCTTTATTGATGTCCTTCTTTCTCATTGATCAGCTTTCACAGCTAATCTTCATATTTTTTTCTGCATTGGAGATTAATTTATCGTGGCATTGTGTTTGTCCTGGATCCGGCGCCTTCACTCCCACGTTGGTTTTGCATACAGCCTGTCCGCACTGGAGACTCACCAGCAGCCTCACGAGAAGGTCCAGCCACAAGAGCTCAATAACAACTCCGAGGTGAGACGCACTAATTGGCCTTATCTGCACATGGGTTGTGATTGGTGAGAATGTAGGTAAAAGGGGCTTCTGGAATAAACGTGACACGAGGTGCTGGCTCTGCTAAGTGTTGTTTGTTCTTTGCTTTCTGTCATGGGAGTCAGTAGATCCTAGAAACATAGAAAATAGGTGCAGGAGTAGGCCATTCGGCCCTTCGAGCCTGCACCGTCATTCAATATGATCATGGCTGATCATTTAACTCAGTATCCCGTACCTGCCTTCTCTCCAAACCCCCTGATCCCTTTAGCCACAAGGGCCACGTCTAACTCCCTCTTAAATATAGCCAATGAACTGGCCTCAACTACCTTCTGTGACAGAGCATTCCAGGGATTCACCACTCTCTGTGTGAAGACATGGACATTGTGGGCTGAAGGGCCTATTATTGTGCTGTACTGTTCAAAATTTTCATTATAATTGACTATTTTCTGGATTTTTTTCCACCGATCATTTTTTCCCATCTGCTTTGGTAAAATTGTAAATTGTCCCTAGCAGGTGGAATAGTTCTAGTGTACAGGGTGATCGCTGGTCGTCACGGACTCGATGGGCCAAAGGGCCTGTTTCCACGCTATATCCCTAAAGTCTATAGACAATAGACAATAGATATAGACAATAGGTGCAGGAGTAGGCCATTCGGCGCTTCACGCCAGCACCGCCATTCAATGTGATCATGGCTGATCATCCCCAATCAGTACCCCGTTCCTGCCTTCTCTCCATATCCCCTGACTCCGCTATCTTTAAGAGGCCTATCTAGTTCTCTCTTGAAAGTATCCAGAGAACCGGCCTCCACCGCCCTCTGAGGCAGAGAATTCCACAGACTCACAACTCTGTGTGAAAAAGTGTTTCCTCATCTCTGTTCTAAATGGCTTACCCCTTATTCTTAAACCGTGGCCTCTGGTTCTGGACTCCCCAACATCCAAACGTGTCCAAACTCTTTATAATCTTATATGTTTCAATTCATCTTATATGAATATACTCCCTCTCATCCTCCTAAATTCCAGTATACAAGCCCAGCCGCTTCATTCTCTCAGCATATGACAGTCCTGTCATGCCGGGAATTAACCTTGTAAACCTACGCTGCACTCCCTCAATAGCAAGAATGTCCTTCCTCAAATTAGGGGACCAAAACTGCACACAATATTCCAGGTGTGGTCTCATTAGGGTCCTGTACAACTGCAGAAGGACCTCTTTGCTCCTATACTCAACTCCTCTTGTTATGAAGACCAACATGCCATTCACTTTCTTCACTGCCTGCTGTACCTGCATGCTTACTTTCATTGACTGATGAACAAGGACCCCCAGTTCCCATTGTATTTCTCCTTTTCCCAACTTGACACCATTTAGATAATAACCTGCCTTCCTGTTTTTGCTACCAAAGTGGGTAACCTCACATTTATCCACATTAAACTGCATCTGCCATGCATCTGCCTACTCACCCAACCTGTCCAAGTCACCCTGCATTCTCATAGCATCCTCCTCAAAGTTCACACTGCCAGCCAGCTTTGTCTCATCTGCAAATTTGCTGTGGTCCCAGCACTGAGCCTTGCCGTACCTCACTAGTCACTGCCTGCCATTCTGAAAGGGACCCGTTAATCCCTACTCTTTGTTTCCTGTCTGCCAACCATTTTTTCTATCAATGTCTAAGTCTAAAGTCTAAAGTCAATCCTACATTTGTGCCAATTTTTTTATCCAAAATCTATCCAAAACTTGTGCATCTGTGTTTTTTTCAATCAACAATCTCCTAAAACATTTAATCCATGAGTCTCCTCCCCAACTTGATAAATCAGTCACAGGAAAGTCACTCTGTCTTTAATCTTCTTTCCCCCACACACTTGTGCAGTCTTCAATAAAGATTGTGTAGAATATAATTCAAATTGCAATGCCTGAATGCCCTTGCCCACATGGACAAGTCCTGACCAACATTTAGATTTCCCCACAAATGCTGGACAGAAACCATCTCCATCCAGTAACAGACAATAATTTACCATCATTCCAGGAGTCACAACTGATGTCTTCTCTTTCATCCATGGCATCTACGTAGTCTAGTTTAGTTTTAGTTTAAGGTACAGCACGAAAACATCGGCTCACCAAGTCCGCACTGACCAGCGATCACCACGTACACTAGCACTATCCTACACACACTGGGGACAACTTACAATTTTACCAATGCCAATTAATCTACAAACCTGCACGTCTTTGGAATGAGGGAGGAAACCAGAGCACCCGGGGAAAACCCACGCAGGTCACGGGGAGAACGTACAAACTCCATAGAGACAGCACCCATAGTCAGGATTGAGCCTGGGTCTCTGGTGCTGTAGGGCAGCAACTCTACCGCTGTGCCACCATGCCACCCTTAGTTGCCTCTAATCAATATTAATCTCAAGGATCCAGCACGGGAACAGAATACATGCAGAACACTATACCAGATGAAATTAATCCCCTCTGACTGTACCAGACTGTACCAGACCTTTTATTCCATGCATACCCATGTGCCTATCTACCAGCTCTCAAAATTGCCACTCTAGTATCTGGTATATTATGCCTCTCATAATTTTATATGCTTCAATCAGGTCTCCCTACAGCTGCTGATGTTCCAGTGAAAACAAACCAAAATTACCCTTTATTCCTGGCAGCATCTTGGTAAACCTCTTCTGCATCCTCTTCAAAGCCTTCACATCCTGCCTGTAATGAGGCAACCAGAACCGCGCACTGTACTCCAAATATAGTCTAACCAAAGTCCTATAAAGCTGCAACATGACATGCTCACTCTTATATTCAGTGCCCATCAGATGTGCTTTCTTTACCACTCTATCTACTTGAGTTGTCACATTCAGGGAGCTATGGACTTGGATCCCAAGATTCCTCTGTACATCAATGCTGTCAAGTGTATTGCCATTAATTGTATAATTTTACTTCAGAGTCACGTGAGTGACTTCGTGAAGACCCCGCCAGCACGCATGCGCAACATATCGTCGCGCGCACATCGCACCGGCAGGCAGGGGGGGGAGTGCGCTCTCCCCACCGGCTCCTTCACAAGACCGGCAAAAAGGTAAGTATTACCTTTTTTTTCTTCACAGCATGGACAAGGGCCGGAGGATGACGCTATTGAGGACTGAGCCTGCGGCCAGCTAACGGCCCTTGTCCCCGGAGCTGCAAGGAACGCCGGCAGCTTCAACGCATGATGGGGGCTGGATTGCGGAAGTCGGGTGCTCCCGCTGATTCAGGGGGCCGACTCGACCCGAATGGGTACCGCTCTGGAGCTGGATGCAACGGATCCAGACTCCGAGCCCCCGTCCCCCCCGCAAGAGAATAAGGGGGGATACAGGTACGTGGCAAGGGTCTTGTTCTTTACAGCGCAATCCCTCCCCGAGCTCCATGAAGACCCTAGGGGCTGGGCCGGGGGACAGCCGCACGGACAGGGGAGGCCCGCAAAGTGCATTGCGTACCGCAGCCAGGTGGGCCGCCACAGTCTGGGAGAAGACAGAGTAGCGGAGAGACCGTGCTGCGCGAGTCGTATGATCCTACTATGGAACTGTAGGTCACGCCGGACCTGCATTGGACCCTGACAGCACCCTAATGGGAGGTCCGATGGTGGAAGCCCCAGTTGAATTCGGCAGGGCCGGGCCTCAGAGACTCGGCCTTTTTGTCCGCTGCGTCTATAGCAAGGGACGGTCCCGCATAGAGCGGTTGGAGCACTTAGTGGTGCAAACGTGGCCACTCCAGCACCGGGAACGAGAAAGAGTGCGATTCGCGGGCATCCACTAGCCGGGCTGCAAGGACACCACTCAGCTCCTCATCGTCTCCAGCCAGAAGCATTAATGAGTTGCCCAGCTGCTGAGGTTTGACGACGACCAGGGACAGCCAGTGACCGCTGAACCCAGAGCATGAGGAGGATGCTGGATGTGGTGAGTGAAGTTTTGCCGTAGGGGTTTCTAACCCAGACAGAGTGAACCCTACCACGAATTGGCGGGCAATCCAAGTTGCGATTGCCTAAAACGGCACCATTGTCAGGTCCGAGTCAGATTCTCAATAATTACCTTGACGAAATGTTCCATCCACGGGCATAACGGCGTTTGCTAAACCCTGGTCGGGGATATTACGTTTACCAGTCCAGTAACGGAAGATAGCATGATGCACTGGCACTCTCTATGCACACTCCCAGTATGAGATAAATTGCAGCTATTTCAGAAGCTCCATATAGCCCACAATTAAACCCCAAATTCGCGGGGATGTGCCGACCAGTTACCGCTCCACCGCCGCATCAGTTGTTTGGGAGACCTGTACAAACAGGTGAAGGGACCTAGACAAAGGAGGCCAAAACAGTGGGCCTCATGAAACGCCATCGGCCCAGAGTTCACCCATATTCACCGGCAACAGCCTAATACAACCTGTGAACCAAGGCTGCCGATAGGGCACAAAGATCCTACCTACTTCCATCTCAACAAATACAACGACCTTTTAGGCAAGGCCAACAGCGGCCTGCATGGAAATGCGGCCGCCGGCCCGTCAACCTCCATAACGTCCACCCGAAGCACCGTATGTATGGAAAAACCAGCCGTTCACTATGGAGGTAAGGTGGTCTGGCTCCTCTCACGCCGTAGTATCCCTCCTGTACGAATAGGTGGGCGATTTGCGGGCGGCCTTGGACATATGGGAAAACTGTCACCACAGATGAGTTTATTTTACAAAGTGTTCAAGGGTATATAATTCGTTGGAGGTATAGATTCCCATACCCAGCATTTCGCCTCGTAGGAATTTACTCTATCCAAAAAGAGGTGAGGCAGGGCATGCTGAAATTATATGGCGAGAAGGGAAAGTGGGTAATTGGCATAACCAAGCATGGACCTATTGAGTTTGAGTCTAATATGTTCACCAGCAGTAAAAAAGAAAGGGGGATGTCGGATTATAATCGATTTAGCTGAGTTGAACACTTTTGTACAATAACCCATGTCAAAATGGATACTTTTGGAACAGCTAGGTGGATGCTTTACTCAGGGTACTTTATGGCATGTATCAGTTTGAAAGAAGCATGCTATAACGGTGCCCATCGCTGAGGCTCACAGGGAATTCTGAAGTTGTCTGGAAGGGTGCATTGCCTAATGGAACCATCACAGCCCTAGGCTGTTTACCAAATGGTATTTTACCTGTATTGGCTCTTCTCCGACAACAAGATTATAGTGATGGCATATTGGATGAAATCCTTATAATGGGGGCAGACCCTCCAATTGGCAATTCAAGGAGTGGCTGCAACCAAGGCACTGCTTGAGAAGCTGGGGTTGTAATCCATCCAGACAAATCAAAACTGCACCCGGTACGGGTTATGGATTTGGTGTTCACCTTAGACACCAATTTAATGAAGTTTATCATCCCCACTAATAAAGCTACTGCTAATTAGAAGAGTGCCACAATCTTGCTTGCGCCAGGGTATCAACCATGCGGCAAACAGCAAAAGTTATTGGTAATTGGTAACTCTAAATTGGTAACTACATTCCCCAGCTGCACGATTCGGACCGCTACACTACCGAAATTCACAAAGGTCACAAATCACAGCATTAAAAAACAAATGCTGGCTGCTTTGATCGGCCACTTCGGTTACCACCGGAAGCTAGAAATGAGCTATAATGGTGGGTAGATAATATTAAAGAATGTCATTGACCTATTATAGGGAGCAACCCTGATGTTGTGCTACTAACTGACGCAAGTGCACCAGGCTGGGGAGCAACTGGTACGATGTCCAGTTGTGGTGGCAGATGGAACTCTCATGAGTCCTACATTCCTGGAGTCACATGGGATAAACTATATAGAAATGCTGGGGCATTTCATGGACTGCGGGCTTTACTGTACTAATTCATGGGATTATATGTCCGCTTTCGAATAGATAATGCTACAGTAGTGGCTTACATCAATCATATGGGTAGTATCAGGTCGCTAGTTTGCAATGAATTGGCTAATACAATTTGGCACTGGTGCATTGAAAGAAATATTTGGATTACTGCGACCTATTGCCTGGGAAGCTTAATTCAGTGGCGGACACCAGGTCACGTGTCTTCAATGACAACATTGAGTGGATGTTGAACCCCCCAATTAGATATTATAGCTCAATTTATGGGGACACCAGATATTGACCTATTTGCGTCCAGGCTGAACCATCGAATACCAACGTATGTGTTGTGGGAACCAGACCCTGAGGTAATAGCATTGGATGCGTTTTATCCATTGGGGGAAATGGTTTGCTACGTGTTTCCCCCATTCTGCCTCACCAGTCGGGTATTGCAGAAAAATTAAACTAGACTCTGCAACTGGCATATTGATCATTCCCGACTGGCCTACACAGCCATGGTACCCGATGGTTGTAGAAATTTAAAACAACCATGGATGGCGATTGGGAAACATCCCAAATTGATTACTCACTCCATTACGGAGGGGGGGGGGGTCAGTCATCCTTGCCATGGTCATTTAATCTTGTTGGCTTGCAGGTTCTGAAAAGACCGCTCAACCGGGCAGGCATCTCGTCAAGAGCCATGAACCTTATTGCAGCATCGTGCCGGGAATCAACCCGGAAACAATACCTCACTCAAATCAGAAAGTGGGAGGTATTTCTGTGCCCGGAACAACAAGTCCTCCAACTCGGCAACAATACCGGATGTGTTGGAGTTCTAGCAGGCCTCCATTTGATGCTGGCCTCAGCTACAGTGCCATCAACAGCGACAGGAGTACGCTGTATTCATACCTGGATATAGATATCAGCTCCCACCACCTGGTGTCTAAAACTAATGAGGGGAGTATTCAATACCAACCCTCCACGACCCAGATATACAGTAACGTGGGATGTGGGGATCATGCTGACCCTACTGAGGAGCTGGGCTCCAATAGATGAGCTACCATTGAAACAGCTCACCCTCAAGGTGGTGATGCTCATGGCACTGACGACAGCCCAACGAGTCCAGACGTTACAAAAACTGCGACTGGACAGCATGGTGGCCAACCCTGGTCAAATAAATTCTTTGTTAAAGAATTATTAAAGCAGCACAGGCCAGGGGCGCATGGGCTGCAGCTGGAATTTCGGGCGTACCCTGTAGATGCCACACTCTGCATAGTCCCCCATCTCCACCACTACATCCGAGTTACTGGAGTTTATCAGGATGAAGGAACAGGGGCTCCTCATCAGTCATAAAACCTCCGCATCATCAGGGTGACTACACAGACGATCGCCAGGTGGCTCAGGGTGGTGCTGGATGCAGCAGGAGTTGCTACTAACATTTTTAAGTCTCATTCCACCAGGGCTGCATCCATATCAGCGGCGAGAGCCATGGAGGTGCCCATGGGACCACATTCTCGCCACCATGGGCTGGGCCAGTGGGAAACCTTTCAACGGTTCTATAACAAACCTCTGGCCACCCCTGCGACATTCGCAGAAGCTATCCTGGGTACCGCTCAGTAAATGTCTGGCCCGATTTAGGGGTTTTGTTGTTTATTTGATTAATAAATTTGTGTTGATTTTTCAGCCAGTTTTGACTGAACTCCATTAACAGCCTTCCTCCATCAGACTGGCGGCAGTGTGATAAAAATGGACGTTGTCCAGGGCGTGAAATCACAGAACTTTGAAATCTTCACGAAGTCACTCACGTGACTCCGAAGTAAAATAGTAAGATTAAACGAGAACTTACCAAGTTTGAAGGTTGATCTGTATTTTACGAGGAGTCGCGGTGAGGGATTTCGTGCCCACCGCTCCCACCCTCTATCATAAGGTCAACCAGGTAGTTCTAACGTTTTTATCTTACTATTTTTAGTCATGGTTTGGTTCTGTGATTCCACACCACTGCTTTGAAGGATGCCGCGCATGCGTGCTGGCGGGGTCTTCACGAAATCCCTCACCGCGACTCCTCGTAAAATACAGATCAACCTTCAAACTTGGTAAGTTCTCGTTTAATCTTATAATTTTACTTCAGAGTCACGTGAGTGACTTCGTGAAGACCCCGCCAGCACGCATGCGCAACATATCATCGACCGCATGCGAAGCGACAGGCAGGGAGGAGGGTCGCTCCTCCACCGGAGCGGACCTGCAGGTAAGAAACAACTAACCTGAGGTCGGGTTTCTCTTTCAGGGACTCTGAGGGACAGAGTACCCCACCAAGGGGCCGCCTCGAAAGGCTGATAGTGGTCCGCGGGAACGCGGGCAGTCAGCGGCGGCATTACTACACACCAGGAAGTCGGGCAGCCCGTTGGCCCGGCAGGGTCCGGGCTCCGAGACTCGCCGTTCACAGGTAGCGACAGCACAGCGGCAGCCCTGACTCAACACCGCAGCCCGCAGGAATACCACGGACTGAAGGCAACGCTACCTGGAAGTCGGGCAAGCCCGTTTGACCTGGCAGGGTCCGGGCTCGTAGACTTGCCGTTTCAGAGATAGCGAAGACAGAGCCGGAGCTCCGACTCAACGCTGCAGCCCGTACACCTGGAACGTCGGACTGGTGGCACAACGCCCGGAAGTGGGACAAGCCCGTTGACCCGGCAGGGTCCGGGCTCAGAGACTCGCCTTTTGCGGCAGTCTATAATCCCGCATGGAGCGGATGGGGAGCACTAGCTCCAACGTGGCACACTCCAGCAGGAGTCTGGTCACTGTGGGTCTCCTAGCAGGGCTGCCAAATGCTCACCCTCTTCGCAGGGGAGCATAAGGAGTCAGGTCAGGGCTGACTCTGAAGAGGGGGTGTTGGCAGAAGAAACACAACATGCTAGGGGTGTAAGAAGAGGAGATACTCGGGATGGCATCCAAGTTGCGATGCCCTCACAAAAGGGGCTACCATTGTCAACAGGCAGCCAGTTTAAAAGTACTTAACAACTTATCTAGCTCCAGGCATCGGTATTTCCCTCAATGTGCCTGCGGCAAATGCTCAAACTACTGGCCTAGGGTATTACCAGGTTTACCAGGTCAGTAGACGGAAGATATGTCAGAGGAGCAACAGGAAGCTCTGACACTCTCCTGTATGGTCAATTGAGATCAGCTATTTCAGGAAGAATACCATCTGGCCTACATTAAACCCCAAGTTCGCGAGGTTGTGTAGAACCAGCAGTACACAGCCGCCTACTCAGTTTCAGGGACAACCTGCCCAAACAGGTAAAAAACCTCAACAGAGAGACAATAGCCGTCCGCATGATTAAGGTGCCGGCCGCTACCAGGTCCTCACACATTCGGCGGCAGCACCCCTACGCATCCACCAGCAGGCTGCGTTATCACACTGAAAGAAAAACTGGTGAAAGCTCGAAGGCCGTACAACCTGCACAAAGGTCTTTTTCAGGCCATGTCCCAGAACGGCCTTCCTGGAAGATGCGCCAACCCCACACCACAACGCCTCCACCTCCCAGGAACCAAAGAAGGAGAAAAACCAACACCGCACCACCGGTAACCATGGAGGTAGGTGGTATTTTGTTGCCTTCAGAACATAGCATGTGAAACTTCTTCACAGGTTGGGGGAAGGTTACCCTTGTACAGGGAATAACTTCTGATCTTTCATACTGCACAGTATTATGCACGATACAAAACTGAATCTGTTGACAAACTCCTCCTTTCCAGTTCAACATGCACCTAGCCAAAAGTTTGAGCTTTCACAAAAAAGAGAAAGTGGAAGGTCATGCGGAACTGTTCAATCTATATACAAAAGGAGCAATAGAAGAAACCAAAACATGAGTCTCTTGAGTTTGTATCAAACATGATGGCGGATGCCCGCATCATTTGATTTGACACAACTGAATACTTGTGCAGTACACCCACTTAAAAATGGGAAACATTTGTTACTTCTAAAACAACTAGGTTCCAAAGGGTGCTTCATGGTGCATCGACCTAAAAGATGCATACTACTCAGAACCAATAGACAAAGATCACCGCAGATATTTAAAAATGTTCTGGATGGGAGCTCTGGCAGTATAAAGCGTTGCCTAATGGATTAACATCAGCCCAGACTGTTTTCCAAAAATATTGAAACCAGCTTGGCATCTCTTCGGAAACAAAAAACATATTATCATGGCGGATCTGGATGACATCTTATTGTGGGGCTAACATTGGAATTGGCTAAATTGGCTGTCTCAGCCACCAAGCTCCTATTTTCAAAAATCTGGGTTATTATCCATCCAGACAAATCCAAGTTAAATGCCTTCCGGTGACTATGGATTTGGGATTCACGATTGACTCTGTTCATATGTCTGTCACCTTGCCAAAGGACAAAGCAACAGACTTGATAGAGGCATATAACAGCCTTATTTGCGTCAGTAAACCATCTATTCAGCAAATAGCCAGGGTAATTGGAAAGCTCGTGGCTGCCTTTTTTCCCAGCCACAATTTGGACCCTTACATTACCAAAATCTACAAAGGGCCAAAACTACAGTATTACAAACTGACGCCAGCACTCATGGCTGGGGAGAAACCAATACCACCTCCAGCTGCGGTGGTAGATGGAATACACATGAGTTAACCTTACTTCAGGGTATCATAAGGTTTTGGGAGCATTCACGGACTTTGGGCTTACTTTTCAGACATGCATCATCTGCATGTTCACCTACAAATTGATAATACCACCGTGGTGACATACATTAATCATATGGGTGGAATTAAGTCAATGTCTTGTGATGAATCGATCAATACAATCTGACACTTGTGCATAGAAAGAAACACTTGGATATTAACTCCAGGTCACACAAATTCAATGATAATACCAAATGGATGTTGGACCACCAATCACTTACTCACATTATAGCTCAGTATGGAACACCAGATATCCATTGTTTTGCATCAAGACTTAATCACCAGATACCAACGTATGTTGCATGAGAATCAGACCCTGGGGCAGCAGTGATGGATGCATCTCGCTACACTGGGGAGGGGAGATTGTTTTTTCTATGCATTTTCCCCCCTTTTCTGCCTCATTAGTCGGGTCCTGCGGAAAATTCAACAAGACTCCGCACCAGGTATTTGGGAGTACCCGATTGGCCTACTCAGCCATGGTACCCTGTGGGACTCGACATGGTAAGAGCAATGGGTTTCGATCTAAAAACGCCCAAGTTTGCTGGTACGCCCATGACAAGGGAGAGTCATCCGTGCCATGACTGAATGAACCCATTGAGTGTGAAATTTGAGAAAGACCTCTCCTGGAATTGTGCTGTTGGACCGAACCATGAGTATCATCGCGGCATCATGCAGAGAGTCCACCAGGGAACAGTACCTCACCCATAACAAAAAATGGGAGGTATTTTATACCAGGACAAACACAACTTTCAACACAGCCACCATCGCGGTTGTGCTGGAGTTCCTGGTAAGTCTACACTTCGATGAAGGCTTGAGTTATAATGCCATCTATTGCGCGAAGTGTCCTATCCTCATACCTGGGATAGGAGCTAGAACACCATGGAGGAGTATCTCACCCTCTGGTGTCAAAACTCAAGAGGGGATTTTAATACAAAAATCCCCAGGCCTCAATATACCCGGACCTGGGATATTGGCATTTTCCTGAGATTGGGCACCAGCCACGTCCCTCTCACTAACGCGTATAAAATAGTGATGCTGATGACACTTGTAACGGTGCAGCAGGTCCAGTCTCTGCACAAACTAGACTGGACACCATGTAATACGCCATAATAAGTAACCTTTCACATTATGAGTTACCTAACTAAATAGGCCTGGGTCATCTGGCCTCAAATTGGAGTTCCTGGTTTATCCCGTAGATAGACGCCTATGCATAGTGAACCACTTCCTACATTAACTGGAGGTCACCAATTATCTCAGGGGTATGGACATGGCTCTATTGATAAGTTCAAACATCCTCATCACAGAGTACCGTGCAGACCATATCAAGATAACTCAGGGTGGTGCAGCAGGGGTGGACACTGATATTTAAATCTCATTTCACCAAGACTGCAGCTACATCAAGGATGATGGCATTCCCATGGGCCACGCCCTTGTAACGGCGGTTGGTCTAATTAAATAACTTCCAGCGGTTATAACAAACCTGTGGCCACGCCTGGGATATCTACAGACACTATTTTAAGTTCTGTATTAGAATTCCCAGAATTTAGGGGTTATTATTATTATTGTTAAATAATACATTGTTTGTTTTTCAGCACTGTCAAGTCTGAAATACGTTAACATACTTCTTCCATTGATCATTATGGCAGTGTGTGAGCATGGACTCGTTTCCAGGGCATGAAATCACAGAGCTTTGAAATCTTCACGTAGTCACTCACGTGACTCCGAAGTAAAATAGTAAGATTAAATGAGAACTTACCAGTTTGAAGTTTGATCCTTATTTTATGAGGAGTTACGATGAGGGATTTTGTGCCCTCCGCTCCCAACCCTCTATTATAAGGTCAACTGGTATGTTAGTTCTCTTATCTTACTATCTTCAGTCAACTCTACTATCTGTGATTTCACACTGCTGCTTTGAAGAATGTCGCGCATGCGTGCTGGCGGGGTCTTCACGAAATCCTTCATCGTAACTCCTCATAAAATTAGGATCAAACTTCAAACTGGTATGTTCTCATTTAATCTTACTATTTCATCTTACATTCAACCTGTCGAAGTGCAACACCTCGCATTCACAGCGATTAAACTCTATAGACCATTTCAGTGTGTATATCATAAGCAACAGAGGTCCCAGCATATATTTCTGCTGAGCTCCACTAGTCACAGACCTCTGCCAAAATAGTACCCTTCCTCCATAACCCTTTGCCGTCTATGAGTAAATCAGTTCTGAATCCAAATGACCAAGTCACCCTGGATCCTATGTATCTTATTCATTTGGATCAGCCTCTCATGTACAACGTTATCAAATGTGTTACTAATATCCAAGTAGACGATATGTACTGCCCTACCCCCGTTGAACAACTTTGCTATTGGCTTGGCAGGCTGATTGTTGACTGATTGTTGTCTTTGAACAGGCAAGCATGGATTGCACCATTTGCTGAGGACTTATAGAATGGTACTGAACATTATGCTACTATTGTGTAACAGACGTCCCCAGGTATAGAGTCGTATAGAGTCACAGAGTCATACCACATGGAAACAGGCCCTTCGGCCCAACTTTCCCACACCGAACAACATTGTACCATCTACACTAGTCCCACCTGCCTGCATTTGGCCCATATTCCAAATCTGATCATAAGATCAATGGTGAAGCAACTGAAGATGGTTGGGAGTAAGATACTGTCCTGAAACATTCCTGCAAATATACCCTGGGCAGCGACAATATATTGTAGTATATTGTTGCCCATCTGAAAAAGGGTTCTGCCTTGAATTGTTACTTGTTCATGTTCTCCAGAGATGCTGCCGGATGCTGTTGAGTTACGTCGGCACTGTGCCCTTTTTTGTAGTATATTTGTTGTTGCTGGGTTAAAACCTTGGAAGTCCCTGCTTAACAACACCACTGTAGTATCGTCATGCAGAGCTTCAGTTCCGAAAGGTACCTCACAATCACCTTCAGAGCAAAAATAGGAATTGGCAATATATACTGCCACCATCCTCTGATTGATAAACTAAGTAATTAATTCTAACTTCTTCTTTTGAATAGTGAGAACTTAATCTCACCGGCTTCCTCCCCAGTGTTAAATAATTCACTACATTCAATGAATTCCGAACACATCCTTGCACCTTGTTTTCACGTGGAATCACTATGATATATTTGGAGAAGCAATTAAATTACATTTTGCTATTCTCTTTAGAGATAATAAAACATTTTAATTGACACGCTTACATTGACCGCTTGCATCTGACTGCGTCATCCCTTCTCAATATTTTGTGATTGAACCATTAACAGATGGCAGTACAGTGATGACTCCTCCATGAGTGGAATTCTAATTGTGAGATAATGTGATTCCACAGAATCGCATCCTCTAGGGCTTTCCATACATTAGAACGAGAGAGAGTAGTTTCAGAAGACGAGCTCCATTTGGAATTCTCGTGCTTCACTTTAAATCATTGATCCCTCTGGTGTTTTGCGGAAATTATGCCGGAAAATAATTTCTTTTTTCTCCCCCTCTAAAATAGTACCAATTATTGCTGCTGTCTGCAAATGGGCCAGATGAAATTGCAGTGCAATCCCGATGCAAAGGTCACATTCACAAAGCTTACTCCTCCATGCAATTTAGACGTATCTTAACAGCGTGTTCTAACGGTTTCTTTCCCTTAGTGGGGGAAAGGTACAAATGGCAGCATGTGTTAAAATGTCACATCCCTCCCTCTCAGTGAACGTGGAGCATCAAGGGAGAAGAGGTTTGTCCGAGGATGCTTGTGCTAACTGAGCAATAATGCAGGAGCCAGAGTTTTCCTCAGTGGAATCTCAGAAGCAGAGTACAATGTGTAGCTGCTCCTACTGTCTATGTTTAGCACAAGTTAGCATATGAGAATTTCTGCTTTATATTTAATTCACCTATTCATTATGGGATGTGATACAACATATGATGAGTGTTTGATGGCACTGGGCCTGTACTCGCTGGAGTTTTAAAGGATGAGGGGGAACCTCATTGAAACTTACCAAATAGTGAACGGCTTGGATAGAGCGGATGTGGAGCGGATTTTTCCAGTAGTGCGGGAGTCTAGGACCAGAGGCCATAGCCTCAGAATAAAAGGACATCCCTTTGCAAAGGAGATTTGGAGGAATTTCTTTAGTCAGAGGGTGGTGAGTGTGGAATTTATTGCCACAAACGGCTGTGGAGGCCAAGTCAATGGATATTTTTAAGGCAGAGAATCTTGATCAGTATGGGTGTCAGGGGTTATGTGGGGAATTTCTGTCCTTTTCTCGCCTCCAGCACCCCCCCACCTCAATCTTTCAGTCTGAAGAAGGGTTCCCGACCTGAAACGTCACCTATTAATTTTCTCCAGAGGTGCTGCCTGACCCGCTGAGTAACTTCTGCATCTTGTGTTTTCTTTTTTGCAAATCGGCATCTGCAGTTCCTTGTGCCTACATAGCTCTGTTCTTTGAAGCAATCTCGTAAGATCTACCAGTGGAAAAGAAGGTGGGGCTAGTATTAGGTTGATACAGCGGAGAGGGATGTGATCGCAGATGGGTGGAGAAAGGCCAGAGATGAAATGACGGCAGAAGGTTGTAAGCTGAGGAGTGAAATGTGAAGACAGAGGAAGGGATATTAAATCTTTCCCCCCGCACCTTAAAACTATGTCCTCTGGTTCTCGATTCTCCTACTCTGTGCAACATTTCTTTGTGTTTTTCTGATCTATTCCTCTCATGATTCATCCTCCCTCATCCATAAGATCATCCCTCATCCTCCTGCGTCCAAGTAATAAAGCCCTAGCAAGGGCAAAGAGGGGGCGAGATGGTGGGAGAAATCAGTGCACATCCAGGGAAGAGAGGTGGCAAAATAGTGGAGGGGAAATAGTGGTGTTATCCCTTGTATCCTGACCTATCTTTAATCATATGTTATCTTTCTGCTGACTGTTTAACAAGCAACAAAAGCTTTTCACTGTACCTCGGTGAACATGACAACAAACTAAACTGAACAATGATTTTCTCTCACACAACTACACTAAAATAGATTATCTGGCCACTATTACATTTCTGCAGGGAATGTTGCTGTGTGTAAGTTTGTGAGGAGTTAGAAACATTGCATTGATGAGTTCATTCTGGTGTCCACATATGGTGGACAGGATTTACACTCACTGAAAAGCATCACTCTTCAGAAAACTGCAAAAAATCTGATGAGTGATGTTAATCTCAGAGTGTCTACATTTATAACAGGTACAGTAAAATCTGCAGATTATATTCCATTTGGTTTGTACTCGCTGGAATTTAGAAGATTGAGGGGTGATCTCATAGAGACTTACGAAATTCTTAAGGGGTTGGACAGGCTAGATGCAGGAAGATTGTTCCCGATGTTGGGGAAGTCCAGGACAAGGGGTCACAGTTTAAGGATAAGGGGGAAGTCTTTTAGGACCGAAATGAGAAAATCGTTTATCACACAGAGAGTGGTGAATCTGTGGAATTCTCTGCCACAGAAGATAGTTGAGGCCAGTTCGTTGGCCATATTTAAGAGGGAGTTGGATGTGGCCCTTGTGGCTGAAGGGATCAGGGGGTATGGAGAGAAGGCAGGTACAGGATACTGAGTTGGATGATCAGCCATGATCATATTGAATGGCGGTGCAGGCTCGAAGGGCCGAATGGCCTGCTCCTGCACCTAATTTCTATGCTTCTATGTTTCTATTTCCAAACTTTGGAAAAGCACATCTCCCTTTTGGCTCAAGTGCTCAATTATGTACATCTGGCCATATGTTGCCAAGTCATAGAGTGATACAGTGTGGAAACAGGCCCTTCGACCCAACTTGTCAACATCGGCCAACAATGTCCCAGCCACACTAGTTTGCCTACGTTTGGTCCATAACCCTCCAAACCTGGCCTATCCATATAAAGGATTGTCAAGCTGGAAAGGCCTTAGAGAAGATTTACGATGATGTTGCCAGGACTCGAAAGCCTGAGCTACAGGGAGAGGTTGAGCAGGCTAGGGTTTTATTACTTGGAGTGCAGGAGGATGAGGGGTGATCTTATGGATGAGGGAGGATGAATCATGAGAGGAAATCATGAAAGGAATAGATCAGAAAAACACACAGAAATGTTGCCCAGAGTAGGGGAATCGAGAACCAGAGGACATAGTTTTAAGGTGCGGGTGAAATTTAATAGGAATTTGAGGGGTAACTTTTTCACACAAAGGGTGGTGGGTTTATAGAACGAGCTGCTGGAGGAGGTAGTTGAAGCTGGTACTATTGCACCATTTAAGAAACAATTTAGACAGGTGCATGGATAGGATATGTTTAGAGATATATGGGCCAAACGCAGGCATGTGGGAGTGGGCTAGGTGGGGCATGTTGGTTGACATGGTCAAGTTGGGCTGAGGGCCTGTCTCCACGCTGCATGACTCTATAAGTAAGAATGTTACAATGTAGTCCTATTTATGCACCTCCAGCTGTTCAATAATGGCCTTGCCCTTGGATCAATATCCAAGCACTTTTTTACGTTGAAACCCATGCTCAAATAAAACAAACCTATTGATTTGCTTTGGAAAAGATTTCAGGCTTTTTATCGGGTGAGATCATAGCCATTGCGAACAACACCTTTCATTCAGAACTCTCTGAGTTTAGTTTAGTTTAGCTTTGTTTATTGTCACATGTACCAAGGTACAGTGAAAAGGTTTTGGTGCATGCTAACCAGTCAGTGGAAAGATAATAGTAAGATTAAACGAGAACTTACCAAGTTTGAGTGTTGATCTTTATTTTACGAGGAGTTGCGGTGAGGGATTTCGTGAAGACCCCGCCAGCACGCATGCGCGGCATCCTTCAAAGCAGCGGTGTGGAATCACAGAACGCACCATGACTGAAAATAGTAAGATGAAGAACGTAGAACTTCCGAGTTGACCTTATGATAGAGGGTGGGAGCGGGGGCACGAAATCCCTCACCGCGACTCCTCGTAAAATATAGATCAACCCTCAAACTTGGTAAGTTCTCGTTTAATCTTACTATTTTACTTCGGAGTCACGTGAGTGACTTCGTGAAGATTTCAAAGCTCTGTGATTTCACGCCCTGGACAACGTCCATGCTTATCACACTGCCGCTAGTCTGATGGAGGAAGGCTGTTAATGCAGTTCAGTCGAAACTGGCTGAAAAAGTAATACAATTTATTAATCAAATAAAACAAACAAATAACCCCTAATTTGGGGACAGACATTCACTGAACGGCTCCCAGCACAGCTTCTGCGAATGTCGCAGGGGCGACCAGTGGCTTATTGTAGAACCTTTGAAAGGTTTCTTCACTGGCCCAGCCCACGGTGGCGAGGATATGGTCCATGGGCTCCTCCATGGCCCTCGCCGCTGATGTGGATGCAGCCCTAGTGGAATGAGATTTAAAAATGTTAGTAGCAACTCCTGCTGCATCCAACACCTGAGCCACCTGGCGATGGTCTGTACAGTCACCCGATGATGCGGAGGTTTGTGGCTGATAAGGAGCCCCTGTTCCTTCTTCCTGATGGCTCCTGTAATTCCGATATAGTGGTGGAGATGGGTGACTATGCAGAGAGTGGCATCTACAGGGTATGCCCGAAACTCCAACTGCAGCCCATGAACACCTGGCCTGTGCTGCTTCAATAAATCCTGTACAAAGAAATTTATTTGACCAGGGGCCACCATGCTGTCCACTCGCAGTTTTTGTAATGTCTGGACTCGTTGGGCTGTAGTCAGTGCCATCAGCATCACCACCTTAAGGGTCACCCCTAAGAGTCAGCATCACCACCTTAAGGGTGAGCCGTTTCAGTGGTAGCTCATCCATTGGAGCCCAGCTCCTCAGTAGGGTCAGCACGATCCCTAAATCCTAGGTGAAGGTATATCTGGGTCGTGGAGGGTTGGTGTTGAACACTCCCCTCATGAGTTTAGACACCAGGTGGTTTGAGCCTATACCTATGTCCAGGTATGAGGACAGTGCACTCCTGGCGCTGTTGATGGCACTGTAGCTAAGGCCATCATCGAAATGTAGGCCAGTTAGGAACTCCAGGACATCAGGTATGGTTGCCGTGTTGGAAGTCTTGTTGGTACGAGCACAGAATGCCTCCCACTTTCTGATCTGCGTGAGGTACTGCTTCCGAGTTGATTCTCGGCATGATGCTGAGATGAGTTCCATGGCTCATGGTGAGATGCCCGCCTGGATGAGTGGTCTTTTCAGAACCTGCAGGCCAACAAGTTTAGGTGACCATGGCATGGATGACTATCCCCCGTAATGGGGTGAGTAATCAATTTGGGGTGATTCCCAATCGTAATCCATGGTTGTTTTAAAATGTTAACGACCATCGGGTACCTTGGCTGTGTAGGCCAGTCGGGAATGATCAATATGCCAGTTGCAGAGTCCAGTTTAATTTTCTGCAATACCCGACTGATGAGGCAAAATGGGGGAAATGCGTAGCAAAACCATTTCCCCCAATGGATAGAAAATGTATCCATTGCTATTGCCCAAGGGTCTGGTTCCCAAGACACATACGTTGGTATCTGATGGTTCAACCTGGACGCAAAAAGGTCAATATCTGGTGTCCCATAGTGAGCTATAATATCTCCAAAAAATTTGGGGGTTCAACATCCACTCGATGTTGTCATTGAATACCCGTGACCTGGTGTCCGCCACTGTATTAAGCTTCCCTGGCAAATAGGTCGCTGTAATCCAAATATTCCTCTCAATGCACCAGTGCCGAATTGTGTTTGCCAATTCATCACAAGATAGCGACCTGATACCACCCATATGATTGATGTAAGCCACCACTGTAGTGTTATCTATTTGGAGGCGGACATGTAAGTCCCGTGAGTTAGTACAGTAAGCCCGCAGTCCATGAAATGCCCCCAGCATTTCTATATAGTTTATCCCGTGTGACTGAAGGAAGTTAAACTCATGAGCGTTCCATCTGCCACCACAACTGGACATCGTATCAGTTGCTCCCCATCCTTGTGCGCTTGCGTCAGTCTGTAACATGACTGATGGGTTGCTTACTATGATGGGTCTACGACACTCACTAATATTGTCAATCCACCATTGTAGCTCGGTTCTAGCCTTTGGTGGTAACTGGATTGGCCGATCAAAGTGCCCAGCATTTGCTTTTAATGCTGTGATCTTTGTTCTTTGTAAATTTTGGTAGTGTAGTGGTCCGAATTGTGCAGCTGAGAATGTAGCTACCAATTTCCCTAGTACTTTTGCCATTTGTCGGATGGTCAGTACCCTCGCGCAAGCAAGACTGTGGCACTCTTCTTTTATAGCAGTAGCTTTATTGGTTGGGATGGTAATCATCATTAAGTTTGTGTCTAGGGTGAACCCCAAATAATCCATAGCCCGTACCAGGTGCAATTTTGACTTGTCTGGATGGATTACAAATCCCAGCTTCTCGAAGAGAGCCTTAGTTGCAGCCACCGCCCGTGTAGCCAATTGGAGGGTCTGACCCACTATAAGGATATCATCTAAATATGCCATAACCATATAATTTTGTTGTCGGAGAAGAGCCAATATAGGTTTTACTAATTTTGTAAACAGCCTAGGGGCTGTGGTGATTCCGTTGGGCAATGCTTTGTATTCCCATAATTGATCCTTCCAGACAAACTTTAGAAATTTCCTGTGAGCTTCAGAGATGGGCACCGTATAGTATGCATCTTTTAAATCGATGCATGCCATAAAGTACCCCGGGTAAAGCATCTGCTTGGCTGTTTCAAAAGTATCCATTTTGAAGTGGGTATATTGTACAAAAGTGTTCAGCTCAGTTAAGTCTATTATAATCCGACATCCCCCATCTTTTTTAATTCTGGTGAAAATGTTGGACACAAACTCAAGGGGTTCGTGCGTTGTCTTGCCAATTACCCCTTTTGCTGCTAGCCTTATAATTTCAGCATGTCCTGCCTCCACCTCTTTTTGGGATAGTGTAAATTTCCTATGAGGCGAGTGCTGGGTAGGGGGATTTTTACCGCCAATAAATTCTATAACATAGCCTTGAACACTTTGTAAAATAAACTCATCTGTAGTGATAGTGTTCCATATTTCCAAAAAGGCCCGCAATCACCCACCAATTTGTGCAGGAGGGGATGCTACAGCCTGAGAGGAACCAGGCCTCCTTACCTCCATGGTTAACGACGGTTCCTCCATGGATCTTCCATGCAGGCCGCTGTGGGCCTTGTCCTAAAAAGGCCGTTGTGTTTGGGGAAGTGGAGGGGGATAGGTCCTTTGTGTCCTGTCCGGCAGCCGCGGTTTCCAGTTTATGTGTGGTTGTTGCCGGTATGTGTGAAGTCTAGTCGTAGGAGGTTTCATGAGGCCAGCTGTTTTGGCCTCCTCGTCTAGTTCCTTCACTTGTTTGGACAGGTCCCCAAACAATTGATGAGGCGGGTGGAGCGGTTGATGGATGGCACAACCCCGCGAATTTGAGGTTGAGTGTGGGCTTAATGGAGCTCTTACGCAGGCAGTTGATCTCATACTGGGCGTTGCATAGGAGTGTCAGGGCATCTTGTTGTTCACTGGACACATTATCCCCGTCAAGGGTCCTAGCAAACGCCGTTATACCCGTGGAGAGCACCTTTAAGATACGCTGGAGGCAGACATCCTGCATCCTGGTGGCCGTACTCAAGTGTCCCCAGATTTGAGCGTTAACCAGGGGAACACTGAGGTTGATGCAGTTCTCGGGCGGTTTTATTTTCTCCATGGTATCATTGAGTACCTGACTCTGGAGTTGGTGAGTAGTCAGGTAATCAATGGTGCCCACCAGTTTGTGGTGCAGAGGTTCCCCTGTTTGTGTAGTTGCGGCAAACTTGCCCACCACGTCCAGCATATCCTCCTCATGCTCTGGCTCAGCGGTCACTGGCTGTCCCGGGTCGTCTTCAAATACAGCGGCCGGGCAACTGCTGGCACTTCTAGCTGGTGACGACGAGACACTGAGAGGACTCCTTGCACAGCTTGTAGATGCCCGTGAGTCCCGTTCTTCCCGGTCCCTGTCCCGCTGGAGGAGTTGCTCCACTAAGAGCTCCAACCGCTCTATGTGACCGTCCCTGTGTCCCTATGTGCAGCGGACAAGCCGACTTCCCCAGGCCCTGCGAACTCACTGGGGCTTCCACCATCGGACCACACCTCCATAAGGTGCTGTCTAGGGTCCAATGGCAGGTCATCGTGGCCTACCGCCCGAGTAGGCTCATACGACTCCCGCACGGACTCTCCGCTAGTCTGTCTTCTCCCAGACTGTGGCGGCCCACCTGTCTGATACGAAGGCAGGTGAGTTGGATCGGCGCCGGCCCCCGGAACCTGGCTCCCCGGAGTCCGTGCAGGCTTACCTCCACAATCGCCCAATTTTTGGCGTGGAGGCGCATGGTCGGCCGCTCCCAGAGCTGAGCTGACCGACCGTCTACTGCTGCCACCTCCGCCCTTGACCGCAGCCTGACGGGGTGTTTTGCCGGCGGCACCTGCTCCTGCAGGCCTGCTCGACGCAGCAGTAGCTCTGCCAGACTGCTCTACGGCAGATCTCCCTGGCAGTGGTACGTGGTGGTGCACAGCTGTAGGGCTCCCCTGTCGTGCAGCTGTTCCCCGGCCCAGCCCCCTCGGGTCTACTGGAACTCGGGGTGAAGTCACTGGCGATGAGCGAGGCCCCTTCGCACGTACCTGTTTCCCCCCTCTTTTCTTGGGGGAAGGGGGCTCGAAGTCTGGATCAATTGTATCCAGCTCCGGGGCGGTAAACCAATCAGGTGATGAGTCGGACGCTATAGTGGCAGGAGCGCCCGACTTCCGCATTCTTGCCCCCACACGTCCTGAAGCTGCCGGTGGTGCTTGCAGCTCCGGGGACAAAGGCCGTTGGCTGGTCGATGTAACTCGGCTCCTAGACAGCGTCGCCTTCCTCTTGCCCTTGTCCATCCTGTGGAGTAAAGGTAAGTACTTACCTACCGTTCTTATGAAGGAGCTGGAGGAGAGAGCGCACTCCTCCCCCCAGCTTGTCGATGCAAATGCGCGCAACGATATGTCGCACATGCGTGCTGGCGGGGTCTTCACGAAGTCACTCACGTGACTCCGAAGTAAAATATGTGATTACAATCGAGGCACCCACAAACAGATAGATGATAAAGGGAATAATGTGAATAATATTTAGTGCAAAACAAAGTCCAGTTAAGTCCAATCAAAGATAGTCCGAGGATCTCCAATGAGGTGGATAGTGCTTCAGGGCCACACTCTAGTTGTTGGTAAGATGGTTCATTTGACTGATAACAGCTGGGAAAAAACTGTCCCTGAATCTGGAGGTGTGCGTTTTCACACTTCTATACATTTTGTTTGATGGGAGAGGGGAGAAGAGGGAGTGACTGGGGTGCATCTCGTCCTTGATTATATTGGTGGCCTTGCTGAGTGAGCGTGAGGTATAAATGGAATCATTGGGACGAGGGTGGTTTGTGTGAAGGCCTGGGCTGCGTCCACAATTCTCTGTAATTTCTTGCTGGATGGAGCTGTTCCTAAACCATAGATGGACACAAAAAGCTGGAGTAACCCGATGAGTCAGACAGCATCTCTGGAGAAAAGGAAAGCTGATGATTCAGGTCGAGAGTCTGAAGAAGGGTCTTGACCCGAAACGTCACCTTTTCCTTTTTTTTCCAGAGATGCTGTCTAACCCGTTGAGTTACTCCAGCTTTTTGTATCTATCTTTGGTTTAAACCACCATCTGCATTTCCTTCCTACACTGTTCCCAATCCTTGCTGTTTAATGATCTTGAGTATCCTCCTCCATTATCAATTATTAGAAAAGCCTAAAACCTGGCTGTTGCATTTGAAAAACAAAACACAGAAAAATTAGCATAAAGCCAAAGAGAAACAGGTGGAAAATAGAGAATCTTCAAGGAAACGATGAGACAGGGATGCGGGGGGAGAGAATGAGGTGCCTGGATCTTTGGTAGTTGGTAACAGAATCAATGTCAGGGGAGATAGGGAAGGACTTGGAGACCAGGGTTGGAAGATTGCTAAGATCTCTTGCCGCATTCAAAATGGTTAACTCTGTGGAGATGGCTGGATATGGGGGAAGCTTGAGCATGAAAATTAAATTAAATTGGTTCCCCCAGCACTTTGTGTTTTGCATGTGAATTAAATTATTCAAAGTTTATTGACATGTGTGCAGCCTTGGTTCACGATTGAAATTCTGGGACAAGGAGCTAAAAATAATAAGATTTAAAGATATCAATATTCTACTCACTATGAATGAAAAACAGCTTACAAGCCCAAGTGAAAGGCGTTTGGTCTGTTAACCAAAATACCTGGAACTATAAACACTCTAGGAATCTCAGGGGTGATTGTAAATAACACCGTTGCCTGAAAATCAACATCTCCCTCTCTCTCTCACAAAGTTACAATGATTAAACCTGGTTACAATTCAAAATTCCAACCCTATTAATGGGGCATCTTAAGCTTTTTTGTAGGAAGGAACTGCAGATGCTGGGTTACACCGCAGATAGACACAAAATGCTGGAGTAACTCAGTGGGGACAGGCAGCATCTCTGGAGAGAAGGAAGGGGTGGTGTTTCGGATCTTCTTCAGAGCTGCCAGTCCCGCTGAGTTACTCCAGCATTTTGTGTCTATCATCTTATTCTTTTATCTTCCAGGCTTGGGATAGGTTTTACTTCTGCTATTTCAACCAAAAACTGCACCTGATATTCTCATTCTGCAGTGGTTGAGTGAAATAATATTTTCTCAAAAAAATATCTCAGTCCAGTTGTTCCCAAAATGCAAATGACAATATCTGTTTTGTTTATCGATCATTCACATGCCAGCAAGCGTAACGTTAAAAATAATTTAACGAATAAACCAAAGAAAGATTCCACCCTTCTGGCCATTTCCTCCACAGATGCTGCCTGACACATTGAGTTCTTCCAGCACAGGCACAAAATGCTGGAGCAACTCAACGGGACAGGCAGCATCTCTGGATAGAAGGAATTCCTTCTCTCCGGAGATGCTGCTTGTCTCGCTGAGTTACTCCAGCATTTTGTGTCTATCTTTCGTTTAAATCAGCATCTTCATACAGAGTTCTTCCAGCAATTTGTTTTCAACTCAAGACTCCAGCACTTGAATATTCTTGTGTCCCAATGGCAGCCTTCAGGCTATTGTATGCCAAGTTATCAAATGTTCCAGTTTAGACAATAGACAATAGGTGGAGGAGTAGGCCCTTTGGCCCTTCGACCTAGCACCACCATTCACTGTGAGTATGGTTGATCATCCACATTCAGTACCCCGTTCCTGCCTTCTCCCCATATCTATTGACTCCGCTATCTTTAAGAGCTCTATCTAATTCTCTCTTGAAAGCATCCAGAGAGTTGGCCTCCACTGCTTTCTGAGGCAGAGAATTCCACAGATTCACAACTCTCTGGGTGAAAAAGTGTTTCCTCATCTCCGTTCTAAATGGCCTACCTCTTATTCTTAAACTGCGTCCACTGGTTCTGGACTCCCCAAACATCGGGAACATGTTTCCTGCCACTAGTGTGTCCAATCCCTCAATAATCTTATATGTTTCAATAAGAAGCCCTCTCATCCTTCTAAATTCCAGAGGAGACAAGCCCAGCCGCTCCATTCTATCCACATATGACAGTCCCGCCATCCCGGGAATTAACCTCGTGATTTGTTCGTTGTTCTCCCAGGTGGATTGCAACCTTGTCGTGGTTGGGGAGCTTGTGTGTCTTAGTGACCCCTAGAGCTATGCCAGCGGGAGATTTGTCTTCTGTTAGGGTCTCCCAAGCTGGACAGGTCGAAGGATAGAGGTGAGACGAAAAGCGATCCACTGGTCCGCCAGGTTGGGGGTTGTTCCCAGAGCTAACAACCCTGTCTCGTAAAATAAATATGCTACAGAAACAGCAACTGAAGGAATCAACACTACTGGGCGTGATGGACTTCCAGGGCTATCGACAGATGCTAGGATGAATGTAAGAGAACCAGACAACATCCCAAGAATAGCCCTGCACTGGGCGCTGGGAGGGAAAAGGAAAAGAAGGAGACCCAAAACTACCTGGCGTCGAACTGTAGAGGAGGAACTGCTCCCCCTCTGTGATACCCCCTTCCCTCCAACTCTACGACTTGTTTGCATATCTTTCATTCATTGTTCCTTATCTCTCCACATCACCGTCTATATCTCTCGTTTCCCTGATCCCTGACCAGTCTGAAGAAGGGTCTCGACCCGAAACGTCGCCTATCTCCTTCGCTCCTTAGATGCTGCTGCACCCGCTGAGTTTCTCCAGCTTTTTGTGTACCCAATGAAAACAATGGACCTGACCTGGGGTAGTGTCCAGACGCTAGCCCAGAACAGACATGAGTGGAGGACCTTTGTTGCTGCCCTACATGCCAGGAGGCATAATAGGCAGTAAGTAAGTAAGTATGTTTGTTGGTTGGGAAAAAGAATTTTGTGCTACACCCGTACCCTGTATCTGGCTTTACTCAGATAGGCAAGAACACAACATAAAACAGCTAAAGGATCAGTGGTGAATCTATTGAACAAGTCACTTTACTGAGGGCCTTAACAGTGCACACTGAAACCACTTGGAGAGAGCCCAAAGATTCCACGATTCACCGTACCTACAGCTTTTTATATTCTTGTGACACAATGGTTACTTGTGGACTTGAAATAAGTCATCATTGATCAATGTCTCTGTAACGTTTCATCTTTGTCTTTTCACAAAATCCTGGTTTCTTCCCACATTCATGAGACATGTGGGTTGTAAGTTATTTGGCCCTTTGTAAAATTGCTCCAATGTATTGGGAATGGATGGGAAAGTGGGATAGCATGGGACAAGTGTTAATGTGTGGTCGCTGGCCAGCATGAACTCATGGGGATGAAAGGCTTGTGGTCCTCACTGCTAGATTTCCTAAAATTAAAACAATGCAAATGTAAAACCTGTATTTTTGGGAAAGATTGATATCATATACGGTGTTCTACAACAACAAGTCTTTGCTTTCCTTAAAAAGTGGAAATTGGGCAATAAGGAACGCCAAAAGATAACAGAACCATGAGACACATGGAACTGCAGATGCTGGCTTACAAAAAGAGACACAAAGACACAAAGCGTGAGTCAGACAGTATCTCCGGAGAACATGGACAGGCAATGTTCCAGGTTGGGACCTTTCTTCGGCCGTCTCGATCCGAAATGTGGCCTGTTCATGTTCTCCGGAGGTGTAGGAAGGAACTGCAGATGCTGGTTAAAGGTGTCAACCCGAAACGTCATCCATTCCTTCTCTCCAGAGATGCTGCCTGTCCAGCTGAGTTACTCGAGCATATTATGTCTTCTCCAGAAGTGTTATATAACCCACTGAGTTACTCCAGCACTTTGTGCCTTTTTAATAGAAAAGTGAATTTGGTTACTAGAGAAAGAGGTAGCACAAGGGACTTTTAGGCGAAAGTGGGGAAGGATTATAATGAAAGGGCTGGAGTTTATTGGTATGAAAAGCTTTATTCAACATTTCTCGTCTTCACAGAGATGTTAATTTCATGCCTAGTTATTGCCTGGCCATTAAAGTAACATGACTGCTTGTTCAGATAACAATTTACTGTGCAATTTAAACAGATCAGGACACAGAAATTACCTACTTGACCTTTGATGATAAGTATGACGTGGATTGTAACAGTGACATGCAGATAAAGAATTTATGCGAACCTGCATCTCCCTTGTAATCATAGCGCGAGGCAGAGTAATGCAACTCTGAAGGAAATTTTAATTATATAGCACTTTCCCTGACCCTATGACACCACAAATTGTTTTACTAGCGGTTTTGAAATGCAGGAAACACAGCAACCAATTTATCTACATCATAGTTCCACAAGCAACAAAGGATAACGAACAAAGCAAAATAGATTTGTGATGCAGTATTTTTCTGAAAGGTGTTTGTGGGCATTGAACCCATCACCAAATGTCTGGTACAAGATGTTACAGCTATGAAAAGTACACATAAAGTTGCACATTGGATTATTTTAATATACAGTGGCTTGCAAAAGTTTTCATACCCCATGAACTTTTCCACATTTTGTCACGTTACAACCACAAACGTAAATGTATTTTATTGGGATTATATGTGATAGACCAACACAAAGTGGTGCATAATTGTGAAGTGGAAGGAAAATGATACATGGTTTCCAAATGTTATTACAAATAAAAAAGTGAAAAGTGTGGCGTGCAAAAGTATTCAGCCCCCCTGAGTAGAACCACCTTTCGCTGCAATTACAGCTGCAAGTCTTTTGGGGTATGTCTCTACCAGCTTTGCACATCTAGAGACTGAAATTTTTGCCAATTCTTCTTTGCAAAATAGCTCAAGCTCAGTCAGATTGGATGGAGAGCGTCTGTGAACAGCAATTTTCAAGTTTTTGCCAGAGATTCTCAATTGGATTTAGGTTTGGACTTTGTCTGGGTCATTCTAACACATGAATATGCTTAGATATGATCTAAACCATTCCATTGTAGCTCTGGCTGTATGTTTAGGGCCGTTGTCCTGCTGGAAGGTGAACCTCTGCCCCAGTCTCAAGTCTTTTGCAGACTCTAACAGGTTTTTTTCCAAGATTGCCCTGTATTTGGCTCCATCCATCTTCCCATCAACTCTGACCAGCTTCCCTGTTCCTGCTGAAGAAAAGCATCCCCACAGCATGATGCTACCACCACCATGTTTCACAGTGGGGATGGTGTGTTCAGGGTGATGTGCAGTGTTAGTTTTCCACCACACATAGCGTTTTTCATTTATGCCAAAAACTTCAATTTTGGTCTTATTGGACCAGAGCACCTTCCTCCACATGTTTGCTGTGTCCCCCACATGGCTCGTGGCAAACTGCAAACGGGACTTCTTATGGCTTTGTTTCAACAATGGCTTTCTTCTTGCCACTCTTCCATAAAGGCCCGATTTGTGGAGTGCACGACTAATAGTTGTCCTGTGGACAGATTCTCCCATCTGATCTGTGGGCCTCTGCAGCTCCTCCAGAGTTACCATGGGCCTCTTGGCTGCTTCTCTGATCAATGCTCTCCTTAACCGGCCTGTCAGTTTAAGTGGACGGCCATGTCTTGGTAGGATTGCAGTTGTGCCATACTCTTTCCATTTTCGGATGATGGATTGAACAGTGCTCCGTGAGATGTTCAAAGCTTGGGATCTTTTTTTATAACCTAACCCTGCTTTAAACCTCTCCACAACTTTATCCCTGACCTGTCTGGTGTGTTCCTTGGGCTTCATGATGCTGTTTGTTCACTAATGTTCTCTAACAAACCTCTGAGGCCTTCACAGAACAGCTGTATTTATACTGAGATTAGATTACACACAAGTGGGCTCTATTTACTAATTAAGTGACTTCTGAAGGCAATTGGTTGCACTGGATTTTATTTTGGGGTATCAGAGTAAAGGGGGCTGAATACTTTTGCATGCCACACTTTTCAGTTTTTTTATTTGTAAAAAAATTTGAAAACCATGTATCATTTTCCTTCCACTTCACAATTATGCGCCACTTTGTGTTGGTCTAGGACATTAAAATCCCAATAAAATACATTTACGTTTGTGGTTGTAACGTGACAAAATGTGGAAAAGTTCAAGGGGTATGAAAACTTTTGCAAGCAACTGTACATTCTGAAGAATTGCTATTTCTGTATTCTGTATTCACATTATGTGATTGCACTTAGGCAAAGTGCAATTTTTTAACATTTGCATGAAAAATAACTTTATCTGTCAAATAATGATATGTGTATAAAAGTTAAATGTATGGCAAGGTTCTGGTCTAACTTTGGTCAGCATTCTCTACATTCCATGCAAAAATAAAACTTTTAGCACAGAACGTGTAGGAAGGAACTGCAGATGCTGGTTTAAACTGATAGACACAAAACGCTGGTATAACTCAGCGGGTCAGGCGGCATTTCTGGAGAGAACGAATGGGTGTCGTTTCGGGTCGAGACCCTTATTCAGACTGAGAGTCAGAGGAAATGGAAACAAGAGATATAGACAATGAGAGAGAGAGAGATATAGAACAAATGAATGAACGATATGCAAACAAGTAACGATGGTAAAGGAAACAGGCCATTGTTAGCTGAGTTACAGGCCATTGAAAATGTGTTACAGACAATGAAACTCACAGGTACAGATTTTATAATTCAGAATCAGTCAGCAGTGACATATAGTATAAGGAAGTAAAGCTTCTGAAAGGTGAAGATGAGGTGAGAAGGTGAAATTAAACAAGATGCAGCCTTTTAGGAATTTAGTTAGACCGTATTTGGAGTATTGCATGCAATTCTGGTTGCCCCAATACAGGAATACAGGAAGGATGTGGAGGCTCTGGAAAAGGTGCAGAGGAGATTTCCAACAATGCTGCCGAGATTAGAGCATATTAGCTATAAAAGACATCGGACACTTGGATTATTTTCTCAGGAATGCCAGAAATTGAGGGGAAAGCTGACAGAGATGTATAAAACCACAAGAGGCATAGAGAGAGTAGATAGTCAAACCTCTTTCCCGGGATTAGTAGGCATAACGTTAAGGTGAAGGGTGCGGGGGGGGGGGGGGGGTGCAAAGTTTAAAGGAGATGTGTTTGGCAAGTTGTTTACACAAAGGGTGGCGGGTCCCTGGAACGTGCTGCCAGGGGTGGCAGTGGGGGCAGATACAATAATGGTGTCTGAGGCTTTTAGACAGGCACATGTATATGAAGGATATTGAGGGATATGGATAATGTGCAGGCAGATAAGAGTTTGTCATGGCATTATGTTCAACACAAACATTGTGCGCTGAAGGGCCTGTACTGGTACTGTACTATGCTCTGAATTATTGACCTGCATTTTACCAACACTTCGCTTTCTATTAACACCTCTTGTTGAATCCATCTGGTCTTCATACTAAGAGCCAGACATGTATTATTTTATTTACAGTGGCAATGGCAAGGGTGGCATTTAATGCCCATCCCTCGAAACTTTGAGAAGGTGGTGGTGAGCTACTTCCAACTGGGCTGTTGGCAGGAAGTTTATGTGTTTAAAGTTATGTGATGATGAAGGAATAGTAATATATTTCCAACTGGGGGAAATGTGCGTAGACAAAAGTGCTGGAGCAGCATCTATGGAGCGAAGGACAAAGGCAACGTTTCGGGCCGTAACCCCTCTTTAGACCTATGTAGAGTGTGGGGGGGGGGTGGGGGCGGGTAAGAAGAAAGGAAAAAGGATGAGGAGGAGCCCGAGGGCTGAGGGAGAGCTGAGAAGGGGAGAAGACTGCAAGGGCTACCGGAAATTGGTAAATTCAATGTTTATGCCGCTGGGGTGCAGACTGCCCAAGCGGAATATGAGGTACTGCTCCTCCAATTTCCGGTGGTGCTCACTCTGGCCATGGAGAAGGCCCAGGACAGAGAGGTTGGATTCGGAATGGGAGGGGGAGTTGAAGTGCTGAGCCACTGGGAGATCAGGTTGGTTAATGCGGACCGAGCGGAGTTGTTCGGCGAAACGATCGCCAAGCCTACGCTTGGTCTCACCGATGTAGATCAGCTGACATCTAGAGGAGCGGTTGCAATAGATGAGGTTGGAGGAGATGCAGGTGAATCTCTGTCGCACCTGGAACGACTGCTTGGATCCTTGAATGGAGTCGAGGGGGGAGGTAAAGCGACAGGTGTAGCACCTCTTGCGGTTGCAAGAAAAAGTGCTCGGGGAAGGGGTGGTGCGGGAGGGAAGGGAAGACTTGACCAGGGAGTTACGGAGGGATCGGTCTTTGTGGAAAGCAGACAGGGGGAGATGTGCGACTTGGGGTGAGATTTGCAGGAGATGAAATTCCCTTGCGCCCACTGTGTTTATCCTTGTTAGAAACCGTAATGATTTAATATTCCATTAGGGGGGCATCAACATACATATTGGCTCTTATGAAAGTCCATTTTGGATGAACTATTTATTGTCTCAGAAACAGTTTGCATCAAAATTCTTTGACCGAGACACAAGGAACAGGAATCTGTGTGGAGCACAAGGTACTGGAGTTGCTCAGCGGCTCAGGCAGCATCTCTGGAGAACATGGATAGGCGGCATTTTGGGTCAGGTCCCTTCTTCAGTAGAGGGGAGAAAGCTGGAGGAGAGGTGAGGTGGTAAAAACCTGGGAGGTAATAGGTGGATACAGGTGAGAAGGATTTTATATTGGCAGAGGGGTGGACAAAGGCAATAAATGAAAAGGAGAGGTGGATAGGTCAGGTTTGGAGGGATATGGACCAAATGCTGGCAGGTGGGACTAGTGTGGCTGGGACATGTTGACCGGTTTGGGCAAGTTGGGCCGAAGGGTCTGTTTCCACACCATATGACTCAATGACTATGACTCTATGAGACGAAAGGGTGTCAGATAAGGAGATAAGGTTATAGAGTGAAATGTAAGTGAGACGAGAGGGGGGTGGGGAGATGGGGAAGAAAGGAGGGAGCAATAGTGGGAGAATTGGGTGAGCACCGGGGATGGCAGGTGGAAGGTACAGGAAATAGAAGGGGGAGAATGTTTTGTTCACAAGAGTCAGGAAATGATGGAGCTGAGCCACAATATCAGGTTAGGATTTTAGGGGGTAGCACCGTGGCATAGCGGTAGAGTTGCTGACGTACAGCACCAGAGATCCAGATTCGATCCTGACTACGGATGTTATCTGCATGGAGTTTGTATGTTCCCCCCGTGAACTGCGTGGGTTTTCTCCGAGTACTTTGGTTTCCTCCAACACTACAATGAAATGCAGGTTTGTAGCTTAGATGGCTTTGTTAAAAATTGCAAATTGTCCCTTTTGTACAGCATGATGCTGATGTACAGGGTGATCGTTGGTCGGCGAGGTCTCGGTGGGCCGAGGGGCTTATTTCCACACTGTATCTCTGTTAATTCTGGCCAAATTGGAGAGGCTAGTACCCTAAAATTGAGTAAAGGCTTCTGGGTTGCTCAGACATTTGGTCAATTTAAAAGTGCTTTCTGTAGAAATGGGACAACCTGCAGAATGCTGCGAGTTTGTCTAGAGCCTAGATCAGGGGCGGAAAACATGGGGGGGTCAGGGGGGACACGTCACCCCCATGTTTCGAGAGGTGGGGGACATCCTCCCCCCCCAAGTTTTTGTAATCCGGATTTTAAAATCTCCGCTTTTCGCGAGACAGTGGAGGTGGGACTGCTGTTCGATTGGACGAGAGAGACGTCGGTCAGCAGGCAATGGGGGTGGGACATGATCCCGTCCGGGTCTCCGGCGATGCCCCATCCCCACTCGAGTGCCCCCCCCCCATGGGTGGCCAGAGAAGTCGGCAGTCAGATGGGCGCGGCGCCCCCAGGCCCACAGCCAGCGCAGAGAAGCAGCGCTAAACCCAGCTCAACTCTGCCTGGTTAACCTGCCTGGACTTGCGTGAAATATGGCCAGTGCGAAAAAGCAGCGCTGGTGTCCCGTCAGTCCAATCAGTGCTGTAGTTAACCTGGCGAGACAGGCAGAGTTGAGCTGCATTTAGCGCTGGATTGCGCCTCCGAAGCTTCCCGCATGTGTGTGTGAGTGTGCGCATGTCCGCGCGGCTGCCAAAAAATTAGTGTCCCCCCTGTCCCCTCCATGTTTTGATAGAGAGTTCTGCTCTTGGCCTAGATCAGAGCTGCAGGAAGAGAATGGGAACATCTGCAGACCCTGACAATTAGGTGCAAAATGCATAGAATGGATTGGATGAATGCAAACCAGACATACAAATTGTAAATAATGTTGCAAAGCTTTACTTTGCTGGATGTTGATTGGATTAAGTCTTGAGCCTTGTCTGGTTTTCTTGTATATCAGGGCACGTTGCGATGTTCATTTCCTCTGAGAAACACTGTTCGAATACAATGCAATAGCCACTATATTATTGGGTTAGGGAAATGTCTATCATGTATGGGGTTAATCGATATCTGTAATTGGATTGTAAAGAGACCACCCCCATGTGGTTCGGCCCCTCGCAGTCTGGGGACTTATAAAAGTCCCCTACCACGAGGTCCTGTGTCGATCTTCTGGGAGAGCGCTTAGGACTGCGTGACCTTCTGTAGTGTCTCTGTTTGAGCGAGACCAAGAGGGCTTGATCAGGCAGATACGAGGATCGAACCTGCGGTGGTTAGGTACAGTATTTGGAACTGTAATTGTGTTTTGTCAAAGTTTAGATGCGCAAGTGCTTGACTCAATGATTTGTGACTGAAACTAGACTGGGGGGGAGCTTCCAACGAGCTATTTACATCTCTAAAGACTGAAGTCTAAAGAATAAATTGAGCTGATTAACAAGCAGAATGAAATGTATAATCAATCACCTCACTGTATCGTCACTGCTTAGCAGAGAAATTATGTGCATTTTATTTCCATCAAAGAGACCGCTTTCAGAGGAATGATGGAGTGTGGAGCCCTCACCTTTTAGCTCAGGGTTTTGAAAGCTGCAGGATTATTAATCATCCCTTTCTGTGGGCCCACACACTTTGAACGTGGAACTGTGCCGAGCATGTGCACTTAAATAAGAATCATGATGTGACGTCTGGAAAATAAATTCTTTAAACAGTAATGGACGATTTTTGGAGAAATACAGTTGATTAATGTTATAGAGTCATACATTGTGTAAACGGTTGCAGGGGAAGGTACCTAGTGAGGGGGTGGTTTGGGTGGGAAGGGATGAGTTTGCCATGGAGTTGTGGAGGGAACGGTCTCTGAAGAAGGTGCAAAGGGATGGAGATTGGAAGATGTGACCAGTGGTGGGATCCCGTTGGAGGTGGCAAAAATGTCGAAGGATTGTATTGTATGCGACGGCTGATGGGGTGCAAGGTGAGGATTAGGGGGACTGTCCCTGTTGCTACTAGAGGGAGCGGGAGCAAGAGCGGAGCTGAAGGATACCGAGGAGACACATGTGAGGGCCTCATCCATGATCCCCCATTCCCTAAAGAATGAGGACGTCCTGGTATGGAACACCTCAACTTGGGCACAGATGTGGCGAAGATGAAGGAATTGGGAGTAGAGTCTCTGCAGGAAGCAGGGTGGGAAGATGTGTAGTTGAGATTGTTATGGGAGTCAGTAGGTTTATAATCAATGTCAGCTCGATAGTCTATCTCCTGTGATGGAGACGGTGAGACCAAGAAAACGGAGGGAGGTGTCAGAGATGGTCAAGTGAATTTGAGTGCAGGATGGAAATTGGTGGTGAATTTAATGAAGTCTTGTATTTTATGTTGTACAAGAACCTCTCAAGAAATAACCTTCATCCAGTTGATGGAAACTTTTAAGAGATCCCCAAATGGTTTCTGAGATTAATATTTCATCAGCTGCTTGGGGCCGCTGAGTGACTTCTGTGAATCTATAAAAAGCACCAGCTCCTGTTTGGATTAACTTGTGACAAAGTAAAGGCAGTGCTCCAGGTATCTAGAAGCCCCAATTCAGCCATCGGAAGACAGCCTTAGTGATTTAAATCTGCCCTGGGTGTCATAATATGATAACTACCTGGGCTGTAAAGATATTTTAAAAATAAAGTAAACTTTCAAAAATTATTTTTTTCTTTAAAATAAAAATTTCCCGCTGCCGAGTGACCCGCTGAGTTGCTCCAGCACTTTGTGTCTATCTTCAGTCTAAACCAGCATCTGCAGTTCATTCCTACACGGGTAGTGCAGTGGTAGAGTGAGTTGCTGCCTTACAGCAGCAGAGACCTGGGTTCAATCCTGACTACAGGTGTTTGTATGTACGGAGTTTGTACCTTCTCCTCAAGTGGGATTTTTCTGGGTGCTCTGGTTTCCTCCCACACTCCAAAAACATACAGGTTTGTAGGTTAATTGGCTTGGTATAATTTTAAATTGCCCCTAGTGTGTAGGATAGTGTAAAGGGCCTGTCGCACTTGGTGATTTTTTCAGCCACTGCCAGCATCATTGACTGACAATCAGGTCACCAAAAAAGTTGCGGCGTGATGCGGCGTGATGACATATTGACACGCAGTGTTTCCTAAAGTGTCGCAACATTTTTTTTTTGTCGCCGCTAGATTTTGAAATACCCCGATATGTCAGTCAATTACGCCAGTAGTCGCCGAACAAAATCGCCAAGTGGGACAGGCCCTTAAATGTACGGGGATCGCTGCTCGACGTGGACCCAGTGGGCTGAAGGACCTATTTCCGTGTTGTATATCTAAACTAAACTAAACTACAGGTAAAATTGTTATTTACCTGTCTGTTTTTAGTCAGGTCTGACCCCTCTCACCCTGGCCACAAACTCTTTGAATCACTTCCCTCTGGAAGGCGACTCCGGACTGTCAAAGCTGCCACAGCCAGACATAAAAACAGTTTTTTTCCACGAGTAGTATCTCTACTCAATAACCAAAAATCTGTAGCCTCCTTTTGCTCAGGTATTTTACTTAATTCACATGTTTAATCAATAATGTTTTATTATTAATGTTTAATGTTTTATGTGTCATTCACTATATGTTGTTGTCACCTGCGGGCGGGGCACCAAGGCAAATTCCTTGTTTGTGAATACTTGGCCAATAAACCTAGTCATTCATTCATTCATTCATCCATTCAAAGGTTTGTATAGACCTGTTGATGCCAATGTTATGTAATGAACCCAATAGAATGTGGTAGATGCTATATCATATTCCTACGGTTTCAGAAATTACTTTTCTAATGTTTCCTAAAAGATTGATTTCAAACATGGGACCAAGCTCTTTAATTCAAACACAGAAGGCGTCTTTCAAATATATCTTCAGTTGTCAGGCTTTATTTAATGTTTTGGGAAAAGAACCAGTTGTGCGGTGGGCAGTGCTGCTGCCTCATAGCTTTGGTGTTGCCTGTGTGGAGTTTGCACGTTCTCCCCTCTAACATTGTAAGATTCCTCCAGGTGGTTCCAGTTTTCTCTGTCAACCATTAATGTGTGGATTGGTAGACTAACTGGCCACTGTCCGGTACGTAGGTGAGTGGCGGAATCTACGGGGAATGGAGAGAAATTTGGGGAGAATTAAAGAAGTGTTTCTGAAGGGTGATGGATGTTTGGTGTGGCCTCACATGCTGTGTGGAATCTGACTCTATTAGCCTTCTTGACCCCAGTCTTCTCTTAGAGTCATAGGTAGACAGAAATGCTGGAGAAACTCACCACGGCTGAGGCAGCATCTATGGAGTGAAGGAATAGGTGACGTTTCGGGTCGAGACCCTTCTTAGAGTCATAGAGTAATTCAGCGTGGAAACAGGCTCTTCCGCCTGACTTGTCCACACCGACCACCAGCCCCTTAAAAAGGCATTTATTGAGCCATCCTTTAGACTATTGTGTATGAGTCCAGGATTCAGTTTGTTGTGCTATTCATTTCTGAGACAAGCAAATAAAAATGAGCATTGCATAAAGTGAAGCAAGACGCAGATCATTTTGTGCCAATATGGACATTTTTCCCAAACTAAGATAGACACAAAGTGCTGGAGTAACTCAGCAGGTCAGTCAGCATCTCTGGAAAAAAAGGATAGGTGTTGTTTCTGGTCAGGAACCTTCTTCAGACTGGCCGACTATAGTCATTGATAGTCGGATTTAACAGGCGCATGGATATGCAGGGAATGTAGGAACATGGATCATGTGTAGGCAGGTGAGAGTTGGTTTTGGCATCATATTCGGCACAAACATCATGGGCTGTACTGTTCTATATTCTACTTCCCCATAACGTTCGATTGTACTGCATTCATTAATTTTCCCACAAACTCTGGGAGTTTCACTGATCGGACAACACAATTATAGCCCTGTCTCACAGTACGAGCTCATTCAAGAGTTCTCCCGAGTTTGCCCTGATTCGACCTCGGAGATTTACGGTCATGGCCGCTCATAAGTACTCGGGGCTCTCATGGACATTTTAAAACATTTTCCGGAGTACCTGCCGTTAGCGTTACGAGCTGCTAAGAGACGTCCCCGAGCTCCGACATTCATTCTACGTGCTTACCACAAGTTTGATTTTTTTTTTAAACTCAGGAGAGCACTTGAATGAACTCGTACCGTGGGACAGGGCTTTAAGTGTCAAGATCCAGGAATTCCCTTTCCAAATGCCGTACATCTACCTTCAATGCAGGAACCAGCGAAGTTCATGAAGTTAGTTCACCATCATATCCATAAAGTGCAATTAATTAATTGCTACAGTCTCCACCCGAAACATTGACTGTCCATCTGCCCGACCTGGTGAGTTCCTACAGCACTAGGTGTAGGCAGGAACTGCAGATGCTGGTTTACACCGAAGATAGACACAAAATGCCGGAGTAACTAAACGGGGCAGGCAGCGTCTCTGGGCTGCAGGAATGGGTGACATTTCGGGTAGAATCTCTTCCTCAGACATAGAGTCAGGGGAGGGAGAGACACAGAGATAAGGAAGTGTAAGGTGTTCATCCCCTTAATGTCTCATTTTCACCCCTTACACTTCCTTATCTCTGTGAATCCCTCTCCACTGACTCTCAGTCTGAGGAAGGGTCTCAACCCGAAACGTCACCCATTCTTTCTATCCAGAGATGCTGCCTGTCCCGCTGGGTTACTCCAGCATTCTGTGTCTATACTAGGTGTTTTGAACAATAAACATTATCCCTAGTCTCTACCCACACCCAGATCTTGAATATAATGGGCACAAAATGCTGGAGTAACTCAGCAGGACAGGCAGCATCTCTGAACCGAGATCTTGTACCTCAGTAATGTGACAACTAATGTTCACTACTAATGTTCACTATTCTTCAACCCACAAATTTTCCATGGGCTTCTGTTACTTATTAATCATCCCTCTGATTTCTACTCTCACTCCCACCATGATTTCAGTACATTAGGTACATTGTCAAAGCCCATTGTTTTAACTGTCGCTCATCATTCCCAATGTTTTTCTCCACCTCCCCACATCAAGTCCTTTTCTTTATGATTATGTTTTGTCATGAACCCTTACCATTGTAAGGCTCTTACTTTGAACCACCTTGAAGCATTTGTTGCATTGATGGTGCTGGTCTTTGAAGTTTGCTGATGTTTCTATGGGAACTGAAACAAACACTGATATTTATTAATTGTGGTAACTGCCTCTTCACTTCAGGAAGAATGAAAAGCAGACAATCAATGCAGGCATCTCTAGAAATGTCCACATCCTGGGGATAAATTCCTCAAAAAAACTCTTATTTTCACTTGCCCATTTTTATTCACTTGTTTATTTCCTTTCTCCCACCTGTACCCCTCATGGGCCTTTTGTGTGCGAGATGTCAACACAAAGAGCTGCAGATGCTGGTTTATAAAAGAGGATACAAAGTGCTGGGGTAACTCAGTGGGTCAGGCAGCATCACAGACAGGGGGTTCACAAAAAGCTGGAGAAACTCAGCGGGTGCAACAGCATCTAAGGAGCAAAGGAGATAGGCAACGTTTCGGGCCAAAACCCTTCTTCAGACTGATGGGAGGTGGGGGGGGAGGAGAAGAAAGAAAAAAGGAGGAGGAGGAGCCTGAGGGCTGAGGGAGAGGTGGAAAGGGGAGGAGACAGCAAGGGTAAACAGAATTGAGAACATTCAATGTTCAAGCCAAGAGGATGCAGACTCCCCAAGCGGAATATGAGGTGCTGTTCCTCCAATTTGCGGTGTTGCTCACTCTGGCCATGGAGGAGGCCCAGGACAGAGAGGTCGGATACGGATTGGGAGGGTGAGTTGAAGTGCTGAGCCACCAGGAGGCCGGGTTGGTTATTGCGGACCGAGCGGAGGTGTTCGGTGAAACGATCGCCAAGCCTCCGCTTGGTCTCACCGATAGCATCACAGATAGGTGTCGTTTCAAGTCGGGGCCCAATATTGAGCATGGCTCTGACCTGTACAACCTATGTGACATGTGTCATCATTTGAGCAGCAAAGCAAAGCTGTAAATGTTGAAAACCTGCAATAAAAGAGAGAATGGAGACAAGAAGGGTTCCGATACGAAGGTCACCTGTCCATTCTCTCTACAGGTGCTGCCTGACCCTCGGAGTTGTTCCAGCAGTTTGTGTTTTGCATGTTGGAGATACTCAGCAAGTTGGGCAGCATCCATGGAGGGACAGAGTTCGTGCTTCATGCTGATGATCTCTTGTTTAAAATAGGCCATATTCCTCACATGCTTCAACTGACTCTCCATCTCCCTTGTCATCCAGGAAATTCTGACCTACCTTTTTCCTTTGGCGGAACATACCTAGATCGTAGACACACGGAACTGCAGGTGCTGGTTTACAATTTTTAAAAAAGTGCTCAGAAACTCAGCAGGTCAGGCAGCAGCTCTGGAGAATTTGTCCCACCCTCCACCTTTTATCCAGCTTCCTCGGCTACTACCATCAGTCTAAAGAAGGGTCCCAACATGAAACATCACCTATCCATGTTCTCCAGAGATGCAGCCTGACCTGTTGAGTTACTCCAGCACTTTTTGATATCAAGATTGTAGCTGGGCCTCATCATTTTTGAAGATTAACCTAGCCATTATGTCTATAGTGACCTCCCACTCATAGGTGGTCAATTGTATCCACCTTTTTCCCAGAACGAAGCCCATATATGACTGTACTCTTTGAGGGTGGGGCATTAAGAAAACACTGAAGATAGACACAAAATGCTGGAGTAACTCAGCGGGTCAGGCAGCATCTCTGGAGAGAAGGAACGGGTGACATTTTGGGCCGAGACCCTTGTTCAGACTTCTTCAAGACAAGAAAACACTTCAGCTCAAGATTGCGTTGCATCTGAGGTTGCCAGAGCATTATTATTCTGTAAACCTCAGCAATCTTCACAAAGCAACGATATTCTCCATCCCACTGTTGGACTTCCATAGCCGATAACAAACGTACGGCTTAAAAAGGGCAAAGCAAATTGAAAACTGAAAACACAAATTTATTTGTAAAGCTCTTGATTCTGATGTTATCACCACAAAGTGAAAAAAGAAGCTTAAACACTGCTGTTTCCATAGTGATAGCCCCAGCCAGTGTCAATTTGCTGCTTTACACGTTCAGAATGACATTGGAGTGATCAGCTCAGAGCTCTTCACAAGTGCACACGTTATAGGAGCAGAATTAGGCCATTCGGCCCATCGAGTCTACTTCGCCATTCAATCATGGCTGATCTTTAGTTTTAGTTTTAGAGATGCAGCGCAGAAACAGGCCCTTCGGCCCATTGAGTCCACACCAACCAGTGTTCCCTGCACATTAACACTATCTACACACACTAGGGACAATTTTACACATACACCAAGCCAATTACCCTACAAACCTGTATGTCTTTGGCGTGTGGGAGGAAACCGAAGATCTCGGAGAAAACCCACGCGGGCACGGGGAGAACATACAAACTCCGTACAGACGGCACCCATAGTCGGGATCAAACCCGGTTCTCCGGTGCTGTAAGCGCTGTAATGGCCCTGTCTCACTGTGCGAGTTGACCCACGAGGTACCCGAGTGACAGACTCGTGGCTGTGCACGAGACTGCAAGTTTATGATCAAGTGTGTAACCGAGTTCCCACGGGTATGTCATTTCTGCGATGTTCCAAGTTCCTCCTCCGAGTTACCAAGTTCCTCTCCCGTTTACTCTTGAGCCAACCGTGATGAAGGTATCTTTTAATAAAGCAACAATGTTAAAATACATCTCCATCCTGTGGTTTTGAGTTATTTCAGCGCGGACGGCATCTATTGATATGACCTACAATGGGAAAATGCGCATCCTCAGTAACCAAGCATTTCTTGTTGTTTTATGTTTTTAAATACTTTTTTGCAATGGATCTCTATTTTAAATAATTTTAAAAAAGGAAGCAGCTCGGGTGACTGACATTGAGCGGCCGCCGGGACCCGACAGCACACACACACACTACACACACACACACACACCACACACACACACACACACACACACACACACACACACACACAGATACACACACACACAGATACACACACACAGATACACACAGACAGCAGGACTGGCCGCCACTTCAGAGGAAGGAAGCAGCTCGGGTGACTTTGAGCGGCCGCCGGGGACCCGACAGCAGACACACACACACACACATACACACACACAACACACACAGATACAAACAGATAGACAGAGAGGGAGAGAGATCGAGACACACACACACACACATACACACACACACATATAGAGAGAGAGATACACACAGACAGCAGCTGGCCACCACTTCAGAGGAAGGAAGCAGCTCGGGTGACTTTGAGCGGCCGCCGGGACCCGACAGCAGACACACACACAGATAGACAGAGAGGGAGAGAGACACACACACACACACACACACACACACACACACACACACACACACACACACACACACACACACACACACACACACAGACAGCAGGACTGGCCACCACTTCAGAGGAAGGAAGCAGCTCGGGTGACTTTGAGCGGCCGCCGGGACCCGACAGCAAGACACACACACAGATACACACAGATAGACAGAGAGGGAGAGAGAGAGAGAGACACACACACACACACACACACACAGATACACACAGACAGACAGAGACACACACACACACACACACACACACACACACACACAGATACACACCAGACAGCAGGACTGGCCGCCACTTCAGAGGAAGGAAGCATGAGCGGCCGCCGGGACCCGACAGCAGACACACACACAGATACACACAGATACATACACACACACACACCACAGACACACACACACACACACACAGAACACACATACAGACACACACACAGCCACACACACACACACCACATATGTGGCGTTTCTGCTCGGACCCTTCTTCAGACAATCCAATGTCCCATAATATATTCTTTTAAATATTAATTTTTCGGTTGAAAGTGTGGTGCCGTGGTTACGGGTTGTCGGAAGGAAGATGATGAGGTCTGGTACGTTGACTTTGTTTTCAGTAATCAGGCCTCCGTGTTTGGCCGATGCCTGGTTGATCGAGCGTTCATACAGTTGCGAGCGAGCGAGGTCCATATATAGGAGCAAGGAACGCGAAGCCTCTGAGGGTTCATTGTTCCCCTGGTTTGGATTGCTCCCAGGAGAGCGGGCACAAAGAAAAATTTAGAGCATTTTTCTGTGGAAGGGGGAGGGCAGTATAGAATCGAAAGCATTGTACAGCAGCACTCTCCCAACACGAAACACAGCGCAGCGTAAACAAATTAAACAGCTTCACTTTTAAAAGCAAAGACACACGTTAAATTACACGGCCCAAAAGAAATCGCCTCTCAATTGCTTCGGGGTTGGAATTGAAATATATATAATATATTATAATATGTATATACATATTATACTACTTTGGTTCAGTCCCTTTCAGATTATAAAAAAGTTCCCACGATAGACTCACGAGACACTAAGGTAAACGCACGGGCCATTACGTTACTGCAACGAGTTTAAATGTTTCCATTTTTAACTTGAACAGTTAATTTGACTCGTGGAAAAAATCAAACATGTTTGATTTTTTTCACGAGTTAACAAGTTTTCCCCGAGTACCTGCCGTTAGCGCCACGAGTGGACAAGTTGAACGCGCGAGTTCCGACGTTCCCGCTACGTGATCACCACGAGTGAAAACTCGGGGTCACTCGTGGGCCAACTCGCACAGTGAGACAGGGGTTTAATGGCAACAACTTTGTGGCTAATTCAACAACAATCGTGTTCTCATATTTAGTTTTTACACTGTGCTCTCGCTGTATGTCTTTTTCTCTTTTCCATTTATTTTCTCATTTCCATTTCCATTTTCCTATTTTTAATAATGTTAATCTGTATTATTATTTTTAACCAAAAGTCCTACTAGGGACAAGTGTTGCGAATTAGCTTTGGCTAAAAACACTATGATGCATACATCAGATGACTGTTTCAAGTGTATCTATGTTTTTGTATCTGTCCGTATTTCAATAAACCTTAATCAACTATAGCGCTGCGTCACTGTGCCATCCTTATCTCTGCCTCCTAACCCTATTCTCCTGCCTTCTCCCCATAACCCTTGACACCCTTTCTAATGAAGAATTTGTCTATCTCTGTCTTAAAAATATCCACTGACTTGGTCTCCACAGCCCTTTGTGGCAATGAGTTCCACAGATTAACTACCCTCTGACTCAAGAAGTTCTTCCTCACTTACATTGTAAAAGAACGCCCTTTAATTCTGAGGCTATGACCTCTGGTTCTAGACTCTCCCACCAGTGGAAACATCCTTTCCACATCCAACTCTTGGTCTGATATCAGGATCCAAGGTATCAAAAGGCTGTTTTAAACTGAAAGATAAGGATTCTCAGGTAGAATTAGATGTTAACATGTTAAAATCTGAAACAGGACCCATCCCATACATCTGGTGGAGAACAGTAGGTGGCACGGTGGTGCAGCGGTAGAGTTGCTGCCTTACAGTGCCAGAGACCTCGGTTCGATCCTCACTACGGGTGCGTTTCTATATGAACATTCTCCCAGTGACCTACAGTGGCAAAAGTATTCATACCCCTTGAACTTTTCCACATTTTGTCACGTTACAACCACAAACGTAAATGTATTTTATTGGGATTTTATGTGATAGACCAACACAAAGTGGTGCATAATTGTGAAGTGGAAGGAAAATGACACATGCTTTCCAAATGTTATTACAAATAAAAAACTGAAAAGTGTGGCGTGCAAAAGTATTCAGCCCCGCTGAGTCAATACTTTGTACAACCACCTTTCGCTGCAATTACAGCTGCAAGTCTTTTGGGGTATGTCTCTACCAGCTTTGCACATCTAGAGACTGAAATGTTTGCCCATTCTTCTTTGCAAAATAGCTCAAGCTCAGTCGGATTGGATGGAGAGCATCTGTGAACAGCAATTGTCAAGTCTTGCCAGAGATTCTCAATTAGATTTAGGTCTGGACTTTGACTGGGCCAATCTAACACATGAATATGCTTAATCTAAAACCATTCCATTGTAGTTCTGGCTGGATGTTTAGGTTGTTGTCCTGCTGGAAGGTGAACCTCCGCCCCAGTCTCAAGCCTTTTGCAGACACTAACAGGTTTTCTTCTTCCAAGATTACCCTGTATTTGGCTCCATCCATCTTCCCATCAACTCTGACCAGCTTCCCTGTCCCCTGCTGAAGAAAAAGCATCCCCACAGCATGATGCTGCCACCACCCATGTTTCACAGTGGGGATGGTGTGTTCAGGGTGATGTGGCAGTGTTAGTTTTCCACCACACATAGCGTTTTGCGTTTATGCCAAAAACTTCATTTTGTCTCATCGGACCAGAGCATCTTCCTCCACATGTTTGCTGTGTCCCCCACATGGCTTGTGCAAACTGCAAACGGGACTTCTTATGGCTTTGTTTCATCAATGGCTTTCTTCTTGCCACTCTTCCATAAAGACCCGATTTGTGGAGTGCAAACGACTAATAGTTGTCCTGTGGACAGAATCTCCCACCTGAGCTGTGGATCTCTGCAGCTCCTCCAGAGTTACCATGGGCCTCTTGGCTGCTTCTCTGACCAATGCTCTCCTTGCCCGGCTGTCAGTTTAGTGGACGGCCAAGTCTTGGTAGGTTTTGCAGTTGTGCCATACTCATTCCATTTTCGGATGATGGATTGAACAGTGCTCCGTGAGAGGTTCAAAGCTTGGGATATTATTTTATAACCTAACCCCGCTTTAAACTTCTCCACAACTTTATCCCTGACCTGTCTGGTGTGTTCCTTGGGCTTCATGATGCCCAAGGAACATTGTTTGTTCACTGATGTTCTCTAACAAACCTCTGAGGCCTTTACAGAACAGCTGTATTTATACTGAGATTAGATTACACACAAGTTGACTCTATTTACTAATTAGGTGATTTCTGAAGGCAATTGGTTGCACTGGATTTTATTTAGGGGTATCAGAGTAAAGGGGGCTGAATACTTTTGAACGCCACACTTTTCAGTTTTTTATTTGTAAAAAGATTTGAAAACCATGTATCATTTTCCTTCCACTTCACAATTATGCACCACTTTGTGTTGGTCTATCACATAAAATCCTATTAAAATACATTTACGTTTGTGGTTGTAACGTGACAAAATGTGGAAAAGTTCAAGGGGTATGAATACTTTTGCAAGCCACTGTATGTGGGTTTTCTCCAGAATCTCCAGTTTCCACCCACAGTTCAAAGACGTACAGGTTTGACGGCAAAGTGGCTTGGTATAATTGTAAATTGTCCCAAGTGTGTGGGGGATAGTGTAAGTGTGCAGAGTTCGCTGGTCGGCGCGGACTCGGTGGGCCAAAGGGCCTGTTTCCATGCTCATTCTCTAAAACTAAGACTTAAACCTAAAACAGGCTGAGAGGCCGAGATGTTGGACTGGAGTCCTTCACTGTCATTATCTGTGTGGACGTCCGCATGGGGGACTCTGTTGTAAATGATAACAAACCAGAAATGCTTATTCCGTACTGAAATGTCTACATTGAGAGATTATAACAACCTGTTACGGCAGATACTAAGATCCCCTTCCTGTTCTCTCAACCCATCCTTGACTATAAACTAAGCCCTCATGACAGGTTTGGTGGTCGACCCTCTGATGATCCTTTGAATGACCAGTTCACCCTTCTCTAACATCTGTAGCTCATGTGTCTCCAATGCATGCAGAACAGTATTTGTAGAAGCTTCTCTGGACAAGACAGGACTTTTATTATCTTTTATTTTGCCCACATGTCAATGTCATTTCTGGAGTAATTCGTTCCTCTTCAACAGACTCTAGGAGTCATGTAAATGTAGAACAGCTGTATGTGGGGGTTGATGGTCAACATGGAATTAGTGGGCTGAAGGGCCTGCTTCCATGCTGTATCTTTCTATGACCACAATCCCACTCAGTCCCTGACCTGACCTCTCTCTCTCTCTCTCAATGGTCCACCTACCACCATCTGCTGTTGAATGACCATTTCCTCCTTCCTGAATGTAATAAACGAATGTCTGAGAGGTCCCACTGCCATCAACAAGTCAAACTTTAGCTGTAGGGTTTGGTTTATTATTGCCATATGTACTGTATAGTTTAGTTTAGTTTAGAGATACAATGTCGAAACTGGCCCTTGGGCCCACCAAAAGCACACCAACTCGTTCATGCTAATTCTATGTTCACATGCACTCCATGCACACAACGGGCATTTTACAGAGGCCAATTTACAGAGCCAGCTTGACTTTGCGATGTGGGAGGAAACCGGAGTGCCCAGAAGAGAATGTGCAAACTCCACATAGACAACACCCAAGGTCGGGGTCAAACCCAGGTCTCTGGCTCTGAGGTAACGGCTCTTCCAGCTGTGACATTGGGCTGCAAGTGGAAAGCTTGTATTAGCGTGCAATCTAATCATATCAGAGGATACAATAAATGAGCACAATCAACCCATGCACGTACACCAGGTAGATCAAAGAGAAAAATACCAGTAGCAAATACACTGTAGCTCCTTAGCATTGTAGCATGACAGTTCCAGAGAAAATGTCCTCTGTTCGCAATGAGCTGGGTTAGAAAATCAGGACTGTGTCCAACCTCACGGAAGGTTCAGTCGTCTGATAACAGGAAGGAAGAAGCTGTTCCTGAGTCTGAGTCTGGTAAGGCACACTTTTGTACCTTCTGTCCAAAGGGATCAGGAGGAAAGGGTAGAAAAGGTCATTGATTATGTTGGCTTACTTTTCCTAAGGCAGCGTGAAATGTAGATGAGTCAATGGTGGGGTGACTGGTCTGTGTGATGCACTGAGCTACCTCCACAATTCTCTTGCAGACTTGTCGATTCTTAAATTCCCAGTCGGAAGAAGGGTTTCGGCCCGAAACGTTGCCTATCTTCTACGCTCCATAGATGCTGCTGCACCCGCTGAGTTTCTCCAGCATTTTGTGTACCCTGTAGATTCTTAGATTCACTTTGATATAAGACACTTTCTGCATTCTCTCCTCTCTCTTCTCTGCAACTAGAACTTCAAGGTAGATAATGCCTCGGATGTTCTTAATGTCACAGCTTTTAAATTTCATATAAATTTATAGGACTTTGGTTAGGCCACGTTTGGAGTATTGCATGTACATGACACTTTGGAAAGGATGCAGAGGAGATTTACCAAAAATGATGGTACACGAAAAGCTGGAGAAAACTCAGCGGTTGCAGCAGCATCTAAGGAGCGAAGGAGATAGGCGACGTTTCGGGTCGTAAATGATGCCTGGATTAGGTGGTATTAGATAAAGGGAAATGTTGGGCACACTTGAATTGTTTTCTCTGGAATGCCAGAAATTCCAGGAAAACCTGATAGTAGATAAAATTATGAGAGGTATATATGGGGCAGTTAAAACCTTTTCCCAAGATGGAAATATCGGATACTAGAGGACACAGTTTTAAAGTGAGAGGGGCAAAGCTCAACATTAATGTACAGGGCAATTTTTTTACACAGAGGTTGGTGAGTACACGGAACATGCTTCTGCGGATGGTGGTTGAAGTAGATACGATAGTGGCATTTAAGGTACTTTTAGTTTAGATTTGGTTTAGTTTAGTTTAGAGATACAGTGCGGAAACAGGCCCTTCAGCCCACCGAGTCCGCACCGACCAGCAATTCCCACAATTAATACTACCCTACGCACACAAGGGACAATTTTTACATTCATACCAAGCCAATAAACATACAAACGTATGTCTGTGGAGTGTGGGAGGAAACCGAAGATCTCAGAGAAAACCCTCGTGGTCACGGGGAGAACGTACAAACTCTGTACAGACACTCACCCGTAGTCAGGAACCCTTATCTCTGGCACTGTAAGGTGGTACTCTACCGCTATGCCACCGTGCCACCCTTTAGGAGAGGTCATTGCCTGTGATGGACCAGGCAGCATCTCCCACTCTCTGTAATCTACTTAATTCTTGGTTCTTCAAGTGGCAAAAACAGGCCAAGATGCAACCAGTCTAAATATTTTCTACCATACACCTGTAGTTCAAGAGCGACTTGTCGAACCTCCTCGGTGGTAGGCAAAAATGCTGGAGAAACTCAGCGGGTGAGGCAGCATCCATGGAGCGAAGGAAATAGGCCACGTTTCGGGTCGAGACCTTCTTCGAACCTCCTCAATCTTCTAAGGACAATAGAGGCACTGATGGACATTCTTTATGATTGCATTAATGTGCTGTACCCAGGGCCACACAAGTAAATGTGTCACATATAGTCAAGTGTTAATGACCGGATAATATACTTCACTGGCATTAGTTGAGGGACAAACATACTTTGGAATATTGGGAAGAACCTCCTGCTTTTCTGTCTAATATGTGCTACAACAATCTCAGCGGGCAGATGGTGGGATGAGAGCAAACAAAAAGTCCCGTATTGTCCGCAAATAACACTGATCTTCCATTACAAATCGCAGCCCATTTATCTTTAGTTTCCTCTTCCTTTTCTATAAATTTTCAAAGTGTACACATAACAGAAAAAAACTCATCCAAATTCTTTTGAGATGGAAAATAAATAGAATAGTTGTCTGGAACAACCGCACATCATTAAGCTACAAAATGCTCCCAGTAATATGCCCCGCGGGGATGCTTATGCCTCGTTCTGCATCAAACACTTTTTAATGACCTAAATTTAGATGACTCCGTCCTATCAAAGGGTGTCAGGAAGAAAGTTTTTTTTTATCCTAATGGCTAATTTATTTATTTGCCTTTCTATTATCACCAGTTTTTACCGTCATGTGCACCAAAACGAAACAATGAAATTCTTACTTGCATCAGCACAACAGATATGTAAACATAGTACTCTGTAAACATCATAGTAAACAACAGCAAAAGTTCAGTCTATATGTAACAAACAGAAAAATAAACAATCATAGTGCAAAGTCAAAAACAATGCCCCCAAGTCTATGTTGATTTGAGTTTATTTGGAGGTTGTAGTGTTTAATAGTAAGATTAAATGAGAACTTATCAGTTTGAAGTTTGATCTTTATTTTATGAGGAGTGACGTTGAGGGATTACGTGAAGAAGGCCCGCCAGGCGCATGTGCGTCATACTTCAAAGCAGCGGCGTGAAAACACAGAAACAAATAGCCGAAGTAACATAGTGAGGCTCGTAGAAGACTAGAACTACCAGATGATCTCTTAGGTTATGAGGGTGGGAGCGGAGGGCACGTAATCCCTCAACATCACTCCTCATAAAATAAAGATTTCAAACTTCAAACTGGTAAGTTCTCATTTAATCTTACTATTTTACTTCGGAGTCACGTGAGTGACTACGTGAAGATTTCAAAGCTCTGTGTTTGCATGCCGCAGATGCACTCCATACAACAAACTGCTTCGGTTGACGCTGTAGTAAAATAAAGAAGATATTGAACATTGCATGAATAATTCAATAACGATTTTAATAATAACAACAAACAGAGTAATGACCCCTCTGTCCCAGGGGGAAATTACAAACAATAAGTGATATAACATTAAAGGGAACCCAAAGCAGCAGACCCAAAACGTGGCTCTGCCTGAACTGGTTTATCGTAAAACCGAGAAAAGGTTGACTCTCTAGACCACCCTGCGTCCGCGAGGATTTGAGGGTCTAAGCGGGGCACGTCCTGAGCCTTCGCCAGCGGATGGTAGATGCCGCCCTGTGGAGTGAGATTTAAACACATCAGTGTCGATACCCGCAGAACTGAGACCTCTGTTTCAACCATCTAGAATTAGTTTGCACGGGGGACACGTGCTTTATGGCTTTTGTGACTAATGAGAAGTCTTAACTCCGAACCTCTCAGACTCCTGGTTAACTCAACATATTGGGTTATATGTTTAACGGGACACATAACAGTTGGTCACCAGGATTTATGCTTTAAACATTACCTTTGATTCCAGACCTGCCTGGTCTACTTTTGTTTGAGTAAATCACAGACATAAAAATGTAACATCATCTTGAGAAAAATGCATATAATCTATCCTTAACAAGTTGCAATGTTTTGGACACGTTGTTGCTGAAATACCAACGCCACTAACATAACCACTTTAAGAGTCAAATTTTTGCAAAGATAATGATGCAATTGGAGCCCATTGCCTCAGCAGTGTGAGAACTATACTGAACATCCCAGATTACTGTATATCCCTCTGGGTTGAGGAGGGTTTTTGTTCAAATTCCTCTCATAAACCTGGATACCATTGGATGAGACCCAATAGGTTGTCGTGCTGAAGACTGCTCTAAATAAGAGGACAAAGCACTGCGAGCAGTGTTAATAGCACTATAACTAAGGTGCTCATCAAAATGTAAAGTAGCAAGGAACTCCAACACATCACTTATACTAGCAGTATCATATGATATATTAAACTGTACACAGAAGCATTCCCATTTCTTAATGTGCACGAGGTATTGCTTTTTAGTGCTAGTTCTCCCACCCTGCAGTCATAACCTCCATGGTCCTGTTCGATAATCCAAGGCCTTGGAATGGTCTGGTCAGAACCTGCAGACCAACAAATTGATACAGTCATGTAATGGTTGACTTTCTCCTGTAACCGGATGCACCAACAAATGACTGCTGCTGGGAATGCGCATGAATGGCTGTGCCATCATTCTCAGTAGCGATGGGAACCATGATTGTGTTGGCCAATCTGGGACCACCAAAACTCCTTTGGCGAGTCCCGCTCTATTTTAGTAAGACATTTCGGAATCAGGCAGAATGAAGGAAACGCGTAAAAGAATGAGTGTCCCCAGTGTAACGAGAACGCATCCACAGCTGCTGCACCTGGATCTGGCTCCCAGGAGACATATTTAGGCAACTGGTGATTCAGTCTGGATGCAAAGAGATCAATATCTGGCAATCCAAATCTAGCAACAATGGTTTGAAATATGCTGACATTCAACATCCATTCTATATTGTCATTAAACTTTCTCGACCTAAGGTCTGCTACCACATTATCTATACCTGGTAGATAGATGGCCGAAACACAGATGTTCCGTGAAATACACCAATGCCAGATAGTATTAGCCAAATTCTCACATAACAACGATCGAGTTCCTCCCATATGATTGGCTGTGGTGTTGTCAATCTGGAGTTGAACATGGAAATCTGACATGGTGGAAACATATGCTTTTAGTCCATAAAAAGCACCCAATAACTCCAGGTAATTAATACCATGTGTGTGAAGAAGCAAGTCCTCTTGCTCAGTCCATCTACCCCCACAGCTAGACTCTGTGTCTGTAGCCCCCCATCCGAGAGCGCTAACATCAGTCTGTAAAATCACTGAAGGTTCGTCCACCAAAATGTGATTGGTGGCTTGGCTAACATTAACAATCCACCACTGCAATTCTGCCAGAGCCGTGGTGGGTAACTGCATAAGCTGATCAGAATGACCTGGATTGTGTTTCAATGCTTGTTCTCTTGCTCTTTGCAAATGGTGATAACGCAAAGGCCCGAACTGTACTGCAGGAAAGGCTGCTACCAATTTCCCAATAACCTTTGCAACGTCTCGGATGGAAGGATAATGGGTTTGTGTAAGACGAATACAGACATTAACAATATCTATTACCTTGGCTGCTGGTAATGTCATATGAACTGAATCCAGAAGAAACCCCAAATACTCAATCTGCTGGGTTGGCTGTAACTTGGACTTAAGTGGATGGACCAAAAATCCCAATGCTTCAAAGAGATTCTTAGTTGCTGTAATAGTAGCTGCAGCTGACTCTTTAGTGTTGCCAACAATGAAGATATCATCTAAATAGGCCATAACAATGTGTTTGTGGGCCCTCAAGTGCCCTAGCACAGGTTTCAGCAATTTAGTAAATAACCTAGGTGCAGAACTTAACCCATTAGGCAATGCTCTATATTGCCACAGCTGTCCCATCCAATTAAATTTCAAGTACCTCCGATAATCAACATGAATTTGCACCGAATAATAAGCATCTTGTAAATCAATGGTGGCCATATAACAACCCTGGGACATCAGCTGCTTTGCAGTAACAAATGTGTCCATTTTAAAATGCCTATAAAGAACTGAAGTATTCAATTGAGTGAGATCCAGAATTACTCGACAACCACCATCTTTTTTGAGTCTGGGAAAAATATTAGACACAAATTGTTGAGGATGATGAACTGCTTTTTCAATCACACTTTTACGGAACAAATTCTGAATCTCCACATTGGTTTGCTCAGTCTCCGGAACAGAAAACACCAACACTTTACTAGGCTTAGTCTGGAAAGGAGGATCTATCCCTGAGATAAACTCAATGGTGGACCCTGACACAGTATTTAGTATAAAGATATCAGACATTATACAACACCACTCGTTATAAAAGAAATGTAACCGACCTCCAATAAGAGGTTGCACACCCGAATTTGTAAGACAAAGTCCCTGTACCTCTGTCGGTGTTTTGTAAACCTGTTGTCTGGCCGTGTTGGGGTTATAGGGAACCTGACGTGGTGGATACCCTCGTTGCCACCCTGGCCTCCCTCTGCTGGGCCCAGCACCCGGATCGGACCTGCGGTAAACGATCCCCGGCTTCCGAAGAGACGGACGAGATGCAGCCGGCTTCATTAGCCCCATAGTTTTCGCCTCCTCATCAATATCTCTAATTTGCTTGACCAGATCGGAGCCAAACAGGAGTTCAGGCGCCTGGACATTGGTCGCCTTACAGAGCGCAGCAAATTTTTGGTTTAAAGTAGGCCTGATGGCAATTTTCCGAATGCAGTTAATTTCGAAAAAGACGTTACAAATCATAGCTAACATATCCTTCTGTAACGGAGATAACACGGTCCCTCGGACCATGGTGCCAAATGCAGTGATCGTGGCCGCCACCAGTTTGAGGACGTGCTGATAACGAACCTCCTGCCCCCTCATGGAAGGACTCATGGGCCCATATTGCTGGGTTCACCATTGGCACTTTTAATGAAGCACAGTTAACAGGTGTTTTATATTTGCTGCTTGTCCCCTGCATGACAGATAGTTGCAGCTGGTGAAAAACTAAGTAATTTATATTAGTTGTGAGGTATTCCTCCATGGCCTCACCAGTTCCCTCCGGAATAGCAAAAGACATTGCTATGTCCGGTACACACCCGGAGCAAGGCTCTTGTGCTCTGGTGTTTGCACAAAAGCAGGGACACCAGACAAAGGGTCAGCTGCATCCTGCCCCGCATCTCCCATTTGATATTCTAGAGAGGCATCCCGCAGTCCTATAACAGGCGCTGGAAGGAATTCACCACGGCGGTATTCCAGGTAATCCTCTTCACAGGATCCCTGCTGCTCAACTGCCTGAGGAATCACTGTGGCCTCAGCCCCTTGCTGCACCAAAAGCTGCAGCATGTGCTCCATCTGTTGCATTTGTCCCCACATCTCTTTAGCCCCTGGGGGAGAATCACCACCGTTATCTGAATCATCAGATAGTACTGGCCTGTTTGTTTTACTTGTGGCCTTGCTGTGCTTCTTAGCAGCCACAGCCTGTTGAGTTTCAGGCACTGGCCTGGAAGCACTTTCCACTGGTGGTAACGGTGAAACGGCCCCTGGTATCGGAACCGGAGGTCCGGTTACTATCTCCCGACCCGATCGAGAATGCGGCTCGTCGCTATACACACGCTTGGAGCGCACTCTCCGCCCGGACCGGTCCATGTTGCAACTCCAACTGACTTCGCGAGCCAGTTTTACGGAGCTAAATACCCTGCAGGAAAAGTTGTTTAACACTTACCTGCAAAGTTTCTACTTACCCGCTGGTGGAGCTGTGGCCTTCAGCCCGTTTGGTGCGACATGCGCGGACGTAATGATGCGCATGCGCCTGGCGGGCCTTCTTCACGTAGTCACTCACGTGACTCCGAAGTAAAATAGCCTGATGGTTGTCGGGAAGAAGCTGCTCCTGAAGTTATAGTCGGAAAACAATACCTGGAAGTTATAGTTTTCAGGCTCCTGCACCTTCTTCCTGATGGCAGGAGTTAAATTAGAGCATGGCCAGGCTGGTGTGGCTGCCTTTTTGAGGCAGCAACTCTTTAGTTTAGTTTAGCTTGGCGATACAGTGCGGATACAGGCCCTTTGGCCCACCGGGTCTGTTCCGACCAACGAACCTCGCACACTTGGTTCTTGGTTACTTGGTCCTCCAAAATATTCCAACTGGAATTTAAACTGGAGGTGGTGAAGGGAGGGGTTTAGCCGGAGAGGGTTATTGGGAAGAAAGTGCCACTTTAAATTTAGTTGCATCTGGCTGGGCAACCGTGGTTTGGTGGAGATTATTCCATGCTTTAATAGTGCGTGGGGAGAACGAATTGCTGTACACATCTGTCTTTGTGGCTGGGACCACAAATTGGATCGAATGCCCTCGTCTGCTCCTAATTGATTTGGGGTTGGTGTAGGCCTTGTGATCTATGTCTAGCTGACCATTTAACATTTTGTAAAAACAGGTCAAACGGTGAGCTTCACGTCTGTCTTGGAGAGGGTTCCACCCCAGAGAATTCAGAGGTTTGGTGACACTCGCTTCTCTCTCGTAGGTGTTAGTAACAAATCGAGCGGCCTGTCTGTGGACACATTCGATGGATGAAATGTTTTTATCTGTGTATGGGTCCCAAGCTGCAACTGCGTAGTCCAGATGAGGTCTAACGAGGGTGAAATACAGCTTCTCCTTGACAGAAGCTGAACAATGATGGAAGTTGTGCCTCAGGAAGTTTTTAGGACACCTGTTGCTTTCACTGTTGCATGATGAGTCTGACCGTTCCAACGTAGATCATTCTGCAATTTGATGCCAAGATACTTGGGTTTGTTTGGATTCTTCAAGGGTGACACCAAGTATGTTGTAAGATGGGACGCCTGGATTCCTCTTTCTGGTGACACGCATGGTTTCACATTTGGAAGGGTTGAACTGCATGCCCCATTGTTGTGACCACTCGACCATAGTATCGAGATCTTTTTGGAGATCATCTTCATCATCAGCTGACTTAATTGGACGGTACAGCAAACAATCATCAGCGAATAGTCTGGTCGTACTTGCGACTTTTTCATGGATGTCATTGATGTAAAGCAAAAACAGGTGTGCGCCGCATACTGTGCCCTGGGGTGTCCCACTCAACACTGGGTGCCCATTGGAGCTCTTTCCGTTCGCACACACGCGCTGAAGACGTTTTGTCAGGAAACTGGAAATCCATCGTTTCGTGTTGGAACGAATACCGTAGAAGTCAAGCTTCGAAGCAGTCTCTGGTGTGGGATGACATCAAATGCTTTAGAAAAGTCCAGTACAACTAAATCCATAATGACGTTACCATCAAGGTGCTTGGCCAGGTCATTTGTTGTCAGGATAAGCTGAGACTCGCATGATCTATGCCTCCTAAACGCATGTTGGTTGTCGGCAAGAATGTTACGTTTGCTCACGTGACGCATCAGATTACTATCAATGATATGCTCCAGCAATTTACAGCAATTACTTGTTTGTGAAACAGGACAATAATTCGCTGGGTTTGTGGTTGAACCCTTCTTAAAGAGAGGAGTGATGTTGGCCTTCCTCCAATCCAGCGGTACATCGCCCGAGTCAAGCGATTGTTGAAAAATGAACTGTAAAACTGGAGCCAGTTCTTCGGCTGCGATCTTGAGGGCTTGATTTTGTATCTGATCTGGTCCAATTGCTTTTGTGGTATTAATGTTGAGCAATAACTTCTTGACACCTTCAACCTCAATTTTAATAGCAGGCATATCATCATACGGGCTGGGCTACTACACTAACACTACCCTACACACACTAGGGCCAATTGTTACATTTACCAAGCCAATTTACCTACAAACCTGCACGTCTTTGGAGTGTGGGAGGAAACCGAAGATCTAGGAGAAAACCCACACAGGTCACGGGGCGAATGCACAAACTCCATACAGTCAGCACCCGTAGTCGGGATCAAACCTGGGTCTCTGACGCTGCACTCACTGTAAGGCAGCAGCTCTACCGCTGTGCCACTGTGCTGACTCTTGTAGATCCTTTTGATGGTGGAGAGGTCAGTACCCGTAATGGACTGGGCAGTGTTCACAACATTTTGCAATTTTCTTTGTTCCTGGGCGTTCGAGTTGTCAAACCAGGCCATGATACAACCAGTCCATATGCTCTCTTCTGTACATTCAAGAGAGTATTCGTTGACATAACAAATCTCCTGAATCTTCATAGGTTCATAAGTTCATAAGTTCAACCCCATTCTCCTGCCTTCTCCCTATAACCCCTGTCACCCATAATAATCAAGAATCTATCTAGCTATCTCTGCCAAAAAAACATCCATTGACGACCTCCACAGACTTCTGTGGAAATGAATTCCACAGCAATAGTGGGCTTTCTTTATGATTGCGTCAATTTGCTGGATCCAGGACAGATCTTCAGAGATATGCACGCCATGGAATTTGAAGCTTTTGTTTGTCTCTACCATGGTCCCATCGATGAAGACAGGTTTGTGGATCCTCGTTAATATATAATCAGAGTTCCTGTTAAATACAAAGCCTTTGGAGCCATACCTCACTTGCCAGGCATTGACCTGCACTTGCCAGGCATTGACCTGCCCCTCCTCTCTTCCAGCTTTCTCCTCCCGACTACAATCAGTTTGAAGAAGGGTTCTGAACCAAAACTGTCTATTCATGTTCTCCAGAGCTGCTGCCTGGCCCACTAACTTACCTTTGCACTTCGTGTTTTTTTGCTCAAGATTCCAGAATCTGCAGTTCCTTCTGTTTATATCGCTTCCAAAGTAAAGGTCTGGCATCAGGTTTGGATGACCCTTGCACAGCCACCATCTTGGCAACATTAAGGGCTGTGCACTTGTGGCTAAGTGTAATAGAATATGAACAATGCCTACAATATATATGTGTACTAGACACACAGTGCTTGGAAACAAAAGAGAAACTGAGATATAGCATGAAGAAAGAAGACAAACAAATGGAAGTCCATATCCAATATATTTCGTAGTTCACTGTTAAGGTTTGGATAGTGGACGTGGGGAGAATGTTTCCACCAGTGGGAGAATCTACGACTAGAGGTCATAGCCTCAGAATTAAAGGACATTCTTTTAGGAAGAAGATGAGGAGGATTTTCTTTAGTCAGACGATGGTGAATCTGTGGAATTCTTTGCCACAGAAGGCTATGGAGGCAATGTCAGTGGATATGTTTAAGGCAGAGATAGATAGATTCTTGATTAATACAGGTGTCAGAGGTTATGGGGAGAAGGCAGGAGAATGGGGTTAAGAGAGAGAGAGATAGATCAACGATGGCGGAATAGACTGGATGGGTCAAATGACCGTATTCTATGCCTATCACTTATGATCTTATGATCTTATGACATGTTAAAAGATGTTGCATGACTTGTCAAGGCTCAAAATATTGAGCAGAGATTGCAGATATTTTTGCACACAGTTGGATTTTTCCAGTGACACCAAATGGCCTTGGTCAGGTAACAATGAAATAAAATAATACACGATTGAAGGAAAGAATGGCAAGATGAGCAGAAGAAGGAGAAATAAATAAGAAAGCACAAACAATCTGCGCCCCTTCAGTGCAGAAACTCCTTAGCCTTGAAGTCTGTTTATTTTGATTAGTTGTGAACTGCCATAAAAATAACTGAAGGAGACAATGTATTTCCATAAAATACTGAGTTGAAGGAAATACTTTGGATTTTCTTCTTTGGAAGAAAATACTCAGTCCCCATGCATGGTTACCGTGAATGAAATAGTGAAGAGGCACTGAGAGGATGGATTACAGACCGATTCACATCTCTAAGTAGGGAAGTTACATACAAAGTGCAGTTTCCTTCATACACAGAAGGATAAGACCAAGAAGTGGACAATACTAAGGTTCATTGGTAAGGACATTTGGCACTCAGTGTTCCACGAGCTCTTTGTATTGTGATTTCAGAACCACATTCTATCCTTGTCAGCCCAACGTTCTCTCAGCTTAGCCAAGTTGGAGAGTGAAATCCTAACCCTTCTCATCTCCAGCCTTTGTCACTTACTCCACCCATCTGCCAATCTAAACCCTCTCACATTTATCCACCTCTCACTTGCCAAGCTTTGTCCCACCCCCACTTCTGTTTTTCAGCTTAGTATAATTACTTTTTCAGATTAATACAATTAGTTTGAAAAAGAGGCTCACCAGAAACATCACCTTGTAGCGGGGCCTCGCAGGAGTCCAGCCAAGAATTAGATGAGACACGAAGTTTGCGTGATCAAACGGTATTTAATGTTAACAGTGCCTACTCCTCCCTGGGCATGGGCGTTGCCCGACCTTAAATACCCCCAAGGATAAACCCTGTGACATTTGCCTCCCACACCGAGACACCTCCTCCCTCCAGAGCCAAGGGTTCGCTCTGCCTGTGGCCTACCACCAGGTGCCACCACAACCTGTCCATTCCCTCCACAGATGCTGCTGCCTAACCCACTAAGTTCCTCCAGCACTTTGTGCTCCTCTCACACTTTGCCAGATAAAGGCAGAATCTGTTTGACTCCGACCATTCCAGCATCTTCAGTTGTTTTTTTATGCCGATGTTAAGTCCGATAATGTCTCCGACTGATAGTCAGAGTAACGCAGTCCAGTAGTTGGAAATTATAGAGTCATAGAGTGATGTAATACAGAAACATTGGGCCCACCACATCCAAAATGTTCATGAAGAATTCATCTATAAACATTTCATTTACCACCAAATCATCTGCAGCTTTCTATGCCTGTTGATTCAAGTTACCCAGTTCCTTATTAAATATTGTGGAGTATCTATTTCAAGCACCTTCACATGCAATGTATTCCAGACAGCAACGTTCAGTGGCTCAGTGGCACAACTGGCATAGCTCCTGCTTCACAGTGCCAAAGACTGAGATCAATCCTAAACTCGGTTGCTGTCTGTGTGGAGTTTGCACATTCTCCCAGTAACTGCGCGGATTTCTTTCAGATTCTTTCCTCCCACTTCCCAAAGGCGTGTTGGGTTTGCAGGTTAAATTGCCTCTGTAAATTGCCCCCGGGGCATGGAGAGTGGACGCAAAAGTGGGATAACATAGACCTAGTGTCAATGGAAGATCGATTGTTGGCGTGGACTCGGTGGGCCGAAGGGCCTATTTCCATGCTGTATTTTTCAATTAAGAAAAATGCCCCGAACTTCTTTCTGACCTTCACTCCATGTCTTAAACTGACCCATTCTTTGTTCTGAAGAAAAGCAGCACGTCATCCACCCCCATAGTTTTGTACACCTCTATCAACTGTCTCACTGCCTCGGGATATTAGAAGTTATTATAGAGCGTTCAACAACTTATCATGGGTGAACAAGCAAGGCTGCTGCTCATACCTGTGTGCAGCATTCATGAATGCCTCTGTGCATCTTGCCCAACCAAGCTCATTATTAAATGAAGCAGATAATGACCAGTTAATTTAGAAACATTTTTAGTTTAGTTCCTGAAAGTCCCTATCAGAATGAGATAGAGAGGTGTCAGCCCAGAAGGGGGAGACGTTTTTTATTTTGAAGGTATGGTCCCACAGTAGTCTCTTCAACCAGCATGTTGGTTTGGAACCTCTCTCCAATGTTTTTAGCATGAGAAATGGATAGCATGGTCAAAGGATTATGCAAGAGAATCCTATACATGACCACCAATCTCCGTTTGATGGTGAACATTTCATTGTAACATGAATTTAGTTTAGTTTAGTTTAGAGATACAGCGCAGAAACAGGCCCTTCGGTTCACCAAGTCGGCTCCGACCAGCGATCCCTGCACTCTAACACCATCCTCCACACACTAGGGGCAATTTACATTTATACCAAGCCAATTAACCTACAAACCTGTACGTCTTTGTAGTGTGGGAGGAAACCGGAGCTTCCCGGAGAAAACCCATGCAGGTCACGGGGCGAACGTACAAATTCCGTACAGACAAGCATCCGTTAGGATTGAACCCGGGTCTCTGGCGCTGTGAGGCAGCAACTCCACTGCTGCGCCACCGTGCTGCCCTAGTGACTTGAGGAGTTTATTAAGCGAAGAGTCAAGCGTATTTAATTGTCATCTGTACCAACAATGGAACAATAAATGTGTACTTGCTGCAGCTTAATAAAAGTATTAACACACAGATAATGTATAATAATAGAAAACACAAGAAATTAACAACCATAATAGTGCAAAAAACAAAGTCTGTCGTGCAACCAGAGACATAGTCCAAAGATCACAGTTGCTGGGCTTAATGCTGTGTACTGGTCTGCATCCTGATAGTGGCTGGCAAGAAGCTGCTCTTAAACCTGAAGGTCACGGTTTTCAGCTCCTGTACCTGCTTCCCGAAGGTAGTTGTCTAATGAGAGTGTGTCCAGGGTGGTGTGAGTCCTTGATGATACTGGTTGGTTCTTTCAGGCAGCACCTCCTGTATATCCCTTCAATGGCGAGGAGGTCAGTACCTGTGATGGACCGGGCAGTGTCCATTGCTCACTGTAATCAGTTTCATTCCTGAACAGTCGAGTTCTGCGATATGCGCTGGTCCTCTCTTCTCTGTATGGCAAGGGCAGCATGGTGGCGCAGTGGTAAAGGTGCTGAGACCCGGCTTTGATCTTGTCTATGGGTGCTGTCTGTATGGAGTTTGCAAGTTCTCCCCATGTGACCGCATGGGTTTTCACCGGGTGCATCGGTTTCATCCCACACTCCAAAGACTGGCAGGTTTGTAGGTTAATTGCCTTCTGTAAATTGTCCCTAGTGTGCAGGATAGAACTAGTGCAGTATGGACCCGGTGGGCCGAAGGGCCTGTTTTCATGCTGTATCTCTAAACTAAACTAAACTAAACCAAACTAAACTAAATTGAACTAAACTAAACTAAACTATACAATGGAGAAGAATCTCCAAGCTGAAAAATGTGTTGCTTGCTTTGGGTTAAGAAAATGTAAAGAAAAGTACTAAAAGGAGAAAATGTTACAAACATTCAGCTGGTTGGGCTGTCTGCAGAGAGTGAGAGAGAGAGACAGAGTGTATGTTTCAGGAAGAAGTTCCTTTTAGATGAAACGACCAAGGGGGACCCGTTGGGTCCCGTTCCCTCAACGCGCGGTTGGGGGGGGGGGGCATTCGGCGTCTCACACACACACACACTAACTCCCTCCACACACACACACTACCCCCCCCCCCCTTGATATTATATTAATATTATTAATTCTCTCCTTTTACCCCATCCCTCGCCCTATCCACTCACGCATAACCCCCAAGTGTGCAAGTGTGGCTAGGGAGGGGGGGTGGAGAGGGAGGGAGAGAGGGGTAGAGAGGGAGAGGGAGGGGGGGTAGAGATTGAGGGGTGGGGAATGGGTGTGTGGCATCATAGGGAAGGCAGCATCTACCCAGGTTGTAGAGTACAAGCTTCCCCATGAGGTGCTGGGCCCAAGCTAGGCTGTGGCCGGTGTGGACCAGAGCGAGGCCTGTGGATGGTGAAAAGCAGTGGAGGGCCGGCAGATCGTGGCTTCTGCGAGGGTAAGCACACTCAGTAGCGTGACAGACGGGTGGGGGAGACGGAGAGGAGGTCGTCCCCTGTGACGGCTGCCCGGCCACTTTTCCACTGCGCTTGTCCGCGCCCGCACTGCGATAATGGCCACCACCGCCATGTTGTAGAACTTGAAAGAGGCCAACAGAGCGCGCAGCATGACTTGATCACGTGTTCAACGGCTTAAATCCAAATCCGGGGGGAGGGAAGGTGGCTGGTCCATGTAACTTACAACAACAAACAAAGGACAATTATTATCACATACACCAAATGGTGCAGTGAAATTTGACTTGCCAATGCAGCACACGAATAAAGATTAGACACAACATTAGAGAATTTAACAACATAAAAACATCCCCCCACAATGGTTCCCACTGTGGGGGAAGGCAGCAAAGTCCAGTCCCAGTCCCTGTTCACCCATAGTCAGGCCTATTGTGGCCTCCGCAACCAGTCCGATGTTTTAAGGCCCTCTTGCCGGAAAGCTGGAACTCCTACATCGGGTCAACACTCCTCAGCGGCTTGGAAATGTCTGGAGCGGCCGCTTCCTCCCCCGGAGACTGGGGCTCCCGTAGTCCTCAGGCCGCCCTGGCTGGAGCTCCAACTCTGGCGATCTCGGATCCCAGGCTCCGTGGTGTTTTAAATCCAGCGCCGCCCGCCTGCAGCTGGACGCCCGCAGCCACAGCTTCTGGGATGTTGGAGTCGGCGGTCACGGAGCTTACCGCACGGCGACCCGGTAAGGCATCGCCTGTTCCGTGTTGGTGTCCCAGCACTGTGCTGCCGCCGAAGCTGCAGCCTCGACCGGCCCCGACCGGCCCCGACGGGAAACGCCGCTCCAGTCCGATGGTAGGCCGCGAGAAGGTGGGCGAAGAAGCAGCTCGGAGGGAAGCCGCCTCTCCGACCAGGTAGGGACTTGGAAACAAAGTTTTCCCCTTTCCCTCCCCCCACCCACCATATAAAAGACTAGAAGACCTCCAAAACAAACACTTTAACTCACTAAAAATAAAAAAAGGGAGAAAAGACTAACAGCTGCTGGCAGGGCAGCCATACTCGTCAGCGCCCCCTACAATACAACTTGTGGAAAACAGTGCCCCTGCGCGTTGAAAATTCTGCGCAGCTTGCTGTGAGGAGCAAAGGCATTGTGATGTCATCCAGCTCGCTTCAACACGTTAGATTTAAAAAAGATGTCAGATTGGTGAACAATTTTAGTAAAATCCTGGGAAATAATGAATTTTCAGATGAGGGGATTTCAAAATCATGAGGTAAATCTCCACCAGAATATGTAAAAATTTTACCGTTACCACATCGGCTTTTCAAGGAGATGTGAACCACATATGAAAACACACACACACACACACACACACACACACACACACACACACACACACACACACACACACACACACACACACACACACACACACACACACACACACACACACACACACAAGATCAGAGTTTTAACAGTTATATGATGTCCTTTTTCCAGATGCTGCCTGACTTTTTGAGTGTTTCTATTTTAGTCTCTGTTTTTATTTCAGATTTCCAGCTTATGTTTATTTACACAAGACTCTTGCCCAGAGTAGGGGAAATCGAGAACCAGAGGGCAAACATTGCAGACAGGGGGGTTATGATTGGCTCAGGATGGGTAGTGGCACGGTCTGATAAGAAACGCCATAAAGGATGGACTTCCTTTCAGACGAGAGAGCCCCAGCCTTGGACCGTGTCGCGGACGGTGCCAGGTGATCGAGAACAGAAACATCCTGCGGCGTTCTCTGCTGTGCACTCGGGGTTCGCGAGTGTGTACGGGGATATACGGTGATACGTGAGTCAATGTGCCTTATTTGGTAGCGTAATAAAATATCTAATGAATCAAACTCTGTTGTCTGAATCCAGTGATTTAACGAACACAACAGTCTGTAAGATTTTATAGGAATCTGAGGGGCGACATTTTCACACAAAATGGTGGTGGGTCAAGCTGCCAGAGGAAGTGGTTGAGGCAGGGACTGTCACGACGTTTAAGAAGCAATTAGACAGGTACATGGATAGGACACGTTTAGTGTGAGCAAGTTGGGCCAAAGGCCTATTTCTACATTGTATGTCTATGAATATTTCTATTTTTCTGTCAGTAAACATATGTTTGGCTTTTATGTCTATAATATCAAGGCACTATATAGTTTTGTTACTGAATAACGTGTTTAATTTGAAAATATCATCCCAATGCCCTTTGGAGAGTCCCAGCAAACAATATTGGTGCATGTGGAAATGCAAATATTGATTTAAAAATACTCACATACACAGAATGCCAGAGTAACCCATTGGGGCAAGCAGTATCTCTGGAGGACATGGGTAGGCAATGTTTCAAGTCAGGTTCCTTCTTTCAACTGAACCATCCATTTATTCTGTGGTGGGGAATCAGAATAATTCTCCACCATGGTGGAGAATAGATGGTAGAAGATGATTAGAAGTTCAAATTCATGAAAGGCAAAGATAGGGGAGACAGTCAGAACCTTTAACCCAGGGTGAAAATGTCAAAGACTAGAGGGCAAACGCTTACGGTGACAGGGGAAATCTTTAAAGGACATGTCCGGGTAATTTTTTTACAGAGAGGGTGGTGGTTGCCTGGAACATGCTGCCAGGGTTAGTGGTGGAGGTGGATACAATAGTGGCATTTAAGAGATTTTAGGATCGGTAATTAGATATGTAGGGAATGGAGGGATATGGATTACATGCAGACAGAGGAGTTTGTTCAATGGACATTGTGGACCGAAGGGCCTGTTCTTGTGCTGTACTGTCTATATCCTATGTTCGTGTTGTGCTATTTTATATCTATATATATAATCTATCTATATATGTATATATAAATATAAATATATATAAATAAATATATATATATATACATATACATATACACATATATATATGTGTGTGTGTGTGTGTGTGTGTGTGTGTGTGTGTGTGTGTGTGTGTGTGTGTGTGTGTGTGTGTGTGTATATCTTTATATATCTGTATATATATATATCTTTATATATCTATATATGATAATCAAGATCTTGAAGGAAATACTTGTTTGATTAGTGTTAATGCAGCAAACCCTAATTTTAAGGTTCAGAAGTTGGCAGCCAATGAAATATTATGCTCTGTTTCTCAGCTTCACCTCAGTAAATATAAATAGAAGAGCAGCAGATAAAGTAACAATGACAGTTTCATAAGTTACTATTGATTTGTATTGATATTCATGAACTTCATGGTGGTGAGTGCATTTCTCTTGGGTTTAATTGTGTCTGTGTCTTTCAGCTTAGTTGATCTTTTCATATTCAGTCACCATAGTCACAAATCTGTCCATTGTCAGACAGGGTGGTATTGGCCTACTTGATAAATGGTGATAACAGGATGACTAGACAGAAGGATGATTCACACAAAGGGTGGCAGATGTATGGAACCAGCTGTCAGAGGTGATAGTTGAGGCAGGGACTATTGCAACATTTAAGGAACAGTTAGACAGGTACATGGATAGGACAGGTTTAGAGGGATATGGGCAATACGCAGGCAGGTGGGACTAGTGTAGCTGGGACATGTTGGCCGGTGTGGGCAAGTTGGGCCAAAGGGCCTGTTTCCACGCTGTATGACCCTATGAATCTAAGGACGTGCAGGGTAAAGATGTACTCCTGTGATCTTTGTAGCCTCGGACAAATTATATTCAACTTGTTAGCTATTTGATATGTTGATGGAAGATAATGAGCATGGTTTTCACAGAGATTGAAAGCAGCAGTCAAACATGTCTTAAGTATTTTGTAAAAAAATGCAGGAAATATGGCAATGTGATAGGTTATAACCAAATGGTATGAACATTAAATTCACCAATTTTAGGACCACACCCCCCCTCCCCCTTCCCATACTCATTCATGTCTCCCACTCTCCTGCTCCCCTCTACACTTGCCCCGTTCCACATATATCCCTTCCTCTAGTTTCACATCTCACTCCTCCTTCTCTCCCTATATTACACCCTATTGTCTCCTTCTCACCTCTAGCCTTTTTCTACCCATCTACCGATAAAGCCCAGCCTCACCTGTGTCCACCTACAACTCGCCAAACTTTGTCCTGCCTCACCTCTTTTCCAACTCTCACCCCTTCCACAACCAGTCTGAAGAAAAGTCCTAACCCAAAATGTTGTAGGTCCATATTGTATGTCCATGTCCCCCAGCGATGTTGCCCGACGTGCAGGAGTAGGCCGCCCTTGCCCGACCTGCTGAGTTACTCGAGCTCTTTGTTATTTGTATTTCATGATGTGACCAATGTTCATAAACTGTAGACATAAACTGCCCGCTGGGATTATGGAAAGCTTGCATTAATACAGAGATGATTCACACGAGCGATAAGATCAATGGCCATGCTTGGTTACCAAGAATTCAGAAGTGATTGAGAATGAAATAATGAAGAGATGTGAAAGTATGGATTACGGACAATTTCACAGATCTAAGTAGGGAACTTACTCAAGATGCTGACAGGACTAAATCTATAAGGTAAACCAGGATGGAGATGATGGGGATAAGACATGGAACATTAATAGAGCAATAATATTAAGGGACTTGACTTAGTTTAGTGTAGACGGAGACAAAGACAGTGCTAAGGGTGGTAAAGTAGATACATTTCTGTGGAAGAGCTAATTTAAGTGATTTAAAGAGGGATTTGGTGTGTAATGGTCAAGAAGCTAGCCAAGGTGAGCATTCAGGCAGGAAGGAGTTCAGATGCAAAGGAGACCATTTTTAAGATAAAAGGTAGTGCAACTAGAATTATTGGGTTCAAGTTAATAACGGTTAGTACAGGTAATAAAGATAGATCTATACTATTACTAAAAGTCTTATCTTGACCACTTCCTGTCTACGTTGTAAATCAATTTTAGAAAAAACGCTACCCTATATCGCTATGATTTTTTCGTCATCTTACTCACTGTCCCCCTCTCCTCCAACAGTCCCAAGGTTTTTTTCCGATCGGTGAAATAATAAAAAAGTTATGAATGTTTAAAAAATCGTGACATCAGCAGATTGGTCTTCTCGCCTGTCTGTCACCATGATGAAGGTAACCCCCCTTCCGGGGGGCCAGGAGAATAAAGCCCTGGAGGCTGGACTTGAGTCAGTCACCCCAGAAGACCGTGAGTGAGAGTTGAGTCCAGAACTGTGAGTCAATGCCGTGAGTGAACTGACATGTGAGTCTGCACTGTGATGCTTGAACGGAATTGAAGGGCTGGTCTGCACTGCGCTGCTTGAACTGAATTGAAGGGATGGTCTGCACTGTGCTGCTTGAACTGAATGTCGCGCTCATTCCTGAAGTCCCGCTCACTGCGGAAATCCCGCTCAGGGGAGAGGCCGCGCTCAACCACGTGAGTAGATTCAAGAGGGTTTTACTGTCATATATATATTGCTTGTGAGTATGTGATAGTGTGTGATGGATGGTGTAAGTGTGTGTGTGAGAGATGGTGTATGTGTGAGATGGTGGTTGTGTATGTGAGATGGAGGGTGTGTATGTGAGTGTGTGTGTGTGAGATGGAGGGTGTGTGTGTGTGAGCCCACAAGCCGTGAGTGAGTCAACTGCCAGCCCACCAGCTGTGAGTGAGTCAACTGCCAGTCCACCTGCCATGAGTGAATCAGCTGCCAGCCGCGAGTGAATCAGCTGTCAGCCCACCAGCCATTAGTGAATGAGCTGCCAGCCCTCCAGGCCCGAGTGACTGAGCTACCAACCCACCAGGCCCGAGTGACTGAGCTGCCAGCCCACAAGGCCCGAGTGACTGAGCTGCCAGCCCACAATGTCCATACTAGCCCTCTGAAAACCAGTCCCTTCAGCCCATACTAGTGGTCCAGAAAGCCCCCCCCCCCCCACTGGTGTTGGCGGGCCAGCCGTCCCGTGTGAACATGTATTAAGATAAAGCAGAGAAAGAATGCTTATTTCAATTGAGCAGATCCAATTTGATTAATAAATAAATAATTGTAGCAATTGAATGAGAGAATTAGAAACAAAAAAGGGAAATATATGGAGGATATGTGGAAATATTAGACGACAATATTAACAAATTCTGCAACATCATTTGAAGAAAGTTGAAGCGAAGAGTAATGAGGATTTTTTAAGCAGAGTGACATAGCTAAATTATTAATGTTTTTCTCTGTACTTGTTTTCACAGAAGAAGAAAAATATGCGAAAGTTACACAAGGCAAGGGACAAAGGGGCCACAGAGCCGCTGCCTCACAGTGCCAGAGACCCGGGTTCGATCCAGATGGGTGCTGTCTGTGTGGAGTTTGCACATTCTTCAAGTGACTGCATGGGTTTCCTCCAGATGCTCTAATTTTCACACCCACACTTTAAAGGAATGGATGCATAAGTGGGACCTTGTGTGAATGGGTGATCCATGGTCAGTGTGGACTCTAGCATGGAAACTAAAATAAGGATAGGATCGTGTGATGGGAGAAACTGACTATAAAGTATTGATATTATTGAAAATGCGGCGTATAGTCAATTTCTTAATTGCCATGTGGCATGGGAGTTAATGTGAAATTTCCCGCGACTCTTAGTGCCTTTTTACGTTCCATTTGTGCTCCTGGGGATGGTGCAGGCTTGATGGTGGAAGGCTTGACCTATTTTCATACCAGACCATGTACTGCTTCTGAGCAACAAGTTAATGATTGAGGAGAGGACATTCTAATGTACATTAGAATGCTGAAAATCGAAGGATGTCTTTAAAGTTCAAATTCGGTCCATTTTGACAGAAACTATCTGAAGCGACAATTTACTCTCCGTCGTCCTTTGTCATTAAACTCGTTTGTGAAAGGTGGAAAAAATGTCTCAGAGGCATGGTGGCGTAGCAGTAGAGCTACTGCTCTACAGTGCCAGAGACCCGGGTTCTTGACCGTGGCTCTTCTCTGTATGTTCTTCCCGTGATCTTCGGTTTCCTCCCACACTCCAAAGCCGTACAGGTTTGTAGGTAAATTGGCTTGGTACAAATGTAAAATTGTCTCTAATGTGTATAGGGTAGTATTAATGTGCGGGATCGCTGGTCGGTGCAGACTCGGTGGGCCAACTGTTTCCGCGCTGTATCTCTAAACTAAGATACTGTTTCCGCGCTGTATCTCTAAACTAAACTAAACAAAACTAATTTATGGAAGATAACAAGATCGGGTAAGAATGGGGTAAATTTGAATCAATACTTCCTGCCTGTCTTCATGCTTGGATGGACGATCGTGTTGTCACTTCCTAAAAAGTTCTTCCATTCTATTCATAAGGTCATAAGTCAAAGGAGCAGAATTAGGCCATTCAGCCCATCAAGTCTACACCGCCATTCAATCATGGCTGAATTATGTTTCCCTCTCAACCCCATTCTCCTGCCTTCGCCCCATAAACCCTGACACCCGCATTAATCAAGATCAATCACCCATTAATCTATTCAGTTGCAAATGTTTTCTATACATTCTTCCTTCTATACATACTTTATCCTGTATTTGTACACTTTGGGCAGCTTGATTATAATTACGTATTGTCTTTCCGCTGACTGGTTAGCACGCAACAAAAAGCTTTTCTCTGGAGATAGACACAAAATGCTGGAGTAACTCAGCGAGAGAGGCAGCATCTCTGGAGAGAAGGAATGGGTGACATTTCGGGTCGAGTCATCGGTACACGTGACGTAAAGTAAACTAACCAAAACTATCTCTTACAGGATAGAAATTTGTAATAAAATCTTTTGTGAAAATAATTATCAGAAGTAATATCCTTTAGTTCACAAAGCTGTGTAGATGTAGTAATTTTATACATAAATACACCTATCTGAGCCCGATTATTATTACAGTACAATATTATAATTGGTTGATAGGCAATTATTTCAATGGAGGAATATGTCTGCCCTGTTGGTGGCTTTGAAGATAATGGCATCATTTTTGCTCTGCTTTTTAAATTCCGTTATATATCTTGCCTAAGGTATGCCTACTTAAAATATTTCTTTTTTTTAAATGAAAGAACCACAGTTTAATTTAGTGGCTGAATGAACAAACTCAGAAATAACCATACAAATATCTGCAGTGCACATAAAAAGGCATATTATGTTTCTTATCCAGCGGAGAAAGAACAAACTCCTAGGAGATTCATACAGTTTCTCTACATTAACTCGAGTACGTGTCGGAAATTTCAATCCTCATCATTATCCACATTACACATCAGCATGTTACTATCAGCGTATTAATCGTGCTGGTGTGTGTGCCTGCTCCCTGGGCTGCTGTCAACCAGTGATAGAGCTACAAGTACTCAGGTCTGATTAGTTCTCCTTGCAGTATTGCACCATGCAGTTCAAAAGGAGGATAGGCAAAAAATCGCTGGAGTAACTCAGCGGGACAGACAGCATCTCTGGAGAGAATGAATGGGTGTCGATTCGGGTCGGAACCCTTCTTTAGAAAAGGTCTCGACCCGAAACGTCACCCGTTCCGTCTTTCCAGAGATGCTGCCTGTCCCACTGAGTTACTCCAGCATTTTGTGTCTATCTTCGGTGTAAACCAGCATCTGCAGTTCCTGCCTAAAAAGTTCAGAAGGAGACTCCGACCTTCTAGAGACAACACAAAGGCAAAGGCCAGGCTGGGGAATATGTAGTCGTATAGTTTGCCACCCATTATAAACTTATTATAAACACGGCCAGCAAGTTTATCCGTAACATCCAACCATGGTTGACATATGACAAATGGCATCTAGATAGAATCTAACGGGAAGGGGTGGAGAAGTTGCATGTGTATAATGTGTAGGGAGGAACTGCTGGTTTGAAACAAAGTCAGACACAAAATGCTGGAGTAACTCAGTGGGTCAGGCAGCATCTCTGGAGAAAAGGAATAGATGATGTTTCAGATCAAGACCCTTCTTTGGATAGACTGAGTCTGAAAAAGGGTCTCGACCCAAAATGTCACATATTCCTTTTCTCCAGATATGCTGTCTGACCTGCTGAGTTACTCCAGATTTTTTGTGTCTGTCTTGCATTTATATAATGCTCTTCATGACTTCAACACATCCCAAGTATTTCACAGCTCCAGAAGTATGTTTTTGAAGTGCACGGATTATGCTAATGCAAGACTGTTCAGTGACTGACCTTGGATTAAATCACCCATCAGCCTGCTTCCTGCTTTCATTTACCCCTCACTAATACTGGGTTAGGGAAATCTCATGAAGCAACTTACCAATTACATTTCAATATTGATGCATATGTTACAGAATATCACCAGGTTTACCCTCAAATATTCTGTGATAAAAGGCTAATTTCAGCTATTGACAAATTAGGAGCATCATTACAGCAGGTACCAGGATGTGGCGTCGAAGGATGAAGAAGTGGAAACCAAATAACCGAACGGACGCAATGCCGAAAAGCCAAATAACGGGCATGATGTCGCCGGGCGGCGGGACTTGTCAGCGATTGGTCTAGACCCCCGCGTCCATCACATCACTGGCCGGGGGAGACGGGAGGCTGGGGGTCATTTTCCCACACAAGACCGCCCGGGGCCCGGGGGTGACTGGGCACTCTGAACCCGAGCACTACGGTGTAAGCGGCCGAAGGAGAGCATCCCTCGGCACAGACCCCACTCTCCCCCCCCCCGGGGTCAGCGCTGTCCGGCCACGGCCGCCCTCTGCCTCGTCTCCCCCGTGCGGCCGCACTGTGACAGGCTGCGGGTCTGCAGCGCACATGCACACGAGGCGGAGTGGAGCAGAGTTGGGGACAGTCTGGTCCCTCCGCCCACCCAGAGTCACTGACCGCGATGCACCGCCACCGGACCCCGACCCCCACACCAGGGTGATTCACCACCCCCGACCCCTGGACACCGACCCACACACGGGGTGATTCACCCCCCGACACCCACACCGGGTGATCCGTTCGGTTATTATGGCACACGTTACAGCAAGTTCACAGCAGTTTGCTTGTTGATAAGTGTACACTTTCAGCTGTCAACTACTATTCATCCCTAATCAAATTTGCAGAACCTACTCTCTTTGTATAATATCTTCTAAACTGCCCGCAGGTAACACATTTGCTACGATGTAACTCTTTGGGTTGTATAACTATTTTTGTAAATAAGCAATTCACAAACTCTTAAAGTGGGCAACATCTTTTACTGATAGCACAGGGTATTACATACATCCTCAAGCACTGGCTACATTCTTCTACTGAACTGTGCCCAGGAAGGGGAAGGCGTTATGATTGATGTTAACTAGGCGGGGTTAATGGTACTGAGGTAACTATGTTATTGGTTGCATATATAAACCATCTACAATTTTCAAGGCACATGGAGCATGGATATGTAGGGCTGGCCTTAGGAGGTGAGGGGCCCAATTGGGAATGGAATGAGGCTCATTGAGGGCATAACTAAAATGTAGTAAAAAAATATACCAGCTTATTGGAAGTTGCAATGCTACAGTACCTAAGGCGAGGCTCATTAAATTTTCAAACATAAATTATAAATTGGACTTTTGCCAGATTCACTATATTCCTTACTGTTTCTGAGCAACTGAAGCTACTTGTTTGTTTGAAGTGGATGCAACAGTATACGTGAACTTATCTGTCAGAGTAGACATCTTAAAGCTATCAATTTTACATTCCTGATCAGAAAGATAGAGTGATAGAGTTACGTATAGAGAGATTGGAGGAAAACAGGCCACAGCCAACAACCATTCATGTTGGAAAGGGTGCAGAAGAGGTTCACTACATTAGGGGCTATTAGCTACATGGAGAGCTTGAACAAACCTGCACTATTTTCACTGGAATGCAGAAGTTGACGGGTGACCTTATCGAAATATATAAAATTATGAGAGGCACAGATAGAGTCATACAGTTTGGAAACAGACCCTTCGGCCCAACTTGCCCACACCGGCCAACATGCTCCAGTCCCACCTGCCCGCATTTGGTTCATATCCCTGCAAACCTGTCCTATCCACATACTGTTGTTAAAGAAGGAACTGCAGATGCTGGAGAATCGAGGGTACACAAAAAGCTGGAGAAACTCAGCGGGTGCAGCAGCATCTAAGGAGCGAAGGAGATAGGCGACGTTTCGGGTCGAGACCCTTCTTCAGACTATCCACATACTGTACTTGTTTAACTGTTTCTAAAACATTGCGATAGTCCCAGCCTCAACTACTGGCAGCTCATTCCCTACACCCACCACCTTCGGTGTGAAAAGGTTACCCCTCAGATTCCTATTAAATCTTTTCCCCATCACCTTAAACCTATGTCATCTGGTCCTCGATTTACCTACTCTGGGAAAGAGACTCTGTGCATCTACCTGATCTATTCCTCTCATGATTTTATACACCTCCATAAGATCACCCCTCATCCTCCTGCACTCCAAGAAATAGAGTCCCAGCCTACTCAACCTCTCCCTTTAGCCCCCTATAGATATTCAGAATCTTTTTTCCCAAGGGGTAAGTGTCAAAGATGAGAGGGCATAGGTTTAAAGTGAGATGGGTAAACTTGAAAATGAGATGTGCGGGGCAGGATTCTCTTTATGCAGAGGGTGGTGGATGCCTGGAACACATTCCCAGGGGTGGTGGGAAATGGATCATGAGTTATTTTGGATTGGCACATGGACACGCAGGGGATGGAGGGAAATGGATCATGTGAAGGCAGATGAGATTAGTTTATCTTGGCATTATGTTCGGCATATGTTTGTGGGCTGAAGGGTCTGTGCCTGTGCTGCTCTTTGTTAGACCAGATCATACACAAGAAAAATGCACAACCATAGTGAGAATGAGGAACAGAGTGGGATACAGACAGCAACCAAGATCTAGAATAAACTTGGGTCTCTGGCACAGTGAGGCAGAAAGTCCACTAACTGCTCCATGGTACTATTCTAAAGGTAGCAAATCAGATTGCTTTGATTGGAGGTTTATCGGTATACTATCTGTTCATCTTTGCATTCCTAACCTTTTTATTCCAGAGCTTTTAGTTTAGTTTTAGAGATATAACATGGAAACAGGCCCTTTGGCCCAACGAGTCCGCACCAACCAGTAATCCCCGCACATTCACACTACACACACGAGTGACAATTTTACATACACCAAGCCAATTAACTTACAAACCTGTTTAAGAAGGAACTGCAGATGCTGGAAAATCGAAGGTAGACAAAAATGCTGGAGAAACTCAGTGGGTGAGGCAGCATCTATGGATAGAACCTGCCTCACCCGCTGTGTATTCTCCAGCATTTTTGTCACCCAACTTACAAACCTGTGGAGTGTGGGAAGAACCTGTACGTCTTTGGAGTGTGGGAAGAAAACGAATATCTCAGAGAAAACACATGCGGTCACGGGGAGAACGCACAAACTCCATACAGACAGCGCCCATAGTTGGGATCGAAGCCGGGTCTCTGGCGAGCACTGTAAGGCAGCAACTCTGCCGCTGCACCACAGTGCCGCCCAAGAGAAACCTAACCAAGCTAGGATGGCCTGTTATTGTGTCCCCAGTTATTAAAGGGCACGGTGTGGTTTTTAATGAAATCCCGAATGATAGAAAGAGAAAGACATTTATTGAGGTGACAGGAATGGCAGATGAAATATTCCCCATTAGAAGCTAGTCCATTCTTGCTTTAATGGTGTCATAGTGACTGATTACATTAGAGGAGCTTCTGGTGAATCTACTTCACAAAGGAGGTAGCCATTCAACCAGACAAAACCTGGCAACAACTTACACCACTCACTGTCCTTCCTGTAGCGTGCTCACCTTACCCAGTTTGGCTTATATTGCCAGGTTTAATTTAGTTTAGTTTAGAGATACAGCGTGGAAACAGGTCCTTCAGCACACCGAGTCCGCAACGACCAGCGATCCCCGCACATTCACACCATCCGACACACACTAGGGCCAATTTAGATTTATACCAAGCCAATTAACCTACATACTTGTACATCTTTGGAGTGTCAAGTTATGCTTGACTATTAATGGTTCCATGGATTGGATTAGTTGTGCCTAGGCAGCACGGTGGCGTAGCGGTAGAGTTGCTGTCTTACAGCGGCAGAAACCCGGGTTCGATCCCGACTATGGGCGCTGTCTGTACGGAATTTGTACGTTCTCCCCGTGACCCGTATCGGTTTTCTCCAGGGAGCTCCGGTTTCCTCCCACACTCCAAAGATGTACAGGTTTCTCAGCTAATTGGCTTAGTATATTGTAAATTGTCCCTAGCGTGTAGAATAGTGTTAATGTGTGGGGGTCGCTGGTCGGCATGGACTTGTTGGGCAGAAAGAGCCTGTTTCCGCGCTGTATCTCTAAACTAAACTAAATAGCATTCTCTTTAGTCAGACCAATACTCAGATCCTCCAGGGAAGGTCAATAAAACACTGATCTTGTCTTGCAAAGTAATGATAATGTATAGGTTCTGTGGCCTGCATTTGAATTTGTGCATATCAGTGGAGTGTAATATCTCTGTTCTCCATTAATTGTAAAATGTGTTGGACTCATCCCGATCTAGTCCATACAAATCAGGCCATGAAAGCAGCAACCAGGAAGCCCACTGTTTGTTACATAGAGGGTGGCGAGTACGTGCTGCCAAGGGAGGTGGCAGAGGCAGATATGATAGTGATGTTTAAGAGGCTTTCCGATAGACACTTTAATATTCAAGGAATGAATGAATGGATACGGATCATGTGCAGGAAGAGAAGATTAGCATCATGGCATCATGTTCGGCACGGACTTTGTGGGCCAAACGGCCTGTTCCTCTGCTGCAGTGTTCTATGTTCGGCATTCCTCACAGTCTCTAGTCTGGGACCATAGAATCATAATGAAGGATGCACAGCCCATTATCCCTCTGTCTTATACTTGAAGGATCATTCCTATTGTCCTGCTCTTTTGCTGTAGCCCTGAAAACATTTCACCTTTTTTATTGATTCAATTCCCATTTGAGAAAGAAAACAAATTCAGCTTCCACAACCGTTAAACCTGGTGCACTTCCAATCAGCACATTTCAGTGGCTTAAAAAATAAATACTTCCTCATCTTCCATTTTATTTTTTTTTTGCCAATCTATACTTGTTTAAGTTACTGATCATCCTCCGATTCGACCCGAAACGTTGCCTATTTCCTTCGCTCCATCGATGCTGCCTCACCCGCTGAGTTTCTCCAGCATTTTTGTCTACCTTCGATTTTCCAGCATCTGCAGTTCCTTCTGAAACATGATCATCCTCTCAGTTGTTTCTCCGCAGTTTGCTTGATCAAAACCCTTCATAATTCTGAACACATCTGTCGAAACCCATTTTATCCTTTCTGCTTTAGGGAATACAATTCTAACTTCTCTGTTCTCTGCAGTGCTACTGTTAGTGATCAACGGGTGTCGAGGCAACTGAATCATTCTAACACAACCAAAGAGCAGTCCTGAACTACTGTCCACCTCATTGGTGACCTCGGACTATCCCTGATCGGACTTTGCTGGCTGTATCTTACATTAAATGTTATTCACTTATCATGTATCTATACACTGTAAATGGCTCGATTGCAGTCATGTATTGTCTTTCTGCTGACTGGTTAGCACGCAACAAAAGCTTTTCACTGTACCTCGGAACACGTAACAATAAACTAAACTGTAAACTGAAGTTCCATTAGAATGAGACACAAAGAACTGCAGATGATGGAATCTTCAGCAAAACATAAAGTGCTGGAGTAAATCAGTGTGTCATGCAGTGGAGGGAATTGACAGATGACTTTGAGTCTGACGAAGGGTCTCTTTGAGTCTCCCGAAATGTCACCTATCAATTCCCTCCACAGATACTGTCGAACCCACTGAGTTGCTCCAGAACCTGGTGTTTTGCTCCATTAGTCCTTGCTTGCTTTCAATTAAGCATCTTTATCATCGCACATCTGGGAGGCAACAGCATCTTCGCCAGATATGCTTGGCTAACTTCATCTCAGCTTAGCTGTAGCATTTTGCACATTCAGCTTATGTGAAAATCCAACATTATATTTCAAATGTATTATTGATGTGCTAAGAAGGTGAAGAGATAGAACAATATCTCTTTGAAGACTGTCCTCCTGATTAAATATTACTGATTGTGTGCCTCGTTGTCACATTCCCCTCAGCTAACAATGAACCATTCTACATTTCCTCATCACCATCTGCTTTGATGTTTGTTCTCACACCTTAACCCATCCATATCTCTGGACTCTCTCCTCCCTGACTCTCAGTCTGAAGAAGGGTCTCGATACGAAACGTCACCGATTCCTTTTCTCCAGAGATGCTGCCTGTCCCACTGAGTTACTACAGCTTTTTGTGTCTACCTTTGTTGTTACTTGTCAGGATACGAATTGGTTCATTTTCCAGCTTGCTGCTTCTTCAATACCTTTTCCATCTCCATCACGGATATTCAAAATCAAGTAACAGATGGATTCAACTTGATAGCTTTTGAAAATACATTTACTTTGCAGTGATTGACCTTTTCCTCGGGGAAGAGCAGATATTTGTTTACATATTTAGATCTCATCTTCTTGTGAATAAACGGATGGGTATGTTAATATGATTACTTAAAAACTGATATTTCAAAATTCAGCTTTTAATCTTATCTCAAGGTGAGGGATGGAAGGAAAACAATGTAAATCCCATCTGAATGTCAATATTTTAGCAATCATTAGAGCTGCAGCCCCACAGCCTGTCACTCAGGTTCAATTCTGCTCTCTGAAGCTGTTTTCATAGGATTTGCGTGCCTTCCCTGTAACTGTTCATGGATTTCCTCCCACATCCCAAAGATGTGCAGGTTGGTAGATCAATTGGCCACTGTAAATAGCTCTACTTATGTAGTTAGACACAAAATGCTGGAGTAGCAGCGGGACAGGCAGCATCTCTGGAGAGATGGAATGGTTGACGTTTCCGGTCGAGAACTTCTTCAGGGGAAAAGGAAATGAGAAATATAGAACAAATGAATTAATAATATGCAAAAAAGTAATGATGGTAAAGGAAATTGTCAGCTGTTTGTTAGGTGCGAACGAGAAGCTGGTGTGACATGGGCGGGGGAGGGATGGAGATAGAGGGAGTGCAGGGGTTACTTGAAGTTAGAGAAATCAATATTCATGCCACTGGATTGTAAGCTGCCCAAGCGAAATATGGAATGCTATTCCTCCAATCTGTGATTAGTTTCACTCTGACAACGGAGGAGGCCTAGGACAGAAAGATCAGTGCGGGAATGGGAGGAGAGTTAAAGTGTTGGGCTACCGGGAGATCAGGTAGGTCTAGGTGGACTGAGCGAAGGTGTTCAGCGAAACATTTTCACAGTTTATGTTTGGTCTCACCGATGTATAAGAGTCTGTTACCTTGAACAACGAATACAGTAGATGGGGGTGAAGGAGGTGCAAGTGAATCTCTGTCTAACTTGAAAGGACTGTCGGGGTCCTTGGACAGTGTGAAGGTAGGAGGTAAAGGGACAGATGTTACATCTTCTGCGGTTGCAGGGGAAGGTACCTGCGGAGGGGATTGTTTGGGTGGGAAGGGATGAATTAACATAGAAACATAGAAACATAGAAATTAGGTGCAGGAGTAGGCCGTTCGGCCCTTCGAGCCTGCACCGCCATTCAATACGATCATGGCTGATCATCCAACTCAGTATCCCGTACCTGCCTTCTCTCCATACCCTCTGATCCCCTTAGCCACAGGGGCCACATCAAACTCCCTCTTAAATATAGCCAATGAACTGGCCTCAACTACCCTCTGTGGCAGAAAGTTCCAGAGACTCACCACTCTCTGTGTGAAAAAAGTCTTTCTCATCTCGGTCTTAAAGGATTTCCCCCTTATCCTTAAGCTGTGACCCCTTGTCCTGGACTTCCCCAACATCAGGAACAATCTTCCTGCATCTAGCCTGTCCAACCCCTTAAGAATTTTATAAGTTTCTATAAGATCCCCTCTCAATCGCCTTAATTCTAGAGAGTATAAACTGAGTCTATCCAGTCTTTCTTCATAAGACAGTCCTGACATCCCAGGAATCAGTCTGGTGAACCTTCTCTGCACTCCCTCTATGGCAATAATGTCCTTCCTCAGATTTGGAGACCAAAACTGTACGCAATACTCCAGGTGTGGTCTCACCAAGACCCTGTACAACTGAAGTAGAACCTCCTTGCTCCTATACTCAAATCCTTTTGCTATGAAAGCTAACATACCATTCACTTTTTCACTGCCTGCTGCACCTACATGCCTACTTTAAATGACTGGTGTACCGTGACACCCAGATCTCGCTGCATCTCCCCTTTTCCTAATCGGCCACCATTTAAATAATAGACTGCTTTCCTGTTTTTGCCACCAAAGTGGATAACCTCACATTTTCCACATTATGCTGCATCTGCCAAACATTTGCCCATTCACCCAGCCTATCCAAGTCACTTTGCAGTCTCCTAGCATCCTCCTCACAGCTAACACTGCCCCCAGCTTAGTGTCATCCACAAACCTGGAGATATTGCCTTTAATTCCCTCATCCAGATCACTAATATATATTGTAAATAGCTGGGGTCCCAGCACTGAGCCCTGCGGTACCCCACTAGTCACTGCCTGCCATTGTGAAAAGGACCCGTTTACTCCTAATCTTTGCTTCCTGTTTGCCAGCCAGTTCCCTATCCACATCAATACTGAACCCCTAATGCCGTTTGCTTTAAATTTGTATACTAATCTCTTATGTGGGAATTTGTGGAAAGCCTTCTGGAAGTCCAGATATACCACATCCACTGGTTCTCCCTTATTCACGCTACTAGTTACATTATCGAAAAATTCCACAAGATTCGTCAGACATGATTTACCTTTCGTAAATCCATGCTGACTTTGTCCAATGATTTCACCACTTTCTAAATGTGCTGCTATCCCATCTTTAATAACTGACTCTAGCAGTTTCCCCACTACTGATGTTAGACTAACTGGTCTGTAATTCCCCGTTTTCTCTCTCCCTCTCTTCTTAAAAAGAGGGGTTACGTTTGCTACCCGCCAATACTCAGGAACTACTCCAGAATCTAAAGAGTTTTGAAAGATTATCACTAATGCATCCACTATTTCCTGAGCTACTTCCTTAAGTACTCTGGGATGCAGCCTATCTGGCCCTGGGGATTTATCGGCCTTTAATCTATTCAATTTACCCAACACCACTTCCCGACTAACCTGGATTTCACCAATTCCTCCTTTGACCCGCAGTTCCCTGCTATTTCCGGCAGATTGTTTATGTCTTCCTTAGTGAAGATGGAACCAAAGTAGTTATTCAATTGGTCCGCCATACCCTTGTTCCCCATGATCAACTCACCTGTTTCTGACTGCAAGGGACCTACATTTGTTTTAACTAATCTCTTTCTCTTCACATATCTATAAAGACTTTTGCAGTCAGTTTTTATGTTCCCTGCCAGTTTTCTTTCATAATCTATTTTTCCTTTCCTAATTATGCCCTTTGTCCTCCTCTGCTGGTCTCTGAATTTCTCCCAGTCCTCTGGTATGCTGCTTTTTCTGGCTACTTTGTACGCATCATCCTTTGCTTTGATACTATCCCTGATTTCCCTTGTTATCCACGGATGCACTACCTTCCCCGATTTATTCTTTTGCCAAACTGGGATGAACAATTTTTGTAGTTCATCCATGCAGTCTTTAAATGTCTTCCATTGTATATCCACCGTCAACCCTTTTAGAATTAATTGCCAGTCAATATTGGCCAATTCACATCTCACACCCTCAAAGTTACCTTTCTTTAAGTTCAGAACCATTGTTTCTGAATTAACAATGTCACTCTCCATCCTAATGAAGAACTCAACCATATTATGGTCACTCTTGCCCAAGGGTGCACGTACAACAAGACGGCTAACTACCCCTTCCTCATTACTCAAAACCATAACTATCCCGCATACATTCCAAAAAATCCTCTTCCGCAGCTTTGAGTCACCCAATCATACATGTGGTAGATTCTAGGGAGTTTAATGGAGATGTGGAAAAATATAAAGAATAATATGGATGAGTGCAGCAAAGCTGACCAATGCTTAGGTATAGAGTGTGAAAACTTCTATACTTCTGAATCTTCTAGATTCAGGGAAAGTTTTTTCCCCAGCTTTTATCAGGCAGCTGAACAATCATACCACAACTAGAGAACAGCCCTGAACTATTATCTACCTCATCGGACTATCTTTGAGGACTTTATCTTGCACTAAACATTATTCCCTTTATCATATATCTGTATGTTGTGAATGGCTCGATTGTAATCATTTATTGTCTTTCCATTGACTGGATAGCACACAGCAAAAGCTTTTCACTGTACACGTGACAGTCAATAAACAAAACTATTTTATTGTTTGTTCGAATTGCACCACAATCTTCGAAGAACAGTGGGGTGAAAGGATATGTGTAGTAAGGAACTGCAGATGCTGGTTTACACCAAAGATAAGCACAAAATGCTGGAGTAACTCAACGGGACAGGCAGCATCTCTGGATAGAAGGAATGGGTGATGTTTTAGGTCGAGCCCTTTCTTAAGGCTAAACCCAGTACATCACCCATTCTTCTATCCAGAGATGCTCCTTGTCCCGCTGAGTTACTCCAGCATTTTGTGTCTATCTTAGGTGAAAGGATATACTTGGCTTGCTAAAATTTTCATGGGCTTCCTGCAGTCGAATAGTTGTTGGGCAAGGTTATCATTTGCTAACCCAGGACATTTGATGCAGCCTGGATTACAGGGTATTACCTACAAAGAGAAGTTGGACAAACTTGGATTGTTTTCTCTGGAAGATCAGAGATTGAAAGAAGACCTGATAGACAATTATGAGAGATATAGAGAGGGTAGACAGCCAGAACATTTGTCCCAAGAAGGAAATGTCAAATACTGGAGGGCATAACTTTAAGGTGAGGTTTAAGGGAGACGTGTGGCGCAAGAATTTAATGCAGAGAATGGTGAGTGCTTAGAACGTGTTTCATGCGGTGCTGGTGATGGAAGATCAATATTGACATTTAAGAGACTCTTGGACAGGCACATGGACATGCAGGGAATGGAGGAATATGGATTATCTGCAGGCAGATAAGCGTTGGTCATGCCATCACCTTCGGCCCAGATGTTTAGTTTAGTTTAGAGATACAACGTGGAAACAGGCCCTTCGACCCATCGAGTCTGCACCGACCAGTGATCCCCGCACATTAACACTATCCTACACACACTAGGGACAATTTACACTTTCACCTACAAACCGGTACATCATTGTGGGAGGAAACTGAAGATCTCAGAGAAAACCCACGTTCACGGGGAGAACATACAAACTCCGTACAGACATCACCCATAGTCAGGATCGTACCCGTCACCCGCACTGCAAGCGCTTTAAGGCAGCAACTCTACCGCTGCACCACCATGCCACCTAGATGTTGTGGCCTGAAGATGCTTTTCCTGTATTGTAGTGATCTATGTTCTAGATAGGCATATGGTTATGCAGGGAATTGAGGCAGAGGAGTTTAATTTAACTTGGCAGCATGTCCGGCATTGGACATTGTGGGCCAAAGGACCTCTTCCTGTGCTGTACTGTTCTATCTCAATCCAGCTAACCACTGATAAACCTCCCTCTTGTTAAATTTATGACGAGGGTACTTTTCACCAAATTCCTCCCATCATTGAGCCCTCGAAGTTTGGGATGGGAGGTTGCAACCTTCACGTGGTCCGCCCTGTTTCAACGAATGCAATCAACCTGGTGTGCACAATCATATAAGATCAAATAGAACAAGGTAGACAATAGTGCTGGAGAAACTCAGCGGGTGCGGCAGTATCTATGGAACGAAGGGAAAAGGCGACGTTTCGGGCCAAAACCCTTCTTCAGAGTCTGAAGAAGGGTTTCGGCCTGAAACGTTGCCTATTTCCTTCGCTCCGTAGATGCTGCCGCACCTGCTGAGTTTCTCCAGCACTTTTGTCTACCTTTGATTTTCCAGCATCTGCAGTTCCTTCTCAATCAAATAGAACAAGTTGTCCGACAACTTTAGGCTGTGCACGCCATATGCAAGAAGTAGAAAAAGATTTCAAGTCCAACTGGTCTTGATCTGCTCAAGGTCATGGCATTTGTTGCAGGTGATCTTGGGTTCCATTGGAGGTGCCACTGGTTTCATTGCCCCTCCATCAGGCTGTGGTGCACAACACAGGGGTTGATGTTTAAAGTCTTCAGAATGAAGTGGTGCCAACAAGTAACAATACATTATCTCAGCAATGATTTGTGGCCGCTTACTCAGTTTCCAGTTTGGCTGTTGTTGGTGGAAAGGATTGGTGCATAAACGGTGTTTCCATGCTGTATCTTCCGATCAATCATTCAATAAGATGTTGGAGAGACCAGATCTGAGGTACTGAGTGCAAATAGGCCATTCAGCCCACCAAGTCCATGCTGACCATCAATTACCCGTGCATACTAGTTGAGTCTGACGAAGGGTCTCGACCCGAAACGTCACCCATTCCTCCTATCCAGAGATGCTGCCTGTCCCGCTGAGTTACTCCAGTATTTTGTGTCTATCTTTGGTGTAAACCAGCATCTGCAGTTCCTACCTACACACTAGTTCGATGTTATCCCACTTTCTCATCCATTCCCAACACACTGGGGACACATTACAGAGGCCAACTAACCTACAAACTCAAACATTTTTCCGCATTATGCTCCATCCAGCAATGTTTAGATCCTTAAATATAATATATAATTATTAAAAATATATACTTAATTATTATCTATAAAATATACTTGCTATATAAGAAATGCTTCAAAGATTCATTACACTGGTTCCCGTGAGAGCAGGTTTACATATGATTGAGTATACTAGGACCATTATTCCTAGAGTTGAGAAGAAAGAGAAGAGGTCTCATTGTAACGCATTAAATCCTTAGAGGATTTGACCAGGAACATGCAGCTAGGGTGCTTCATCTAGCTGAGATATCTTGAACTCAGGACCACAGTCTCAAAATAAGGGGGAGGTCGATTAGAACTGAAGATATTTCTTCACACAGAGATTTGTGAACCTTTGGAATTCACACGCCCACATGACAGTGGAGGCTCAGTCATTCATTGGAGTCAAAGGAGAGATAGACTTCTGAATATTAGAAGAATCAAGGAAAATGGGAGGAAAGTGATGCTGAGGTATAAGATCATCCATGGTTCAAGTTGAGACCAAGTGGCCTATTCCTTCTTCTTTTACCATATTATCTCTAACTGAATATAATTTTTCATGAGAGCCTTGGTGGACTCAGATGTTTGAATGTTTTATTCAATCTCTGGACTATAAATCCAGTAAATACACACAGGGACGAGTGTAACAAAACAAGATTTTTCACAGTGAGTCGCAATGGAACAATAACAAATGATGCCCAAGATCCCATCAGCAATCCTATGGAGCCAGTGGCAGGTTAAGAGTTTCATACAATGTATAGGCAGCCCTAAACCAGATATAAACCAGACAAGAATAACAAGGGCTCACAATAAACTAGGTGCTGGAATTTTGGGAGAAACACAAAGTAGTAACACAGCTGGTCATGCAACATCTCTGGAGTGAATTAACAGGGGACAAGTCTTTAGATTCAAGAATCATTATCTTTTACATCAACAAAAACGCAATTCAAGCACTGAAGCAATGGAAGCCAAACAGTGGAAAACATTATCAAAGATAACCTTTTCATCTTTTCCAGGAACACATATGACATTTAGTATGGTGTTTGATGATTTCTTGACCTATTATGGGATGACAACTGACTTTTGAACCTTTGGAATTCTACAATCCATTGACCAGTAGAGCCAATAAGTATGTTGAGATCAAGTCAGTGAGTATATTCAAGAAATAGATAGAGATATTTGTATATTGAGTGACCAAAGTGATGGGGGACCGAGCAGGAAATTGGGGTGAAGGTACTAGACCTGCATGCTGGAGGGACTCCATGATCTAACCTTCTTCTTTCGTAGATACTTTTCATGATTGCTGTTTAGTTTAGTTTGGTTTAGTTTAGAGATACAACGCAGAAACAGTCTGCGCCGACCAGCGACCCCGCATATTAACTCTAGGAGAAAACCCATGCAGTCTCACGGAGTACGTACAAACTCCGCACAGACAGCACCCGTAGTCGGGATCAAACCCGGGTCTCCGGCGCTGCGAGCGCTGTAAGGCAGCAACTCTACCACTGCACCATCAAGCCGCTACATTTCAGCAACTCCTATTGGAGGTGGAATTCAGGAAAGCCAAAAAGTTTGGTTTAGTTTAGTTTAGTTCAGAGATACACTGAGTCCGTGCTGACCAGCAATCCCCACACACGAACACTATCCTACACACTAGGGACAATTTATAATTATACTAAGCCTATTAACCTACAAACCTGTACGCCTTTGGAGTGTGGGAGGAAACCACAGATCTCAGAGAAAACCCACGCAGGTCACTGGAAGAACATGCAAACTCGGTACAGATAGCACCCGCAGGCAGGATCGAACCTGGATCTCTGGTGCTGTAAGGCAGCAACTCTACCGCTGCGCCACCGTGCCGCAGAGTTGTCAATTGTCTATGGACAACAATCTGGATGAACTGAAAGCCAGACTGACCTATCTAGGAGAATTGAGAGAGGCTCTCCCCTGACAAACCTACTTTAACTATGCCATCCAGCCCAAGGGCTTCTCCCTTTGCCAGAGAGAGCATTCTGTGTCTTCTGGCAAGGGTAGCTGCAATGGGATCTGCTTCCTAATCAATACCAGTTTAAGGTAAGAAAAGTTACGGATTTCTCCGATAGCTCGATGATTTTCATGCAGGAAGTTCCAGATCGTGGAGACATTTGTGCAACTTACATGTTAAGCAAGCTGGCACCTCCACATCACTCTTGGTCACTTATTACCAATGACCCGGCAAAATGTGATGAGCGTTAACGTAGGATGAGCGTTTGACGGCAATGGGCCTGTGCTCGTTGGAGTTTAGAAGGATGAGGGGGAACCTCATTGAATCACCGAATAGTGAACGGCTTGGATAGAGTGGATGTGGAGAGGATGTTACCAATTGTGGGAGAGTCTAGGACCAGAGATCACAGCCTCAGAATTAATTGACGTTCCTTTAAGAATGAGATGAGAAGGAATTTCTTTAGTTAGAGGGTGGTGAATCTGTGGAATTAATTGCCACAGAGGGCTATTGAGGCCATCAATGGATATTTTAAGGCAGAGATAGATAAATTAGTACAGGTGTCAGGAGTTATGGGGAGTAGGCTGGTGAATGGAGTTAGGAAGGAGAGATAGACCAGCCATGATTGAATGGCAGAGTAGACTTGATGGGCAGAATGGCCTTATTCTCATCCTCTCACATGAAGTTATGAAATGGTGCTCTTGCATGGTTGTACAGAGCCAAGCATGAGGAGTGCTATCTTGCCAGAGATGCTGTCTTTCATATGAAGCTCACCTACGGACCGCACGAGCACTGATTGACTTATTTCATTACTCTATTTCACACAAGATCAAGCCTTGAACTATCCCTCAGGCCCACAGATCTATGTTCTTTCCAAATATTTATTTTCTTTCCAAACCTATCTTTTTTCCAAATATTATACATTTTTCAGTCATATTTAAATATAGTTATATTTTTAAAACAAATTTAAAGAATCTAATAATTTATTGCATGTTCTTCCCAATTTGGTTACAATGTCTCTTATACAGAGATCTGGGTTCGATCCTGACTGTGGGTGCTGTCTGTACAGAATGTGTATGTTCTTCGTGAGGTTTCTCCAGGAGCTCTGGTTTCCTCCACACTCCAAAGACATCCAGGTTTGTAGGTCAATTGGCTTGGTAAAATTGTAAATTGTCCCTGGTGTGAGTAGGATAGTGTTAGTGTTTGGGGATTGCTGGTTGGTGCGGACCCGATGAGCCAAAGGGGCTGTTTCTATGCTGTATCTCTAAACTAAACTAGTAAGATTAAACGAGAACTTACCAAGTTTGAAGTTTGATCTGTATTTTACGAGGAGTCGCGGTGAGGGATTTCGTGAAGACCCCGCCAGCACGCATGCGCGGCATCCTTCAAAGCAGCGGTGTGGAATCACAGAACCAACCATGACTGAAAATAGTAAGATGAAAACCGTAGAACTACCTGTTTGACCTGATGATAGAGGGTGGGAGCGGTGGGCATGAAATCCCTCACCGCGACTCCTCGTAAAACACAGATCAAACTTCAAACTTGGTAAGTTCTCATTTAATCTTACTATTTTACTTCGGAGTCACGTGAGTGACTTCGTGAAGATTTCAAAGCTCTGTGATTTCACGCCCTGAACAACGTCCATGCTTATCACACTGCCGCCATTCTGATGGAGTAAGACTGTTAATGGAGTTCAGTTGACAGTGGCTGAAAAATCAACACAATTTATTAATCAACTAAACAACAACCCCTAATTCGGGGCCAGACATTTACTGAGCGGTACCCAGGATAGCTTCTGCGAATGTCGCAGGAACGGCCAGAGACTTGTTATAGAACCGTTGAAAGGTTTTTCCCCCACTGGCCCAGCCCGCAGTGGCGAAAATGTGGTCCATGGGCACCTCCATGGCTCTCGCTGCAGCCCTGGTGGAATAAGACTTAAAAATGTTAGTAGCAACTCCTGCTGCATCCAGCACCACCCTGAGCCACCTGGCGATCGTCTGTGTCGTCACCCGATGATGCGGAGGTTTTGTGACTGATGAGGAGCCCCTGTTCCTTCATCCTGATACCTCCAGTAACTCGGATGTAGTGGTGGAGATGGGTGACTATGCAGAGTGTGGCATCTACAGGGTACGCCCGAAATTCCAGCTGCAGCCCATGCGCCCCTGGCCTGTGCTGTTTTAATAACTCTTTAACAAGAATTTTATTTGACCAGGGTTGGCCACCATGCTGTCCAGTCGCAGTTTTTGTAACGTCTGGACTCGATGGGCTGTCGTTAGTGCCATGAGCATCACCACCTTAAGGGTGAGCTGTTTCAAATGGTAGCTCATCTATTGGAGCCCAGCTCCTCAGTAGGGTCAGCACGATCCCCACATCCCACGTTACTGTATATCTGGGTCGTGGAGGGATTGGTATTGAATACTCCCCTCATTAGTTTAGACACCAGGTGGTGGGAGCTGATACCTATATCCAGGTATGAATACAGCGTACTCCTGTCGCTGTTGATGGCACTGTAGCAGAGGCCAGCATCAAAATGGAGGCCTGCTAGAAACTCCAACACATCCGGTATTGTTGCCGAGTTGGAGGACTTGTTGTTCCGGGCACAGAAACCTCCCACTTTCTGATTTGAGTGAGGTATTGTTTGCGGGTTGATTCCCGACACGATGCTGCAATAAGGTTCATGGCTCTTGACGAGATGCCTGCCCGGATGAGCGGTCTTTTCAGAACCTGCAAGCCAACAAGTTTAATGACCATGGCAAGGATGACTGACCCCCCTGTAATGGAGTGAGTAATCAATTTGGGATGTTTCCCAATCGCCATCCATGGTTGTTGTACATTCCTACAACCATCGGGTACCATGGTTGTGTAGGCCAGTCGGGAATGATCAATATGTCAGTTGCAGAATCTAGTTTAATTTTCTGCAATACCCGACTGGTGAGGCAGCATGGGGGAAATGCGTAGCAACCCATTTCCCCCAATGGATAAAAACGCATCCAATGCTATTACCGCAGGGTCTGGTTCCCACAACACATACGTTGGTATTCGATGGTTCAGCCTGGACGCAAATAGGTCAATATCTGGTGTCCCCAATTTGAGCTATAATATCTCCAAAATTTTTGGGGGTTCAACATCCACTCAATGTTGTCATTGAAGACACGTGACCTGGTGTCCGCCACTGAATTAAGCTTCCCAGGCAAATAGGTCGCAGTAATCCAAATATTTCTTTCAATGCACCAGTGCCAAATTGTATTAGCCAATTCATTGCAAACTAGCGACCTGATACTACCCATATGATTGATGTAAACCATTATTGTAGCATTATCTATTCGAAAGCGGACATGTAATCCCATGAATTAGTACAGAAGCCCGCAGTCCATGAAATACCCCCAGCATTTCTATATAGTTTATCCCATGTGACTCCAGGAATGTAGACTCATGAGAGTTCCATCTGCCACCACAATGGACATCGTACCAGTTGCTCCCCAGCCTGGTGCACTTGCGTCAGTTAGTAGCACAACATCAGGGTTGCTCCATATAATAGGTCAATGACATTCTTTAATATTATCTACCCACCATTATAGCTCGTTTCTAGCTTCCGGTGGTAACCGAAGTGGCCGATCAAAGCAGCCAGCATTTGTTTTTTAATGCTGTGATTTGTGACCTTTGTGAATTTCGGTAGTGTAGCGGTCCGAATCGTGCAGCTGGGAATGTAGTTACCAATTTAGAGTTACCAATACCAATAACTTTCGCTGTTTGCCACATGGTCGATACCCTGGCGCAAGCAAGATTGTGGCACTCTTCTGATATAGCAGTAGCTTTATTAGTGGGGATGATAAACTTCATTAAATTAGTGTCTAAGGTGAACACCAAATAATCCATAACCGTAGCGGGTGCAGTTTTTGATTTGTCTGGATGGATTACAATCCCAGCTTCTCAAGCAGAGCCTTGGTTGCAGCCACTCCTTGAATTGCCAATTGGAGGGTCTGCCCCACTATAAGGATTTCATCCAACCTGCCATCACTATAATCTTGTTGTCGGAGAAGAGCCAATACAGGTAAATACCAACTTGGTAAACAGCCTAAGCTGTGATGGTTCCATTAGGCAATGCACCCTTCCAGACAACTTCAGAATTCCCTGTGAGCCTCAGCGATGGGCACCGTATAGCATGCTTCTTTCAAATTGATACATGCCATAAAGTACCCTGAGTAAAGCATCCACCTAGCTGTTCCAAAAGCATCCATTTTGACATGGGTATATTGTACAAAAGTGTTCAACTCAGCTAAATCGATTATAACCCGACATTCCTCTTCTTTTTACTGCTTGGCCTTGTCCCTTGGTTTTATGCCAATGCTCGCCATATAATTTTCAGCATTGTTATAGAGTAAATTACGAGCGAATGCTGAGAATATACCCTTGAGGTGGTTAGGTAGATCTTTGTGCCCTATCCGGGCCTTTCCCATGGGCCGCTTCCTTGCCCTACAGAGTTGTATTAGGTTGTATTAGGCTGTTGCCGGTGATATGGGTGAACTCTGGCCGATGGAGTTTCATGAGGCCCACTGTTTTGGCCTCCTTTGTCCAGTCCCTTCACCTGTTTGTACAGGTCTCCAAGCAACTGATGCGGCGGTGGAGCGGTAATGGTCGGCACAACCCCGCGAATTTGGGGTTTAGTGTGGGCTATATGGAGCTCTTACGCAGGCAATTTATTTCATACTGGGCGTTGCATAGGAGTGCCAGTGCATCATGCTATTTACTGGACACATTATCCCCGATCAGGGTTTTGCAAACGCCGTTATGCCCGTGGAGAACCTTTCTCCAAGGTATTATTGAGAATCTGACTCCAGAGTTGGTGCATACGTAGGCAATCAATGGTGCCCGCCAATTCGTGGTGCAGGGTTCACCTGTCTGGGTAGAAACGGCAAACTTCACTCACCACATCCAGCATCCTCCTCATGCTCTGGTTCAGCGGTCACTGGCTGTCCCTGGTCGTCGTCAAACTCAGCAGCTGGGCAATCATTAATGCTTCTGGCTGGAGACGATGAGGAGCTGAGCGGAGTCCTTGCACGGCTAGTGGATGCCCCCCCGAGTCCCGTTCTTCTCGTTCTCGGTCCCGCTGGAGATGTTGCACCATTTAAGAGCTCCAACCACTCAATGCGACCGTCCCTGCGAGATGCAGCGGACAAGCCGACTTCCCCAGGCCCTGCGAATTCACTGGGGCTTCCACCATCGGACCTCACCCCCTTAGGGTCTATGGTCCAATGGCAGGTCGTCGTGACCTACAGCCCAAGTAGGGTCATACGACTCCCGCAAGGACTCTCCGCTAGTCTGTCTTCTCCCAGACTGTGGCGGCCCACCTGGCAGATAAGAAGGCAGGTGAGTTGACTCGGCGCCGGCCCCCGGAACCTGGCTCCCCGGAGTCCGTGCAAGCTTACCTCCACACTTACACCATTACTTGGCGTGGAGGCGCATGGTCGGCCGCTCGCAGCGCTGAGCTGACCGACCGCTTCCTGCTGCCACCTCCGCCCTTGACCGCAGCCTGACAGGGTGTGTTGTCGGCGGTATCTGCTCCAGCAGGCCTACACGACGCAGCAGTGTTATGCCCGGGCTGCACGATGGCAGATATCCCTGGCTGCGGTACGCAATGCACTTTGCAGGGCTCCCCTGTCGTGCGGCTGTCCCCCCCGGCCCAGCCCCCTCGGGTCTACTGGAGCTCGGGGAGAGGTTGCCTGTAAAGAAAACAAGACCCCTTGCCACGTACCTGTATCCCCCCCTTATTCTCTTGGGGGACGGGGGGCTCGGAGTCTGGACCTGTTGCTTGCAGCTCCGTAGCGGTAACCCATTCGGGTGAGTCGGCCCCTGTATTAGCGGGAGCGCCCGACTTCCGCATTCCTGCCCCCACCGTTGCGTTAAAGCTGCCGGCGTTCCTTGCAGCTCCGGGGACAAAGGCCGTCGGCTGGCCGCAGTTCAGCTCCGCTCCTCGACAGCGTCGTCCTCCGGCCCTTGTCCATGCTGTAAAGGAAGGTAATACTCACCTGCCGGTCTTGTGAAGGAGCCGGTGGGGAGAGCGCACTCCCCCCCCCCAGCTGCCGCTGCAGATGCGCGCGACGATATGCCCCGCATGCGTGCTGGCGGGGTCTTCACGAAGTCACTCACGTGACTCCGAAGTAAAATAAAACTATACTAGAGAGAGAGAGAGAGAGAGAGAGAGAGAGAAAAAATTTGATCTTCGGTGCATCCAGTGCTCATGAAAACCATCCTCAACACATGCACACCTTTCCCTTATCACTAATAATAATAGGTTTTGGCTGGAGAATAGTCAAGGCAGTGATAACACAGTCAAGTCTCAGCAGGTACTGAGGGAACAAGTATAGATGCTGTGTGTGGCATCTGCTGAGACAAATTAAGTGGTAAATAATTGGAATATGTTTCACACAGAGATTTAATATTTGACTTTCAAGGTCACTGATTATCAAATATTGACAAGAAGGATTCACTTAGAAGTAAAGGTTCAGCAAGATGAACGTTGTTTTGCTTCGAACACTGAGGCTGACCAGGCACGTACGCAGATAAGAACCTTTCAAAGGTTATATCCAGCCGAATGGAACTAATAACGTCCCAGTTGATGGAAAATAAAAGAGGGATTAAGAGTCCATTAACAATTATTTGGTCAGAGAGAACTAATCTGTCATTGAATCACTGAGCATATTTTTTCCCAATCAATTCCTTATTTCTTACGTGGAGCCAGTTTGTTTACAGAGTTCATTGATTGGATACCTTGCCTAGACGACCAATTTAGCAGGTGAAGTGGTTTTGTTAAACTGGATTATTTTCCCCTCGGTCTTTCCTCAGTAAATATACTGAACCAACACACCACTCTTGATTCACCAAGTTTATTCGTCACCCCAGGGGAACTTACTCTGGTCCACAGCCTCTGACTCCCAAGGAGTCCGTGGTGTTCCCCAGAGTAAGTGGTTTACAATAGGCATAATATAAAGCAGTAGAGTCCGTGGTGTTCCCCAGCTGCAGCAGAGAAGCTGCAGCGAGCAGGAGCAAATTTGGCGAACTTTCTTGGTCCTTCAATCATATCATGACACGGTATGTGTGTAAAGGCAAAGGTCAGGTTCCTCAAGACAAGTGAATTACAAGCACATGATCTCATTATCATCAGTAGACAAAAATGCTGGAGAAACGCAGTGGGTGAGGCAGCATCTGTGGAGCGAAGGAAGAGGTGACGTTTTGGGTCGAGACCCTTCTTCAGACTGGTGTGGGGTGGGGGGGGGGGTTGCAGGAAGAAGAAAGGAAGAGGCGGAGACAATAGGCTGTGGGAGAGCTGGGGTGGGGAGGGGAAGGAGGGAGAAAGCAAGGACTACCTGAAATTGGAGAAGTCAATGTTCATACCTCTGGGGAGTAAACTACTCCCCCATTATCATCAGTGATCAGGTTAAATGACTCAAACAATTGAATCGCAAAATGCATGATCTCATTATCACAGTCAGGTTCCTCAAAATGAGTGACTAACTTCGTCATCACAGCTGCAACAGAACCTAGTAATTTCCCACTCAACGCTGTAATTTTCCACTAACGTACACAGCAAAAAACAAACCCGTCTGTTTAATGTAAAATCAAAACCAAATTAAACCTTTTTTGTCTGATTGTTGTGATCATCTCCTGATGTCCCTGTCCCACTGTTACGAGGTAATTCACGAGATCTCCCGAATTTCCCCCTGATTCGAACGCGGAGAATGTCCGTAGCGGGTCCGTAGGAGTTCGTGGATGTCTCGTAGCAGCTCGTAATGATAACGGTAGGTACTCAGGACATCGAGTAACTCGTGATGTTTTTTCATCCCTGCAGAAAATGTCCACGAGTAAAAAAATACTTGTGATGAAAAAAATTGTTACTCTTTATACCTACCGTAAGCATTACGAGCTGCTACGAGACATCCACGAATTCCTACGGACCCACTACGGACATTCTCCGAGTTCGAATCAGGGGAAAACTCCGGGGGAACTCGTGAATTACCTCGTACAGTGGGACAGGGGCTTAAAGCCCAGGGAATGCAGCCCAGGGAGATTCAGGATTTGATTCCCCTTGTGCCGTGGAAAGGTGATTTAGGATGAATTGAGATGGGTGGACTTCAGTGTCAGGTCGATTTGTATGGGGAATTTCTGTCTGAGAAGAATAGTTTAAATTAAGTTAGAGATACAGAGCGGAAAAAGGACCTTCGGCCCACCGTGTCCGCGCTGACAACGATCCCCGTTCCCTGCTCGCTAGCACTATCCTACAAACTAGGAACAATTTACAATCTTGATCGAAGCCAATTAACCTACAAATCTGTACCTCCTTGGAGTGTGGGAGGAACCCGTCGGAAACATACGCGGTCACGGGGAGAAGTACAAATCCCGTACAGCACCCGTAGTCAGGATCGACCAGGTGTCAACTTTACCGCTGTGCCACCGTGCCACCCTTATTCCTCTCATTCCCTTATACTCTCTTATATTCTCCCTCTCCATTTAATTCCCCACTACCCTCTCTCCCCCCGTTCACAATCTCTTTCTCATTCCCTCTCCTTCTTTATCACCTTCCCTCTCTCCCCCACCTGACCCACTCATTATCTCCCCCTCACACTTTCCTCCCTGCCCCTTTCTCTCTCCCTCGTTTTCTCCTTACCCCTCCCCCCATTTCAAACATCCAAAATGTGTGATAGAGTGCATGGTCAGCATGCCCCTGCTCGGGTGAAGGGCAAGGGTGGCATGTTTAGGGGATCTTGGTCCTTGACTTGACCATTTGGATTCAGTACTACCACACTCATGGAAGACAGAGGGTAGTGGGGGAAGGGTGTTTTTCTGGCTGGAGGTCTGTGACCATTGGAAATTTGCAGGGATTCGTGCTGGGACTACTGTTGTGAGATATCAATGTATAATATATATATATATATACAGTAGATACCTCGCAACACCAGAGGTTATATGGCAATGGAGGTGATACTGGGTCCGGCAGTGACCACACCGACATTTTCAGTTGGGTGAGCTCACGTGCTATGTTTTATTTACAGAGACAAGAAAGTCCAGGGCATCGTACCTCAGCGTCATTGTACCTCGATGTCAGGGTGCATGTGCGGTGGCGCTGGCAATCTCGGGCTTGTCCTGGCAGCCCAGTGCTGGTTTCAAAGGAGGAGGCGTGGTGATCTCAGGATCCCCCCTGATGTTCATCTCTGCCTTGAGAGGAGGCGCTGGCAGTCTCAAGCTTATCCTGGCGGATCAGTCATGGGGCTTGAAGAGGCGGCGCTGGTGGCCTCTGGGTTATCCTGGTAGGCCAGTCTTTTCCTGTGTGCGTGGGCAGGAAGAGGCACTGGAATCGCAGGCATTCCCTCAACACCGTCTTAGCCTCAGTAGAGGCACTGGCTTTCTTGGGCTTCTTCCCGGCAGCCCAGTCTTGATCACGCAGTGGTGCTGGTGGTCTTGGGTTTTTCCCAGAGGCTCAATGTTACTTGAACCTGCAGCAGGGGATCACTGATAGCAGGGAGGTGTCCCACTTTGTCTCTCTCTCTCTTCCACCCTCTTCCTTCCTCCCTCTCCCTCTCCCTCCCTCTCTCTTCCTCCATCACTCTTCTTGCCTCTCTTCTTCTCTCACCTCCCCTTCTGCCTGGGTTTTATCGGGTGTAGGTTGGTAAGGTTCAGGTGGCCAAACCCATGGCAGCAAATTACTGTTCCATGCTGTGTGGATTGGCCTCTCCTGTCCCGACAGCCAGTGCTAGGAATCAGAATGGCATCTGAGAGAATGGGTGCTGTCACAATACATATATAAACGTGGACGTAAATGTGGAACTGTTGGTCAATAATTTTGCCAAAGACACCAAGATTGCTGGAGGAGCAGACCATCAGGAAGCTGTCAAAGTATCTAGCAGGATATCTGTCAGATACAGAAATGGCAGATGAGATATAATTCAAGTTGGGAGGTCGAATGCAAGAGGAATTATGATGGCTGATGGCAAGTCTCTTTACAGCGTTGATGTACAGAGGGATATTAGAACGCTACATGTGGCTGGCAAGAACAGCCCTGAAGATACACACTCGAGGACAGTGGGTCACGGGAAAGACCCTATGGAAGGAACAGATGCCAAAGTGTTCCTGCATTCTCTGCCTCTGGTGACTTGGTTCCATCGGCTGCCTTCAAAGTTGATGCAGGCCAAAGCACTTTAGCCTGCTTTAAACACATTAGTCTAGGCAGAAGACTCTTACACACTTATGGCTTAGTTTAGAGATACAGCGTAGAAACAGGCCGTTCAGCCCACCGAGTCCGTGCCGACCAGCGATCCCCACACACCAACACTATCCTACACACACTAGGGACAATTTACAAATATACCAATCCAATTAACCTATAAACCTGTACGTCTTTGGAGTGTGGGTGGAAAACCGGAGATCCTGGAGAAAACCTACGCAGGTCGCGGGGAGAATGTACAAAGCTCGTACAGACAAGCACCCGTAGTCAGGATCTAACCCAGGTCTCCGATGCTGTAAGGCAGTAACTCTACCGCTGCGCAGTCCTGCCGCCCTTGTGGCTGGTGCCACCTTATTTGAAGCCATCTGTGATATAATCTTAATCAATAACTGTACATTATGCCTTAATATAGGGGTGTGGCAGTTGCAGGAAATTGATGGGCAAGCAAGAGAGAGCGCTTGGTTATCATAATGCCTCAATAAAGGAAAGATGAAATGCTTAGCTGCAGCAGCATAATAGGCCTGTAAATACAATACGCATAGATCATATATAATAAGCAAAAAATCAATAAGTTAATAAGCTCAACACTACTGCCCAAAATCCTTAGTGCAACCATAGTACATAGCTGATGTTAGTTTTGTGCAGTGTTCGAGACTCCAATGGTTAACATGGAAACATAGACAATAGGTGTAGGAGTAGGCCATTCGGCCCTTCGAGCCAATTTGCTCATGGCTGAACACCCAAAAACAGCATCCCATTCCTGCCTTCTCCCCATATCCCTTAATTCCGTTAGCCCTAAGAGCTATGTCCAACCCTCTCTTGAAAACATCCAGTGAATTGGCCTCCACAGCCTTCTGTGACAAAGAATTCCACAGATTCACAGGTTTTTCCCTCATCTCAGTCATAAATGGCCTACCCCTTATTCTTAAATGGTGACCCCTTGTCCTGGACTCCCCCAACATTTTCCCTGCATCTATATCCTGTCCAATCCCTTAATAATTGTATATGTTTCTATAAAATCCCCTCTCCTTTCTAAATTCCAGTGAATATAAGCCCAGTTGATCCATTCTTTCATCATATGTCAGTCCCACCATCCTGAGAAGTAACCTGGTGAACCTACGCTGCACTCCCCATTTAGCAAGAATGTCAGACTAGGAGACCAAAACTGCACACAATATTCCAGGTGTGGTCTCACCGGGGCCCTGTACAACTGCAGCTGGACCTTCTTCCCAATGGTAGGTGAAATGAGAGTGTGACCAGGAAGGTGTGGGTCTTTGATGATGATGGCTGCCTTTTTGAGGCAATGCCTCCTATAGATAGATCCCTTGGCTGGACAGTACCAATGATGGACCGGGCAGTGTTCCCCACTTTGTGCAATTTCCTTCATTCCTGGGCGTTCAAGTTACCGAACCAAGCATGATACAATCAGTCAATATGCTCTATACCGTACACCTGTAGTAGTTCAAGATTAGATTACAGAGAAATATGTAGGGGAATGGGACTGGTTGTGTTTCTCTCAAAGTTGACATGGGTATGTTATGTTACAAATAAGAAGTCTAGGTAACCCCTCTAAACTGTTTCTAACATCTAACATTGTTTAAAACATAAGGAGAACATGCTAAGCGCAGATGAGAACTGGGTGACTTGTTCAGGTTATTTACTCTAGGCTGAATTTCAGACTGCCTCAGGCTGATTGCTTCATTCACGGCTGAAAGAATTCTACTTTAAATCATCCTGAGTGTGTGACTTGCAAGTTAACAAGAAGGATAGTGACGGTTAAAGCAAACTGGATTAAAGTGTTCCACCATTGCGCAAGGGAACTGCGTGGTTTCAATTAGTCCCTTGGGCAGTTTTGGATGCAATACTACAAACCTTGCCTCCAGTATTTGTTGTATTTGCACCTTTCCTTTGCTAAAGTCATCATAACCAGTTTACGTGCTACTCGTGGGATTCCAGGTCCGTCTCTTCACCATGAATATCACGTCTCCTTTATTTTCTTTCCTGCATCTAATTGTCGATTTGTGAAGCAAATCTTAAATTCAATAGTGTTCAATTTAATAGTGACTTTCAATGAATGCTTGCCTCAGAATATGTATTTCTACAGCAATTATAATGATTACCTAATTCATTCAATGCTTTAAATCTCTCTCAGTGTGTACAATATGGATCAGGCTTAGCTCTGCTCCATTTTTTGAAAGAGAGAATCCTACTTCGAGCTGTAGTTCTCATCTTGACCTTTGCCGGAGTGTCACTCACTAGCAGAGACGCGTGCATCTATTGCGTACTGATATGCAAAATCCTTTATTTCTCTCCCTGTTGAGTTTCCAGCAAAAGCAAACAGGCGATCTGCAGGCTTCAGAATGTGTAATCCTGTGGCATTGGCTGGCTGTTTGCTCTATTTCTCACAGCAATTGGCATGAGAAAAACAGAAGGACGATTTGCTATGGTGAGTGCTCTTAACTGACATAGAAAAGCACAGCACAGGAACAGGCCCTTCGGCCCGCAATGTCTGTGTCAATCATGATGCTCCGAGCAACTCTTATTGGCCTGTACAAATCCCATACCTCTCCATTCCCTGCATATCCACGTGTCTATCTAAAAGTTTCTAACGATCGTATCTGCCAGCACCAGTTGTGAAAAACCTGACCCATACATCTCCTTTAAACTTTGCCCCTCTTACATTAAAGCTATGCCCTCTAGTCTTTGATATTTCGTCCCTGGGAGAAAGGTTCTGGCTGTCTACTCCACCTATACGTCTCATAACCTCTTCAATTCTGCCCCTGCCAAACCTGACTGCACACCAGATTATGAAATTCTCATGACATCCATCAAAGTGACATTTTAATGCTGCTTCTTGACAACCAAGTATAATTGGCCTGGAAACAACATACTCGCGAAACAAGAGCAGACCTCACATTGGCCGCTGGGCACAAAGGAAGAAATTTGTGTAGGACATTAAATTAATTTATGGGTGGCCATGGTGGTGCAGCTTTACAGCGCTTCCAGCGCCAGAGACCCAGGTTCGATCCCGATTACGGGTGCTGTCTGTACAGAATTGGTACGTTCTCCCCATGACCATGTGGGTTTTCTCCGAGATCTTCAGTTCCTCCCACACTCCAAAGACGTACAGGTTTACAGGTTAATTGGCTTGGTATGAATGTAAATTGTCCCGAGTGTGTGTAGGATAGTGTTAATGTGCGGGGATCACTGGTCGGTGCGGACTCGGTGAGACGAAGGGCCTGTTTCCGTGCTGTATCTCTAAAACTAAAACTAAAAATTTAAATTGGGATCCAATCAGTAGCTCCGTGAAAGTGACAACACAAGCAGATAGAGCTGTAAAGGAGGTACATGGGACAACATCACCAGGCCAGGCCAACTCAGCAACCCTGACCCAGTGCCGTCGTCAGGACAATGGGCCACCAAGGCCAGGATTAAACTCTGTACCATTAAGAACTTTAAAATAGATGGCTTGTGGTAGTGCATCTACATGTATCTGTGTACTGCATCAGTGAAGTCTACTATTCCTACACTACAATTGTAAGGACGTTTATAATTTGTTTTATTCTTTTCATGATTTTACTGAATTTTTAGCAAAAACAATGGACCTCTGTATCTTGCTACATGTGTAAATAAAGTACCGTTGAAACATTGATATCTGAAAAAAAAGTATCTCCAGCAAGTACATTGTTAATTTTTGGAATTCACTACCGAAGGAGGGCGTGGAGACTCATTCAAAGAGTATATTTAAGATGTTGATTAATTGATATTGGATCCCAATGCAATCTATAGTGGAAAATAGCATTGGTGGGGAAAATCAGACACAATCAGTGGTAAAAGAGGAGGCTTTCACCTTTCACCCCACCAGCCGGCAAATACAACAGATAGTCCTCCGCCAGTTTCGCCACCTCCAACGTGACCCCTCCACCCGCCACATCTTCCCATCTCCCCCCTGTCTGCCTTCCGCAAAGACCGCTCCCTCCGTGACTCCCTTGTCAATTCTTCCCTCCCCTCCCGCTCTACTCCTTCCCCGGGCACTTTCCCTTGTAACCGCAAGAAATGCAACACTTGTCCCTACACCTCCCCCCTCCACTCCTTTCAGGGACCCAAGCAGTCCTTCCAGGTCCGACAGAAGTTCACCTGCACCTCCTCCAACCTCATCTACTGCATCCGCTGCTCCAGATGCCAGATGATCTATATCGGTGAGACCAGGCGGAGGCTTGGCGATCGTTTCGCCGAACACCTCCGCTCGGTCCGCAAAAACCAACCCGACCTCCCGGTCGCTCAGCACTTCAACTCCCCCTCCCATTCCGTATCCGACCTCTCGGTCCTGGGCCTCCTCCATGGCCAGAGTGAGCAACACCGCAAGTTGGAGGAACAGCACCTCATATTCCGCTTGGGGAGTCTGCATCCTTTGGGCTTGAATATTGAATTTTCTCAATTCTGTTAACCCCTGCTGTCTCCTCCCCCTCCCACCTCTCCCTCAGCCCTCGGGCCCTGGCATTCCCTCTATCTCTATCTCCCTCCCCCACCCTAGTCGCACTAGCTTTTTCACACCACAAACAGCTTACAATGGCTTGTTCCCTTTATCATCGATACTTTTTTGCATATCTTTCATTCATTGTTCTTTATCTCTCCACATCACCGTCTATATCTCTCGTTTCCCTGATCCCTGACCAGTCTGAAGAAGGGTCTCGACCCGAAACATCGCTTATCTCCTTCGCTCCTTAGATGCTGCTGCACCCGCTGAGTTTCTCCAGCTTTTTGTGTAACCCACAATCTGTGGTAAAGGTGGCTTTAGAGCTGAATCTGTATTCCTGATTTTATTTCTTATGTTCATTTACCCAGCAATCCAACTTGGTGGCATAAAATGGGAGCAGACAGTCATAGGATCTATAAAGTTTCTCTGGTTGCCATTGGTTTAGAGGCATGGAATCCTGCTCCAATCGTGATCGTCATCCCTGGGTAGTGAAGTGAAAGGGTTCCCCTGAGAACAGTGTGAATCTGGCGGAGATTCTGGCAAGAGTTACTCCAGTGGTAATGTCAGAGATGCCCCCAGTCTTCTGCCCCAGATTATGTCCGAGACCACAGGAAATAAAATTATCCTTCTCTATCTATAACCTGCTGAAATCCCAATCCCTCCCTTACAAACCTGCTTTAATCCAGTAAAACACCCCGTGAGGTGGTGAAAATCTGTGTCCTTGCCTCGGTCAGTCATTTTCACATTTGTGTAGATTTTCACCTCAGCCCCCACTGGATGGAAGACGACCACACAATGGGAAGAGTATGGGCAGCTGGAGATAACCCAATGTCATCAACATTGAATTTTCCAATTTTAGGGAACCCTCAACTCCTGGGTTCCTCTTTCTCTCTCTCTCCCTCCCTCTCCCTATCATTCCTATCAACGTCCATTCCTCCCATGTTAGCTCCCATCTTGCTATGTTAGATTCTGCCCATCAGAGCCCATTTTCATCCCCCTTTCTCCCTTGCTGGTTCCACCCATCTGCTACACATACATTGCACCCACCAGGTCCCATCCTCCACTTTCCCTTCTTCTCTCTCTTTGTTCCATTATCACCTTGCTTCGTTATCAGGTTCCAGCACCGGTGGTCTTTGTGTCCGCGCTTGTCATCCTCCAACCTCTGTTTTAACCTTCACTCTCCCCTCCCCCACCTGGCTCCATCTCCATTTTACGTCCTCGTCCGATTCCATCATTCACCCATTCAGCCTATCATCTTTCACCACTCCTTGGTCCACCTATGTCTTCCATGACCCCCTGGCAATCTTCCCTCTTCACTCAGTCCTGATGCAAGGACTTGGCCCTAAACATTGACAATTCCTCCCGCACCATCTCTACCCAACAGATGTTCGACAGGCCTAATGTCCACAGCAGAATGTTTTGTTCCAGTTTGCAGTTTGCAGACGTCTATATTGGAACACCTTGAACATTTTATAGATCATATTTGGTATTAATACATCACCAGCAATGACAGGATGGTTCAGGGCTTTGATTTCATCCTAAACATGGCTGATCATTTTACAAGGTTACAGGGTACGTGAAAAATAGGCAACTATGCAGGGACTGGTGAAACTATAAACAAAATAAATTTACAGGAACAGAAGCTTCCAAAATAGTAAGATTAAATGAGAACTTACCAGTTTGGAGTTTGATCTTTATTTTATGAGGAGTTACGATGAGGGACTACGTGATGAACCCCGTACAGCTGTTCGTGCGTCAATCTTCAAAGCAACGGTGTGAAATCACAGGTAATAGTGACTGAAGTATAATAGTAAGAACAAAAGGCTAGAACTACCAGATGATATTTATGAGGGTTGGGAGCAGAGGGCACGTAGTGGTCAATGAGGCTCTTGAACTATATACAGCCCCAGTAAATTGTACATCATTGAATGTACCCGCTGTAAACAGCCAAATTTGGGGACATTTGGGGCAGAACATCAGGAACCTGGAGTTGAAGCCAGAAAATCCTTAAACTCCTGACTGCAGGAATAACATCTTATGCTCGGTCCATTGATGGTGCGGACATCTCCACAAATCAGCAAGACACATTAGCTCTGCTGTGCACCACTCAATATGAAATAAACAATTTACGGAAGGAAATTATCAAGCCTGCCCTCAACCCTAAATTTGCGGGACTTTGCAAAACACCGGGTTCAGAACCTCCTATTCTGCTCTTTGGGAAAGACCTTCCAAAAAAGGTGAAAGACCTAGAGGAAGAATCCAAGACCTTTGGTCTCGTGAGGGCAGGTTTGGGACCGAGCAGACCTAACAAACCCAGGCGGCAGTACCCCATGGCGTCCACCAGTCGTCGACCACACTATGGGACTGGTGAAAGCTCGGGGTCAGCAACCATTCCCCGTAAGCCTTTTTTAGGCCAGGGCCCAGAGCGGACCCCATGGAAAATGCGCCACCCCAACAACATCAACATTAACATCAACTCTCTACACCCCAGCAGACGCCTCATCGCCCAGCGAAGAGGCAGAAGAAGCACCAATAACCATGGAGGTAGGTGGGTCTGGTTCCTCTCAGCATATGAGCAGTAGGGGCCCTATACTAACAGGGGGGAGATTGCACTTGTTTTTGGGTGCATGGGAATCCATCACTAATGACAAGTATATACTCAGCAGCGTTCATGGCTACAAAATTGACTTTGTTCATGAAAACATTCCGCCAGTTCAGCATATACCCAAAAGGGTATTCACCCTCTCAGTCAAAGAGAAACAAGAGGGTCAAGCTGAACTGATGAGGTTACAAGCAAAAGGTGTCATTGAAAGAACAAAACATGAACCTTTGGAATTTGTGTCTAATATTTTCACTAAAATCAAAAAAGATGGTGGACGTCGCATCATCATTGACTTAACTACTTTAAACAAGTCTATCAGGTATATACATTTCAAGATGGATACTTTTGAAACAGCCAGACTATTGGTTTCTAGAGGGTACTTTCTAGCAAGCATTGATTTAAAAGATGCCTACTACTCAGTACCCATACACAAGGAGCATCGTAAATACTTAAAATTTATCTGGATGAAACAGCTATGGCAATTTAAAGCCTTACCAAATGGGCTAACCTCCGCTCCAAGGCTGTTCACTAAAATCTTAAAACCTGCCTTGGCATTATTGAGGAAACAAAAGCATATAGTCATGGCGTATTTAGACGACATTTTAATAGTAGGGAAAACCTTGGAGACAGCCATTTTGGCAGTAGCAGCCACCAAACGTTTGTTTGAAACTTTGGGGTTTGTCATACATCCAGATAAATCCAATTTTACACCGTCCACTGCCATGGACTATCTTGGATTTACGATTGATACTGTTCGCATGATTGCCGAAGGGGAAAGCATCAGAATTGGCACTATCATGCAACGAACTCATGAACAAACATCAGCCAACCATACGGGAGGTAGCTAGAGTTATTGGAAAAATGGTAGCAGCTTTTCCAGCTGTACAATTTGGACCTTTGCACTATCAAAATTTGCAAAGAGCAAAAGTGCATGCACTAAAGCAAAACTCAGGTCACTTTGACCGAGCTATGAGTTTAACTGCTGAATCCATTCCAGAGTTACAATGGTGGGCAAGGAACGTAAGGCTCAGCTCCAGTCCCATAATAATCACCAACCCAGTATTAACCATTCAAACGGATGCCAGTGCTTTGGGCTGGGGAGCAACTAACATGCAATCCAGCACAGGGGGCAGATGGATTAAATTTGAATCATCTTGCCTACAGACACGGGGTATCAACTACTTAGAAATGTTGGGTGCGTTTTATGGGTTAAAAGCATATTCATCTAATATGCATCATGCACATGTCCGGTTGCAATTAGATAATACCACGGTGGTGGCTTATATCAACCACATGGGTGGTGTAAAGTCGATATCGTGTGACAATTTGGCCAACCTAATCTGGCAATGGTGTGTTGAAAAGCAAAATACAGTGGCAGACACCAGGTCACGCAGATTCAATGATAACATCGAATGGATGTTAAATCCCAAAATATTTGCTGAAATTACAAAGCAATATGGCACACCAGATATCGATCTATTTGCATCCAGGCTGAATCACCAGGTACCAACGTATGTCGCTTGGGAACCAGACCCTGAGGCAGCAGCAGTTGATGCATTCTCGCTGCATTGGGGGAAAATGTTCTTTTATGCTTTTCCTCCATTCTGCCTCATCAGTCGGGTATTACGCAAGATTCAATTGGATTCCGCTTCAGGAATCTTGATAATACCCGACTGGCCTACACAGCCATGGTTCCCAGTGGCCTTCGACATGGCTGTTGAAACACTGTTGGAATTCCCCAGCAGTCGAGAGTTATTAATCCACCCAGTGTCAGGCATTAGTCACCCGTGCCATGACAGAGTCAATCTCCTGGCTTGCAGATTCTAAAACGACCTCTACTGGGCCTGGGACTGTCTAAGGACGCCATCAACATGATGACCGCATCCCACCGGGAGTCCACCAGGAGACAATACCTGACCAACATAAGAAAATGGGAACGGTATTGGTCCAAAACAGGAACTACCTACACTACAGCTACAGCCACCAGTGTTGTGGAGTTTCTGGTTGGATTACATCGGGAAGGACTCAGCTACAGCGCCATTAATACAGCCAGGAGTGCGTTGTCAGCTTATTTGGTTCCAGCAGCAGGACAACTGACTTTGGGGTCCCATCCACCAGTGGTCAAAATCATGAGGGGCATTTTTAACACCAATTCCCCTAGGCCTAGGTACACTCAGATCTGGGATGTCAGCATTGTACTGACGTACCTTAGGGGATGGCCACCACCCAGGTCACTCACGCTGGAACAACTTACACTGAAATCAGTCATGCTCATGGCACTAGTGTCAGCTCAAAGGGTACAGTCCCTCCACCTTCTGAGGTTGGACAGCATGACAGAGTCATTGGACTGTATCACATTTCACATTCAGGGACTGGTCAAACAAACTAGACCAGGTACCACGCCTCCAGTAATGGAGTTCCGGGCATATTCACCTGACCCACGGTTGTGTGCCAAGACCCATCTCGCCAATTACATAGACACAACATATAACTTAAGAGGGAGAGAAAAAGCCTTATGGATAAGCCACAAGAAGCCTCATGGTCAGGTGACGAGCCAAACCATTTCAAGATGGCTCAAGCAGGTGCTTAAGTCCGCGGGAGTCGATACTAATGTTTACAAATCTCATTCCACCAGGGCTGCATCTACGTCGGCGGCTAGGCGAATGGATGTGCCTATGGACCATATTCTGGCCAGAGCAGGATGGTCCTCGGAGAGAACTTTCCAAAAGTTTTATAATAAGCCGCTGGCGGAACCTGCTACATTTGCAGACAGAATTTTAGAGTCTGCAGCTAATATTTAATTTAAGCCGGGGAGCTCTCTGTTTTTGTTATCATTAATAAACCTTTATTGTTCACAAACAGGTTATTGTTGATTGTATAACATGCTTCCTCCCTCTAAGGTCTTCAGGCAGTGAGTGAAGCATGAGCTGGTTCACGGTTCGGATTCACAGAGCTTTGAAGTCTTCACGTAGTCACTCACGTGACTCCGAAGTAAAATAGTAAGATTAAATGAGAACTTACCAGTTCGAAGTTTGATCTGTATTTTATGAGGAGTTACGATGAGGGATTACGTGAAGACCCCGTCCAGCACGCATGCGCGACATTTCTTCAAAGCAGCGGTGTGGATTCACAGAAAAACACAACAATTGAAATAAATATAGTAAAGAAAAAATAAGAACTTAATTACCAGTTGATCTGTATAATAGAGGGTGGGAGCGGAGGGCACGTAATCCCTCATCGTAACTCCTCATAAAATACAGATCAAACTTCGAACTGGTAAGTTCTCATTTAATCTTACTATTATAATTTACAGATGTAATCATCCTGTATCATCACAATTATGTAACGACTGAACCTGCTGCACTAAACCAACACCAGATGGATAACTACCTAATAAACTCCAGACAAATTTAAGTTTATAGCTGGAGCCTCCTGGTGAACTAGTGTTCACAAAAGTCAACATCACACATGGCATTGTACTGGTCCTGGGAGACCCATGTTGAAGATATCCTACCACTTGATATCCGGTGTGAACCCGACAGAGCGGGTCTCGTTTGCTACAGCCAACTCAATGAGAAAGCACATTGACACAATTAATGGTCGCACAACTCGATAATTAACAATCGATCATTTAACATGAACTCCAAACATTAGCACTTTATATAATTTTCAACGTAACATGAACATAAACAAACTCTTTCATCTCCTGGAAAAGAAAAGTTCTGCGTTTTGGTGCTATCCAAGCACTTTGAACACATAGAAGGATAGATGTAACAACCCAAACCTTCGAGCAGTTTATTAAACCTCCAGAACGTAATTTGAATTTATCATGCAAAGGCTGATTTCCCAAGCCTCAGGCTGAACCAGCAAAATTACGTTTAAAATAACCAAATAAAGTTATATTATTATTCCCAACAAATCGAGAATCAATTTGCATAATCACACAGTAGGAACCTAAAGCGGCCTCTTAACGACTTTATTTGAAACCTCGATCGATGAACAAAATGGAGGGAGACATAAAGAACTTCCTTCTCCTTGTAGCGAGAATGTATCTTTCGCCACAGTTATGCCACATATTTTGCAACCAGTGAAATAAACATGAAACCAACATATATATATTTATAGGGTACACAAAAAGCTGGAGAAACTCAGCGGGTGCAGCAGCATGAGACATATATATATATTAGGTGTTCCATTTAACCAGAATTTCATAATACAGTGTGATTCAACACCAATTCTGTGTTGTCATTAACCTATACTTGATGATTCTCCTGTGGCAACAAGAATATGTAACCATTCCAGGGATCTTTAACTGATTGCACCCTCGTGACTAACATATGCCATCATCATAATGTATCAACCTGAACCTGAGCATCACAATATGCATATTTGTCAAATCACTCTGTAACCCATACAATGCCCGTAGGGTCTATAGATAGTTGATACCCATAACATAAATTTTTGTAAGTCAATGCAAGTCTGCTCCACCTCCAAACTCGAGATGATATTTGCAACTTGGTATCTACCGTAAACAGCAACTGTGGCCCGATTTCAGAGCCAGTCTTGCAAGACAATCTTGTTCCTTCTACTGAACCTGCCCAATTCTAACCTGCTTGAAAAGCTAGTATAGTCCATTTTACATGATTAGACCCCTCAAACTAGCTGATAATGTCTCAATCATTTGTAATGTATAACTAAGTGTACACCTTACCAAGCTGTAAGTGGTCCCTTAATTGTAGAGTAGCACAGGAACAGTTTCATGCTGCCACCAACTTCAGTGAACCGCTTACTGCCAATAAAGATGTGGGGTGCATTGTCACCGAAACTATGAAACCTCCCAAAATCTTTCCTAATTACACTGACTATTTTTGTCAGCTGACCCCATATCCTGGGGATTATTGTGGTTTGGGAACTCCGTAAGTGAATTTTCCCTCCCCGGGAATCAATATATATATTGATTGTACCGCGGGTAGATATATATATCTATATACCCGCGGTACCCTCCTGGCACCCAGGCTAATCATTTATGTGAATTAAACCCCATTTCTTGGGGACTACTGCTGTCTGGGAACCGCATACACTTGAGTTTCCCCTCCACCAGGAACCCAGGCTGACCATTCAGGTCAGTTAAGCCCCATCCCTTAGGGACTACTGCGGTCTGGAACCGCACTATTCTCGGGTATCCCCTCCCCGGGAACCCAATGTGTGGAGTCACTGACCGCGTTATCAGTGACTCTGATCGCAAAACCCGACATTCGCCAGCTCTCCGCTTCCGCGGTCGGGCCAGGGTTTTCCCCCAAAGCCCTAGGCTGGTTCACTCGTCGGCCTCGCGACCATCCCGCAAAAACCTCGGAGGTTCCTGCAGGAGACCTACAACAGGTAAGAAATAGCACTTACCTGAAACTTTTTTAGACTTACCATTGGAGGAGCTGCGCTGCTCCACAGTTGTCTGCACGAAAGCGTCTGACGCAATGACGCACAAACGGCTGTACGGGGTTCTTCCCGTAGTCACTCACGTGACTCCGAAGTAAAATCAATGTTTGATTGGAGTTGTCAGGAATTAGGTATTAAAATTGTCATTTTCCATCAGATCCTTGAAACAGCGTGAGGCCAGTTGGATTGGATAATGAATAATACGATTTCTATACTTGAAGAGGAAACCCAAATGTATAGACCAGTAAATGTGTCTCCAGTGGTGTGATCTAATTGGTGCAATGGTCCACGCATCATGTCAGAATGGGTCTGGCAGGATGGCCCCATGTACAGTGAGGCTGTTTTAACACTGGGTTAATTTGATTAAAGGAACAAACAAATCAAGGAATTACAACAGAAATGAACGGTAAATACCTTTATTATTGTTAACATTGTTACTACTATTATTATTAATATTACTGCTATTCAAAAAAAAGTAAAAAATTAAAACATATCTGCAGCTAAACTAAAAGATTGTTTGTGTTCTCATCTTCTCCGTTGACCAGTTTCTTTCATGTTTATTTATCAAAGTAATCGCGCCAGGTCTCCAGGTGCTGAATCCAATTGCAATACATGGCAACTGGATACTTTGGTCTACAGTTCCTTTGAGCATGGATGTCTGCTTTGTTGTTGGTCGGTAGAAGATGGCGGGTTTCCGGTTTGGGTGCTAAACGTGGTGGTGCTTTCATCTATTGGCCTTGAAAGTGGAGCGCTGTCGATGCTGCTCCCCCCGCTTGTTGGTGCTTCTGTGTCGGTCACTGTCCCTGCCAGTTGCTCCACGCTGTCATGTTGCTTCCTCGGCTGCCGCATTGCCTTGGCAGAACGTTCTTTGGCTTCTCTCATCTGTCTCAATTCTGCGATTGGATAGTGTACACCAAATGACAGAGAGCCTTTCTCAGGCTGACCCTCTGCCGTTGGCTTTGATGTTCCTGCCACCTCCTGAGACAAGTTTGCATCATCTCCAACTGCTGTGTTTTCTCCACTCTCCAATGCATGGATTGCTGCTGCTGGAGTGGTGTTGTGCTGTTCACTACTTGCACCCGGTACGTCTTTCCCATCGTCAGGGATTGCGGTTGCTTCACCTTCACAGCGGTCATTAAGTACGCTGTTTACTGACATTCAGCGGAGATGTAGCTGTGTCTGAGTGCAGGATCTTCAGCTGTTGTTGGTATTTATTGGTCGGGGAACAATTCCATTGCGATGAAGTTTCACATTGACAACGATCACTGTGATGAAAACCGCAAAACAAAAGCAGATGACTATGCCATCCTTTCCATAGTTAATGGTCAGAATGAGCAGATGATCCAAAACAATAAAGACTGAAAAAATAAAATAATAGTTTATTATAGTGATTTCGAACATGCTCAAAGTGTTTCAAATGCATACAAAAATAAAGGAACAGCAAATTTGAAATAAACACAGTTTATTTGCAACTGCTGCCTATTTCACGTGTACTGTTTTTGTTTCAGATTTGCAGCAGCTGCAGTTTTTGGCAATTGAGATCTTGTGAAAGGTCATTGATCTGATATGTTAAAGGTCTGTCACTATATGTGGTGCTGGACATAAATACTCCACATGCCACACTTTTCCTGTTATTACATTCCAATGGTTATAATTTCTGGGTGAAACTGACAATGCTGCAAACATTCTGTAAATCCCGGCTAAGTTCTGCATAAGAATTTATGCAGAACTTAGCCAGCTAGCAGGTGCCAGAAAGTCTGGGTCCCAGATCAGCCCATCAGATAAGAGAAGTCTATCATTATGTATGAGGATCTTGCAGAAGGAACTCCAAGGCACTGAGAATGCATTAATTTGATTGGGTTGCTGCTAAAGAATTGTAAATAGTGTAAATACTGTTGCAAGACAGTTACCCTACTGTTTGTTGATTGGTTAACGTGTTAAGCCTTGGAAGGATTGCTTTGAATTCCAGGGTAAATGTTGCATTATTCATTTGGTTAGCTTCCTTTCAGAAGTTCTTTGGAGAAACAATGTATAGGAGGCTCTGTAATTGGTTGGGGGATCTGTCAATAATATATTGATGTCATTAATATGTTTGATTGGACTGTAAAGAGACCACCCCTATATAGTTCGGCCCCTCAAGGGACGTGGACCTATAAAAGGTGTCTCCAGTTTAGATCGGTGTCAACCTTCTGGAAGAGCGCTTGGGGACTGCGTGACTTTTTTGTGTGTATCTACTTGCACGAGGCTAAAGGGCTAGGCCAGGCAGAGACAAGGACCGAACCGGCAGTGGTTTAGGTATCGTATAGGGGAATTTGTGTTCATTCTAAAATAATAAAGATTAGTTGGTCCAGTGCTTGAGTCAGTGTTTTACTGAACTAGACTTGGGGGGTCAGCTTTAGGAGCATATTTACAATTCAACAGGTCAGGCAGCACCTGTGGAGAGAGGTGCAAAGGTATGATCAGAGACCCTACATCATGTGTGGAAAAGAGACAAAAAAAAAGTTTCAAACCGTTGAGAAGATGAGAATTAATGGATGGCACATGGGGAATATCTCTGATTGGGTAAGACCAGGGACACCATGTGGATCAGTTACTGATGAGATGTGGTCAATGTGTTCAATGAGGCAATTAGGGAGATAACTACTATGGGACAAATGCTGTGAGATGAGGGCAGTAAGAGAAGAACATCTTTCCCAAAAGGACCATGTATAAACACAAATGCAGAGCAATGGGACATGCCATCAGGTCAGCCTGCCCCAATGGAGGGAACAAATCTGGGCCAATGTTGCAGGTGGATGCCTTACATCAGAAATGGCCAGTTCTGGTGCAGACAGAGAATATGAGGGACCATATGAGAGAATATGGTTGATAGGTGGATCACGAATTGGTGATAGGTGATGGGCTGAATGGGTGATTGATGGAATCAGACATGGTCACAAATGGCAGACAGAGTCAGAAGGGGGGAGAGGAGAGTGAAGGTTAATACAGAGGTTGTAGGGTGATAAGTGCGGACACAAAAACCACCGGTGCTGGAACCTGATAATTAAGCAAAGTGATAACTGGAACAACGAAAGAGATGAAGGGTAGATGGAGGATGGGACCTGGTGGGTGCAACGTATGTGGAGCAGATGGATGGAAACAGCAAATGAGAAAGGGGGATGAAAATGGGCTGTGATGGGCAGATGCTGCGATTGCAAGATAGGAGCAAACGTGGGACTGGAGGATGATAGGAACGAGTGGGAGTGGGAGGGTGAGATAAAGAGGAATTCAAAAGATGAAGGTTACCTATAATTGGAATATTCATTGTTGATGCCATTGGGTTATCTCCAGCTACCCATACTCTTCCCATTGTTTGGTCATCCTGCATCCAGTGGGGTCTGAGGTGAAAATCTACACAAATGTGTGAGTGACTGCCTGAGCAGGGAGTGGAGGCTGGGACATAGATTTTCACCACCTCCCGGGGTGTTTTACTGGATTAAAGCAGCTTTGTAAGGGAGGGGTTGGGATTTCAGCAGGTTGTAGACAGAGAAGGATCAATTTATTTCCTGGGGTCTCAGACATACCCTGTGGGCTGACGACTGGGGGCATCACTGACATTACCACTGGAGTAACTCTTGACAGAATCTCTGCCAGATTCACTCTGTTCTCAGGGAAACCCTTTCACTTCACTACCGAGGGACGACGATCAGTATTGGAGCAGGCTTCCATGCCTCTAAACCCACGGCAACCAGAGCAACTTTATTGATCTTATGATTGTCTGCTCCCATTTTATGCCACCAAGTTGGATTGCTGGGTAGGTGAACATTAGAAATAAAATCAGGAATACTGATTCCGCCCCTTATGCCTGCTTTACAATTTAATGTGCCTGATCTTCCCCACCAATGCCACTTTCTGGTATAGATTTCATACGATTCCAACATTGATTAATCAGTCTTAAATATACTTGATGTTGGGTCTCCACACCATCCTTTGGAAGTGAATTCCATAAATGTCAACATGGGAAAGGGTGCTGATCTCCATATTGATCAGTGCAAGGTGGACTTCTCTTGGAGACGATGCAAAAATGCCTCAGGAGGTGGCAGGACCATCCAAGCCAATGGCAGAGGGTCAGCCTGAGAAAGGCTCTCGGTCATTTGGTGTACACTATTCAACCGCAGAATTGAGGCAGATGAGAGAAGCCAAAGAACGTTCTGCCGAGGCAATGCGGCAGTCCAGGAAGCAACGTGACAGCGTGGAGCAACTGGCAGGGACAGTGACCGACACAGAAGCACCAACAAGCGGGGAGAGCAACATCGACAGCGCTCCACTTTCAAGGCCAATAGGTGAAAGCACCACCACGTTTGAGCACCCAAAACGGAAACGTGACATCTTCTACCGACCAACGACAAAGCAGAACCCAAAACAGCATGCCCAAATCTTTGCATAGCAAGGACAGGTTTATCATAAACCGTGAAAAAGGTTCCTTAACTGGACTATCCTGCGGTGAGGATTTGGTCTAATGGCACGTCCTGTGCCTTTGCTGCATACGTTGGCGCCGCCCTGGTGGAGTGATTTAAACACATCAGTGTCTACTCCAGCATAATGCAAACCTGTTTCGGCCATCTAGAAATAGTTTGTATTGACACCTTTGTATGAGGTTTTATGTGGCTGATGACCATCGCTGTTTCAGAGCCTCTGAAACTCTTGATGACCTTGATATATTGACGCAGGTGCGTAACTACACATAGCCTTAGATCAATGGGTATATTTTAAGCTTATTTTGGTTCCAGCCATCCCTGGCCTGCACTGTTTGATTAGATCATATGCATTAAACATAATATTATCTACAGAAAAATGCATGCTGTCCAGTCGTAACTTTTGCGATATCTGGACCCATAATGCTGCCACTAGCACCATGAACATGACCACTTTAAGCGTTAACTTCTGGAAAGGCAGAGATGTAATTGGAGCCCATTGCCAAAGCAGTGTGAGAACTATGCTCACATCCCAGATTTCCGAATATCTACGTCTGGGAGGGTTTTGTTAAAATACCTCTTATGAATCGGGCCACCAATAGATGAGATCCGACAGAGTGTTGTCTGGACACTTGCCCTAAATAGGTCAAAGCACTTCGAGCACTATAAGTGGCACTATAGCTTAACTGCTCGTCAAAATGCAATGTCGCAAGGAACTCCAATACATCAGGTATGCCTGCAACTTATGATAAGATATATTTCACTGTAAACAGAACATCTCCCATTTCTTAATATGAGATACATATCGTTTTTTCGTACTATCTCTCCTGGCCATTTGTAATCACATTGACGGTCCTACTCGATAGTCCGAGTCCCTGCAACAGTCTGGTCAGAAGATGCAAATCTATAGATTAATATGCTCATGTAAAGTGGAACTCTCCTCCTGTCCCAGTGTGAACCAACAAGTTGCTGTAATTGGGAATAATCATGAATGCTGTGTCATCAGTCTCAGAACCAATGGGACCATGGCTGTGTGGACAAGTTAGGTACTACCAAACGCCTAAGCGTAGTCATGCTCTATTTTGGTGAGACATTGATTAACTGAGGCAGAATGGGGAAGAGTAAGAACGTAGCGAGAATGTATCCTCCGCTACTGCCCCTAGATCTGGTTCCCATGCCGTATTTAGGTAACTGGTGATTTAACCCGGATGCAACAGATCCATGTCTGGCAATCCATACTGGCTGACAATCATTTTGAAACTTTTGGATTCATCATCCATTTTGTGTTCGGCATTGAATTTACGTGACCTGGTGTCTGCCACTTTCACATTATCTCTACCTGATAGGTAGATATCTGAGACTCCGATGTTTCTCGTAATGCACCAGATGAGGTTAGGCAGATTATCACAGAATAATGACCTCATTCCACCCATGTGATTGATATGCAACAGCTGTGGTATTATCAATCTGAAGCTGCACATGCAATTCATGCATTGTTGAGCAGAATGCTTTAGGCCATAGAATGCACCCAGCAATTCTACGTAGTTTACCCCATGCCTATGCAGGACTAATGCTTCATTCACATTCTATCTGCTGCCACAGCCAGACTCGATATCAGTGGCTCCTCATCCTGAAGCGCTCACATCAGTTTGTAAACTAAAGGTTATTGAGTCAGAATGTCTCTAGTACATCGCGAGCCATTAGTTACAGTTTTGGCCGTAGGCAAAGTACTGCCATATTAATTAAATCAATGATGAATCTCAAATAGCCAATCATTCTAAATGGTACTAATCTGAATTTAATTAGATGGGTGAGGAACCTAACCTCTCAACAGGTGTTTGGTAGCTGAATATTATGCATCTTTCAGATCTATGGCTGCCATATAACACCCTTTTGATTCCAGTTACAATACTGAAATATTTAATTAAACCGTTTATACTGGACCTTAAGAGTTAAGTATGATTAGGCCCAGAATGACTCAACACCCACCTTCGTTCTTTTGGCTGGGGAATATTGGACACAAATTGTTAAGGCTGATATGCATAATTCACCTGTAGAGTTAGTGGTATTGAAAACCCCAATACCCGACTAGGCGTATTTTGTACCGGTGGATGTACTTCCGAGATACCTAGTCGAGATCCCCGGATACAGTCCAATATACAATTATCCCTTCCTAATCGGAAAGTGTATGGTTTTTGAGGTGGCATCCTGGTCTCAGTTTTTGTCTCATGGTCCAGGTCTTTCCCTGGATATTAGAGGATCTGCGCAAGGCTGTGAATCGTGGGTTGAGTGTAGGCTGGTTGGTTATTCGTGAATATTAAATTCTAAACAATGGGCATTACACAGCAGGGTCCATATCCTGCTGTGTTTAGATAGTGGCCTTGCCATTTGCCCAAATGCCATTGTTCCTGCTCCAACCAGTTTTTTAGGACTTCTGCAGCCTTAACTCCTGCGCCCTCATGATGCGCTCCTTTAGTGCGATGCACAGTTAACAGGTGTTTGATATGTCTTGCGAAGTTTCCTCCATTATGGAGTCCTGGTACTGGTGAGAGGCCATTAAATTACTGGCCAGATTGTTATCCCTGGCTTCACCAGTTCCCGCCGGTATGGCAAATTGCTGACCACATCTGGCACACCCGGATCATAGCTCATGTGCTTTGGTGTATGCACATAAGCAGTGACACCAAACGTCAGGGTCAGATTCATACTGCCCTGGCTCTCCCGGCTCATGCTCATGGGAGGTCACACACACAGCCCTAAACATGCAGACTCGTAGGCTTATTATGCTTCATATGTGTACAGCTCTTCTGCTTAACGGACCTCTGCTAGAGGTTGCTGCTGAAAGCTGCTGGACACCCTGGGGTATAAACCCCGGCTGGAACTCCTCCTGGTTGTATTATTTTGTCTATGAGGTGTTCCACATTGTCCAGACATCCCCAATGTTCATTTTAGGAAAATATCTTCTGGCCTCACTCAGCAGAGTTGACAAACCTGGACAATTTACTCTTGGCCTGCCTCCCGACAGGAGTGGCCACAGTGCATTAAAGCACCGGAGTTGCTGCTGCTGGCTGAACTGCCGGTGGCTCTAAAGTCGGCGTCTCCAAAGCTGTCGTCATCCGCTGACCGCAGCTATGAGTTCATCATGAGGGTTTATCCACTAATTTTGAGAACAAGCAAGGCTGGCAGAACTTCATCCGCCACAACCTTAGCCTTAATCAGCTGTTGTTTCGTTAAATGCCTCGACATTACGATGACCCTGGCATGGGTAATTACTGGATGCTGGACGTGACCAGCGACAACGTGAATTTTTCCAAGAAGGGACTTCACCTTTTGATGTCTGGACTGGGCTCCTTGCACCATCCGCACACCCTCTTAATTACTCCAACGCCATCTCCAGTTTTTTGAACCAGGCTCCCAGTTATAGCTCGGGAGTTTGGAATAATTCTGCATAGAATGTCCTTTTATTACATTTGTACAGCAGTTTTTAAAATGAAATAAATCCCTTGGTTAGCATAGAATAATGCTCAGTGTTTGTGGATCCGGGGTGGAGCAGATGGCTAGCGTGGATATCTCTCACCCGTTGTTGAGGGGACACAGTGAACCCTTGCTCCGTCAGCCTGCTTCCCATCCTATGCATTACACACAGGCGGTGTAGCAGCAGAACGGACCCGGGATGCGTTCTCTCCGACCCCTATCCACCTCCCCGTGCGGGCTGACCGCAGGTAGGTTTTACTTTATAGGCGATATACTCGCCTTATTTTCATTATTTTAATTTTTTCCCCTTAGGAAAGTGTCCCAGCTGGTTCCTGTAACCAGCCTTATGGACCTAAGCAAAACCGCAGCAAGTTTAAGACACTTACCTGTCGGTGCACCAAATGTGTCGGACGTAATGACGCGCAGGCACTCTGGCGGGGCTTCTTCACATAGTCACTCACGTGACACCGAAGTAAAATGATAATTTTACTTCGGAGTCACGTGAGTGACTACGTGAAGAGCCCGCCTCACGCTGGCAAACGGCATTACGTCGACGCTGACGGCTGAAGGAGGAGCTGCAGTAAGGAGCAGCTCCTCGCAGCGGTCTGAACGGACCCGCAGGTAAGTGCAGCAAAGTCGGGATGTTTTTTAGCGTACGCTGGGTGGGTCCAGCAGTAAAAATAAAGTAAAATAAAAGTCAGAGTCACGTTAAAATGCTGTTTAGCACAGATTAAATGAAAGAAATGGAGAAATTGGCAAAGAAAATTCGCGGGTAAAAAGAGCTTCCCGGGGTGAAAATAAAAATACGGGAAAAAAGCTAGTGCGGATCCGGTTCCGATACCGGTGGCCGCTGATATACCCGTTAGTGAGTTCTAGATTCTCCAGAAGTTATAACCACGGAGAGAAATGCTCCTAAAAAATAAAAAGAAATCTGAGAGGCCCGTGGTTCTGATGACTCTGATACTGAAAGTCCTCCAGATAATTAAACTATGTGGAAATAATAATGGAGCATATGGAGAAAGTTCTCCAAAAAATTATGAGACTAGGGTCACAGTACCCAGAAGGTTCCCAAAAAAGCCCTGAGGGGTTTAATTATTCTGAATATGGCTGTGGGCCTAATTGGGAGTTGGAACTCCGGACCCAGGATTTGGGCCGAAGGAAGTCTCATGGGATGAAATCCCAATTGATTTAGGGCTGCAGAAGGCAGACCCTGCTGATGGTGATTTGCATTTGAAAACACACCACAAAAATAAAAGAAAGGCCAAATGTGCCTAGGATAGCAAAAGAATTTGCTATATATGAAGGAAGTGGTGAGGCTATGGAAGAAAACCTAGCTGCCAACATTAATATATGGTATCTCACCAACTTCATGATTCTGTGATGATTGAAACATCAGAATTATAAACGCACAGGAAATTGTGCCTCATTGGAAGTGCCTACGGTTTATCCGTTGATATGGGCATCCATGACCCTAAATATGAGAGCTCAAGAAGTGAGGTTCAAAAATCCTCACAAATTATTCTGCTGCCATTATGGCTTTTGGGGAGATGGATAAGTTTAAAAAAAAGAGGGCCTATTGTGCAAATTCTTTCTATGAAATTATTGTATGAGGAAAATGGCTATTCGGCCCATATTTCACCCAAGGTTTGCAAGCCTGTGTCGAGCAAGTGGTGTTCAAGCTCCTGGTTATCTGTTTGGAGTAAATCTGCCTAAATTATTAAAAATTGGATGAAGAAGCTAAAAATTTTAGCTGCATGAAACCTTCGTCTTAGGACAAAAAAGGTATTTTTCGCCCAGAAGGGGATTTGATTTTGGAAATAGAGGCAGAAATATGTCAAGGAAATATTATTGTACTGCACAGCCCAATACTTACCCGTATTCGGGGAAAAGGAGACCACCACGCTCATATGGAGAGGTATTAAAGACTTGTTCTATCCTTAAAGAAACTGCGGATTAATCTCCAGTTGGAGGGAGATTACAAAAGTTTTATAAAGACTGGCTTACTATTACTTCTGATCGGTTTATTTTTTACAAGCAGTTTCAGGAGCCACTATTACATTTAAAGAAGGGGTTAATCCTCCAGTACAGATAAACCTGCCTATGCTTTCGTGTTTACTGCAATTGGAAAAACTGAGATTAATGTGGAAATTGACAAATTATCTGAAAAGAGGTTATTGAAAAAACTTATGAACACGAGCATCAATTGTGTCTAAGATATTTCAAAAGACATAAAAAGATGGTGATTGCAGAATTATTCTGGACCTTACAGATCTAAATAAGTGGTAGAATACAAACTTTTAAATGGAAACATTTAATACTGCAAGATATTTAATATCAGCAGGTTGTTATATGGCTACGATTGATTTGAAAAACGCCTATTATTCTGTACCAATACATCAGTTTCTGGAGGTACTTAAAATTTAATTGGCTGGGACAATTATGGCAGTTTAAAGCTTTGCCAAATGGATTGAGTTCAGCTCCCAGGCTCTTTACTAAACTGTTGAAACCAGTTTTAGCCCAATTAAGAGTACAAAAACACATCGTTATGGCTTATCTCGATGACATTCTAATCATTTATGGCAATCAAGAGTCAGCTGAGAATTAGTTTCAGTACAAAGCTTTGTTAAAGCTAGGGTTCTTGATTCATCCAATTAAATCCCAGCTGCAGCCAGCACAATCAATTAACTATTTGGAGTTTGTAATTAACTCAGAAACTATGTTAATACTTTATCAACAAAGATAAAGTTGATGATTTTTTGGTGACTTGTAATAATCTCATTCACAAACTTATCCTTCCATCCGAGAAGTAGCGAAAACTATTGGTAAACTAGTAGCAGCATTTCCTGCAGTAGAATTTGGTCCATTACATTATCAAAATCTTCAAAGGGACAAAATAAGAGCTCTCAAAGAGAGGGCAGGCCACTTTGATAGGCCTATGCAATTAATAAAAGAAGTTTTGTTGGAATTACCATGGTGGGATAAAAATGTCCCACAAGCTGCTAAAAACATTCTGATTAAACAGCCTGAAATTGTTTATAAATAGATGCTAATGCTCTCGGATGGGGGGGGGGGGGGGGTAACAGATTCATCCTCCAGTTGTGGAGGTAGATGGAAAGTCCAAGAAGAAACGTTTCTTCAAACTTATGGTATTAACTATTTAGAGTATTGGGTGCTTTCTATGGTCTAAAAGCATATTGCTGTTCAAAAAAGGGTCTACATGTATTAATACAGTTAGACAATAAAACGGCTGTTGCATATATTAATCACATGGTGGGAGTCAGATCAGTATCATGTGATTGTCTGGTCAATGAAATATGGCAATGGTGTATTGATCGCCAAATTTGGATTTCAGCAAACTACATTCCAGGTAAAGACAATGTGGTGGCAGATAAAGATCAAGGATATTTAAAGATAACACAGAATGGATGCTTAATCCAGCAATATTTAAGAATATTGTAACTCAATTTGGTTTACCAGGAATTGATTTGTTTGCATCAAGGCTTAATCATCAATTGCCTAAATATGTGTCTTGGGAACACGATCCAGATGCAGTAGCAGTAGATGCTTTTTTTCATTGAACTGGGGGAATATGTTCTTTTATGCTTTTTCCACCTTTTGCTTTGGTTCAGCAATGTCTGAAGGAAATAGAACAAGATTCTGCCACAGGATTGTTGGTAGTTCCAAATTGGCCAACACAACCTTGGTTCCCATTAATGCTGAATATGATTAAAGAACCATATATGTCAATTCCTCACTGTAGTGATATTTTGATTAATCCAGTAACCAAAGAAATTTATCCATTATATGCATATATGAATTTATTAATCTGCAGGTTTTGACCAGACCACTACAGGAGCTGGGATTGTCGGACAAAACTATGGAAGTTATAGTCGCATCATGGCGATATAACACACAAAAACAATATATGACCCATATTAAGAAATGGGAAGAATTTTGCACACAGTCAAATATTTCTTATGATACTGTGAATATTGCATGTTTGATATTGTGATACTGTGATATTGCATGAAAAATGTATTGGAGCTCCTTGCTAAATTGCATTTTGAGCAACATTTAAGTTACAGTGCCACTAACACTACACGCAGTGCCTTATCATCTTATTTAGGACTTATGTCTGACCAGAAATCAATTGGATCACATCCACTAATATCTAGATTCATGAAAGGAATCTTTAACATTAATCCACCCAAACCTAGATACACAGAGATTTGGGATGTGAGCATTGTACTTACCTTACTTAGACAGTGGACTCCAATTGAAGGATTGTCATTGGAAAGATTAACATTCAAATTAATAATGTTAATATCATTGGTTTCAGCTCAAAGAGTGCAAACTTTACAAATATTGCGTTTAGACTGTATGCATGGGACTACAGATAACATTGTGTTCTATGTTTACGATCTGATCAAACAAAGCAGACCAGGGAGATCTGGAGCTAAGGTAACCTTTCAAGCTTATCCTATTGATCCTACTTTGTGTGTGGTTAAACATTTGAATCAATATGTTAAAAGTTACTGAAACTCTTCGAGGAAATGGGAAAACGTTAATGATTACGCATAAAAAGCCACACACAAAAGCTTCAGTTCAAACTATCTCAAAATGGTTGAAACAGGTGTTGCTTTTAGCAGGGGTAGACACTGATGTGTTCAAATCTCACTCCACCAGGGCTGCAGATACGTCCGCGGCAAAGGTGCGGGACGTACCACTCGAGCATATTTTAAAATCGCAGGGTGGAGTAAAGAAGAAACTTTTTCAAAGTTCTACAATAAACCTGTTCACACTATGACAAGCTTTGGCCACGCGGTGTTGGGATCAATATAATCACCTGCTTTGTATACTATTGATTACTATAACCAGTTATGTAGTCACTTATATCTTTTATCACGTAATTATTCCCTCGGATATAAGGAGGGTTATTATATGTTCTTTAAACCATTAAAAAGTTAATTATGGAAAGAACTAATATTAGTCTGGTTTCTCATGTATGTATTTACTTAGCCGGACTGTCGTACTGATTAATTCTACGACATAAAAAAACACAGAAAGCTTTAAAATCTTCACGTAGTCACTCACGTGACTCCGAAGTAAAATAGTAAGATTAAACGAGAACTTACCAGTTCGAAGTTTGATCGTTATTTTATGAGGAGTTACGATGAGGGATTACGTGCCCTCCACTCCCACCCTCATAAAATAAATGATCATCTGGTAGTTCTAAGTCTATTATGAGCCTTACTATGTTACTTCGGCTATTTGGTGTTCTGTGTTTTTCATGCCGCTGCTTTGAAGTATGCCGTTTGCCAGCGTGAGGCGGGCTCTTCACGTAATACCTCATCGTAACTCCTCATAAAATAACGATCAAACTTCGAACTGGTAAGTTCTCGTTTAATCTTACTATTTTAGACAATAGACATATACAATAGGTGCAGGAGTAGGCCATTCTGCACCGAGCCAGCACTGCCATTCAATGTGATCATGGTTCATCAGCCCCAATCAGTAACCCGTTCCTGCCTTCTCCTCATATCCCCTGACTCCTCTATCTTTAAGAGCCCTATCTAGCTCTCTCTTGAAAGTGTCCAGAGAACCGGCCTCCACCTGAGGCATAAAATTCCACAGACTCACAACTCTGTGAGAAAAAGTGTTTCCTTGTCTCCATTCTAAATGGCTTAACTATTATTCTTAAACTGTGGCCCTGGTTCTGGACTCCACCAACATCAGGAACATGTTTCCTGCCTCTAGCCTGTCCAAACCCTTAACAATCTTGTATGTTTCAATAAGATTCCCACTCATCCTTCTAAACTCCAGATTGTACAAGCCCAGCCGTTCCATTCTCTCAGCATATGACACTCCCGCCATCCCGGGAATTAACTTTGTAAACCTACGCTGCATTCCCTCAATAGCAAGAATGTCCTTCCTCAAATTAGGAGACCAAAACTGTACTCAATACTCCATGTGTGGTCTCACTAGGGCCCTGACCAACTGCAGAAGGACCTCTTTGCTCCTATGCTCGACTCCTCTTGTTATAAAGGCCAACATGCCATTCTCTTTCTTCACTGCCTGCTGTACCTGCATGCTTACTTTCATAGACTGATAAACAAGGTCCCCCAGATCCCGTTGTACTTCCCCTTTTCCCAACTTGACACCATTTAGATAGTAATCTGCCTTCCTGTTTTTGATACCAAAGTGGATAACCTCACATTTATACGCATTATACACATTAAACTTCATCTGCCATGCATCTGCCCACTTCCCCAACGTGTCCAAGTCACCCTGCATTCTCTTAGCATCCTCCTCACAGTTCACACTGCCACCCAGCTTTGTGTCATCTGCAAATTTGCTAATGTTACTTTGAATCCCTTCATCCAAATCATTGATGTATATTGTAAATAGCTGCGGTCCCAGCACCGAGCTTTGCGGTACCCCACTAGTCACTGCCTGCCATTCCGAAAAGGACCCGTTAATCCCTACTCTGTTTCCTCTCTGTCAACCAATTTTCTATCCATGTCAGCACTCTACCCCCAATACCATGTGCCCTAATTTTGCTCACTAATCTCCTATGTGGGACCTTATCAAATGACTTTATTTAATACCTAATTCCTGACAACTCCAATCAAACATTGATTTTGGAGGCTGCTGTTCCTGTAAATACATTTTCTTTATAGTTTCACCAGTCCCTGCATAGTTGCCTATTTTTCACATACCCTGAAACCTTGTAAAATGATGAGCCATGTTTAGGATGAAGTCAAAGCCCTGAACCATCCTGTCATTGCTGTTGATGCCTTAATACCAAATATGATCAACGGTGACCATTGTTGATGTGAAACTTCATCACAATGGAATTGTTCCCCAACCAATAAATAGCAGCAACATCTGAATATCCTGCAATCAGACACAGCTACATCTCTGCTAAGTGTCATTAAACAGCTGGCATGATTTTCTCCTCTTGGCTTGCGTACCTGATAACTGCTGTGAGGATGAAGCAACCGCACTCGCTGACGATGGGAAAGACGTACCGGGTGCAAGTAGTGAACAGCACAACACCACTCCAGCAGCAGCAATCCGTGCATTGGAGAGTGGAGAAAACACAGCAGTTGGAGATGATGCAAAAATGCCTCAGGACGTGGCAGGACCATCCAAGCCAATGGCAGAGTGTTAGCCTGAGAAAATCACTCTGTCATTTGGTGTACACTATTCAATCACAGAATTGAGGCAGATGAGAGAAACCAAAGAACGTTCTGCCGAGGCAATGCGATAGCAGAGGAAGCAACGTGACAGCGTGGAGCAACTGGCAGGGACAGTGACCGACACAGAAGCACCAACAAGCGGGGGAAGCAGCATCGACAGCGCTTCACTTTCAAGGCCAATAGATGAAAGCACCACCACGTTTTAGCACCCAAAACGGAAACCCGCCATCTTCTACCGACCAACAACAAAGCAGACATCCATGCTCAAAGGAACTGTAGAGCAAAGTATCCGGTTGCAATCTGTTGCAATTGGATTCAGCAGCTGGACACCTGACTACCTTACTTCGATAAATAAACGAGAGAGAAGCTAGTCAATGGAGAAGATGAGAGCGCAAATAACTTTTTTAAAAACTTTTTTTTGAATAGCAATTAATATTGATATTAATAATAGTAACTTATATCATTTACAATAAAGGTATTTACCGTTCATTTCTGTTGTAAATCCTTGATGTGAAATGGGGGAGGTTTATTTTAATCGAATGAACCCAGTGTTAATTCAGCATCTCTGTACATGATGCGTGGACCATTGCCAATTAGATCACACCACTGGAGTCACATTTACTTATCTATATATTTGGGTTTCCTCTTCAAGTATAAAAATCATAATATTCATCATCCTAACCAACTGGCTGCACATTGTTTCAGGGATCTAGTGGAAAAAGGCAATTTTACTTTGGAGTCACGTTAGTGATTCTGTGAAGAACCCCGCCAGTTCGCATGCACGTCAGTTACGTCAGCCGCATTGGCACAAGCACTGGACTGGCAAGGCAGCGCTCCTGCCGGCGGTAAGTTAAACCTAGAAGGTAAGTTTCTTTTTACTTATCAGGGGTTTTGTTCAAGTAGGAGCCTCTCTTCACAGAGGTTCCTGCCAGATTCAGAGCCCAACGAGTGTGCTGGCTATGGACTGTGGGGAAACCCCGGTCCGACCGCAGAAGGGGATAGCCGGTAAAAGATCGGGTTTTGAGATAAGCAGCCGCTGACAAGGCAGTCAGTGGCTTCCAGCCTGCGGGGATGCCATGGAGTGGCAAGTAAGTAACGCCAGAGTCGGGAGTAAAATTGGTGGAAGAGAGGACTCGTTCAGCCCTATTGGAGTCGGGCTGCAAGGGTTTTTCTCTAATAATAAGGGTAGGGTTTGCATGTATGCTATAGTACTTTTTAACCCTTCACAGGTAAAGCTCTACACTACAAATGTAAATTAGTGAGACTACACTGTAATAGCGCGGGCCTATGGGACAGGCCATGCCAGCAGTGCCTGGGATAGGGCTGCTTCATGTGAAAAAGCGCCGGCCTCATGTGAAGCCACGCCAGCAGCGCCTGGGATAGGGCTGCTTCATGTGTGAAAGTGCCGGCGTATGGAGAGCTGCGCCAGCAGTGCCTGGGATAGGGCTGCTTCATGTGAAAAAGCGCCGGCCTCATGTGAAAACGCGTCTGGGACAGGGTTGCTCAAGGTAACACATAAATCTGCTAGGCCCACGGAATCGGGGGGAAGATTCCCCACCGGGGCTGGATAGCAAAATAATAGGCCCATGGAGTCGGGGGAAGATTCCCCACTGGGGCTGGATAGTGCATTTGAATGACTATCCCAAAAGTGTCAGCAACTATTGCATACAGTGCTACAGCAGGGCACACGCCAGCAGGCAAAGTGTCAGCGCCACCCTGAACAGCAGCACCTAGTAGAGGCGTGTGCATGGGTCATCTTAGTTCTGACCCCGACTCTGATGGTAAGGTTGAGCCAGATGTTCCACCTCTGCAGGCTGCACCAGCAGCGCCAGTTGACGGGGCTGCTTCATGTCTCTCTCTTGGAGGCGGAGACCAGGACAGGTCAGTATCCTGCTGACCCCAAGTCTCAGGGTATGGCCGTGGGGCATACCCCAAGGGTTGAAGGGCACGTGTCAGAGGTACCCTTTCCTGACAACAAAGTTGCCATCCCAGCAGAATGTTCCACCCTGGTACAGGTCCAATGGGGCGGTATCAGCGCAGGTATCCTGCGGCCTGCGGCAGTGCCTGTTTAGGGTTGCCTACAAATCGCCCTCTCTGACGAGGGAAGTGCGAAAGGTCAAGATGTAACTGACTCCAGGCTCTAAAGAGGTCGATGGAACATACTGGAGCACATATGTGCCGGCAGTGAACAGCGTCAACAAGGGGAGTGAGAGCAAGCCGCCAAATCTGTTATTCAGGTATGGCCTATTTCAACATGGAAAAACCTGGCAGACGGATCAATAAGGCCAACGGCAGGCAAAGGTTTATTGTTTCAGAACGCACCCCAGGTGGTCATCGGCAGTAAGCGGTTCACTGGAGCTGGGGGCAGCATGACAGCTGGGCAGAGGTTCCATGCACCCTACCAGCCCTACTCAACAAGGTGGGTCTGGCACTTCCGAAACATGGGTAATGCACTACTCACAAGTTGTAATATTTACACTTGTTTGTACAACACACAGAGGATAAAAACATCTGCTTAGAGGCACAGTACTAGCATTCTAAGCAAGTTTGGGATTATGGCCAGGGTTGTCTTTTAAGATAAGGCTCGGAAATCGGGCCAGAGTTCTCGTGCAAAGCACCCATGGAATAATGGCAAGAGTGGCCTGTTTATTTTTTAAACAATGGAGAGTATCGGGCATATGAACTTTCCTAATATGAGAACTTATTTTCCTGACTAACAACAGATTCATAAGGGTCTCAAAGATCCATTCTATGCAGTTCCCATTACAGAGGTTATCAAAGACAATATAACTGTACTAATAACAGTAAAACATTGAGAAATGGGATTAACTTTGTTGGTCATTGGGATTTACCTTTAACTATTAATTAGCCTATGACTCCGCCCTGTGGCAAGAGATTGGAGTTAATAGCAACCCGTTATAAAATGGACTTCTATTTCATCAAGAGTAATTGGCAATATAGTAGCTGTGTTTCAGCTGTGCAAATCGAGGAACTGATATCGTGCAAAGTAGCGACCTCTGAAAGGACATATAGATCATTGTTAACAACCTTATGCTATTATCAGCTGAAGGTACCTCAGTCGCAATAATGAACAAACAGTATTCAGCATTGCTCCAGTAGTTTGGTTGGTCGAATTCAGTTATTACAAACTGATGCTAAGAGCTCTAAGGTGTGAAGTTCCGAATACCATCTCTAGTTGGAGGTAGCGGAGATTTGCATGAGTTGCCAATTCTTCAGTTGTTGGTATCAACTAAATATATACACTAGATGCACCCCATGGGAAAAGGGCTATTGAGCGAATATACATAATCTACATGCTCAACTTCAAGTTGCTACACTACGGTGGTGCCATATGTTAGTCACATGGCAATCAAGTAAAAGTATCCTGTAATAGTTCACCTAATCTCCTTTGCCACTGGTGTATCATCAATTGGATCTCAAAGTATTATGAGCGTATGTTTCAATGGTACATCGAATATCGACATGTTGGCTTCATGTTTATTCACTGATTGCAAAAATATGTGGCAGAACAATGCGGAGAAATACATTCTCGCTACAAAAAGGAGGAATGTTCTTTTATGTCTTCCTCCATTTGGCATCATTAGTCGGGTCTTGAAACAGTCAGCAAGACCTCGCCTTAGGTTTTCGTACTGTCTGACTGGCTAAGCAGCCATGTTGCCTGCTTTCATCAGGCATAATAATACAACTGTTTACGGTTATTCTAAAAAACAAAAACTTTGCTGGTTCAAACTGTGGTTCAGGAAACCGGCCTCTGCATAATAAAACAATTATTGACTTACACATTCTGAATGGACTGCCTTATGGCGCAGGTTGTCACATCAAGCCATGGATGTGCTCACTGCAGAGTGCAGGGATAGCACCAATAAAGCAGTACATTCCTATTGAGGGGATCAGAAGCGATTTGTTTATTGTTAATGTTACATTTAATACGGTACAGATTACTGACGTCTTCCAGTTCATTCTTAAATGGTCTTTGACAATAATTCAGTTATAGAGCCACTACAGCTGCAACAAACGGGAACCACTCTGAACCCAGTGGGTTCCAGCTACATCCTTAGTCATGACACTAGTATCAGCACAACGAAGGCAAACATTGCAAATGCTGTGGCTAGATAGGATTGGATTGGCTGCAGGTGCCATTACATTTTACATTTCTGATCTACACAAGCAGAGCAGACCAGGGGTGGCAGGATTTAAGATCATATTTCGGATACCCAACGGACTCACGTCTATGTAGGAGGGCAGGCTTGCTATATTATATCAAGGCCACCAGAATCCTAAGAAGTGTGGAATCAGCATTGTTTATTAAGCGACAAACAACCACACAAAGGAAGGGTCGGTTCAGACTATTTCAAATGGCTGCAGCAGGTTCTGGTTTATGCAGGTATTAACACTGACGATTGTACATCTCATTCCACCAGGGCAGCTTCAACTTCAGCGGCCAGGGCAATGGACCATATGGTCCCATCGACCATATCCTCATGACCGCAGGATGGTCAATTGAATTGATTTTAATTTTTTTTTTACCATAGGCCGGTTACTGACCCGGGCTTTTTGCCCATTCTGTTTTGTGTCCACTTTAGCCTCCCCTGAGATACAGGGGTTGCTATTGATTTCTTTATTAACAGAAACCATTAATACATTTGAATCAATGTCATGCTTAATGCATTTTTGATTATTCACTCATCCTGAGTCAATCAATGCAGTGAGACGCCGAGATTTGAATCTGCGGCATGAAATCACAGGGCTTTGAACCCTTCACGGAATCACTCACGTGACTCCGAAGTAAAATAGTAAGATAACTTAATAAAAAAGTAAGTAAGTAAGTAAAATAGTAAGATAACTAAAATAGTAAGATAACGAGAACTTACCAGTTTTAAGTTTGATCTTGATTTTATGAGGAGTTACGTTGGTGATTACGTGCCCTCCACACCCAACCCTCTCTCATAAAGGTCATCTGGTAGTTCTCAGGTTGCTAATCTTACTATGTTAACTTCGATTTTTGTTATCTCTGATTTCATACCGCTGCTTTGAAGATTGACGCGCATGCGAAGTGGTAGGGATCTTCACGTAATCACTAACGTAACTCCTCATATAATCAAGATCAAACTTCAAACTGGTAAGTTCTTGTTTAATCTTACTATTTTAATACCTAATTTCCTGACAATTCCAATCAAACATTGATTTTGTCACCTCCCAGGGTGTTTTATTGGGTTAAAGCAGGTTTATAAGGGAGGGATTGGGATTTCAGCAGGTTGTAGATAGAGAAGGATCAATTTCTTTCCTGGGGTCTCAGACATACCCTGTGGGTTGAAGACTGGGGGCATCGCTGACATTACCACTGGACTAACTCTGGACAGAATCTCCGCCAGATTCACACTGCTCTCAGGGGAACCCTTTCACTTCACTACCCAGGGACGACGATCAGTATTGGAGCAGGTTTCCATGCCTCTAAACCCACGGCAACCAGAGCAACTTCATTGATCTTATAATTGTCTACTCCCATTTTATGCCACCAAGTTGGAATGCTGGGTAGGTGAACATAAGAAATAAAATCAGGAATATAGATTCAGCCCCTTATGCCTGCTTTACCATTTAATAGTAAGATTAAATGAGAACTTACCAGTTTGAAGTTTGATCTTTATTTTATGAGGAGTTATGATGAGGGACTACGTGATGAACCCCGTCCAGCCGCACGTGCGTCAATCTTCAAAGCAGCGGTGTGAAATCACAGGTAATAGTGACTGAAGTATAATAGTAAGATAACAGAAGACTAGAACTACCAGATGACATTTATGAGGGTTGGGAGTGGAGGGCACGTTGTCCCTCATCGTTACTCCTCATAAAATAAAGATCAAACTTCAAACTGGTAAGTTCTCGTTTAATCTTACTATTTTACTTCGGAGTCACGTGAGTGACTATGTGAAGATTTCAAAGCTCTGTGATTTCATGCCGTGAGAAACGAGTCTACACAACCACAATTGCTTCATCGACAAATGAGGGAAAAATATTCATAATGCTGATGCTGTTTAAATGATGTAATAATAATATTCACATCTCTCACCCGGATGGAAACTATAACTAGAATGTCAAATAGAGTTGACAAATACCCCTGGTCTAGCAATGGGTTATTATAAAATGTTTGGAGATTCTTTCGTTGGACCATGCTGCAGCCGTAAGGATGTGGTCCAGCGGGACGTAAATACCCTTGCTGCTGATGTTGTAGCAGCCCTGGTGGAATCTGATCTGGAATCAGTATCTACTCCTGCATAAACCAAACTCCGTTTTATCATCTGGAATGGCCTGAACAGGTATGTTCTTGTGACTAACAAACATTGCTAGTTCAGAGCCTCGAAGGCTGTTGGTGACCTTGACGTTTTGTTGTATTTTCTGGGTGCTCATATTAGAAAAGGTCCCTTGGCATGCCTTTAACTATTTTGAGACCTGACACCCCTTCTGCTCTGCTTAAGTAATTATAAAAATAAAATATTATATATTATATTCGGGATCAAACATTTATCCTCCAGCGATTGGTCGAGAGAGCGTCACGTGATTTGATATAATTTCAACTATTTTAGAATGTTGGCACGCTGACACTCCAACGATGTACTATTTACAAAATGACATCACTTTTATGACGACATTTTGTAAATAGCATTTACTATGTCGGGAAATCATGTCACAGCTCCGCGTGCATGTAACGGGAAACTCTCGCGCTGCCACGGCTACAGCGCCACCTCTCGTCTCGACAAGTGCAGTGACTCCAACTCTGCCGCTTTCGTCGGGAGATCGCCCGCTGAAAGGGCATTTTCGGAAAATCTCCCGCTCTCCCGCTTGCGTATAATTTCTCTACTTCACTCGGGAGTATAGCGCGCGATGTAAATTTGTAAACAACTTAAGGTAAGCAATTATTCTTGTAAATGTTTGATCCCAAATATAAAACAAATATCCTTGGCCTTATTTCGAGTTTCTGGTTTAAACTATGGGCCTCGGTGCCTCCAAATAGTACTATTCACTTCGGGGCTGCGCCCCTCAGTGAATAGTACTATTTTGGAGGCACCTCTGCCCATAGTTTAACCAGAAACTCTCAAGCCCAAGTATATTTGTATATTATTATTTACAGATGTAATTATCCTGTACCATCGCAATTACGTAGCGACTGAACCTGCTGCGCTAAACCAGCGCCACAAGGATAGCTACCTTATGAGCTCCGGCCAAAGTTAAGGATGTAGCTGGAGCCGCCTGGTGAAATAGTGTTCACAAAATGTCAACATCCCATGCGGCATTGTACTGGTCCTGGGAGACCTTGTGTTAAAGATATCCTTACAAACTTGATATCCGGGGTGAACCCGACAGAGCGGGTCTCATTTGCTGCCGCCAATTCAATGAGAAGACACGTTGGCACAGTTAATGGCCATACAACTCAATTTTACCAGATAACCATATAACAATTACAGCACGGAAACAGGCCCTCTCGGCCCTTTCAGTCCGTGCCGACCATTTGTTTTCCCCTAGTCCCATCTACCTGCACTCAGACCATACCCCTCCATTCCCTTCACGTCCATATACCTATCCACTTTACTCTTAAATGTTAAAATCGATCCTGCCTCCACCACTTCTGCTGGAAGCTGATTCCACACAGCCACCACCCTCTGAGTAAAGAAGTTCCCCCTCACGTTACCCCGAAACCTCTGTCCCTTAATTCTCATGTCATGCCCTCTTGTTTGAATCTTCCCTACCCTCAATGGGAAAAAACGTATCCACGTCAACTCTGTCTATCCCTTTCATCATTTTAAAGACCTCAATCAAGTCCCCCCTTAACCTTCTGCGCTCCAAAGAATAAAGACCTAACTTGTTCAACCTTTCTCTGTAACATAGTTGCTGGAACCCTGGCAACATTCTAGTAAATCTCCTCTGTACTCTCTCTATTTTGTTGACATCCTTCCTATAACTAGGCGACCAAAATTGTACACCATACTCCAGAATTGGTCTTACCAATGCCTTGTACAATTTTAACATTACTTCCCTACTCCTATATTCAATGCTCTGATTTATAAAGGCCAGCACACCAAAGGCTTTCTTTACCACCCTATCTACATGCGATTCCACCTTCAGGGAACTATGCACAGTTATTCCTAGATCCCTCTGTTCCACATCATTCCTCAATTCCCAACCATTTACCATGTAATTCCTCAATTCCCTACCATTTACCATGTAAACATTTTGACAAAAGATTATTTAACATGAACTCCAAACATCAGTAATCTATACCATTTTCAATGTAACATGATCATTAAACAAACTCTTTTCATCTCCAGGAAAATAAAAGTCCAGCTTTTTGGTGCTATCCAAGCACTCTGAACACATAGAAGGATAGATGTAACAACCCAAGCTGTAGGGCAGTCTATTGAATCTGCAGAACATAATTTGATTTTATCATGCAACGGCTGATTTCCCAAGCCTCAGGCTGAATCAGCAAAGTTACGTTTAAAATAACCATATAAGGTTGTATTATTATTTCCGATAAATCGGGAATCAAAGTTGCATAAACCAATCACACAATAGGAACCTAAAGCGGGCTCTTAATGACTTTATTTGAAACCCCGATTGATGAAGCAAAATGGAGACATAAAAGGCCTTCCTTCTCCTTGTAGCGAGAATGTATCTTTCGCCACTGTTATGCCACATATTTTGCAACTTGTGAATAAGCATGAAAACAAACATATCTATATTTGGTGTTCCATTGAACCAGTTTCATAAATACGGTGTGATTCGACACCAATTCTGTGCTGTCATTGACCTATACTTGATGAATCTCCTGTGGCAAACCGAGATTATGTAACCATTACAGGAGTCTTTATGTGTCGGGATGGCAACCTTGCTGCCAGGCATGGTACCTCTGGCACGTGCCCTTCATCCCTTGGGCATGCTCCATGGCTATACCCTCAGACTCAGCGTTAGATTATACTGACCCGGCATGCTCTCCTCTTACATGAGGGAGACATTAAGCAGCCCTGTTACAAGACGCTGCTGGCGCGGCTTCAGCAATACACCGACTTTGCCATGGACTCGGTGTCAGATGCCTCGAGGTATGCTGCTCTGCAATACCTCCAACCTTAAGCAGCCCTGTTACAAGGCACTGCTGGTGCGGCCTCTCCCATAGGCCACACTGCCATTGACTTGGCATCCCCACTAAGCAGCCCTGTCTAAGGTGCTGCAGGCGTGGGCTCTCCTATAGGCCGGTGAATCAGCCCTGTGCAAAGGTGCTGCTGGCGCAGGCTCTCACATTGACCTGCGCTGGCACAAAACCTGCTGTAGGAGTGTATCTAGATGGAGCCTCCTCTCTATTAGGAGCTCCATCCTGTCCAACCTCCAAAATGTTTCACATTCCCAGAGGGGAACCCTCCCGACATCCGGGCTGACCATTTTTGTCAGCTGTCCCCATATTCTGGGGACCACTGCGGTTTGGGAACCGCATTGTTGCTTGATTTCCCCTCTCCGGGAACCCCAGCGTCCATATACATGCCCGTGGTAACCCTCCCGGCACCCGGGCTGACCGTTCAGGTCAGTTTAACCCCATATCCTGGGGACTACTGCGGTCTGGGAACCGCATACTATTGGCTTTCCCCTCCCCGGGAACCCAACGTCTAGAGTCACTGACCGTTCTTATCAGTGACTCCGATCGCGAAACCCGACATTCGCCTGCTCCCCACTTCCGCGGTCGAACCAGGGTTTACCCACAGCCCTTAGCTGGTTCCTTCATCAGCCATCGTGAAGCCTCCGGCAAACCTCTGAAACCGAGGTTCCTGCAAGAGACCTAAAACAAGTAAGAAATGACGCTCGTGCGGCTGGACGGGGTTCTTCACGTAGTCACTCACGTGACTCCGAAGTAAAATGTGCCTGATCTTCCCCACTGATGTCACTTTCTGGTATAGATTTCATACGATTCCAACATTGATTAATCAGTCTTAAATATACTCGGTGTTGGGTCTCCACAGCATCCTTTGGAAGTGAATTCCAAAAATGTCAACCTGGGAAAGGATGGTTGTCTTCATATTGATCAGTGCAAGGTGGACTTCCCACTCACTCTGAAAATAATATGTAATCCGTGCAGAGATGGTGAGGAAATTGGCTGTTGATGCAGAGCTTTTGTTTTGCAGTTTTCACCACGGTGACCATTGTCGATGTGAAACTTCATCACAATTGGATTGTTTCCCAACCAATAAATAGCAGCAACAGCTGAACATCCTGCAGTCAGACACAGCTCCATCTCCCCTGAGTGTCACTAAACAGCGGGGATGATTTTCTCCTCTTGGTTTGCGTACCTGATGATTCGGTTCAGAGACCGTCAGACCCGCGGACCAGGTGACCGGAGTGAGGGTGAAGCAACCGCACTCTCTGATGATGGGAAAGACGTACCGAGTGCAAGTAGTGAACAGCACAACGCCACTCCAGCAGCAGCAATCCATGCATTGGAGAGTGGAGAAAACACAGTAGTTGGAGTCGATGCAAAAATGCCTCAGGGGGTGGCAGGAACATCCAAGCCAACGGCAGAGGGTCAGCCTGAGAAAGGCTCTCTGTCATTTGGTGTACACTATCCAATCGCAGAATTGAGGCAGATGAGAGAAGCCAAAGAACGTTCTGCCAAGGCAATGCTACAGCTCAGGAAAGAACAAGACAGCGTGGAGCAACTGGCAGGGACAGTGACCGACACGGAGGCAGAAACAATCGGGGAGAGCAGCATCGACACCGCTCCACTTTCAAGGCCAACAGATGAAAGCACGACCACGTTTGAGCACCCAAAACGGAAACCCACCATCTTCTACCGGCCCACAACAAAGCAGACATCCGTGCTCAAAGGAACTGCAGAACAAAGTATCCGGTTGCAATCTGTTGGAATCGGTTTCAGCACGTGGAGACCTGGCTACATTACTTCGGTCTATCAGCGAGAGAGAAGCTGGTCTCTAGAGAAGCTGAGAGTGCAAACATCTTTTAGTTTAGCTGCTAATATGTATTAAGTTTTTACTTTTTTGCTGAAGAGTAATAATAGTAATCGTAATAGCAGCAATAATAAAAGTATTTACCATTACATTTAGTTGTAATTTAGTTACATATTTCCTTCATGTGAAAGGGGGGAGACTGTTTGTGCAATGTGGAGCAGTGACTAGTGGGGTGCCGCAAGGCTCAGTGCTGGGACCCCAGTTATTTACAATATGTATTAATGATTTAGACGAGGGAATTAAATGTAACATCTCCAAGTTTGCGAATGACACAAAGGTGGGTGGCACCGTGAACTGCGAGGAGGATGCTATGAGGCTGCAGGGTGACTTGGATAGGTTGGGTGAGTGGGCAGATGCACGGCAGATGCAGTGTAATGTGGATAAATGTGAGGTTATGTTTTTTTCTAGCAAGAACAAGATTATTATCTGAATGGTGCCAGATTAGGAAAAGGGGAGATGCAACGAGACCTGGGTGTCATTGTACATCAGTCATGGAAGTAAGCATGCAGGTACTGCAGGCAGTGAAGAAAGCTAATGGCATGTTAGCCTTCATTGCGAGAGGATTTGAATTTAGGAGCAAGGAGGTCCTCCTGCAGTTGTACAGGGCCCTGGTGAAACCACACCTGGAGTATGGTGTGCAGTTTTGGTCTCCTAAATCTTGCAATTGAGGGAGTACCAAATTATTAATGGATTGGACAGGAGAGAAAAACACGAGATGTGAGTGATCTGAAAGCACAACATTGAATGTTGATGCCATTGTGTTATGTCCACCTGTCCATTCTCTTCCCATTGTCCGGTTGTCTACTAACCTGTGGGGTCTGAGGAGGTAATCTATTCAAGTGCTGTGAGATTGACTACCTAAGCAGGTAGTGGAGGCATGGACAGAAAAAAACTATCATTGTTTTGTCATTAGCTGCTTTAACTCCTTTCATCAAACGAGGTTGATTCATGATGTTGGGATTCACAGATAAAAATGAATGGGCAAGGCTGACCACTGTCCTGTGGGCCATAAGATTTGTTCCTGGTCTGAGCTCTTAGTTCAAACACACTTTTCTCCAATGGACCATTACTCTGGAAAAGGTGCAGAGAAGGTTTACACGGAAATTGCCCGGACTTGAGAGTCTGAACTAGGGGGAAAGGTGGGGCAGGCTAGGACTTATCATAGGAGGCTGAGGGGTATAACATCATGAGAGGAATTGATTGGGTGATCACACAGAGTTTTTACCCAGTGTGGGGAAATCAAGAACCAGAGAACATAGGTTGTAAGTGAGAGGGGCAACATTTTATAGGAACCTGAGGGGCAATTTTTTTTCACACAGAGTGGTGGCTCTATGAATGAGCTGCCAGATGAAGTAGTTGAGGAAGCTACAATAACAGCATGTAAAGTACACTTGGCCAGCTACTGTACATAGGTGGGAAAGGTTTAGAGGGATATGGACCAAACATGGGTAACTACCTGCTTCCCTGCTGCATGCTATGACTCTATGACCAAAGACTATGTTCGTGTATACGAAAAGTGCAAAAGTAGCTCAGCACGTCAGGCAGTATCTGTGCAGAAAGTGGATAGGTGACATGGATAGGTGACATTTCAGTTCAGGATCCTTCTTGAGTATATGACGGCATTGAAAGCAGTGGTACAATTCATCATTGCCTGAGATTGATGTGTGTCATTGATGGCTGGGGCCTGTTTCCACATTGTTTCTCCAAGCAAAACTTAACTAAAAGAGATAGTTCCCAAAGTGTTAAAGAAGGAACTGCAGATGCTGGAGAATCGAGGGTACACAAAAGGCTGGAGAAACTCAGCGGGTGCAGCAGCGAAGGAGCGAAGGAGATAGGCGACGTTTCGGGTCGAGACCCTTCTTCATACTGGTCAGGGATCAGGGAAACGAGAGATTTCCCTACCATTCCTTGACCTCACCATCTCTATTGCAGGTGATACGCTCCTGACCGACATCCACTACAAACCACTGGCTCCCACAGCTACCTGGACTACTCTTCCTCCCACCCTGCTTCCTGTAAGGACCATCCCCTATTCCCAATTCCTCCGCCTACCATCTGCTCCCAGGATGAGGTGTTCCACACCAAGTCATCACAAATGGCCTCATTCTTCAGAGAACGGGGATTCCCCTCCCCCACTATAGATGAGGCTCGCACCAGGGTCTCCTCCATACCCCGCAACACTGCCCTCTCTCCCCATTCTCCCACTCGCAAAGAGGGCAGAGTCCCCCTGGTCCTCACCTTTCACCCCACCAGCCGGCAAATACAACATATAGTCCTCCGCCAGTTTCGCCACCTCCAACGTGACCCCTCCACTCGCCACATCTTCCCATCTCCCCCCCGTCTGCCTTCCGCAAAGACCGCTCCCTCCGCAACTCCCTTGTTAATTCTTCCCTTCCCTCCTGCTCTACCCCTTCCACGGGCACTTTCCCTTGCAATCGCAAGAAATGCTACACTTGTCCCTTCACCTCCCCCCTCCACTCCTTTCAGGGACCCAAGCAGTCCTTCCAGGTTCGACAGAGGTTCACCTGCACCTCCTCCAACCTCATCTACTGCATCCGCTGCTCCAGATGCCAGATGATCTATATCGGTGAGACCAAGCGGAGGCTTGGCAATTGTTTCGCCGAACACCTCCGCTCGGTCCGCAATAACCAACCCGACCTCCCGGTGGCTCAGCACTTCAACTCCCCCTCCCATTCCGTATCCGACCTCTCGGTCCTGGGCCTCCTCCACGGCCAGAGTGAGCAACACCGCAAGCTGGAGGAACAGCACCTCATATTCCGCTTGGGGAGTCTGCATCCTTTGGGCCTGAACATTGAATTTTCTCAATTCTGTTAACCTTGCTGTCTCCTCCCCTTCCCACCTCTCCCTCAGCCCTCGGGCCCTGGCATTCCCTCTCTCTCTATCTCCCTCCCCCACCCTAGTCGCACCAGCTTCTCATTTTCACACCACAAACAGCTTACAATGGCTTGTTCCCTTTATCATTGATACTTTTTTGCATATTCATTGTTCTTTATCTCTCCACATCACCGTCTATATCTCTCGTTTCCCTGATCCCTGACCAGTCTGAAGAAGGGTCTCGACCCAAAATGTCGCCTATCTCCTTCGCTCCTTAGATGCTGCTGCACCCGCTGAGTTTCTCCAGCCTTTTGTGTACCCGAGATAGTTCCCAAGATGTGAGAGGTGTTCTACATTTCCCAATGACTTGCTGTGAATCTTGATTGTGAAAGTAATCCTATGCATCCCAGTGTCTATTCTTTCCCGTGCAGTCAGTCTGAAGAAGGGTCTCGACCCGAAACGTCGCCCATTCCTTCTCCCCATAGATGCTGTCTGTCCCGCTGAGTCACTCCAGCATTTTGTGTCTATTCTTTCCCGATAGGTTTATCTTCCTATCATGTATATACAAACCCACTTTGAAATTTGTTGAATATTTTACTACAATCTGTCTGAAGAAGGGTCCCGACCCGAAACATCGTATACCTGTGTCCTCCAGAGATGTTGCCCAGGTATGCAGGATTATGGGGAGAAGGCAGGAGAATGGGGTTGAGAGGGAAAGGTATACCAGCCATGATTGAATGGCAGTGTAGACTAGATGGGCCGAACTACCTCATTCTGCTCCTAGAACTTGAGAACCTTTGAACTTATGCCTGACCTGCTGAGTTACTCCAGCACTTTGCGTTGTATTTTTTAATGAATATAACTGCGTACTTTCATTCCTGACAGCGGTTCTCCTCCCTGAAAGTCATCGAGGAATTCTTTGAGCCAGTTCCATTCTGGTAGAAGTTGTTTAATTGGATTCCCCAGTGTAGATAGTGGACAATTTCCATAACTTTGCACTCTGCAATAATGATCCAAGCGTTAGATCTCCATGGGCAAAACGGTAACAAACAGCACTGGCTACGTTGGGACTTCCACATTAATGAATGAAAATCTCCTAGCTGACATTTTCACAAGGGCATGCCAATACTTCCCTACAAAAAATGGCTTTGTATCACAGTATAACTTATGCTTACTGTTACCTGAGCTCAAGAGACTTGGCAAACTGCCCCTATCTTTGTCATGCATATGAGATTATAAATGACATTTGAATAAGAAACCTTCATCGCTTTTTTTTGAAGTGCAGCTTAATGGCAAATGGTGAATAATACATGATAACTTGTTCGAGTTTAGAACATCCCTGAAGAATTAGCTTCACATGATGATGCATGGCAATACATTTTCCCACAAGGAGCTGATTATAAATGAAGAATAAAGCGAAACTCTCTACTAACTGCAGAGTAAATTTATACATGATTAGCTTTAATTTGCCACCACCTCCTCCAACTCTGTCAAGCACAGTTGTCTGTCATTCTTCTTTCACCATTCAGTGGCTGCTCCTGATCCATCTTCTTCTTAATGTGTCGGAAGGAACTGCAGATGCTGGTTTACACCGGCGATAGACACAAAATGCTGGAGTAACTCAGTGGGACGGGCAGCAGGACAGGCAGAAGGAATGGGTGACGTTTCGGGTGGAGACCCTTCTTCAGACCTCTGAGTGGGAAGAAGGGTCTCGACCAGAAACGTCACCCATTCTCTCTCTCCAGAGATGCTGCCTGTCTTGTCGAGTTACTCCAGCATTTTGTGTGCATGTTCATCCTAATCTATTTCTCAGGATCGAGGATAGCTTGCATCCACCGAGGTAGATGATGAGGCCACTATAGGAATAGCAGGCTCTTTCACAGAGGGAGGTAGAGATGGATGAGTGGATCACTGGTGAAGTAGCCTGCTCTTCCATCAATTCCATGCTTCTAGGCTTCTGATGCACAGTCATGAGGTTCAATGGTGCTTTATTGTCACGTGTGCAGTGCACAGTGAAATTCTTTTTGCATAGATCACACATGCATGAGTCGCCATATTTTGGCGCCATTTACAAAAGTCCAAGGTCCGGTCCATGTGCTTGATGTACTGGAGCAGCCCTTGATCCAGGTAAGCCCAGCCTGCTGCAGAGCCTCCCCCTTCGCACTCGACCGGCTCGGCCCACCGATCAATGTCCCTCTCCTCACCCGACCGTCGGTGTGTCCCTCCTGCAGACAATCTTGCAGGCACTGGAGGCAACACCCCGGTCCCTCTCCTGCCGGCCCACTCCTCACATCCGTTGTCACCAGCGTCTCCCTCCTCCTCCACTCTCTGGTCTTCGAGGCCGAGCTTGGTGGCCTCTGGGCTTCTCCCCTAGAGGCCGCTGGGTCTTTCTTTGCAGCAGCTGGCCTGGTTCGCGGCCATGCATGGCCATGGGTGGCTTGGCGACTCCCCCTAGAGGCCACGGCTGCTGGGTCCCCTGGGTGGCTTCCAGCTCCATGGCACACAATGTTCCTCAGCCACGTGGCTCATTCCGTGGGCTTTCAAGGCCAAGGCTGGGAGTCATGAGGTTCTCAACATCATTTTGAATGCTCCTTCTCCAATTTGAACAGCAAAGGGCCAGAGGTTCACTGAAGTCAGGGTTTGTAGGGTAACCAATACTGAGAGCTACAATCAGTGAATAGGGATGTTGATGGTGTTAATGTGGTGACAGGAAACTGCAGACAAATCCCTACAGGAATGTCATTGATTATGTGTGCACCTATCATTGTAGCTGACATTTGGATCTACTGCTAATGAATTTAGACTTGTGGACAATTATCTCATTCAGTTTGTGACCTAACCGAGTCTTTCTAGGCTGCCGGCTGTCAAGTTGCCGGCAGTCGGCTGAAAAACCGGCAACTGGAGTGGCGACTGTCAGAGTGGAACACACAGGCGGGGGACAGGGCAAGTGGGGGGGAGTGCTGTCTGAGTGAAATTCACACGGTGCAAAGCTAAGGTGATACAGATGCACACCGCAATGTACATGAAGGCTGGCGCTGTAATAAAAACTGCTAACTCAGTGTACGGCAAGTCCTTTAAAAGAGGGGGGGAGAGGGGGGAGAGGGAGGAGGGGGGGGGGGAAGATGGGGGGGAAAGATGGGGGGAGGGGAGAAGGTGGAGAAGGAGGGGAGCCAACTTTTAAGAAGCCAGACAACTTTTAAGAAGGCAGAGATACATGGCTGTGAAGTTCGGCGGCCATTAACATTACCGGTCGGTCATCCTTGGTTTTGAAAATTACTGCTTACATTTTTTTTCCCAATGAGCCAATGAAATTCACCAGTCAGCACCGGCTACAACCTACGAGAACCTTCAACCTCCTGGCAACCCACTAGGACCTCCTGGCGATCCACCTATGGCATGAGAATTCTCGCTACTCTCCATGGCAGCTTCATTCTAATTGCCGCTAATTTTTCAATATGTTGAAAAATTTGCAGCGACCATAATGAAACCGCGACTGGTCCCAGAATGCAGGAACACCTCACGACCATGAAGGCGACCCCCCGGCAACCACCCGCCAACTTGTGGCGACTGCATAGTCTCCTGCAGTCGCCTAAAAAGTCACCTAAGTGGGACAGGCCCATTAGACTTTGCCCTATTGGTAATCAAGTCTCTGCAAAACCTCATTACTGTTTATCGAGTTTTTGAGTAACCTCGTAATTTGAGAATATTAAAAATGTACTAGAGTCACCAATGAGAGGTCAGCTTTGGCTGGCCTCCAGGTGCGCAAACACCAATTAAATAATCGCCCGTTACTTCAAACACCAACTCCACGTGGCCTTTCCATCTTTGCTCCTACACTCATATATTTTCAAAGAAACTCCAAGTATATCCTTAAATGTGTTTTTGTCTGTTTACCTGGTCGTCTCTCCCCCTGTAATGCAGTTTGGATCAGAGCGCCTTTTTTCATGAGTTCGGTCAGTGGGGATTTTTAAAGGATTTGTTTTGAGGCACATCCTTCAATCTTTTCATCTGTGCTAGTGATCTACTTATCAAAAGTATCCAAGTGTATATCCCAGGCTGGGCCTCTTCTGCCTTGTGTTTGACGGTCGAGTCCATGAAGAAATGAACTTCCTCTCGAAAACTGCATTTTCCCCCCACATTTGGTTTACACACTCTTACATCTTTCGACATTTCGCATTCCTGTGAAAAGATCACAATTTTAGCCTCAGTTACTTACGAGTTTCATTAAGTTATGTCAAATAATAAACAATATGTTATTTGACCTATAATTTGCAGTATGGTGTTCAGTTAAATTGTATTATTGGGTTTAGTTTAGTTTAGTTTAGGGATACAGCGTGGAAACAGGCCCTTCGGCCTAACGAGTCCGTGATCCTCGCACACTCACACTATCCTACGCACACAAGGGACAATTTACACTTATACCAAGCCAATTAACTTACAAACCTGTACGTCTTTGAGGTGTGGGAGGTAACCGAAGATCTCGGAGAAAACCCACACGGTCACGGGAAGAATGTAAAGGCTCCATGCAGACAGCACCCATAGTCAGGATTGAACCCGGGTCTCCGCCGCTGCAAGCATTGTAAGGCTGCAACTCTACCGCTTTGCCTCCGTGGCCACCCTTGTTGTTTTGCGTGTAAATCTCATCAGTCATTTTATGCTTCAGTGCATCTAATTTTAAACAGAAGGTTCAGAATATGCAGAGTGAAGCATCCTGCTTTTGCCAAGAAGGGATGTAATTCTGCGTTAGAGATTGGTATGAAGCAGAAGCTGTCCTTCCACTGGGATAACGTCCACTGCCAGCTTAAACTGAATAATAATAGTAAGATTAAACGAGAACTTACCAAGTTTGAAGTTTGATCTGTATTTTACGAGGAGTCGCGGTGAGGGATTTCGTGAAGACCCCGCCAGCACGCTTGCGCAGCATCCTTCAAAGCAGCGGTGTGGAATCACAGAAGCAACCATGACTGAAAATAGTAAGATGAAAACCGTAGAACTACCTGTTTGAACCTGATGATAGAGGGTGGGAGCGGTGGGCACGAAATCCCTCACCGCGACTCCTCGTAAAATACAGATCAAACTTCAAAACTTGGTAAGTTCTCGTTTAATCTTACTATTTTACTTCGGAGTCACGTGAGTGACTTCGTGAAGATTTCAAAGCTCTGTGATTTCACGCCCTGAACAACGTCCATGCTTATCACACTGCCGCCATTCTGATGGAGTAAGACTGTTAATGGAGTTCAGTTGACAGCGACTGAAAAATCAACACAATTTATTAATCAACTAAACAACAAACCCCTAATTCGGGGCCAGACATTTACTGAACGATACCCAGGATAGCTTCTACGAATGTCGCAGGAACGGCCAGAGACTTGTTATAGAACCGTTGAAAGGTTTTTTCCCCCCACTGGCCCAGCCCGCAGTGGCGAAAATGTGGTCCATGGGCACCTTCATGGCTCTCGCTGCAGCCCTGGTGGAATAAGACTTAAAAACGTTAGTAGCAACTCCTGTTTTAATAACTCTTTACCAAAGAATTTTATTTGACCAGGGCCACCATGGTGTCCAGTCGCAGTTTTTGTAAACATCTGGGCTCGTTGGGCTGTCGCCAGTGCCATGAGCATCACCACCTTAAGGGTGAGCTGTTTCAAATGGTAGCTCATCTATTGGAGCCCAGCTCCTCAGTAGGGTCAGCATGATCCCCCACATCCCACGTTACTGTATATCTGGGTCGTGGAGGGATTGGTATTGAATACTCCCCTCATTAGTTTAGACACCAGGTGGTGGGAGCTGATACTTATATCCAGGTATGAATACAGCGTACTCCTGTCGCTGTTGATGGCACTGTAGCTGAGGCCTGCATCAAAATGGAGGCCTGCTAGAAACTCCAACACATCCAGTATTGTTGCCGAGTTGGAGGACTTGTTGTTCTGGGCACAGAAACCTCCCACTTTCTGATTTGAGTGATATTGTTTGCGGGTGGATTCCCGATACGATGCTGCAATAAGGTTCATGGCTCTTGACGAGATGCCTGCCCGGTTTGAGCGGTCTTTTCAGAACCTGCAAGCCAACAAGTTTTATGACCATGGCAAGGATGACTGACCCCCCTGTAATGGAGTGAGTAATCAATTTGGGATGTTTCCCAATCGCCATCCATGGTTGTTGTACATTTCTACAACCATCGGGTACCATGGTTGTGTTGGCCAGTCGGGAATGATCAATATGTCAGTTGCAGAGTCTAGTTTAATTTTCTGCAATACCCGACTGGTGAGGCAGCATGGGGGAAACGCGTAGCAACCCATTTCCCCCAATGGATAAAAATGCATCCAATGCTATTACCCCAGGGTCTGGTTCCCACAACACATACGTTGGTATTCGATGGTTCAGCCTGGACGCAAAATAGGTCAATATCTGGTGTCCCCAATTTGAGCTATAATATCTCCAAAATCTGGGGGTTCAACATCCACTCAATGTTGTCATTGAAGACACGTGACCTGGTGTCCGCCACTGAATTAAGCTTCCCAGGCAAATAGGTCGCAGTAATCCAAATATTTCTTTCAATGCACCAGTGCCAAATTGTATTAGCCAATTCATTGCAAACTAGCGACCTAATACTACCCATATGATTGATGTAAACCATTATTGTAGCATTATCTATTCGAAAGCGAACATGTAATCCCATGAATTAGTACAGAAGCCCGCAGTCCATGAAACACCCCCAGCATTTCTATATGGTTTATCCCATGTGACTCCAGGAATGTAGACTCATGAGAGTTCCATCTGCCACCAACAACTGGACATCGTACCAGTTGCTCCCCAGCCTGGTGCACTTGCGTCAGTTAGTAGCACAACATCAGGGTTGCTCCATATAATAGGTCAATGACATTCTTTAATATTATCTACCACCATTATAGCTTGTTTCTAGCTTCCGGTGGTAACCAAAGTGGCCGATCAAAGCAGCCAGCATTTGTTTTTTAAATGCTGTGATTTGTGACCTTTGTGAATTTCGGTAGTGTAGCAGTCCGAATCGTGCAGCTGGAATGTAGTTACCAATTTTGAGTTACCAATACCAATAACTTTAGCTGTTTGCCACATGGTCGATACCCTGGCGCAAGCAAGATTGTGGCACTCTTCTGATATAGCAGTAGCTTTATTAGTGGGGATGATAAAACTTCATTAAATTAGTGTCTAAAGTTGAACACCAAATCCATAACCCGTAGCGGGTGCAGTTTTTTGATTTGTCTGGATGGATTACAATCCCAGTTTCTCAAGCAGAGCCTTGGTTGCAGCCACTCCTTGAATTGCCAATTGGAGGGTCTGCCCCATTATAAGGATTTCATCCAACATGCCATCACTATAATCTTGTTGTCGGAGAAGAGCCAATACAGGTAAATACCAACTTGGTAAACAGCCTAAGCTGTGATGGTTCCATTTAGGCAATGCACCCTTCCAGACAACTTCAGAATTCCCTGTGAGCCTCAGCGATGGGCACCGTATAGCATGCTTCTTTCAAACTGATACATGCCATAAAGTACCCTGAGTAAAGCTTCCACCTAGCTGTTCCAAAAGCATCCATTTTGACATGGGTATATTGTACAAAAGTGTTCAACTCAGCTAAATCGATTATAACTCAATATGTCCATGCTTGGTTATGCCAATTACCACTTTTCCCTGCTCGTCATATAATTTCAGCATGCCCTGCCTCCACCTCTTTTCGGGATAGAGTAAATTCCCTACGAGGCGAATGCTGGGTATGGGAATCTATACCTCCCACGAATTATATACCCTTGAACACTTTGTAAAATAAACTCATCTGTGGTTACAGTTTTCCCCATATGTCCAAGGCCGCCCGCAATCGCCCACCTATTCGTACAGGAGGGATACTACGGCGTGAGAGGAGCCAGACCCCCTTACCTCCATAGTGAACGGCGGTTCCATACATACGGTGCTTCGGGTGGACGTTATGGAGGTCGGTAGAATCTTTGTGCCCTATCCAGCAGCCTTGGTTCACTGGTTCTATTAGGCTGTTGCCGGTGATATGGGTGAACTCTGACCGATGGTAGTTTCATGAGGCCCACTGTTTTGGCCTCCTTTGTCCAGTCCCTTCACCTGTTTGTACAGGTCTCCAAGCAACTGATTGCGGCGGTGGAGCGGTAATGGTCGGCCACAACCCCGCGAATTTGGGGTTTAGTGTGGGCTATATGGAGCTCTTACGCAGGCAATATATCTCATACTGGGCGTTGCATAGGAGTGCTAGCGCATCATGCTATTTACTGGACACATTATCCCCGATCAGGGTTTTCCAGAACACCGTTATGCCCGTGGAGAACCTTTCTCCAAGGTATTATTGAGAATCTGACTCCAGAGTTTGGTGCATACGTAGGCAATCAATGGTGCCGCCAATTCGTGGTGCAGGGTTCACCTGTCTGGGTAGAAACGGCAAACTTCACTCACCACATCCAGCATCCTCCTCATGCTCTGGTTCAGCAGTCACTGGCTGTCCCTGGTCGTCGTCAAACTCAGCAGCTGGGCAATCATTAATGCTTCTGGCTGGAGACGATGAGGAGCTGAGCGGAGTCCTTGCACGGCTAGTGGATGCCCGTTCTTCTCGTTCTTGGTCCCGCTGGAGATGTTGGACCATTTAAGAGCTCCAACCGCTCAATGCGACCGTCCCTGCTATATGCAGCGGACAAGCCGACTTCCCCAGGCCCTGCGAATTCACTGGGGCTTCCACCATCGACCTCACCCCCTTAGGGTCTATGGTCCAATGGCAGGTCGTCGTGACCTACAGCCCAAGTAGGGTCATACGACTCCCGCACGGACTCTCCGCTAGTCTGTCTTCTCCCAGACTGTGGCGGCCCACCTGGCAGATAAGAAGTGAGTTGACTCGGCGCCGGCCCCCGGAACCTGGCTCCCCGGAGTCCGTTGCAGGCTTACCTCCACACTTACACCATTACTTTGGCGTGGAGGCGCATGGTCGGCCGCTCGCAGCGCTGAGCTGACCGACCGCTTCCTGCTGCCACCTCCGCCCTTGACCGCAGCCTGACGGGGTGTGTTGTCGGCGGTATCTGCCTCCATCAGGCCTACACGACGCAGCAGTGTTATGCCCGGGCTGCACGATGGGCAGATATCCCTGGCTGCGGTACGCAATGCACTTTGCAGGGCTCCCCTGTCGTGCGGCTGTCCCCCCCGGCCCAGCCCCCTCGGGTCTACTGGAGCTCGGGGAGAGGTTGCCTGTAAAAGAAAAACAAGACCCCTTGCCACGTACCTGTATCCCCCCCCTTATTCTCTTGGGGGACGGGGGCTCGGAGGTCTGGACCTGTTGCTTGCAGCTCCGTAGCGGTAACCCATTCGGGTGAGTCGGCCCCTGTATTAGCGGGAGCGCCTGACTCTGCATTCCAGCCCCCACCGTTGCGTTGAAGCTGCCGGCGTTCCGTGCAGCTCCGGGGACAAAGGCCGTCGGGCTGGCCGCAGCTCAGCTCCGCCGCCCGACTTCCTCATTCCTGCCCCCACCGTTGCGATAAAGCTGCCGGCCGCGTTCCGTGCAGCTCCGGGGACAAAGGCCGTCGGCTGGCCACAAGCTCAGGGGGCTCCGCGCCCGACTTCCACATGTGTTGAAGCTGCCGGCGTTCCGTGTCAGCTCCGGGGACAAGGGCCGTCGGCTGGCCGCAGCTCAGCTCCGTGCCCGACTTCCGCATTCCTGAAGCTGCCGGCGTTCCGTGCAGCTCCGGGGACAAGGGCCGTCGGCTGGCCGCAGCACAACTCAGCTCCCCGACAGCGTCATCCTGCGGCCCTTGTCCATGCTGTAAAGGAAGGTAATACTTACCTGCCGGTCTTGTGAAGGAGGCCGGTGGGGAGAGCGCACTCCCCCCCCCCAGCTGCCGCTGCAGATGCGCGCGACGATATGCTGCGCAAGCGTGCTGGCGGGTTCTTCACGAAGTCACTCACGTGACTCCGAAGTAAAATAATGCTGCTTTATTATCACACGGACCGAGGTACAATGCAATCCATATTTGCACACAGTTCAGTACAAGTATCACTATACATAAGCACTTAGATACATATTAGTCATAGAGTCACAGAGTCATAGTCATAGAGCGATACAGTGTAGAAACAGGCCCTTCGGCCAACATGTCCCACTACACCAGGCGCACCTGCACGCGTTTGGTCCATATCCCTCCTATCCATGTACCTGTCTAACTGGTTCTTAAACGTTGGGATAGTCCCTGCCGCAACTACCTCCCCTGGCAGCTTGTTCCATACACCCACCATCCTTTGTATGAAAAGGTTGCCCTCAGATTCCTATTAAATCTTTTCCGCTTTACCTTGAACCTATGTCCTCTGGTCCTCGATTCCCCTACTCTGAGCAAGTGATTCTGTGCATCTACCCGATCTTATTCTTCTCATGATATTAGATAAGTATCTCAGATGCAGTACAAGTGTAGAGCAGCAGTACACTGAGACAGTGTGCAGTTGCCAGTTTGGCGCCATTTTCAAGTCCCAGTTGTAAGTGCAGGGATCTTGATCTGACCATGAAGGTCTGTTGTCCTGCTGGCATTGTATGGTCGGCCTGGCTAATCGCCTTTGTTCCTTCAGAGAGGCCGTGCTTGAAGAGTTCCCCTGGCAGCAGGAGGCGGATGGCAGTCTGGATCTCCAGAGATGCGATGGTCTGGAATAGTGTTTGTTCCTGTATGGCTTGAGACGTCCATTGAAGGGCATGTCGCTTCTGAATGGACACAGCATGGTGCTCTGTCTTCACTATTTCACTTTAATTCTACTTCCCATTCCAACACTGACCTATCTGTCCTAACTCTCCTCCATTGTCAGAGTGAGGCTAAACACAAATTGGAGGAACAGCACCTCATATTTTGCTTGGGCAGCTTATAGCCCAGTGGACGAATATTGATTTTTTTCATTTCAAGTAATCCTGGCATTCCCTCTCTCTCCATCCCTCCCCCACCCAAGTCGAACCAGGTTCTTGTTTTCACCCAACAAACAGCTAACAACAGCTAACAATGGCCTCCTTTATCATCGTTACTTTTCTGCATATCTTTCAATCATTGATTTTTATCTCTCTATATCATCGTCTATATCTCTCACTTCCCATATCCCTAACTAGTCTGAAGAAGGGTCTCGGCCTGAAACATCACCCATTCCTTCTCTCCAGAGATGCTGCCTGTCCTGCTGAGTTACTCCAGCATTTTGAGTATCTTCACTATTTCAACGTGGGTTGTCCGGTTCATGTTATATTTCACCAACACAAGCTGAAAACAAGGAGATCATGTGAAAAGGAGTTTTACTTTAAATACAATGAGTTCTTTAAGGTGAGGAGGTAAATTTAGGTGAGAGGGGGAAAGATTTACTAGAAACCTGAGGGTTACAACCTTTTAACAAAAATGTGATAGGTATATGGAATGAGCTGCCGGAGGAAGTAGTTGAGGCAGGTAGTATCGCAACGTTTAAGAAACATTTTTAAGAAACCAAAACTGCAGAGCATGATAGAATCCTTCCACAACAACACGAAGGGGACGGTTCAGTTCAATGGCAGCTTCTCGCAGCCCGTCGACATCCGCAGTGGCGTCAAACGAGGCTGCGTCCTCGCTCCCACACTCTTTGGGATTTTCTTCGCTCTGCTCATGAAACATGCCTTTGGCACTGCAACAGAGGGGATCTACCTGCGTACTAGATCAGATTCAGACTCTTCAACCTCGCCCGCCTCAGAGCAAAGACAAAAGTACGTGAAGCTCTCATCAGAGACATGTTGTTTGCCGATGACGCAGCAGTTGTGCCCCACACCCAGCAGGAACTAGTCACTGAGGGACCGCTTCTATCGGGCACGCAAGGACTTCGGGCTGACCATCAGCCTGAAGCAGACGAGCGTCCTGGGGCCGGATACAGAGGCACCGGCTGTCATCGCCATCGACGACTACGAACTCGATGCCGTCCATCAGTTCACGTACCTCGGCTCCACCATCACCGACAACCTCTCCTTGGACACAGAGATTGAGAAGAGGATCGGGAAGGCAGCTACAACTCTCGCTCGCCTCAGAACTCGAGTGTGGACCAACCCAAAGCGGACAGTGAAGACAAAGATAGCAGTCTACAACACCTGTGTCAACAGCACCCTGCTGTATGGCAGTGAGAAATGGACTACATATGCCAGACAGGAGAGAAGACTTAACACCTTCCACCTTAGAAGCATCCGCTGTATCCTGGGCATATCCTGGCAAGACAGAGTGTCCAACGCCGAGATCCTGTCTCGCGCTGGCCTTCCCAGTATGTACACTCTACTCAGGCAGCGCAGACTGCAGTGGCTGGGCCATGTCCACCGCATGGAGGATGGCCGTATTCCAAAAGACATCCTCTATGGAGAGCTGACATCTGGGAGGAGAACCATCGGCCGCCCCCAGCTACGTTACAAGGATGTCTGCAAGAGAGATATGAAGTCGCTCAACATCGATGTGGAGTCCTGGGAGAGCCTTGCAGCTGACCGCACGAGGTGGAGAGGTAGCCTGAACCAACATCTCAAAACGGGGGAAGAGAAACTGTTGAATACAGCGGCAGACAAGCAGTACGCAGGAAGGAGTGCAGCAACTTCAACAAACCAGAGACCGCACATAATTGTGCCACAGAGACTGTCACTCCCGCATTGGTCTCTTCAGCCACAAGTGACGCTGCTCCAGCCAAGGTTTGGAGCAAGCGGCCAACAACTAGGTTGCATCACACATGGTCAGTCATGGCCGAGGGGGGCCTACAAGAATACATTTGGACAGGTGCATGGATAGGATAGGTTTAGAGGGATATGGGCCAAACGCAGGCTGGTGGAACTAATGTAGATGGGACATGTTGGTTGGCATGGGTAAGTTGGGCTGAATGGCCTGTTTTATGACTCTTTGAGTATGACTAAGCAGTCTGACTAAAGCTCGAAACAACTCAGGCTGCACCTCTTCCACTCAGGCACAGCCTCTTCACCCATATGGGACAAGACAGTGGGTGCGGTTGGTAGAGCTGCTGCCTCACAGCGGCAGACCCGGGTTTGATCCTGACCTCGGGTCCTGCCTGTGTGGAGTTTGCAAGTTCTCCCTGTGACCACGTGTGTTTCATCCAGGTGCTCTGGTTTCCACCCACATCCCAAAGATGTGCGGCTCTGTAGGTTAATTGTGGTCTGTAAAGAAAATGTCCCTAAAGTGTAGGGAGTGGATGAGAAAGTCGGGTAATATAGAACTAGTGTGAATAGGTGATTGATGGTCAGCCTGGACTCAGTCGGCATGTTTCCATGCTGCATTTCTAAACTAAACTAAACCTTTATATCACAGCTACCTTGAGCCAAATCCCAATACTTCATTAATCTTTTTGATTGCTTTTGTGTTTGTCCACAATCCTTTTAACGTGAAGGTTGGGAAGAGAAAGGAGATTACAATGACGCAATGGGAGCAGTGGCTCAGAGTGAGAATCAGTGCTGAGAGATTTCAAAGCCGGGCTTAAACCACTTGATTTGGCAACATTTGAGGAACTCAACAGTGAAGGACAAGAGTCTTTAGTTTAGTTTAGTTTAGAGATACAGCGTGAAAACGGACCCTTTGTCCCACCGGGTCCGCGCCGACCAGCGATCCCCGCACATTAACACTATCCACTAGGGACAAATTACAATTTTGCCAAACTAGTTAGTCTACAAACATGTACGTCTTTGGGGCGTGGAGGGAAACCAGGGCTCCTGGAGTGAACCCACACAGGTCACGGGGAGAATGTACGTACTGCGTACAGACAGCACCCGTGATCAGGATTGAACCTGGGTCTCTGACACTGTAAGGCAGCAACTCTTACAGCACCGCATCACCACTGGAACTTAAAACTATCCAGTGGACATCGTAAGAATACCAGATATTGCTGCCCATCGGACTGATCAGGTTCGATCCTGACCTCGGGTGCTGTCTGTGTGGAATTTTCATTTTGTCCCTGTGATCACATGGGTTTCCTCCAGGTGCTTTCGGTTTCCTCCCACATCCCAAAGACGTGCGGGTTTGTAGGTTAATTAGTCACTGTACTAGTGTGTAGTGACTGGATGGGTAAGTGGGATAACATATAACTAGTGTGAATGGGTGATAGGTGGTCAGCATGGGCTCGGTGGGCCGAAGGGCAAACTAAAGTAATCTAAACTCTTGCCGCCGTTTGTCCAGTTCCCTTCACAGGTGCTGCCTGACACACTGAGTTCCTTCAGCACTTTGTTTTATGATTAAACCTCCAGCATCTGCAGTCTTTTGTGCCTTCCTTTCAACAATGTGAAACGCTTACTTCTGGATTTTATTTCTAGTTGATGACGGAGAGCAAAGCCAATATTTTAGACATTGACTGCTTTAAATTCCATTTAGGGGCGCACAGTGGCAGAGTTGCTCCTTTACAGCACTGGAGACCCGGGTTCGATCCTAACCACGGGAGCTATATGTACGGAGTTTGTACGTTCTCCCCTGCATGGGTTTTCTTTGGGTGCTCCATTTGCCCCCCCACATTCCAAAATTTACTCGGCTTTGGTAAAATTGGAAATTGTCCCTAGCGTGTAGGATGGTGTAAGTGCACGGGGTGTATGAGGTCACGGTTCTTCCCGTGATAGCGTGAGTTTTCTCTGAGAACTTTGTATTCCGCCCACACTCCAAAGACGTTCAGGCTTGAAGGTTAATTGTCTTCAGTAAAAATAGTAAATTGTCCCAAGTGTAGTTTGCAAGTTTAATGGGGATCGTTGGTCGGCATGGACTCGGTGGGCCGAAGGGCCTGTTCTCACACTGTATCTCCAAACTAAGCAAAACTAAATTAAATGTCATTTCCTGCTTGAAAACAAATTATTTGAATGAGGTGTCCAAGATAAGCATTTATAAATTCACAGCTTGAACATCAGTGCTTGGTTCCAATCTTTCCAGCTCACCTCGTTTGCAGCAGCTGGTGTTCTTGGCATCACCGGGGCCAGTTTTAAGCTCCAGCAACTCTTGTCCTTCAACTTAGACTTTCTCTAATGTTGCCAAATGAACAGAGGTTTAAGCCAGGCTTTGAAATCTCGTTGCATTAATGCGAAGTCCGAGACCACTTCTCCCTATGCAACAATGTAATCTCCTTTCTCGTTCCAACCTTCATGTTAAAAGGGTCGTGGACAAGCACAAAAGCAATCAAAAAGATTAATGAAGTGTTGGGTATTGGCTCAAGTTAGCTGTGATGTAAAGGTGAGGAAGTTATGCCTGAGTTGTTTCAAGCTCTAGTCAGTCTGTTTCTGAAGTTATTGTATTTATTATAGGACCCCGAAAATGCTGGTACTTTTTTTGTCTTTTCTAATGACAGAGATGGAGGTCATTCAGCCAATGGAGTTTCTGTCAGCCCGCTGAGAAGATCGGCACGGTGGCGCAGCGGTAGAGTTGCTGCCTTACAGTGCTTACAACGCCAGAGACCCGGGTTCGATCCCGACTAATGGTGCTGTCTGTATGTTTGTATGTTCTCCTCGTGTCCGCGTGCGTTTTCTTCGAGATCTTCGGTTTCCTCCCACACGCCAAAAAAGTACAGGTATGTAGGTAAATTGGCTTGTAAATTCGCGTGCCATAAGTGGGTCGCCAGGAGGTCCTAGTGGGTCGCCAGGAGGTCATAGGTTCTCATAGGCTGTAGCCGGTGCAGACCGGTGAATTGCATTGGCTCATTGGGAAAGGAAAACGTAAACAGTAGTTTTCAGAACCAAGGATAACCGACCGGTAATGTTAATGTCCGCCGAGCTTCACAGCCGTGTATATCTGGCTTCTTAAAAGTTGTCTCCACTCTTCTCCCCACCCTGTCTCCCCCTTCTCCCCCCTCCCCCCTCTTTTAAAGGACTTAAATTACTCTTCCCGTACACTGTGCTTTCACTGTCTTAATTACAACGCCAACCTTCCCGTACATCGTGGTGTGTGTCTGTATCACATTGGCTTTGTACTGTGTGAATTTCACTCAGACAGCACTCCCCCCGCTTCCCCTGTCCCCGCCTGCATAACTGGCTGGTGAAGGAAGTCTGAAGAAGGGTCTCGACCCGAAACATCACCCATCCCTTCTCACCAGAGATGCTGCCTGACCCACTGAGTTTCTACAGCATTTTGTGTCTATCATCGGAGTAAACCAGCATCTGCAGTTCCTTCTTACACTATGTATTTTCATTGGTACTCAGGAAGGTTAGAGATGAGCAGGTTTTAAGATGCAGACTGTGGAGGGGGATGAAGAGGACTAAAGGGTAGGTATGATTTAGGTGGGAAGCAGAGGGTAAATGACAATGTGTGATGATAGGGGCAGCATAGTGGTGTAGCTGGTTGAGCTGCTGCCTCCCAGCGCCAGAGATCCAGGTTCGATCCCGACCTTGGGTGGTGTCTGTGTGTAGTTTGCACGTTCTTCCAGTGACTCCATGAGTTTCCTCCGGATGCTCCGGTTTCCTCCCATATCTGAAAGCTCCGGAGGTTACAGGGAGCTGGTACAGACAGCACCCATAGACATAATCAAACCAGGATCTAGTTCTGTAAGGTAGCCACTTAAAGTAAATGTTACCTTTACACTACAATCCTTTCCTTAGCGAGAGAAAACTAAACTAATTTTAACCATTTACCAATTTGCAAGTATAACCGACTGATGGGGTTTTGACCGAAGATTGACACAAAAAGCTGGAGTAACTCAGCGGGTCCGGCAGCATCTCTAGAGAAAAGGAAGATTGGGTTTTGAATTCTCTTCATTCTTTGAGGTTGTATCTGAGTTGAACAGAGATATTCAGCAGTGTTGTAATCTATCTGTAGACTCATTGTTCACATCAACTCTTGGCTCCCATCAGCCATGCCCCATGTCAATTCCTCCTTAGCAATTGTAAGACTCACTTCAGAAATATTTTCAAGCTCACAATCTTCCACAATTTTCTCATGAGTGACGCGCACTGAGGTCATCTGGTCCCGGCTATTTCAATTTGAACGGATTGTGAAATGAAATGGAATCAGATCTCACTTCACATCTGAAATGAAGAAATGGCCGATTCAGAAACTCGAAGCCGCTGAGGGTGTTCTTCCGTTCTGACGTTGGAAGCTTCGATCATCCCGGTGAGAGCGCCTGAACAACATAACGGCGACAGCGGAGGGCTCAAAGGCCCCGACCACGGGTGAACAAACAGGAAGATGACTGAACTTTATTGCCTTCCCTCACAGTGGGAAACGTTGATTCCGCTGTGTGGGGATGTTCATGTTAAATGCTATCGTGTATTGTGTTCTTTTTATTCGTATGGCTGTATGGGAGCTCAAAGCCAATTGGTGCATGTGACAATAAATATAACTTGAACTTGAACTTCAATTTGAAATGAGGCAGTGGGACCATTACCTTTGATGAAGGTGGCACAAAGGACAAGCCATGGATGGCTGATAGGGTCAGAACAGGAACCATCAACTCACTGTTTATTTAATCAGCTGCAGTTGATGCACAGAAGGCTCGGAGCACATCTGGTTCATTTAAGACTAGAAGGGAAGATAGAGAAAGAGAAAAATGATGCGATACGATAGAACTTTATTTATCCCAAGAGGGAAATTGATCTGTCAACAGTCATAAAAACACAATATACATGAAACATGAAATTACATCATCACAGACAATAAAGATACATTCAGGTCTGAAGAAGTCACAACCCAAATGCCATCTATCCATGTTGAGGGTGTCAGAGGTTATGGGTAGAAGGCAGGAGCATGAGGTTAGGAGGGAGAGATAGATTAGCCATGATTGAATGGGGGAGGAGACTAGATGGGCCAGGATGGTCTAATTCTGCTCCTATCACATGACCTTATGACCTTATGTTCTCTAGAGATGCTACCTGACACTCTGAGTTACTCCAGCACTTGGTTTACGTTTTTGTAAATCGGCATCTGCAGTTTCTTCTGTCTACTCAATATTTCTAATAATATGTGTTATTGAAGCTAGCTTCTTTTAGCACTTCATTCATTCATTCCGCACCAATGGTTCTCCACTATTTCCAAAAGGTTTTCAGTGTTTTTCCATTTTGAGGAAACACTCTCATCTCACTACCAATTCTTATTCCCTAATGTACATTTTTCCTGCCTCAGTGTTTAAAGGGCCCTGGTGAACTTTACTTTATCTTTTCTTATTTATGCATCTAGCGAAAGCATCCGCTCCCTGGTTTTATGCTTCTTCTTGGATTATTTCTGTCATCTTCTTCCCTTTAGCTTATCAATATTAGACTCCTCCTGCACTAAAATCACAGATGCTTCCAAAGCTCGGGCTTTGCTTTCTTTTTAGAAACCTTATATGCCTTTCACTTTAGTTTAGTTTAGAGAGACATCGCCCTTCGGCCCACCGAGTCCGTGCCGACCAGCGATCCCCGCACATTAATGGCTGCACACAAGATGGCCAATTTACATTTATACCAAGCCAATTAACCTACAAACATGTATGTTTTTGGAGTGTGGGAGGAAACTGAAGATCTTGGAGAAAACCCACGCAGGTCTCGGGGAGAACGTACAAACTCCGTACAGACGGCACCGGCAGTCAGGATCGAACCCAGAACCCGGGCCTCAGTTTTTGGAAGGCAGCAAATATACGCATGCGTGGTGTTTTCCTCGGTTTCCTCCTACGCTCCAAAGTCATCCTGATTTGTAGGTTCATTGGATTTGGTAAAAATTGTAAATGGTCTCCAGTGTGCAGGACAGTGCTTTAGTATGGTGTGATCGCTGGTCGGCGCGCACTTGGTGGGCTGAAGGGCACTGTATCTCTGCACTACACTAAACAATAAAGATTTTGCAATCTAGACAAAGAGTATTGTTTGGCTCAGTTGGGGGTTATCATATAATATAACCACATACAGTAACTTATCTGCTTTGGTATATTGACAATGTTGATAATGTTTGTCAAAAACTTCTCTTCCTCGTGGATGATGCCGATCACTACTTGCAGTAAATCTGTTTGCTGTCCATCTTAATGTCAGTTAGTTTAGAGACACAGTATGGAAACAGGCCCTTCGGCCCACCGAGTCTGCGCCAACCAGTGATCGCCGTTACACTAGCACTATCCTACACACCAGGGACAATTTATAATTTTTTCCAAAGGCAATTAACCTACAAACCTGCACTTCTTGTGGGAGGAAGGCGGAGCACCCAAGGAAAACCCCACGCAGTCACAGGGAGAATGTGCAAACTCCGTACCGACAGACAGTCAGGATCGAACCCAAGTCTCTGGCGCTGTAAGACAGCAACTCTACCGGTGCACCATCATGTCGCCCTAATGTCGATATAAGTTTTGTGTTTCTTAATGTTGGCATGCACGCACCTGACATGATCAGATCTGCCTATTGCTCTAAAGCATCTCTAGACATGGCGTTGAACTGTCCACACACAACACATTTTCCCAGTCCATTTTTAATTATTTAAACCTTTTAATATACTTCAGAGATAAAGCATAGAAACAGACAGTTCTGCCCATCGAGTCAACGCCAGCCATCGTTCATCCATTCACACCGGTTCCATGATATTCCATTTTTGCATTCACTCCCAACATGTTCGGGGCAATTTACAGAGACCACTAAACCCACTAAAATCCCACACGTCTTTGGGATGTGAAAGGAAACCAAAGCATCCGGAGGAAACCCACGCGATCACAGAAAGAACAGCCAGCACTCGAGGTCAGGATGGAACCCGGGTGTTGGTGCTGTGAGGCAGCAGCTCTACCAGCTTTGTGCCACCCTCATGGAGATTTGATATCAGTGTCAGTCCTTGTAATTGGTAACATTACTCTTTAACATTAAGAGAAACCACACCTGACATCTGACCCAGGGCTTCCACAGTCACCTGAATATGTCTTTAGCTTCAGTGTGCTTTGTTGCTGACACTTTGTTGCTGAAGACTGTCTTGATGCTAACAATCAACTAGGCAGCATCTGTGCATCAATATATTCAATTTCAATTTATTGCATTTTGTGACAATGGCCTATTTACTGTTTAAAGTTTCGCTTTCCAAAATGCACCAGCCTCAGTATTTCTTCTGTTAACACCTTCTGTTAGCAATATTGTTCTCACACTGCGAACATAACTCTCATAGTTCTGCCTTGCAGTCTAGCTTGATCCAGCAAACCTTGAGTAGGAAGGAACTGCAGATGATGGTTTAAACCGAAGATAGACGCAAAAAGCTGGAGCAACTCAGCGGGACAGGCAACATCTCTGTAGAGAAGGAATGGGTGACGTTTCGGGTCAAGACCCTTCTGAAGAAATGTTGCCTGAGATGCTGCCTGTCCCGCTGAGTTACTCCAGCATTTTGTGTCCATCCTGAGTTCGTGGTGAGCTATTCCAATCGGAGAAGAGATAAAATCTGCATGAAAAATATGCATTTATAAAGTACATTTATTGAGATGAATCAATACCAGGAACTTTGCAAGAACATAATTAGGTGACAAGTGGTCTCGAAAATCCGCTGTTAAAGACATTGGATCCTTTTTCATATCTGCTCAGAATACAGTGATATAAATGTGATGGATTCACTAGAATTGCAAATCTGAAATAAAGTTCAATAAGCTTAAATTGTTTTACATATCTCATTCTCACTGTATTTATTTAGCACTTTTGAATTGAATTGAATTGAATTGGATTGAAAAATACAGTATGGAAAGTGAGTCTGGTCTGAAGAAGGGTTTCGATCGGAAACGTCACCCATCCCTTCCCTCCAGAGATGCTGACTGCCCTGCTGAGTTACTCCAGTTTTTTGTGTCTATCTCTAGCAAACCTTGTGTCCTTCCTTTTTACTCATGAAGCATGCCACTGCTCTGAACTAGTACACTTTTAGTTTAGAGATGCAGCGTGGAAATAGGCCCTTCGGTCCACCGGGTCCGTGCCGACCAGTGATCCCCATACACTGGCACTGGAGTGTGGGAGGAAACCGGGGCACCTGGAGAAAACTCACACAGTCACGGGGAGAACGTACAAGCTCCAAACAGACAGCACCCGTGGTCAGGATCGAACTCGGGTCTCTGGCGCTGCAAGGCAGCAACTCTACCGCTGCGCCACCTGCTGCCCCTGCATGAAGACAGATCTCCATTATATCAGCAGCAGTTTTTTTTCCTCTCATTGGTTTTTCCTTTCATGCTAAATTCATTCATGTGACTTGCGCTTAGTATTAGAGCCCCTGATTCTTTAGGCTTCGACGATGTCTCCCCTGAAGAGATGACCTTACTCAGAGGTGCACAAAGGACAAAGGGGAAAGGACAAAGGACATTTATTGTCACATGCACCAATTGGTACAGTGAACTATGAGTTACACAACACTTTAGAATTTAACATAAAACATAAAAAACATCCCCCCACAGCGGAATCAACGTTTCCCACTGTGAGGGAAGGCACCAAAGTTCAGTCCTCCTACTCTGTTCACCCTATTGAGGCGTCCGCAGTCGCCACTACGGGCCCGACGTTTCAGGCCCTCGAACGGAAGAACACTCTCAGCGGCCCAGAGCCTCCGAATCAGCCGCTTCCTACTGGAGACCGTGGTTTCCGAAGTCCACAGGCCAAGCTGGGCGGAGATTCAATGCTGGCGACCTCGGCGAGGGATCCCAGGCCCCGTGATGTCAAAGTCAGTGCCGCAAGTGGCTGGAAACTCCGCAGACCACAGCTCCACAGTGTTCAAAGCCGGCAGTCCCAGCACCCCGGAGCTCCAACACGGTGACCCCGATAAGGCATCGCTCGCTCCGCGATGGAATCCAGTGCTGCACCACCGCTGCTGAAGCTGAGGCTCTGGCCGGTCTCCGGCAGGAAGGTCCACGCCAATCCAGGTGGTAGGCCGCGAGGAGAGAGCGAAGATGCGGCTCGGAGAATAGTCGTATCCTCGCCCAGGAAATGACTAAGATAAACAGTTTCCCCCTCCCCCCTCCTCCCCCACATAAAAAAGTCTAAAAGACCTTCAAAAACAAACTTTAAAACAGACTAAAAATAGCAAAAAGAATGAAAGGATAGACAGCTGCATGCTAAGCAGCCACACTCGATGGTGCCACATGATAAATCTTGCAAATTCAATAATCTACTTTGTTCATCTATTACTTTGTGAGCTTGCACTGTAACACTCCATCCAAGAAGGAGGCAAAATTATAATTATTGGTGCTCTCAAAGCGGTGACTTCTGTATCGGAGGAATGTAACACAAACTCATGACACTTGCATTTGATCTTCACCAGTGACCCCAAATTTCCAGGTGTCTGCAATCCCTACCCCACTCCCCATTTAACTCAACAGCCTGGAGGTCATAGACCTATGGGTCAGATTGTGGAACATCATCTCATCTTTCTTCTGACTTCCAAACTCAAATTCAACCACTTTAGATAACTTGTTTTCTCCTTTGTGTGGGACTGGCCGTTCTGCTGTAGTTCATCCATCTGTATCATTGGTTCAGTTGTTTACTCTTTGCACTTGCACATCCAGACTGCTCTGCAGTTCTGACAGTTTTGTGAAATGTTGTTTTTTGCATTAATGTCTTTATTTCTACCTATCTACAGTACCTACCTACCTGCCTACCTACCTACCTGCCTACCTACCTACCTACCTACCTACCTACCTACCTACCTACCTACCTACCTACCTACCTACCTACCTACCTACCTACCTACCTACCTACCTACCTACCTACCTACCTGCCTGCCTGCCTGCCTGCCTGCCTGCCTGCCTGCCTACCTACCTGCCTGCCTGCCTACCTACCTACCTACCTACCTACCTACCTGCCTGCCTACCGCCTACCTGCCTACCTATCCTACCTACCTACCTACGTACCTACCTACCTACCTACCTACATGTACCTACCTACCTACCTACCTGCCTACTACCTACCTGCCTACCTTCATACCTACCTACCTACCTACCTACCTACCTACCTACCTACCTACCTACCTACCTACCTACCTACCTACCTACCTACCTACCTACCTACCTACCTGCCTACCTACCTACCTGCCTACCTACCTCCTACCTACCTATACCTACCTACCTACCTACCTACCTACCTACCTACCTACCTACTTCCTACCTACCTACCTACCTACCTACCTACCTACCTACCTACCTACCTACCTACCTACCTACCTACCTGCCTACCTTCATACCTACCTACCTACCTACGTACCTACCTGCCTACCTTACATACCTGCCTACCTACCTACCTACCTACCTACCTACCTACCTACCTACCTACCTACCTACCTACCTACCTGCCTACCTTCATACCTACCTACCTACCTACCTACCTACCTACCTACCTACCTACCTACCTACCTACCTACCTACCTACCTACCTACCTACCTACCTACCTACCTACCTACCTACCTACTCCTACCTGCCTACCTACCTACCTACCTACCTTCCTACCTACCTACCTACCTACCTACCTACCTACGTACCTACCTACTACCTACCTACCTGCCTACATACCTACCTACCTACGTACCTACTAGTACACCTTACTACCTACCGTACTACCTACCTAACCTACCTACCCAACGGATAGCGCTGCAGCCTCGCTAGCAGCGTGTTCGTCCTTTCAACTTTTTTTGTTTTTTAGTATGTCTAAATGTATGTTTTAGTGTGGGGGTGGTGGGGGGAATAGTGGGGAAACCATTTTTCAGTCACTTACCTCGATGGAGATGTGACATTTCTCTTTGTCATGTCTACCCCCCCTCGCCGCCAAACAACTGGATTGGTGCGGCCTTTCTCGGAGACCGGCCCAGAGCTTCAGTAGCAGGCGCAGCGTGGTACCTACCTACCTACCTACCTGCCTGCCTGCCTGCCTGCCTGCCTGCCTGCCTGCCTGCCTGCCTACCTACCTACCTACCTACCTGCCTGCCTGCCTGCCTGCCTGCCTGCCTGCCTGCCTGCCTGCCTGCCTACCTACCTACCTACCTACCTACCTACCTACCTGCCTGCCTGCCTGCCTGCCTGCCTGCCTGCCTGCCTGCCTGCCTGCCTACCTACCTACCTACCTATCTACATACCTGCCTGCCTGCCTGCCTGCCTGCCTACCTACCTACCTACCTACCTACCTACCTGCCTGCCTGGCTGCCTGCCTGCCTGCCTACCTACCTACCTACCTACCTACCTACCTGCCTGCCTGCCTGCCTGCCTGCCTGCCTGCCTGCCTGCTGCTGCCTGCCTACCTACCTACCTACCTACCTACCTACCTGCCTGCCTGGCTGCCTGCCTGCCTGCCTACCTACCTACCTACCTACCTACATACCTGCCTGCCTGCCTGCCTACCTACCTACCTACCTACCTACCTGCCTGCCTGCCTGCCTGCCTGCCTGCCTGCCTGCCTGCCTGCCTGCCTGCCTACCTACCTACCTGCCTGCCTGCCTGCCTGCTGCTGCCTGCCTGCCTGCCTGCCTGCCTGCCTGCCCTACCTACCTACCTACCTACCTACCTACATACCTGCCTGCCTGCCTGCCTACCTACCTACCTACCTGCCTGCCTGCCTGCCTGCCTGCCTGCCTGCCTGCCTGCCTGCCTGCCTACCTACCTACCTACCTACTACCTACCTGCCTACCTACCTACCTGCCTACTACCTACCTGCCTACCTTCCCTACCTACCTACCTACCTACTACCTACCTACCTACCTACCTACTAGTACCTACCTACCTGCCTACCTACCCCTGCCTACTTACCTATACCTACCTACCTACCTACCTACCTACCTACCTACCTACCTACCTACCTACCTACCTACCTACCTACCTCCTACCTACCTGCTACTACCTACCTACCTACCTACTACCTACCTGCCTACCTACCTACCTACCTACCTACTACCTACCTACCGACCTTACCTACCTGCCTAACCTACCTACCTACCTACCTACCTACCTACCTACCTACCTACCTACCTACCTGCCTACCTACCTTACCTACCTACCTACTACTACCTACCCTACCTACCTTCCTACCTACCTAACCTACTACCTACCTACCTGCCTACCTACCTACCTACCTACCTACCTACCTACCTACCTACCTACCTACCTACCTACCTGCCTACCTACCTACCTACCTACTACCTACCTACCTACCCCTACCTGCCTACCTACCTACCTACCTACCTGCCTACCCTACCTACATACCTACTACCTACCTACCTGCCTGCCTGCCTGCCTACCTACCTACCTACCTGCCTGCCTGCCTGCCTGCCTGCCTGCCTGCCTGCCTGCCTGCCTGCCTACCTACCTACCTACCACCTACCTACCTGCCTACCTACCTACCTGCCTACCTACCTTGTCATGTCTACCCCCCTCGCCGCCAAACAACTGGATTGGTGCGGCCTTTCTCGGAGACCGGCCCAGAGCTTCAGTAGCAGGCGCAGCGTGGACTTACCATCGCAGCGTGTGGCGATCCCTTACAGGGGGTCATCAGAAAAAGTGCTCCGTCCGCCGGCCTGCGGCTTATATCATTGTGAAGTGAAACATCGTCTGCGGTAAGAAAGTGGACGATTCAGGAACTCCAAGCCGTGGAGTGTGTGTTCCAATCCGTCATGACGTCGGAGTTTCGATCATCCCGACGAGAGGGCTTGTACATCGGGCTGTCCATGGCCCCGACCACGGTGAACACAGGAGGAAGATTGACTGAACGTTATTGCCTTGCATCACAGTGAAGAATGTTGATTCCATTGTGCTGGATGTTTATGTTAAATTCTATTGTGCATTATGCTCTTTTTGATTGTATGGCTGCATGGTAACTCAAATCTCACTGTACCTTAATCGGTGCATGCGACAAATAAACTCGAACCGTCTGTCTGTCTGTCTGTCTGTCTGTCTGTCTGTCTGTCTGTCTGTCTGTCTGTCTGTCTGTCTGTCTGTCTGTCTGTCTGTCTGTCTGTCTGTCCGTCTGTTCTGCCAAGTAACTTCATCAACTCTCTGTACAAACAAAGAACTACAGATGCTAGTTAATACACAAAAGGACTCCATGTGCTGCTGAAAATCAAGGGGTCAGGCAGCATCTCTGGAGAACATGGATAGTTGACATTTTGGATTGAGAACCTTCTTCAGAGTGTGTTCTCCAGTGATGCTGCCTGACCCGCAGAGTTATTCCAACACTTTATGTCTATTTGTTCAACAATTATCTCATCAACAACCTTCCCCAACCCGCCACCCACCATTCCTTTCTCTCTTTCCCAGTTCTAACAAAGGGTCTGAACTAAAACGTTAAACAGATCCTTCAAACTAACCTCATTATCGTTTCTGGCCTCATCTGCGCTCTGGCTCCCAGTTGTGATTTTGTATGATCTCTGAAGGTGCCGGATGAAGGTGAGTCGTCCATCTCTCTGTCAGTCATTGAATGAGACATCTCATGTCTTGGTGTAGGCAAGACTCTCAAGGTAACAAGACTGCCTGAGCTTTACCTCTTTCATATGTCCTTATATTGTATGCTGGCATATTTACACTCTCAATTTCAACACCACTGTTTGTCTTAAAAAAAACCCACCTTCATCATTCAACATAAGAACTGAAGTTCCCATCCAGTATGCATCTAAACTGATCACATTTACCACACCTGGTCCATAGCCTTCTATACCTCAGTGAATCAAACATTTGCTAGATATTGTTAAAATGTTATCAGAGTATTATAGTATTGGAGGGCGGCATGGTGGCATAGCGGCAGAGCTACTGCCTCAGCGCCAAACACCCGGGTTCGATCCTGACTACGGGCGTTGTTTGCACAGAATTTGTACGTTCTCCTCGTGGCCCACGTGGGTTTCCGCCAGGATCTTTGGTTTCCTCCCACACTCCAGAGACGTACAGGTTGAATTGAATTGAATTGAATTGAATACTTCATTGTCACATGTGACAAGTTACAACGAAATTCTTTGCTTGCGTGCCCGAGGTATGCAAATAGTCGCTACATAAAGGACGGTGACAAAGTTACAAATTCCCCCTTTCTCCTGGGTCTCTGGAGCTAAGGCAGTAGCTCTATGCCACCGTGCCACCCTCTAATGGGTTTGTAGGTTAATTGGCTAGGTATAAATGTAAATTGTCCTCAGTGTGTGTAGGATAGAGTTAATGGTTAAGGATCGCTGGTCAGCACCGACTTGGTGGGCCGAAGGTCGGCTTTCCGTGCTGTACCTATAAACTCTAAACTGAACTAAATATTCAACACGAGAACTGAAGTTCCCAACTAGTATGCATCTACACTAATCAAATTTGCCAACACATGGCTCATAGCTTTCTATACCTCAGTGGTTCAAACACTTGCTAGTTATTTAAAAAATGTTATGAGAGTATCTGTGACCGCTCAGGCAGTGCGTTCCAGATTACAACAACCCTGTGGATGGAAAAAAATGTTTCCTCAGTTTCCCGCTAACACTCTTACTATTCATCATAAACCTGAACTCTCCAACTCAGATGCCTCCATCGTGGGGAAAGGTTTCTCACAATCCACCCTATCTGTAGAAAAGTACAGCATTGGCTCAGACCCTTTGGTCCACCAGGTCTATAATTTAGTTTAGTTTAGTCTAGAGATACAGCATGGAAACAGGCCCTTTAGCCCACTGGGTCCATGCCAACCAGCGATCCCTCATACACACCTGGGACAATTTACCTATGAACCTGCACGTATTTGGAATGTGTAAGGAAACCGGAGCAACCGGAAAAAAACCCATGAGGACACGGGGAGAATGTACAAACTAAGTACAGACAGCAACTGTAGTCCGGATTGAACCCGGGTCTCTGGCTTTGTAAGACAGCAACTTTACTGATGCACCACAGTGCCGCCCATAGTTTAGTGTGGAGATACAGCATGAAAACAGGCCCTTTGGCTCACCGAACCTTGATTATATGTCCCTTATAATTTGGCAACGATCCATCAGACCCTCTCAGTCTCCTCCACTCCAAGAGAAACAGGCTCAAGCCATCTAGCCCCACCTCATCTCTGAAACATTCCATCCCAGAGTAACATCCATGGGCTCTCAATCTGAAGAATGGTCTCGACCTGAAACATCACCTATTCCTTTTCTCCATAGATGCTGCCTGACCCGCTGAGTTACTCCAGCGTTTTGTGTCGAACATCCAGGTAAATCTCTATTGTGTAGGAGCTTGCCTTCAGACAGTGGCTACAATGACCAGCATGCACCATCATATGTAACACATACATTGGCCTGCTGTTCATGTGTGCACTTTTATGTTCATCAGAGGCAGCTGCTGTGTTTTCTAAGTTTAGTTTAGTTTATTGTCACGTGTACCGAGGTATAGTGAAAGGCTTTTGTCGCGTGCTATCCAGTCAGCAGAAAGACAATACACGATTACCATCGAGCCTTCCACAGTGTACAGATACATGGCTCATCTGCAGATTGATTGTCGAAATGAACTTCACAATTTCATTTGGTTCTTATAAGATGAACTATCAATTATCTGGAATTAGAAAGATGGTCCTCTGTGGCATGTCATATGGCCTCACAGATAACAGATACGAATTTAATAGTCTCTCCAGTGTCTATTTGTAGCTGTTGTTGATTGATGCTCATGTTTGGACTGATTAACATGAAGCCATTTTGACCTAGAGTCTTTGCACTCTTTCAATGTGCAATGTTCAGGAAATTTGGATTAATTCCTCAAAACATTTTAACAGAAGATCTTCCAATTTATGCCATTTAATACTCCTTTAGTTCCCTTGCTGTTCAAAATCTTTAATCATCTCACTGAATGTTCATGACCTCGGTGTAATATTTAAGCCTGAGATTCTCACCTTGATTCTTAACAAAGGAGGCCCTTCAGCCCACTGGGACTATGCCAGCTCTCAGATTATTTCCACCCATCGCATTCCCCTGCAACCCAGTCGCTCTCCATTGCCCATGTGCTTCCCACTCTTGCCACCAGCCGAGACAAAGGGGATGGCATGGTGGCGCAGCGGTAGAGTTGCTGCCTTACTACGCCATTGATCCTGGTTCGATCCAGACTGCAGGTGCTGTCTGTATGGAGTTTGTACATTCTCCCCGTGACCTGCATGGGCTTTCTCCGGGAGCTTCAATTTCTTTCCACACTCCAAAGACGTATAGGGTTGTAGGTTAATTGGCTTTCTATAAATATAAATTGTCCCAAGTGCATGTAGAATAGTGTTATTGTGCGGAGATCGCTGGCCGGAGTGGACTTGGTGGGCCAAAGGGCCTGTTTCCACACTGTATTTCTAAACCAAACTAAACTAAACTTGATTAGGAAGGAACTGCAAATGCTGATTTAAATCAAAGATAGACACAAAATGCTGGAGTAACTCAGCGTGACAGGCAGCATCTCTGGAGAATCTGTCTGAGGAAGAGTCTCGACCCAAAACATCACCATTCCTTCTCGCCAGAGATGCTGCCTGTCCCGCTTAGTTACACCAGCATTTTATGTCTATAAAGTAAACTCGAGGTACTTTGTCACGGACAGTTAACCTACATGACTCTCTGAATGTAGGAGAAAAATGAGAACACATGATGGGATGTCAACATGGTAGTGGGGAGGGCGTGCAAACTCCAGACAGATAGTGCTGAGGATTAAGCCCAGGTCACTGCAGCTCACTGCGGCCTCACTGTTCATGATCACATACTTGTGCTGTTTTTAGATTCAGCTCATTAGACGTATAGCTAATATAAGTGCTGGTATCAGTGATTATAACCATGCAATTTTACTTCGGAGTGACGTGAGTGACTACGTGAAGACCCCGCCAGCACGCATGCGCGACGTATCGTCGAACGCATTGCGGAAGCGACAGTCGGGAGGAGCGCCGCTCCTCCAGCGCAAGTTTTCAAAACTTACTGAAGGTAAGTCTTACCTTTTCTGGTGAGCGTGGCGACTCAGTGTAATTTCTTTTTCAGGAGGAAGCACCATGGAGTCGCGCAAGGGAGAGCAGCAGCTGATACCGCTGCTGTGGAAGCAGCCAGCAGCGTGCCGTCTCTCCAGAGCTGCAGGTGCTGCCAGCAGCTCCCGGCTTCTCGCCGCTACAGACCGCAGGTGCGCCGCGGTTGGCGGCAAAACCACCCGGAGGTCGGACAGGACCGTTGACTCAGCTGGGTCCGGACCTGAAGACACCCCATTCCCGGATAGGGACGGCGGGCGTCTTTCCCGCAGGAGCGGATGGGGAGCAGTGCTCCAGCGTGACCTGCTTATGCAGGGGCAGAGTCACAGTGGGTCTCCTCGCAGACCCACGGCAGGATCCTTTCAAGGACTGCCAAATGTCTCACCTCTTCGCAGGGGAGCATTAGGGGTCAGAGCTGGGCTGACCCTGAAGAAGGGGCAATGGCTGAACAGTCAACTGTGAGGGGTGCCAAAAGAGAGAGCAGCAGAAGAATTGTGGGAACACATGCTGTACCAACTCAGGAAACGACTGCCTATACAAAGCTGCAAGCCAGTACAAAATACATGGCTACAAACCAGCTACAGGAGCAAGCCATTAACTTTATGGCTGGGAAGTACATTACTCCAGAGAACTCCATTCTCTTAAAGTACCAGCAGTCTATGACCCCATCTGGGGCAACAGGAGCCCATCTATAAGGAGCCAGGAGGGGAAGCTCCAGAGGAAAACTGCTGGCTGCTAAAATCACAGCAGTACCAGGACAACTGATGGGGGTTGATTTGCCTGAAGAGTTACTAGATGCTCTAGCAGACTGTGTAATACTCAGTGGAGATTAACAGTTACAGGAAGAGCATCATCAAGAAGTGCGGAATTATGCAAGACAAGTAGCACACAGGCGCCAAAATTGTTGGGGGACCTCCCGAAGCAGGTGAAAGACCTGCATGAGGAAGCCAAGGCTATAGGCCTGATCAAGGTGCCAAGCACCTCTAAAACCCACTATCAACAGCGGCAGCACCCCTACACACCCACCAGACATCGGTACTATGGAAGACCATTTGGTGGTGAAAGCTCGAAGGCCGGCCCACCTGCACAGCGGTCTTTCAGACCATGGCCCAGCCTGGCCTTCATGGAAAATGCGCCAACCCCACAACGCAGCAACACAATACCAGAAGAAACAAGTGCGGAGACAACCCACACAACACCGGTAACCATGGAGGTAGGTGGGTCTGGTTGTCTTAAAAAACATTGCATGTCCGATTCATCAAAAGTTGGGGGACGGTTGCACTTGTTTCATCATGTGTGCTGCACTTTTACCTCTGAACATTTACATACTCGGAAAGTATTCAGAATTACAAAATTGAATTTGTATACGAACTACCGTCCCAGTTCAGCATACGCCTAGCAGGAAGTTCATACTTCACAAAAAGAGAGAACAGCAGGCCATGCTGAACTGTTAAGACTAAACACAAAAGGGAATTGAGAAAAACAATCAGAGAATTTCAAGAGTTCGTATCAAAATATATTTATAAAAAAACTAAAAGATGGTGGTTGCCGTATCATTACAGATTTGACCGAACTAAATACTTCCGTTCAGTATGCCCATTTCAAAATAGACACGTTTGTCACACACAGGATCATCGTAAATACCTGAAATTTATCTGGATGGGACAGCTATGGCAGTATGCCTTATCCAATGGGTTGTCATCAGCACCCAGGCTATTACAAATTTATTAAAACCAGCTTTAGCATACTTAAAGAAACATAACCATATCGTCATGGCTTACCTGGATGATATTCTCATTGTAGGTGAAAATTGGAGCTGGCTACATTGGTGGTATCAGCCACAACACAGGGATTTAACGTACATCCAGATAAATCAAAATTGGAACCCTCCACTACCATGGGGTTCACTATTGACTCTGTTCATATGTCTATCACCTTGCCACCAAACAAAGTGACAGACTTGATGGGAGTATGCAAAAGCCTCACTGGCATCAGGGAACCATCCATTCGGCAAGGAGCAAGAGTGATTGGGAAATTGGTGGCTGCGTTCCCAGCAGCACAATTGGACCACTCCATTATTAAAACCTGGAAGAGGGAAATTTTAGCTCTCAAAAATCATGCAGGCCATTTCAATAGGCCTATGCAACTACCAGGGAAAGCAAATCAGAATTAAACTGATGGATAGAAATGCTCAGCATTATTCTAACCCCATCACCCCATTCTATATCCCTAGAGTACATTACAGACTGATGCCAGTGCTAAAGGTTGGGAAGCAACTAATACCACCACAAGTTGTGGTGGCAGATGAGTGCACAAAAATTATTCTGTTTAAAGCACTAGGAATTAATTATCTAGAAATGCTGGTAGCGTTTCATGGACTCAGGGCCTACTGCTCAGATGAGCACCAGTTGCATGTACAGTACAAATTGATACCACAGTGGGGGCCTATATATAATCATATGGGTGAAATAAAGTCGATATCATGTGATGAATTGGCTAATAATATCTGGCACTGGTGTCTGGGAGAGAGATTTGGATCTCAACCGCTTACCTTCCAGGTAAGCTAAATACAGTGGCAGACACCAGGTCACGTAAATTCAACGACAACATTAAATGGATGTTGGATCGGAAATTGTTTGCAGATATTATAGACCGGTATGGGACACCAGATATTGACCTTTTTTCCATCCAGACTAATTCACCAACTACCAACATATGTTGCTTGGGAACCAGACCCAGGGGCAGCAGCGATGGACGATTTCTCGCTGCATTGGGGGGGGGGGGGGGGGGGGGGGGGATTTGTTTTGCTATGCATTTTCCCCTTCTGCCTCATCAGGCGAGTCTTACAATAATTAAACAAGACGCCGCAACGGGTACCATGGTTCCCAACAGTACAAAGATGGTTTCAGAACCCTGCATCTGGATCAACAACGGCCAAGGAGGTTGGCACAATTCCCGTGCGGGAAAGTATCCGTGCCATGACTGTATGAACTTGTTGATTTGCAGTTTACTGAACAGACCATTTCTGGGATACGGACTCTCCGACAGGACGATCAATGCCATCTCAGCGTCGTGCAGGGAGTCCACGAGAGACAGTACCTGACATATGTCAGGAAATGGGAAGTGTTCTGCACCAGGACGAACACTACATATGACTCAGCCACCACACTGAAGTGCTGGAGTTCTGGCCACCTTCATTTCGATGAAGGATTGAGTTACAGTGCCATTATTGTGCAAGGAGTGCCCTATCTAATATCTGGGCAGAGGGAGTGATCACCTGGCTATAGGATCACACCCACTAGTACCTAAACGAATGAGGGGTATTTGTACTCTATCCCCCCAGGCCCAGATACACCCATATATGGGACATAGGTAGTACACCATGTTACGAGGATGGACACCAATATCGGGGCTCACTCTGGACAAACTAATATCCTAGATGGGAATGATTATGGCACTTGGATCAGCACAACGGGTCCAGTCCTTACACAAGCTAGTAATAGGACGTCATGTCTGTCACAAATGGCAGATAACCTGCTACATAACAGGGGTACTTAAACAAGACTGACCCGGTTCCTCTGGCCAATATTAGAGTTCTGGCCTATCCTGCACATAGTCGGCCCTGCATAGTGACACATATTTTCCAATATATAGTCACCAAGACACTTATGGGCACGGAGAGAGCTTTCTCATTAGCCATAAATGCCCTCACCTAAGGTCACAATGCAAACCATATCCAGATGGTTAGGGTGGTATTACGTGCAGTGGTGGATACTAATGTTTCAAATCTCACTCCAACAGGGCTGCATCTACATCGGACGCTAGGATGATGGGAGTTCCTATGGACCACATCCTTGCCACAGCGGGGTGGAGCAATGAACGCATTCAATGCTTTATAATAAATCCGTGGCCGATCCTGAGACGTTTGCAGGGAAAAATTAAGTTCTGTAAAATAAATTACCCAATGTGGGGCATATTATTTTAGGTATGAATAATACCTTTATTGTTTTTTCAGCACAGTGTCGTGTGGTGAAATACGTTCATCCTCCTTCCCAGAATGGCAGTGTGTGTGAGCATGGTCTTGTTCCAGGGCATGAAATCAGAGCTTTGAAATCTTCACGTAGTCACTCATGTGACTCCGAAGTAAAAATAGTAAGATTAAATGAGAACTTACCAGTTTGAAGTTTGATCTTTATTTTATGAGGAGTTACGATGAGGGATTACGTGCCCTCCGCTCCCAAAACCCTCTATTATAAAGTTCAACTGGTATGGAAGTTCTCTCTTATCTTACTATATTAGTCTACTCTGGTATCTGTGATTTCACACCACTGCTTTGAAGAATGTCGCGCATGCGTGCTGGCGGGGTCTTCACGTAATCCCTCATCGTAACTCCTCATAAAATAAAGATCAAACTTCAAACTGGTAAATTCTCATTTAATCTTACTATTTTACTTCGGAGTCACGTGAGTGGCTACGTGAAGAAGGCCGTCAGTCCGCATGCGCGTCATTACGTCTACCAATTATGCAACGACTGACTGGCGGGCGCGTTGCTCCTTCCAGCGGTAAGTTTAAACCTGACGGTAAGTGAGGTTTTGTTTTTACTCTCTCTGCTGGAATCTCTGTTACAGAGATTTTCCTGCTGGACTAATTTGGGGCGAAGTCCGGACAGGCCGCGAAACCGGTCATGGGCGCGGGGAATCCCGGTCTCGGACCACGGATACCGGGACCAGGGGAACCGGCTACAGAGACCGCAGAAGTGCAGGTAGCCGGCGGCCATCGGGCTCGCCACCCAAGTCACTGACAGCAATCAGTGGCTTCCAGACCGGCTGTGTTTCCCAGGAAGGGGGTAAAACCAACAACAAGCCGGCAAGGTCTGTGAAGTCAGGCCAGGAGGGCCCCCACCCCGCCCGACATACAGGGGTCTGCCGCTTCCAGACCGCTGTGGTTCCCCAGGAAGGGGGTAAAACCAACAGCAAGTCAGGTAGGCCTGTGGAGGTCAGGCCAGGAGGGACCCCTCGAACATATAGTGGTCAGCCGCTTCCAGACCGCTGTGGGTCCCCAGGAGGGGGTAAAACCAAAAATAAGTCGGTCAGGCCTGTGGACTAGGGGACTCAGGCCAGGAGGGTTCCCCTCCTTCAATGGGTAGCGTCTGCGGACGTCTAAACCCACATGGAGCACCTGATGGAGAGGTTGCTCCACAATGATACTCCAAAGGAGGGAGTTATCAGCGCGGGTCTCCTCGGGGGGCCGCAGCAGCGGCACCTGTTTCAGGGCTGCACAATGTCTCCCTCTCTGAGGAGGGGAGCATTCGGGGTCAGTTCCTGTCTGACAGAGCAAAAATCCTGATATAGGTCCATAGGAGGGGCCATGTCAGCGCAGGTGTCCTCAGGGGCCTGCGGCAGCACCTGTTTTCAGGGCTGCCTACGAATCTCCCTCTCTGTGGAGGGGAGTGCGAGTGGTCAGTGTGTAACTGACATCAAAATTGAAAGTATGTCCGTGGAACATACTGGAGCACATGCATATGGCATCAAGAGATACTCGCAAACGAAGGTGTTGCTGCCGGAGCAGTTGGTCTCCAGCCGTTGGCAGAATACCCGGAAAGGGCCAGAGTTTCCCTCACACTACAAGTGCCGGCAGTGAACAGCGCTATCAGGGTGACATTGGAGGGCATGAATCCAGGAAATGAAACCAGCCGCCGATTCCTCTCTTCAGGTAAGACTTATCGAACAGGTAAGACCTGGATGAGGAAGCAAAAGCTGTCGGACTAATCAAGGTACCGATGATGAGCAAAGCTTCATCGGTAGGCGACGACACACCCCACGCCTCCATCGGGGTAAGCGGTTCACTGAAGCCGGTGGCAGCTTGAAAGCTGGGCATGGAAATATGGCCAGACTTGTCTTTCGAGGCAGGCTCAGACGCAAGCCGGTCTCAGGGAAAATATGGAATCCACGTACCCTACCAGTCCTACTCTCCAATCAAGGATGGAAAAAGAACCTGCATCAGGGGCCTTTGGGCTTACCATAAGACCACCGGTAACCATGGAGGTAGGTGGGCCTGGTTCTTCCGAAACATGGGGTTGCGGACCATTTACAAGTTGGTAATATTTACACTTGTTTTTTTGTACAAGTGACAATGATAACATGAGATTCAGATCTATTTAAAAAAACTGATGATAACTGTGATTAATTTATACTGCACAACATACAAAGGTTCCAAGCAGGCTTGGAATTTGGGTCAGAGTTTCGAGGCAGGCCCAGTATTATCGCCAGGATGGCCTTTCAGGGCAGGGTGAAAGATGGAGGAAGTCACTTCTACCAGATTTAACTCGTATGTGCAGTATAGACTTTCAGAATAGGAAACTTTGTTACTGTCTAACAATTGATTTCCATAGGATCTTTCTGGCAAGCATCGATCTCAAAGATGCATGCTATTCAGTTCCCATTCACAGGGCTCACGGGAGATATTTGAAATTTATCTGGATGGGGCAATGATAACAGTTAAAGCATTGAAAATGGGCTAACTTCAGTTCCCAGGTTACATAGAAACATAGAAAATAGGTGCAGGAGGAGGCCATTCAGCCCTTCGAGCCAGCACCGCCATTCATTGTGATCATGGCTGATCGTCCCAAATCAATAACCTTTCTCCCCATATCCCTTGATTCCACTTCTCCCCATATCCCATAGACATAGAAATTAGGTGCAGGAGCAGGCCATTCGGCCCTTCGAGCCTGCACCGCCATTCAATATGATCATGGCTGATCATCCAACTCAGTATCCAGTACCTGCCTTCTCTCCATACCCCCTGATCCCTTCAGCCACAAGGGCCACATCCAACTCCCTCTTAAATATGGCCAACAAACTGGCCTCAACTACCTTCTGTGGCAGAGAATTCCACAGATTCACCACTCTCTGTGTGAAAAACTATTTTCTCATCTCAGTCCTAAAAGACTTCCCCCTTATCCTTAAACAGTGACCCCTTGTCCTGGACTTCCCCAACATCAGGAACAATCTTCCTGCATCTAGCCTGTCCAACCCCTTAAGAATTTTGTAAGTCTCTATGAGATCACCCCTCAATCTTCTAAATACCAGCGAGTACAAGCCGAGTCTATCCAGTCTTTCTTCATATGGAAGTCCTGCCATCCCAGGAATCAGTCTGGTGAACCTTCTCTGTACTCACTATATGGCAAGAATGTCTTTCCTCAGATTAGGAGACCAAAACTGTACGCAATACTCCAGGTATGGCCTCACCAAGACCCTGTACAACTGCAGTAGAACCTCCCTGCTCTTGTACTCAAATCCTTTTGCTATGATTGCCAACATACCATTCGCTTTCTTCACAGCCTGCTGCACCTGCATGCCTACTTTCAATGACTGGTGTACCATGACACCCAGGTCTCCTTGCATCTCCCCTTTTCGTAATCGGTCACCATTCAAATATTTGTTTTTGCCACCAAAGTGGATAACCTCACATTTATCCACATTATACTGCATCTGCCATGCATTTGCCCACTCACCCAGTCTATCCAAGTCATCCTGCAGCCTCCTGGCATCCTTCTCACATCTAACACTGCCCCCCAGCTTAGTGTCATCCACAAACTTCGAGATATTGCATTTAATTCCCTCGTCCAAATCATTAATGTATATTGTAAATAGCTGGGGTCCCAGCACTGAGCCTTGCGGCACTCCACTAGTTACTGCCTGCTATCCTGAAAAGGACCCGTTCACTCCTACTCTTTGCTTCCTGTCTGCCAGGCATTTCTCTATCCACATCAATACTGAACCACCAATACCGTGTGCTTTAAGTTTGTATACCAATCTCTTGTGTGGGACTTTGTCGAAAGCCTTCTGAAAGTCCAGATATGACACATCCACTGCTTCGCCCTTATCCACTCTACTAGTTACATCCTCAAAAAATTCAGTAAGATTCTCAGACATGATTTACCTTTCGTAAATCTATGCTGACTTTGTCCAATGATTTCACCACTTTCCAAATGCGCTGCTATCCCATCTTTAATAACTGACTCTAGCAGTTTTCCCACTACCGATGTTAGACTAACTGGTCTGTAATTCCCCGTTTTCTCTCTCCCTCCCTTTTTGAAAAGTGGGGTTACATTAGCTACCCTCCAATCCTCAGGAACTACTCCAGAGTCTAAAGAGTTTTGAAAAATTATCACTAAGGCATCTGCTTTTTCTGGGGCTACTTCCTTAAGTACCCTGGGATGCAGCCTATCTAGCCCTGGGATTTATCGACCTTTAATCCATTCAATTTACCTAACACCACTTTCCGACTAACCTGGATTTCACTCAGTTCCTCCATCTCATTTGACCCGCGATCCCCTGCCATTTCCGGCAAATTATTTATGTCTTCCTTAGTGAAGACAGAACCAAAGTAGTTATTCAATTGGTCTGCCATGCCCTTGTTCCCCATGATCAATTCACCCGTTTCTGACTGCAAGGGACCTACATTTGTTTTAACTAATCTTTTGCGCTTCACATATCGATAAAAACGTTTGCAGTCAGTTTTTATGTTTCCTGCCAGTTTTCTTTCATACTCCATTTTCCCTTTCCTAATTAATCCCTTTTCCTCTGTTGGTCTCTGAATTTCTCACAGTCCCCTGGTAGGCTGCTTTTTCTGGCTAATTTGTACGCTTCATCTTTTGCTTTGATACTATCCCTGATTTCCCTTGTTATCCACGGATGCGCTACCTTCCCTGATTTATTCTTTTACCATACTGCGATGAACAATTGTTGCAGTTCATCCATGCAGTCTTTAAATGCTTTCCATTGCATATCCACCGTCAACGCTTCAAGAAACAATTGCCAGTCCATCTTGGCCAATTCACTTCTCATACCCTCGAAGTTACCTTTCTTTAAATTCAGGACCCGTGTTTCTGAATTAACAATGTCACTCTCCATCCTAATGAAGAACTCAACCATATTATGGTCACTCTTGCCCAAGGGGCCACGTACAACAAGGTTGCTAACTAAACCTTCCTCATTACTCAATACCAAGTCTAGAATAGCCTGCTCTCTCGTTGGTTCCTCTACATGTTGGTTTAGAAAACTATCCCGCATACATTCCAAGAAATCTTCTTTCTCAGCACCCCTGCCAATATGATTCACCCAATCTATATGTAGATTGAAGTCACCCATTATAACGGTTTTACCTTCGTTGCACGCATTTCTAATTTCCTGTTTGATGCCATCCCCAACTGCACTACTACTGTTAGGTGGCCTGTATACAACACCCACTAGCGTTTTCTGCTCCTTAGTGTTTCGCAGCTCCACCCATATTGATTCCACATCCTCCAAGCTAATGTCATTCCTTTCTATTGCGTTAATCTTCTCTCTAACCAGCAATGCTACCCCACCTCCTTTTCCTCTCTGTCTATCCCTCCTGAATATTGAATATCCCTGGATGTTCAGCTCCCAGTTTTGGTCACCCTGGAGCCATGTCTCCGTGATCCCAACTATATCATAATTATTAATAGCTACAGTGGCTTGCAAAAATATTCATACCCCTTGAACTTTTCCACATTTTGTCATGTTACAAGCACAAACATAAATGTATTTTATTGGGATTTTATGTGATAGACCAACACAAAGCGGTGCATAACTTATGAAGTGGAAGGAAAATGATACATGGTTTCCACATTTTATTACAAATAACAAACTGAAAAGTGAGGCGTGCAAAAGTATTCAGCCCCCCCTGAGTCAATACTTTGTAGAACCACCTTTCGCTGCAATTGCAGCTGCAAGTCTTTTGGGGTATGTCTCTACCAGCTTTGCACATCTAGAGACTGAAATTTTTGCCCATTTTTCTTTGCAAAATAGCTCAAGCTCAGTCAGATTGGATGGAGAGCGTCTGTGAACAGCAATTTTCAAGTCTTGCCAGAGATTCTCAATTGGATTTAGGTCTGGACTTTGACTGGGCCATTCTAACACATGAATATGCTTTGATCTAAACCATTCCATTGTAGCTCTGGCAGTATGTTTAGGGTCGTTGTCCTGCTGGAAGGTGAACCTCCACCCCAGTCTCAAGTCTTTTGCAGACTCTAACAGGTTTTCTTCCAAGATTACCCTGTATTTGGCTCCATCCATCTTCCCATCAACTCTGACCAGCTTCCCTGTCCCTGCTGAAGAAAAGCATCCCCTCAGCATGATGCTGCCACCACCATGTTTCACAGTGGGGAAGGTGTGTTCGGGGTGATGTGCAGTTAGTTTTCCACCACACATAGCGTTTTGCATTTAGGCCAAAAACTTCAATTTTGGTCTCATCAGACCACAGCACCTTCCTCCACATGTTTGCTGTGTCCCCCACATGGCTTGTGGCAAACTGCAAACGGGACTTCTTATAGCTTTGTTTCAACAATGGCTTTCTTCTTGCCACTCTTCCATAAAGGCCCGATTTGTGGAGTGCACGACTAATAGTTGTCCTGTGGACAGATTCTCCCACCTGAGCTGTGGATCTTTGCAGCTCCTCCAGAGTTACCATGGGCCTCTTGGCTGATACTCTGATCAATGCTCTCCTTGCCCGGCCTGTCAGTTTAGGTGGACGGCCAATGTCTTGGTAGGTTTTGCAGTTGTGCCATACTCTTTCCATTTTCAGATGATGGATTGAACAGTGCTCTGTGAGATGTTCAAAGCTTGGGATATTTTTTTATAACCTAACCCTGCTTTAAACTTCTCCACAACTTTATCCCTGACCTGTCTGGTTTGTTCCTTGGGCTTCATGATGCCCAAGAAACATTGTTTGTTCACTAATGTTCTCTAACAAACCTCTGAGGCCTTCACAAAACAGCTGTATTTATACTGAGATTAGATTACACACCAATGGACTCTATTTACTAATTAGGTGACTTCTGAAGGCAATTGGTTGCACTGGATTTTATTTAGGGGTATCAGAGTAAAGGGGGCTGAATATTTTTGAACGCCACGCTTTTCAGTTTTTTATTTGTAAAAAAAGTTTGAAAACCATGTATCATTTTCCTTCCACTTCACAATTATGCGCCACTTTGTGTTGGTCTATCACATAAAATCCCAATAAAACACATTTACGTTTGTGTTTGTAACTTGACAAAATGTGGAAAAGTTCAAGGGGTGTGAATACTTTTGCAAGCCACTGTATCTGCACATTCAACTCATCCACCTTATTACGAATGGTCCTCGCATTGAGACACAAAGCCTTCAGGCTTGTTTTTACAACCCTCTTGCCCCTTTTACAATTATGTTGAAAAGTGGCCCTTTTAGATTTTTGCCCTGGATTTGTCTGCCTGCCACTTTTCACCTTGCTACCTATTGCTCCTATCCTCATTTTACACCCCTCTGTCTCTCTGCTCACACATTTAAGAAACCCTCCACTTCTTATTCTCCGTTTGTTATTTTTTTCTTCTTTCCCCCCTACGTATTGTACCTGACTGCTTCTTTTCTCTGCCTCCTGCCTCACAAACGGACTACTTGCTTTCTCTATTTGAGTCCCTCCCCCCAACCGATCTAGTTTAAAGTCTTCCCAGTAGCCTTTGCAAATGTCCCCCGTCAAGATATTGGTTCCCACGGGTTCAAGTGCAACCCGTCCTTTTTGTACAGGCCACACCTTCCCCAAACGTGGTCCCAATGATCCAGAAACTTGAATCTCTGCGCTCTGCACCAGTCCTTTAGCCACACATTTATCCTCCATCTTGCTCCATTCCTACTCTCACTGTCGCGTTATTTACCAAATTATTAAAACCGGTGCTTGGGCTGCTCAGAGCTCAAGAACATTTGTTATCGCCTAACTGGATGATGTTTTAAACATTGTAATTTACTAAAATTAACTGTTGCAGCCCCAAACTATATTTTTTAGAAATTGGGGTTTCTTATCCATCCAGTTAAATTTAAATTGATACCAATCAGAACTATTGATTATTGGGATTTACCTTTAACTATCAACTTAACAGTGACTCCGCCCTGGAGCAAGAGATTGGGATTAACGTTGTATTGAAGCAGCCTTTTATTCATCAAGTGAAATTGGCAATATAGTAGCTGCGTGCAAAGAATTAACCTCTCAAGTACCATATAAGTCATTATTAACAGACCTATGCTATTACCAGCTGAAGCTACCAAAGTCACAATGGTGGCAATATTCAGCATTGCTCCAGAAATTTTGGTCAGTAATCTTCAGTAAATACAAACTGATGCTCGTGCTCAAAGTGAGAAATTACGACTGCCATCTCCAGTTACGGAATCGGATATGTTTTGCATGAGTTACCAATTTTTCAGTTATTGGTATCAACTACCTATAAACAATAGGTGCGTTCTATAGGTTGAAGGTTATTGTGCAAATATGCATTATCTGCATGCTCTACTCCAAGTTGATACACTATGGTGGTGGCATATATTAGTCACATGGGTGCAATCAAGTTAACGCATCCTGTGATATTTACCTAACCTCATTTGACGCTATTGTATCATCACGTGAAATCAATGACAACACAGAATGGATGTTGGATCACAAAGTATTTAATGTCATTATAGCTCGATGGAACACCGATTATCGATATGTTTACATCCAGGCTCATTCACCAGTTGCAAAATATGTGGCATACAGTGGCGAGAGATACATTATCGCCACACTGGGGAGGAATGTTCTTTCATGTCTTTCCTCCATTCTGCCTCATCAGTCGGGTCTTGCAATAAATCCAGCAAGATCCCGATTCAGGCTTTTCGAACTGCCTGACTGGCATATGCAGCCATGGTTCCTGCTAATGTTGGGAATAATATAGAACCTTATATGGTTATTCTAAACATAAAACATTGCTGGTTCAGCCTGCGACTCGGGAAACCAGCCTCTGCATGATAAATCAATTAATTGACTTGCAGACTCTGAGACGACTGTTCCTGCAGCTCGGGTTGTCAGCCTGATCCATGTAGTGCTCACTGCAGAGTGCAGGGATAGCACCAAAAAAGGCAGTACATTTCTTCTTCAGGAGATGGGAAGCGTTTTTGTTTAAATACACATTTTACATATAATACAGCATGGATAACTGACGTCTTGGAGTTCATTTTCAAATAGGTCTTTGACTATAATTAAGTTATAGTGCCATTAACTGTGCCAATGTGCCTTCTCATCATATTTGCTGCAGCAAGTCAGACCCACATTGTCGGGTCTCACCCTCTGATATCCAGAATTATATAGGATATCTTTAACACAAGTTCTCCCAGGCCCAGTTACACGGAAGTATGGGACATTGACGTTATGTTAACACTACTTCACCAGGGGGCTCCAGCTACATCCTTATCTTTAGCCGGCTCTCATAAGGTAGTTATCCTCATGGCACTGGTCTCAGTGCAACGGGTCCAGTCACTACATAAATTGCGACTGGACAGGATGGTTACATCTGCTAATAAATATTTTATGTTTATGATTTAATTAACCAGAACAAACCAGGGGCATTAGGTCTCAAACTAGTTTCATGGCATACCCCATGGACCTTCGGTAACGTGTGGTCACACATCTACAACAATATGTCTAGGTCACCTAGAGCCTTAAAGGCTCCAAACCAGCAATGTTTGTTTGTTACAAAAAACCTCATAAGAAGGTTCTACCATCTCCAGGTGGTCAAAACGGGGTTTTGGCTAATGCATGAGTTGATACTAATATTTTCAACTCTCACTCCACCAGGGCTGCTACTACACCAGCTCTAAGGTTATATACGTTCTGCTGGACCACATCCTAGCAGCTGCAGGATGGTCAAACGAACATACTTTCCCAACATTTTATAGTAACCCATTGCCAGACCGGGAGTATTTGCCAACACCATTTTAGATTCTGTTTTATAGTTTCCCCCTGGATGAGAGGGGCCACTATTATTTTCCTTTGATGATTAAAGCATCAGCATTTTTAACAAACTAAGTCATGTCTGACTGCATTAATCTTTTTCACTCATCCATGGTCAATTCATGCAGTGTGTAACACATGGACTCGTTTCCGGCATGAAATCACAGAGCTTTTAAATCTTCACATAGTCACCCACATGACTCCGAAGTAAAATAGTAAGGTGAAACGAGCTTACCAGTTTGAAGTTTGATCTTTATTTTATGAGGAGTTACGACGAGCGATTACGTGCCCACCGCTCCCAACCCTCGTATCATAAAGGTCATCTGGTAGTTCTAATCTTCTCTAATTTTACTATGTTCAGTTCAACTATTGTTATCTGTGATTTCACACCGCTGCTTTGAAGATTGACGTGCATGCGGGCTGACGGCCTTCCTCATGTAATCGCTCATCGTAACTCCTCATAAAATAAAGATCAAACTTCAAACTGGTAAGTTCTCATTTAATCTTACTATTTTTAGCTTGTTGTAAAAACCTGTTTGGTTAGTTACATGCTCTCAGAAAGGAAGTTTGCCATCTTCGGCAGCATGGTGGCACAGCAATAGAGTTGCTACCTGACAGCGCCAGAGACCCGGGTTCGATCCTGACTATGGGTGCTGTCTATACGGAGTTTGTACGTTCTCCCTGTGACTGCGTGGGTTTTCTCCGGGTGCTCCAATTTCCTCCCACATTCCAAAGACGTACAGGTTAGTAGGTTAATTGGCTCTGGTAAATTGTCCCTTGTATGTAGGATAGAATTTGCGTATGGGTGATTGATGATTGCCGTGGGCCGAATGGCCTGCTTCTACGCTGTACCTGTAAACTAAACTAAACTAAAAAGGGAATTGGAATATGCAGAGAGCAACTGGAGGGGTTATTCCACCATTCATTTGCCATCCTATGACATGGAATCTGCTATCTCATGGATTAGCAGTGATACTAGAACTGTCAAATGCTGGGGGGCATAATTTTAAGGTGAGAGGAGCAAAGTTTAAAGGAGATGCGCGGGGCATGTTTTTGTACAGAGAGTGGTTGGTGCTTGGAATGTGCTGCCGGGGGTGGTGGTGGAGGCAGTAACAGTAGTGGTGTTGAAGAGGCTTTCAGATATCCTCATGAATATGCAGGGAATGGAGGGATATGGATCACATTCAGGCAGGGGGCATTAGTTTCTGGCATTGTGTGCCAAAGGGCCAAAGGGCCTCCTCCTGTTCTATGTTCAATGTTCTATGAAGCCAAGGGTAGAAAGACTTTATTAAAATAAATAGAATGGAAACAATCCCTTCGGCCCATCGAATCCACGCAGATCAATGATCACCCCTCACACTAACACTATCCAACTAACAAGGAACAATTTACAATTTTGTTTCCAAGACAATCAACAGTCTGAAGAAGGGTCTCGACCCGAAACGTCACCTATCTCCTTCGCTCCTTAGATGCTGCTGCACCCGCTGAGTTTCTCCAGCCTTTTGTGTACCCTCGATTCTCCAGCATCTGCAGTTCCTTCTTTAACACAACCTACAAACCTGTACATCTTTGGAGTGTGGGAGGAAAGCCACATGATCTAAGCTCCTGAACGGACAGAACCTGTGGTCATGATCGAACCCAGGTCTCAGGCGCTGTAAGGCTCTGCCGCTGCAACACCGTGCCGCCCCAAAGGGTTAGAGGAAAGTTTCGAAGAAGAATGTTTAAACTGAAACATTAATTCCATTTATCTTTCCATGGCTAATGCCTGATCTGCTGCTTGCTTACAGCATTTTCTGCTCTTAAAATTTTAGAGAGGTTTCCGAAATGACTGATGATATAAAGATGGGACTATGAAGTGACCCATAAAGGAAATGTTTTTCAATAAGTTTCTTTCTTGGTTTGTGAGAGCCTGTCATTATACCCTTGAAAGGATTGCTAGTTAGATGACTCAGGGCTCAGCAAAATAATCATCCTACCACAACTAGAGAGCAGTCCTAAACTACTATCTACCTCATTGGTGGCCCTCAGACTACCTTTCATCGGACTTTACTGGCTCTACCTTGCACTAAATGTTATTCCGTTATCATGTATCTATATACGGGTGGCACGGTGGCGCAGCGGTAGAGTTGCTGCTTCACAGCCCTTACAGCACCGAAGACACGGCTTTGATACCGACTACAGGTGCTGTCTGTACGGAGCTTGTACGTTCTCCCCGTGACCTGCGGAGATTTTCTCCAAGATCATCCGTTTCCTCCCACCCTCCAAAGACGTACAGGTATTTAGGTAAATTGGCTTGGTAAATGTAAAAATTGTCCCTGGTGTGAGTTAATGTGCGGGAATCGCTGGCCGGCACGGACCTGGTGGGCCAAAGGGCCTGTTTTCACGCTGTATCTCCAAACTGTAAATGGCTCGATTGTAATCATGTTTTGTTTTTCCACTGGCTGGTTAGCACGCAACAAAAGCTTTTCACTGTACCTTGGGTATACATGACAATAAACTGAACTGTAGTGTATTGGCTGCTGAAAATCTACTTGGGTCTTGGACAAGCAGCAGAAATGCACATTTTTAATCTGGCAATTGCTCACAGTGAATCAGGTGGGTGGATTTCCATCACCATTTGCCCTTTAAGCTTGATGGAAGAAATAAATGTAGAGCAGCAATATCAACGGCAGTGTTAATGGAAGTTCCCAGCATTTTTAATGCATTTCATCTCATGGATCCTGCGACTGTAAAATTAAACGGACTGCTCTCTATGGCAGTGTTAGGATCGGTGCACATTGACAATCTCCAGTGTTACCACTTTCACGGACTATAATTAAACTGTCAGGGATGCTGCAGATAACCCGTTCAGGTATAACTTCCCTGTCCTTTCTTGATTTGTGCACAATATTCACCAATTACATTCTCTCTCAATTTCCCTCGAATCTCCCATATTTACGTCAGACTCACAGCACAGGTTCCCGATGGACTCGCCTCAGTATATATCTCTTCACCATTTCCAGTGGGCACCAGAATCTCCCCAGCATGGTGGTGAATCTATGGAATTCAGTCCCACAGAAGGCTGTGGAGGCCAAGTCAATGGATATTTTTAAGGCAGAGATGGATAGTTTCTGGATTAGTACAGGTGTCAGGGGTAATGGGGAGAAGGCAGGAGAATGAGGTTAGGACGCTGAGGTAGATCAGCCATGATTGAATGGTGGAGTAGACTCGATCGGCCGATTGGCCTAATTCTGCTCCAAAAGTAATGAAGTGATGGACTTATGAGCAACCTCCAGATGGGCCATCCATCATAAATAAACCCATTTGGGTAGTGTCAGGAGGAAGTTTGTCCATGGCCAGTGTCGCAGCCAAATTTCATCCAGTCCTTTCTAGACCTTTTCCAATAAGGATAATAAAAGGCTGGCAGGACGGGTGGTGCGGTGGCTCAGCGGTAGAGTTTATGCCTTACAGCACCAGAGTCCTGGGTTCGATCCTGACCACGGGTGCTGTCTGTAAGGAGTTTGCATGTTCTCCCTGTGACCTGCGTGGGTTTTCTCCGGGATCTCCGGTTTCCTCCCTCAACCCAACCACGTGCAGGTTTGTAGGCTAATTGGCTTAGGTAAAATTATAAATTGTCCCTAGTGTGTGCCGTGTACGGGCATCGCTGGTCGTCACGGACTCAGTGGGCCGAAGGGCCTGTTTCTGTGTATCTCTAAACTAAACTAAATTAAAAGGATGGGACCCTGATTAATTCGATCTTGGGAGCGCTAAAGTAATCCACGATAAAGAAAAGCCAACCTAGCAGAAGCTTGAGTTCGTAGAAGGTCGCGGATTAGGAGAAAGAGATAGGAAGAGGCCATTCTACCCCTCGGTCCTGTTCTGTCATTTTAATAATTTGATCTTTATCTTTACTCCATCAATTGTTCTAGTGAATGACCCTTACTTCCTTGCTGAAGTGACAGTTACTAATCTTGCTGTTTTCAATACTTTCAGAATGTTTTCGAGTGTCCAGGAATTATAGACTTTTCCTAAATTATCCAAAGAGCCACTCGGGCAAACAATCATCAGGGCATTAACACCCCAGCACTATATCCTTAAAGTGTTTCATTTTTTGGTTACAAAAAGTACTGGAGACCGGGCAAAATGTCTGTTTAATCGATATATAGAGCCAGAAGGTGGGAACGTGTAATGAAATGTCTGGGATATTCCCAGAAGGATTTCCACTCCGATCTCTCTGTCTGTGGACTCCTGCAGTCACAGCGAGGATCCATGCACGTTTGAGGAACAGCACCACTGAACACATTGCATCCTCTTTGACTCAATATTACACTCTAAAACACCAGGAATATCCAGCTCATTGTTCATTGCTTGTCGCAAGGATTAGTCCCTTCTTCCTCTACTAACTAGCTTCCTCTGCATACAATCCCAAATTCCCAGGGGTTGAGTGATGGGAGAGAGTATAGGACCACAGTGAACAGCCTCAGAATAAAAGGACGTACCTTTAGAAAGGAGATGAGAATTAAAGACCAGTTAGCCTGACTTTGGTGGTGGGAAAGATGCTGGAGTCAATTATTAAAGAGGTAATATTGGGGCATTTGGATAGCAGTAAAAAGATTAGTCCAAGTCAACATGGATTTATGAAAGGGAAATCATGCTTCAAGTAAAATGGGTGAAGGGGTGCCAGTGGATGTAGTGTATCTAGACTTTCAGAAAGCCTTTGATTAGATCCCGCACGGGAGATTGGTGACTAAAATTAGAGCACGTGGTATTGGGGGTAGGGTGTTGACATGGGTAGAAAATTGGTTGGCAGACCGGAAGCAAAGAGTAGGAGTGAACGGGTCCTTTTCAGAATGGCAGGCAGTGGCGGGTGGAGTGCCGCAAGGCTCGGTGTTGGGGCCGCAACTGTTTACCATATATATTAATGATTTGGAAGAAGGAATTAGGAGCAACACTAGCAAGTTTGCGGATTACACAAAGCTGGGTGGCAGCGTGAACTGTGAAGACGATGTTAGCAGGTTGCATGGGGACCTCGAGAGGTTAAGTGAGTGGACAGATGTGTGGAAGATGCAGTATAATATAGAAAAATGTGAGGTATCCACTTTGGTGGCAAAAACAAGGGGGAAGATTAATATCTCAATGGGGTTAGGTTAGGTAAGGGGGAGGTACAGCGGGACCTGGGTGTCCTTGTACACCGGTCACTGAAAGTTGGCGTGCAGGTACAGCAGGCAGTGAAGAAAGCTAATGGAATGTTGGCCTTCATGACAAGAGGATTTCAGTATAGGAGTAAAGAAGTTCTTCTGCAGTTGTACAGGACTCTAGTGAGACCACATCTGGAGTATTGTGTACAGTTTTGGTCTCCTAATTTGAAGAAGGACATCCTTGTGATTGAGGCAGTGTAGCGTACGTTCACGCGATTGATCCCTGGGATGGCGGGACTGTCATGTGAGGAAAGATTGTAAAGACTAGGCTTGTACTCACTGGAGTTTAGAAGGATGAGGGCAGATCTTATAGAAACATATAAAATTATAAATGGATTGGACAAGCTAGATGCAGGAAACATTTTCCCAGTGTTGGGCGAGTCCAGAACCAGGGGCCACAGTCTTAGAATAAAGGAGAGGTAATTTAAGACTGAGGTGAGAAAAAACATTTTTACCCAGAGAGTTGTGAATTTATGGAATTCCTGCCACAGAGAGCAGTGGAGGCCAAATCACAGGATGTATTTAAGAGAGAGTTGGATGGAGCTCTAAGGGCTAGTGGAATCAAGGGATATGGGGAGAAGGCAGGCACGGGTTATTGATAGCGGATGACAAGCCATGATCACAATTAATGGCCTCCTCCTGCACCTATTTTCGATGTTTCTATGAGGAGGGATTTCTTTAGTCAGAGGGTGGTGAATCTGTGGAATTCTTTGCCACAGACAGAGGTGGAGGCCGTCAATGAATACTTATATGGCGAAGATTGACAGATTCTTGATCAATACGGGTGTCAGGGGATATGGGGAGAAGGCAGCAGAATAGGGTTTAGAGGAAGAGATAGATCAGCCATGATTGAATGGCAGAGCAAACAGTAGAGAGTCCGAATGGTCTCATTTTGCTCCTATAACATATGAGCTTATGAACTGGTTCTGTTGCCTCAGCAGATGGAGAGTTTGAGACTAGTACATTTTGTCTTGGACTACGTGAATACCCCCCCCCCCCCCCCCCCCCCCCCACTCTCCATGGAAAACTGTTCAGAATGTCAATTGTTAATCATACAACTGAAGCGGAAATGTGTTAAGAGTTTATTGGACCAATCATGTTCATGCCAGGCATGAATTTCTGCAGTGAAGTGTGAAGTCACAATCTCCTGAATCAGCAAAACTGCAGCCAAATGAGCCAGGTACTGGGAAACGATGGAAGGAACGATTCAGAAACATTAACATCAACCCAGGATTTACCAAACAATTGCATATCTCCTTTGGCCTAGATCGGTCTTGATCTCCGAGACTTTAGACTTGAATGTTGCAAGATGGTGACTTTGCGCGCGGCCCCAGAACAGAAGAGGAGCTACTGTTATTCACTGCAATTGAACCATCTCTTACGTGTGCATGAGTGTACTCTAGGTGGGATTTGACTGGACAACATGCAAAACAAAGCTTTGCACTGTGTCTCAGTGCATGTGACAAACTAGACTAAACAAGAGATCATCCAGGAATATAACCCAACGCCTGGGCAGCAGGGTGGAGCAGCGGTAGAGTTGCCGTTTTGCAGCAGGTTCGATCCTACCTACTGGTGCTCTCTGTACGGAGTTTGTACATTCTCGCCGTGACCTGCGTGGGTTTTCCCAGGGTGCTCCAGTTTCCACCAACACTCCAAAGGTTTGTAGATTAATTGGCTTTGGTAAAGATTGTAAAATTGTCCCTGGTTTGTATAATAGTGCTAGTGTATGGGGATCTGCTTGGCGCAGACTTGGGCTGAAGGGCTTGTTTCCGCATTGTATCTCTAAACTAAACTCATTAGTTTAGAGATACAATTAGATTTAAACTAGGAATTTAAATCTGGAAAAAAAATGGTTGAGAGAAATTTTGATATTCCATTTTTCGGTTTTGATAATATTCACTCAAATATTCACAACCAGTCAGCACTCAGTACATTATCATTTATTCCATTTGTATACTAAACATAATATGTGTCTTGAGAATCAAATTATAATTGAAAGCCATAATACTGGAAACAAATATTCAGGTGCATTTTATTTCACAAAAAAAAGCACCTGGAATAAAAATAATGCAGATATTTGCAACAATAACAATAGGAAGAGCTCTCAGGCAGTTTGTGGGTTCATGTGAATTTAGACAAACTGTGCTGGAGTAACTCGATAAGTCAGGCAACATCCCTGAAGAAAAAAGATGTGTAATGTTTCGAATCGGTCCCTTCTTCAGACCCAGGGTTGTCGTCTTGGGCAGGTATAGAGTCATAGTGTCATAAAGTGATACAGCGTGGAAACAGGCCCTTCGGCCCAACTTGCCCACACTGGCCAATGTGTTCCAACCACACTAGTCCCACCTGCCAGCATTTGCTCCATATCCTTACAAACCTGTCCTATCCATGTATCTGTCTAACTGTTTCTTAAATGTTGGGATGGTTCCTGCCTCAATGACCTCGTCTGGCAGCTTGTTCATTGCACTTTTGTATTGAAAAAAAGACCTCTCAAATTCCCATGAAATCTTCTCCCCTTCACCTTAAACCTATGTTCTCTGGGCTTCGATTCACCTACTCTAGGCAAGAGGCTCTGTGCATCTCTTAGGTATGTCCTGAGGAAAAGACGGTGATAGGGTGGATAGGACAGGGGGGGAGGGGGGGAGGGGGGGGGGGGGGGAGTTATTCATCCAGTACTGCCTCCTGAGAGACGCTATCACTGCACTGTCCGATTTATACCTCTTGTTTGACAGTGATTCTGCGGTAATTCCATTGCTATACATCACTGTCACCTCTCGTCGTGGTAGATGCCAGTCACTTGGAGAGACCTCATGACATTATTACTGTTTCTTCGCATCTTCATCAGACGGCCCTGAACCAGAATATCCCTGAGCAAAAGCGTTACGGGATTCAAAACTCATCACAAGTCACCAAATCATTCTGTCTGAGGCAGAGGGATCGGCACCCGATCTCGTTCCACTAAAAGAGGTACTGTATATCTATTTCCCATATCAGAAATTACTTTCAAACCTGATGCGGCCCAGATATCATTAGGGCTACCGTCTGCTGTCACAGGCAGTCATTCGAAGGCCACTTGTGTGAGAGAGATGATGTGTTCCTCTGCCAATTACACCAGGCTAATATAATACTGCATTTCATAATGAGATTTATAACCTTCAGTCACTTGTGCTCTGGAACGGAAATTCCACTTCTTGACACCTGATGTCAGGAAGAATTTCCATTTCAGGCACCGATGGAATTCCAGGCAAATATTGTGCCTAAATTTAGCCCATTGACAAGTGTTTTAATCGCTAAAACTTATTCATGATTCGCTGTACTTAAAATCACCTGTGCAGTGGAATGGAAAAAAAATGTTCTGTCAGGGAATTTAGAAAATGCTTTAGAAGGATCTCATGATGGATTTTTTTAGTTTAGTTGAGTTTAGAGATCAAGTGTGGAAACAGGCTCTAAGGCCCACTGAGTCCGTACTGACCAGCAATCCCCGCACATTAATACTATCCTACACACACTCGGGACAAATTTAGCCCATTGACAAGCGTATTAATCGCTAAAACATATTCACGATTTGCTGTATATAAAATCCCCTGTGTAATAGAACGGAAAAGCAATGTCCTGTAAGGGGAATTTAGAAAATGTTTTAGCAAAATCTCATGATAGATTGTTTTAGTTTAGAGATACAGCACGGTAACAGGCCATTTCGGCCCACCGAGTCCTCACCGGCCACCAATCCCCGCACAATAACGCTATCCTACACACTAAGGACAATTTACATTTATATCACGTCAATTAACCTACAAACCTATTCTTCTTTGGAGTGTGGGAGGAAACCGAAGATCACGGAGAAAACTAATGCGGTCATGGGGAGAACGTACAAACTCCGTACAGACAGCGCCCATAGTCAGGATCGAACCAGGGTCTCTGGTGCTGTAAGTGCAGTAAGGCAGCAACTCTCCCGCTGCGCCACCGTGCCGTCCTTTAGGAGCTCTGAATAATATAGCACGTGTGATTAGTTGGCTTTAGTTTTGCTTAACTTCCAAATTTATGGCGTACAGTGAAGTGGATCATGGAACACTACATCATGGTGGTGCAGCGGTGGAGTTGTTGCCTTGCAGCGCCAGAGAACCGGGTTCGATCCTGACTACAGGCGCTGTCTGTACCGAGTTTGTACATTCTCCCCATGACCGCATGGGTTTTCCTCGGGTGTTCCAGTTTCATCCCAAACTCCAAAGAATTCCAGGTTTGTAGGCTAATTCGGCCTCAGTAAAAATTGTAAATTGTTCCTAGTGTGTAAATTAGTGCTAGTGTACAGGGTGGTCGCTGGTCAGCGCAGATTCAGTAGGCCGAAAGGCCTGTTTCCACGCTGTATCTCCAAACTAAATTAAATAAACTAAACTAAAGCTCCTCCATGGAGATATGCAGAGAATGGGTGTGATGCATTCCACACCAGTAATGCACACCTTTTGTTTGTGGATGGTTGGATTAAGAGATGAATGATCCTTGGATTGTAATGTGGAAAATGCTGTAGGTTATACTTCGAACCAGTCCATGCACCACACCAGGTGACGGTGGGTCCCGAGCCAAAACATCATCTATCCATGTCCTCCAGAGATTCCGCCTGGCCCACTGAGTTACTCCAACACATTGTGTTCCATGCAAGATACCTGCACCTGCAGTTCTTTTCTTCTCATGGAGCTACTACAGGTGCTTCGTATGAAAGTGGTTGATTGAATTTGACTCATTGAAAGATATAAAGGGCATGGTAACAGGCCCTTCAGCCCTCTGAGTCCATTCTGACCATATCACGCATCCACATTAGTTCTATGATATCCTACTTTAGCATCAACTCCCCACACACTAGAGGCATTTCAGAGGCCAATTAACCTAGAAGCCTGTGATGTGGGAGGAAACCAGAGCACCCGGAGAAAATCCACAATTTTTTCTTGCACGATATGGGAATGTTTCCAATCCTGCTGATTTGCCTCCATTTCAGCACGGTGGTATAGTTGGTCGAGCTGCGGCTTCACAGTGCCAGCAACCCGTGTTCGATCCTGACCTCGGGTGCTGTCCGTGTGGAGATTGCATGATCTTGTCTGAGTTTCCTCCAGTTTCTTCCCACATCCCAAAGGCGTGCAGGATTGTAGGTCAAAAGGCCTCTGTAAAATTCTTCCTAGTGTGTAGGGAGTGGATCTGAAATTGGGATAAAATAGAACTGAAATGGGATCTCTCAACCCCATTCTCCTGCCTCCCACACTCCAAAGACGTACAGGTTTGTAGGTTAAATAGTTTGGTATAAATGTAAAATTGTCCCTAGTATGTGTGGAACAGTGTTAATGTGCGGGGATCGCTGGTCGGTGTGGACTCGGTGGGCCGAGGACCAGTTTCCACGCTGTATCACTAAACTAAACTAAGCTAGTGTGAACGGATGATCGATGGTCGGCATGGACCCAGGGGCTGAAGAGCCAGTTTTCCACGTTGTATCTTTCAAACAATCAATCAATTATCTGGCAGAGATGCGGAGTAGCCAATTTCATTCCCACAGCAAGTGCTCCAATTGACAGATCCTGCTTTCACCATGAAATCACCATGCACCTTGTCCTCCTTGCTCAGTGCTTGAAACTATGGATAACCATATGTGTAACCAGACTAAAGCTTCTGGAATAAGGTGCCCATGTGCCTGGCTTCCTCCGTGACTCTTTGGTAATACTAGACATGAGTGGGTGCAAGATACAACACCACCTTTGTAAATTAGTTTACAATGCGGAAACAGGCCCTTCAGCCCACTGAATCCACGCCGACCAGCAAACCTATCCTACAGTAACGCTATCCTGCACACACTAGGGACAATTTACAACGATACCAAGCCAATTACCTACAAACCTGAACGTCTTTGTAGTATGGGAGGAAACCGGATCCACCAGAGAATACCCACGTAGGTCACGGGGAGAACGTACAAACTCCGTACAGACAAGCACCCTTGGTCAGGATTGAAGCCGGGTCTCTGGCGCTGTAAGGAAGCAACTCTACCGCTGCGCCACTGTGCCAACCTGCCCTGCATGTTATGCAATTTTCAGTCAATGATCATTTGGATTAACAAATGAAACAAATAGCACAGACATTGTGGGCAGTATGGCCTGACCTTTTACTGTACTGTCCTACATTCCATGACAATTCTGAAGATGATATTTGGTATTTGAATGTGGTAGTGCAGAAGAGTTTGCTTTTGTTAGAACATTAGAACATAAGGAGTTGTACAGCACCGATAAAGGTCCCTTGACCCAACACATCCATGAGAACAAAGATGTCTCATCCAAGACTGCCATTTGCTCGCATTTTGCCCCTATCCTGAAACCTTTCCTATCCATGTTCCTGTCCAAATGTCTGATGCAATGAGAATAGATAGGGCTTTATATCATGACTGATCTTTCCAATCTCAGTGCCACTTTAGTGCTTTACCTCCATATTCCTTGATTCACAAGATCTAATTTTGTTGTTTTCCTGTCATGAACATACTTGAGTAGAGATTTCCACTGATTCAAGGCTCTATGGAAATAGAAAAGTTTAATTTAGTTTAGTTTAGAGATACAACGTGGTAACAGGACCTTTGACCCTGCAAGTCCCCACCGACCAACGATCACCCATACACTAGTTCTATCGTACACACTAGGGACACACTAGGGCAATTTACAATTAACCTACAAACCTGCATATCTTTGGGATGTGGGAGGAAACCTATGCGGTCACAGGGTGAATGTGCAAACTCCGAACAGGTAGTGCCTGAAGTCAGGATCGAACCTGGGTCTCTGGTGCTGTGAGGCAGCAGCTCTACCCGCTGCGCTTTGTCACTCTTTTCTGAATGGCCAGCCCTTACTCTGATACCGTAACCCCTGATTTCCAACGAGCTTGTCAGGGGAATGATTAGCTCTGCCACAATCCAGTCAAGTGGATGAAAATCTTGTACATTTCTATGAGATCAACTCTCTTTATTCTGAGCATTAGTCTGTCCAATCTCTTGACGTACGATAAACCTGCCATCCCAAGAAACAATCAGCTGAATCTTTGTTGCAATCCCCCTATCACTCATCCTTAGGTAGAAAGACCAGCGCTATAAACAATATGTTGAAATGTGATCTCTCCCCAAAGTGCAGTAGGACATATACACTCTTGCACTCAAATCCTCCAGCAATAACTGCTTTCTGAACCTTTATATTAACTTCCAGTGATTTGTGCAACAGGTCCCGCAGAACACTGACAACTTTCAATCCCTCAAAATTAAAAATAAACCTTCTAGTCTTCTAGTTTTCTGCCGTGTAACAACCTTACATTTATTCCTGTGCAGGAGAGAACAGTAGATGCTGGTCCAAACTGAAGATAGACACAAAAAGCTGGAGTACTCAGCGGGACAGGCAGCATCTCTGGATGGAAAGAATGGTTGAGGTTCCAGTCGAGACCTGTCTCCTGACTCTCAGTCTGAAGAAGGCCCTCAACCGAAACAGAGAGCCTCGTGCTGTCCAGTCAGCGGAAAGACAATACATGATTACAATCGAGCCGTCCTCACTGTACAGATACAGGATAAAGGGAATAACGTTTAGTGCAATACAAAGTCCAGCAAACTCTGATAAATGGTACTCCGAGGGTCTCCAGTGAGGTAGATGATAGGTCAGGACTGCTCTCTGGTTCAGTTGCCTGATAACAGCTGGGAAGAAGCTGTCCCTGAATCTGAAGGTGTGCGTTTTCTCACTCCTCTACCTCCTGCCTGGTGAGAGAGGGGAGAAGAGGAAGGGTGAGACTCGCCCTTGGTTATGCTGGTGGCCTTGCCGAGGCAGCGTGACATGTGGATGGAGTCAACAGAGACCCTTCGGCCCACCGAGTCCACACCGACTATTGTTCACCCGTTCACACAAGTTATATGTTATCCTGCTTTCACATCCATTCCCTTCCATCCACACACTTGGGGATTTTCACAGAAGCCAATTTAATTTACAAGTCTGTACATCTTTGGGATGTGGATGGAAACCGGAGCACCCGCAGGAAACTCAAACTCCACATGGACTTCATCAGTGGTCAAGATTGAACCTTGGTCTCAGGGGCTGTGAGGCAGCAGCTCTACTAGCTGCGCCCTGGTGCTGCCCTAAACACAACACAAGAGCAGACCTGGGGTTTTGTCTATCAGAAGGATTTTTAAACAACACTCTGGCACTTTAGCTGCCATTGTTTACAAAACATAATTCCAGATTATCATTCTAAATTAAGTCCCAGAGCTGCCATGGTGGGATTGGAACCCAGGACTTTAGACTGTTTGTCCAGCCCTCTGGAGTACCCATTCAGTAACTTAGCCTTTGCACACCTACCCCACCTATTTCTACTCTCTGTATTCCATTTTTTAATGTGAGAGGGGCATGATTTAATAGGAACATGAGGGGCAACGTGTTGGGTATATGGAACAAGTTACCAGAGGACGTAGTTGAGGCAGGTACTATAGCAGCATTGAAAAAACACTTAGTCCAGGTGCATGGATAAGAAAGTGCCAAACGCAGGCAAATGGGACAAGCTCAGATGGGGCGTCTTGGCCAGCATGGACAAGGTGGGTCGAAGGTCCTGTTTTCATGCTGTACAGAAACATGACTATGAGTAGGGTGGCACATTGGTGCAGAGGTAGAGTTGCTGCCTTACAGTGCCAGAGGCCTGGGTTCGATCCTGACTACGGGTGCTGTCTGTACGAAGTTTGTACGTTCTCCCTGTGACTGTGTGGGTTTTCTCCGGGTGCTCTGGATTTTCCCCACACTACAAAGTCATGTGGATATGTTGGTTAATTGTCTGAGATAAAATTGTAAATTGTCCCTAGCGTTTAGGATAGTGCTAGTGTGTGGGGATCGCTGGTCGGCATGGACTCGGTGGGCCGAAGGACCTGTTTCCGCGCTGTATCTCTAAAGTCTAAAGTCTAGTGGCTCTAAGCAATCTTCAGTTTGTACGAGTGCTGTGTGTTGTCCGTGATTAAGGTGAGGTTGGCATCCGTTACGTCCTTAAGGCACAGTCACTTCAGTTACATTTCAGGAAGCACTGTCGTGGTGGCACTAATAGAATGAGAGCACTAGGTCATATCTCCAACTCTCAGCCAACAGGCGCTGAGATGGGAGTGAACGAGGGCAAGCAAACAATCATCTTCAAGTGAAAATGAGTCAGATGCTGTGATAACTTACTCTCAGGAATGCAATGACCTTTCAAACCAATCTTAGGCTGTTGTGATATAATCAGAACCCTCTCGGCTTGCTACATTTAGTAACATGGCCACATGCATGTTTTATTCAATGCTTTCTTCCCCTGATTTTCCAGATGACGTGATTATAACTGTGATGTTGCAATCATATTTTATCCTGAAATAACACTCATTTATTTTTAAAAATTGCACATTATATAATAATGTCAGTTTTTGTTTCAGTCAGTGCAGGTCATAAAGTTAGTCTGGACATCTCAGAAATAGACCCAAAAAGCTGGAGTAGCTCAGCGGGTCAGGCAGCATCTCTGGAAAACGTTTTGGGTCAAATTACCCGATGAACAAATACCAGAATTAAACTGTTAGGAAATTAAATTATGAGTTCAACCTGCTTAAACTAATCTTGTAAATCTCCTTACAGGAAATTCATGGTTGATCTGACTTTGAGGTTTGAGGTTTAGAAAATGAAATGAATATTATAAGTATAGGGCATTTCTTCCTCTTAATCAAAATATAATAAACACCCACAATGTTATAAATGAAATGTGCAGCTATTCCGTATGCCTGGGTGAGCGAAGAAGGGTCTCGACCTGAAACATCACTCATTTCTTCTCTTCAGAGATGCTGCCTGTCCCGCTGAGTTACTCCAGCTTTTTGTGTCTATTTTAGGATTAAACCAGCATCTGCAGTTCCTTCCTACACAATTAGAAGATCAATCAGTGAGCACAATGCAAAGGCCAATTGAAATCTACGATACTCCTGCTCTCAAAAGGCAATGAAATGGATAGTTTCTGCCAAGACTGAGGCATATGAAGATACAAGATACCAGATACAAGATACATTTATTTGTCACATGTACCAATTGGTACAGTGAAATGTGTGGTCACCATACAGCCATAGGAATAAAAAAAAGAACACAACACACAATAGACTCCAACATAAAACATCCCCACACAGCAGAATCAAAGTTTCCCACTGTGAGGGAAGGCACATTAAGTTCATTCATCTTCATCTGATGATTTTTGATGTATACCCGTGGTCGGGGCCTCCTGAGCCCTCTGCAGTCGCCGCTACGGGTGTCCCGATGTTTAGGCCGGGATGATGGAACTCCAATGTCAGACCGGGAAAACAACCTCAGCGGCTTGGAGCTCCGAATCGGCCACTTCCTACCGGAGTACGCAGCTCCAGAAGTCCACAGAGCAGAGACCCACGCCGGTGGCCCCCGGCAAAAGGGATCCCAGGACTCCACAACGCCGAAGTCAGCACCGCCCGCGCTGGAACCCCCACGAACCACAACTCCGCGATATTGAAGCAGCAGGCCCAGCACTCCGGAGCTTCAAACGGCGATCTGGGTAGGCATCGTCTCGCTCTGCGATGGATCCAGCGCTGCGCCGCCACTGCTGAAGCTCTGGTCCGGTCCCCGGTCCCCGGGAGTAAAGGCCACGCCAATCCAGTTGGTAGGCCGCGTGGAGGGGGACGAGGACTCGACTCGGAGAATAGTCGCATCCTCGCCAGGAAGTGACTGGGAAACAGTTTCCCCCTTACCCCACCCCCCTCCCCCACATAGACTGAAGAAACCTCCAAAACAAACTGTTAAGACAGACTAAAATAAAAAATAGTTAGAAAAAACAGACTGAAGGCAGAGGCTGCCATCAATGCAGCGCCCCTAGTGGTTCAATGGAGCGCAAGGAACTGCGGATGCTGGAATCTTGAGCAAAACATAAAGTGCTGGAGGAACTCAGTGGACATGGACAGTCAGATTGGGACTCTTCTTCAATCTGGAGAATGGTGAATGATCTCATGTTTTTCCAGATTACACTCCATCTACCACAGAACATAAACAGTACAGCACAAAAAAGGATACATTGACGACTGCATTGGTGCTACCTCCTGCACCCATGCAGAACTCATGGATCATTACCTTCACCACCAATTTCCACCCTGCACTCAAATTCACTTGGACCATCTCCAACAACTCCCTGCTCTTTCTTGATCTCACTGCCTACATTACAGGAAATGGACTATTGACTGACGTCTATTACAAACCCACTGCTCCCCCTCCCCTTGCTCGTAACAGTCAGTCCCTCAAGTCCTCACTTTTCATCCCATCAGCTGTCGCATACAACACAAAAGCTGAGTTACTCCAGCTTTTTTGCATTTATCTTCGGTTTAAGCCAGCATCTGCAGTTCCTTCCTACACAAAAATGGGCCCTTTGGCCCACAAAGTCCGTGTCGAACATGATGTCAAGACAAACGTCAACTTGCACATAATCCTTAACCCTCCATTCCCTGAATATCCACGTACCTATTTAAACCCCCCTTAAATGCTACTATTGTATCTGCCTCACCTCCCAGGAAACAAGGACAGAGGAGCAGCACATGGAGGTAGGTGGGTCTGGTTGCCTCAGGAACATTGCATGTTTAAATTCTTCACGGATTGGGAGACGGTTGCACTGGTTTCGGGATGCATGGAGTTATAGAACTTCTGATCCTTTCATACTGCAAAGGTATTCAAGGTAAAAAATAGAATTTGTTCCCCTTCCCCTTCCTGTTCAGCATGCACATATTGAACATATTGAAAATTTGTACTTTCACAGAAAGAAAAGACAGAAGGTCATGCTGAACTCTTAAGGCTATATATGAAATGGGTAATTGAGAAAACCAAAAGTGTTTCATGAGTTTGTATCAAACATTTTCACTAAAAGTAAAAAAGACGGCGGATGCCGCATCATTATTCATTTGACACAACTGAATATTTCGTGCAGTATGCCCACTTCAAAATGGAAACCTTTGTTACTGCCAAACAACTAGTTTCCAAGAGATACTTCATGGCTTGCATCGATCTCAAAGATGCATACTATTCAGTACCAATATACAAAGATCATCGCAGATATTTGAAATTTGCCTGGATGGGGCAGCTCTGGCAGTATAAAAGACTGCCTAATGGATTAACATCAGCACCCAGACTGTTTACCAAATTATTGAAACCAGCTTTAGCGTGTCTCAGAAAACAAAAACATATTGTTATGGCATACCTCGATGATATTTTAATTGTGGGAAAAACCTTGGAGTTGGCCAAATTGGCTGTCTCAGCCACTGAACACTTATTTCAAAAACTGGGTTTCATCATCAATCCAGACAAATCCAAATTAATGCCTTCAACCACTATGGACTATTTGGGATTCACGATTGACTCTGTTCATATGTCTGTCACTTTGCCACCGATAAAGCGTCACACTTGATAGAAGCAAGTAACAGCCTTGCTGGCATCAGTAAACCGTCTATTCGGCAAGTAGCCAGGGTAATTGGGAAGCTTGTGGCTGCCTTCCCAGCCACACAATTTGGGCCCTTGCATTACCAAAACCTACAAAGACCAAAAGTTGCAGCACTCAAACACCATGCTGGCCATTTTGACAGGCCAATGCAATTACCAGCAAAAGCAAAATTGGAATTACAAAAGTGGATAGACAATGCTCGACATTGCTCTAATCCCATTACAATCACAAACCCCATGGTAATACTACAAACTGACGCCAGCGCTCAAGGCTGGGGAGCAACTAATACCACCTCCAGTTGTGGGGGTAGATGGAATGCACATGAATTAACTTTACTCCTGGCACTGGGAATTAATCATCTAGAATTGCTGGGAGCATTTCCTGGACTCCGGGCTGACTGTTCGTACATACACCATCTGCATGTACGCTTACAAATTGATAATACCACCGTGGTGGCTTATATCAATCATATGGGTGGAATTAAGTCAATATCTTGTGACAAATTGGTCAATACAATCTGCCACTGGTGCTTAGAAAGGAACATTTGGATATCAGCCACTTACCTTCCGGGTAAGCTAAATATAGTGGTGGACACCAGGTCACGTAAGTTTAATGACAACACCGAATGGATGTTGGACCGCAAAGTGTTTGCCGACATTGTAGATCGGTATGGAACACCAGATATCGTCCTTTTTGCATCCAGACTTAATCACCAAATACCAACATATGTTGCATGGGAACCAGACCCTGGGGCAGTAGCGATGGACACTTTCTCGCTACGCTGGGGGGGATTTATTTTTCTATGCATTTCCCCCCTTCTGCCTCATCAGTCGGGTCTTGCAGAATTTCAACAAGACTCCGCATCGGGTATTCTGGTTATGCCCGACTGGCCTACTCAACCATGGTTCCCTGTGGTACTGGACATGATCTCAGAACCATGCATTCCAATACCCAAACATCCGAGTTTATTGGTACATCCTGTGACAGGGGAGAGTTACCCGTGCCATGACCGGATAAACCTATTGGTTTCCAGAGTTTGAAAAGGCCACTCCTGAATTTTGGACTCTTGGACTGAACAATGAATATCATCACGGCATCATGCAGGGAGTCCACCAGGAGACAATACCTCACTTATGTCAAGAAATGGGAGGTGTTTTGTACCAAGACAAACGCCACATATGACACAGCCACCATTACGGAAGTGCTGGAGTTCCTGGCAAACCTTCATTTTGATGAAGGTTTAAGCTACAGTGCCATCAACTGTGCCAGGAGTGCCCTATCCTCATACCTCGGACAAGGTTTAGATCAACTTGCAGTGGGGTCCCACCCCTTGGTGTCTAAACTAATGAGGGGAATTTTTAACTCAAATCCCCCCAGGCCTAGATATTCCCAGACCTGGAATATTGGCATTGTGCTAACCATGCTCCGAGGGTGGGCACCAGTAACGTCTCTTTCCCTAGCCAAATTGACATACAAAATGGTAATGCTGATGGCACTCGTGACGGTGCAACGGGTCCAGTCCCTACACAAGCTAAGTATGGACGCCATGGTTATAACCAACAATAAGGTAACATTCTTTATTCAGGGGTTACTCAAACAAAACAGACCTGGGTCATCTGGCCGCAAGTTGGATTTCCTGGCCTACCCCGTAGACAGCTGCCTATGCATAGTGACCCACCTTTTACACTACATGGAGGTCACCAAGTGTCTCAGGGGCACGGAAAGGTCTCTGCTTATAAGTCACAAACGTCCTCATCACAGAGTCACTGTGCAAGCCATTTCAAGATGGCTAAGGGTGGTATTGGGTGCAGCGAGGGTGGACACTGATGTTTTTAAATCTCACTCCACCAGGGCTGCATCTACATCAGCGGCAAGGATGATGGAAGTTCCAATGGACCACATCCTTGCAATGGCGGGTTGGGCTAATGAGAAAACCTTTCAGCGGTTCTATTATAAACCCTGAGACATTTGCAGACACAATATTAGGTTCTGTATTATAATTTCCCCGAAGTAGGGGTATTATTATTTGTTATTGTTAAATAAATACCCTCTTGATTTTCAGCACAGTTTCATGTCTGAAATACGTTAACATACTTCCTCCATTTGTCATTATGGCAGTTTGTGAGCATGGACTTGTTCCAGGGCATGAAATCACAGAGCTTTGAAGTCTTCACGTAGTCACTCACGTGACTCCGAAGTAAAATAGTAAGTTTAAAGAGAACTTATCAGTTTGAAGTTTGTTCTTTATTTTATGAGGAGTTACAATGAGGGTTTACGTGCCCTCCGCTCCGAAACCCTCTATTATAAAGGTCAACTGGTATGCTGGTTCTCTTATCTTACTATGGTAGTCAATTCTGTTATCTGTGATTTCACACCGCTGCTTTGAAGAATGTCGCGCATACATGATGGCGGGGTCTTCACGCAATCCCTCATCATAACTCCTCATAAAATAAAGATCAAACTTCAAACTGGTAAGTTCTCATTTAATCTTACTATTTACAATTCTAACAATCCAATTAACCTACAAAACTAAACTTCTTTGGAGTGTGGGAGGAAACCAGAGCACCCGATAAAACCTACCAAGTTATGGGGCAAAACATACAAACTCCATGGAGACGGCACCGGTAGTCTGGACCAAACCCGGGTCTCTGGCTCTGTAAGGCATGAACTTCACTGCTGTGCCTTCATGCCGTATCACCATGAATAAAGTAGTACTCAATTCTAATTCAAGTTCAAGTTCAAGTGAGTTTATTGTCATGTGTCCCTGATAGGACAATGAAATTCTTGCTTTGCATCAGCACACAGAACATAGAAGGCATTAATAATAATAATATTATTTATATATTAAAGTGCAAAGAACAGATAATGGGTTATTAGTTATCAGAGTTTTGTCCGAGCCAGGTTTAATAGTAGCCTGATGGCTGTGGGGAAGTAGCTATTCCTGAACCTGGTTGTTGCAGTCTTCAGGCTCCTGTACCTTCTACCTGAAGGAAGCAGGGATGAGTGTGTGGCCAGGGTGGTGTGGGTCCTTGATGATACTGCCGGCTTTTTGGAGGCAGCGACTGCGGTAAATCCCCTCGATGGAAGAAAGGTCAGAGCTGATGATGGACTGGGCAGTGTTTACTACTTTTTGTATTCTTTTCCTCCCCAGGGCGTTCAAGTTGCCGAACCAAGCCACGATGCAACCGGTCAGCAAGCTCTCTACTGTGCACCTGTAGAAGTTAGAGAGAGTCCTCCTTGACAAACCAACTCTCCGTAATCTTCTTAGGAAGTAGAGGCGCTGGTGAGCTTTCTTGATAATTGCATCAGTGTTCTCAGACCAGGAGAGATCTTCAGAGATGTGCACGCCCAGGAATTTGAAGCTCTTGACCCTTTCAACCATCGACCCATTGATATAAACGGGACTGTGGGTCCCCATCCTACTCCTTCCAAAGTCCACAATCAGTTCCTTAGTTTTGCTGGTGTTGAGCGCCAGGTTATTTTGCTGGCACCATATGGACAGTTGCTCGATCTCTCTTCTGTCGTCCGACTCATCCCCACGGTAGCCGGTCACGGTGGAGTTCGCACCGTGACCGGCTACGCAGTCATGAGTATAGAGAGAGTACAGCAGGGGGCTGAGCACGCAGCCTTGAGGTGCTCCCGTGCTGATTGTTATCGAGTCTGACACATTTCCACCAATACGAACAGACTGTGGTCTGTGAATGAGGAAGTCGAGGATCCAATTGCAGAGGGATGCGCAGAGACCCAGTTCTGCGAGTTTGATAACCAGCTTGGAGGGGATGTTAGTATTAAATGCCGAGCTGTAATCGATGAATAACAGCCTGACATATGAGTTTTTGTTGTCCAAGTGGTCCAGAGCGGAGTGGAAAGCCAGGAGATCGCATCCACCGTTGATCTGTTGTGGCGGTAAGCGAACTGCAGTGGGTCCAGGTTTTTGTCGAGGTAGGAGTTGATTTGTGCCATGATCAACCTCTCGAAGCACTTCATCACCACAGGCGTTAGTACCACAGGTTGATAGTCATTGAGGCACATCACCTTGCTCTTCTTGGGCACTGGTATAATTGATGCCCTTTTAAAGCAGGTGGGAACCTCAGACCTCAGAAGTGAGAGGTTGAAATTGTCCGTAAAAACTCCAGCCAGTTGGTCCGCACAGGTTTTTAGAACACGACCAGGTATACCATCAGGTCCAGGCGCTTTTCGAGGGTTCACCCCTCTGAAGGATTTCCTGACGTCCGCCTCTGTGACTGAGACTGAAATACCATCACAGCGAATGGGGGCTCGGGAAGGCACATCGCTGTTCTCCCTATCAAAGCGTGCGTAAAATGCATTGAGCTCATCAGGGAGTAATGTTTCGCCGACATCCGCGCTGCCTCCTGATTTCGCCTTGTAGGAGGTGATTGCATTCAGGCCCCGCCACAGCTGCCGAGCATCTGTCTCATCCTCCAGCTTGGAGCAGAACTCCCTTTTGGCCTTTTTGATGGCCTTACCAAGGTCGTATCTGGATTTCTTATAGACCAATGTATCATCAGACATGAATGCCCGATGTCTGGTCTTCCGAAGAGTGCGGATCTCAAAGTTGATCCAAGGTTTCTGATTGGGAAACACTCGGAAGGTTTTTGTAGGGATGCAGTCCTCCAAATATTTCTAAATGAAGTCTGTAACTGACTGTGGCGTATTCGTTCAAGTCCATTGCCGAGTTCTTGAACATTGCCCAGTCTACAGACTCCAAACAGTCCTGTAGTTGTTCCTCTGCCCCCCTCCCCCCCCCCCCCCCCCGACCAGCTCTGTACTGTCCTCACCTCTGGGGGTGCGCTCTTTAATTACTGCCTGTAGGCAGGGAGAAGCAGCACCGCGGTATGGTCGGATTTACCGAAGTGAGGGCGAGGGATAGAGCGGTAGGCATTCTTGATGGTGGTGTAGCAGTGGTCGAGGGTGTTTGGTCCTCTGGTGCAGCAGGAGACATGTTGGTGAAAGTTGGGGAGTGATCTCTTCAGGTTTTCCTTATTGAAGTCCCCAGCGATGGTGGTAAATGCCTCGGGGTAAGACGTCTGGTGTTTGTTGACCACGGCGCGCAGCTCCTCCAGTGCCAGACGGACGTCTGCCTGGGGTGGGATGTAGACCGTGATCAGGATGATGTAGGTGAATTCCCTCGGAAGGTAGAAGGGATGGTACTTCACTGCCAGATGTTCGAGGTGTGGAGAGCAGGAGTTGGACAGGACTGCCATGTCTGAGCACCACGCAGAGTTGACCATGAGGCAGCTTGTTAGAAACGGCACCGTTTTCAGCTGTTTTCCTGATCCAGGTGAGTTGATTGAAGTTGTATTTAAGTCTTCTGGGTTCTGGAGCTCCGCAAAAGTCGTCGCAGGCAGGCGCCATTTTTTTCCAATTAATGCCATTCATTCATGGTCATAAAGAGATGCCGCATGGGAAGAGTTCACACCACAATAATTCCATTAACTTATGGTCGCAGAGAGGTACACCATCGAAAGATTTAATACCAAATATCAAACACCCATTTATATCAATCCAGACCCATTCATGTTCCTGTCACATTCAACTCTCCACCTCCCACCCCTATTTCTACCATGTATCTTCACACTGGTTTACAGTGGGCTATAAAGCACATATTTTTCTGACACATCTGTACTAGTCCCACCTGCCTGCGTTTGGCCCATAGCCCTCTAAACCTACTCTATCCATGTACCTGTCTGAATGTTTCTTACACGTTGCGATAGTACCTGCCTCAACTACCTCTTCTGGCAGCTCGTTCCATACACCCACCACCCTTTGTGTAAAAAAGTTACCCTTCAGGTTCCCATTAAATCTTTCCCCCCTCACTTTAAACCTATGTTTAAACCTACGATTCCCTGACTCAGGGCAAGAGACTCTGTGTATTTACTCAATCTATTCCTCTCATGATTTTGTACAGACAGGGAGAATGCGCAAATTCCACACAGAAAGGACTGAAGATCACGAGTGCAGCTGTAAATGTACAGGAGCATAGTGCCGAGCAGAGGCACTGGAGAGAAAAAATTCACTGACTAATCTGGGAGAAAAACATCAGTGGACTCATTCAACCATCGTAAATCAATAGCCTTGATAATATATGATGTGTTACGCTGAGCAAAGCGACCTTTCCTCTAACTCACATTGAAACATCCACTAGCCATTCAGTTTGTTAGCGAGCTTATGCTTTAGTATTACCTTTGCTCTCCTTCATAAAACACACACAAAAGGATGTAAAATATGCATATTGCCAGGATAATATTTGATGTGCACAGATTTCAGATAAAATAAATAAGGGAAAACAATTTTCACAGGGCACATATCAGATGAAAAGAGGCAATGAAAAAAAGTCCAGGAGGGAGATAAGATTTTCTTCTTCAACTGCGATTTACTTAACACTTAACATATGGGCAGCATGGTGATGCAATGGTAGAGCTGTTGTCTTACAGTACCAGAGACCCGGGTTCGATCCTGACTATAGGTGCTGTCTGTATGGAGTTTGTGTGTTCTCCCCGTGGCCTGCGTGGGTTTTCAATAAAATCTTTGGTTTCCAAAGACGTCCAGCTTTGTAGGTTATTTGGTTTGGTATAAATGTAATTTGTCCCCAGAGTGTGTAGTATAGTGTTAGTGCTCAGGGATCGCTGGTCGGTACGGACTTGTTTCCTGTTTCCGTGCTGTATCTCTAAACTGAACTAAACATCCCCACGTACAAAGGACAGAATTTATCGATTGCAACCTTGAATATTATGACTTTAACCCACTACCAGAAACTGAGATATGTTTGTGTAGGTTGGAGTTGGGATAAATACTCTTGCGGTATGTTTCGGTATGAGGTCCTTGCACTAAAAAGCAAACAACAGCAACTTATTGTGTTCATCAGTCTCTATTGCAAACCAGCCCATTGGATCTCACACATGCCCTGCTTAGTATTGGGACTAACCACTGCTGCCTGCCTGATTTTTTTAAATTGTGGAAGAACTACTTTCAGATATCCTGACCTCATGAGCATCTATTTTTTATCAGCACTATGGTGGCGCAGTGGTAGAGTTGCTGCCTTACAGCACCAAAGACGATCCTGACTACGGGTGCTGTCTGTACGAAGTTTGTACGTTCTCCCCGTGACCCTGTGGGTTTTCCCAGGGTGCTCCGGTTTCCTCACACACTCCAAAGATGTACAGGTTTTTGTAGATCGCCTAGCGTCAGTGAAAACTGTAAATTGTCCCTAGTGTGTAGGGGGATTGCTGGTCGACGTGGATTCGGTGGGTCAAAGGGCCTGTTTCCACGCCGTATCTCAAAAGTAAAAAACTAAACTAAACTATTGGATTTTACCAGGGATAAAATCTAGTCAATGTGGTCTCACCCTTATTACAATCTATTTGAAATTGAAACATACTTAGAAGTAAGGAAACAAAGAGGACAAGAGTCCACTGCAGACAATCGAGATCCGGAATTGCTTCAGCCATGTGTACAAGATAATAGTTTTTTGCAGGTATTTCTAATAATCTATACATTGATGCAACACCTTTTGAGAACAAGATATCCTGTTTATAGGACATAGGTTTAGCGCACGGCATGACATGGTGGAGCAGCAGTAGAGTTGCTGCCTTACAGCTCAAGTTCAAGTTCACGTGAGTTTATTGTCATGTGGACAATGAAATTCTTGCTTTGCTTCAGCACACAGAACATAGAAGGCATTTACTACAGAGCAGATCAGTGTGTCCATATACCATGTAGAAATATATACACACATGAATAAATAAATGAATAAAGTGCAAAGAACAGATAATGGGTTATTAGTTATCAGAGTTTTGTCCGAGCCAGGTTTAATAGCCTGATGGCTGTGGGGAAGTAGCTATTCGTAAACCTGGTCGTTGCAATCTTCAGGCTCCTGTACCTTCTACCTGAAGGTAGCAGGGAGATGAGTGTGTGGCCAGGATGGTGTGGGTCCTTAATGATACTGCCAGCCTTTTTGAGGCAGCGACTGCAATAAATCCCCTCGATGGAAGGAAGGTCAGAGCCGATGATGGACTGGGCAGTGTTTACTATTTTTGTAGTCTTTTTCTCCAGGGCGCTCAAGTTGCCGAACAAAGCCACGATGCAACCGGTCAGCAAGCTCTCTACTGTGCACCTGTAGAAGTTAGAGAGAGTCCTCCTTGACAAACCAGCTCTCCGTAATCTTCTCAGGAAGTAGAGGTGCAGTGGTGAGCTTTCATGATAATTGCATCAGTGTTCTCGGACCAGGAAAGATCTTCAGAGATTTGCACGCCCAGGAATTTGAAGCTCTTGACCCTTTCAACCATCGATCCGTTGATATAAACGGGACTGTGGGTCTCCATCCTACTCCTTCCAAAGTCCACAATCAGTTCCTTGGATTTGCTGGTGTTGAGGGCCAGGTTATTGTGCTGGCACCATATGGACAGTTGCTCGATCTGTCTTCTGTACTCCGACTCATGTCCATCAGTGGTGTCATCAACGAACTTGATGATGGAGTTCGCACCGTGACCGGCTACACAGTCATGAGTATAGAGTGAGTACAGCAGGGGAATGAGCACGCAGGCCTTGGGGGGGGCTGAGCACGCAGCATTTGAGCTGCTCCCGTGCTGATTGTTATCGAGTCTGACACATTTCCACCTATACGAACAGACTGTGGTCTGTGAATGAGGAAGTCGAGGATCCAATTGCAGAGGGATGCGCAGAGACCCAGTTCTGCGAGTTTGGTAACCAGCTTGGAGGGGATGATAGCATTAAATGCAAAGCTGTAATTGATGAATAGCAGCCTGACATATGAGTTTTTGTTGTCCAAGTGGTCCAGAGCAGAGTGGAGAGCCAGCGAGATCGCATCCACCGTTAATCTGTTGTGGCAGTAAGCGAACTGCAGTGGGTCCAGGTTTTTGTCGAGGTAGGAGTTGATTTGCGCCATGATCAACCTCTCGAAGCACTTCATCACCACAGGCGTTAGTGCCACAGGTCGATAGTCATTGAGGCACGTCACCTTGCTCTTTTTGGGATCACCGCGTATTATTGATGCCTTTTGAAGCAGGTGGGAACCTCAGACATCAGAAGTGAGAGGTTGAAAATGTCTGTAGAAACTCCAGCTGGTTGGTCCGAACAGGTTATTAGAACACGACCAGGTATACCATCAGGTCCAGGCGCTTTTCGAGGGTTCGCCCCTCTGAAGGATTTTTTTTTTTTCCTGACGTCCACCTCTGTGACTGAGACTGAAATACCATCACAGCGAATGGGGGCTTGGGAAGGCACATCGGTGTTCTCCCTATCAATGCGTGCGTAAAATGCATTGAGCTCATCAGGGAGTGATGTATCGCCGACATTCGAGCTGCCTCCTGATTATGCCTTGTAGGAGGTGATTGCATTCAGTCCCTGCCACAGCTGCCGAACATCTGTCTCATCCTCCAGTTTGGAGCAGAACTCCCTTTTGGCCTTTTTGATGGCCTTACCAAGGTCGTATCTGGATTTCGTATAGACCAATGTATCATCAGACATGAATGCCCGGTGTCTGGTCTTCAGAAGAGTGCGGATCTCAAAGTTGATCCAAGGGACGGCACTTCACCGTTAGATGTTTGAGGTGTGGAGAGCAGGAGTTGGACAGGACTGCCATGTCTGAGCACCACGCAGAGTTGACCATGAGGCAGACGCCCCCTCCTCTCCCTTTCCCAGATGCCAGCATACGGTCCATACGGTGGATGGAGAACCCTTCAGGCTGAACGCTAAATCTGGGGAGCTGGGGGTGAGCCATGTCTCTGTGAAACAGAACACAGAGCATTCCCTCAGCTCCATTTGATAGAGCAGCCTTGCCCTTAAGTCCTCCACTTTATTTTCAAGGGTCTGTACATTGGCCAGTAGGATAGTAGGGAGAGGGGATCGAAGTTCCCTGCGCTTCAGTCTGACCTGAAGTCCTGCCCGCCGGCCACGTTTCCGGACACAACGGAGGCTTCCCCTTTGTTTCCAGGTACTGGGTTTACTGTACCTGCTGTTTCTGCGGACCAGCGCTGGAACGGGGATTTCTTCACAGACAGCGCCAGAGACACGGTTTTGATCCTGACTGCGGGTGCTGTCAGTACAGAGTTTGTACGTTCTCCTCGTGACCTGCGTTGGTTTTCTCCCACACGCCAACATTGTTCAAGTTTTTAAGCTAATTGTCTTGGTTACATGATGTTACACACCTACTGGCCAGTGTGCGTAGGATAGTGCTTGTGTACAGTAATTGCTGGTCAGTGCGGACTCGGTGGGCCGAAGGGCCTATTTCCATGTTGTATCTCTAAACTAAACTAAACTATGAATACTTTTAAAGTTTAGTCAGTGCTGCAGTGAAAGGTTTGAATATAATTGTAAGACGAGGAACTCTATTGTAGATACTTACATGACAAATCTGTGTTGGTGTTGCAATGCTTAACTATGTGGGATCATACAGCATACAGCATGGAAACAAGCCCTTTGTCTCAACACATCCATGTTGACCAACATGCCCCAACGTTAATGTCATTGTTGATTCAAACCTTGGTTAAACCAGGTAAAGAAAACTTTAAAACACACCATAAGGATCAGGTGAGGCACTCAAGGCAATAGTTTATTTAAGTGCATAAAATACAACTTCCGTTGGGAACAGTCAAACTACAGTTGTGTGGGTGTGAATGAAATAAGTGGTGTCACAGTGTCGGAGAGCACAGTAACAGGCCCTTCAGCCCAACTAGTCGATGCCGACCAAGATACCCATGCAAGCCTGACACATTAGCCCACATTTGGTCCATATCTCTGCAAAACCTTCCTATTCAGGTACCTGCGCAAGTGATTTTTAAATGCCCTTATAGTCCTATCGTACTTCCTCTGCATCTTGTTCCATATACCCACCACCCTCTGACTGAAGAAGCTGCCTCTCAGGTTCATGTTTAATCATTCCCCTCTCACCTTATCCTATGTCCTCTGCTTCTTGATTCTCCCACCCTGGAGAAAAGACATTGTTCGTCCACCCTATCAACTATCAATTCCCCTCATGATTTTAGACGATTCAATAAGATTACCCCTAGCTTTCTGCACTTCAAGGAATAAAGTACAAGCCTGCACAATCTCTATAGTTCAGGCCCTCGAATGCTGGCAGCATCATGTATGTGGTGCTCTTGAATGTCCATGTCAAGTCTCCCATATGCATTATCAATTGGATACAAGGAGCTTTCAGAAGCTATATCATAGCTCTGGCCACTCGACCCAAAACGTCACCCATTCTTCAGAAGAAGGGTCTCAACCCGAAACATTACCCATTCCTTCTCTCCAGTGATGCTGCCTGCCCTGCTGAGTTAATCCAGCTTCTTGTGTCTCTCTTCACTTTAAACCAGCTTCTGCAGTTCCTTCTTACACGTGAAACTGATGCAGTTGCAGGAAAGATGTGCAAACTCCGCAACAGACAGCACCTGAGGGCAGAATTGAACCGGGTCAGCTGGAGCTGTGAGACGGCAGCTCTACTAGCTGTGCCATTGTGTCATTCTTGTATAGCTGCACCCTGTCAAGCACTGATGACCAACGTGCATGTAGGCAAGAGTCAAAGTCAAGTGGTTGCTGAAGTCAAACCACCCTGGAGTACAAGAGCACGCAGATGGCACGGTGGCGTAGCGGCAGAGTTGCTGCCTCACAGCACCAGAGACCCCGGCTCGATCCTGACTATGGGTGCTTCTCTGTACGGAGTTTGTACGTTCTCCCTGTGACCTGCGTGGGTTTGCTCCAGGTTTTCCGGTTTCCTCCCACACTGCAAAGACGTGCAGGTTTGTAGGTTAATTGGCTTGGTATAATTGTGAACTGTCCCTAGAGTGTGTGGGATAGCGTTAGTGCGCGGGGTTCGCTGGTCGGCGCGGACTCGGTGGGCCGAAGAGTTGCTGCGCTGTATCTCTAAACTAAACTAAACGAGACTAAACTAAAGTAAACACGACAAATTAGGAGCAACTAGTTGCCCATCTCCCTCAAGCCTTCCCTGCCAGGCAGTAAAATCATGGATGACATATCCTGGTCACCTGTTCCACTTCCCCTTAACCCTCAGTCCCCCACTCGTTTAAATATTTATCTGTTTCCAGCTGAAATATATCTCACACTCCAACCCCCGTCACCTTCAGGGGCTGAGAATTGCAGAGATTCACTTCCTGGCGAGAGGAGACATTTCTACACACCACCATTTTAATTGGGGTAACATTTAAACTCCTTCCACTCAGCCTGACCTTGACTGCACAAAGAAACGTTCCCTATGTTGGTACCTCTGCATCTCTTCGGTTGCAGGGCAAAAAGGATTAACAGCCCATTTTCCATCATTAACTTCGACACTTTCATGAAAAGACATCACAAAAATTCTCTGGAGGTTAATTATTTAGTTGTTTAAAATCACGAAAAACTCGGAATAGAGTGTATTCCCATGGATTTTCCTTATCCTTGAAACAGCTTGAAAGGAGGTTAACAATTCTTCAACTTTCACAGGAGTGCTGGCTTTAAATAAACTATGAATGAATTAACATTTGCTTAGGTGCGAATATAGTCATTAACCTTTAAGAGAGTGTATTATGTGTAAAGCTGTGCACTTCAAAGCACATTATTTCTCCTTTAAATCACTCCTACCTATGGATTGTTCTAAGAAAATGTATGGGTTGGGCAGAGTACAGATTTGAAAGGATGTATAATTAGTTAGCATGCAGGTTAAATCCATCACAGAAATGTTAAAACAAGTTTGAGAAAAATCGTGTGAAAATAAAAAACTTTGGGTGTGCTTACACCATGATAAATGCCTTAGTGACTCAATTTTCCTCAGTATTTTCTAAATCTATAAGTGCTTGGTTGCAATTTCTTGTAAGCTGGCAAAGGGCACATTTTATTTTGGGATAATTTTCATTATTATTTGCACTGCTGAGATAGTTCTGCGTAGCACCGAGCCTATATTTGCTGAATAATTGCTTTCTCCAGCTCTGTAAGGTAATCTCGATGAATCAACCAACCCATCAATCTATCCAGTTTTATGCATCTACCTAATATTCATCCGTCTAAACCACAAATAAAAACATCCATCTAAATAACTATCCATCTAAACATTCTTCAAATGTCAATCCATGTAAATATCAGTCCAACTAATATGTTCCAGTAAAGGGAGTTGATAGGCAAGCAACAGAGAATACGGTAGACAAAAGGAACTGCACGTGCTGGCTTATGAAAGAAAAAATATTGTGTTGGAATAACTCAGCAGTTCAGGCAGCATAAAAGATACTAGAGGATCTTTGGGCAACATCTCTGCAAGACTGAGAAACTGACAAAGAGGGACCCGGAGTGCGGGGGGGAGGGAGGGAGGGGGGGCGAGAACCAAGAGGGACCATTGCTGACTAGGTTGAACACTTTGTAACATCGTCAGCGCCCTATACGTGGCGACTCTTTGCATACTTTGTGTACAGCATGCAAAAGAAAGCATTTCACTGCAACATGTCACGTGATAAAAAAGCATAATTCATTCATTCACATGGACAGGCAACATTTCAGATCGGGACATTTCTACAGGGAATAAGGTGCCAGCTTACTGGGAAATAAGGAGAGGGAGAAAAGGCTAGAAGGGATTTCTCGGCTGGGAAGCAGCATGGACCTGATCGGTTGAATGTCTTCCATCAGTGGTATCATTGGTAAGTAGAGTATTAATCCAACTAAATATCTAGCTATATATTTATTTAATTGGAAACTGTAGATGCTGGAATCTTGAGGAAAACTCAATATCCTGGGGGAACTCAGCAGGTCAGGCAACATCTGGGGGGGAATGGACAGATGATGTTTCGGGTCTGGACCCTGCTTCAGATTGACCTGAAGTCTGAAGAAGGGTTCTGACCTGAAACATCATCAGTCCAGTCCCTCCACAGATGCTGCCTGACCAGCACTTTGGGATTTGCTAGTTATTCAAGTTTCCATCCATCCATCCAAAAGTATTTATATTTATATATACCGGTACCTTAAAATATTAATCCATATATACATTAAAATATTTACCAATCCATTTATTAGCCAAATATTCATCCAAGTTTGCAAAAATCAAGCCAAATATCCATCTAATTATCTATTCATCAAGTAAGATATAAATTCAAATATTTACCAATCCACTATCTCTTCATAAGCCATTTGTCTGGCACAGAAATGAGTTGATTCCATTTCAGTTCCATGGTTCTGATTTGGTTATTGAGAACAATTGGTAGAAGCTCAGACCCTTCCACAGACCAGGCAGGAGGTGCTTAATGGATGGTTCGTGTGGGCGGTGACCCATTCCTTACACAATTTATACTTGGCTTACATCTACTCATTTTGAAGAAACCAGTTATACCAAATACCATTGTGCATATTCCTCCTTCCATTCATGTAATCAGTGGCCAAAAACTCACATGAAGCAGTGAAGATATTACTTTTATTCCAGTAAGCTTTGAAAGAAAGAAATTGCAGTGAGTTGTGGATGTAGCCTTGTCCATCAAACAGGCCAGTCTCCATACCTTTGACTCAATCTACATCTGCCCGAGAAAGCAACCAACATGATCAAAGACCTTCCTACAGGGTCCCAACTTGAAACGTCACCCATTCTTTTTCTCCAGCGATGCTGCCTGATTTGCAGAGTTACCCCATTACTTTGTGTCCATGATTGATAAACCAGCATCTGCAGTTCCTCATCTCTACTAATCAAAGACCTTTGCTATCTCAGTCACTCTTTCTTCTCCTCACTCCCGAAAAAGTGGAAAATACAGAAGCCTGGAAGTGCACACCACCAGACATAGGAACGGCTTCTACCCCTCTGTTATCAGACTTCCGTATCGTTCTTCCATAAGCTAGGATACAGTCCCATTCTCCAACCTACCCCATTGCAGATATAGGACTTTTACACAGGAAGAGCTTTGATATTATGCTATGTTCTGCACATTGCATCTTTCTCTTCACACTATCCATTGTACTTGAGTTTGCTTTCATTGTATCCATGTAAAGTATTATCTGATTTGATTAAAAAGCACACAAACAAAAGCGATTCACTTGACCTTGGTACGTATGCTAATAACACCTCTTTCCTCGACTGAGATGCGACTTTTTCCATGTCGTATCTCCATCTGCACTGCGTGCTAACATTGTGGAGTTGGCAGCCTCTAGTTTGGGACTTCTAGAGCTTCAAAACTGCGGACTTACCATCTCGGAGCGGGTGATCCCTTTGCCAGGGTCGGTCTTTGGTGCTCCAACCTGCGGGAGCTGCAGACTTTAACATCGTGGAGCTCACGGACCCTGGTTAGGGACCGATTATGGTAACTCCGGGCCGCAGGAGTTTTGACCGTCCCGATGCGAGAGCTTAGACTGCCCCAACGAGGGAGCTCGATCACCGGCTGCGGGAGAAAAGGAGGAAAGAAGATAAGACTTTATTGCCTTCCATCACAGTGGGGAATGTGGAAAAGCCGCTGTAGTGGATGTTTATGTCAGATTTTTATGTAGTTGTGTGGCTTGGTGCTTTTTTGGTATGAGTATGGCAAACCAAATTCATCAAATGTTGCAAAACATATTTGGCTGATAAATTACGATTATGGTCATGATTATGATTATGATAAAGATAAACCTAATAGGGACCTCTGCCCCAGTTTGGGGTTGGATGTGTGAACAACACGATTAGCCTATTGGAGCAGACTAGAGGTGGGGGTCTCGATACAGGTCTGGATAGAATGGATGTGGAGAGGATGTTTCCACGAGTGGGAGAGTCTAGGACTAGAGATCATAGCCTCAGATTTAAAGGACGTTCCTGTAGGAAGGAAATGAGAAGGAATTTCTTTAGTCACAGGATAGTGAATCTGTGGAATTCTTTGCCACTGAAGACTGTGGATGCCTAGTCAATGAATATTTTAATGGCAGAGATAGATTTTGTACGGGTGTCAGGGATTATGGGGAGAAAGTAGGAGAATGGGGTTAGGAGGGAGAGATAGATCAGCCATGATTGAATGGTGGAGTAGACTTGATGGGCAGAATGGCCTAATTCTGCCCCTATCACTTATGAACATGGCAGTGAGAATGTTGGTCCTGGGAGAGACCACTGACGTTGGGTTCTCATCCTGCAATGGATTTGATGATTTTTGCAGAGACGGTGACAGCAGTATCTCTCCTAATGGCCCCGTGTAATTCTATCTATCTAGAGAAACAGTCATAGAGTGATGCAGTGTGGAAACAGGCCCTTCGGCCCAACTTGCCCACACCGGCCAACGTCCCACCTGCACTAGTCCCACCTGGCCACGTTTGACCCATGTCCCTCCAAACCTGTCCAATCCATGTACCTGTCTAACTGTTTCTTAAACATTGGAATAGTCCTTGCCTTAACTATCTCCTCTGGCAGCTTGTTCTATACACCCACCACCCTTTGTGTGGAAACGTTACCCCTCCTATTAAATCTTTACCCCTTCTTCTTCAAGCTATGTCCTCTGGTCCTCGATTCCCCTACTCTGAGCAAGTGACTCTGTGCATCTACCCGATCTATTCCTCTCACGATTTTATACCTGGGATAAGATACCTTTGTGAAGCAACAGTCTGGATTGTGATCGATCTGATGTACTTGAATGTTTATTTCAAACCTCAAGACTTACAGGATGAAGGACCAGAGATGGATGGTAGGTTTAATCTGGGTCATTATTTTTATCTTAACAGAGACACAAGAGGCTGAAGGGTCTTCTGAGTAACACATCGTTGATGGGTTTATGATTCTCTGAGATCATCATTCTAGTTGTTCCATTGAATTGTGTGCACATGCCCAAAGCTATTCTCACCATCAAATAGAAAAACTAAAATAGAAATGTAAAAGGAGGAAAAAAACAATGTTTGAAAATTCTCCTCTACCCACCTGTCAGACTCAGAAACTTTTTCTTTGGTGGAAATGTCAAAGACTAAGGGCATAGTTTTAAAGTGAGGGTGGCAAAAGTTAAAGGAGATGTGCAGGGCAACGTTTTTTTTAAAGAGAGTGGTGGGTTCCTGGAACACACTGCCAGGGGTGGTGGTGCAGGCAGATATAATCAGGGTGTTTAAGAGGCTTTTGGATAGGCACATGCAACAGCGGAGATTAGTTTATCTTGGCTTCATGTTCGCCACAGGCATTGTGGACCGAAGGGCCTGTTCCTGTGCTATGTTCTATGTTCTATGTACTTCCCATGATAGAACTCGTAAAAGAGTGCTTGTTTCAGGAAATGTGTAGGAAGGAACTGCAGATGCTGGTTTAAACCGAAGATAGACACAAAATGCTGGAGTAACTCAGCGAGACAGGCAACATCTCTGGAGAGAAGGAATGGGTGATGTTTCCGGTTGAGACCCTTCTTCTGACTCCGTCGGGGAGAGGAGGAGAACTTCTTCAAAGTAGACGTACCTTGAGGAGATTTTGCAGTGGAGCAAGGAATTGTTTCAGGAATCTGCCCAGACTGGCTGACTGACAAGGACCTCATTGTTGGGTTGTGGACAGGGAGAAGATACTGACATTGGCTTGCTATCTGCCAGATCCCAAAGCTATTTCCTTTTAGAAACATAGAAAATAGGTGCAGGAGGCCATTCAGCCTTCGAGCCAGCACTGCCATTCATTGTGATCATGTCTGATCATCCACAATCAGTAACCTGTGCCTGCCTTCTCCCCATACCCTTTGATTCCACTTGCCCCAAGAGCCCCATCTAACTCTCTTTTAAATTCATCCAGTGAATCAGCCTCCACTGCCTTCTATTCCACAAATTCATAACTCTCTGGGTTATTCCACAAATTCACAACTTTTCTTCTACTTAATCCATAAATTTGACTGTTAAAGGGAATTATTGTTTATGATTTATAATTTTTTTGGGATAAGCCAAAGGGAGTGTATTTGATTTAATGTCAATCTAAGAGATGTGGTTTCAAGGCTGGGAATTATTTAAAAAAGATAGTTTTGTTACTGAACCCACCACTCCCTTTGAAAAAAAACTGTAGATGACAGATGGAGCCTTTTTTTTATTGCTGGCCTGAATTTTTAGAATTGGTCTGAAGAAGGGTCTCGACCTGAAACGTCACCTATTCCTTTTCTCCAGAGATGCTGCCTGACCCATTGGGTTACTCCACCATTTTGTGCCTGTCATTAGAATGAGTTACTCAGCTAATGAAGCCATGCACTAATGCACATCTCACATGTGTGTACCAGAAGCATGCAACATGGTCAATGTGTGATATACTTTCACGTGACACTGATTTGCCTTGCTAAGATGGTTCATGATGATCCATTTAATGCCATCCCCAGGACTCTTGGCGCTGAACAGTAAGAATGTGAAAACAAAATAATCAGAAGCAGGAGTAGGTTTTTCTTTGGCCTGTTGTGTTTTCTTTGCCATACAATAAGGTCACAGCTGGTATTCTTTCTCAATATTACTTACTTGTGTTGGCCCCCTCAACCTTTGCTTCCTGAACCATCCACAACTGTCAGTCTCTGCTTTGAGGAGTAGCGAGAGCCTTCCTTGGAAACACTCGCTGCCTCTGGTGAAGACATTTTCCCCCAACTCTGTCACGAATGGTTCTACTCTCATCTGTGGTCTGTGGCTCCAGGAACCCCAGCTACGGGACACAACAATTTTGTAGCTAGTGTGCACAAAATGAGCAATTAGCACAAGAAGGACACAGAGAGACATGAAGCAGATGTAAGGGGCTGCAGGTACAAGCGCCGGAGTAGGAAGAACCAGTAGAACGTTTCAGGTCAACACCAACGGCCTCGACTCCCAGCTGAGTGGCCAAAGTAGACATTGGCCAGCTGAGTTATTGGGCTCTCCCTAACTGGTCAATTATTTGGCTGCTGTCTGTGTGGAGTTTGCACGTTCTCCCTATGACCACATGGGTTTCCTCCAAGTGCTCTGGTTTCCTTCCGCAACCCAAAGACATGCGGTTAATTAGCCTCTGTAAATTACCTCTAATGCATAGGGAATGGATGAGAAGGTGGGATCACATAGAACTAGTGTGAACACGTGATCGATGGTCGGCATGTACTCTTTGGATCGATGGGCCGTTTCCACGCTGTATCTCTAAACTCGCCGAAATAAACTAATTCAGGGATGAATTTAATAAAGAGCTTGTAAAATAACATTCTTAATGCAAGACACAAGAAACTGCAGATGCTGGAATCTTGTGTAAAGCGCAAACTCAATAGATGAGGAGCATCTCGGACAATATTGCTAGGTGGCATTTTGGGTTGGGAGATCCATGTCTTCCACAGATGCTGTCTGACCAGAGGCACTCCAGCACTTTGCGTTTAAGAAGGAACTGCAGATGCTGGAAAATCGAAAGTAGACAAAAATGCTGGAGAAATTCAGCGGGTGAGGCAGCATCAATGGAGCAAAGGAAATAGGCGACGTTTCGGGTCGAGAGTTGGGTCTCGACCCGAAACGTCGCCTATTTCCTTCGCTCCATAGATGCTGCCTCACCTGCAGAGTTTCTCCAGTACTTTTGTCTACCAGCACTTTGTGTTATTACTCAATATAAATCATGTTATCTAATTTAACATCAAAAACAGGTACAATCCAATTTATTGCCAAAATAGAATCATCTAGTTCATGCAGAATTATTTATTTGTTAAAATCAGGAGATATTGTACGGATACACAGGGCGGCATGGTGGCACAGCGTTCGAGCAGCAGCCAGAGATCCGGGTTCGATCCTGACTCTCTGTACCGAGTCAGGATGTGTACTGATCCTGCTGTCTGTACAGAGTTTTTACGTTCTTCCTGTGACCGCGTGAGTTTTCTCCGGGAGCTCCCCCTTTCCTCCCATATTCTAGAGACGTGCAGGTTTGCAGGTTAAGTGGAGAGGGTGATCGCTGGATGGTGCACACTCGGTGGGCCGAAGAGCCTGTTTCCGCGCTGTATCTCTAAAGTCTACAAGCCTAAAGTAAAGAATAACTGTGCCATTATGGTAGGAAAAACAGAGCAAATCTGCTAGAGTTGCCCATTTGACAAAACACACAGCGACTGAATGCAAGTAGCTGGAAGGATGTGGCTTCACAAATAATACCTGTTAATCCATCGGCAACGCAAATAGGGAGGACACCCAGCATCACATTGATTGATTGTAATGAGTCCATAAGGCTTAACATGTACAAGGCTTCTGTCACTTTACTGTAATTAACTTCAAGCTATTATTCTGCCCTGTGGCAGGAATAATTAGACAATAATTACAAGTATCCCTCATAGGAAAAGTTTAAATTAAGAAAACTGATACCCTGGCTAAATGGACATTCTTCCAGACCTCTGTAAACAATGTGTTATTGCTTCAGAGATGCCCAAAGGTGCTTGAACAGGCATCTGTGCCTTTTAACTGATTCTTTTTGTGTTGGCGTGATTAACTTAATTAAAGATTTTACTGAGAGTTAGCAATTAGCAAATTACTTTCCTTTATTTGGGGTTTGCAATATGAATAATCGTTGATCGCATGGGAGTTCCACTTGTTCCATTATGCAACATTACAAATGCTTATGCGAGCTCTGTAGTCCTTTGGCATTTGATTGTTCGGTTGTCTTATTGTGCAGCTAACACTCCATAATTACTGGAGCAAATTTACACAAAAGGGCACAAACAGAATACAGATTTTGTTGTAGAACCACACTTTTAAATTACATTAAGGCAATTAAATGTAATGGTATTAATGGAAAGGCCAATATTTAGCATCTATCCCCATTGGCCTGACATTACCGAGTGACTTCATAAACCAATTGAGCTAGATTTTAGTTTAGTTTGTTTACAGATACAGCGCGGAAACAGGCACTTCGGCTGACCGAATCCGCACCGACCAGCAATCCCCGCACATTTACACTATCCTACACCCACTAGGCAAAATTTACACATACAACAAGCCAAATAACCTACAAACCTGTACGACTGGAATGTGAGAGGAAATCGAAGATCTCGGAGAAAATCCATGCAGATCACATGGAGAACATATACACACCATGCAGACAGCACCCGTAGTCAGGATTGAACCCCCGTCTCCTGAGCTGCAAGCGCTGTAAGGCATGTTACCATGTCGCCAAGATGTCACCATGTTGTGTACTGGGTTGCAATCACACCCAGTCAGACCCAGTCTGCCTGGTAGAGTATCCTTCCTAGTGAGCCAGTTTGGTTTTTGGACAAATTTGGCATCTTTTCTCAATAAACTGTTTGAATTCTCAGACTGTTGCGCTGGATTTCTCATGCCGACAAGGCTGTTGATTGTATAGGAAGCAACTGCAGATGCTGGTTTAAACTGAAGAGAGACACAAAAAGCTGGAGGAACTCAGCGGGTCAAGCAGCATCTCTGGAGAAAAGGAAAAAGTGACATTTTGGGTCGAGAAATTTCTTCAGAAGGGTCCAAAATCTCACCTATTTCTTTTCTACAGAGATGCTGCTTGACCCACTGAGTTACTCCAGCATTTGTGTCCATCTTAGGCTATTGATTGGTTGTTTGATTGATTGATTGATCGATTGGTCCATTGATCGAATGACTGATTGATCCATTGATCGATCGATTGATTGATTGATAGGTACAGCATGGAAATAGACCGACCCACTGATTCTTAGCTGACTATCGATCCATACTACTGTCATTCATACTACTTCTATGATATCCTACTTTTGCAAACATTCCCTACACATCTACCAATTAACCACCAAATCCGCACATCTATTTGTGTACCTAGCTATATAGCTAATACCTGTGCAGACCTGGCTGGAGTATTTTGCAGACATCTTCATTCTCTCATTAATGAGGTCTGAGGTACCCACCTGCATAAAAAGGGCATCCATGATACAGGTGGAGCAAGGTGGCATGCATCAGTGATGACTAATTTGTGGCACTAATGTCAATGGCGATGAAGTGCTTTGGGAGGTTGGTTATTGCCTTAGTAAGGACTTGGACCCACTACAAGTCACCGAAATAGATCAACAGGGCACGTGCTCTTGCTGGCTCTCTGTTTTGCGCTGGGACACTCGGACAATAAGGTCAGGCTGTTGTTCATTGACATTCAACACCATCATCCCCTCTAAACATATCACCAACTTAGGGAACTGGGTCTACAATGGATCCTCGACCACCTCATCTGCAGATCACAGTACGAATTGACAACAATGCTTCCCCCTGATGACCATTTACACAGGAGCACCTCACATCTTTGTGCTCAGTTCCGCAGCTCTAATCTCTCTACACCTATGACTGTGTAGCCGGAAATAACCAAGGTCACCTTTAAATTTGTTTCCGATGCCACCCTTGTTAGATGAATGATGATAATGATGAATCAGAGTATGGGAGAAAGGTTGACAATCTGATTGATTAATGACAGAACAACAATCGTGCTTTCAATATGAGTGAGACCAAGGAGTTGACTGTTTTCAGGAAGGGAAAGCCGAAGATCCATGAAGCTGTCCTCATCGATGGATCGTGGACAAAGTGCTGGAGTAACTCAGCGGGTCAGGCAGCATCTCTGGTGAAACAGAAAGTGTCGTTTCAGGTATGATCTTCTATGGACTTTGCTCTGACTGAACTGTGTACTTTAGTTTTATGGTCTGGTTGCTGATTATACTAATTATTAATTTAGTGTCTTATTGATTATTGTATATTTCTTTGTTTTGCTATTGGATAAATGGGTCCGTAAAGCTGCAGCAAGGAAGAATTTCATCGCTCTGTCATTGGTATATGTGATAATGAAACACTCTTACTCGTGATTATTGATCTAGACCTCTGAAATATTTCTCGCATCAACACGGCCATTAAATTATCACAACCATAAAACCTATAAGATATAGGAGATGAATTAGGCAGTTTGGCCCATCAAGTCTTCTCCACATCCTCTTCTATGTCTTCTGTGTAGGACTTTCATTCCTACACAGTCTCAGTCACATCCTTTCAGTGATCAGAGGAGGAGAGATGTCATTAAGCTGGAAAAATTGCTGAGAAGATTTCCGAGGATATTGTCAGAACTCTAGGGTATGAGCTATATGGAGAAGCTGGACAAATTGGGATTTTGTCTCTGTCCAGGGACCCGACAGTCCTTTCAGGTTAGGCAGAGGTTCACTTGCATCTCCTCCAACCTCATCGACTGTATCCGTTGTTCAAGATGTGCACTCTTATACTTCGGCGAGACCAAACGTAGACTGGACGATTATTTTGCTGAACACCTTTGCTCAGTCCGCCTGAACCTACCTGATCTCCCGGTTGCTAAACACTTTAATTTTCAATCCCACTCCTACATAGACCTTTCTGTCCTCAGTCTCCTCCATTGTCAGAGTGAGGCTAAATGCAAATTGGAGGAACAGCATCTCATATTTCGCTTGGGCAGCTTACAGCCCAAAGATATGAATATTGATTTTTCTAACTACAAGTAACCATGGCATTCCCTCTCTCTCTATCCTTCCCCCAACCAAGTTGCACCAGCTTCTCATTTTCACCCAACAAACAGCTAACAATGGCCTGTTTCCTTTATCATCTTTACTTTTTTGCATATCTTTTATTCATTGTTCTTTAGCTCTCTACATCATCATCTATATCTCTCGTTTCCCTTCACCCTAACTAGTCTGGAGAAGGTTCTCGACACAAAATGTCACCCATTCCTTCTCTCCATTAAAGTAAAAACCTGCACGTCTTTGGAATGTGGGAGGAATCCGGAGCACCCGGGAAAAACCCACACGGTTACAAGTCCGTACAGACAGCACCCTTAATCAGGATCGAACCGGTGTCTGGCGCTGTAAGGCACCAGCACTACCACTGCACCACCGTGCCACCCAGTTTGTGTAGTTGACTTTAATAATTATTAAAGATTATGAGTTAGCGGCAACAAATACCTAATTTTTACCAAGTATTCTGATCAGAATCATGAAAACAAGTCGCTCTCACCACACAAAACTGAGTGAACATTTTGAAGAAAAGGAAAGCAGTATCTATTTTTTTTTCTCTCCCCTCTGTTCTCCCAGTGAATGGTGCTCATAACAATGCCTGAGGCCATTTTCACACCACAACCCTTTCATTTGCAGCCCTTTGCAGACTTGCTGCTGCCAATGCCTCTGGGCTTCTATTCTTGACTCCACTGGGCGTGGGATGGTGACTGAGCCGAGATGCAGCTTTGCTTTGTAGTTGCCTTTCTTCTTGGTCGTCCCAAATTATAAGGGCAGCAGCATTATTTCAATTTATTTACAGCAAAAGACAGGGTCTTATTAAAGTCGCAAAGCATTTGCTTTTGCAAAGTTGGTTTGAGAAGCCCTACCAATTGCTTTAACAATTGCTTCAAACTCAGAGTGGTTTTCAACTCACAAGGTGTTCAGATATACCAATTCAGTGTGAGACTGGAGGCAGCATAGGTCTACCGGATCCCTTCCCTTGAGCTCTGCAGCTTGCACAAACATCTTTCTCAAACCTATTTACAAATTATGAAATATGGTCAATTCAAATTCTAAACTTGGAAACAGGTACATTAACTGGAGTGCTGGTCGGCACGGACTCGGTGGGCCAAAGGGCCTGTTTCCACGCAGTATCTCTAGCCTAAACTAAACTAAACTAAACAAAACTAAACTAAACCTGTCATGAAACTCGAAGACTTGATTGCTGAAATCAAACTTCAGAGTCAACCAAAACATTGCCTATCCATGTCCTCCACAGATGCTGCCTGACATGCATAGTTCATCCAGCACTTTGTGTTTTACTCAAGATTCCAGCATATGCCATTTCTTGTGACAGTTAAAATTGAACAATGATTTAAACAAAGAAAACCTATATGGAATGGTAACGAAAATTTTGAAACCATGAAAATCGGAAGACTACGGCTATTGGTAAATTTCCTTTTGTTGTTCAATTGCTCCACTATTCTCTCGACAACTTAAACTAATTTATTTACTCTCATTCCCAGCTCTCTGATGGTATTTTTTACCTAAAACATTAAATGTACCTTTATTTCTAATGAGTAGTTCCAGCATTTCCTGCTTTTATTTATTTAATACTGCTATTGTTAGACGTCCAAGACATAAATAGAGGATTAAAATGCTGGAAAAGGGATCATAGGAATTAGGACCGGAGCAGACTTAGGCTATTCGGCCCATCGAACAAGATACCTTCCCTCCATCCAGTCCATCTTCACCGTGCATTGCTTCAGGAAGGTTGAAAGTATTGTCAGGATTAGATTAGATTAGATGAGATACTTTTATTGTTATATGTGACAAGTCGCAGTGAGATTCTTTGTTTTGCACTCTTAGGTATACAAAGAGTCGCCATGGAAAGGACGGTGACAAAGTTACAAAGTACCCCTTTTTTTCCCCCAATGGTCCCTGCCCCCTTATTTCTCGATGCCACCTTAACCACCCACCACCCCCCCCCCCCCCCCCCCCCCCCCTGCTCCCGGCCCCCTTAGTTCTTGGCGCCCCAGCACCGGGTTCCCCCCCTCTCGACGGCCCGTCAATCCGGGTACACCTTTATCCTCAATGGCCCACCGACCTCGGACGTCCGACTTCGGGCCTCAGGACTCCGGCCAGGATGCCTGGCACCCTGCCCATTCCCCTTTCTCTCTTCTACCTTCCAGCGGATACAGGAACTTGGAAGCACAAACTTCAAGGCTCAAGAACAGCTTCTTCCCCTCTGGCGTCAGACCCCTGAAACAATCAGCTCTTACGCACATCCTTCCCTGAGGTAGAGGAAGAGAGCAAAAACCAAGATGAACGTAGGCGCTGGACAACACGAAGTTTTAGGACAAAACTGGGTTTCACAAAAAAAAATTGAAGGCATATTTGGAAATATTCCACTTCCAGTTAATTTATTATCCTACACAGCAATGTGCAGTGAAATGCTTTATTTGCACGAAGCTCAGAGAGTAAACAGTACGCACGATAATGATGGATATGACACTAAATACATCAACAAATGAGAAACCACAGATTGGTGCAAATAATGCAGAGCAATCTGTTGTCGTGAAAAATAGATACTAAAGTACAATTTACGGAATAACTGAATAAGGCGGAAAGGTACGTAAAGAGTACGTAAGATACGTAAGGTACGGAAGGTACGTAAAGGTACGTAAGAGTAAAGGTACGTGGCAGCACGCACGGGAAGGACGTACATAAAAGATAATTGTTTCAAAAGTCTGATCACAGAGCAGAAGAAGCTGTTCTTAACCCTTAACATTTGCAATTTCTAACTTCTGTATCTTCCCCAAGAAGTTTGAAGAAGGTTGGCGCACAGTGGCGCAACGGTAGAGTTGCTGCCTTACAGCGCTTGCAGCGTCGGAGAACTGGGGTTGATCCTGACTACGGATGCCATCTGTACGGAGGTAATACGTTCTCCCTGTGATCACGTGGAGTTTCTCCGAGATCTTTGGTTTCCTCCCACACTCCAGTCGTACAGGTATGTAGGTTAATTGACTTGGTGTATGTTGTAAATTGTCCCTAGTGTGTGTAGGATAGTGTTAATGTGCGGGGATTGCTGATTGGCGCGGACTCGGTGGGCCAAAGGGTCTGTTTCCGTGCTGTATTTCTAAACTAAACTAAACTAAACTAAAAGGGATGACCAGAATGAAGAAAATATTTTGCTCCTGATTCCAGCAACTGCAGATATATGCATCTCTATGATTTTCTGCAGCTTGATTCAGGTGCTTGTATAAATATTTCTTAGATGTTGTGACATTATCTGCCTCCAACTCTCACTCATGAAACATGTTCTATATTCCAACTCCTCTCTTGAATCCATTTCAGGCTTGTGAAGATGTGTAAAATGAACTTTATGCAAAGGATATGAAATCAAGGACTATTTTTGCTTAATTTAGAATGTAGAATAAATATAAAGTATAAATCTGAAAATGTGCAGGCGAAAGCTGCAGATGCTGGTTTAAACCGAAGATAGACACAAAATGCTGCAGTAACTCAGCGGGACAGGCAGCATCTCTGGAGAGAAGGAATGGGTGGTGTTTCAGGTCGAGACCCTTCTTCAGACTCTTCTTCATATATTCCAATCTGAATATATGTCTTTTGTTAGAGATAACTTTGGTGACATAATCTAAAGTCGACGACCAAAACAATCCTGGCCCTGCAGCGTCAGGAATTTATGTTTTATTTTGGATTTCCAATGTTTTTGTTTTGTTTTATATAATGAAGGCTAAACTAGTTGAAGCATTACTTAAGGAATTTAGAAAAGCTGGGAAGACAACAGTGAAATTCTCATGCGTCCTCTCACCAACTAGAGAGTGGTCCTGACCTCCTATCTATCTTATTGGAGATAGACACAAAATGCTGGAGTAACTCAGCGGGACAGACAGCATCTCTGGAGAGAAGGATTGGATGACGTTTTGGGTCAAGACCCTTCTTCAGACTCGACCTGAAACGTGACCCATTCGTTCTCTCCAGAGATGCTGCCTGTCCCGCTGAGTTACTCCAGCATTTTGTGTCTACCTTCGATTTAAACCAGCATCTGCAGTTCTTTCCTACCTTATTGGAGACCTTTGTACTATATTTAATCCGACTTTAGTGGGCTTTATCTTATACAAAATATTATACCCTTTATCCTGTACACTGTGGGTGGCTTGATTGTAATCATGTATATCCAGTCTTTTCGCTTACTGGAGAGTATGTAACAAAAATTATTTTCACTGTACATGTGACAAAAAATAATAAACAAAACCAAACTAAACTAAACTAAGCTAAACTAAACTGAACTAACCTAAATGCAATTGTATTATTTTGTGGGCCCTGCAGGGAGCATAATTTAGTCAATGATGTTTATGTATCTTTAAAAAGAATGCAATTAAATTTTGAAATGTCAATAAGTTTTCTGAATATCTCCACATGTCCACTGTTCACTCTGTCATTCTGACCTGCTTTCTACACTTGTGAGACTATATGTCAAGCGGCAAGGTGGCGCAGCGGTAGAGCTGATGCCTCACAGTGCTAGAGACCCGGGTTCGATCCTGACTAGTGGTGTTTGCCCGTACGGATTTTTTACGTTCTCCACATGACCACGTGGATTCTCACCAGGTGCTCCGGTTTCTTCCCACATTCCAAAGACGTACAGGCCTGTATGTTACTTGGCTTGGTGAAATTATAAATTGTCCCTGGTGTGTGTAGGATAGTGCCAGTGTACGGGAATCACTTGCCGGTGCAGACGCGGTGGGCCGAAGGGCCTGTTTCCGTGCTGTAGCTCTAAAACACAGCTAACAAATTGTAAGGAACTCAATAAGCATTTCTGGACTTCATACAAGAATGAAACTGAGATAGGGAATTTTGCGCTTAATTCAGTTTTATATTTCAGATAGTGATATTTAAGAGACATTTGATAGGCAAATAAACATGCAAATACAGCTCCTTTGTATGCAGATGGGAATATTTAATTTGGCATCACGGTGGGCATTGACATCATGCAACCCAGGGTTGTGTTTCTGTGCTGCTCTGTTCTATCCTCTATGCTCTATATGCTTTATATAATAGAACAGTACAGCACGGGAACAGACCCTTCAGCCCACAATGTCTATGCTGAACATAATGCCAAGATAAACTAATCTAATATGCCTTCATAAATCCATATCCCTCCATTCCCTGCATATCCATTTGCTTATCCCAAACCGCTTAAATCCCACTCTCATAGCTGCTTTCACCACCATCCCTGGAAGCATGTTCCAGGCATCCACCACCCTCTGTGTGAAAACATTACCTCTCCTACATCTCCTTTAAACTATACCCCTCTCACTTTAAAGCTGTGCCCTCTAGTGTCTGACTGGCTACATAATCTAATATGCAATCAAAAGGAGAGTTGGTGTAAAACATGTATACATACCCCACTGAGTCAGGGCTTTATATGTGAGCTTCCCAACTCTTGACTTGGTTTCTCCCCTGTGGCTGCATTTGGGTTAGTATATACCCCTCAGGTCAGGCAGCATCTGTGGGGAAGGAAGCTGAGTTAACTGCCCCCACACTGTGCATACCACAACAGTTAACTCTGTTTCTCCGGGAAAATAAATGGTGGGCAAAAGGGGGATGAAGGTGAGGCCTAAAATTGATACCGTTGGGTTGTAAGCTACCCGAGCAGAATATGATGTGCTGTTCCTCCAGTTTGCGTGTGGCCTCACCCTGGCAACCGATGAGGCTCAGGACAGACAATGGGATTGGGAAGGGGAGATAAAATAATTAGCAACTGGGAGATCGAGTCGGCCTTGGCAGATCGACCACATTTTCGCCAAACTAGTCTAGTCTCCACTTGATCTTGCCGATGTAAAGAAGGCCATATGCAGTAGATGAGGCCAGAGGAGGTGCACATGAACACCTGTCTCACCTGGAAGGTCTGCTGGGGTCCCTGCATGTCGAGGGTGGAGATACAAGGACAGGTGTCCCTGCATCTGCAGTTCCATGTGTCTCTGGAACATATTCCAGATGATCTGAATCACTTGACATTGGAATTGGAGAAGGAAAAATGTGAAAAAGCTAAGTGATATCCGCAGGTATGCCAACAGAATGGAAGAGGGGGATTGGAGAAACCTTTAAAAGTTTAACACAGAGATATTCAAGAAGGTAGTATGGCGACACAGAGGGTGTGAGCAGATATGAATGTGATACTTCTGTGTGAATTTGCTGGGCAAAACCTCTAGTACATTGGAGATTTGGCTCCAATGACAATTTACATTTACCGTCACTGCCCAAGCTCGACAGGCCAGTGAAGCCCAAGGAGCAATTACCTTGTTTGGCACGGTGGCGCAGCGGTAGAGTTGCTGCCCTACAGCGTTGCAGTGCCGGAGACCCAGGTTTTTAAATTTAGTTTAGTTTTAGAGATATAGTGCAGAAACAAGTCCTTCGACCCACCAGGTCCACACCAACCAGTGATTCCCGCATATTAACGCTATCATACACAGACTAGGAACAATTTTTTACATTTACCAAACCAATTTACCTCCAAACCTGTACGTCTTTGGAGTGCGAGAGGAAACCGAAGATCTCGGAGAAAACCCGCAGTGTCACGGGAAGAATGTACAAACTGCACCCGTAGTTGTAATCGAACTCGGGTCTCTGGCTCTGTAAACGCTGTAAGGCAGCAACTCTACCGCTGCGCCACCGTGCCTCCAGGTTCGATCCGGACTACGGGTGCTGTCTGTACGGAATCTGTACGTCCTCCCCGTGACCGCGTGGGTTTTCTCCGAGGTCTTCAGTTTCCTCCCACACTCCAAAGACGTACAGGTTTGTAGGTTAATTGGCTTGGTATGAATGTAAATTGTCCCTAGTGTGGGTAGAATAGTGTTAGTGTGCGGGGATCACTGGTCAGTGTGGACTCGGTGGGCCGAAGGGCCTGTTTCCACGCTGTATCTCTAAATTAAACTAAACTAAACCAGCTGGTACTGAGTTAGTTGGTCTCATTAGGGGGGGTCTCAATGCACTAGATTAAGGAATATAATAGCAGAATCTATTATATTCCTTAATCTAAATCTAATCTAATCGGTAGAATACAATTATTGCTACCGATCATGATTTGGGGAATAGTTCAGGGATATGTTCTTGCGTCTTACTTTATGATTAAAAAACCTATCTTCACTAAACACTACAGAAATTGTAATTTACTTAAATTAAGGAATATTGCACCATTATTGTTCGTTTGTTTTATACATGTGTGTTTGTGTATGTATTGTGAATGTGTATATATATACATGTGTGTGTGTGTGCGCACACATGTATGTGTGTGTGTACATACACTGCATGTTTTGTTTACTATATTGTATACAGTGTACTATGTTTACATATTCTGTTGTGCTGTTTGGGACATGACAATAAAATTCTTGACTCTCGAATATCGGGAAAATTCAGAGATTATAACATTTTGTGGAAGTAATTAATTCGAAACTAGAACCACCCTTCAAAATATCTGTTCTAATATACGTAGGAAGAGGTCATCAGTTTGAAATTAAAAGGTTAGCATTGTAAACAGATAAGAATTGTATAGATATGACCATGCCCATTCTCGCGTGCATCTTGTGAATGTAATGAGGTGTGTCAATCGGCCTACGCCAACCAGAAATCTTCAGTTTAAGACACAAAGCACCAGAGTAGCTAGAAGAAATGCAAATTGGTGGAAGGGGAAGGGGAGAAATGGATGCGTGTCCAGGTGGGACACAAGGAAGAGAGGGGGAGAGGGGGAGAGGGGCAGAGGCTTAGGGGTAGGGGCCGAGGGGGGAGTGGGCTATTGTCATTCCCTAAAATTGTAGAATTCAATGTTCATACCATTGTGTTATAAGGTACTATATTCCTTTCTCCTGCTTCCAATTCAATTCAATCTTTAATTGTCATTGTGCAGTGTACAATACAGAGACAACGAAAAGCAGTTTTTATCTCCGAAGGGCGAACTTACGAATAAACAAGTAATTGCGCAGTAGTATGAGTATATACATCTATACATATACAGTGGTATCCGTGCAATTTGCTGGTGATTGGATAGTTCGGGGGGGGGGGGGGGGGGGGGGGGGGGGGGATGGAGACAGGCAGTCATTGAGGTGCAGCGTTGAGAAGTGTGACAGCCACAGGGAGGAAGCTGTTCTTGAGCCTGCTGCTACGGCAGCGGAGGGACCTGTAGCGTCTCCCGGATGGGAGGAGGGTAAACAGTCTGTGGTTGGGGTGTGAGCTGTCCCTGGCGATGCTGAGCGCCCTGCGCAGGCATCGTTTACTATGGACAGACTCAATGGAGGGGAGTGAGGAGCCTGTGATGCGTTGGGCGATCTTCACCACCCTCTGCAGAGCTTTCCGGTCGGCGACAGAGTAGTTACCACACCATACTGCGATGCAGTTGGTAAGGATGCTCTCGATGGTGCAACGGTAGAAGTTCTACCAGAATCTAGGGAGACAGGTGGACCTTCTTAAGTCTCCTCAGGAAGAAGAGACGCTGGTGAGCCTTCTTGATCAGCGAGGATGTGTTGTGGGTCCAGGAGAGGTCGTCGGAGATGTTGACCCCCAGGAACCTGAAGCTGGAGACACGTTCCACCTCCGTCCCGTTGATATGGATGGGGTTGTGCGTGCAGCCTCTCGATCTCCTGAAGTCCACAATGAGCTCCTTGGTCTTCTTGGAGTTGAGGGCCAGGTTATTGTCGGCACACCATGCTGTTAGGAGCTGACAGGTATGCAGTCGTAGATGAAGAGGGAGTAGAGGAGGGGGCTTAGCACGCAGCCCTGGGGTACGCCAGTGTTCAGGGTGAGGGTAGAAGAGGAGTGGTTATCCAATCTATCAGACTGTGGTCTGTTGGTTAGAAAGTCCAGTAACCAATTGCAGAGGGAGGGGTTGATGCCCAGGTCATCGGGTTTGGCGATCAATTTAGAGGGGATAATGGTGTTGAATGCTGAGCTGTAGTCGATGAACAGCATTCTCACATAAGTGTTTCTGTTGTAGAGGTGGGAGAGGGCGGAGTGGAGTGCCGTTGAGATGGCATCCTCTGTGCTCCTGTTCTTGTGGCATGCAAACTGGTAGGGGTCCAGAGTGAGAGGTAGGCAGCATTTGAGGTATGCCATGACCAGCCTTTCAAAGCACTTGGCGATGATAGGGGTGAGTGCCACTGGGTGGAAGTCATTGAGGCTCGCCGCAGTGGAATGTTTTGGCACTGGCACGATGGAGGTAGTTTTCAGGCACGTGGGGACAACTGCCTGGCAAGTGACAGGTTGAAGATGTCAGTCCAGACGTCTGTCAGCTGTGCAGCACAGGTCCTGAGGACGCGCCCAGGGATGCCGTCAGGGCAGGCAGCCTTACGTACATTGATCCTACTCAGTGCCACGTGCACGTCGTAGGGGTTGAGTGTGAGGGGCTGGTGGTCAACGGGGAGCACAGCTTTGATGGCCAACTCTTGGTTGTCCCTTTCAAAGCGGCCATAAAAGTGATTGAGTTCCACGAGGAAGGATGCGTCGCTTGAAGTGGGGGTGGAGTTGATGGCACTGTAGTCAGTGATGGCCTGGATGCCATGCCACATGCGTCGGGGGTCGGAGTTGCTGTCGAAGTGCTCCTCGATCCGCAGCTTGTATCTGTGTTTGGCGTTCTTGATGCCCCTCTTCAGATTGGCCCTCGATGAACTATAGGCACGGGCATCGCCTGACCTGAAAGCCGAGCCCCGTGCTTTCAGCAGCCGCCTGACCTCGCTGTTCATCCATGGCTTCTGATTCGGGTATGTGGTGATTTGTTTGAGAGTGGTGACACTGTTGATGGAGGAGTTGATGAAGTCCAGAACAGAGGAAGTATAGGCGTCCTAATTTATACTTCTAACTTTATCTCACACCTTGTGTCTTTTCATCTCTGGCTTTTGTCCAACCATCTGCCTGTATCCAGAGAGATGGAGGGGCGACAGTGTGGAGCGGCAGTAGAGTTGTTGACTTACAGCAACCCGGGTTCGATCCTGATTGCGGGTGATGTCTATCAATAAATAGTAAGATTAAACGAGAACTTACCAGTTTGAAGTTTGATCTTTATTTTATGAGGAGTCGAGTTGAGGGACTACGTGAATAGAAGCCCGTACAGCCGTTGGTGTGTCAATCTTCAAAGCAGCGGAATGAATTCACAGCTAACAATGACCGAAGTATAACGGTAAGATGATAAAACTAGAACTACCAGATGAGATCTATGAGGGTGGGAGCGGAGGGCACGTAGTCCCTCAACTCGACTCCTCATAAAATAAAGATCAAACTTCAAACTGGTAAGTTCTCGTTTAATCTTACTATTTTACTTCGGAGTCACGTGAGTGACTACGTGAAGACTTCAAAGCACTGTGAATTCACGCCGCAGACCCAAATCCGACGTTCACACTGCCTGGATTGACTCAAAAGTCGTTAACAATCAATCATGCATCAGTAATACATTTGTTAAATGAAATAATAGTTTATTTACAAACAAATCATAACAAACCCCTCTAACTCAGGGAAAAAGTGTAACAGTACTGAAACCAGAATCAGCAAACACCCCGAGCCTTGAAATCGGCTTGTGATAAAACCTCTGAAAAGTTAGCTCACTGGACCATCCTGCGGCCGCGAGGACATGGTCTATTGGCAAGTCCATCGCCCTTGCCGTGGAAGTTGATGCCGCCCTGGTGGAATGAGATTTGAATTTATCAGTATCAATTCCAGCACTTGCCAGGACCTGCTTTAGCCACCTTGAAATCGTTTGCACCAACACCTTACTGTGTGGTTTTTTTGTGACTAATAAACAAAGCCAACTCTGTTCCTCTCAGAGGTTTAGTAATCTCAATGTAACGAGATAAATGTGAGACTACACACAAGCGATCATCTGCGGGGTATGTTGAAAACACAATCTTACATCCTGTCATGCCTGTTCAATTATGTTTAAGCAAATCATAGACATAAAATATAATGGCATCAGCCGACACATGCATTCTATCTAGCCGTAGCTTTTGCAACATTTGTACACGTTGAGCTGAAACCAACGCCATAAGCATGACCACCTTCATAGATAATTTGGCTACTGATAGGCTTGTAACCGGAGCCCACTGGCGAAGAACCATAAAAACCTCACTCACATTCCAAATACCGGCATACCTGCGTTTAGGAGGATTAGAATTGAAAAACTCCCTTCATGAATCGTGAAACTAACGGATGTGTCCCTACTGTATGCAATTCTGCATTCATAGGTAAATAAGAAGACAGTGCACTTCTGGCTGAATTAATCGCACTGCAACTTAATTTTTTGGTCAAAATAAAGAGTTGACAAACTCCAATATTGCTGCTGTGTACTATCCCTGCAGGCCGACGTGAGAACAGCCACAGTCCGATGAGACAGTCCTCTCCCCAGGTATGGCCTCCTTAAAATCTGCAAATTAACAGATCAATACGATCATATAAAGGATGTTGATCCCCAGTGGATTTTTATTCGTGGGCATAAGCATGTAAGGCTCCCTAGCCATTTGTAATACAATGGGAACCATGCTTGTGTAGGCCAATCTGTCACTACCAATACCCCTGAAGCGGAGTCCTCCTTGATCTTTTGCAAACATCTGCTGATGAGACAGAATGGAGGAAATACATACACAAACATTCCTCCCCAATGCAGCGAAAATGCATCCACTGCTACTGCCCCAAGATCTGGTTCCCATGAACATATCTAGGTAACTGATGATTTAATCGAGATGCAAACAAGTCAATATCTGGTAATCCATACTGATCAATCATTTGGTTAAATACATCCTGATTTAACATCCATTCAATGTTGTCATTAAACTGACGTGACCTCTTCCTGGCAAATAAAGTGCTGAATGCCAGATATTTTGGTCAATACACCAGCTCCAAATCTGGTTAGCCAGTCTATCACAAGACTGTGACTTAACTGCACCCATGTGGTTTACATATGCCACTGCTGTGGTGTTGTCAATCTGACCTGCACATGCAGATCCCTCCTTGTAGAACAATAAGCTTTGAGCCCAAACCAGGTGCCCAACAACTCTAAATAATTAATCCCTCTTAATTGAGGAAGCGATGTCTCATCCACATTCCAACTGCCTCCACAACTAGAAGACATATCTGTTGCACCCCAACCAAGTGCACTTACATCAGTCTGTAATATCAGTGACGGTGATTCCACCAAAACCTTCCTTAAACTTTTTGAAACATGTACTATCCACCATTATATGTCAGCAATCGCCCTGCTGACAACTGCATAGGCCTATCAAAAATGGCCCCTTTGTATTCTCAGTGCCTGTTCCATTGATCGTTGTAATTGTTGATAATGCAGAGGACCATACTGCACAGCTGGAGCTGCAACAACTTCCCAATTAAACTGGCTACTTGTCTAATCGAAGGCCGTTGTTCTCCAATGAGATTAACACAGTCCTCAATTAACTGATTCAATTTATCCCTGGGCAAAGTTACCAACATGTGATTGGAATTAATGGTAAATCCCAGATAATCAATAATTTGGACTGGTGATAATTTAGATTTATCTGGGTGAATAACAAATCCCATTTGTTCAAAAGTGATTTTAACAACTGAAACTGATGATTGAGTTTCAGCATGAGTCTTTCCTACAATCAGAATATCATCTAAATAGGCCATTACCACATGCCCCTGAGCTCTAAGTAATGCTAACACAGGTTTTACCAATTTAGTAAATAATCTAGGAGCTGAAGTTAATCCATTCGGCAATGCCCTGAATTGCCACAGCTCAGTCAATCTTCTATCATCACCATGAATAGACACTGCATAATACGCATTCTTTAAATCAATGGTTGCCATATAATACCCTTTGGACACTAGATGTTTGCCCGTGGTAAAGGTCTCCATTTTGAAATGCCTATAACAAACAAATTTGTTCAAATTCGATAAATCCAGAATAATTCTACATCCCCCAGTCTTTTTAGATCTGGGAAATATACTTGACAGAAATTGTTGACTTTGATAGACAGAAGGCTCAATTACCCCTTTCTTATGTAACGACTGAATCTCTACTTGAATAAGCACATTTTCCTCATCTGAAAATAAGTTTACGACTAGGAAAATGTTGATTAGGTAGACTGTCCTTAGAGTAAAATTCTATTTTTCACCCCTTCAATACACTAAGTATGAACAAATCTGAAGTCAACTGCTGCCATTGTTTGAGAAACAATTTTTAACCTTCCCCAATTTGAACAGGAACATCTGTTAATTCATCGTCTGTCAATGTTATATTCCTTACGTGCATCTTTCCTTGCGGACCTTGTTGTCCTCGACTTCTTGTAGAGAACCTTTTTTGCCTTGCTTGCCAGCTGGCTTAATGAGGGCCATGGTTATAACAACCTCATGACAGTCTTTGACCCTTTTTGCAAGGTTACCACCAAACAACAGATTTCGTGGTGGTACCCTGGTCGGTTTGCACAAACTCGCCAAATTCGGGTTAGCACTGGCCTAATAGCGGCCCTCCCGATATTATCCATAGCTAGCTCCTGTAACTGGTGGGAGAGCATATACTGAATTGCTTCGGCCAATTCTACATCAATCGCCTTTCCTGCCTCTCTACGCTCAGCAAACTTCCCAGCAATGTTCGGAATTACCTCCAACCGAACTCCTTTACTGCTCTCCCCCAGCATAGAATCAGTGTCAGCAAACTGCACTGATAGAACATCCTCCTCACAGGCAGGATAGTTCTGCAGCCCTGAAACAGGTGCTGCTAGCACAAGTTCTCCATCAGCCTGGCTTGGGCACCACTCCTCCTCACGGAGCTGGTCCCTGTCGAGCATTCTTTTGTAATAGAATCTCGACGTGGGAGAGCCGTGAGCAAACGGACTCTCCTATGGAGGGTATAACCTCCAGGCCCGACTCATTTACGGGCCACAGACACTTGCCAGTGGCCTTCCGCCCTACTGTGCAAGCCTCCACTGCCCCCCGGCAGTCGGTCCGCAACCACTGGCTGGGTAGCCAGCACCGGACCAGGTGTACCAGACGGGCCTCCATCCTCAACACTCCATCCTCCACTTTTCCTTTCTACCCCCGGAGCGCCTCGCCGACACCTTTTTCACTTTCTGCAACATTCTCTAAGAACTCTAAACCGTCGCAGAAAATGACATGTGGTAACATTTTTTTTAAAACCTTACCTCCGTTTAAACTTGTTAACGAAGAACTGCAGATGCTGGAGAATCGAGGGTGAAGTCTGAAGAAGGGTCTCGACCGCAACGTCGCCCATCTCCTTCGCTCCTTAGATGCTGCTGCACCCACTAAATTCTCCAGCTCTTCGTGTAACCCTCGGTTTAAACTTACCGCTCGGAGGAGCGCTGCTGCTCCAACCGGCCGACTGCACCAGCGTCTGACGTCATGACGCACCAACGGCTGTACGGGCTTCTATTCACGTAGTCACTCACGTGACTCCGAAGTCAAATGACGTATTTGTGTACTCTTGAGAATTAGCCCACACAACATTAATTTTAGGCAAAGATAGACACAACAGGTTGGAGTAACTTAGCAGGACAGAGGGATATTCAGAGGTGCCTTGCCAGCAACAACCTGCTCCCATAGCAAATATGTAATTCTGCAAAGTTTGTTGCATACACTCAAAATGTTAATGTTTGTAGATATTTATAGCTGTTGAAACTGCAGTTCATTGTTTATTGTGTAGGAAGGAACTGTAGAAGCTGGTTTAAATCGAAGATAGACACAAAATGCTGAGGTCTGAAGAAGGGTCTCAACCCGATAGGTCACCCATTCCTTCTCTCCAGAGATGCTGCCGGTCCCGCTGAGTTACTTGTTTATTGTTGTCTTGGCATTGGATTTTAATCTTGGTGTTTAAAAAATGTATAAACTTGTGTACTTTGAGCTTGGATATTCTTCCGAGTGGTTTTCCAAGTGAATGTCTGTTTCTTTCAAGGACTCGACTTTTATGTCATCCAGCTTCAGCCTCCGCGTGACTTAGCTACCAAATCACAACACTGACCATTGCTAAATACAAGCACATGATGGGAATCACAAGTAGGATCATGCATTATAATGCTACTTTGTTCCTGATCCCTTCTACCTTCTCCAATTTCTTCGCATGGTCCGTTGAAGCCAATTGTGGCTTTGTGTTAGGGGGAGACCATCTGAGTCAGGGGTTATGCTGGAGAAACCAGGCACTTACCAACTTAATGTTTAGAAGGGTAAGATTAAAATCCAATGCTTCAATGTTGAAAACATCCTGCATCCTTAAAAATTAACAGTAAAGAATGGGTGACGTTTCGGGTGAGGAATATTCAGAAGTCAGAAGAAGCATCTCAGCACGTAACGTCACCCATCCCTTTTCTCCAGCGATGCTGCCTGACCTGCTGGGTTACTCCAGCACTTTGTGTAAACCTTCAGTTTAAACCAGCATCTGCAGTTCTTTGTGTTATATATCTGTAAGGATATGTAAGATGCTGGATCACACACACACATATGTGTGTGTGTGTGTATATATATATATATATATATATATATATACTAGACTAAGTGGGACCCGTTGGGTCCCATGTTCACACAGGAGGGCTGGTCCCCCAATACAATATTCCACCTCTCCATCAATTCCAATATTGGTGCCCAGTGGGGGGGAAGGGCAGGCTTTATGGAGCGCTAGTATGGGTATTGTGGGCTGAAGGGACTGGTTTCCAGTGGGCTAGTATGGATGTTGTGGGCCAAATGGATTCTTGGTTGGGGGTGACAGCTCAGCCACTCAAGCCTAATGTGCTGGCAGCTCACTCACGGCAGGTGGGCTAGCAGTTGACTCATGGCTACTCCTTGAAATTCCATTTCAAGCAGGGTGCAAGGCCACCAAATTCAAATGCAGTTTCCTACCATTTCAAGCAGGGTGCAAGGCCATCAAATTGAAGTGCAGTTTCTTACCACTTCAAGCAGGGTGCAAGGTCACCAAATTCAATTGCAGTTTCATACCACTTCAAGCATGGTGCAAGGCCACCAAATTCAGGTGCAGTTTCCTACTACTTCAAGCAGGGTGCAAGGCCACCAAATTCAGGTGCAGTTTCCTACCACTTCAAGCAGAGTGCAAGGCCACCAAATTCAAGTGCAGTTTCCAACCACTTTAAGCAGGGTGCAAGGCCACCGAATTCAAGTGCGGTTTCATACCACTTCAAGCAAGGTCCAGAGCCACCAAACACAAGTGCGGTTTTATACCACTTCAAGCACGGTGCAGAGCCACCAAATTCAAGTGCAGTTTCCTACCACTTCAAGCAGGGTGCAGGGCCACCAAACTCAAGTGCAGTTTCCTACCACTTCAAGCAGGGTGCAGGGCCATCAAACTCAAGTGCAGTTTCATGCCATTTCAAGCAGGGTGCAAGGCCACCAAATGCTAGTGCAGTTTCATACCACTTCAAGCGAGGTGCAAGACATCCAAATTGAAGTGTAGTTTCATACCATTTCAAGCTGGGTGCAAGGCCACCAAATTCAAGTGCAGTTTCATATCATTTCATGCAGGGTGCATGGCCACCCCATTCAAATGCAGTTTCATACAATTTCAAGCAGGGTGAAACCACCATAAAACCACCATAAAACCACACAAAACACCACATACAAACCACACCCACAGTTCAGTATTCATTCAGTGTATTCAGTTGATTCACAGCTCAGAATGAGTCGTGAACTCCCCCCCCCCCCCCCATCTTGCAGAGACTGGGCCACACCCACACTTCCGGGTTTTATAACTCCTCCCCCTCCCACCGGAATGGGCATGGCCTTCATGGCGTGATTGACAGGAGAGAGATTCTCAACATTTCTCTAAACACTAATAACACTTTTATTTTTCATTGATGGGAAGAATCCTCTGCACCAGATGAGCGGAGGGGGACTAAGTAAGATTGCCAAAAATCACAGCTGCAAGTGGTAGCGTCTTATCTAAAATCAATATACAGTGCAAACAGGAAGTTGTCAAGTTCAGACTTACAACCATTTGCAGTTCAGCATTTCAAAGCAAACACCGCCAACAACCATTTGCAGTGCAGCATTACAAAGCAACCACCACCAACAACCATTTTCAGTGCAGCATCCCAAAGCAACCACCACCAACAACCATTTGCAGTGCAGCATCCCAAGCAACCACCACCAACAATCATTTGCAATGCAGCATTTCAAAGCAACCACATTTTCACTTTCAAACCACATTAAGGGCACTAACAGTTGAGTAGACATGTGTTCAGTGTTATTCACAGCTCAGAGAGACGAGACCCTCTCGCTTCCTCCATTTTGCAGAGACAGAGTGAGGCACGACACTTCCGGGTTTATAGTCCCTCCCCCCACCCACCAGCAGAGGCAGCAGAGAGAATTTCAACATTTTGTAAACATTAATAACTCTTCTATTTTTAATTGATGGGAAAAATCCTCTTGTTCTGTGCAGCGGTGGGGGACTGAGTAAGATGGCCAAAAATCACAGCCGTAAGTGGCAGCGTTTTTTCTCAAATCACGAAACAGAAAAACAATAAGTGGTCAAGATATGACTTTTAGTAATATGTATAGATAAATATGTGTGTGTGCATGTATCTATATATATATATATGTGCGTGTGCGTGTGTATATAGGTATCTATTTATATATATTTATATCGGATGGAATTTTTAAATTCATAAATTGAAATGCTTTATCTCATTTATGCATATCTATATGTCTGCAGAGAAGTCACCATCTGGCAAACAGGTTTGATGTGAAGCTGTGTTCCTCGGAAGCAATGGGCTGTATACTGTTATCAGTCAACATCCCAAATCATGAAAGGAAGCCAAGAAAGTGAAACACAAACCTCATAAATTTTCACTGTGGGATTAACACCTTCGTGGAATCAACTGGCAAACAATGTATTTGTCTTACAGATCAAGATAGACACTAAATGCTGGAGTAAATCAGTCGGGCAGGCAGCATCTCTGGAGAGAAGTAATGGTGACGTTTTGGATCGAGGCCCTTTTTTCCTTTTAGTTGTACCTCTTCCATGAGTCATTGACTCAGCAAGGCAGGCAAACGCCAAGGCTCTGTGGGGAAGGACCACAGTCTAGGGTCCTTCTGCTGCTGGACATTGGGGGGCAGAGTGCCTCAAACGAGGGACCGGATATAACCCCAGAGGGCCCAGGAGTGTTGGGAATGGGGAGAAGGCAGAAGAAATGTTGTTGTGGTTTTATTCATGTGTGCGCCATTTGAAAGGCAGCCTGCCTCTGTATCAAGTCATGTCTGGCAGCAGGCTGTCGTGAATACCCAAGGTTGAAGCCACATTCTCATTCAGGATGAGAGATTTTCCAAAGAAAAGTTCCAAATGTGGTGCTTTTCTAGAACACAAAGTGCTGGGGTAATCAACAGGCCCGGCAACTTCTTTGGAAGGCATGGGTTGGTGACCCTTTGGGTTGGGACCCATTTTCAGTCTGAAGTTGTCTTGATTAGTATGGGTATCTGGGGTTATGGGGAGAAAGCAGGAGAATGGGATTAGGAGGGAAAGATAGATCAGCCACAATTGACTGGTGGAGTAGACTTGATGGGGTGAATGGCCAAATTCTGTCTCTCTAGTTTATGAACATATGAACATTATTGGGAAGGGGGCCGGGTATAAGGATATTTCTGTGAACATGACCAAATACAACGCTAATGAAGCATAGAAACATAGAAAATAGTAAGATTAAACAAGAACATACCAGTTTGAAGTTTGATCTTTATTTTATGAGGAGTTACGATGAGGGATTACGTGAAGAAGCCCCGCCAGGCGTATGCGCGTCATACTTCAAAGCAGTGGTGTGAAAACACAGAAAAAATAGCTGAAGTGATAAAGTAAGGCTGAGAAGACTAGAACTACCATGTGATCTTTGCGATTATGAGGGCCGGGAGCGGAGGGCACGTAATCCCTCATCGTAACTCCTTATAAAATAAAGATCAAACTTCAAACTAGTACGTTCTCGTTTAATCTTACTATTTAACTTCGGAGTCACGTGAGTAGTGAATAAATAATGTATTGAACATTGCTTCGAATTATCCAATAATCATTTTTTAAATAACAAAACAGTAATAACCCCTCTATCCCAGGGGAAATTACAAATGAAATTTATAAAGACAAATCAAATCAAACCGACCCAACATAGCATGCCCGAGCACTGTCAGGACAGGTTTATCATAAAGTTTAGAAACATTGACTCCTTAGACCATCCTGTGGCCTCGCTGTGGATGTTGATGTCGCCCTGGTGGAGTGAGATTTAAACACATGAGTGTCTACTCCAGCGGGATCCAAAACCTGATTTACCATCTAAAAATTGTTTATACTGACAACTTTTTATGAGTTTTGTTGTGACTGATGAGCATTGCTGTCTCAGAGACTCTGAGACTCTTAGTTACCTCGATATACTGACTCAGGTGCTTAACTACACATAAAGTTTGGTCAACTTTATGTGTAGTTAAGCACCTGAGTCAGTATATCGAGGTAACTAAGATATACTTAGTTACCTCGATATATGAAATGAAAGAAAAACTCTTTTCTTTCATTTCAAGAGTTACAACAAACTTATGGACTACATAATAAAGAATATTTTAGATATTTACAAATTAGAAACTATGTTTCTGCAAATACACAAGAATTTAGAAATAGAAAGACAGAAATTTTAGATGAATGCTTGAATAAACATCCAAATACGGAAAAAAATGATATCATATATATATAATATTTTATTAGAAAGTGATATCCCATTAACAGAAACATACAGAGAGTCTTGGGAAAATGAATTAGGCCAAATTATAAGACCAGAAATATGGGGTGAAAGTCTACAACATATACATCATTGCTCGTTAAATGCTAAACATTCCCTTATACAATTTAAAATATTACATAGATTACATTACTCTAAATCTAAATTACATAATATTTTCCAAAAAATATCTCCTACATGTGATAAATGCCAAATCTCAGAAGCAAATTTGTCACATTCATTTACTAACTGTATAAAAATTGTAGAATATTGGAATGAAATATTTAAGATAATTTCGAATGTTGTCAATATAAGTATGACCCCTGATCCAAAGTTAATAATACTTGGAATACTTGAAACTGACCAACTAATAACAATGAACCAAAGAATTTTTATCGACTATTGTCTAATAATTGGGAAAAAATTTATATTAAAATTTTGGAAAGGCCCTGCATTCCCAACAATCAAAATGTGGAATACAGAAATGTCGGAGACACTCCATTTGGAGAGACTGAGGCTCGTCCTTATGGATAGGTTAGACTTCTTCAAAGGGATTTGGTCTCCATATATTAAATATTTACAGGGTCATAACGGTTCGGCGCGAGGACCTGACTGAGGCCTGAATATTTGAATGGATGAAGAAATATGTATAATAAATCATGAATATATCTCCAAGTACGGACTAATGAGGAATATTTTACTCTCCATCAAACTTTTCTCACTCTTTACTCTATTTTCTATTTTCTTATATCTATATAAAAAATTAGAAAATAGTATAGAAACACATTATCTTAAATTCTTAATATCAGTACGAATATAAATATCATTAACTTCATGAAAATATTATTAGTATCTTATATTTTCAATTATATAAAACTGTGTATTTTCAATTATATAATAATTTTAAATTTAAAATCAATGATAATACAAATATTGTTAACATAATGAAAATATAATGAATATTATAAAAGTTTTACTAGTATTATGTATTATTAATTACATAAATTTGGTCTTATATTTAAAAATCTGAGATAATACAAATATTACTAACAGTATGAGTATATTGCTAATACTATAAATGCATTATTAGTACCATGTATTCTTAATTATATAAAACATATAACTTTGAAATTTATAATTAATAATAATACAAATAATATTAATAGTATGAAATTATCATTATTATCACGTACTTTCATTATAGTAAAATAATGTACTCTGTTATTATTTTGTTTCTATAATAAATAAAATAAAATAAAAAAATTAAAAAAAAATTAAAAAAATATTTAAAAAGTTTGGTCAACAGGGTAGGCTTTAAAACTTACTTTGGTTCCGGCCATTCCTGGCCTGCTTTGTTTGATTAAATCATACACATAAATGTAATGTTATCTGCAGAAGTATACATGCTATCTAGTCGTAACTTTTGCAATGTTTGCACTCATTGCGCTGATACTAGCGCCTTGAGCTTAACCACTTTAAGTGTTAACTTCTGAAAAGACAATGACGTAATTGGAGCCCATTGCCGAAGCAGTGTGAGAACTATACTGACATCCCAGATTTCTGTATATCTAGGTTTAGGAGGATTTTTGTTAAAAATTCCTCTCATGAATTTGGACACTAATGGATGAGACCCGATAGGTTGTTGTTCTTAAACTGCCCTAAATAGGAGCACTATTAATGGCACTATAACTCAAGTGTTCATCAAATATGCAACATAACAATGAACTCCAATACATCGGTATGCTTGCAGTATAAGATATATCTGACTGTAAGCAAAACATCTCCCATTTCTTAATATGACACATATTGTTTCTTAGTGCTATCTCTCCAAGCTGCAGTTATGACATCTATGGTCCTATTCCACAGTCCAAAACCTTGGAACGGTCTGGTCAGAACCTGCAGATCAACAAATTAATACGATCATGTAACGGATGACTTTCTCCTGTTACTGGATGCACCAACAAATTACTGCAGTTGGGTACAGTCATGAATGGCTGAGTCATCATTCTGAGCACCAATGGGAACCATGGCTGTGTAGGCCAGTCTGGAACCACCAAAAAGCCTGAGGCGGAGTCCTGCTCTATTTTGGTAGACATTGCCTAATCAGGCAGAATGGGGGAAAAGCATAGAAGAATGTACGTCCCCAATGTAGCGAGAATGCATCCACCGCTACTGCTCCTGGATCTGGTTCCCATGAAACATATTTAGGCAGCTGGTGATTTAGCCTGCATGCAAACAGATCAATATCTGGCAACCCATGGTGGCTGACAATCATTTAAAAAACTTCAGGATTTAATCATCCATTCTATGCTGTCATTGAACTTTCGTGACCACATTGTCTCTACCTGGTAGGTAGATAGCTGAGACCCAGATTTTCCTGGAGATACACCAGTGCCACATGAGGTTAGCCAGATTATCACATGATACTGACCTTATTCCTCCCATGTGATTGATATATGCCACAGCCGTGGTATTATCAATCTGGAGTTGATCATGTAAATTATTCATTGTGGAACGATAAACTTTTAATCCATAGAATGCACCCAACAATTCTAAATAATTTATACCATGCCTGTGCAGGATTAAATCCTCTTGCACACTCCATCTACCACCACAGCTAGACTCGCTGTCCGTAGCTCCCCATCCGAGAGCGCTCACATCTGTCTGTAAACCACTGAAGTTTGCTGAACCAAAATGTTTTTGGTAGTTTGTACAATATTGATAATCCACCATTGTAATTCAGCTATGGTTCTGGTTGGTAACTGCATAGGTCTATCAAAATGACCTGCATGTTCTTTTAGTGCTTGTTCTCTAGCTCGTTGCAGACTTTGATAGTGCAGTGGTACAAACAGCACTGCAGGAAAAGCTCCTACCAATTTACCAATAACACTGGCTACTTCCCGGATGGAGGGATATTGATTTTCAGCGAGACTAGTACAGACCTCTGATCTCCACAGCCTTGGCTGTCGGCAAAGTCGTTGACATATCAACTGAATCAATGACACATCCCAAATAATCAATTTTTTTAGGATGGCTCTAACTTGGATTTGGTTGGATGGACCAGGAACCCTAACCCTTCAAACAGGTATTTGGTTGCTGAAACCGATTCCTCAGCTGTCTCCTGAGTGTTGCTTATGATTAAAATATCATCTAGATAAGCCATTACCATGTGATTCTGGGCCCGAAGTAGCGCCAGCACTGGTTTCATCAATTTCTTGAACAGCCTAGGAGCTGATGTGAACTCATTGGGTAATGCTTTAAATTGCCACAGCTGTCCCATCCAACTAAATTTCAAGTATCTCCGATACTGATGATGAATTGGTACTGAACAATATTAATCTTTCAGGACTATAGTTGCCATATAACAGCCTTGTGATAACAGCTGTTTCGCAGTATTGAAGGTATCCATTTAAAAAAATGCCTATACTGAACATAGGAATTTAACTGGTTTAGGTCCAGAATGACTCTACATTCTCCATCTTTTCTCTGTCTGGGGAATATATTGGACACAAATTGTTGAGGATGGTTTGTCGTCCCTTTTTTGGGACAAAACCGTAATTTCTTCTTTTACCTGCTATGTTTCTGGTGCAGAAAACCCCCCAATACTCTATTAGGCATATTCTGTACAGGCGGATCAAGTCCTGACATAAACTCTATTCGAGCCTGACAGTGTCTAGTATAAACCGATGAGATGTTATGCAGCACCATTCATCATATCAATTGCAACCTACCCCCAACCGGAGGTTGTTCCCCAGAAATCTTATCCTGGACAGAATGAATCACCTGTACCTCTACAGTCGGCCTTGAAGTTGTCCTTCTTCCCATATTGGGGTTGTAGCTGGGATACACAGGTGAGTAATACCGTCGTCCCACTGGCCCCACTCTGCTTGGCCCTGCCCCTGGATCCATCACCTTCCGCACTGAAAACGACCCGTGAGGTGATATCCTGGCAGAAGGGACGTATGTTTTCATGAGATGGATTGTTTTGGCATTTTCTCCAGGTCCTTGACTTGTTTGATGAGGTCCACCCCAAATAAATAATCTGGGGCTTGAACGTTTGTAGACCTACATAGCGCTGCAAACTTCGGGTTTCAACGTCGGTTTGATGGCTATCTTCCTGATGCAGTTAACCTCAAAGTAGGTGTTGCAGAACAGGGCCAGCATGTCTTGTTGGGTACCAGACATCGGTGCCCCCGGACCATTTTCCCGAATGCAGTGATGCCTGCTGCCACCAACTTGAGGACGCGTTGAAACCTCATTTCTTGTCCCCGCATCGTTGCACTCATTTGTGCCCATATTGCCGAGTTCACGGTGGGCACTTTGAGTGACGCACAGTTTACAGGTGTTTTGTAACATCTGGCCGTCTCCTCCATGATCGTATCCTGGAGCTGGTGAGAAGCCATGTAATTTTACATTGGCGGCTAGGTTTTCCTCCATAGCCTCACCAGTCCCTTCCGGATTAGCGAAGTTTAATGCTACGACTGGGACACCTGGAGCTTGGCTCGTGTGCTCTGGTGTATGCACAAAAGCAGTGACACCAGCTTCAGGGTCAGATTCCTCCTGCCCTGGCTTCTCCCGAGTCATGCTCTAGGGAGGTCTCTTCCAGCCCAAAACAAGGTGCTGGAGGATGATTCCCACCGGTATCCATAAGTGGTGTTTACTTCTTCGCTGTATGGACCTCTGCCAGAGGCTGTGTGGGGAATCCTAGGGTCATTCGACCCCGATTGAAATTTCTCATGACTCTTTAAATTTGGAGGATTTTCCCATTTGGTTGAGCCGTCCCCATACCTTTAAATTAAAAGGAGGGGAGTCTTCCACATCATCAGACTCATGAGATAAAATAAGCCTGAGAGTACTTTGTTTTAGTATTCATCCCTAGTGGAGTAGCCTGAGTGCCCTGAAGCACTGGAAACTGATGGAGGCGGTTGAGCTGCCAGTAGAACAGTAGCCGGTACTGGAGCCGGCATTAGCGCAGCCGTTATCTCCAATCCCGATCTAAATAGCGCTAATCGCGGAGCCGGCTTTAGCGTAGCCATTATCTCCCGACCCGATCTATAAGCGATAACCGGTCCCCGCACGTTCCGCTCCACTCCAGCAGTTTATATTTACAATACCTACATATTACTAACTCTAGCTGGCTCTCCGAGCCAGACTCACAGAGTTTAAAAAAATACTCGCAGGGAAGGTTTAACATTGATTTACCTGCGGGTTACTACTTACCGCTGGTGGAGCTGAGCTCTCCAGCCCGTCTGTGCGCCTCGCGTCAGACATAATGATGTGCATGCGCCTGGCGGAGCTTCTTGACGTAGTCACTCACGTGACTCCGAAGTACATTAGGTGCAGGAGTAGGCCATTGGGCCCTTTGAGCCTGCACTGCCATTCAATATGATCATGGCTGATCATCCAACTCAGTATCCTGTACCTGTCTTCTCTCCATACCCCCTGATCCCTTCAGCCACAAGGGCAACATCTAACTCTCTCTTAAATATAGCCAATGAACTGGCCTCAACTACCTTCTGTGGCAGAGAATTCCACAGATTCACCACTCTCTGTGTGTAAAATGATTTTCTCATCTCGGTCCTAAAAGACTTCCCCCTTAACCTTAAACTGTGACCCCTTGTTCTGGACTTCCCCAACATCGGGAACACTCTTCCTGCATCTAGCCTGTCCAACCCCTTAAGAATTTTGTAAGTTTCTATAAGATCCCCCCTCAATCTTCTAAATTTTTAGCGTGTACAAGCCGAGTCTATCCAGTCTTTCTTCATATGAAAGTCCTGCCATCCCAGGAATCAGTCTGGTGAACCTTCTCTGTGCTCCCTCTATGGCAAGAATGTTTTTCCTCAGATTAGGAGACCATAACTGTACGCAATACTCCAGGTGTGGCCTCACCAAGACCCTGTACAACTGCAGTAGAACCTCCCTGCTCTTATACTCAAATCCTTTTGCTATGAAGGTATGGACAGCCGCTGGGAATGCCGGAAAACATTTTGCACAGTTCTTCTTTTGTAGTTTAGTTCACTTTAAAGATACAGCACACAAACAGGCCCTACGGCCCATCGAGTCTGCGCCGACCTGCGATCCCCGCACACGAACTCTACCCTAATCACACCAGGGAGATTTTACATTTATTACAAGCCAACTTACCTACAAACCTGTACATCTTTGGAGTGTGGGAGGAAACTGAAGATCTCGGAGAAAACCCAAGCAGGTCATGGGGAGAACGTATAAACTCCGTTGCCAGGATCGAGCCCGGGTTTCTGGTGCTGTAAGGCAGCAACTCTACCACTATGCCACACAATTATCTTTTTTATTCTGAATAGCAGCGGATCACAGACATACACCGCACGTGGGACCCACCTTGCTGCAATCTTACCTTTAAACACAGACACTGTCAAAGTGCCTTTTACCTGAATGTGCCATAATTTTTCAACTCAAACAAGTTGAATCGGTTTATATTTTTCTGATTATTGGCACATATTATGTGGAAGAATTTTTCTACCCAAAATGTAAATTAACTCAAACTAATGTGAGTTCCCCTCCATTGAGCTGAATGGAGGTGCTGGTTCCATGAGGATTATCCTGCATAAATTCTAAGAATTGCGCTCCTTTGGTGAATTCCATGAGGAGTTCTGTGCTGGAGCAGCCAGGCAGACGTCAGTGAAACCTGCTAGGAAGCTCAGGTCATCCATATTCATTCCATTATTCCCAAAACTGCCATCACAGATGCTCAATTCTTTGCTGCTCCAAGTGGTTCTATTACAGTTCCCCACAAAATTCGATCCCTTGACTGTCACAGTGTCTCCCTTGAAAACATTGTCAATTCAAAACCATTCCAAAGTTCTCAGTGCATAAGACAGACACAAAATGCTGGAGTAACTCAGCGGGCCAGGCAGCATCCCTGGAGAAAAGGAATAGGTAACGTTTCAGATCGAGACCTTTCAGGTGCGACATTAAATCGTGGTTCTTGAACCATACTAAAAATACCACAGTGGTACTCAAACAACAGCAGAATTGTTGTGATGTTTAAGTTAAGATTTATCATTTCGATTAATTCCCGGAGCCGCCAAGTATATCCTACGACGTTCTGGGAAGCTAGGGAAGAAATTGCAGGGAGTCCTGGCAGAGATACCACCATCCTATCAGCTGTAGGTGAGATACCGGAAGACTAGACGGGGGATGATGTTGTCCCTTTATTTAAGTTAGGCTGCAAGGACGAGTCCAGGGAACTGTGGGCCGTTGAGAGTGACATCATTGTTGGGAATGATGGAGTCAGCTGTACCTTTTGAGAAGTCTCTGCTCCTTCAACGTCTGCAGTAAGATGCTGCAGATGTTCTACCAGTCGCTGATAGCCAGTGCCATCATCTTTCTCAGCCATGTGCTGGGGCCAACAGGATCAACAAGCTCATCAGGAAGGCTGGCTCCATCCTGGGGGCAGAGTTGGATTCTTGGGAGGTGATCTTGGAGGGGAGGATGCACCTCAAACTGCAAAGCATCCGGGACAATACAGCTCACCCCCTCCATGTCACGCTGGTCAACCTGAGGCGCACCTTCAGCAACAGACTCGTTCCACCCAGATGCAGTACAGAACGCCACAGGAGATCCTTTTTCCCTCTGGCTATCAAACTGTACAATTCCTCCCCCTTCTGTCGTGGGGTAGACTGACTCCCACCCCCTCCCAATCTTTGCACATCCCTGATCCTTTCCACTCGTCACTTTAATTACATTTATCTTGTGTTTTTGTGACTGTTGGCAGATGAATTTCCCTCCTGGGATAAATAAAGTTCTATCGTATCATATCGGAATGTAGACACAAGGAATGCACTTGCTAGTTTACGGAAAAAGATACCAAGTGATGGAGTAACTGGACGAGTCAGGCAACATCTCTGGAAAGTTTGGATAGTCCTCATTTCAGGTTGGGATCTTTCTTCAGTTTGGCCCGAAACATCACCTCTCCATGTTCTCCAGAGATGCCCCTTCCTGCTGAGTTACTCCAGCACATTGTGTCTTATATCAGTGATGGGAAAGTTGCTGAAGAGTATTCTGAGGGACAGTATCTACAAGCATTTGGAAAGGCAGGACTGATTAGGAATACCCGGCATGGCTTTGTGCATGGAAAATGGTGTCTCACAAATTTGATTGAGTCTTTTTAAGTGACAAGACAAATTAATAAGGGCATTTTCTACATGGCATTTAACAATATATGTGGCAAGGGTTCATATTGTAGCCTAGTCCTGGAAAAATTAATCACATGCAATCTAGATTGAGTCAGCCAAATGGATATGGTACGATAATAATCACAGTCATAGAGTCATACAGCATGGAAACAGGCTCTTTGGCCCAAATTGCCCATACCGGCCAACACGTCCCATCTACACTAGTCCCACCTGCCTGCATTTGGCCCATAAAAGTAGTAGATGGTTGTTTTTTCAGATTTGAGGAGCAAGACCAAAAGTGTGCCATAGGGATTGGTACTTGGTTACCTTTGGCTTGTCATCAATATTACCGAATTGGCTGGTAATGTTGTTAACATGGTCAGTTTGCAGGTGACTCCCAAATTAGCAGCAGTATAGACATTCTGGGAATGGCCAGGGTGGTGATGGAGGTGTCGGTGTGGATGAATGAATACTTTGAATTAATACTTTATGAATTAATACTTTATTGTCACAGGTGACGAGACACAGTGAACTTCTTTGTTTTGCATGACCAGGGTATGCAAATAGTCACCACATAAAGGGTGCTGACAAAGTAGTACAGTATCCCATGCCGACTCCTCCATTGTTTCCGGTGACGTGTCCTCGGCCGCCGACGCCATCAACAACAACCGCTGACCTCGATGACAGCAACGGGTCCCCTCCTGGTGCCTCCGCGGCACCGACCCTGGCTCCGGCCGTGTTGCTGGCCCTCGCCGCGGTGATGGTGTCAGTGGTGGTGGCGGCAGGAGTAGCCGGGATGGCGGCGACGGTGGCATCGGCAACCGGTGGTATGATTGGTGGGGGAGACAATGCAGACCAGGGGTGGTAGGTCAGTCCGCTCAAAACGAAATCCATTATAAAGAGGTCCATTACAACAAGGGTGTACTGCAGGCTGAAGGGCTTGTTTTTCTGCTGTATACCTCGATGAATCTGTATCCAGCATTATTATAGAGACAGACACAAAAAGCTAGAGTAACTCAACGACTCAGGCAGCATCTGTGGAGAAAAGGTGACGTTTTGAGCACGAACCTTCAAACTATGCGAATTAAGAAAGTTCACGACCCGAAGCATCACCTATTCCTTTTCTCCAGAGATACTACCTGACCCATTACTCCAGCATTTTGTGTCCATCTTCGTTGTAAACCAGCATCTGCAGTGCCGTCTTATGCATCATTATAGAGAAGTTATTTACCCATTGACATAAGATCTCCAGTTTGGAATTTACCATTGAGAAATAGCAGACTGCATTTCGTTACATAATTTAAAGGCTCCCAAAGTCCTTGCCTTTTGTTGGAGTATAATAGGCTCGAAGTAGTATTTAATTAATTTATTAAAAAGAGGATAAGGATTACTGACTGGGTTTTACATATTTTCATTGCTGGGAGATCTGAGGTTGTTAAACCACACAGACACTGTGTTTATTAACAAAGTCTTTAGAGGATATTACATAGAAACATAGAAACATAGAAATTAGGTGCAGGAGTAGGCCATTCAGCCCTTCGAGCCTGCACCGCCATTCAATATGATCATGGCTGATCATCCAACTCAGTATCCCGTACCTGCCTTCTCTCCATACCCTCTGATCCCCTTAGCCACAAGGGCCACATCCAACTCACTCTTAAATATAGCCAATGAACTGGCCTCAACTACCCTCTGTGGCAGAGAGTTCCAGAGACTCACCACTCTCTGTGTGAAAAAAGTCTTTCTCATCTCGGTCTTAAAGGATTTCCCCCTTATCCTTAAGCTGTGACCCCTTGTCCTGGACTTCCCCAACATCGGGAACAATCTTCTGCATCTAGCCTGTCCAACCCCTTAAGAATTTTGTAAGTTTCTATAAGATCCCCTCTCAATCTCCTAAATTCCAGAGAGTATAAACCGAGTCTATCCAGTCTTTCTTCATAAGACAGTCCTGACATCCCAGGAATCAGTCTGGTGAACCTTCTCTGCACTCCCTCTATGGCAATAATGTCCTTCCTCAGATTTGGAGACCAAAACTGTACGCAATACTCCAGGTGTGGTCTCACCAAGACCCTGTACAACTGAAGTAGAACCTCCCTGCTCCTGTACTCAAATCCTTTTGCTATGAAAGCTAACATACCATTCGCTTTTTTCACTGCCTGCTGCACCTGCATGCCTACTTTCAATGACTGGTGTACCATGACACCCAGGTCTCGCTGCATCTCCCCTTTTCTGAGTTGATTATATGTTTCTTTTCTCAGAATTCCTAATTCATTATTCTTCAGAGAAAACAAATGTAAATTAAGTTTTTATTCATGAGAACTGCAAATGAATAGAACATAAAAAATTGGGATATTAAATAGTCAAGACGTAATTTTAAAAAAAGGGAATGCTGAACTGTTATGTTTCAAGACACGCTTTATTTTGTTCATCACTGTTGTTAACTATATTTTGTAAATTCTGGTAATGGCTGTGCAATACAAGTGTAGAAATGCAGATGTCTTTGGATTTAATCTGTTAATTAAAGATGGGTGGAAGCACGGTGGCGCAGCGGTAGAGTTGCTGCCTTACAGCACTTGCAGCGCCAGAGACGCGGGTTCGAACCCGACCACGGGCGCTGTCTGTACGGAGTTTGTAAGTTCTCCCTGTGACCGCGTGGGTTTTCTCCAAGTTCTTCAGTTTCCTTCCACACTCCAAAGAAGTACAGATATGTAGGGTAATTGGCTTGGTATGTGTGCTAAGTCCCTAGTATGGGTAGGATAGTGTTAATGTGCAGGGATCGGCATGGGCTCATTGGGCCGAAGGGCCTGTTTCTGCGCTGTATCTCTAAACTAAACTAAAAAGGTTTGCTTTCATGCAGTACCATTCAAAACATCTGGATGTCCCAAAGTACATTACTTTTAATGAATTACAGTTAAACTATGAGCACTGTTGAATGCAGGAATCTGCAATTCATTTTCTACAGAGCTTGCTCCCAAGACTGGAAAGTATTAACCAAACCAAATTCATCAGCGAGACCAAGCGTAGACTAGGTGACCGTTTCATCGAGCACATGTGCTCAGTTCGTCAAGGCCTGCTGAATCTCTCGACTGATAACTTCCCTTCAGATGTTGGTTTAAACCGAAGATAGACACAAATGCTGGAGTAACTGGGGAGAAGGAATGGCTGACGTTTTGGGTCGAGACCCATTTCAGACCCTTACTGACCTTTCTGTCCTGGACCTCGTCCATTGACAGAGTGAGGTCACAGGTAAACTGGCGGTGAAGGTGAGACCATAGGAGCCCTCTCACGACCATGCAACCTGTATGGTGATGAGAGGTCTACAAAGAGTCACAGTGTCTTTCTGGTCGCCGCTGAATTTTCAACATGTTGAACATTTTGGCCACCTATCACGGGTGCCGGCAGTCGCCTGTAAAGGTGGCACAAAGGGTCTGTCCCACTTGGGCGACCTAATCCACAAATTAGGAAAAGTGTCTTCGACCTTCAAACTCGAGGGCACTCGCCTGGAAAGCCTCACTGGATCGACCGTCCGCGTGGGGGGGGGGGGGGGGGGGGGGGTAGAAGTGGGGGAGAAGGAGTGGAGACACTTTTAAGAAGTATAATAAAGTTTCGTGGGCATTTTATCTACCGGATGGTTTTACTTGGTCCTGCAAACTCCCATGCCTGGTCAGCGAAGAAGATTGCCTACAGCTGTCCTCGGCTGCCTGTAACTAAATAGCAACCCCACTCCACTGCACTGCGAGTCAAAAAAAACCATGCCGACCACATTTTACTCGTGGACAATTTTTCAACCTGCTTAAAATTTTTTTGCTTACAGACAGTCCAGTAGATTATCACCAGACCACACCCGATTAGCAGTTGTACAGAAATAGTCTACTGATCCCACACGCAAGAGGCACCATGTTTTCGCTCTATTTTCCAAGTCCAGTGCAGGCTCCAGCTGTTACAAAATCATCCACCACAGTGGATTCCCGACATTCCTCACTGTGATGGAATGCAGTAAAGTCTAATCTTCTTCCTCATTTTTCTCCCATGGTCGGCGCAGTCGAACCATCCGAAGCTCGCGCAGCTGGCGATCAAAGCCCACTGCTTCGGGGCGGTCGAAACTCCTGCGGCTTGGAGCTCCTGAAGTCGGTCTCTAACCAGAGACCGTGAGCTCCACGAAGTTAAGTCCGCAGGCCCTCGCGGTTGGAGGTCCCGGTCGGTCTCCAGCAGAGGCCGCCAGCTCAACTATGTTAGGCCGCAGTGCGGACAGAGATACGATACGGAAAAATTGTGAGACGGCCATTGCAAGGTGATCAGCACAAGCAGCAGGGAAGAAGTGAAGAAACATGTTGCACTGATCTTTCACCTGTCAGATTGGTGAAAGTCGACTCAATTGTGATATTGAAAAGTGTATTGGCAAAATATTGAAGTAGTAAGAAAAGTCTCAAAAGTATTTTCAGAAAGAGATGAGGAACAGGAATTAGATAGATAATCATACCAAGAGGATGCATGGGGCAAATGCATATTTCTGTGATTTAAAGTGAGAGGGGGTAATGTCTAAAGGAGATTTAGTCATAGTCATTGAGTGATACAGTGTGGAAACAGACTCTTCAGCCCAACTTGCTCACACCAGCCAACATGTCCCAGCTACATGAGTCCTACCTGCCCACGTTTGGCCCTTATCCCTCCAAACCTGTCCTATCCATGTACCTGTCTAACTGTTTCTTAAATGTTAGGATAGTCCCTGCCTCAACTACCTCCTCTGGCAGCTTGTTCCATACAGCCACCACCCTCTTTTCCCCCTCATCTTGAACCTATGCCCTCTGGTCCTCGATTCCCCCACTCTGGGCAAGAGACTCTGTGTATCTACCCAATCTATTCCTCTCATGATTTTATACACTTTATACATTTACAAGGCACGTTTTGCCTGGAACTCATTACTGTGAAGGTGGTGGCAGCAGATATGTAAGCAAAACTCAAGCAGCATTTAGACAGGTATATGAAAAAGCCGAAACATAGAAGGATTATAGATCATGTGCAAATAAACTAATCCCAGATGGGATTTTGGCATCATAGTCAACACGTGTATTTGTGGCCTATTCTATTTTATGTTGAAACAGGGCATCCATATTTTAGTTTAGTTTAGAAATACAGCACTAAAACAGGCCTGTGTCCGCACCGACCAGCGCTCCCCGCACATTAACACTATCCTATACACACTAGGGACAATTGGCATTTACACCAAGCCAATTAACCTGCAAACCAGTACATCTTTGGAGAGTGGGAGGAAACCAGAGACCCCGGAGAAAGCCCACCCAGGTCACGGGCAGAACGTACAAACTCCGTACAGACAAGCACCCGTAGTCAGGATCAAACCCGGGTCTCTGGCGCAGAGAGGCAGTAGCTCTGCACTGCGCCACCGTGCCACCCATAATAGCAGTGGATAATTCTATTGCTACCCAGTAGGTGGGGACATTTCTCCTCTTTCATGAACATCCATCCCCTCATTCTATGCACTGTCATCACCAATCCTAGACACACGTGCAGCAAATGCATCATCCATGCATTTTCCCTCTCAAACGCTGAGGATGCTCGATTCACCTCTTAGTCAAAAAAGTAGATTTTAAGGAGAAAAGAGAGATAGAGTTTTGTTTCGTGTAGGAATGAACTGCAGATGCTGGTTAAAACTGGAGATGGACACAAAATGTAACTCAGCTGGACAGGCAGCTTCTCTGGAGAGAAAGAATGGGTGACATTTTGGGTTGAAAGTTGTAATGGGAGATTGTAGCTGCCAAGTCACCTCTGAATATTCAATCACTTCTGCTGAGACAGAGTCATACATATGGATGGTCTGAAAGCTTCTGAGGACAGAGGACTCAGACACGCAAATTATTTCGAAACCATATATTTCATTCATTTGTTCTATATCTCTTTATATCACTTTCTATATCTCTCGTTTCCCTTTGCCCTGACTCTCAGTCTGAAGAAGGGTCTCGACCAGAAACATCCCGATTCCTTCTCTCCGGAGGTGCTCCATGTCCCGCTGAGTTACTCCCGCATTTTGGGTCTATCAGGAGTTTAGCTTAGTGCAGCTTAGAGATGCAGCGGGGAAACAGGCCCTTTGACCCACTAAGTCCGCGACGACCAGCAAACCCCGCAGACTAGCATTATTCTGGACACAAGCGACAATTAACGATTGAAGCTAATTAACCTGGAAGCCTGAACATATTTGGAATGTGGAGGGAAACTGTAGCACCTAGAGAAAACCCACGTGGTCACAGGGAGAATGTACAACCTCCCGACAGACAGCACCTGTAGTTAGGATCGAACCCGGGTCTCTGGCGATATAAGGCAGCTACTCTCCCGCTGCGCCACCGTGCAAGCCTTGGAGAGGTGAAAACATTTGGTGAGTTCCAAGCCGGATACAATAGTGGTGTTTAAGATCTTTTAGATAGACACTTGGATAGGCTGGGAATAGGGAGATATGAATCTTGTGCAGGCAGATGAGAGTAGTTTATTTTAGCCTCATGTTCAGCAGTGTTATTTTGGGCTGATGGGCCTGTTCCTGTGCTGTTCTAATTGTCAAGGTGAGGCTTGATCTTTAGTCCTCCTGCTGCATTTGTGACAATTTGTAAGGTAACAATGTTGCTTATTTAGTGCTGAAGATGCCCAAATCTGTTAACCTCTTTACGCAGTGGAGAGTGAGACCAGCAGGCTTTGGACACATGTTTTTCACTATTCAGTCACCAACAAGAGAGAAATAGATCGGGTAGATGCACAGAGTCTCTGGGTGAATCGAGGACCAGAGGACATAATGTTTAATGTGAAGGGGAAGAGTTTTAATAGGAATCTGAGAAGTAATTTTTTCACACAAAGGGTGGTGGGTGTATGAAACAAGTTGGTAGTTGAGGCTGGGACAATCCCAACATTTAAGAAACAGTTAGACAGGTACATGGATAGGACAGGTTTGGAGGGATATGGACCAAATGCGGGCAGGTGGGACTAGTGTAGCTGGGACATGGTGGCCGGTGTGGGCAAGTTGGGCCGAAGGGCCTGTTTCCACACTGTATCACTCTATCACACTTCTTTGTCTTCTTCTTCTTCTTGCGAATGAAACATTAATAAACCAAAGGAATAGTTAGATCTCAAGCCGGGTGTTGAGCAGCCAGGTTGGTGTCTCTGCATCAATGTCTGCCAGGCCCCGAGGTTCATTTGGTGAGTGGTAGAGCGGGCACCCAGAGATGGCTGGCTGTCTGTTGTTCTGCTCTGCATTCACAGGCTGGGCTCTGGCTGAGCCCCCATCTCCACACGCTGGCATTGAAATGCCCAACTCCAGTACGAAGTCTGTTGAGCTTCACCCATGCCCCTCTGGGGAGATCAAACCCTGGACAGCTTTTATCTGCTGAAGAGACGTAGCTGTGTAATCCAGATGACGTTGCCTTCCACTCCTGTGACCACTTGGTGGCTATTGGATGTGCTTTTGTCTCAGTTGGCTGGATGGATGCTAGGAGTTGTTTTCCATGTGGAGCAAAGGGGTGATGGGACTTCAGTCGGGGTGGCCTCTGCTCTCTGCTGATAGCCTGATGGAGGAGGTGATCTGGGTCCATGGCACACTGTATGACTTTAACTGCTTCTTTGCCCCATTAGAAGAAGGATGTATAGGCTTTGGAGAGGGTGTACATAGAACATAGAACAACTCAAGATCAGGCTCTTTGGCCCACAGTGTGCGTGTCGAACATGATGCCAAGGCCATCCCTTGTCTATTTGTGCATAATCCATATTCCTTCATTCCTTGCGTATCCTTATGCCTTTCTAAAAGTCCCTTAAATACCACGGCCATACCTGCATCAACCAAGGCTGAGGTCCACTGAGGTGTAGAGGAGTTTTACCAAAATGTCATCTGGATTGGAGAATATTAGCTATCGGACAAACTTAGATTGTATTCTCTGGAACGTCAGAGGCTGAGGGGAGACCTGATAGAAGTAATACAATTATTAGAGGCATACGTAGGGTAAGCAATCAGGCCCTTTTTCCCCAGGGTGAAAATGTGAAGAAAAGAGGGCAAAGATTTATGGGCCTGTCCCACTTATGCGACTTTTTCAGCGACTGCCGGCACCCGTCATAGGTCGCTGCAGGTCGCTGAAAATGTTCAACATGTTGAAAATCCAGCGGCGACCAGAAAGACGCTACCACTCTTTGGGCGACTGGGAGACTGCTCACGACCATACAGGCGACACCCTGGTGACATGTCGCGGGGTGACACCTGTATGGTCGTGAGTAGTCGCCCAAAGAGTCGTACCTTGTTCTGGTCACCGCTGGATTTTCAACGTTGAAAATTCTCGGCGACCTGTAACGACCTATGACGGGTGCCGGCAGTTACCGAAAAAATTGCGTAAGTTGGACAGGCCCATGAAGGTGTGAGGGGCGAAGTTTAATGGAGAAGTGAGAGGCAAGTTTTTAAACAGAGGGTGGTGTGTGCCTGAAATGCAGTGCCAGAGGTGGTGGTTGAGGCAGATATGGTAATGGAATTTGAGACTTTGAGAAAGGCACACGTATATTCAGGGACTGAGGCTATATCAAGTAAGGTCTCAACCCGAAATGTCACCCATTCCTTCTCTCCAGAGATGCTGCCTGCCCCGCTGAGATACTCCAGCATTTTGTAACTATCTTTGATTTAAACCAGCATTCACAGTTCTTTCCTACACACGAGGCTACAGTATAGGAGACATGCATAGCAGATGAGATTAGTTTATCTTGGCATCATTTTTGGCACATTGTGGGCTGAAGGGCCACCACTCAGTGTACAGAATCTTGCCTCACATTCCCCTTTAAACTTTGTCGCTCTCACCTTAAAGCTTTGCCCTCTAGTACAGTTTAGTTTCGTTTGCAGATACAGCACGGAAACAGGCCCTTCGGTCCACCGAGTCCGCACCGACCAGCGATCCCCGCACATTAACGCTATCCTACACACACTAGGGACAATTTACATACCAAACCAATTAACCAACAAACCCGTATGTCTTTGGAGTGTGGGAAGAAACCGAAGATCTCAGAGAAAACCAATGCAGGTCTCGGTAGAACATTCAAACTCCGTACAGACAGCACCCGTAGTCAGGATCGAACCCGGGTCTCTGGCACTGTAAGGCAGCAGCTCTATCGCTGCGCCACCGTGCCGCCCTTAATAATTTTTTGTATTTCCAGCCTGGGAGATTGGTTCTGACTGTCTACTCAACTTATGTCTCTCAACTTATCAATTTATATACTCCTATCTTTGCAACTGCCACCATTCAAGAGAAACCACCTAATTTAAATGTAGTTGATAACCTAGCCGAAAATAACCCCATAGCATTAGTGATGATCCTCATAAACATTAATGTCCTGAAAAAGAGGAAATGTTTCATCTTATCTGTAACTCTGGTCCCAACAAAATGGCTGACTGTCAAATGACCTCTGAAATGGCCCGCCAAACAGTGTTTTGTTTAGCTCAGAAATACAGTGCGGAAACAGGCATATCGGCCTACTATCCCCGGCGACCAGCGATCCCCGCACACTAGCAATATCCTTCTTCTTCCTCGTGTCCGGCCATCTTCTATATAAGTTTTTCCGGTCGGTCAGTGATGGTTGACGGTCAGTGGTTGCAGAATTGGCTACTTCAGTCAGTCACTGTGGTACTGTTCCTGTGGTCAGCATTGCCCGGGATGCGCCACGTGGAGGCTTCTGCTTGCATCCCAGCACTATCCTACACACCAGGGACAATTTGCATTCTTTACCAAAGCCAAATTAGGCAGCAAACATGCTTGTCTTTGGAGTGTGGGAGGAAACCAGAGATCCCTGGAAAAACCCCAGCATTCATGGGTAGAATGTACAAACTCTGTACAGACAGCACCTGTGGTCAGGATCAAACCCGGGTCTCCGGCACTGTAAAGCAGCAACTCTACCGCTGCGCCACCGTGCCGCCCTGAAAAAAGAGTTCAAGGCAATACTGCTGCTCTTTCCAGCAATGCACAGATCCTGGATAATAAATGAGGAATAAAGGAAAAAATGGAAATCTTTGTCAATTTTCATGCCCTGACTTAGTATCTCTCAATAACAGATAATGTTGGATAAAATAGTAAGATTAAATGAGAACTTACCAGTTTGAAATTTGATCCTTATTTTATGAGGAGTTACGATGAGGGATTTCGTGAAGACCCCGCCAGCACGCATGCGCGACATTCTTCAAAGCAGCGGTGTGGAATCACAGATAGCAGCACTGACTGGAGATAGTAAGATTAAGAGACACTAATATACCAGTTGAGGGCACAAAATCCCTCATCGTAACTCCTCATAAAGAGTGACTTTGTGAAGATTTCAAAGATCTGTGATTCCATGCCCTGGACCTGATGGAGGAAGTATGTTAACGTATTTCAGACTTGAACAAAGCTGAAAAAGAATAACGTATTTATTAATACAAACAAAAACCCCTGAATTCGGGGAAAAACGTTTAGGGGACAGCACCTAAAACTGAAACGTTGCGGGAGCGGTCACAGGTTTATTATAGAAACGTTGGAATGTTCCTTCATTGGCCCAGCCCACTGTTGCGAGGACATGATCCACGGGTACCTCCATGGTCCTCGCCGCTGATGTGGATGCAGCCCTAGTAGAATGAGATTTAAAAATGTCAGTATCTACACCTGCTGCTCCCAATACCACCCTGAGCCACCTGGAGATAGTCTGCACCGTCACCCTGTGATGTGGGTTTTGAAGCTGATGAACAGTCTTGTCTCCATTCTCCTGATGTTTTGAGTGACATTAATGTAATGTCGGAGATAGGTGGTTATGCAGAGTCGTACATCGACGGGATATGCTCGGAATTCCAATTTCAGACCTGTTGTCCCAGGCCTGTGATGTTTGAGTAACTCGTCTATAAAGAAGGTTACTTTGGTGGGAGTCGAGACCATCCTGTCCAGGTTAGTTTGTGGAGGGTCTGGACTCGTTGCGCTGTGATCAGTGCCATTAACATCACCACTTTGAAGATGAGTTTATCCAGTGGTAGATCTGAAACTGGTGACCAGCTCCTGAGTAGGGACAACACAACCCCAATGTCCCAGGTTATATTATAGCTTGGTCGTGGAGGGTTCGAATTGAATATACCCCTCATAAGTTTTGATACCAGCTGGTGGGATCCTACTCCAATAATGAGATAGGATGACAATGCACTTCTGGCACTGGTGATGGCACTGTAGCTAAGGCCCTCATCATAGTGAAGGTGCTTCCAGCACATCAGTGATCGTTGCAGAGTCCTTGTCCAAGTACAGAAGGCCTCCCATTTTCTTATGCGGGTGAGGTACTGCTTCCTCGTGGACTCTCTGCACGATGCTGTGATGATATCCATGGTCCTCGTTGACAGCCCAAATCCTAGTACTGGCCTCTTCAGAACCTGCAAGCCAACAGGTTCAGATGACCATGGCACGGATGACTTTCTCCTGTTATGGGATGGGTTACTAGATTCGGGCATTTAGGGACTTGCACCCATGGTTCTTTCACCATGCTGAAGACCACCGGGTATCATGGTTGTGTGGGCCAGTCGGGTATTATCAGAACCCCGGATGCAGAGTCTAGCTGGATCTTCTGCACTACCCGACTGATGAGGCAGAAAGGTGGAAATGCAGAGAAGAACAATTTCCCCCAATGTAGCGAGAACGCGACCATCACCACTGCCCCAGGATCTGGTTCCCAGGACACATATGTTGGTATCTGATGGTTCAACCTGGACGCAAAGAGGTCGATATCTGGTGTTCCATACTTGGCTATAATATTAGCAAATATTTGGGGGTTCAACATCCATTCGGTGTTGTTATTAAATACTCGTGACCTGGTGTCTGCCACTGTATTGAGCTTACCCGGAAGGTATGTAGCTGAAATCCAAATAGTTCTTTCAATACTCCAGAGCCAAATTATGTTTGTCAATTCATTGCAAGATATTGACTTGATACCACCCATGTGGTTTAAATATGCCACCACTGTGGTATTATCTACCTGTAAACGGACATGCATAGCAGCCCGTGAAATGCTCACAGCATTTCCAAATAGTTTATACTTTCTGATTGGAGTAAAGTAGATTCGTGCAAATCCCATCTGCTGCCACAACTGGAAGTGGTGTCGGTAGATCCCCAGCCCTGGGCACTTGCGTCGGTTTGTAACACGACTGATGGGTTTACAATTATGATGGGATTGAAACAATTACAAATGTTGCTAATCCACCATCGTAGCTCAATTTGTACCTTGTTTGGCAGCTGCGTAGGTCTGTCAAAATGTCCAGCATTTGTTTCAAATGCTGAGATCTTAGCTCTTTGCAAATTTTGATAATGTAACGGCCCAAATTGTGCAGCTGGAAATGTAGCTACAAGTTTTCCAATCACCTTGGCAGCATGTCTGATAGTCGGTTTCCTGGCACAAGCGAGGCTGTTACATACTTCTATTATGTCTGTTGCTTTGTTCTCTGAGAAGTGACAATCATATGATTGGTGTTAACCGTGAATCCCAAGTAGTCCATAATCACAGAGGGGTTGAACTTAGATTTGTCTGGATGGATGACGAACCACAGTTTTTAAGCTGTCACAGCTGATTTAGCTAACTCCAAAGTTTTTCCCACAATTAAAATGTCATCAAGGTATGCCATGACTATGTGGTTTTGTCTTCTTAGAGACGCCAATACTGGTTTTAGTATTTTGGAAAACAACCTGGGGGCTGTTGTGAGTCCATTAGGTAAGGCTTTGTACTGCCATAGCTGCCCCATCCAGACATATTTTAAGTATTTACTGTGATGTTTCCATATAGGCACTGAATAGTATGCATCTTTTAGGTCGATGCAGGCCATGAAGCACCCTCTGGAAATCAATTGTTTAGCCGTTTCAAATATGTCCATTTTGAAATGGGTATATTGAACAAAAGTATTCAAGTGGGTTATATCAATTATGATACGACATCCACCATCTTTTTTTGTTTTAGTAAAGATGTTAGATACAAACTCAAGAGGTTCATGTATCGTTTTTGTATAACCCCCTTGGAGTATAACCTTAATAGTTCTGCATGTCCTTCCACTTTCTCTTTGTGAGAGAGTACAAATTTCCGGCTAGGTACATGCTGAGCTGGGGGAAGTTGTCCGTTTATGAATTCGATTTTGTACCCATGAATACTTTGTAATATAAAAGTGTCAGAAGTTAAAGAACTCCATGCATCCCAGAACAGACACAACCTCCCTCCTACTAGTGAGGTTCTGCATGCAGCACCCCCAAGAGAACCAGACCCCCTTACCTCCATGGTTACCGGTGGGGCCTGATCTTTTGGTCTTTCTTGGGTAGTTGTGTTGCTGGGATGTGGGGTTGGCACATCTTCCAGGCTGGTCGCTGCGGGCCCTGGCCTAAAAAAAGGCCTCTGTTAATAGGGCTCAACCTTAGGGAAAGTTCCCGTTGCTCTGTTGGGTTGACCCTGAGGCCTGTTTGTTGTTGCATATGGATGCTGCCTATGGTATGCCTGTGGTCTGCTTGAGGAAGGCGGTTTAATCAATCCGACCGCTTTGGCTTCCTCGTCCAGATCTTTAACCTGTTTAGGCAGATCATCACCAAACAATTGTCTTGGTGGTAGCGTAACATTGGCCTTACACAAACCCGCAAACTTGGGGTTTAGTGTAGGACGGATGGAGCTCTTCCGAAAGCAGTTTATTTTGTAATGTGTGTTGCATAGCAGAGCTAATGCATCTTGCTGCTCTTCCGTCATGTCCATACCGTCTATTGACCTGGCGAATGCAGTGATGCCAGGGGTCAATAATTTCAGGATCTTCTGGATATTTAACTCCTGAGTCCTGATCACGGGGCTGATGTTAGCCCATATGGGTGTATTAACAGTAGGGACATTCAGCGACACTCAATTCTCTGGAGCCCTGTATTTGTTGGTTGCCTCCGGAATTACCTGTTCTCTTACCTGGTGGGTGGTCAGGTAATTAATGCTTGCCACTAGCCCCGGCTGAAGAGGCTGCCCTTTCTGGGATGGTTCGGCGAACTTCGACACCACTCCCAGAGGTTCCTCTTCTGGCATCTCTTGCAACAAAGGATCTTCCGCCAACCCCTCTTCGAAGTCAGCTAGTGCCTGACTTCTAGCACTCCCTACTGAGGAGGGAAGATGTTGGACAGCCCTGTCATGGGTCCTGCCATGGATCTTCGCGATCCTAGGGACGCACGCTCCTGATGGAGAAGGTCCCTCTCGAGCAGCTGCTTGACCATGCGCTCCATTCGAGCTATGCCACCGCCGCTGCTATCTGCGGACGGCAAGTCATCTTCCCCAAGTTCTGATGAACAAATGGGTCCTCTACCAACAGTCCGCACCTCGTCGAGGTGATGTCTATGGGACTGAGGTAGGTAGTCGGTGCCTGCCGCTCCTGCGGGGATGCACGACTCCCGCATGGATTTGCTGCTTGTCCACGTTCTTCCGGACTGAAGCGGTGGAGTGCTGGTGCCAGCCGCTCCTGTGGGGCTACACAACCTCCTGTTGGTTTTTCTGCCTGTCTGGTGCGACTGCGACGGTGAGGAGTCAGTGCCAGCCGCTCCAGCGGGGCTACATGACATCCACACGGGCGTGCCGCCAGTCTTCGGGACTGTTGCGATGCAAAGTCAGTGCCAGCTGCTCCTGCGGGGCTACACGACTTTTGTGTTGTTGATCCACCGGTCCGCAATCTAGCAGACTGATGCGGTGGTGAGCCGGTGCCAGCCGCCCCTGCGGGGCTACGCAACTTAGGTGTGGTTTTCCCACCAGTCCGCCCTCTAAAGGTGGAGTGTTGGGGCGTGCCATTGAGACAGGCCCTGATTTACGCACCTTTTTACTGCCGTCCCGGGTCTGTTCGGGCTGAAGCAGCACGGAGTCAGGGGCTTGTCTACCCTGCTCCCGCATGGTCCCCACGCCAGTATGCAGCTCCCTGGCCTGCTGTGGTGGAGAGTCGGGTCCTGCCGACTGAGCGGGGCTCCCCGACTTCCGCGCTTTTCTCCCGGCCCGCGTTACGGATGTTGCCGGTTCTGCGGTCAGCTCCGGGGATGTTCGCCGCCGACTTCGCTCTGAAGTCCCGCGGTCCGTAGAGGCATGCTTCCGCGCAGCCTTCTTTTTTGTCCTCCTGTCCATAGTATTTCTGTAATGGAAACAAACACAGAAAAACCAACCAGCTCAAGGTCAGTGAAACTTACCTGAGGGCCTATTTGAAGCTGCCGGCAGAGGAGCGCACTCCCCCCCCCCCAGCTGTCGCCTGCAAATGCGAGCGATGATATGTCGCGCATGCGTGCTGGCGGGGTCTTCACGAGGTCACTCACATGACTCCAAAGTAAAATCAGGGGCCACCCTAGATTTGAACGCAGAAACTACATTTAAGGAGGCAAATATTTCAGCTCCCTGATTTAAAGCTGATCACCGATAAACAAATCATTTCCCCAGTCTCTGTCTCTGGTGCAATCTATTTTTACTCTCTCCACAACATTGCCATTATTATAGTTAGCACTCTACTGAGCTTTCCTCTCTTATTCTTCGGAAGTATCAAATACGTCATCTGCCATCCTTTTATTTAACTTGAGTTGGGCACTCCATGGCTTGAAATGGTTTATTTTATATTAAAATGAAAAGACAAAGCGTCAAGAGCAACTTGATCTGACAGCTTTTTCAGGGATTGCTATCTAGTGCCAGGATAAACCAATCTTGGTTGGCAGGGAAGCATTCAGTAGATTCCCACAGTCAATCGAAATGTAATAAAACATGGAAATGGTGGATATCTGAAATTAAAATCATGAAATGCTGGAAACACTCAGCGTGTCATGCAGCATCTGTGGAAAGAGAAACAGAGATAACGTTTTGGGCTGAAGACTCTTCATCAGAACTGGAAAGGGAAGAAAAAAAGTTGCAATTTGCAGAGAAGATGGTGGGAGAGATGGCAGATGTACCACCATCTTATTCCATCTATAGACACAAAGAGTGGGAGTTACTTAGCGGGTTAGTCACATCTCTGGATAATGTGGATAAGTGATGCTTTAGGTTGGGAAATAGCAAATGGAAAGGCCACACACAGTTGGTGTTCAAAGTAACGGGTGATTTATTAAAATCGGTGAGCTCCAGGTGACCAGTCAAAGCTGATCTTGTGAGCGCAACTTTGGTACAATCTCAGCGAACAAGATTGCACAGAAACCTGATTAACAGTAAAACTAGGTAGCGTAGAGAGGCAGCAGTAGGGCTGCTGCCTTACAGGGCCAGAGACTCGGGTTCGATACTGACCTCGGGCACTGTCTGTGTGGAGTTTTACTTTCTCCCTGTGACTGCGTGAATTTCTTCCTGGTGCTCCTGTTTCATAGAAACATAGAAACATAGAAAATAGGTGCAGGAGGAGGCCATTTCGAACCAGCACCGTCATTCATTGTGATCATGGCTGATCGTCCACAATCAATAACCCGTGCCAGCCTTCTCCCCATATACCTTGACTCCACCAGCCCCTAGAGCTCTATCTAACTATCGATTAAATCTATCCAGTGATTTGGCCTCCACTGCCCTCTGTGGCAGGGATTTACAACTCTTTAGGTGAAAAAGTTTTTTCTCACCTCAGTCTTAAATGGCCTCCCCTTTATTCTAAGACTGTGGCCCCTGGTTCTGGATTCACCCAACATTGGGAACATTTTTCCTGCATCTAACTTGTCCAGTCTTTTTATAATTTTCTATGTCTCTATAAAAGATCCCCCCTCATCGTTCTAAACTCCAGTGAATACAAGCCTAGTCTTTTTGATCTTTCCTCATATAACAGTCCCGCCATCCCAGGGATCAATCTTGTGAACCTAGGCTGCACTGCCTCAATCACAAGGATGTCTTTCCTCAAATTCTCTAACACTCTAAAGGCCTGCAGGTTTGTAGATTAATTGGCTTCTGTAAATTGTCTCGAGAGTGTAGGACAGAAATAGTGTATGTGATTGTTGGTTGGTGTGGATGGTGGTCCAAATGGTCTGTTTGCACGCTGTATCTCTAAAAATGTATTTAAAAACTAAAATTACAGAATGGAGGTGACACAAATAATTAGGTAACGAACGAGGTCTTGATTACAGAGATTATGATTATCCACAAGTCTTAGTTGACAGTAGATCCAATTTTCTGTTGCAACAATGGGTGCACACTATAACATTATCGATAAAGATCCTGAAACATGGGTGTCGTCACTGTGGCATTCCATGTCTCCGTTTTAAGGGCCTGGTCCACTTACGCGACTTTTTCGGCGACTGCCGGCACCAGTCATAGGTTGTTGCAGGTCGCCAAAATTTTCAACATGTTGAAAATTCAGCGGCAACCAGAAAGACGCTACGACTCTTTGGGCGACTGAGGAGACTACTCACGACCATACAGGTGACACCCTGGCGACATGTCGCGGGGTGAATCCTGTATGGTTGTGAGCAGTCGCCCAAAGAGTCATACCTTGTTCTGGTCGCCGCTGGATTTTCGGCGACCTGGTAGATTTTTCGGCGGCCTGTAACGACCTATGACGGGTGCCGGCAGTCGGCGAAAAAGTCGCGTAAGTGGAACAGGCACTTTAGGCTTTGTCTGCGGTTCCTTTAGTCCACAATAGCACAATCCACATCTCTGTTTACTAGTGACTATCCCTCACTATTCTTTCGCTACAACAGGAGCCTTCTTCAGACTAATAGTAATGGGGGGGGGGAGAAATGTGCAAGAGAGGTGGGGGCGGGACAAGGCCTGGCAAGTGACAGGTGGATACAGGTGAGGGAAGACTTGGGCGGACAAAGGCCGGAAATGAAAAGACAACAACTGTACGATAAGGAGATGATAGAAGAGTTGGTAAGTGTGAAGCCGGAGAAAGTAATAAGGGTGGAAGAAGATTGGGGGTATGAGATGGGATGGGTACACATCCGTGTGGGGCTCCACCCCACTACACTTAGTCTGAAGCTATTCCCCTTACTACAATCAGTCTGAAGAAGGATCCCGACCCAAAATGCCACCTGTCCATGTTCTCCAAAGATGCTGCCTGAACTATTGAGTTAATCCAGCACTTTGTGTCTTTCTTTGTAAACCAGCATCTGCAGTTCCTTGTGTCTATCTTATTTATCATGATTCAGATAACAATGCTCTTGGCCACATAGAGCCATAGTTTTATACAACATGGAAACAGGTCCTTCAGCCCAACTTGCTCACACCGACCAAAATGTCCCATCTACATTAGTCCCACCTGCTTGTATTTGACCCATATCCCACTAAACCAGTCCTATCCATGTACCTGTTTAAATGTTTCTTAAACATTGCGATAGTACCTGCCTCAATTACCTCCTCCGGCAGCTTGTTCCATACACCCACCACCCTTTATGTGAAAAAGTTACCCCTTAGGTTCCTATTAAATCTCATCTTAAACCTATATTGCCAGATATTGACAATGTTACCAGTGCAGCGATATCTGTAACCTCATATAAATAGATAATCTCAGAAAATCAAGAAATTGTTATCAAAATTGGCCAGCCCTTCTGGCAGTTTCTAGGTAAACACATCATTCATCCAAGTGCAAGTGAATTTTTAACAGCATGTCATCTCTTAATTGACCAATATTTCTGAAAAAGAGAGGTTTTAAAAGTGCGAGGCGTTATTTCTTTAGATTTTAATTATTTTTGATGATATTTTTAAACCATTTTCTTTCACTCATTCCCTCTTATTTTCACTCCTTTCTTCATTCCCAGGATGATTTAGGCCCAGATTCTCCTGAAAACGACATCATGCTGAATAAATTCTGAAGCTTTGCATGCAATGAGCATGTACACGGCAAGTCTGGGGACTAGTCTATACATTATGAATGTCCACTGCAGACTCTGGAAATCCAGACCAGACTGTTAGATTCTGTAAACAACTGAATCTGGAGCCCAAATGAACAGCTTCATACCAACAGGAGAAATATATGAATGGATAGAAAATTGGCTTCATGGAAGGGAGCAGAGGGTGTCGCTGGAAGGTTGCTTTTCAGACTGGAGGCCTGTGACTAGTGGTGTGGTTCGGTGCTGGGCCTGTTACTGCTTGTCATCCATTTCAATGGTTTGGAGGAAAACGTTTGCTGATGACACAAAAGTGGATGGTTTTACAGTCAGTGGAGATGGTTGTCAAAAATTGCAGCGGGATCTTGATCGGTTGGGCAGGTGGGCCAAGGAATGGTTGATGGAATTTAATACAGAGAAATGTGAGGTGTTGCATTTTGGGAGCACTAACATGGGCAGAACCCACACAATGAATGGAAGAGCTCGGGGAGCAGAGGGATCAAGGAGGACAAGTACATAGTTCATTGAAAGTGGCAACACAGGTAGATATGGTAGTCAGAAAGGCTTTTGGCACATTGTCCTTCATCAATCAGAGCATTAAGTATGAAAGGTGTTGCAGATGTGTGAGATGTTAATGAGGCCGCATTTAGAGTATTGTGTCCAGTTGTGGGCACCATGTTATAGGAAAGCAGTTATCAAGCTGGAAAGGGTGCAGAGAAGATTTACGAGGATACTGACAGGACTCAAGGGCCTGAGCTATAGGTAGAGGCTGAGCAGGCTAGGATTTTAGTCCTTTGAGCCCAAGAGGGTAAAGATGTACAAAATCATGAGGGGAATAGATTGACTAGACGCACAGAGTCTCTTGCACAGAGTTGGGGAATCGAGAACTAGAGCATATAGGTTTAAGGTGAGGGGGAAAGATTTAATAGAAATCTGATGGGTAACTTTTTCACGCATAGGATGGTAGGTGTATGGAGCGAGCTGCTGGCGGAGGTAGTTGAGGAAGGTAGCGTTTAAGAAACATTTAGACAGGTACATGGATAGGACAGATTTAGAGGGATATAGGCCAAATGCAGGCAGGTGGGATTAGTGTAGATGGGACATGTTGGCTGGCGTGGCAGGTTAGGCTGAAGGGCCTGTTTCCACACTGTATCATTATGACTAACAGCCTACCATAGGTTAAGTCCTGGTACTGAAAGTTACAGTCCTTTGGTCTAACTGCATTGGCAGAGCTAGTCTAGAGGATCTTCTATGCCCTGCATCAGTTTCTATTTCTCCTCTTGTCTATCTGCTTCACACAGTCTCATGCAGTGTGAAAAAAACAAGAACCTGCCCCCGATTTTAGTGCCTCGCAGGCTGGAACGTTGATATTCACCAGCCAGAGTTTGACCCTCCACTTTCAGTAGTTCAGGCCAGGCTTACGCTGGGCAGGTTAGCTGCTGCTGTTCTGGCCATTCAGTATATGAGTTACATACAGAGGGTCTAGCACCTCAGCTAACAGAGACAAGGAACAATTGATGCTGGCTGACAAAAATGGACATAATTTGCAGAAGTAATTCAACGGGCCAGGAAGGATAAAGAACATGCACTCACCCACACATGCGCACGCGCACACTCACCCACGTCATGTCCCACCCCCATTGCCTGCTGACCGACGTCTCCCTCGTCCAATCGGTGCCCTTGATCAGTAGTCCCACCTCCACTGTCTCACTGAAAGCGGAGATTTTAAAATCCGGATCACTAAAACTTGGGGGGGGGGGGGGGGATGTCCCCCACCTCTCATAAACATGAAGGGGACGTGTCCCCTCTGGCCCCCCGGGTTTTCCGCCCCTGGTGGGGGAGAAAGGAGAGGAAAATGCCAGCATTACAACACAGCTGTGTGGCTTGTGGTGACAACGTCACCAATTATTCAAAGAAGCTGTGTGGCCCTATGGCGCAGTGGTAGAGTTGCTGCCTGACTACAGGTTCGATCCTGACTACAGGTGCTGTCTGTACGGAGTTAGTACGTATTCCCTTACGCCTGCGTGGGTTTTCTCTGAGATCTTCGGTTTCCTCCCACGCTCCAAAGATGTACAGGTTTGCAGGTTAATTGGCTTGGTGTAAATATAAAATTGTCCCTAGTGTGTGTAGGATAGTGTAAATGTGCGGGGATCGCTGGCCGGTGTGGACTCGGTAGGTCGAGGGGCCTGTTTCCCGCGTTGTATCTCTCGAAAAACAAGCTAAGGGATATAAAGCAGGCTATAAGATCACCTCTCAAACTCTGCAAGGAATAAAGTCGTGGTTGAGCAGGCCAGGACTTTATTAGTTGAAGAGGTTGAGAGGTGATACTATAGAGGTGAACAATATCATGAGAGCAATAGATCGAGTAAATGCACAGTTGTTTACTCAGAGGAGGGGAATCAAGAACCAGAGGTCATAGGTTTAGGATGAAGGGAGGAATGAGTTCTTAGGAACTCGAGGGGCTAACTTTTTTACACAAAGGGTGGTGGGTGTATGGATTGACATGCCTGAGGAAGTAGTTGAGGCTAGTACTATCACAACATTTTTGAAAACATTTGGATAGGGTATCGTAGGTTCAGGGGGAATATGGGCCAAATGCAGGTAGGTGGGACTAGCGTTGATGGGACATGTAGGTTGGCATGGTCACGTTGGGCCAAAGGGCCTGTTTCTACGTTGTATGGGTCCATGTAGCAATGTTACAAAATTTTGAGATTTTAAAAATCGTCTGCAATTTATCCCATCAGATAAAGCATAAAAAGAAGTTTAATTTGACACCTAATTCACTTTCACATTTTCACTATTAAAAAAGTTATGGCCATTTTCATACTCGGAAATTAGTATCTTGTTCCCTATTGCTTTTCCATTGACTTAACACAAAAGCTGTGATCGAGGACAGTTCAAAGCCCATAACTTTCTTAAAAATTAAGAGACCTGGAAGAAATGTTCAGTTATTATAGATCGAAGCATTCTGAAACAAATATGAAACAATCTTACTTGGATGACCTGAAATTAAATCATATAATTAGTTAGTTACCTAATTGTAGCTAATTACAACATTCAATTACTAGATCTAAACATCTATCCATTTCTTAAGAAAAGATTAACATTTTTAAATAGCCTAAGTGTCCAAATAACATTCACACAATAATTCACAATATAACATGATTTTTAAATCTCATTGTCATAGGCCAAATGGAAGGAATTTAATGTTTAATTCACGTAAATTAATGGCCATTTAAATCATCTTGCGTGTGGAATGTGATCGATTGGAACGTTGCGGTTTGCAGTGAATTTGAACCCCATATCGGCAGGAAAAACACTGCCGGATCGTATGGGGTCATAATCACATTTTCGCCAATGAAATTTGGATTAAAGTAAATCTAAGAAGCAAGTTTATATGTAAAATAAACGACTTACCTTATGTTTTGTCCCTTACGTAAGATCCGTCTCGTTGTCGGCATTGACGGCATTAGAAGACGCTTTTTTATTTTACTCAAACGATTAAATTGTCCCGCGGTTTTTTTTAAAAACCTCCGAGTATGCAAGTTAGAACGATTTTTCAGCATCAGGTAGTAGCCCGAGAAAATATATCTTGGACAGGCAGGAGAAAACGGCGTTTTAATCCCGCCCCCCCCCCCACCCCACCCTCAAAGACGCCAAAGTCGCGCACACGGCCAGTGGCAGAACTGCAGTGCCACTGAAGGTAAGTATTGTAACATTCCTACTCCATGTATGTTATCATATGGAAAGATCACAACAGAAACAGACTTATGAAGTTCTGGTACTGTTTTGCTGCTTCCGAGTCTCTGAAACGTCCGATCTGGGTCTAAGACTTACATTTCTCTCACTTCAAGGCCCACGGTACGTGTGGCACTGGATCAGTGAAGTTAGGGGACGGTCTGGCCACCACTGCCGTTCCATGAGGCTGCCACTCATAGAACTACAGGATCTTACCAAGGGTGTGGATGGTGAATTTATGGACCGTTCACTGATTTACCCTTCACATTCCACTGCTGCCAGGAAGCACTCATCCATTCACCAGGGTTCACCCAGTTAAACTATGAGGAGGTTGTGCTAATCTGTGTGTTTTTTTCCCTGCTCACTCATGGACCACAGGGGTCACTGACTACGCACAACATAGGTTAAAATATTACATTTAATTATATTTTCTGAGAAGCATAAAATATCAATCTCTGAAGTGTATTCTGCACCAACTCTGGTTGCATGGTGGCGCAATGGTAGAGCTACTGCCTTACAGCGCCAGAGCCCCGGGTTCGATCCTGACTACAGGTGCTTGTCTGTACGGAGTTTGCACGTTCTCACCGTGACCTGCGTGAGTTTTTCACTGAGATGCAAAGACGTACAAGTTTGCAGGTTAATTGTCTTGGTATGAATGTAAATATTTACTAGTGTGTTTAGGATGCTGTTAGTGTGCAGAAATTGCTGGCCGGCACGGACTTGGTGGGCCGAAGGGCCTGTTTCCCTATTGTATTTCAAAACTAAACTAAACTTAAACTAAACTAAATTCAAATTTTCCTGCATAAACCTGTTCTGCTCAGTAGAAGACTCAATCTAAAGGCTTCATTTTTAACCTTCTGGTAAATTATTACAAACAGTAATCCTTGGTTTTAACGTTGTTAAAACATTGTGCGCAGTTCTAGTCTTCATTCCTAGGGCAATGCTTTGCAAAGTTCAAGGGATAGTTGCTCTTTGTAGTATGTGTCAACTTTTACCCAATTTCACACACACCCCTCACTGTGCGTCCAAAGCAGCAGGCACGAGGGAATTCAAATTACCAAAGTACAAATCATCTGATTTCACACCCAGGGTGGCAAGATTCAATTTAGTATTTTCAATTTTCAGCATGAATAATGTTCACTCACCATTTACAGTGATAACTGCTGAATCGTCTGCTGATTTAGTTACCTCATGTGTTCCTTCTTGTGGTTAGTTTATTACTGGGGCAATGAAAGCAGTGGTCAGAACAAATGGGGGGAGAAATCTTTGACTTGTTTTGCCAGATTAATTCCATTTGGAATCGATGTGAGTATACATATATTTTATCTATAATGAATGATGACTGTAAAGAGGGCATCCAGGGGAAATGACCATGTGCTTGCATAATGGTTGTCGATTTATTTTTGCTGTATTGTTGTATTTATCATTACTGTATGTAGACTGTTTACTCTGTGATTTTCATGTGAACAAGGTAGACTGTCTGTCTGTCTGTCTGTCTGTCTGTCTGTCTGTCTGTCTGTCTGTCTGTCTGTCTGTATGTCTGAATGTCCGTCTCTCTGTCTCTCTGCCTCTCTGTCTCTTTGTCCATCTATCTATTGTGAGAGTACACAAAAAGCTGGAGAAACTCAGCGGGTGCAGCAGCATCTAAGGAGCGAAGGAGATAGGCGACGTTTCGGGTCGAGACCCTTCTTCAGACTGGTCAGGGATCAGGGAAACGAGAGATATAGACGGTGATGTGGAGAGATAAGGAACAATGAGTGAAAGATATGCAAAAAAGTATCGGTGATAAAGGGAACAAGCCATTGTAAGCTGTTTGTGGTGTGAAAATGAGAAGCTGGTGCGACTGGGGTGGGGGAGGGAGATAGAGATAGAGGGAATGCCAGGGCCCGAGGGCTGAGGGAGAGGTGGGAAGGGGAGGAGACGGCAAGGGTTAACAGAATTGAGAAAATTCAATATTCAAGCCCAAAGGATGCAGACTCCCCAAGCGGAATATGAGGTGCTGTTCCTCCAGCCAGACTATCTATTGTGAGACACTGATAAGATGAAATGGTGCAGATAAACAAATACGTGAGATTGGAAAGTGAAGTGTTGATCGAATTCTAACTTTATGGAAGGAAACTAACATAGGGCTAGGCAGTACCTCAAGGTTTCACATATTTAGACTTAGGTTGCGGTAATAGTTGGGAACATTGAAGAAGTCAAGGATGAAGGTAAATGCACAAAGTGCTGGAGGAACAGTGAGTTAAGGGCCTGTCCCACTTAGGTGACTTATTTTGCGAGTGCAGACCACTGCCATAGTCTTGTTGAGTCACCGAAAAAGTTAATGTACCAAACGCATCCTACGACTATGTAGAAGACATCCTACGACTATGTAGGACAAGCTACGACTATCTACGACTTAATCGCCGATGCACTCGTGACAATTGGCGACCCAATAGTGGGGACTGAAGACGACCACCTTCGACTTACAGACGACTATACCCACGATCACAGAAAGCAAGCGACAACAAGCTACGACTGGTTACGCCTCTATAGTCGTGAGATCACCAAAAAAATGACGTTAGATTTTTCAAACATGTTTTTTTTTAATTCAGTGTATTGCTTGTTTTAGTGTTAGATTTATTGAGATGTATAAAAATAAAATCCTTTTAAATGCAGTGCAATTGAAGTGCTTGTGTCTGTTTTCTTCATCAAAATAAATGTGAAGTCAAACTTTAAATACAGTGCATTCCTTCTTTGCGTTTGTGTATGTTTCAATGATCTAAATATATGAAATTAAAAAATATATATATAATATATATATATGAGAAATTAAATATGAGATGTAAGTGATGACATGAGGGACGACTATGAAAAAGAATGATATCCATACATCAATTTGAGGTTAAAAAGGGATTTCCTTTATTGGTAATGAAATACAAAAGTCTTATAAACAAACAAATGTTGCTAACAGCCTGGTGGGTGGTGTTGAGGGTTGTGCCCTGCCCCTGCGCTGAAGCCTTCTCCTCGCAGCCATGTCTCACACTGTCTGATCCACTGAAAGCAAAATTCCGCAATGACTGCGCATCACGTGCTGCAGTTTACGTACCTTTGTTTTCGCAATGAGCCAATGTAAATTACGGGTCAGCAAAGGCGATTAGCTAAGACTACCTACGACTATCATGACTACCTACGGTAACATGGTGACCCACTACGACTAGACCTATGACTACAAAGGTATCGATTTTCTCCATGGCGACCAATTTTTGGTTGCAGAAAAAATGTCAAAACGACCATACTGAGGCCGCGACTAGTTCCCAGAATGCGGGAACTCCTCCCGATCATGAAGGAGACCATCTGCGACCATGTGGCGACCAGGTGGCGATCTTGTGGCGAGCGCAGAGTCTCCTAAACTTGCCAAATAAGTCGCCTATGTGGGACAGGACCTTAAAGCAGCATCTGTGGAGGGAATGGACAGCCGTTGGGTTGGTCGGAACCCTTCTTCAGCTTCCATCTCCATTTTCAGGTCCCCAATTTGAGCTCAATGAGGATTTAAGGTACCTGCACTCCATCCACCACATCCTGTACCAAACCATCCTCTGAGCACTGTGTTCAACACCCTCCACCATGCACTGACACCTTGTACTTGCGTATTCACTCCCTCAGATGCCAGGCCGCACTCTCCTAGAACTGCCTTGGACCTCAGCTCCACTTCATCCTCCATCATATCCAAGCCGTCAACCGGCACTTCACCTCCCTAATGTAGGAATCGCTAGCACGTCTGCCTCCAGTTTGGGACCATCTTCAGCTTTGCGCAAGTCTGAAGACAGGTCCTGACCCAATACATCCATTCCCCCCACAGATACTGCCTGACATTGCGTTCCTCCTGCATTTTGTATTTTTGCTCAAGATTCCAGTATCTGCATTCCCATAATTGGGCACAGGATCAATAGAAGACTACTTTGTCACTAGACCAAGGAAAATTTAAGAACATCAGCATTAAACAGTTTACTTTGTTAATGCTTTGCTGGAAAGGATGTAGAGACTGGGATCCATGTTTGTTATCTGTGTGGCAAATGATCCTCGATGATAACACTGAAAGGTAAGATGTCAATGATTGTAATCAGGATAGAAAAATCAAGCAAAGGGCAAAGTTCTAAGGTGAGAGGGGCAAAGTTTAAAGGAAATGTTCACACAGAGGGTGGTGGGTGCCTGGAAGTGGTGGTGGTGGAGGCAGATATTATAGTAGCATTTAAGAGACTTTTGGAAAGATATATGGAAATGCAGGGAATGGAAGGATATAGGTCACATGCAGGCAGAGGATATTCGTTTCACTTTGAATCATGTTCAGTGCAAACATTGCGGTCCAAAGGATCTTTTCCTGTGCTGTGTTGTTCTATGTTCTGCTTCAATAGTGCAACAGGCGCACAAAAGACAATTTTCAGGAAAGATGGGGAAATGTGCCCCGATGTACCTCATCGTGCAGGTTTTCCATCATTCCTGAATATTGTCCCAGGGCAAAGTGAAACAGGAGGCAAGAACATTCTCCTGCCAGATTTGAATCTTTAATCGGAACCTGAACACGAGGCAGAGACCTAAGACGGCCGTTCCTGGCCTTGAATTTGTTGAATGAAAAGGCTAATCCATCTTTAATATTTGGGCTGAGTGTAAAGAGGATGCATGGGAAGGAACTGCAGATGTATACCTTCAGCCCAGAAACATTAGGTTAGATGAACTAGATACCAATGTCTGACTATGGGAGTGTGTAGGGGGTCACCTTAAATGAACGGAATTGGGAGTCTGCCGGGAACCACTCGCTGCGTCTAGACCTGGGAGACCCCCAAGGGGCCAAAAAATGGGTGCTAAATAGATGAGTGAGGTACCACTTAAATCCACAACCATGGTGTGCTGACTGCCACACCTATATCAACAACACAAACGGCAGACATTTTTCTCGCTGCAAAAGGCCCATCAGACCCCCCACAAAGGGCCTAAAAATGGGCTAGTATATAGACGAGCAAGTTACCACTCAAAAATAATGCCAAATGAACAAGTTGAGTTCATAGAGTACAAAATGGGTTACGCCAGACAAATAGTCTGCTGCACTACAGGTACCAGACACCCCAAAAATGGACAGCCTAGACCCTGCTGTCCAAATAGGCTAGCCTATTTGTGGGTACCAGCTAAAATAGGTATCCACAATTATCCACTGCCTTGGATCTACCAGACCCCCTAAATGGGCGCTTGGGCCAATCTAGGCTAGGCTAGATATTAAAGGTACCATCTAAAACCAAGTTTAGATGATCAATCACAGCTTAGGAAATACAAAATCACCCCATGCCAGAATGATAATCCATTCCCTTGGTCCTACCAGACTCCCCAAATAGTCCCTTAATTGCCCAACAGGGAGGTGGGTGAGTTCATAGAGTACAAAATGGGTTACGCCAGACAAATAGTCTGCTGCACTACAGGTACCAGACACCCCAAAAATGGACAGCCGAGGCCCTGCTGTCCAACTAGGCTAGCCTAGATATTGTGGGTACCAGCTAAAACCAAGTTTAAATGATCTACCACACCTTGGGGAATATAAATTGACCTGTGACAGAACGATTATCTGCTGCATTATCTGGGCCCTTGGGCCAATATAGGGTAGCATAGATATTAAAGGTACCAGCTAAAATAGTAAGATTAAACGAGAACTTACCAAGTTCGAAGGTTGATCTTTATTTTATGAGGAGTTGCGGTGAGGGATTTCGTGAAGACCCCGCCAGCACGCATGCGCGACATTCTTCAAAGCAGCAGAGTGGAATCACAGAACGCACCATGACTGGAAATAGTAAGATTAAGAATGTAGAACATACCAGTTGACCTTATGATAGAGGGTGGGAGCGGAGGGCACGAAATCCCTCACCGCAACTCCTCATAAAATAAAGATCAACCTTCGAACTTGGTAAGTTCTTGTTTAATCTTACTATTTTATTTCGGAGTCATGTGAGTACTCCAATACTGATGGAGGAAGGTAGTTAATGCATTCCAGACTGAACAGGCTGAAAAATAATGCATATTTATTGCACAAACAATAAGAAAACAAAAAACCCCGAACTCGGGGACAAACATTCACTGAGCGGCTCCCAGCACGGCTTCTGCGAATGTTGCGGGGGCGACCAGCGGTTTGTTGTAGAACCGCTGGAAGGTTGCTTCACTAGCCCATCCCACGGTGGTGAGGATGTGGTCCATAGGCACCTCCATGGCCTTCGCCGCTGATGTGGATGCAGCCCTGGTAGAGTGAGATTTAAAAAGGTTAGTACCTACTCCTGCTGCACCCAACACCGCCCTGAGCCACCTTGCGATAGTCTGTACAGTCACCCGGTGATGTGGAGATTTGTGGCTGATGAGGAGCCCCTGCTCCATCTTCCGGATGGTTCCTGTAGTGTGGATGTAGAGGCGGAGATGGGTGACTATGCAGAGGGTGGCATCAGTGGGGTACGCCCGAAACTCTAACTGCAGCCCATGAGCTCCAGGTCTGTGCTGCTTCAATAGGTCCTGGACAAAGAAAGTCACCTTTGCAGGGGTTGAGACCATGCGATCCAGCCGCAGCTTCTGTAATGCCTGGACCAGTTGAGCTGTAGTCAGTGCCATCAGCATCACCACTTTGAGGGTGAGCTTTTTGAGTGGTAACTCTGTCATAGGAGACCAGCTCCTCATTAGGGTCAGAACGATCCCTACATCCCAGGTGATGTTGTATCTGGGCTGTGGAGGGTTGGTGTTAAACGCTCCCCTCATGAATTTAGACACCAGGTGGTTGGAGCCTATACCTATGTCTAGGTATGAGGACAGTGCACTCCTGGCGCTGTTGATGGCACTGAAGCTAAGGCCCGCATCGTAATGAAGGCCCGCTAGGAATTCCAGGACATCAGGGACTGTAGCTGAGTTGGAGGTCGTGTTGGTACGGGAGCAGAATGTCTCCCACTTCCTGACCTGGGTGAGGCACTGCCTCCTGGTTGATGCTCGGCATGACGCCGAGATGAGGTCCATGGCTCTTGGTGATATGCCGGCCTTGACGAGCGGCCTCTTTAGAACCTGCAGGCCAACATGTTTAGGTGACCATGGCACGGGTGACTGTCCCCCGTAATGGGGTTAGTAATCAATTTGGGGTTTTTACCAAACTGAATCCACGGACGTTTCAAAATTTGGAAGACCATCGGGTACCATGGCTGAGTAGGCCAGTCAGGAATGATCAAAATGCCAGTTGCAGAATCCAGTTGAATTTTCTGCAATACCCGACTGATGAGGCAGAATGGGGGAAATGCGTAGCAAAACCATTTCCCCCAATGGAGAGAAAAAGCATCCATAGCTACTGCCCCAATGTCTGGTTCCCAAGACACATATGTTGGTATCTGATGGTTCAACCTGGATGCAAAGAGGTCAATATCTGGTGTGCCAAAGTGAGCTATAATTTCAGCAAATATTTGGGGATTCAACATCCACTCAATGTTATCATTGAACACTCGTGACCTGGTGTCCGCCCCTGTATTAAGCTTCCCTAGTAAATAGGTCGCTGTGATCCAAATATTTCACTCAATACACCAGTGCCAGATTGTGTTTGCCAATTCGTCACCAGAGAACGACCTGATACCACCCATATGATTCATATAAGCCACCACCGTTGTGTTATCTATTTGGAGGCGGACATGTAAGTGCCGTGAGGTAGTACAGTAAGCCCGCAGTCCATGGAAAGCCCCTAACATCTCTAAATAATTTATCCCTTGTGTCTGGAGGAGGGTAGACTCGTGAGGGTCCCATCTGCCACCACAACTGGACATGGTGTCAGTTGCAGCCCAACCTTGTGCGCTTGCGACAGTCTGTAGCACAACGGATGGGTTGCTAACAATGATGGGTCTGTGACACTCACTAATATTGTCAATCCACCATTGTAGCTCAGCTCTAGTCGGATTTTGCAACCGTATTGGTCTATCAAAGTGCCCAGCATTTGCTTTTAATGCTGCGATCTTTGCTCTTTATAAATTTTGGTAATGTAACGGTCCGAATTGCGCAGCTGAGAATGTAGCTACCAGCTTCCCAATTACCTTTGCCGTTTGTCGGATAGTCGGTACCCTGGCGCAAGCAAGGCTGTAGCACGCTTCTTTTATGTCTAAAGCTTTGTTGGTCGGGATAGTGATCATCATTAGGTTTGTGTCAATGGTGAAACCCAGGTAATCCATAACTTGAGAGGGGTTCAGTTTGGATTTGTCTGGATGGGTTACAAACCCTAACGTCTCGAATAAAGATTTGGTCGCTGTAACTGCCAGCGTAGCCAATTGGTGGGTCTGTCCCATGATAAGGATATCGTCTAAATATGCCATGACGATATAATTTTGTTGTCGGAAGAGTGCCAATATGGGTTTTACTAATTTGGTAAATAGTCTGGGGGCCGTGGTTAGCCCATTGGGTAAGGCTTTGTATTGCCACAACTGTCCCTTCCAGACAAATTTCAGGAACTTCCTGTGAGATTCTGTGATGGGAACTGTATAGTATGCATCTTTTAAATCGATGTAAGCCATAAAGTACCCTGGGTAAAGCAGCTGCTTAGCTGTTTCGAAGGTATCCATTTTAAAATGGGTATATTGTACAAAAGTGTTCAACTGGGTTAGGTCTAGGATAATCTGACCCCCCCCCCCCCCCATCTTTTTTGGTTTTGGTAAAGATGTTAGACACAAACTCAAGGGGATCGTGTGTCATTTTGCCAATCACCCCTTTGGCTGCTAGCCGTAAGATTTCAGCATGTCCCTCCTTTATCTCAATCTGAGCGAGCGTAAAAATGCGCTGAGGTTCATGCTGTGTAGGGGGAAGTTTACCATCAATAAATTCTATGACATAACCGTGAACACTTTGTAGAATAAACGTGGCTGTGGTGATTGCATCCTAAGCACCACGAAATGCCCGCAACCGTCCCCCGACTTGTGCGGGTAGAAGTGCTACTGGCTTAGAGGAACCAGACCCCTTACCTCCCTGGTTAAAGGCGGGTCCTGGCGTATGGCCTTTTGGGAGGACGCTGCGGTGCTTGTCGTGGCGGTGGCCGCAACTTCCATGCGGGCCTCTGCAGGCCTTGCCCTAAAAAAGGCCGCTGCTGTTGGGGAATTGGAGGCGGATAGGTCCTTGGTGTCCTATCCGGCTGGCGCGGTTTCCAAGTAGTGTATGGTTGTTGTCACTGATATGGGTGAACTTTAGCCGGTGGAGTTTTCATAAGGCCCACGGTCTTGGCCCCCTCGTCGAGTTCTTTGACTTAATTGGAGAGATCTTCCCCAAACAGCTGATGAGGTGGTGGAGTGGTGGAGGGACGGCACAACCCTGCAAATTTCGGGTTTAGTGTGGGCCGGATGGAGCTCTTGCGCAGGCAGTTGATTTCAAACTGGGCGTTGCAGAGAAGTGCCAGGGCATCCTGCTGCTCGCTGGTCACATTATCACCATCGAGGGACTTGGTATCCCGTCGACAGGAGCTTCAGGATGCGCTGGAGACGGACATCCTGCATCTTGGTGGTCGTGGTCAAGTTTCCCCAGATCTGGGCATTAACCGTGGGAACACTGAGATTGATGCAGCTCTCAGGCGGCTTAAACTTGTCCATGGTCTCATTGATTACCTAACCCTGAAGCTGGTGAGTGGTCAGGTAATTAATGGTGCCCGTCAGTTTGGGGTGCAGTGGCTCCCCTGTGTGTGTAGCCATGGCAAATTTCCCCACTACGTCCAGCATGTCCACATCGTGCTCTGGCTCTGCGGCCTCCGGCATCCCTGGGTCTTCATCGAAGGAAGTGGCCGGACAACTGCTGGCACTCCTGGCTGGAGAAGACGAGATGCTGAGCGGTCTCCTGGCGTGGCCAGTGGAGGCCCGAGACTCCCGTTCATCCCGGTCCATGTCCCACTGTAGTAGTTGCTCCACCAAGAACTCCAACCGAGCAATGCGACCGTCCCCACAACTTGCGGAGGACAAGCCGACTTCCCCAGGCTCTGCAAATTCTCTGGGGCTTCCACCAGTGGACCACACCTCCATAAGATGCAGACTAGGGTCCGATGGTAGGTTGTCGTGGGCCACTGCTCCTGCAGGCCCATACGACTCCCGCACGGACTTTCCGCTAGTCGGCCTTCGAGCGGACTGTGGTGGTCCACCTGCCTGGTAGGAAGGCAGTGGAGATGAGTCGGCGCCGGTCCCCGGTACCTGGCTCCCTGAAGTCCGTGCAGGCTTACCTCCACTATCGCCCAATCTTCTTCGTGGAGGCGCATGGTCGGCAGCTGCCAGAGCTAAGCTAACCGACCGTCTACTGCTGCCACCGGCGCCCTTGACCGCAGCCTGACGCGGCGTTATGCCGGCAGCACCTGCTCCTGCAGGGCTGCTCGACGCAGCAGTAGCTCTGCCAGACTGCCCTACGGCAGATATCCCAGCAGCTGTACGTGGCGTGCTGCGGCTGCGGGGCTCGCCTGTAGCGCAGCCGTTCCCTGCCCGGACCCGTGGATCCACAGTAACACGGGGTGATGCCGCTGTTGGTGAGCGAGGCACTTTGCCACGTACCTGTGTGCTTCCCGCTTCCTGGGGGATGGGGGCACAAAGTCTGGGTCTGGCATTTCCAGCTCCAGTGCGGACATCCATTCGGGGAGATAAGTCGGGCGCTGGTGTAACTGAAGCGCCCGACTTCCGCACCTGAAGCCCCGGCCGTCCGGTTGCTGCGGTGTGTCTCGCAGCTCCAGAGAAAGTGGCCGCTGACTTGTCGGCATCCCACGGCTCTTGGAAAGTTTCAGGTTAGTGTACTTACCTGAAATGGTCTTTTTGAAGGAGCTGTTGGAGAAAAGCGCACTCCCTCCCCAGCTTGTCGATGGAAATTGCGCGCGACGCTATGTCTTCACAAAGTCACGGGGTCTTCACGAAGTCACTCATGTGACTCCGAAATAAAATCACGTTTAGATGATCAATCACAGACTAGGAAATACCATGCCAGAATGCAAAATGACCCATGCCAGAATGATAACCCATTGCCTTGGCCGTAGCAGACCCTCCCCCACCAATAAGACCTTGGTAGGTTAGTCTAGGAATTAAAGATATGAGTTGAACCAGGTTAAAATGATCAACCACAAGCTTCGTCTAGTGACTACAAAGTGACTCATGTAAAAAAAGTTAACCACTTTATCAACCATTTCCACAACAACCCATTTCAATGAGAAAAGAGGGACAAGAGGCCAATAGTAGGTATAAACTGTTGGAGTGTCCTATTTGGCTTTCTATATATTTGGCCATTTGGCTGAATGTGGTGGCAAGCTCTCCTTAGCTGCATCCAAACAATATATCAACATCGGGTTGGATGGAAGTTTTTGCAGTAAAGACTCACTGTTTGAGGTAAGTAGTTTTACTTTGCTACATAATTATAATTTGCTATTATAATGCAGGGATAACATGCATGATTCAGTTATATTCAGTTATAGTGTTCAGTTGATAATTTACATTAAAACCAATGCCATGCCCAGAGCACATGGCCTGCAGAGAGGTACAGTGACTGACATGTGGTTAGGATCAAGTATCAGCAAGTACAGAAAAGCCTTGGGGAATTTGTGCAATAAACTATGCTACATACGCCCAAGTACAATTGAAGCTGGAATATTATGTTATTTGATGGTCATTTATCTTAAATAGGGATGGACTTTAATAAGAAAAACTACAGAAAGCCATATCAGACATCCTATAGTATGGACATAATTGCAATATCAGTAGCGATGCAGTGAGTGTATGCTTAAAATATTAAACTCAATAGTGTTGTTTATTGTCAGGCTCAATTTGTGCCATTATAGGATGTTTTATCTGTGGCATGGTCAGCAAATAGTTTGAAGACACTTGTTCTGTACTTTAAATTCATTACATTCAGTCTTGTGTTTAAAAATGTAAGTGAATTTTTGGAACATTTGCAATATTTACTTACCATATATCACTGCGGAACATTTGCAATAATTACTTACCTATACCACAGACCAAGAAGATAATTGCTACAATAATGTTAATTTTTTTAGTGATTCATAAACTTATAATTTGTTATTTATGTTTGTGTGGTTTACCACCCTGAACCAAACTAATAAAAACATACTGTGATGACCTAAGATTTTAAAGTTTTCAACAAGCTTTGATGCGGAGTATTTTTAGTCCACATTGTTCTCCCATTAAAAGCTTTTTAGTACAGTTCAGGCTAATATCATCTGGGCAAATGACCAAACCTAGCTAGTACTAGTAGTAATACAATGTACATGGCGGGCCATGTAAATTGTCATGATGATTCACCATTCCGTCACGCTACCGAGCAATCATAGCACGCAATGAGCTAGAAATAAATGCAAAAATGAGCATTTTGGGGCATATTTGTGATTTTTCTTAACATTTTGATGTGCAACCCACTAAATTTTCCGCATGGTTGTGAAGATCATATCATCTATATTAAAACATATATAAAACTTGCAAAACAGTTATCAAGCTTATTTTTGTCCCATTGCAAAAAAGGTCCCAGCTCTTCACTTTTTTCCAATTTTGCTAATGACAACTTCCGACTGCTTTTGGTGCATACTGTTTGTTTTGAAATGGCCATATCTAAGATCTGAGTAATGGTAGACCGAGTTTCCTTTTCAGAATTATTCTCAGGTAATTTGGAGTTAATATCTTTCGAATTTAAAGATTTAATGTAACTATGTAACATAACAAAATACATTTTCCTTAGGGGTAGGGTTAACATTTGAGTATGTTATTCTTTAATTAATCATTCCTTACACAAGTACATTAATAATAAACTTTAAAAATACATTGGGCCATATACAATTGAGATTGGGACCAAAATGTCAATTTTGGACCACATGTTTGCCATCAGGCTAAATGTTTGCTTTAAAGGACCAATCACACCTTGGGGAATACAGAATTACCGATGCCAGAGCAATTATCTGCTGCCTTGTGCCTATCAGACCCCACCCCCACCCCCCTGTTGGGCAATTAAGGGACTATTTGGGGAGTCTGGTAGGACCAAGGGAATGGATTATCATTCTGGCATGGGGTGATTTTGTATTTCCTAAGCTGTGATTGATCATCTAAACTTGGTTTTAGATGGTACCTTTAATATCTAGCCTAGCCTAGATTGGCCCAAGCGCCCATTTAGGGGGTCTGGTAGATCCAAGGCAGTGGATAATTGTTCTGTCATCGGTCATTTTATATCTCCCAAGGTGTGATAAATCATTTAAACTTGGTTTTAGCTGGTACCCACAAATAGGCTAGCCTATTTGGACAGCAGGGTCCAGGGTGTCCATTTTTGGGGCGTCTGGTACCTGTAGTGCAGCGGACTATTTGTCTGGTGTAACCCATTTTGTACTCTATGAACTCAACTTGTTCATTTGGCATTATTTTTGGGTGGTACCTTACTCGTCTATATGCTAGCTCATTTTTTAGGCCCTTTGTGGGGGGTCTGGCGGGCCTTTTGCAGCGGGAAAAATGTCTGCCGTTTGTATTGTTGATATGGGTGTGGCAGTGAGAAAACTGTGGTCATGGGATTTAAGTGGTACCTCACTCATCTATTTAGCACCCGTTTTGGGCCCCTTGGGGGATCCCCAGGTCTACAGGCAGCAGATGGTACCCGGCAGACTCCCAATTTCATTCATTTCAGGTGACCCCCTACACACTCCCATAGTCAGACATTGGTGGTACACAAAAAGCTGGAGAAACTCAGCGGGTGCAACAGCATCTAAGGAGCGAAGGAGATAGGCAACGTTTCGGGCCGAAACCCTTCTTCAGACATTGGTGCCTAGATATTGGACATTAGACATTGACTAGACGTCAGACATTGGTACCTAGTTCGTCTAACCAAATGTCTCTTGGCTGAAGGTCTAATGCTGGTTTAAACCGAAGATAGACACAAAAAGCTGGAGTAACTCAGCGGGATAGGCAGCATCTCTGGTGGGAAGGAATGGGTGACCTTTTGGGTTGTGACCCTTTTTTGTGAGGATGTGACAGTGTTATGGCAAAGGTAAATGGGGGATTAACGAGCATAGAAATTTCAAAGGCATCGCAGAGGTTGAGAGGATGAGGAAAGACAGACGTCCACAATTAAATTGGAAAAAGTAGCAAATTTAGTTTTTCTTTGCTATTCTCAATATTTTTTAGTACAGGAATTCTCCAGTCATACCAGATGAACATATAAGCCTAACCATACATTGATTCATATTTCAGAAGCAGATAACTTCAAATACATTTTATGTAGGCAGCAAGAGATCTTGGTAAGCTACTAAATAAATAGTGTTGACACCATTAATTTATTTTTAATTAATTTTTAAAATATTTTTAACAATTATCCACTACCTTGAGTTTAGAAGGATGAGAGGGAATTTATAGAAAAATATAAAATTATAAAACGACTGGATGCAGGAAAAATGTTCCCAATGTTGGGCGAGTCCAGAACCTGGGGCCACAGTCTTAGAATAAAGAGGAGGCCATTTAAGACTGAGGTGAGAAAAAACCTTTTCACACAGAGAGTTGTGAATTTGTGGAATTCCCTGCCACAGAGGGCAGTGGAGGCCAAATCACTGGATGGATTTAAGAGAGAGTTAGATAGAGCTCTAGGGGCTGTTGGAATCATGGGATATGCGTAGAAGGCAGGCACGGGTTATTGATTGTGGACGATCAGCCATGATCACAAAGAATGGCGGTGCTGGCTCGAAGAGCCGAATAGCCTCCTCCTGCACCTATTTTCTATGTTTCTATGTTTCTATAACCTCTTTTATGAATCTGTGCCTTTAAAAAAAATAGTGTTCAACCTTCAGCAAGCAAGGCTAATATAGTAAAACCAAGTTTCCCCAAACTTACAAGTTTGATGTTGCTGGAATTTTTATTTTCTCATCATGTTAATAATTGATAAATCCTTTTTCCCCAGATTGAAGCGATTCAAAGTATGTCTCTTTAAAATTCATTAATTCACAATTATGCATAATTCATTTGATTAGAAAGTTGAAATGCGTAGACTGTCCATGGAAATGGTATTTGTTCAAAATCTGTAGTCAAGCTCAGAAAGCAGACACCTTAGTACTGAATGTATATTTTGTGGACGCTTTATTTAATAATGAGGTTTAAGAGGCTTTTATATAGGCACATGGATATGCAGTGATTGGAGGGATATGGATCGTGCCACAAATGAGATTCATTTATCATGTTTAACATAGACATTGTGGGCTGAAGGGCCTGTTCCCATGCAGTACTGCTTTAAGTTCTATGTCCTATGTTATTATTTAATATACAATACATTAGCCTCTGGCATTCAAGCAATTGTTCAACCCACACATTTAACTGAGAGTCATACAGTGTGGAAACGGGCCCTTCAGCCCAACTTCCCCACGCTGCCCAACATGCCGCATCCACATTAGTCCCACCTGCCTGTGTTTGCTCCATATCCCTCCAAACCTTTCCTATCCCTGTATCTGTCTAAATGTTTCTTAAATGTCGCGATAGTCCCTGCTTCAGCTGTCTCATCCGGCAGCTCATTTCATCCACCATCCTTTGTGTAAAAAAATTACGCCTCAGGTTCCCATTAAATCTTTTCTCCCTCATCGTAAAACTGCCCCGTAAAATTGTTCATCCCAGTTTGGCAAAAGAATAAATCAGGGAAGGTAGTGCATCCATGGATAACAAGGGAAATCAGGGTTAGTATTAAAACAAAAGATGAAGCATACAAATTAGCCAGAAAAAACAGCCAACCAGAGGACTGGGAGAAATTCAGAGTCCAGAGAGGACAAAAGGGCTATGAAAGAAAACTGGCAGGGAACATAAAAATTGACTGCAAAAGTTTTTATAGATATGTGAAGAGAAAGAGATTAGTTAAAACAAATATAGGTCCCTTGCAGTCAGAAACAGGTGAATTGATCATGGGGAACAAGGACATGGCAGACCAATTGAATAACTACTTTGGTTCTGTCTTCACTAAGGAAGACATAAATAATCTGCAGGAAATAGCAGACGACCGGGGGTCAAATAAGGTGGAGGAACTGAGTGAAATCCAGGTTAGCGGGGAAGTGGTGTTGGGTAAATTGAATGGATTAAAGGCCGATAAATGCCCAGGGCCAGATAGTCTGCATCCCAGAGTACTCAAGGAAGTAGCCACAGAAATAGTGGATGCATTAGTGATATTTTTTCAAAACTCCTTAGATTCTGGAGTAGTTTCCTGAGGATTGGGGGTAGCTAATGTAACCCCACTTTTTAAAAAAAGGAGGGAGAGAGAAAACAGGGAATTACAGACCAGTTAGTCTAACATCGGTAGTGGGGAAACTGCTAGAGTCAGTTTTATTAAAGATGGGATAAGCAGCGCATTGGAAAGTGGTGAAATCATTGACAGCTAAAGGTAAATCATGTCTGGACGAATCTTATTGAATTTTTTGAGGATTAACTAGCAGAGTGGATAAAAAGACAGAAGCAGTGGATGTGTTATATCTAGACTTTTCAGAAGGCTTTCGACAAGGTCCCACATAATAGATTAGTATACAAACTAAAGCACATCATTGCATGTATTGGGGGTTCAGTATTGATGTGATAGAGAACTGGCTGGCATACAGGAAGCAAAGGGTAGGAGTAAACGGGTCCTTTTAAGATGGCAGGCAGTGACTAGTGGGGTACCACAACGCTCAGTGCCTGGGACCCCAGCTATTTTACAATGTATATTAATGATTTGGGACGAAGGAATTGAATGCAACATCTCCAAGTATGCGGATGACTAAGCTGGGGCTAGTGTTAGGTGTGAGAGGAGTGATACTAGGAGGCTGCAAGGTGACTTGGATAGGCTGGGTGAGTGGTCAAATGCATGCAGATGCAGTATAATGTGGATAAATGTGAGGTCATCCCACTTTAGTGGCAAAAACAGGAGTTAGACTATTATCTTGAATGTGGCAAATTAAGGAAAAGGGAGATGAACAAGACCTGGGTGTCATGGTACACCAATCATTGAAAGTAGGCATGCAGTGAGCAGCAGGCAGTGAAGAAAGCAAATGGTTATGTTAGCCTTCATAGTGAAATCATTTGAGTATTTGAGCATGGAGGTTCTACTGCAGTTGTACAGATTTGGTTGAGACCACACCTGGAGTATTGCGAACAGTTTTTTGTCTCAAATCTGAGGAAAGACATTCTTGCCATAGAGGGGTAACACGAGAAGGTTCACGCAGACTGATTTCCTGGGATGTCAGGACTTTCATATGAGGAAAGACTGGATAGACTTGGCTTGTACTCGTTAGAAATTAGAAGACTGATCTTATAGAAACTTACAAAATTCTTAAGGGGTTGGATAGGCTAGATGCAGGAAGATTGTTTTCCCGATGTTGGGGAAGTCCAGGACAAGGGTCACAGTTTAAGATAAGGGGGAATCTCCTTTTAGGACCCGAGATGAGGAAAACATTTTTCACACAGAGAGTGGTGAGTCTCTGGAATTCTCCGCCACAGAAGGTAGTTGAGGCCAGTTCATTGGCTATATTTAAGAGGGAGTTAGATGTGGCCCTTGTGGCTAAAGGGATCAGGGGGTATGGAGAGAAGGCAGGTACAGGATACTGAGTTGGATGATCAGCCATGATCATATTGAATGGCGGTGCAGGCTCGAAGGGCCGAATGGCCTACTCCTGCACCTATTTTCTATGTTTCTATGTTTCTATCTTAAGTGATTTAGCAAAAAATAACTCTTGCAATTAGAATTTTTGTCGTTTCTTTTAACCAATTATTGGATTAGTATTGGTATTGGTATTGGTATCAGTATTGATTTGTTATTGCCATGTATCAAGATGCAGTGAAAGGCTTTTGTTTCCGTAACTTCAAGTCAAAGCACATCATACCATACAGCCCATAAACCAATCGACCCATACATAATTACAACAGGTATTGCAAAGAGAAAAATACCAAAGTGCAGAACATATTGTCACAGCGTAAAAGCTTCACAGTTACAGTGAAAATATGCAAGGTCTGTGATGAGGTCGTTTGTAAGATCGGGAGCAGTCCGAACTTATAGAAGGACTGCCCAGTATCTGGTACAGGGAAGAATGCTGTACCTAAAATCTAGTGTGTTTTTGTACATTCAAGCTTTCCAGCAAAGTAAAGAAATGGGAATGATTGGGATGTAAAGGTCCTTAAACAGGTTTTCGCTTCCCATGGCAGTGTTAGGGTTGCAGGTGGAATCAATGGTTGGGAGCTGGTCGTGTGTGGTGAACTGTGCTACATTCAATCTCCCCTGCAATTTCCTGTGGTCCTTGGGCTAAGGCTCTTTCCAAAGGGCAGCACGATGTGGCAGCGGTAGATTGCTGCCCTATAGCCGCCAGAGAACCCCAGGTTCGATCCTGACTACGGGTGCTGTCAGTACGGAGTTTGTTCGTTTCGTCCAGTGACCTGCGCCATTTCACCGAAATCTAGTTTCTCTTCCGCCAAATTGTCCCTGTGTGTGTAGGATAGTGTTATGTTCGGGAATCGCGGTCATGCAGACTCGGGGGTTGAAGAGTCCGGTTTCCGTAAGACTGTATCACTCTAAAGCTAAATACTATAAAAACTATTTGGACACTTTTGCTGACGACGCCTTACTTTTTATATAACTGTTAGTGTGTTGATCTTGGTTGCTGCACCATGTTACAAAATGATACTGAAAAAAAATCCAAAACATTTCTCACCTCCCAGTCTATGAATGTTACAATTACGCATATTTTATTTCCCCATGCTCAATCACTACATATCAATATACATAGAATAATGTCTCAATTAAAAATAAACTGAAGTGTATATAAATTTTACTTGGGAAAAATAATATATCATATTCTCAGTATCAATGTCTGTAAGGCTTCTTAAAAAGCTGCAAAGTGCTGGAAATAACTCAGAGCGGATCAGGCATATCTCTGAGAACATGGACATGATATGCCCTATCCATGTTCTCCAGAAATGCTGCCCGACTCGAGAGTTACTCCAGCCTTTGTGTCCTCTTTTGTACCCAGAATCCTCAGTTCCGTGAATCTATAATAAGAATAGCAGTCAGTTTAAGCATATTCATTATGCTTGGAATCATATGAAATATTTATATCTGATATTCTTTATACGCTTACCCTCAGCGTCTATAAGATGTTGTCTGTTTCAAAGGAGATTAGACGTTTTCATGGAGTTAGAATTATTCAAATTTTTTTTTTGCGTCTAAGAATTTGTTTTGAAGTGTTTCTGCACTACTATGAATTTGATTTCATAAGGTACTGACAAGATAATAATAACAATCCAACTCAAAGTGAAATATATAAATGTGACATTTATCAATTATTTTGCAATAGTAAAATACCAGCTACAGAATGAACGCTCAGTCTTGTGTGAGGAATATGAGTTGTCTGAAACAATAATCAAATTTTAATGCAATGAAAAGTTCTGAAGTGTGAGAAGAGAAACAAAGAAAAATATAATGGTATGGCGGGCGAATAAGCAAGCCGCGCGTGGTATATCAAAGAGGTCTTTATTGTGTAGTCAAAGAGAAACAAACACACATTAATGGTGGGAAAGGTTGACCCGGGGTCATTAATATACAGGGCACACCCCTATACCTCGTGACGACTCCTTCCGCCATTACCAGGCACGGAACCCTAACCTCTACTGCTGAGGGTTCGCATAGTAAGTGGCCTAACCACCGGGTGGCGGCACAGGACCCCCCCAGAACCGGAGGAAACAAAACCGAAAGGGCAAATGAATGAGCGCGTTGCCCCCGCACATTCACCAAGAGATTGGCCCCGAGATATCTGCGCCCAAGCCATGCTGGAGACGTCAGCCACTGTAAAATCCAGAATACATTGGCAGGGTCCCACACCGCCAAAGAGAGCGGGGTCTTGCGAACCTCCATAACGTCCATCATGGAGCGCTGCCATCGACTGACCTCTGGAGCCCGATCAACAAGGAACCGTCATCCAAATTGTCAATCCCAAGCGTAAAGGCGTGTTTTCAGGCCGAAACCGCCACACAATTTACTGGTGGCCACACTCCGGCATTTCCCAATATGACAGGACGGTGACCCTGAAGGCTGCGGGACCCCAAGCACGTGGTAGTAACACCAGTTCCCCTTACTGGGTCTTCGGGTCAGTGTGCACGCACACCGGTGGACGCTGGACCTTGTTTCGTGGCCTTCCAAGCCCAAAGCCGGGGGACTGGACCCACCCCCCCACCTGATCGATCAGCGCACCATCCTGCTGCTGGGCCTGCCACAGCTAGTCCGCATGCTCCGTTAGCTGCAGGTAGGCTGCGAAAACCTCACTGGAGAGAAGCAGGCGGATGTCGTCCGGCATCTGCTCCAAGAAGGCGTGTTCTAAGAGCAGGCAGGGCTGATGACCGTCCATGAGGGTGAGCATTTCGCTCAAGAGCACCGACGGCCTGCGATCGCTAAGGCCGCCCATATGCATAAGCCGCGCTGTGCGGTCCCAGCGGCTGAGACCAAAGGTATGTAGGAGCAGCGCTTTGAAGCCCTCATATTTGTTCTGATCTGGAGGCGCGCATTGGTAAGGGAACAGGTGACAGCCATCTCATGATCCAATGGTGCCGACCACATAGTAGTACCAGGGTGTCATCACCACGATCATCGGATTGAAACTGGGCCACGGCCTGCTGGAACCACACTTGGGGCTCGATGTTCCAGAACACCAGGCCCTTCAGGGGATGACAGCGTTCTGCTGGGCCATGGATTCCAGCGACTCGGGCTGTTGAGGTGGATCAGTTGGCTGCATGCATAGTTAAATCAAAATGACCTTTTTTCGATTGTCGGTCACCATTATGCGGCGAATAAGCAAGCCCACGTGATGAATAAAACGCGATCTTTATTGTCAAAGCAAAGAGAGCAACCACACACATGAATGGGGGAAGGTTGACCCAGTTCCATTATATATACTCAGGCACACCCTAATTCTTGCGTGATGACTCCTTCCCACCATTACCCCGTCAGCTTGACCCTACCCCCGAACTGCTGAGGGTTTCACATAGTAAGTGGCCTAACTCACCGGTGGCGTCCACTCAATGGAAAATTTTTGGTGAAGTTGTATGTTCAAAAATGCACTTGCGTTCCTCCCATTAACATTGCTTGATTTTGTAATCGGAATTAAATTCACAGGTCAGGTTTCAACTCCTGTACAGTACAGTGATACTACAATGTTCTTTCAAATTGTCTTTGTCAAAGTTTAAATTATATTATTACCGAACTTGAAGATGTAATGAAGAGAGCTCAGTAATCTGTTCCTATTACTCCTCTGATAGATAAAGTAACTACTGATAAGATCATCTCATGATTACTTACGCCTGTCAACTGTGTGAAACACATGTGATAAATGGCAACATTGAGATCGCCTTAGGTGAATGACAGTTGTGCAACACAAATGTGATCTGAAATCAATGCACTAAAGCTAATAATTGTGCCTCTGGGTCTTTTAGGTATCTCAAAAGCAATCAAAGTATTCTCTGGTGGGCATGCAGTGATCAGAATGGAATTACATCCTTTAATGCTCTCCACACGTCCTGCTTTTTTATAGTCTATATTCTCAGAAACATCCATTGGTCTTTCTGGGTAGGAAAGAACTGCAGATGCTGGTTTAAATCGAAGTTAGACACAAAATACTGGAGTAATTCAGCGGGTCAGGCAGCATCTCTGGAGAGAAGAAATGGGTGATGTTTCACGTCAAGATCCTTTCTTCTGACTCATTTGTCTTTCTCCCCATTTATACCTAGGCACCAAATGCATCCAGTGATCAAAAGCAGATATAGTTTAGTTTAGTTTACATTAGTTTATTGTCACGTGCACTGAAGTACAGTGAAAAGCTTTTGCTGCATGCTAACCAGTCAGCAGAAATACCATACATGGTTATACATCCAGAGTACAGATAAATAATAAAGGGAATAACATGAATAATGCTTATTGCAAGATAAAGTCCAGTGAAGTCCGAACAAAGATAGTCTGAGGGTCTCCAATGAGGTAGATAGTAGTTCAACACTGCTCTCTAGTTGTTGGTAGGATGGTTCAGTTACCTGATAACAGCTGGGAAGAAACTGTCCCTGCATCTGGAGATGTGTGTTTTCACACTTCTGTACCTCTTGCCTTTTTGGCCGGGGTTGCTCCTTGATTACGCTGGAGGCCTTGCCGAGGCAGTGTGAAGTGTAGATGGAGTCAATGAAGGGAGGTTGGTTTGTGTGATGGTTTGGGCTGCATCCACAATTCCCTGCAATTTCTTGTGGTCTGGGATGGAGCTGTTCCTAAATCAAGCTGTGATGCATCCTGATAAAATGCTTTCTACGGCCCATCTGTAGAAGTTGGTGAGAGTTGTTGGGGACATGCCGAACTTCCTGCGCCTTCTGAGGAAGTTGGTGCGCTTTCTTGGAATATATAAGGCAGATATCTTATATTTCTATGATATATATGAGAAGAACAATGGGAAGAGATAAGACTTTTGCCTTCTATCACAGTGAGGAGGTGTTGGAGATTCACTGTGATGGATGTTTGTGTAAATTGTGTTAAGTGTGGGTCTTGGGTTTTTTTGTAATGTAAAGGACTGTAGGAGTGAAATTTCGTTCAAACCTTGTCTGCTTGGAGGCTGTGATCAACCATGATTGTATGGCAGAGTAGACTCGAAGGGCTTAATGGCCTAATTCTACTCCAATAACTTGTGAGCGTGAATTTACAATCTTGAGCAGAGCCAATTAACCTACAAACCTGCATGCCTTTGGAGTGTAGGAGGAAACCGGAGCACCTGGGGAAAACCCACGTGGTCACGGGGAAAACGTGCCAACTCCATACAGACAATACCCGTGGGCAGAATCGAACATAAGTCTCTGGTGCTGTAAAGAAGCAGCTCTATCGCTGCACTACCATGCCGCCCCTAACATAAAACATCACCTGTCCATTCCCTCCACAGATGCTACCTGACCTGGTGAGTTTCCCTGACTCCAGTTCCCACCCACCCCCAGGATCTCCCCCAATGTTTGTTCCCGCATCCCCATCCTGTCACAACCTCGAAGGACCTGGCTCATGATAGCTATGAAACCAAATTTTGATTTATAGGACTTTACTCTTCAGAGTTCAGAGATGCAGAGCGGAAACCGGCCCTTCAGCCCACCGAGTCCGCACCAATCAGTGATCACCCCGTGGACTATTACTATCCTACACACAGGGGACAATTTACAGAAGCCAATTAACCTACAAACCTGCACATCTTTGGAATGTGGGAGGAAAGAAAACATAGAAAATACGTGTAGGAGTAGGCCCTTCGAGCCAGCTCCGCCATTCAATATGATCATGGCTGATCATCCAGAATCAGTACCCTGTTCCTGCCTTCTCCCCATATCCCTTAATTCTGTTAGCCCATAAGAGGTACATTGTATCTAACTCTCTCTTGAATACATCCAGTGAATTGGCATCCACTGCCTTCTGTGGCAGAGAATTCCACAGATTCACAACTCTCTGGCTGAAAATGATTTTCCTCATCTCAGTCCAAAATGGCCTACCCTTTACTCTTAAACTGTGACTCTGGTTCTGGACTCACCCAACATGGGGAACATTTTTCCCGCATCTAGCCTGTCCAATCCCTTAAGAATTTTACATGTTTATTTTACCAGGGCACCTGGAGAATGGGGCATATTGGTCAGCATGAACAAGTTGGGCCCAATGGCCTGTTTCTACACTGTATGACCTATGGCTCTAGAACTCTACGTATGTGGAATATGTTTACTCTACGTGTGCTGGTGGTTGGCTGGACTCATTGACCTCAAAGGTCCTGTGTTGTTTGACTCGCTGATCAATAAGACATAAGTAAAAGTACAGTATTTATGAGTGCTAGTACACTGTTAAGAATTAATGTTACCACATGAGGTATGTTGTTGATGCATTGCTGTACTACCCACTGCCGATTATTTTTTTAATCGTTATTTTCAATAAAAGATCTGCTGTCGTTGACCCTGTCTGGTTTAGCTGATGCTGATTACTGCAATACCAAAGAAACCCAAGAGACCACAAAAAAGATTTAAAAAAAAATAAAATTTACAAAATGCCTTTCAAAAGTTTTGAATTTCTGCTGGAAATTTACTAACTGCACGTCAGAAAATGCTAAAGAAAGTATTTGAACTGTAAAGTTAATTCCGTCACTCTTTCCATAGATGCTGCCCGACCTGCTGGATGTTTCCACCATTTTCCTGTTTTATTTCAGATTACCAGCACTTACAGCTACACAGAATATGTCAATTTCTGCATGAAGTAATTGTAATTATCTTGGAAGCAATAACTAAATTGTACAAACCCCCCCCCCCCCCCCCCCCCCCCCCCCCCACAGGACAATAACCTGATTTATAGTTTAATGATACGGCGCGGAAACAGGCCCTTTGGTCCATCGAATCCATGGCGACCAGCAATCCCCGCATATTAACACTATCCTACACCCACTAAGGCCAATCTTTACTTTTTTTTGTTTTTTGTTTTTTGTTGTATTGTAGTGCATCAGTTCCACAGACAAAGTCCAATGTCCCCAATTGAGTAGAGGTGAATGGGACAATACCCTAGCTTATTGAAGGATCATTCAGAAGCCTGATAACAGAGAGGAATAAGCTGTTCCTGAGTCTGGTGGGGCACGCTTTCGAGCTGTTGTACCTGCTGCTGGACAGGAACAAGGAGAAGAAGGAATGACCGAGGGGGGATGGAGAATCCAATAAATAAAATATGTTCCACTTACTGACATTATGCCTTGATGGTCAATGTGTTGCTATGCAGTTGATTTCATCTGTCCGACAAACATCACATCCCCATCTGTGCCCTCAGTGCTGATGCTCTCCAATGCTATTTAAACATGCAATATATCTGACAGGTATATTTGGCTGCCATTTTTGTACGAAGGACTTTGATCAATAACTGATTCAATTTGTGATGGGAAAAAAATGTCCTTGACAAATAACCAGACAGGTATTTACTGTGGGATGAATAATACATGTGGAATCTTAAACTCAGCTATATTGTAGAATGATGTTTATCTCATATTCGTTGATGTGATTCTGGTCTTGTTCAATTTGCAGTTGTCAGTCAAAGTGTACAGCTCATTGAAAGTGAATTGAATCTTGTAGCAGTTAAAAGAGGGCATTTTCTTTCGCATTATAAATGTGTCTATTCAAAGACCTGTGGTTGACTGATTCAACAAACTCATAATGACCGATAACCATATCCTGCTCACACGAGCAATGCCGTGCATTGTTTCTACATCCCACAGTAATCTCCAAGTCTGACAGAGGGATATTCCCAATTATTCATCAATCCATAAGATAGACATAGAAAGCTATAGTAACTTAGCGGGACAGGCAGCATCTCTGGAGAGAAGGAATGGATGACGTTTTGAACCGAGAGAGATTGGTCAGTCTCGGCCTGCTGGACCTTCCAGTTGCTAATTACATTAACTCCCCTTCCCATAACTACACTGACCTCTCTGTCCTGAATCTCCTTCATTGCCAGAGTGAGGGCACAAGCAAACTGAAGGAACAGCACCTCATATTCCCGTTGAGGTGATCGCTGGCTGGCGCGGACACAGTGGGCCGAACGGCCTGTTTCCGTGCTGCATCTTTAATGTCTAACGTCTAAAGTCTAAAATCTAAAGATTATTGTGAAAGATATGTGCAAGACATTTACCTCAATGGTTGAGAACCCATAAAATTCACTCCCCAAAATTTCGGGTCTAGACCCTTCTTCAGATTGAATGTCACGGGAAAGTGAAATGAGAGATATAGACGATGATGTCGAGGGATATAGAACAACGAGTGAAAGATACAGTATGTATAAAAGTATCAATAATAAAAGGAACAGGTTATAAATTCATACGTGATAGGAGTAGAATTAGGCCATCCTGCACATCAAGTCTACTCCACCATTCAATCACGGCTGATCTATCTTTCCCTCCAAACCCCATTCTCCTGCATTCTCCCCATAATTATCCATCATCTTAGATTATTATCGTCAGTGATTTTATTCTGCTGAAGGAATGTCCAAGCCAGTAAGCACTTCATCTTCTAAGAGAAAGTTGGATGAACATTCGAAGGAGACATATGTATGGAGCAATGAGCAGATTGGTAGAGTGCGAGTAGTTTCAGAGGGGCCGCACAGTAGCACAGCAGTAGAGCTGATGCCTTACAGCACCAAAGACCCAGGTTTGATCCTGGCTACGCATGTTGTCATCGGGTGGTGCCGCGTGCGGCAGCCTTACCAGCAGCTGTCCGTCCTTTCATCCTTTTTGTTATTTTTAGTCTGTCTAAGAGTATGTATCTGGAGGTCCTGTAGTCTTTTTATGTGAGGGGTGTTGGGGGGGGGGGGGGGGGAAGAAGGGGGAAACTGTCTTCTCAGTCACTTCCTGTTCAAGGATGCGTCTTTTCTCCGAGTCGCATCTTTGCCCCCTCCTCGCGGCCCACCAACTGGATTGCCGCGGCCTGCTTCAGCAGCGGCGCAGCACTGAATTCCATCGCGGAGCGGGCGATGCTTTACCGGGGATCGCCGTGTGGAGCTCCAGAGTGTGGGGACGTTTAACACCGTGGAGCTGTGGTTTGCTGAGCTTCTAGCTGCGGGCGGCGCTGACTTTAACATCGCATAGCGAGGCGATCCCTTGCGGGGTATCGCCAGTATTGTAGTTCCGTCCAGCTCGGCCTGTGGACTTCGGAAGTCGCGGTCTCCGGTAGGAAGTGACTCAATTCCGACACCGGAGCTTCGATCATCCCGGCGAAAGAACCTGAACAACATAGTGGCGACTGCGGACGGCTCAATATGCCTGAACAAAGAGGAAGATGACAAAACTTTATTGCCTTCCCTCACAGTGGGAAATGTTGATTCCGCTGTGTGGGGATGTTCATGTTAAACTCTATCGTGTATTGTGTTCTTTTTATTCTTATGGCTGTACGGGAACTCAAATCTCACTGCGCCAATTGGTGCATGTGATAATAAATATCTCTTGAACTCTCTTGAAATCTTGTCTATACAGAGTTTGTACGTTCTCCCTGTGACCGCATGAGTTTTCTCCAAGTGCTCCGGTTTCCCCCACACTCCAAAGACGTGGAGGTTTGTGGGTAAATTGGCTTTGGTAAAATTGTAAATTGTTCCAAGTGTGTAGGATAGGGCTTGTGCATGGGGATCACTGGTCTGCATGGATACAATTGTCTGAAGGGCCTGTTTCATGTTGTACCTCCCTAAAGTCTAAAATCTAAATTCTTATGCTTTGGGCAAAGTGCCAACACACTCACTAAGGCTCTAATGACCTAATTCCATGTAATCCCATGCTTTCATTTTATTTAAATATTGCTGTGGATTAGGATTACTAACATTCTCACTCCCAAATAAGGGACAAAAGGTCAAAATAGGGGACAGATTTCCGACAGTGATTCGTTGACCATCTCGGCCGTGGCTGGGTGAATGATGAGTGGGCCCAGGTGCTGGACTGCACACAAAGCTCAGCTGGCGGGTCAGCTGAAGGCCGTCACACAGCCCGGGCTAAAACCCCTCAGCTGGCCCGCCGGCTGGGCTTTTATTCTGCTGCACGCAAATTCCGCCACCCTATCCAACTCATGAACCGATGATCGGCAATGAGAAGGAGGGGTGGTGGTGTCGGCGGTAAGCGAAGGTCCAAAGTTCGGACAGCCGGTCGGGCTGCCGACCGATGGGGCCACGGGCGAGGCACTGCTGCTGCACTCCATAGGCTACACTACGTCGGGACGGGTGGGGCGGGGCCGGACACGGCGCTCCGACCCGACTGTCCCCTCGACCCGAGTAGTAGCAGTCAAATATGGGACAACGGCGATCCCGTATGGGACAAACCAATTTAGCCCAATATATGGGATGTCCCGGCTAATACGGGACAGTTGGCAACCCTAGTGTGGATGTATATTTACATAGAACATAGAAGAAAGTACAGGAACAGGACCTTTGGTTCACAATGCCTGTGATAAACAAAATGCCAAGACAATCTCTTATCAGCCTGCATGTAATCCACACTCCTCTATTCCCTACATATTCTATCCAAAAGTCCCTTAAACTCCACTATCATATCTGCCTCCACCACCACTACGCAGCATGTTCCAGGCACCCACCACCCTCTGTGTTCAAATTTGGCCCTCTTCCCTTAAAGCTATGCTCTCTAATATTTGACATTTCCATATTCTGGTTAATATAGTGTTGCCTTTCAATAATGAATCACTTATGCAGCAAGAGGACTCCATTTATGAGGTGAACATTTTCCCTGAAAAGATTTAGAAAGAATTTAAAGAGACAGATGATTTTTTTTCTTGGAAATATCTATTTAATAAATCTTTGCAGATTGATACATAGATAAATAAGAATGTTTCTCCCTTACCACTAGGAATTGCACAGATTAATCCTAACATGCCTGACGCTGAGAGATATTTTTATGAAGGGATTTTGGGAATTTTTCCACCTGTTCAAGATTAGGGCTTTTTTCAAAGAAGTCAATGCTAAATGTTAAAATATCGTTATTTTACATTGGTTAACTGTGCACATTTAAATTCAGGACTTGTTCATAGCTTCAACTTCCAAATTGCTCTTTTGGCTTAAATATGTCTATCACCAAGGAATTTCTCTGAGCAATCTTCTTCACATCATTAATAGATTGCAAGATTTGTAGCTTATTATTTTTGAAGTGTGTTGGCGTGCATTGTTGGTTTCACCGCAGTTGAAGAACCTTGTGTCGTTTTAGACATTCCTCGAAATAATAAAGATATTTGGGGCCCTGGGAAAGATTCATTCAAATGGTAGCATTACGAATAGATACCGCCACAGTGTGGGTGCGAAAAACTAAACGTCTGCACACCAAATGGGCAAAGTTAACAGGTAAGAGGAAATGTTCAAATTCTGAATATGTTTAAAAGTAAATATTGAAAGATGACATACAGCTAATCGATGGTCATGTTGTGGTCAAAATGCTGACCTTTAGTTTAGTTACTTTGAGAAATACAGCATCTGAAGAAGGGTCTCGACCCGAAAGGTCGCCCATTCCTTCCCTCCAGAGATGCTGCCTGTCCCGCTGAGTTACTCCAGTATTTTGTGTCTATCTAAGGAAACAGGCCCATTGGCCAACTGAGTCCGTGCTGACCAACAATTACCCTGCACACTAGTTCTTTTAAAAAAAATATTTTTATTTATTAGATGTAAATACATCAGTGTACATCACATATATATTGTTACAATCATTGTACCCCATAATTTTATGGCTTTTATAGAATAAGAATAGAAAGAAAGAGAGTGAAGTAGGTGAAAAGAGTTGTGAAAGTGAAAGAGCGTGCCAAAGGGGAGAAGAGACCCTTGGTCAAAGAATTAGAGAAAGGGGATTAAGAGATAGACCCTAGAAAAGAAAAAGAAAAAAGAAAGAGAGACAAAGAGAAATAAAAAGCCAGTTACTATATTATATATATCACGCAAAAGGAATCCACCAACTCGATAGTTTTTCATCCCCCCCACCAAGACCCGAGGTACTCCTGCACCCTATCTTTGTAGCAATTCTATAAATGCAGACCACGTCTGATAGAAGCGATCTGATTTTCCTGCCAGGCGGAGTCTCATATCTTCCAGATGTAATGTTTCAAACATAGTTGAAATCCACATATTTCTGTACACTAGTTCTATCCTACATTCTAAGGACAATTTACAGAAGCCAATTAACCCACAAACCCGCACTTCTTTGGAATGTGGGAGGAAACCAGAGCACTCGGAGATAAACCCACGCAGTCACAGGGAGAACATAGAAACTCCATCCACACACCTCCCGAGGTCAGGCTCAAACCCGGGTCTCTGGTGCTGTAAGGCGGCAACTCTACTGCTGCACCACTGTGCCTCCCCAACTTAACCAAGAGAAATAGAGTTTGACCAAAAAATGCTGCAATTAAATATTTATCACCATTACCAAAAGATTGCTCCAATCTCCAGATTTTATTAGGTTTGGATTTAGGTGTGTTTTTCTTGACTGTTCTATCCTTTTGCCTAAATTATTCTGTTCAGCATCAATTATTCTTCTAAACCATTTTAATCACTGGATAGGTATTGAGAAAGATGAGAAAGAAAACAATTCACAAAACTCTGGACGGCATTTCCATGTTTTCCCTGTGACCGCGTGGGTTTTTCTCCGGGTGTTCCGGCTTCCTCCACATTCCAAAGACGTGTGGGTTTGTAGATCGAGGCACAGTGAAAAAATAGTTTTGCATGATATCCAATCAAATCAGGCAATGTTATATATAGAATCATAGAAAATAGGTGCAGGAGTAGGCCCTTCGAGCCTGAATATGATCATGGCTAATCATCCAAAATCAGTATCCCGTTCCTGCTTTCTCCCCATATCTCTTGATTCCGTTCGCCCTAAGAGCTATATATAACTCCCTCGTGAAAACATCCAGTGAATTGGCCTCCACTGCCTTCTGTGGCAGTGAATTCCACTGATTCACAACTCTGGGAAAAAAGGTTTTCCTCATCTCAATCCTAAATGGCCAATCCTTTTATTCTAAAACTGTGACCACTGGTTTCTGGATTCCTCCCAACATTTTTTCTGCACATAAATACAATCACGCCACACTCACGTACAATAAGTAGAGTGAAGGGAAAGATACAGAGTGCAGAAGATAGTTCTCAGCATTGTAGCGTATCAGTTCCAGAGACAACATATATTATCTACAATGGGGTAGAGGGGAATTGTAAGCTTAAATGAGAACTTACCAGTTTGAAGTTTGATCTTTATTTTATGAGGAGTTACGATGAGCGATTACGTGAAGAAGGCCGTCAGCACGCATACACGTCAATCTTCAAAGCAGTTGTGTTAAATCACAGATAACAGTTGTTGACCTGAATATAGTAAGATTGGAGAGAACTTGAGAACCACCAGATGACCTTTATGATACGAGGGTTGGGAGGGTGGGCACGTAATCGCTCATCGTAACGCCTCATAAAATAAAGCTCAAACTTCAAACTGGTAAGTTCTCGTTTAATCTTACTATTTCATTTCGGAGTCACGTGAGTGACTACGTGAAGACTTTGAAGCTCTGTGATTTCATGCCGGATACGAGTCCAGGCGTCACACACTGCATCAATTGACCATGGATGAGTGAAAAAGAGTAATGCATTCAGCCATGACATAGTTTGTTAAAAATGCTGATGCTTTAATCATCAAAGGAGAATAATATTGACCCCTTCCATCCTGGGGGAAACTATGAAACAAATCATAAATGGAATTTGGCAAATACCCCCGGACTGGCAATGGGTTATGATAAAATGTTGGAAAGTTCATTCGTTTGACCATCCTGCAGCCACTAGGGTGTGGTCCAGTGGAACGTACATGACCCTTGCTGCTGATGTAGTAGCAGCCCTAGTGGAGTGAGATGGAAGATATAGTATCTACTCCTGCATAAGCCAAAACCCTGTTTGACCACCTGGAGATGGTCTGGATAGAAACCTTTTATGAGGTTTTTGGTAACTAACAACCGTTGCTAGTGCAGATCCTTTAAGGCTCTTGGTGACCTTGATGTATTGTTGTAAATGTGTGACTACAGACAACCAAAGGTCCATGGAGTATGCCATGAGAAAGTTTGGGACCTGACACCCTTGGTCTGCTCTGCTTAACAACATCATAAACATAAAATATTATTAGCAGATGTAACCATCCTGTCCAGTCGCAATATAAGTAGTGGCTGGACCAGTTGCGCCATGAGCATAACCACTTTGTAGGTGAGTTTGACCAGGGATAGAGATGTAGCTGGGCCCTACTGGCGAAGTAGTTTAAGAACAATGCTAACATCCCATTCTCCAAGTACCTGGGCCTGGGAGAATTATGTTAAAGATATCCTTATAAATCTGGATATCAGAGAGTGTGACCCGACAGAGTGGGTCCCGATAGCTGCAGCAACTATGATAAGAAAGCAAGTTGGCACAGTTAATGGTACTATAACTTTATTAATTGTCAAAGACCCATCTGAAAATGAACTCTGAGACGTTAGTTATCCGTGCCGTATCATATGGAACATTGGCATTAAAAACAAAACACTTCCCATCTCCTGATGAGGAAAAAATGTGCTGCTTTCTCGGTGCTATCCCTGCACTCTGCAGTGAGCACGTACATAGATCGGTCTGGCCACCCGTGCCTGCCGAATGGTCTTCTCAGAGACTCCAAGTCTATAAATTGGTTTCCTCAGTCACGGGGTGAACCACCAAATTTTTGCGTTTAGGATAACCCTATAAGGTCCTATAATACCCCCCAACATTTAGCAGGAGCCATGGCTGCATAGGCCAGTCAGGCAGTACGAAATGCCTGAGGCGCGATCTTGCTGGATTTGTGCAAGACCCGACTGATGAGGCAAAATGGAGGAAGACATAAAGAACATTCCTCCTTAGTGTAGCGAGAATACATCTATTGCCACTGTGCCACATATTTTGCAATGGTGATAGAGCCTGGATGCAAACATATTGATATTCGGTGTTCCATCGAACCACAATGTCATTAAATACGTTGTGATACAACATCTATACTGTGTTGTCATAGATTTTTACGTGATGATACACCAGCGTCAAATGCTCCCACCATAGTGTATCAACTTGGAGTTGAGCATGCAAAGCCCATCCGCCTCCGAAACTACAGATGGTATTCGTAATTTTTCATTTTTAAGTACTAAACATAGAAACATAGAAACATAGAAATTAGGTGCAGGAGCAGGCCATTCCGCCCTTCGAGCCTGCACCGCCATTCAATAATGTCATGGCTGATCATCCAACTCGGTATCCTGTACCTGCCTTCTCTCCATACCCCCTGATCCCTTCAGCCACAAGGGCCACATCCAACTCCCTCTTAAATATGGCCAACAAACTGGCCTCAACTACCTTCTGTGGCAGAGAATTCCACAGATTCACCACTCTCTGTGTGAAAAACGATTTTCTCATCTTGGTCCTAAAAGACTCCCCCCCTTATCCTTAAACTGTGACCCCTTGTCCTGGACTTCCTCAACATTGGGAACAATCTTCCTGCATCTAGCCTGTCCAACCCTTTAAGAATTTTGTAAGTCTCTATGAGATCACCCCTCATCTTCTAAAATTCCAGCGAGTACAAGCTAAGTCTATCCAGTCTTACTTCATATGGAAGTCGTGCCATCCCAGGAATCAGTCTGGTGAACCTTCTCTGTACTCCCTCTATGGCAAGAATGTATTTCCTCAGATTAGGAGACCAAAACTGTACGCAATTACTCCAGGTGTGGCCTCACAAGACCCTGTACAACTGCAGTAGAAACCTCCCTGCTCTTGTACTCAAATCCTTTTGCTATGAATGCCAACATACCATTCGCTTTCTTCACAGCCTGCTGCACCTGCATGCCTACTTTCAATGACTGGTGTACCATGACACCCAGGTCTCGCTGCATCTCCCCTTTTCCTAATCGGTCACCATTCAAATAATAGTCTACCTTCCTGTTTTTGCCACCAAAGTGGATAACCTCACATTTATCCACATTATACTGCATCTGCCATGCATTTGCCCACTCACCCAACCTATCCAAGTCATCCTGCAGCCTCCTAGCATCTTCCTCACATCTAACACTGCCCCCCAGCTTCATGTCATCCGCAAAAATTTGAGATGTTGCATTTAATTCCCTCGTCCAAATCATTAATGTATATTGTAAATAGCTGGGGTCCCAGCACTGAGCCTTGCGGCACCCCACTAGTCACTGCCTGCCATCGTGAAAAGGACCCGTTCACTCCTACTCTTTGCTTCCTGTCTGCCAGCCAGTTCTCTATCCACATCAATACTGAACCACCAATACCATGTGCTTTAAGTTTGTATACCAATCTCATGTGTAGGACCTTGTCGAAAGCCTTCTGAAAGTCCAGATACAACACATCCACTGCTTCTCCCTTATCCACTCTACTAGTTACATCCTCAAAAAATTCAATAAGATTCGTCAGACATGATTTACCCTTCGTAAATCCATGCTGACTTTGTCCAATGATTTCACCACTTTCCAAATGCGCTGCTATCCCATCTTTAATAATTGACTCTAGCAGTTTCCCCACTACTGATGTTAGACTAACTGGTCTGTAATTCCCCGTTTTATCTCTCCCTCCCTTTTTAAAAAAGTGGGGTTACATTAGCTACCCTCCAATCCTCAGGAACTACTCCAGAATCTAAAGAGTTTTGAAAAATTATCACTAAGGCATCTGCTATTTCTGGGGCTACTTCCTTAAGTACCTTGGGATGCAGCCTATCTGGCCCTGGGGATTTATCGGCCTTTAATCCATTCAATTTACCCAACACCACTTTCCGGCTAACCTGGATTTCACTCATTTCCTGCATCTCATTTGACCCGCGATCCCCTGGTATTTCCGGCAAATTATTTATGTCTTCCTTAGTGAAGACAGAACTAAAGTAGTTATTCAATTGATCTGCCATGTCCTTGTTCCCCATGATCAATTCACCCGTTTCTGATGCAAGGGACCTACATTTGTTTTAACTATTCTTTTGCGCTTCACATATCGATAAAAACTTTTGCAGTCAGTTTTTATGTTTCCTGCCAGTTTTCTTTTATACTCCATTTTCCTTTTCTAATTAAGCCCTTTGTCCTCCTCTGTTGGTCTCTGAATTTCTCCCAGTCCCCTGGTAGGCTGTTTTTTCTGGCTAATTTGTACGCTTCATCTTTTTCTTTGATACTATCCCTGATTTCCCTCGTTATCCACGGATGCGCCACCTTCCCTGATTTATTCTTTTGCCATACTGGGATGAACAATTGTTGTAGTTCATCCATGCAGTCTTTAAATGCCTTCCATTGCAAATCCACCGTCAACCCTTCAAGAATCAATTGCCAGTCCATCTTGGCCAATTCATGTCTCATACCCTCAAAGTTACCTTTCTTTAAGTTCAGGACCCGTGTTTCTGAATTAACAATGTCACTCTCCATCCTAATGAAGAACTCAACCATATTATGGTCACTCTTGCCCAAGGGGCCACGTACAGACAGCACCTGTAGCCCCGGCTCTCTGGTGTTGTAAGGCCGCAACTCTACTGCTGTGCCGCTGTGCCATCCTTGGTCTTTCTAAGACATATTGAAATCCTAAAAAAATGAAATTGGAATGATTACACTCAGATGCCTATTGTTTATTGTTTAGTCATTGTTCAATCATTGTTTATTTTCCTCATTCTAACATTTTAACGGAGTCTAATTAAACAGTCTCATTTTTCCAAATGGAAAACCTATTCACACTGGTGTTAAAGATTATTGAGAGGCGAGAAAAATATCCTTAGATTGATTAGTAGGGCTGGATGTTACAATCCCTAAGATGTCACTACAATTGACATTCTTGAGTATGACCCACCAGGTGAATTTTGCTAACAATCAGACACATCTTCAGTTGTGTACCTCAACGTCACTGGGTGTTTCGGCCTTTTATCACAAGACACCCTCAGTCGAGGCAGGCCCACCACAGGTTGATCAGACCTGGGTGTGCGTCTTATTGTTAGCCTCTAGATGGCCACGTGGCAGCCCAGACAGCATCTTTCCTCTTCAGCCACAGCCAGTGGCTGCTCCGTTCGGCAGCATTGGCAAGTTCTTTTATTGCCCTCCATTGTGCCTGCCCTTTGACTCCTACTTCCCTCAGGGTGGAGCCTTGCGGTGGAACTGGCTACAAAGCCCCTGCACCCCACCTCCACTGGACACACCCTTACCCTCCAACCTCTCTCCTCTGCCTCTGCTGCAAGGTTTGAATATCGAAGCTTTTTCCTTTTATAAGCCCCGTCCACAGCCTCCTCCCGTGGGACCATCAGCACAATGATGAAAACACGCCGACTGGAGTTGGACCAGAGAACGAGGTCTGGTCGCAGGTTGGAACTACGATTTCAACTGGGAACGAAAGCCTCTGGCCTAGGTCAACACGCATTTCCCAGTCCCTGGCTGCATTCAGTGGGCATGAGCTGAGAGGCGAGGGGTTAGTCCTCCGTTTCTCTCCTTCCCGGATGAAGGATGGTATTTGCGGGAATGTTATCTGCGCATTGATAGGCATGGCATTGGTGATAACTCTCTTGCACTCGAGTTCAGCTGCCAAACACCTCAGCACCTGGTTGTGTCACCAGGTGTATCTGCCTTGTGTTAGGCTGGTCTTACAACCGACCAGGATGTGCTTGAGGTTTGCTGGAACTGCACACAGGGGGCAGGCTGGATCCTCTCCCAGCCAAAGATTTAGGTTTGTGGGAGAGGGAAGGACGTCATATGTGGCTCTCATAATGAAGCTCAACTTATTTAACTCCATGGTCCACAGCTTAAAATACTCCAGTAGCGATTGACCTTTGCAGAACCCCAGATAAAAAGAATAACTCATCCCACAGCATCTGACCACATTCTGGATGCAAACAATTGTTCTGGAAAATCGAAGCAGTTACCACATTGAAATTGTTAGCTTGGAATTGTTAGCCTGGTATGTGATCTTGTGTCACCAATCTATTAAAGAGGCAGTCAATAAGCTCTTTTAAGTAGTTCAAATGGTCTGAAATCTATAAATATAAAAATCAAATCTGCACAATATCCCTGTTGCCTTCAGTTCTACCCTTTCAAAAATGCTTAAAGGGCACTTGCTTCAGGACTTCAAGTGTTGTACATCACATTTTTATGGATCTGCATGGACCAGTTAGTTGAAAATGGCATCTTTCGCTTATAGATGTCGATCTAAACCACACTGAGGGATGAAGGTTGGCTGTCTAACAATTGTAAAGACACAGCCGCAAAGTCAGACAGAGTGGCAATTTTTGAGTTGATTTATTCACTGAACTGCAAACTATTTCGGTTTTGCAAAAGATTCCCAGCGAAATCTTCAGCATTGCCTTTCTTTATGTTAGCTTAGTTTAGTTGGAAGATACAGCAACACGATCCTACACACACTAGGGAAAATTAACATTTATACCAAGCCAATTCACCTGCAAACCTGTACGTCTTTGGAGTGTGAGAGGAACCGAAGATCTCGGAGAAAACCTACGCAGGTCACGGGGAGAATGTTCGGACAGCACCCGCAGTGGGGATCAAACCTGGGTCTCTGGCGCTGTAAAAGCTGTAAGGCAGCAACTCTACCACTGCGCCACCATGTCGCCCCATCATGGCCACAGTGAAGAGGAAACACTAAATAGGGTAAGACTTATGGGCATACATGGGTCAGGAGGAAGGCTGTGGAGCCCAAGTCAATGGATATCTTCATGGTGACAGATTGTTGATTAGTACGGGTGTGAGGTGTTATAGGTAAAAAGCAAGAGAATGGGGTTGAGAAGGAACGTTAGATCAACCATGATTGAATGGTGGGGTAAACTTGATTGTCCAAAGGGCCTAATTGTGCTCCTATAACTAATGGACTTATGAACAAGGAATAAAGTCCGAGCCTGCTCAAAATCTCCCTAAAACTCAGGCTCTCAAGTCCTGGCAACATCCTCAAAAATCTTCCTTGCATCTTTTCCAGCTTAACAACATTGTCCTATAACAGTGTGACCAAAACTGAATCCGATACTCCAAATTACGTGTGAAGCAAAAGACCATGAATGTGGATTTAAAACCAAATTATAACATTTTGAGCTTTGCACGTTATGTGTGAGTGTAAGACCAGTATATGATTTCAACAAGTATAATATATAACAATTACAGCACGGAAACAGGCCCTCTCGGCCCTTCCAGTCCGTGCCGACCATTTGTTTTCCCCAAGTAGACTTAAGCTTCACTCAAAGTGATGAAGGAATGTGGCTGTCGGAGACAGAGGGTTACACAAACATGGGCCATGTATTAAACTCAGGACATGGTCTGATATTTTCAGAAGAATGCAAAAGATTCTCAAGTATTTTCCCAAAATGTTTTCCGAATCCTTGTCCAAAAGTCATCTTTCATCTTAAAGCAAAAGGTCTGCTCATTTATCTAATGTATTCATTTTTGTTTTGTATGAATCATGTAGTCATGAAGTCAGACAGCGTGAGAACAGGCCCTTCAGCCTACTAATCCTGTACCTAGTACTCCTTAGATAGACATAAAATACTGGAGTAACTCAGCGGGACAGGCAGCATCTCTGAAGAGAAGGAATGGGTGATGTTTCAGGTCAAGACCCTTCTTCAGACACTCATCCCATTCTAGTCACCTGAAATTCCCATTAAATCCCCTCAGATTCCGTCTCTAAGATACACACTCAGGGTAATTTAACAATGACCAATTAACATTAACCAATTAACAGGTGTAAGCACTGGTAATTTCCTTGTTCATTCTTCTCTACCAAAGTGAAAGTGGACTCAAGATGGCCACTGTTGAAGATTGTTGATGCACAATACGCCATTTGGTTGAAAAAAGGGTAACTTATTTCTGACTAGCTGAGGACATTAAGGTTTAATTAATAAGATGTGAAAATTGTAACTTGTATCGAGGCAATCAGCTTTTCGAAATAACAAAATGGACTCTATATACAGCAACAAAATGTAAACTAAAATTGGAAACATTGGTCTTTATTTTTATCCTTGCAGTCTGCGTCCTTCTTGAGTGGGCCTGAGAACCAGCCTTTGACCCTGTTAATGGCCTCTATCACAGTCAATTTGCCTCCATTAACACCTCTCGGTCTTCAAGTTCTATCAAGCAGGCGCCTGGTTTGTATTCACACCTTCACTACTTGCCTTGGCGTGTAATTCTCCAGTCCATGTTCCCTCATGCCCACTGTTCAGCATGTTCATATTTGACCGCGCAATAGTTTAAGTACAATCTGAAACATTATAACCTACTGTGGTGTACAGTAGGCTGCTATTTGAATTATTCAAGCGTATTATGGTTCACACTGCAGCAACAGCACACCAGGTAATATAATTTTGAGTGCTATCCAGTAACATTTCACCATGTTTTAAGGCATTGACAATACCCTTTGGGTTAGAAAAAGGAATTAGATCACGGCTGTGCATCTGAATTGTAAAACAATTAAAACCTACAGAATAGTGATAAGTATCTGTGATTCTTCACCATTGCATCCCTATTCATCCTTTTGCATTAATGGACCTCTGGGATCCTTCAAAATACAACAAGATAAAATATTCCTATCCAGCCTCTATGAACAGCACAGTTCTCACCTCATGGGTTTGTGAGTGACGTTGATTGCTGAACTTGGCAAATCGTGTTCAGCAGTCAGACCCGCTGTCTAACTCACTCATTAAGAACATGTCAATTCTTCACAAGGGCTGGGCAGGATAACTCCTTACATGAAAGCATTAGCACAAGAACATCGTTACTCAGCAGCACTTCAGCCAGTGCCTTGATAACCATCCGAGACACAGCTCAGATATGACAGAAGATCAAAGGGATTCCAAACACTGCAATGGAATCACCCGCAGTGAAAGATAAAGCTACCTTCGCCTTACGTGTGGTTTCAGTAAGAGTTCAACACAGTTGTTTTTCAAGTGAAGGTGATGTGATTCTGTAGTGAAATCTAATTGGTAAATTCAAGTGTGTAAAATTCTCCCTGTCATCTCATCATAAATGTCGACAAGTCTAAAAAATGGGAAACTCACTTTGTGGTCGCACTGCCACTGATTCTATATAATTCAGTGAGCCAGAAATCTTTATGTCAACTTGTGGATAGTCTCCGTGTATCTCAGAGCTTCTGCAGCTGTAGAACCGGGAACCTGTCCGGGGGACCGAAGGCTTGGCGGTCGGGAGTGCTGGGATCCCGCCCGGATGGCCAAAATGTTCGACACACCGCGGTACCGGGAGGGAACTGCTGGAGACGTCAGACATACGATACGATACGATACGATACGATAACACTTTCTTGTCAGAGCGAGTCTGAAATCTGAAACATGAGGAGCAAGGGCCACTAGGAGGGCGAACAGGGGTATTCTCTCCAACACTTTCAAGGCCGGCTGCAGGAGGTGTACCCGGGACACAAACATTGACGGGCGTGGAGAGGGTTGTCGCTTCGTGGGCCGATCCGGTCGAAGGCGACGATCAGGAACCGCTCCAGTAGACCGCGCGCGCGAGTGCGGTCCAATATTTGGACTTTGGAAATGTCGCCAAAAACATGGCGGTGCCTGCATGTGTAAATATGTACAAGTAGTTCTTAGTACTGGTATTGTCCAGTATATATATAAAAGCTTTTTCCTGCACTTCTGGGATTGCAGAGCTTTCGACTCAGAGAGACATAGTCATACAATGTGGAAACAGGCCTTCAGCCCAATGTATCCACATTGGCAAACATGCCCCACGAGGCTACACTAATCCCACAAACCTGCCTTTGGCCCATATCGCTCGAAACCTATTCTATTCATGTACCTGTCCAAATGTTTCTTAAATATTGTGTTGATACCTGCCTCAACAACCTCATCCGGCAACTCGTTCCATATATCTACAACCCATTATGCAAAAACTTTTCCCTTCAGATTCCTATAAAATCTTTCTGTCACCTTAAACCTATGGCCTCTGGTTCTTGATTTCCCTACTCTGGGTAGCAGACTGTTCATATACCCTATTTATTCCTATTTATACACCTCTATAAGATCACCCCTCATCCCCTTGCAAGGAATAAAGTCATATTCTGCGGAACCTCTCCCTATACCTCATGCCGCCGAGTCCTGCCAACATCCTAGTAAATTTTCACTGCATTTTTTCCAGCATAACAACATCCTTCTTGACCACTCTATCAACCTGCGACGCCACTTTCAAGGAACTATGTAGCCTCACTCTTAGATCCCTCTGGTCTACAACACTCCCCAGAGCCCTGACAACTAGTGTAGGTCCTGCGCTGGTTACATTTCCCAAAATGCCTTGCACTTATCTGTGTTTAACTCCATTAACCATTCATTCCTCAGCCCGCCTCCCTGTAGATTGGTTACTTCATACTAACCAGCTCTATTAGTAGAAGCTCTGCCTACTACGCGGTTTATATTATCAGAATTCAGTTCATACAGTTAGTCCGAGTAGCTGTTACGCTTGTTTTCACACCATGCTGAAGTATACTGTGAGTAGACTTTAATAAACATGTTGTGCCAAGTTGTGCGCGTGGCAGACATTATTACACTGCCCAACTGATAATATAAACCGTCCATGACTCTAGTTTTTGAGAACTATTCCTAAATATTTCTCCAGAACTGACACCCAATGTTACATTTGCAATTTTAATTGCTGGCCATAAATGGAATGTGTTAAAAATAGTTTGTGTGAAATGGGATATTTTTAAACTTTGTTAGCGCCCTTTATGTGGTGACAAAGAATATCACAATAAAACAATAACTCGTCAAAGGTGACAATAAAGTGACAGTAAAGTTCCATTCATTCATTCATTCGTTCATTCATTCATTCAACATCTATTGCTGCATCTTATGATTTGTGAATAATCCCTCTATCCCATATCCCATTTAAACTTCTGTTTTCCAACGAGTAGGCATCCCTGGTTTTCCTTGTTCACTGATATTCTCTCCATGGCTCAGAGCATTTGCCTGGAGATTTGTTACTGTGAATTTATCACCGAATATTTGGTAAAATTCAAGAATTACGATCCAAAGGCATAAATTCCAGTGAATTGTCAGAGATGGTAGAATTCTCTCGCCGCCTTTCCAAACCACAATAACTCATTGATCAATTACTTTGCGGAGCAGAGCTTCAGGTTATAAATCAATTCTCAACCCCGTTAATATTTGAGAACAACTCTTGTTTGAAGTATATCTTCAATGTGTTCCAACTCAGTGTGTTCAATTTTGCCTCAGTGGCTCTGTGGGACGGTGTACATAGCACCCGCAGCAGATGAAAGAGAGCAGCATCATGAGAGGTGTAAAAGTGGTTCTGAGCCACAATTATATCTTCAAAGCAACAGTATCCATGGTAATGGGTCTACTTTGAGTGAACTGTAATGGAGTAGCTGTCTGCAATTTGAAAATAAATCAGTGAGGTTAGTAAATCCACCAACCACTATTGGTGATAGACATCCAACTATTGGCCATTGAGAAACCATTCACGTTTGAGTCTTTAGACTTTAGACAAGCCCTTCGGCCCACCGTGTCCGCGGCGACCAGCGATCCTCGCACACCAACTCTATCTTACATGCTAACAACAATTGACAATTTTTGCAGAAGCCAATTAACCTACAAACCTGTACGTCTTTGGAGTGTGGGAGGAAACCAGAGCACCTGGAGAAAACCCACGTGGTCACAGGGAGAACGTACAAACTCTGTGACACTTCCTCAATGCATTGGCCGTCAGTGTATTGTGACACTTCCTCAACCCATTGGGCAACAGTATCGATTTAGGTGGCCACGTCCCTGAAGTGCAGCTTTAACCCAGAACCTGCTGAATCAGAGGAGACAGTGTTACTATGTGAAACAATGACTTGCAAATGCTGGTTTATACAAAGCGCTGAAGTAACTCCGCGCGTCAGGCACCATCTTTGGAGAACATGGGTAGATGACGTTTCGGCTTGAGACCCTTCAGACAATGTGGGGGGGGAGAAGATGAAAGCTGGAAGAGTGGAGAGGCAGGTGAAAGTGTGGCCACACCTGCCACGGCCTGCCACGCTTTGTCCTGCCTCTCCCCTCTTCCAGCTTTCTTCTCTCCCCTCCCCTGCAGCCAGCACTTTGTGTCCTTTACAGACAGTGGCACTAATTGTGCAACAGACAAAGAACATGGATATAAATTGAATTGCAGCCTGCAATCTAAATGCAGTGTTCAGTATAAGACCTTAACATGATCACAATATCACCTTAGACAACAACAACATTCAACAGCAGATATTCAAATCTATAAATATTATTGATATAAAACAATATCCACGTCATTAGTGGGCTAATTAATTTGTTGAATCTGGTTGTTTGCTTTCCTTTGAGTCATGACCTCAAGTCTCCTCATGGACAAGACACATGCTCTACACTGACCTCTTCCTGCATTGATGCAAGAGTGTTGCATTATGAGAAGCATTATTTGATTAATGCAAATAAACCAAAAATAGATTCATATAGTTAGACAAAAGTGCTGGAGGAACTCAGCGGGTGCAGCAGCATCTATGGAGCGAAGGACATAGGCTCCAGCACTCCAACACTTTTGTCTACCTTCGATGCCTATTTCCTTTGCTCCATAGATGTTGCTGCACCCGCTGAGTTTCTCCAGCACTTTTGTCTACCTTTGATTTTCCAGCATCTGCAGTTCCTTCTTAAACAAAAGATTAATATAGTTATTTATTCCTTAATGAATAAAGGAGGGGGAAAGATGTGACAGGTTGGAGAAATAACGAAAGAAGAATGTATATTAAAAAAGATTGCTTTCATATCAAACTTTTCTTGATGTCATAAGTTCATGAGCATAGTTCATAAGTTCATAAGGCCATTTGCCCCATCAAGTCTACTCCTCCATTCAATCATGGCTAATCTATAATTCCCTCTCAACCACAGTTTCCTGCTTTTGCCCCATAATCCCTGACACCCTTACTAATCAAAAATGTCAAGATATTCTTTAAAAGATCTTCAAATTTGAAGAAGAAAAGAGACAAAGTGTTAGAGTAACTCAACGAGTTAGCAGCATCTCTGGATAGGTGACAATTCCACGTCAAGACCCTTCGTCAGACTGAAGAAGGGGAGAAAGCTGGAAGAGAGGTAGGGGTGAGTAACTCAAGTCTACTTTTATGCTGTGGGTATCTTCACACTATGTTACACTTTGTAAACAAAGTTATACTTAAATCAGTGTTTAAGATTTTACAGTGGGCAGTGTTGACTCACACAGCCCAATGGGACTGAGCTGTGAACCAGACCAATATCACATAACAGCTTGTGTAGGAAGGAACTCCAGTTGCTGGTTTACACGGAAGATAGACACAAAATGCAGGAGTAACTCAGTAGGTCAGGCAGCATCTTTGGAGAAAATAAATAGGTGATGTTTCAGGTTGAGACCCTTCTTCAGACTGGAGAAAACTTGGCCTGAAGATGGGTCTCGACCGGAAACATCACATTTTCCTTCTCTCCAGTGATGCTGTCTGACCTGCTGAGTTACTCCAGCTCTTTGTGTCGATCTTCACACAGCAACTTGACAGCTTCCTGGGTAAGGCAACTGCCATTTTGGGAAAAGCAATCTCGCAACATGTTGCAAAAGGCACCAGATGGAACACAACCTAATGCAATGCCAAGTTTGCAACAAAAAAAATCATCCAAACACTGAAGATCTAGCATCCAATAACCCATCACTAACCATGCAAGTAATGTAAATTAGTTGCAGTTAGCTGTGGAAGCAGAATTAACAGGACAAATTAAAGTGAGCAGTGACATTAGCAATGATTTCAAATATCAACAATAAGAATTGCAGAAATGTCCAAATTTGTATTTTTATTAACAATTCACAAAATAATTCCTTTGCCTCTCATTCAGAGTCAGACTAAGACTTGATTCAAGGTTATGCTGTCAGATTTGCGATGATGTAAAACAGAAACCATTAAACTGCAGCTACTGTTGTTTGTAATATATATAAATAACTTTGCATCCCCATGCTCACCCAAGTCATCGTACTAGTTTCATTGTCATCTCGTTGAGTTTCACTGTCTGTCTAACTCGTTATCACCTAGCCCACAGCCAACAATGGGCCATTGTGGGCTCCACCTTTCCTTGATCATCATTGTTTTTTGCATATCTTTCATTAATCTGTCCTATGTACCGTCTATATATCTCGTTTCCCTTTCCCATTACTCTCAGTCTGAAGAAGGGTCTTGTCCTGAAACATCACCTATTTTTTTCCTCTTGAGCCTGACTTGTTGAGTTACTCCAGATATTTGGGTATATCTTCGGACCTGAATGTAAATGGGTTTGTTAGTAAGCTTACTGATAACACCAAAATCAGTGAAGTTGTAGACAGAAGTTGTATGGTATGCTTGCTTTCCTCAGTCAGGTCATTGAGCATAAGAGTTAAGGGCCTGTCCCACTTATGTGTCCTTGGCACGCAAATTATGCGACCTCATCATCGCGTTGAGGCGCACGGGCATCGTGTGGCCTCGCGGGGCCGGTTCCACTGAGAAGCGCGGAGGGGTATGTAGCTGTGCGCGACATCGCGCGGGGCTCCGAAAATTTTGTAGCGAACAAAATCATCGCACGCTAACAGCCTGTCGTGTAACTGACGATCAAAGTGGGTCAGGCCCAAGAACCTGGCGCGAGGCAACGTCTCACCTCCAACAGCAGCAGAAGCAGGCAAACGATCGCCAAGCTCAGCCTGGGGCTCATAGCCGTTGCGGTGCGAATCCGCCCCCACTTCTACTCCCAGAGCGGGGCCAAGAAAATTGAAGATAGACACAAAATGCAGGAGTAACTCAGCGGGACCGGCAGCATCTCTGGAGAGAAGGAATGGATGACGTTTCAGGTCAAGACCCTTCTTTCAGACTGAAGAAGTCTCGACACGAAACATCATCCCATTGCTTCTCTCCAGAGATGTTGCCGGTCCCGCTGAGTTACTCCAGCATTTTGCATCCATCTTAAAATTACGTCACGTGCTCCAGACAGCTGTGCGGGCGCATGAAATCAAGCGCGACCTTCGCGGGACCGTCGCACCTCAACGCGACCACGAGGTCGCGTAATTAGCGTGGGACAGGGGCTTTAGGAAGTCATGTTGCAGCTTCATAGCACTCTGGCTAGGCCCCATTTGAAATATTGTGTGCGGTTCTGATCGCCCCACTACAGGAAGGATCTGGAGGCTTTGAAGGGAGTACAGAGGAAGTTGACCAGAATGCTGCCTGGGTTTGAAGGTATTAGCTATAAGGAGAGGTTGTACAAACATGGATTATTTCCTCCAAAACATCTGAGGTTGAGGGATAGATCCGTTAGGCATTTATAAAATGATAACAGGCATAAATAGAGTAGACAATTAGAACCAGTCTCCCTGGGAGGGAATATCAAAGACGAGAGGGTCCAACCTTAAGGTGAGAGGGGTAAAGTTTAAAGGAGGAAGGTTTTACAAAGTGAGAGATGTATGCCTGGAACATGCTATGAGGGGTGGTGGTGGAGGCAGATGCAGAACAGAACGCCACAGGAGATCCTTCTTTCCTGCGGCTATCACACTGTACTACTCCTCCCCCTTCTGTCGAGGGGTAGACTGAGACTGACTCTCTCCTCCCCCCCCCCAATCTTTGCACATCCCCAATCCTTTTCACTCGCCACTTTAATTTCATGTTTCATGAAATTTGTGTTTTTTTTTACTGTTGGCAGATCAATTTCGTTTGCGGGATAAATAAAGTTCTATCGTTTCGTATCGTATCGTAGATTAGATCGGGGCATTTAAGATTTTTTTTTGGATAGTTACATGGATAGGTACATTTTCATTGACTGAGATCCAAGCTAAAAGGAGTAGAGGGATACGGATCATGTGCAAGCAGAAGACAATAGTTTAACCTGCTGAGCACGGGTATGTTGGTGAAAGACCCTGTTCATATGCTGTACTGTACTCTGTTCTATGTTTCTGTAAGCAAATGTGCCCCATGAGGCTACTTGAAGTGCTCATCACGTTGCGTTTATCAAGATATTTTCACTATGCATCCAAATAAATAATGTGACCAATAGCAAAATCTATTTTTCTAATCTATTGCCTCTTCCCAATTGCACTTCTGTCTGAAGAAGGGTCTCAACTCAAAACGGCACCTATCCCTTTTTGTCCAGAGATGCTGCCTGACCCGCTGAGTTACTCCAGATTTTTGTGTCTATCTGCACTTATTCATCTGCAGATGAAAAGAATAAACTGAACTGCTAGGTAATCTTCTGATAACACAACAAAATAATGAATACTTCAAAATCAAACTTGTAAAGTTCTAGTGAGACTTGCAAATGCTAAATGTGATTAATAATAAGCGCTAATTAGTTCTGGCAATGCATTTACATGCAAGGTTATTTGTGCTACATTTTTGTATTTTCAGTGCAGCAAGTTGCTAGGTGTTTAAATCTTGCAACCTCACTGTGAAGAAATGAAAATGACTGAGATCCAAGCTAAAAGGAAGAGCAAATGGTAACTCTAACTAATGGATTGTAAAACTAACAGTTCAAAAATTGTTTGTTGTTCATTATTCATTCTCAGTAAGACTGTGACATCTAGTTTATAGTGTGTACGAAGATGGGTGATAAAACCAGTCTGGACTGTTCCTTTCACACAGATATGAAAGATGCAGGGTTGCTGTATCATCTGTGATTCTAGATGTTTGAGATTCTCTTTGCTGCTTCCATTCAAGCTTCCTCAGATAATTTAGCACATCCATTTATGCAGGTACACCAAACAAGATGATCCATTACATGTGTAGGAAGGTACTGCAAATGCTGGTTTACACATAAGATAGACACAAAAGCTGGCCAGGCAGCATCTCTGGAGAGAAGGAATAGGTAACGATTATGGTCGAGACCCTTCTTCAGATCCTATACTTGTTGTAGTGCAAATACTACGAAGAAAATCTATATCAGAATGTCAAATTAACTGCAGAAATAATCAAAAATCTAAATCAACACAAAATGCTGGAGTTACTCAGTGGGTTATGCAGCATCTCTGGAGCACATGGATAGGTAACATTTTGGGTCAGGGCCTTTCTTCAGGCACCCTGGTCCATCGCCTATCCATGTTCTCCAGAGATGCTATCTGACCTGCTGAATTACTTCAGCTTGTTCTGTCTTTTTTAGTGAACCAATATTTGCAGTTCCTTGTATCTAGGATTAACAACTAGATTGGACAAAGGGAGGGAAATAAAGACATGAAAACATAAGCATAATGTGTATGTTACAGTTTTAAAATCTTCAACAGTCGCAGCTCCAACGAGACTCCATGTTTATTTTACTTTGGAGTCACGTGAGTGACTAAGTGAAGAAGCCCTGCCAGGCGCATGTGCGTCATTACGTCGGCGCATGTCGCACTGACCGGCTGGAGAGCGCAGTTACACCAGCGGTAAGTAGTAACCCGCAGGTAAGTCAATATTAAGCCTTCCCTGCGAGTGTTTTTTAAACTCTGTCATTCTGGCTCGCAGAGCCAGCTAGAGTTGGTAATATAAATTGTTAAACTGCGGTAATGGAGTGGAACGTGCGGGGACCGCGGTTACCGCTTATAGATCGGGTCAGGAGATAACGGATGCTCTAAAGCCGGATCCCGCTATTACCGCTATTTAGACCGGGTTTGGAGATAACGGCTGCGCTAATGCCGGCTCCAATACCTGCCACTGTTCTACTGGCAGCTGAAATGAAATGAAATAAAATAAAATGAAATGAAATAAAATGAAATGATAACTTTAGTTCTCAACAGCCTCCATCAATTTCCAGTGCTTCAAGGCACTCAGAAATACCAAACTAAAGTACTCTCAGGCTCATTTGTCTCATGAGTCTGATGATATGGAAGACTTCCTCCTTGGCTCAACCAAATGGGGAAAATGCTCCAAATTTAAAGATCCATGGAAAAATTTCAATTGGGGTCGAATGCCCTAGGATTTCCCACACGGCCTCTCGCAGAGGTCCATACATCAAAGAACAAAACATCGCTTATGGATAACAGTGGGAATCATCCTTTCCAGCTTGTTTAGGGCTGGATGAGACCTCCCTAGAGCATGACTCGAGAGAAGCAGGGCATGAGGAGTCTGACCCTGAAGCTGGTGTCACTGCTCATGTGCACACACCAGCGCACACGAGCGATGCTCCAGGTGTCCCAGACGTAGTGTTAAACTTCGCTAAACCCGGAAGGGACTGGTGAGGCTATCGAGAAAACTCTAGCCGCCAATGTAAATTACATGGCTTCTCACCAGCTCCAGGATACGTTCATGGAAGACTGCCACACGTTATAAAACACCTATAAACTGTGCTTCACTCAAAATGCCCACCGTGAACTTGGCAAGGGCACAAATGAGTGCAACGATGCGGGGACAAGAAGTGAGATTTCAACGCGTACTCAAGTTGTTGGCAGCAGGCATTCGGACAAGGTCCAGGGGGCACCGATGTCTGGTACTCAACAAGATATGCTGGCCCTATTCTGCAATGCCTACGTTGAACCCGAAGTTTGCAGTTCTATGTAGTTCCACCAATATCCGAGCCCAGATTATTTATTTGGGGTGGACCTCCTCAAACAAGTAAAACAATCGGTCCCATGAAGACATACGTCCATTCTGCCAGGATGCCACCTCGCAGGTCGTTTCAGTGAGAAAGGTGACGGATCCAGGGGCAGGGCCAAGCAGAGTGGGGCCAGTGGGACGATGGTATTACTCACCTGTGTATCCCAGCTACAACCCCAATATGGGAAGAAGGAGTAAAGGCCGACTGTAGAGGTAAAGGTGATTCATTCTGATTCTGGGACCTCCGGTTGGTGTTAGGTTGCAATTGGTTAAGATGAATGGTGCTGCATAACATCTCATCGGTTTTATACTACGCACTGTCTCAAGCTTGAATACAGTTTATGTCAGAATATGCCTAATAGAGTATTGGGGTTTCTGCACAAACTCAGCAGGTAAAAGAAGAAATTAAGGTTTTGTCCCAAAAAAGGGGTAATTGAGAGGACGATAAACCATCCTCAATAATTTGTGTCCAATATATTCCCCAGACAGAGAAAAGATGGGGGATGTAGAGGCATTCTGGACCTAAACCAGTTAAATTCCTATGTTCAGTATAGGCATTTTTAAAATGGACCCCTTCAATACTGCGAAACGGCTGTGATCACAAGGCTGTTATATGGCAACTATAGATCTGAAAGATGCATATTATTCAGTACTAATTCATCATCAGTATCGGAGAAATTTAGTTGGATGGGGCAGCTGTGGCAATTTAAAACATTACCCAATGAGTTAACCTCAGTTACTAGGCTATTCAAGAAATTGTGGAAACCAGTGCTGGCGCTACTTTGGGCCCAGAATCACATGGTAATAGCTTATCTAGATGATATTTTAATCATAAGCAACACTCAGGAGACAGCTGAGGAATCTGTTTCAGCAACCAAATACCTGTTTGAAAGGTTAGGGTTCCTGGTGCATCCAACCAAATCCAAGTTAGAGCCATCCTAAAAAATTGTTTATTTGGGATTTGTCATTGATTCAGTTGATATGTCAGTGACTTTGCCTACAGCCAAGGCTGTGGAGATCAGAGAGATCTGTACCAGTCTCGCTGTAAAACAATATCCCTCCATCCAGGAAGTAGCTACTGTTATTGGTAAATTGGTGGCAGCTTTCCCCGCAGTGTAGTTTTTACCACTACACTATCGAAGTCTGCAACAAGCTAGAGGACTAGCACTTAAAGAACATGCAGGTCATTTTGATAGACCTATGCAGTTACCAACCAGAGCCATAGCTCAATTACAAACTACCAAACACATTTTGTTTCAGCAACCTTCAGTGCTTTTACAGACATATGTGAGTGCTGCCGGATGGGGAGCTACGGACAGCAATTCTAGCTGTGGTGGTAGATGGAGTGTGCAAGAGGATTTAATCCTGCACAGGCAAGGTATAAATTACTTATAATTGCTGGGTGGTAATTCTATGGATTAAAAGTTTATTGCTCAACAATGAATAATTTACATGTTCAACTCCAGATTGATAATACCATGGCTGTGCCATATATCTATACCATGGCAGGAATAAGGTCAGTATCATGTGATAATCTGGCTAATCTCATGTGGCACTGGTGTATTTCCAGAAACATCTTGGTCTCAGCTATCTACCTACCAGGTAGAGACAATGTGGTGGCAGACAACAGGTCACAAAAGTTCAATGACAATATAGAATGGATGATTAAATCTTGAAGTTTTAAAATGATTGTCAGCCGCTATGGGTTGCCATATATTGATCTGTTGCATCCAGGTTAAATCACCAGTTGCCTAAATATGTTTCATGGGAACCGGATCCAGGAGCAGTAGCGGCGGATGCATTCTCGCTATACTGGGGACGTACATTATTTTATGCTTTTCCCCATTCTGCCTGATTAGGCAGTGTCTCACCAAAACAGAGCAGGACTCCGCCTCAGGCATTTTGGTGGTTCTGGACTGGACTACACAGCCATGGTTCCCATTGGTGCTCAGAATGATGACTCAGCCATTCATGACTGTCCCAACTACAGTAATTTGTTGGTGCATCCAGTAACAGAAGAAAGTCATCCGTTACATGATCATATTAATTTGTTGAACTGCAGGTTCTGACCAGACCGTTCCAAGGCTTTGGAATGTCGAATAGGACCATGGATGTGATAACTGCAGCTTGGAGAGATAGCACTAAGAAACAATATGTGTCTCATATCAAGAAATGGGAGATGTTTTGCTCACCAAAGGTTATGTGTAGTTAAGCACCTGAGTCAATATATCGAGGTAACTTAGAGTCTCAGAGGCTCTGAGACAGCAATGCTCAGCAGTCACAAAAAAACTCATAAAAGGTGTCGGTATAAACTATTTCTAGATAGTAAAACAGGTTTTTGATTCCGCTGGAGTAGACACTCATGTGTTTAAATCTCACTCCACCAGGGCGGCATCAACATCCTCAGCAAGACCGCAGGATGGTCTAAGGAATCAACTTTTCTAAATTATGATAAACCTGTCCTGACAGTGCCAGGGTTTGGGCATGCTGTTTTGGTAAATCCATTTGATTTGATTTGCTTTGTCTTTATAAATGTCAGTGTAATTTCCTCTGGGATAGAGGGGTTATTACTGTATTGTTATTTAAAAAATGATTATTGGATAATTCGAAGCAATGTTCAATACATTATTTATTCACTACTGTGTCAACTGAAGCAGTGTGTCGTATGGAGTGCATCTACGGCATGAAATCACAGAGCTTTGAAATCTTCACGTAGTCACTTACATGACTCCAAAGTAAAATAGTAAGATTAAATGAAAACTTACCAGTTCGAAGTTTGATCCTTATTTTATGAGGAGTTACGATGAGGGATTCCGGCCCTCATAATTGAAAGGATCATCTGGTAGTTCTAGTCTTCTAAAGACTTACTATGTTACTTCGGCTATCGGTTTCTGTGTTTTCAAGCCGCTGCTTTGAAGTATGCCTCGCATGCGCCTGGCAGGGCTTCTTCCTCATCTTAACTCCTCATAAAATAAGGATCAAACTTCGAACTGGTAAGTTCTCATTTAATCTTTTTTTTTGCAAAATATTTTTATTAGAAGTAAATACATATTAAGAAGAAATAATATAAAATCAAAAAAAAGAAACATTATTCGTCACATACATTCTTAATATTTTTAACATTTACAGTCATTCTTATTTATACTTCTATATTTTTTATTATTTTATAACAGTAGGAAGTAAAGAGAAATAATAAAAAAGAAAAAGAAATAAGATAGAAATAAAAAATCAATAAAATGAGTGGAGTATTAAGCAAGATATTCTTCATTGGAGATATATTCGTGGTCTATTGTATATAATTCTTCATCTATTCCTTCATTCAGGCTTCAGTCAGGGCCTCGAACCGGACCACCTTAACCCTTTAAGTATTCAATAAATGGAGACCATATTCCTCGGAATTGATCTAGCCTGTCCAATAGGACAAGTCTTAATCTTTTCAGGTGAAGTGTCTCCGACATTTCTGTAATCCACATTTTGATTGTGGGGGATGTGGGACCTTTCCAAAATCTTAGTATTAATTTTTTACCAATTATTAAACAATAACCAATAAAAAATATTTGTTGTGTTGTTAGTAGCTGATCCGTTTCTAATATTCCTAATATGATTAATTTTGAGTCTGGAGTTAAATTTGCATTAACTACATTCGAGATTATCTTAAAAATTTCTGTCCAAAAATTAGTAATTTTTGTACATTTTGTGAATGAATGCGTTAGATTAGCTTCTAACTGCCGACATTTATCACATATAGCAGAAACATTTGAAAAAATTCTGTTTCATTTGGATTTTATAAATTTTTATAATATTGCAAAAATCTCTCGTTTATATCTTTAGTTTGTACTAGTAATTCCCCTTTGTCTGATTTAATCCTATAGATTAATTTTTCTCCCTCCAATTTTCGTAATTGACGAGCCAATAATTTATGTGGTTTATCTCCAAATTCAAATTATATTTGTTTAGTATATTGGTATAGTTTTACAACTTGGTCTGACTGTATTTTATTTAGTTTATATTTCAATGCAAAGATTTTATTATGTTTTATCATGGTTGGATTAACAGCGTTCTCTGTGTCTAATTGTTTGATCTCCCTTTCCAATGTCTGTTGTTCCCTCTGATTCTCTTTATTTAAAATGCTTGAGAGGATATCATAATTCCCCGAACATACGCTTTAAAAGTTTCCCATAATAGGGACGAAGATATTTCTGGCATATCATTTATTTCAAAGAAAATCTTGATCTGTTTTGTGATGTATTCTTGAGTTATTTTGTCTATTAAAATTTGTGGGTTCAATCTCCATTGTTTTTCCGTTTTACCAGTTATTTTCATCATAAAAGTTAAAGGTGCATGATCTGAAATTATAATATTGTGATATTTTGAATTATACGTAAGTGGGATAAGTTTTAAATCTACCAAAAAAGAATCTATTCTTGAATAAAGTTTTATGCACAGGTGAGTAAAATGAGTATTCTCGTCCAGTTGGGTTTTGCATTCTCCAAACATCTTTAATATTACTAGTATCTGTATATGAATTTATTAACTCACTGGAATGCGATTTAAGTTTCCATTGTTTTGATGATCTGTCCAAATAAGGATCTAGTGTACAATTTAAATCTCCTCCAATTATTAGATTGTGTTGTGATAATTCCGGGATGGTATTAAATATTTTTTTTAAAAACAGCGGGCTATCAAAATTTAGGTCATATACATTGACAAAAAATCATTTTTTGTGTGTATAATTCTCCTATTACAATAATATATCGACCGTCACTATCAGTTATTGTTGAATTATGTTTAAATGCAGTGCCTTTACGAATTAATATTGCTACACCTCTAGATTTGTGTGTGAAAGAAGAATGATAGACTTTGTCAATCCATTTAGCCTTTAATCTATGTTCTGCCTCTTTTTTTTAAATGTGTCTGTAGCTGGAATGTTAAAGGTATTAACGAACCAATTAAGAGAGGTAAAGTATTAGCACATTTAAAAGCACTTAAAGTAGATGTGGCATTCATCTACAGCACTCTACAGCACTCCCCAAAGCCCTGCCATTTGTTGCCTCGGTTCTGCCCTCGTTAGATGGCCCAAAATGCAACACCTTGCGACTCTCAATATTAAATTCCATTAACCATTCCTCAGATCACCTGCCCAGTCAATCAAGATCCTACTGAAATTTTTGAAACCATCTTCATTATCTACAATACCATCTATTTTAGTGTCATCTGCAAACTTGCGAATCATGTATGTGAAGGAACTGCAGATGCTGGTTTAAACCAAAGAAGAGTCTCGACCTGAAAGGTCACCCATTCCTTCTCTCCAGAGATGCTGCCTGTCCCGCTGAGTTACTCCAGCATTTTGTGTCTAACTTGCCAATTATGCCTTGTATGTTCCCATCCAAATCATTGATATTGAAGACATACAGCAATGGGCCCAGCACCTGAGGTACAGCACTAGTCACAGGCCTCCGGGTGGCACAGTCAATGGCTGTAAGTGGTACTCCCACTTCTCTGCTTCTTGGGAGAGACAAAACAATTTGTGTGGGAATGCTGAGATTATCCACGCTACTATAATGGGAATTTTATGCTGTTTTGCTGATTGGAGCTGGAAACGTATCTGAGGAGCAGAATTGATTGATTGATTATATTGATTGAAAGGTACAGCATGTAAACCGGCCCCTTGTCCCACACCAAGTCCGCGCCGACCAGCGTTCCCCGCACACTAACACTATTCTACACACACTGGGATCAATTTACACATACACTACGCCAATTAACCTACATACCTGTACGTCTTTGGAGTGAGGGAGGAAACTGAAGATCTCAGAGAAAACCCATGCTGTCACAGGGAGAACGTACAAACTCTGTACAGACAGCACCAGTAGTCGGGATCGAAGTCGGGTCTCCGGTGCTGCAAGCGCTGTAAGGCAGCAACTCTACCGCTGCGCCACCATGCCACTGTGCCGACTTCTAAATAAAAACGTAAGCAACAATATATTTTATACAGTATAAATTTATAGATTAACTCATCTGCGGAATTTCACTCTACATTCTGGTTACACCTACAATTTGTTTCCCCATTTGCAGTATTTACAATGTATTCAATATAGATTCTGTGGTATGTTGGAAAGGACTAGTCATGTAGAACCACTCTAATGAACAAATGGACATCCAGACAGCTGCAATCACTCCCAGCCGATCGAACAAGCCCACTCTCTTAATCACAAGTCTTGTAATGTAGTTACCGATAAGAAAGTGAATCCATGCAGAATTTCTTATCCTCACTTAACACTCATGCTCTCCGAGATAGGGTCTGGGAACTCGATCGAAAGAGCAAGAGAGTGGTTCATTTGATTTGCAGCTTCCTTCAATGCAATGTTCCCTTTCTTCACAGAGTTCCCATTCAGTTGAGTCTCCAGCCTGTAGTCCTGAGACTTCTGATCTTAACTAGTTCGTGCATCAGAGAGGTGGAGCCATTTTTCAGGGCCTGGTGAATATTTTCTTTAGAACTTTGTGTCAACTTGTCCAAGCTGATATAAGCCATCATTCCCCTCCTGTTAAGCTTCAAGGAGATAGATAGATAGATAGATAGATAGATAGATAGATAGATAGATAGATAGATAGATAGATAGATAGATAGATAGATAGATAGATAGATAGATAGATAGATAGATAGATAGATAGATAGATAGATAGATAGATAGATAGATAGATAGATAGATAGATAGATAGATAGATAGATACTTTGTCACATGTACTGTGAAGTTACTGTGAACTTCTTTGTTTTTGCATACACCGTACACAAAAGAGTCACCACAAGATGCAGACAAAGTTACAAAGAACCTTTAAATATTGTGCGTCTGTTCTTCATTCCCCCACCACTACCACCACAGGCCCCTCTTGTTCTCGGCGGCCCACCCATGCCGGGTCCCCCTTTATTCTTCGCAACAGCGGCCCCCAGGGATTCCGACCTCAGTGCTCCTCGTCGGTCCTCGTTCTTGGTCAATGCCGGTGGCTCGGGCCCGGTTTCGGAGTTAGCGGTGCGCTACCAATTCTGCCAGTAGGTCCTCCGTCGGCAGTCTGCTGTGGGCAGTCCTTGGTCATCGGTGGTCCGCGTGGTGGTGAAGCGGGCCTGCTTGCTGGGTCCTTCCCCTTGCTGCTCCGCCTCGGCTGCACTGAAGGCCGTCGCGCCCTGTGTGTATCTTCAGGAAGCTGGTGGAACGAGCAGCTGTTAAAGATTCCAGGACATGGGTGCCAGGGGTTATGCGGAGAAGGCAGGAGAATGGGGTTGAGAGGGAAAGATAGGTCAGCTATGATTGAATGGCAGAGTAGACTCGATGGGCCGAATGGCCTATTTCTGCTCCTATCACATGAACACAAGGTCATCACCTTAGGACAAACATCATGATACAATAGTGGCATTTAAAATACTTTTATTTAGGCACATTGGTATGTAGGGATGGTGGGACATGGATTATGTGCAGGCAGATAAGTGTTGGTTTTGGCACCATGTTCGGCACAGGCATTGTGGGCCGAAGGGCCTGTTCCTGTGCTGTACTGCTCTACGTTCTACTTTCTATCCATTGGAAGCCTCTGAGATCTTGCTGCACAAGAAAAATATGGCATGGATTTAAATTGTTATTCTTCAGAACCTCGAGAAATTTCCAAGTGTTTCACAGTGACCAAAGAATCTCAACAATGTAGTTAATGTTGTAATATTATACAGATAGCAGTCAATTCATCAGCAACAAGCTCTTTCACACACGATCAAGATAACAGCTGGCAAACAGCTCCAACCAAGACCGCAAGAAAATTGCAGAGAATTGTGGACGCAGCCCAGAACGTCACACAAACCAACCACCCTTCTATTTATTCCATTTATACCTCACGCTGCCTCGGCAAGGCCAGTAGCATAATCAAGGGCAAGTCGCACCCTGGTCATTCCCTCTTCTACCCTCTCACTTCGGGCGAAAGAAGTGTAAAAACACACACCTCCAGATTCAGGGGCAATTTCTCCCCAGCTGTTATAGGAACAACTGAACTTTCCTACCAACAACTAGAGAGCGGACCTAACCTCCCATCTACTGCATTGGAGACTCTTAGACTATCTTTGATCAGACTTTACTCGCTTTATCTTGCACTAAAAGTTATTCATGTTATTCCCATTATCACATATCTGTACACTATGGATGGCTTGATTGTAATCATGTATTGTCTTTCTGCTGACTGGTTGGCAAGCAATAAAAGCTTTTCACTGTCCCCCGGTACACATGACAATAAACTAAACTCAAATGATTAGGTAATTTGCATCAAGGATGTGGCTGAGAGATTAATATTGACCAGGAACCCCTTACACCCACCCTTATTTGTAGATGGGACTGTAGAAGAGTGGCTTCTCTGCCTGTGCAGCACACCCTCGCCGCTGTACAGTGAGAGCCAAATTATATTCTCAGTTCTTTGACGTCAAGCTCAGACTTATCTGCTTCAGAAGTCACCCAACCCATGAAGGACAGCGCGGTGATACAGCGACGGAGTTGCTGCCTTACATAATTACGCACTTTACATTAGCACTTTCAGCACCAGAGACCCAGGTTCGCTCAGGACTATGTGTGCTGTCTGTACAGAGTTTGTGTGCTCTCCCCTTGACCACATGGGTATTCTCTGAAATCTTCGATTTTCTTCCAACCCTTCAAATGCGTAATGGTTTGTAGGTTAATTGGCTTGGCATAAATGTAAATTATCCCTAGTGTATGTAGGATAGTGTTAATATGCGGAGATTGCTGGTCAGCGTGGGCCAAAGGGCCTGTATCACTAAACTAAACTAACTTCTAAAGTGTATCTTTGAGTCACAAATACGTATTCTCCATTCCTCCGGTAAGAGAAGTTGACCAATGAGTTACAAATCTGTGTCTATCTAAAAGTCTCTTGAACGCCACTATTGTATCATCGGTTACCTTCAGCAACAGACTGGTTCCACCAAGATGCAGGACAGAATGTCACAGGAGATCCTTCTTCCATGTGGCTATCAAACTTTACAACTCCTCCCCATTCTGTCATGGTGTAGACTGAGACGGAGACTGACTCCCCTCCCACCCCCCCTCCCCAATCTTTTCACATCTCCAATCCTTTCCACTCATCACTTTAATTTCAATGCATTTTGTGTTTTTATTACTGTTGGCAGATCAATTTCCCTCCTGGGATCAATAAAGTTCTATCGTATCATATCATATCGTATCATAAATCAGTTACAAGACTTGAGGTCCTGAGCTATAGGGAGAGGTTGGGCAGGCTAGGACTTTATTCCTTGGAGTGCAGCAGGATGAGAGAGATGTATAAGATCATGAGGGGAATAGATAAAGTAAATGCACAGAGTCTTGTACCCAGATTAGGGGAATCGAGAACCAGAGGACATAGGTTTAAGGTGAGGGAGGAAAAATGTAATAAGAACCTGAGGGGCAATGTTTTTCACAAAGGATGGTAGGTATATGGAATGAACTGTTAGAGAAGGTAGTTGACGGAGGTACTATCACAACTTTTAAAATACATTTGGACAGGTACGTGGATAGGTTTAAAGAGATATGGACCAAAGTCAGACAGGTGGGAATAGCGTAGATGGGACATGTTGATCGGCATGCGTAGGTTGGGCCAAAGGGCCTGTTTCTATACTGTATGACTCAATGACTCCAAATCTGTTAAGTGACAGTCATTACGCAAAATGCATTTGGACTTCCATGAGGTGACAACATGGTTCGACGTAAATGAATATTGACAAACTTTTTCGAAGTTGTGATGCTGAAACAAATACAGTACCATTTCCAACTCTTCCAAGTGAGCCTTGAGTTCATGAAAACAGAAAATCAACCTTCAGCACGCTGCTGCGAGCAACCAAGGTAGAAACAGAAACTGCAGATGCTGATTTGCAAAAAAAGATACACAGTGCTAGAGTAACTCAGCAGGTCAGGCAGTATCTCTGGAGAACATGGATAGTTGAGTTTTAGATCAGGATTCTTCTTCAGACTGATTGTGTGTGTGTGTGTGTGTGTGTAGGGGGGGAGGGAAAGCAAGTTGGAAGAGAGGTGGAGAAGGACCATTCCTGGCAGGTAATAGGTAGATACCGGTGTGGGGAGGTTTTCAGCATAAGAAGGTCTTACAGCATAATAAACAACAAATAAAGTTCAGTATATATATATATATATAAAAGCAAACAAACAATAATAGTGCAAAGTCAAAATATAATGCCCTTGTGTCTATGTAGTTCAGAGCTTATTTGGAGGTGTTAGTGTTTAATAACCTGCTGGATTAGGGAAGTGGCTATTCCTAAAGCTGGATGTTACAGTTTTCAGACTTAGCAAGGGTGAAATGAGATGTGCCAGGGAGGTGTGGGTCTCTGATGATGCTGGCTGCCTTTTTGTGCCAAAAGCTCTTGTAGATCCCTATGATGATGGGGAGGTCAGTACCCCTGATGGACTGGGCAGTGTTCACCACTTTATGCAGTATTCTTCATTCCTGGGTGTTTGAGTTGCCAAACCAGGCTGTGATGCAACCAGTCAACATACTCTCTACTGTATACTAGTAGGTCCAAGAGAGTGTTCATTGACATACCATATCTTCTCAATCCTCTATGGAAGTAGAGGCGTTGATGGGTTTTGTTTTTGATTGCATCAATGTGCTGGGTCCAGGACAGATCTTCAGAGATATGCATGCACAGGTATTTGAATATTTTGACTCTCTCCGCCACCATCCCATCGATAAGGACTGGTTTGTGGATCCTTGACCTTCCTCTTCCAAACTCAATAGTTAGTTCCTTGGTTTTCCTGATATTGAAAGCAAGGTTGGTGTTCTGGCACCATTTGATCAGTCGATCGATCTCCATCCCATACTCTGACTCCCATCATCTGTAATTCATCCCACAACGGTGGTGTCGTCAGTGAACTTGAAGACGGAGTTCGCACTGTGGTCCAGCTACACGGTGGTGAGTATAGAGTGAGTAGAACAAGGGGCTGAGAACACAACCTTGAGATGCTGCTGTGCTGGTGTTTATGGAGGAGGAAGTGTTGCTTCCAATCCCTACAGGTTGTGGTCTGTCGATGAGGAAGTCGAGGATTCAGTTGCAGAGAGACGTGCAGAGACTGCCAGCTTTCATTAGCAGAATCTGGATTGTACCAGATGGGGTCTCAGCCGAACATCTCATCCAGTAGATGGAGACTCTAACTGTGTTGCTCCCTCACAGTCCAAGCCCAGAGTATCAGAGCACAAATCCTATCAGAAACCCTGTATTGTAGTTACTGATTCCACCCCTCTCACAGGTTGCAACAAGTCAGCTTGAACAAAACTTTATGCAATGAGTGATGTCTGCATTTATAAACCGCATCTTCTCTCCTGACTGAAATCGGTGCGTATCGTAGGCACAAATCATACTCTCAATAGTACGAGACATTCCAGGTGAAGGATTTTAATAAGGCAGGCAAGGGCTGTGCCCCTTGTATCATGGGGGGGGGGGGGAGGGCTTACCTTTCCGTGCCCTTGTGTTTTTGGCTGCAGGAGCCCCCACCCCCTCCCCCCCCCCAAACCTCAGGAATCAAGGCTGAAGATCCAGGCATGGAGAGGGATGATGCATCACGGGACGATCGGAATGGAGGAGGAGACAGCTGCAACAGGCCTTTGTGGTCAACTGCAGTTGGGACTGTAACATGGCTCCTTGTATATGGACTCGGTGGGCTGTTTACATTCTGTACATACGGGGCGATTGTGGTTATGTACGGGGATAGTGTTGCTTAGCTGTATGCAAAAAAAAAATCTTCACTGTACCTGGTCCGCATGACAATAAAGGAACCATAACCATAACCCTTGAAAGAATGAGAAGGAGGAGTGTAATTATATCGTGTCAAGGAAAACTCTCAATGAGGAATCCAGAAGTCTCCAGAATTCCTAAACGACATGTCCAGGCCTGCATTAAATCAAAATTTAAATATAATATTGAATTGCTTTTTGCCTACTTTCTACATCATAAACCGGTAAACAGAATAAAGACTTTGCAATCTGCCTCTGTGGCAGTTGCAATAATCGGTGATAGTCCTGCAGCAATAATCTCCCACTGACTCGCACTCAAGTGGTTTCATTCCACAAGCTGTATCACCTTATCAACTGTTCTCCAGAATAATAATAAATGTCAAGATGGTTTCTGGACTACGGGATAATCAGCTCTGGTCTTGTAACCTTTCTGTTCAGCTGCGGATTTCTGACTGTTCTGAGAATTCCGATATTTAAAAGGAGAAACTAGGTTTGTAATACTTTGGGCATCTTGGGCTGCACACTGTTGGCAGAGGTGAATTGTGCAGCGATTCTTGCAGCCTACCCAGTGCTAGACGGAAGATAATTCCGGAGGAGTAAAAACACACCGGGGCATCAGTCTTGCTCAAACTGGAAGAAGAAACTTTATTGACACACATGTGCTTGTCACGTCAATAACAGCACCTCTCATTGGCTGTTATCATTGTCAGTTATTCACTACCTGCATCAAGTTTGTCTGAGTAACAAAACAACATTAAGATTAACTTCTTTACAATTTAGAGCATATTTTTCATATATGTTAACACCCCCCACTTGCTCTCGCATTGTTATCTTAACTCAAAATAAAATATCCTAAGGTTTTCTACCTTACATCATGTAGACTTTTACATACATGGTTACTCTCCAAACATAAACTTTGCAAACTCCATCAACTTAAATTTTGTTGCAGGTTTTGTCATCACATCTGCTACCATCTGGTCTGTTGGGCAATACTCCAAACTTATTTTGCCATTATTCACAGTGGACCTCACAAAGTGATATTTTATGCCCACATGCTTACACCTCTGTCCACTTACAGGATTCTTTGCTAACGCAATTGCACCCTGGTTATCCTCATAAACCTTGGGTGTTGGGTACTGATGTCCATCAATACCTTCTAGTAGTTGTACTAGGTACATACACTCTTGTAGTGTTGCGGCTAACGCCATATACTCAGCCTCACAAGTTGACAGTGCAACGATGGGCTGCTTTTTGGTTTTCCATGAAATCAAAGGACCATTTTTGTTTAGGCTTACACAATAACCGGTTGTACTATGTCTGGGTTACATCAGCCGTCCAATCTGCATCACTGTACGCTTGTAACGCCAGTTTCTCATCGTCACATTTCCTGTAACACAACTCTTTCTCAATTGTGCCTCTCAGATATCTCTGTACATGTTTTACAGTAGCCCATTGCTCTTCCGTCGGCTCAGTAAAGTACTGTGACAGTTTACTTACTACAAAACTGAGATCGGGTCTTGTGCATGTAGTCAGATAGATTAGGCTACCTACTACCTCTCTGTATTTTCTGACATCAGTCATCATTTCTGCATCATCAGTGTAGTTCAATTTTTGTTCACGTTGTCGCCCTCGGTTTACAATCTTGCATATCAAACCTTTCAAGTATTTTCTCCACATATTTCTTCTGTAACATTCTCACACAGTTATCACTCTGGTCAAAATCAATGCCAAGAAAATGTTTCAGTTTGCCCATGTCTTTCATCTTGAACTTGGCTGTGAGCATCTCCTTCACAGCTTTCAGTGCTTTTTCATCACTGCCAGCAATAATTAAGTCATCGACCCATATTATCATGATCACTTTCTCATTTTCTGTTTCCCTTGTGTAAACACAATGATCAGCTGGGTTTTGCACAAAGTGGTTTTCAGTCAGATACTCGTGTAGCATTTTGTTCCAATTTCTACCCGACTGTTTCAACCCATAAAGTGTCTTTTCTAGCTTATACACCAACTTTTCATTTGCGCTGGATTTTACATCATAACCTTCTGGCTGTTCCATGTAAATCTCGCAATCTATTGGTGCATGTAGGTAGGCAGTTTTGACATCCATCTGATGTAAAGTCAGCTTTTCCTGTGCTGCTTTTTGCACCTTCACTCTGATACTGGTCAGGTTAGCAGTCGGAGAAAATGTCTCCTCATAGTCTACACCCAGTTTTTGACTGTATCCTTTGGCCACATACCGTGCCTTGTATTTATCAGATCCATCCTCATTGTTCTTGATTGCATATACCCATCTACCCCCCCCCCCCCCCCCCACTGCTTTCTTACCCTCAGGCAAGTTGGTTAGGGTAAATGTGTCATTTTCTCTCAGCGACTGCATTTCCTCATCCATTGCGTTGACCCTTCCTTTGAGTTATTTGAGGTTACAGCTTCCCTGAATGTTAAGGGGATGTTACACATCAATCGGTAGCAATAATCTATGTTAATCATTACATGATCATCACTCGCCTTGCCAGATACATATTCACTTAAGTAACCTGGTTTCTTCCTCACTCTAGATGGGTAACGTGCAGGTTCATGTTTGGTTTCACCTGTCTGTGCTTGGCTATTCACATCAGGCCTAGTTACTGGATCTTGGCCCTGAGTATGTCCTGGACTTTCATCAGTATTTTTTTTCATCCTACTGGCCCTATTCTGCACCTCAAAGTCATCGTCACCGGGGGTCATGTCAGTCTGTGTCTGCCGCTCTACAATTGTTTTGGTCACAAACTTCACCAGTCTGTGCTGCTTTACTTTCCCATTGTCAGGATAGTAAACCATGTAAGCTGGGCTATTCTTGTCATACCCGACAAAGATTCCCTTCTCACACTTTGAGTCCAGTTTTCTCTTGTCCTGTTTATAGGCATAACACTCTGACCCAAACTTTTGCATCCTAGACAGGTTGGGCCGTTTTCTTGTCAGCATCAAGTAAGGCGTCTGCTTTGTGCACTTGTTAAAGCATCTGTTCCTCACTACAGCTGCTGTCTGCACTGCATAGGTGCAAAACTGTTTAGGTAACTCACTCTCTATTAGCATACACCTGGCCCTGTCAAACAGGGTGCGCCAATTTCGCTCAGCAGTACCATTCTGGTGTGGTGAGTATGGTGCGGAGGTCTCATGTCTAATGCCATTTCTGCTGAGTGGTGCCTGGTAATTCTTACCCATGAATTCAGTACCATTGTCAGACCTCATACATTTAATCTTCCCGTATGGGGCTGTGTCAGCAAGAAACTTCTCGGTGGCTTGCACTGTGTCACTTTTATTCTTTAGAAAGTACACAAACACTGCACTGGAATAATCATCAGTGAATGTTAGCGCAAACCTGTACCCTCTCTGGACTCTGGGTCTATCGGTCTTGCTAAATTTGTGTGTACCAAAGCTGCTTTGGCTCTTACATCAGGGTCCCTGTTCCTAGTTTGGATAAACTTTCCCTGAGTACACACTTCACAGTGTAGAGCAGGTTTGTCTGTTTTGCCCTTAATTGCCATACCTTCAACAACACTCTGTAATTTTTGAATATCTTCATAATTACAGTGCCCTAGAATCTCATGCCATGTTTGCATATCATAACTGCTCTTACATTGGTCATCACATTCAACGTTTACCGTGTGCGAGTAGTACAGTCTGTTGTACTCATGAATGTGGAATTTGGTACAGTCCTTGTGTTGTAGGACGTCTTCCCCGTCCCTGAATATTACAGTTTGTTCCGCTGAAGGAGCTGCTTTTTACAGAGAAGATGCCCTGCAGGTATGAGGGGATGTACAACGCCTGCCTCAGTGTTTGCGTTGTGGCAGTGCCCTTGGCGGTCGACCAAGCAAACCTCCGCGTCTCTTCTGTGCTCCGCGACTCCATCACACCTTGTGCCGTCAGCCAACTCCACGCAGTGTGTCTCGGACTGGAACATATCGGCGAACTTCTTGAACCTTGCTATATCAGTGATGATATGCGGTTGCCCCGTATCAACCATCAGCCCTTTCAACTCGACACCACGCACTGACTGGATCTCCGCGTCCCCTTCACTCACCAGGAATGCATATTCCTTGTTGTTAGTCTCCTCGGAAACTTGCCGTGCGTCGTCCCACCGCAGCTTCCGTCTGCAGGTTGCGTCCCGATGCGTGGTGCTTTTACAGTGATTAAACCACTGCTTGCGTTGACATTCTCTGGCTTTGTGTCCTTTTACGCCACACCTGAAGCACACAATGTCCGCGCTCTCCGCACCCTGATTATTTGCACTTGTCGTGGCGGGTCTCACACTCGGTTGCATACGTGCCTTCATGACATTGTCGTCGGATGCTGATGCACGCATCTTTTCCGTGTCTTCGTAGCTCCGTAGATTAGTTTTAAATTCGGCAAAAGGCATTGTCTGCTCACTTTGCGTGACATGGATAGCAAATGGTTTGAAAGATTCAGGCAGTCCCTTCAGAATCATTGCAACTAACAGTCCGTCACTCAACACCTCACCAGCGTTTCTCAATGTTTTGATGGCTGTCTCTGCCCGTATAACATATTCAGTTACACTCTCGCTGCTCAACTTTTGAAGTGAAGTCAGTTCTGTATATGGGCTTATTATACGTGGCTTTCCCTTACCCGCATAATAATCTCTCAAAATAGTTAGCGCTTTCTGCCCATCGTCCGCTGCTTCTCGCATTACCAGCGACAAACCTTTGTCATCCAGAAACTGGATTAGCTCAGCATCTGCATCTGCGTTTTTGGCCTCGTCTCCTTCTTCATCGTTGGTAGGCTCTTCCAAGATGATATCCATTAGCCCTTGCAACCGAAGATGGCCCAAAAATTTTGTCTCCCACAGCTCACATTTCTTTTCATCTCCGTCAAAAACTAGCCGAGATCAGTGGCTACTCGACTCGGCGCTCCGTCTACTCATGGTGCTAGCATAGCGTGTTGACTCTCACCGGACACGCGGTACGTCGCGACGTTTCTCTCGGTGGTAAATTCCTGGATAACTGTCTCTGGGTACCTCTGGGTAACTCTAGGTAACTCTGGGCCCATAACCTGTTGGCAGAGGTGAATTGTGCAGCGATTCTTGCAGCCTACCCAGTGCTAGACCGAAGATAATTCCGGAGGAGTAAAAACACAGTGGGGCATCAGTCTTGCTCAAACTGGAAGAAGAAACTTTATTGACACACATGTGCTTGACACGTCAATAACAGCAACCTCTCATTGCTGTTATCATTGTCAGTTTATTCACTACCTGCATCAAGTTTGTCTGAGTAACAATACAACATTAGGATTAACTTCTTTACAATTGAGAGCATATTTTTCATACATGTTCACACACACACACACACACACACACACACACACACACACACACACACACACACACACACACACACAACACACACACGCACACAACACACACGCACACACACACACACACGCACGCACACACACACACAACCCCACACGCACGCACGCACACACACACACTACGCACCACACACACACACACACACACACACACACACACACACACACACACACACACACACACACACACACACACACACACACACACACACACACACACACACACACACACACACCCTTGCTCTTCTTGCCATGAATTATCCCATCATTCTAATCCCCAGATGACTGCTGATACTATATGTTATCGTTTACTGTTATCTCAGTTAGAGGCACAATCTGTGCTCTGAGGGAATGTTAGAAACATAGAAAATAGGTGCGGGAGTAGGCCATCCGGTCGTTCTAGCCATGGCCGTTCATGGCCGATCATCCAAAATCAGTACCCCATTTTTGTTTCCTCCCTATATCCCTTGATTCCGTTAGCCCTAAGAGCTAAATCTAACTCTCTTGAAAACATCCAGTGAATTGGCCGCCATTGCCTTCTGTGCCAGAGAATTCCACAGATTCACAACTCTGGGTGAAAGATTCCACATATTCACAACTCTCTGGGTGAAAATCAGCAGTGCGAGAATGCATGGAATTCTTGTGCACGAATGTTAGTAAATTCATGCCGCATTTCAGCTTAGAGATTAGATCGTGCTTGTGGACGAGAGGGTGTAGGGATCAAAAATGTACTCCGCATCCCAAATGTAGGTGGCACACTGACCCAGCTGTTGGGGCTACTGCCTCTCAGCTCGAGTTATCTGGGTTCAATCCTGACCTTGGCTGCTTGCTATACAGTTTGCATTTTCTTCCTGTGCTTCTTGGGTTTAACCCAGATGCTCAGGTTTACTTTAGAGTTTAACTTAGAGATACAGCATGGAAACAGGCCCTTTGGCCCGTTGAGTTCAGGATAACCATTGATCACCTGTTCACAGTTTCTTGTTTTTTGGTTTCATGGTTCTCCAAAATATTCCAGATGGAATTTAAACTGGAGGTGGACAGTTGTTCTCTGTCATTTCACTTTCTCACCCACTCCCTGTATTAGGGGACAGATTTACAAGGAACCAGAAGGGTGACATTTTCATATTTGTGGATGATGGGGGTATGGCATGAGCTGCAAGAGGAGGTAGTTGAAGCACATACTAAAATGACATTTAAAAAGCATTTGGACAGGTACATGGATAGGAAAGTTTAGAGGGTAATAGGATACTGTGGGAGGTGAGAGTAGTGTGGATGGGGGCATCTTGGATGATATGGGCAAGTTAGACTGGAAGGTCTGTTTCCATGCTCTATGAATCTATGTAAAGAAACCAAGAAAAGAGATTCAAACATTGTTTAGGGCGGCAGAGTGGCTCAGCAGGTAGAGCTGCGGCCGCACAATGCTGGAGACACGGTTCAATCCTGACCTCAGGTGCTATCTGTGTGCAACTTGCATGTTCTCCCTGTGACCACATGGGTTTACACCAATTTTACTTCGGAGTCACGTGAGTGACTACGTGAAGAACCCGCTTGGCGCTGGCAAACGGCATTACGTCGACGCTGACGGCAGTAGCAGGAGCTGCACAGACAGCTCCTCGACAGCGGTAGGTTCGGACCGGCAGGTAAGTGCGGTGAAAAAATATTAGGACGGAGAAAAACTCCGTGCCTGGTGGAAACCATGGTTTTAAAGATTTAAATAACAAAATAAAGTTTAAACTGAATTGAAATACTCTGTTTAAACACGGGATTTTGAATAGAACGTCACGGGGAAGGGGAGAAAATACCCAGGATCGGGACGAAGATTAATTACGGGGCCGGTTCCGACACTGGTACCGTTTAAAATACAGTAGAAAGGTTAAATGCTCCACAATTATGGCAGGATATTTTAAAAGTCAGAAAGACTGTATTTTTAAAAAAGTTAATAAAATTTACGATATGGAGAAAGTACTCCATAATATAAAAAAGAGACTAGGGTCACAGTACCCAAAACAGTTCCCCAAAAAAGACCCTGAGGGCCTTGAATGTACTAAAGACCAGGGTCACAGTACCCAAACCTCTTCCCCAAAAAAGACCCTGAGGGGCTTGAATATACAAAATATGGCTATGTGCCCAAATTGAGAAAATAAATAACTCCAGACCCTGGATAGGGTGGAGGAAGTCTCTTTGGATATAATTCCAAGTGATCAGGGCTGCAAAAGACAGACCCCTGCAAGTGGTGATGTGAAATGAATGCACACCACAAATAAAATAAAAATAAAACTGTGAGGCCAGGTGTGCCTGAGATAGCAAAAGATTTTGCTATATCTAAAGAAGTGGTGAGGCTATGGAAAAACCTAGCTACATTAATAATGCCTACATTAATGTTTTAAAAAAAAAAAAAAAAAAAAAAAAAATATATATATAAAAAAGATATTAAAAAAAATAAAATAAAAATTAAGAAAATAAAAAAAAAAAAAAAAAAAAAATAAAAAAAAAAAAATAAAAATAATATAAATATATTATAAAATTAAAATAAAAAAAATAATAAATAAAAAAAAAAAAATAAAAAAAATATATTGAAAAAACTAAAAAAAATAAAAAAAAGATTTTTAAAAAAAAAAAAAAATAAAAAAAAAATAAAAAAAAAAAAAAAAAAAAAATAAAAAAATTTGCACCCATTATTTCTTATTAAAAAAAAAAAATTAAAAAAAAAAAATATAAAAAAATAAAAAAAAATTAAAAAAAATTAAAATTTTTATTTTTTTTTAAAAAAAAAAAAATAAAAAAAAAACAAGAATAAAAAATTATTAAAAAAAAAATAAATAAAAAAAAATAAAAAAAAAAATATAAAAAAAAAAAAAAAAAAAAAAAAAAAAAAAAAAAAAAAAAAAGAAAAAAAAAATCTTAAAAAAAAATAAAAAAAAAATAAATAAAACCATTTGTTTCATAAAAAATTAAAAAGATTTTATTTAAATATCAATGGGTTTTTGTTTTTTGGGTAATTTTTGTTTTATACTTTTTATTTAAAAAAAAATAAAAAAAAATAAAAAACATTTCTCTTTTTTTTTTATAAATATTTAGTTTGATTTTCTATTTTAATTAAAAAAAAAAAAAAAAATAAAAAAATATCATTTTTTTTTTAATTTTTTCTTTGTTTTTTTTTTGCTAAAAAAATAAAAAAAAAAAAAAAAAATTCAAAAAATAAAAAAAAAAAAAAAAAAAAAAAATAATTTATAAAAAAATAAAAATAAAAATAAAAAAAAAAAAATAAAATAAAAAAAAAAATATAACTATAATTATTTTTATTGGGTCTTTTTTTGTTATTTTTGGATGGGTTTTTTTTTATCTTTACAAATATTTATTTATAGAAGATATTTTTTTGTTTTTTATAAGAAATTTGTTTTTTTTAATTTTTTTTTTTTCTTTGTTTTTTATTTTTCTTTATTTAAAATTAAAAAAAAAATTTTTATTTTTCATTTTTTTTCTTTGTTTTTTGTTATTTTTTTATTTTTTTGTTTCCTTTTTTTTAATTTTTTTTTATTTTTTTTTTTTTTGTTTCTTTTTTTTTTTTATGTTTTGTTTTTGTTTTATTTTTTATATATATTTATTTATACTTTTTTTTTTTTATTTTTTGTTGTTTTTTAGTTTTTTTTTCAATTTTATTTTTTATCTTTTTGAAGTATTCTTCTTTTTTAAAAAAAAATATATGTTGTTTTTTTCTTATGTTATGTTTGGAATTTTTTTTTTTTAATTATAAAAAAAAAAAATAAAATTTGCATTTTTTTTTTTTCTTTTTTTAGTGAAAAAAAAAAAAAAAAAAAAAAAAAAAAAAATAAATTAAATTGCCATTGGTTGTGGAGCTTAATAGGAAGAAATATATATAATTTTACCGAATCTGCATCATAGGGTTGCTGATTAATACAAATCAGGATATATTAAACTCCTGATATTATAGAATGCCTGCCCTTATGATAAATCAAAGATATTAATTACAAAAGAACAGACCACTGATCTTTAAACTTTGGGAAGGAAAACTATGATCCAATGAAAAATTTGATGATGGATCAAAATAAAGGCAGAAGTGGTATTATCCAAACATGCCCTTATCTTAACCTATATAATTGGGGAAAGAAGGCTTGATGTACGTTGAAGAGGTGCAAACTCTGGTTTACAAAATAAGTCATGAAATCTCCAATTATGGGGATTACAGGTGTATTATGATGGTTAAAAACTTAATATAACTAAGGAGGATTGGTTCACCTGTATAAGGGAAAAACTGATTTCAGGTTTGCACTCAAAAGTAAATTTTAAAAAGAAGGGGAACGACATGTATATTATAAAAATTACCTTAGTGTAAAGATTCATGGTATAAACCATACAATAATATCATTTATTTAACAACCTTTCACAGTGTAAGAAAATAGAAACATCTAAAAGAACATGGAAAACTGTTGTGATTAACAAAGTGTTAATCAATATTACAGGTGCTTGAAAATTAATTAAAGTGGGTCAAGCTGTGCAAGTTAAAACTTGTCCAAACAATCAATCAGTTCAAGTTGTTAAACTGAACACTGAAGGAACAATATACTGATAAAAGATCAGCACTTGCACTAATGAGGTACATGTATGGTTATCTCGATTACATTTAAATTAGAAGAGATAAAGAGCAGCTGCAAATTTAGTGCCTGCCATTACAAACCTGGTGGAAGGTAGGACTTGACCCATTACATAAAGCATATGCTCAGGCATTAATAAAATATATTTTTAAATTACTATTCTGAATTCAGAAGTAATTTAAGCACCATAAGAGTGGGGAAAAAAATTGTTCCATGATACAAATATGTATATTGTTGTATGACATACTTTGTTCCTCCATTAGGTTAGGGGAAATATAATAAAGTTCCAAAAAAGACGGAATACAGAAGCTTATAGAATATGTATGCCTTTGTGAAGAGGCTTATGCAAAATATCAAATGATACGTTATCATTATTAGTAATGTAAAAAATAAATAAATAAATAAATAAAAAAAGGTTCATAAGCTGCTTCAACTATAAAAATTACAACTGAAGCAAGTGTTACAGATGATGTACAGCTTCTGTGAATGTTTGGGTAAAGATAAGAATATTATCTATTCTTATAACAATAATTGATTATGTTTTTTGTTAAGCGGACTGCAGACAATTATACCAGGCAAACATAAATGGTTTGTCCTAAGAATTTTCCAAACATTCGATTAAATTGTTGAAGTATAAGGAGATTATGGATAAAAGATCGATTGTTTTATGGTATGGAACTGTCCATGTCGTATCAAGATGAACAATACCACGGCTGTGGCATATGTTAACTATGGTCAAATTTGGGAGGAAAAATATATTGTCATTATTTTGCATACTTACGATTAATCTGGTTGTTATACAGATTAAATCACCGAATTTTTAAATATTTCTTGTGGGTCACAAGATAAGTCAACACACCATTATGGGATTATCTAATAAACAGATGTGGTAATGTTTTTAAAGTTTTAGTCCACCTGTTTATCTCTAAGGAAAGAGACAATGTTATCGGAAGATAAACAAATTTGGGAAGAAAAACATATTGTCCATTAATATGGATTACTTACGATTAATCTGATTGCATACAGATTAAATCACCGATCTTTCGAAATATTCCTTGTGGGTAATCTAAGAACAGTGAAGGTGGATGCTTTTCTCCCAATTACATGAGGAAAATATTCTTGTGTTCCTCATTTTTGTTTAATAGGGCAGTCCTGGTGAATATGTAGCAGGACACTGCCAGAGGCATTTTTGGTGGCCCAATATGTGTCCTTTATGTTCATTTATATTGTGTGATTTTGAACTGCTGTGATGATTCATAATGGGCAGTAATTTATTGAAGTCAAAAAAGGGGTCTCGACCTAGGTCGTTGCCTGTCTCCCTTGTTTCTTTGGATGCTGCTGCACCCACTGGGATCTCCAGGTTGAGAAACCCTGCAGTAATTTATTGTTGTACAAAAACCTCCATAAGTGAAAATATGAATTTGACTATCTACAGGTTGACTAGACCATCTCAACAGCTGATGGTCAAAGAAAGTCTATGAATGTAAACCAATATTAACGATATATCAATAAAATAATTATGTATAAAGAAGTGTTTATACCTGCAATTTGCGGAAATAAGTCTAAAATAACTATATTTTGTTATAAGAAATTGGAGGTCTGTATTATACAGTAAGTTATTTTGTCATTTAAGATATATGTGAATTCCTTGTGGATTGCATTTTCTAAGTATCTAATTGATAGAGCCAATTATATAGGGGCTCAGAGTGTTAACCCGTCTTATAAACGGACAATATATATAACCAATAATTTTATCAGATGCATTCATAATATCCCAATATGGAAATGGATTATATATGTAAATGTTAATAAAATATATATATATGTGTTGTGTGTGTAATATTTATATATATTATATATATATATAGATATAAAAATATAGATATAGATATGTGTATATGTATATAATAATCTGTCCAAAATTGTAAAAAATATATAAAGGCAGGAGATAAAAAATCTTGAAATGCCTTAAGAAATGGACTTTAACTCTATCTATGATTCAAAAAACTTAAACATTGAAAATAATAATTCTGATAACTTTAGTATCAATATAAGAGTGCAAACATTGCAAATGTTACGTTATAATGGCATGTGGATACAAATTGCATTATCATATATGTTTATGAATCTACCAAACAAAGCACGCCAAGAAGACCTGAAAACAAAACCAAGGTAAACCTATAAGCACATCCTGCTGGCTTTAAGTTGTGTGTGTGTGTGTGTGTGTGTGTGTGTGTGTGTGTGTGTGTGAACATTGATGAAAATGTTGCAGTAGGTAAGAGTCTGTGGCAATGAGACTGCTTATTACACACAACATTGTTCAGTAAAACTGATGGTTATAGAGAATGTATTTCTAATGGTTAATAATTGGATACATTCAGTAGGAACTAGACACTGAAAGGTGGAAAATCACTCTGTTAATGAGGAAAACACATACACAGGAATGGCACAGGATGAGCCACTCGAGCAAAGATGCAAGGCCGCAGGAGGCTGTAATTACTGTTAAAATAAAGGAACCAGTCATGTGTCAGATTTAGACACGCAATGTTCGGTTCGCTATAATTGTTGCTTTGTCATGCCATAAAAAATATATATCAATGGTATTTGTGATAAATTTGCTTTTCAATAGAAAGGGCATTATTTTCATTTTTTATAAAAAACATGTGAAAATTATTTATCACATAACTTGAGGCAATGTTTGGGGAAAATGTGTTATTCGCTCGTTATTGTGTTTAATGAGCCGTACTGTCTATGGAATAAATTCTACGACACCATAAAACACAGAAAGCTTTAAACTCTTCACGTAGTCACTCACCGTGACTCCGAAGTAAAATAGTAAGATTAAACGAGAAACTTACCAGTTCGAAGTTTGATCGTTATTTTTATGAGGAGTTACGATGAGGGATTACGTGCCCTCCACTCCCCACCCTCATAAAATAAATGATAATCTGGTAGTTCTAAATCTATTATGAGCCTTACTATGTTACTTCGGCTATTTTGTGTTCTGTGTTTTTCATGCCGCTGCTTTGAAGTATGCCGTTTGCCAGCGCCAGGCGAGTTCTTCACGTAATCCCTCATCGTAACTCCTCATAAAATAACGATCAAACTTCGAACTGGTAAGTTCTCGTTTAATCTTACTATTATTCTAGTTTCCTCTCACATCCTGAAGGCGTGCAGGTTTGTAGATTAGTTGGCTTCTGTAAATTGCCCTTAGTGTATAGGGAGTGAATGCGAAAGTGGGATAATATGGAACTAGTGAGAACAGGTGTCGACTCGATAGTCTGAAGAGCCTGTTTCCATGCTAGATCTTTCAATCAATTAAATTAATTGTCTCAAATGGAGGTCACACATCTCACCAGAGGTGTCTGAAGAAGGGTCTCGACCTGAAACGTCACCCATTCCTTCTCTCCAGAGATGCTGCCTGTCCCGCAGAGTTACTCCAGCTTTTTGTGTCACTCTTTAAACTGACATTTATAATGGTCATAGACTGACGGGACTGAATGGACATGTTATGTAGCAGGTGGTGCTACAGCACAGTAATATCCGCAGATCCATCACACATCTCAATGAAGTTGTGGAGCTTTATCTTTGGTAAATTAATCTCATAGTGGAGTCATCTCCAGTCCCAGGACAAAACCGAACTGTAAACTTGTGTTCAGTTCTCTGCACCATGTTATAGAAAAGATGTCAAACTTGAAAGGGTTCAGAAAAGATGTACAAGGATGTTGCCCCGACTAGAGGGTGTGAGCTAGCGGGAGACGTTGAGTAGGCTGGGTCTCTATTCCACGGAGCGCAGGAGGATGAGGGGAGATCTTATAGATGTGTACAAAATCATGAGAGGAATAGACGGGTAGATGCACAGAGTCTCTTGCCCACAGTAGGGGAATCAAGGACCAGAGGACCAGAGGACATAGGTTCAAGGTGAGGGGGAAAAGATTTAATAGGAATCTGAAGGGTAACTTTCTCACACAAAGGGTGGTGGATGTATGGAGCAAGCTGCCAGAGCAGGTAGTTGAGGCTGGGACTATCCCCTCATTTAAGAAACTGTTAGACAGGTACATGGATAGGACAGGTTTGGAGGGATATAGACCAAGCACAGGCAAGTGGGACTAGTGTTACTGGGACATTGTTGGCCGGTGTGGGCATGTGCCTGTTTCCACACTGTATCACTCTATGACTATGACTTAGATGGGCCACCAAATGAAGACACAAGGACTTGCAGATGCTGGACTCTTGAGCAAAACATAAAATGCTGGAGTAACTCAGCAGGTCAGTCAGCATCTGTGGAGGGAACAGACAGGTAATATTTTGCATTGGGACCCATTGTCAGTCTGAAGATGGACTTTGATTATATTGGCTGCTTTCCTAAGTCAGCGTGAGGAGTAGATGGAGTCAATGGTGGGGATTCTGGTCTGTGTGATGGACAAGGTTAAATCCAGAACTCTGTTTTATCATAACATAATTGTATCATCACCATTTCCAGGTGAAGTATTCCTGATCATATTATCTGTTAATTCGGCATCAGCTTGTAAGTCATTTACCAGTATCACAATTTACTTTGTGTAACGTAAAGACCAGATTTATGCCAAGCATTCGAAGTGCACACTAATATTATTTGAAGTAAGTTCAAAACAATTTCATTGCTTTTTAATCCTCTCCTACTGGAAGTGACCCTCATGCACTTTCTCAATGGCTTAATGGATTAATATTGTTTTATTAATAAAAGAGACTAAAAGACACAGGGCAAAGGCCTGGGGTTAGGCTATATATCAGCCATAATCGTGGCAACGGAGACTCGCACTGTTTAAAAATCCAAGATAGAGTGGGCGAAGGATAATATTGTATATATATGAGATTTTTAAACATTATTGCTGAGGGAGATGGTCAAGGTCAGAGCAAGGGCTAATAGTAGAATGGATGGTAAGTTGGCAATGGTACTAAAAGCAAAACATTAGAAGCAAGATACATTTAGAGCATCTAAGTGCAGTTATTCAGACAAGCAAAAGAAGCATTTACATAATCTGTCTCTTGATGAATCAAAGTTTAACCTGTTCAGTGCCGCCCCCAAGTATACTAGGGTCAATAGACAATAGACAATAGGTGCAGGAGTAGGCCATTCGACCCTTTGAGCCAGCACCGCCATTAAATGTGATCATGGCTGATCAACCCCGTTCCTGCCTTCTCCCCATATCCCCTGACTCCGTTATCTTCAAGAGCTCTGTCTAGCTCTCTCTTGAAAGTATCCAGAGAATCTGCCTCCACCACCCTCTGAGGCAGAGAATTCCACACTCACAACTGTCTGTGTGAAAAAGTGTTTCCTCGTCTCCGTTCTAATTGACTTACCCCTTATTCTTAAACTGTGGACCCTGGTTCTGGACTCCCCCAACATCGGGAACATGTTTCCTGCCTCTAGCGTGTCCAACCCTTAATAATCCTATATGTTTCAATAAGATCCCCTCTCGTCCTTCTAAACTCCAGAATATGCTCGGGTCATGGTCAATAGTGTCAAAAGAAACTTAGCTGTGAACAGGTTCAAGGAGCTGTGCAGGGCAAGTTTTTACACAGAGGCTGCTGGCTTGGAATGCGTTGCCAGGGGTGGTGATGGAGGCAGATATGAGAGTGGTGTTCAAGAGACTTTTGGGTAGACACATGGATATGCAGGGGTATGGATATGTGCAGACAGATGTGAGTTGATCTTGGATCATGTTCAGCTGAAGGGCCTGTTCCTGTGCGGTATTGTTCTATGTTTTAAGTTCTATGTTCTACATAAATCCCTACATGTTTGTGGGCATCAGTGGCACAGCGGTAGGGTCTCTGTCACAGCACCAGGGACCCAGCTTTGATCATAACTACAGGTGCTGTCTGTACAGAGTTTGTACATTCTCCCCGTGGCCACATGAGTTTCCTCCCACATTGCAAAGACGTGCAGGTTTGTAGGTTAATTGGCTTCTGTAGAATTGTCTCCAGTGTGTAGGATAGAACTAGTGTATGAGTGATCTATGGTCAGCAAGGACTCGGTGAGCTGAAGTGCCTGTTTCCACACTGTATCTTGAAAACTAAAACTATTGTTAATTTTTGTGCTTTGCATGTCAGATTTCTTCACATTTCTACACTATTTCGGAGCTCCCGCAATGGCAACTTCTCTCGCTGGAATCGCGGGATGAAATGACTTGGAGCGGGGCCTAACATCGCCGGGCGCTGCTTAAACGGCCGTGGGACTTACCATCGCCTGCCGGGGGCTTTAACATCGGGAGCCCTAGTTTGCCTCGACGTTGCAGTTGGACTGCTGGACCGCGGGAGAAGAACAAAGGAAGATATAAGACTTTTGCCTTCCATCACAGTGAGGAGGTGTTGGAGATTCTCTGTGATGGATGTTTGTGTAAAGTGTGTTAAGTGTGGGTCTTGGTTTTTTTTTGTTAAGACTGTAGAAAATGCAATTTCATTCAAACCAAGCTGTTTGAATGACAATAAAAAGGCATTCTATTCTATTCTATTTAGACTTTATTGCCCCAGGTTCATGTATATCTCTTTATCTTTCTCATATCTTCTTGTATTTTGCTGTGTTTTTCCCGCAGAGTTCATCTCAGCTCCTAGTTTGGTGTCACCCTCATACTTTGAATTCAAACTCTGGTGCTGAGTCCAAGTTGTTTCCTTAATAGGTGAAAAAAATAGATTTATTTGTCCAGTGACAACTTATCTTGCAGAATCCCACACCCAACGTTCGGTCACCTCAATAATGACGCCTGCACACATCACATTAAGTCTCTATGTTTTGCTTTCAGTATTGTGGCCAAGTTACTTTACATTCTGCTCCTGGTCCATCATCTCCACATGTTCTGGCTTTGGTCACAAAGACCCATCGGAACACTGATACATTATTGCACACACTCAGTTTAGTTTATTGTCACGTGTGCCGAGTTACAGAGAAAAGCTTTCATGCTTCTTCTCCTTCTCTGTTGACATGAGGGACTGCAGGGACCTTGTGGGTTTCTTCTGATTGCTCTGGTTTCCTCCCACATCCCAAAGACATGCAGGACTGTGGGTTAATTGGCCTGTGTAATTTGTCCCGAGTGTGTAGAGAATTGACGAGACAGTGGGATAACATAGAACTAGTGTGAACGGGTGATGAATGGTCGGCATAGACTAGGCGGGCCGAAGGGCCTGTTCCCATGCTGTATTTTCAAATCAATCAAATTGGGCGGCACAGTGGCGCAGAAGTAAAGTTGCTGGTTTGATCCTGATTACGGGCGCTGTCTGTACGTTTGTACGTTTTCTTCAAGATCTTTGGTTTCCTCCCACGCTCCAATGCAGGTTTGTAGGCTAAATGGCTTGGTAGAAATGTAAACTTGTCCCTAGTGTGTGTCAGATAGTGTTAGTGTGCGGTGATCACTGGTCGTTGCGGCCATGTTGGGCTGAAGGGCCTGTTTCCACGCTGTATCTCTAAACTAAATTAAACTAAATGGGAGAAAGGAATTGATGGGACTGCATTGAGAACTGGTATAGCTCAGTGGGCTATATGGCCTCCTTTTATCCTTCTCTGTTTTAAAGAAATATGGGCATATCTTCGCTGCCACAATAATTTTATCAATCTTCATTTGAAACTGGACACAACTTCTGTTTTATGATGCTACCTACTTGTGAGATGGTCTCATTCAACTGTTATTAATTTATTGTGGATGAAAGCACATGTTTCCTGGACTGTGAAGATCTAGTCAATGGGATTTAAATCCATTCTCAGTTCAGTAAGGCTGACATATAAAATCCCAATTTTAGAATTTTAGACTTCATTTTAGAGATATACGATATGATACCACTTTATTTATGCCAGAGGGAAATTGGTCTGCCACCAGACAAAAGATGCAGTTACAGACATTGAAGGTGTCATGTGCATTATAATAATAATAAAATTTGTGAGCAGTTATTACTTAGCATATATGTTATCTATGTAAACAGGAAACAGACCCTTCGGCCCACCGAGTTCATGCCAACTAGGAACCACCATACACTAGTTCTATCCTACACACTAGGGACAATTTATGATTTACAGAAACCAATTAGCCTACAAGCATGCACAACCTAGTGGCATGGGAGGAAACCGAAGCACCAGGAAAAAATCGGGGTCTCGGGGAGAATGTACAAACCCTGTACAGTCAGCACCCAAGGTTAAGATCAAACCTGGGTCTCTGGCGCTGTAAGGCAGCAACTCCACCGCTGCACCACTATGCCACCAATGTGAGCTTCAAATGCCAGCAGAATTTTAGGAGACTAAGCGAGATTTACCGTTACGCGGAGTGGATATAAACAGCCCTAGTGTAAGCAATGATAGACACAAAATGCTGGAGTTACTCAGCGGGACAGCAGCATCTCTGGAGAGATGGAATGGGTGACGTTTTGTGATCCTTCTTCAGGCTCTCTCCAGAGATGCTGCCTCTCCTGCTGAATTACTCCAGCAATTTGTGTCTATATTCGATTTAAACCAGCATCTGCATTCCTTTCCTACACACCAGTCTGATACACAGCAATCAATCTGTTTTACTTCTCGTTCCGTTCAAGGCATGAAGAAAATGTGATTCCTCAGCTCAAAAAGCAGAGAGAAATTACAAAATTACCATCATAGAAAACGAGGACTTTGTTCAGACTAATATTTCTAGCCATCTTCTCCAGAATAATAGTGCTTTTTACAATATTGGATATGAGTTTCCATGGTAATTCTAGTGTTTAAATTGTCAAGGGCTTTTTGAAAAACTGATAATGTATCTCCTTTCCAACATTGCATTCTCATTATCTGCTCCTCCTATGCTGATTGCAGCACAAACTATATGTTATTTTGCGTTCTGGTTATACTGTGGCTCTTCAGCAACTTTCCCACTCACAATTAAAATGGTTCCAATTCGTTGGGTTTTAGTGATAAGCCACAAGATTAATTAGAGATTCCTGCCTCTTCGGAAATGAATCAGTCAACTGAGCAAATTGGCTTAAAAATCAAGCCCTTCCTTTCACCCTGTAGTCAGTCACCTGTTGGCGGCAGCATCCACCCTGTGACATGTACTGCTCTGCAACAGTACATAAACAAGCATAGAAGCCAGCAAACATTAACCTACAACATCGCAAGAGACACAACGCTACAGAATGCAGGGAATATTTAAGATGTTCATAAATCGGGGCGGCACAGTGATGCAGCGGAAGAGTTGCTGCCAGAGACACGGGTTCGATCCCGCCTACGGCTGCTGTCTGCGTGAATTTTCGGCGAGATATTCAGTTTCCTCCCACACTCCAAAGGAGTACAGGCTTTGTAGGTTAATTGACTTAATATAAATGTTAAAAAAATGTGTGTAGGATAGTGTTAATGTGCGGGGATCGCTGGTCGGTGTGGATTCGGTGAGCCGAAGAGCCTGTTTCCACGCTGTATCACTAAATTAAACTAAAACTAAAATTACAGTTAATTTCTTTATACGGTCATAAAGGATAGCAGTAGAATTAGGCCATTCGGCCCGTCAAGTCTACTCCAACATTCAATCATGGCTGATCCATATCTCCCTCCTAATCCCATTGACCTGCCTTCTACCCATAACCCCTGACACCTGTACCATCTATCTATCTCTGCCTTAAAAATATCCACTGATGGCCTCCACAGCCTTCTGTGACAAAGAATTCCACAGATTCTCCACTGTCTCTCACTTTCTCCTCATCTCCCTCCTAAAAGAATGTCCTTTAATTCTGAGGCCACGACCTCTCGTCCTAGACTCTCCCACTAATGGATACATCCTTTCCACATCCACTCTATCCAAACCTTTCACTATTCTGTATGTTTCAATGACGTCCCCCCTCATTCTTCTAAACTCCAGCGAGTATAGGCCCAGTGCCGACAAACGCTCATCATTGGTTAATCTACTCATTCCTGGGATCATTCTTGTAAACCTCCTCTGGACCCTCTCCAGAGCCAGCACATCCATCCTCAGATATGGTGCCCAAAATTGCTAACAATATTCCAAATGCGGCCTTACCAGCGCCTTATAGAGCATCAACATTACACCCCTGTTTTTGTGTACAAGCCCGGGACTAGCTGCAGTTCCCAGGTGGGCTCGCCTGCCCCGGGACTGGCTGCAGTGCCAAGGTCAGCTCGCCTGCTCTGGGGCAGGATGTAGCGCCCAGGTCGCCTGCGTCCCGGGGACTGGCTGCAGTTCCCAGGTCGCGAAAACTAATTTAAAAAAAATACGCCTTCGGGCCCGATGATTTCAGGTTATGGGCCGGATTTGGCCTGTGGGCCGTAGGTTGCCGACCCTTGACCTAGATGATGATAGGCCTCATTGTGTGGTTCCCCCCCCCCGCTGGTAACCAATGTACAGTAAAAAACTTTTTATTGCATCTTTTTATTGCATTTAGTTAGAGGATAAAGGGAATATGTTTAGTGCAAGATAAATTCCAGTGGATTCTGATTAAAGATAGTTCAAAGGTCTCCAATGTGGTAGATGGTAGGTCAGGACCGCTCTCTAGGTAAAAGGACGGTTCAGTTGCCTGATACCTGCTGGGAAGAAACTGTTCCTGAATCTGGATGCATACGTTTTCAAACTTCTGTTCCACTTCTTGACTGATGGGAGAGAGGAGAGGAGGGAGTGGCCAGGGTGAAACTGGTCCTTGATTATGCTGATGGCCCTGCCGAGGCAACGTCCTCAATTCTCTGCAATTTCTTGCGGTCTTGGATGGAGTTGTTCCCAAATTCTAATGAAGTAGAGGCATTGGCGTGCTTTCTCGACCTTTGCTTTGATGTGGCTGGTCCAGCACAATTTGTTGCCGATATTTATTCCTAACATTTTGAATCAGGTGGGATAAGGGATTCGCTATTGCTTGCATTGACTGCTTTTGGTAGTCACAATCCAATGTAACTTCGTAAGGTGCCCATGAACGAGATTGGTTACATACTTAGCACAGAAAGGCTCCAATTTGATTGTTAACATTTTAAGATTAGATATTGTTTGATACGCTATTTGAACATAAAAATATCAGAGAGTTAAATCTGTTTTGTGATTGTGTTTTCGTGATAATAAGGTGAATAATGGGTTTGTTACCTCTGAGACAAAAGGCTATGGTATCAGGTCTCTCTCTAAAGTCTAGACCACATAAGATAGACACAAAATGCTGGCGTAAATCAGCAGATAATGCAGCATCTCTGGAGAAAAGGAATAGGTGACATTTATGGTCAGAACCCTTCTTCAGATGGTCTGAAGAAGGGTTCCATCCCAAAACATTACCTAGTTCTTTTTCAAAATATGCTGCCTGACCCGCTGGGTTATTCCAACACTTTTGTGTCTTTCTTCGTATAAACCAGCGTATGCAGTTCCTTCCGACACATCTAGAACATATCTGGACGGACTGAACTGATGTCCAACCTTCTTACTTTCCTTGAAGAGCAGAAGGTTCTCCCAGATACTGTCAACAGTTGTTTTCCATCTAATTCAATGTCACAAATGATCTGACTCTTTGTAGAACCATGTCTGACACAAACTGGTTACTATGTTTGTGCCGTTACTCATCTGATTTGGAATCCAACAGACTGCACCTGCAATGGCTTTTTACAGTGGATAATGTCAGAGAGAAATCAATAGATTACATGGTGCAGATATGGAAAATGGAATTCAATCAGGAGGCGCGTGAGGAAGTGTTAGGGTGGCACGGTGGCGCAGTGGTAGAGTTGTTGCATTACAGTGCCAGTGACCCGGGTTCGATCCTGACTACGGATGCTGTCTGTATGGAGTTAGTACGTTCTCCCCATGGCCACATAGGTTTTCCTCTGGCGCTCCGATTTCCTTCAAAGACATACAGGTTTGTAGTGGACCACGTTGCCAGCATTTTCTGTTTTTGTTTCTGACTTCCAAAATCTACGGCTATGGGAACATTTGTAAATTGCTCATAGCATCTAGGATATTGCTAATGTATGGGGATCGCTGGTCATCGTGGACTCGGTGGACCACACTGTATATTTAAACAATATCAAACTAAAAGTGGGCAAGAGACTCTGCGCTAATGGCTAGTACTGTGAAGTACAACAGAATGTATGTATTGCATGGCCCAGTGGTTCAACTAGTAGAGCCGCTGCCTCATCAGACCAGAGCTAGAGGCTGAATCCTGACCTCTGCTGCTATGTGTGTGGAGTTTACACCTTGCAACTGCATGGGTGCTGTAGTTTCCTCCCACATCCTAAAGACATGCAGGAGGCAATGGGGTACTGTACATTGTTCCTAATGCACAAAGTGAGTGGGAGTAAGAATCCAGGAGGAATTGATGAAATTGTGGAGAAAATAAAATATGGGATTTCCGAAGGATTATCATTAACGGGCGGTAGATGGTCGGCACGGACTCAGTAGGCTAGAGGTTCCGTTTTCATGCTGTGTACCTCTATGGAACTGAGAAATATCAGAGTACACATCCAGAGATCATTGAGGTAAGAGTTGGATAAGAAGATAAGAAGAAGAAGTTGTGTAGGAACAAACTGCAGATGCTGGTTTATACCGAATATAGTCACAAAGTGTAAGAGTAACTCAGCGGGTCAGGCAGCATCTGTGGAGAAAAAGGATGGGTGATATTTCAGGTTGTGATCCCTCTTCAGATAGATCAGAGTCTGAAGAAAGGCCCAGACCAAACCATCACCCATTTTTTTCCCCAGAGATGCTGCCTGACCCGTTGAGATACTCCAGCACTTTGTGTCTATCTTTGAAACTTGTCTTTATTGGTCAAGGGATAGAATTGGAACAGGAGAATTGCTGCCTACAAGGCTTACAGCGCTAGAGACCCGGGTTTGATCCTGACTAATGGGTGCTGTCTGTACGGAGTTTGCACGCTCTCCCCGTGACCGTGTGGGTTTTCTCCGAGATCTTCAATTTCCTCCCTTCACTCCAAAGACGTGCCGGTGTATTGGTTAATTGACTTGGTATAAATGTAAATTGTCCCTCGTGTGTGTAGGATGGTGTTAATGTGCGGGGATCACTGGTCGGTGTGGACTCGGTGGGCCAAAGAGCCTGTTTCCGTGCTGTATCTTTAAACTAAACTGGAACTAAATACACATTGAAGTTTCAAATTAAAACAATAACTGATGCTTTCCCAAAGGAGGCGCTTAATTTTTAGAATCTATCTATATTACCAAAAGTCTGATCTTGGCCGCTTTTGGCCCACTGTACTGCAATTTCCGAGAGAACGCCGCCATCTACGGCCGTCATTTTTGGCCACCTCACTCAGAGCCCCCCTCTGTCTTCCAGGACCAGAGGATTTTTCCCATCGATGAAAAATGGAAGAGATATTAATGTTTTTTTAAATTCTCCGTTCTCTCTGTTCTCTCTGCTGCCCCCGCTGGGGGCAGGGGGGAGGGACTATAAAACCCGGAAGTGTCGTGCCTTACTCAGTGTCTGCCAGACCCAGGAAGCGAGAGGGTCACGGCTCTCTGAGCTGTGAATAACACTGAACGTACGTCTACTACACGGTGAGTCCCCTTGATGTGGCAGCTGCCCAATTGTTTATCTTCTTTTTTAAAAGTTTGCGTTCACAAAATGAATTTTGGTTGTAGGGTGCCTGCAGCCCAATTGTTTGCCTTGCCTTTTTAAAGAGTTTGTGTTCTCGAAATGGATCTTGGTTGTCGGGTGGCTGCAGCCCAATTGTTTGCCTCGCTTTTTTAAAGAGTTTGTGTTCATGAAATGGATCTTGGTTGTGGGGTGGATGCACTCCAATTGTTTGCCTCGACTTTTTGAAGAGTTTGTATTCACGAAATGGATCTTGGTTGTGGGGTGGCTGCACCCCAATTGTTTGCCTCGCCTTTTTAAAGAGTTTGTGTTCACAAAATGAATTTTGGTTGTGGGGTGGCTGCAGCCCAATTATTTGCCTCGCCTTTTTAAAGAATTTTTGTTCACGAAATGAATTTTGGTTGTGGAGTGGCTGCAGCCCAATTGTTTGCCTCGCCTTTTTAAAGAGTTTGTGTTCACAAAATGGATTTGAGTTTTGGGGTGGCTGCAGCCCAATTGTTTACCTCACCTTTTAAAAGAGTTTGTGTTCAAGAAATGCATTTTGATTGTCGGGTGGCGGCAGCCCAATTGTTTCCCTCTCCTTTTTAAAGAGTTTGTGTTCATGAAATGGATTTTGGTTGTCGGGTGTCTGCAGCCAAATTGTTTGCCTCACCTTTTTAAAATGTTTGTGGTCACAAAATCGATTTTGGTTGTCGAGTGGCTGCAGCCCAATTGTTTGCCTCCCTTTTTTTAAAAGTTTGTGTTCACAAAGTGGATTTTGGTTGTCGGGTGGCTGCAGCCAAATTGTTTGCCTTGGCTTGGCTTTTAAAATCATTGCAACAGTTGGCTGCCAGCCCAACAATCCATTCAGCCCACAATGTCTATACTAGCCCTCTGGAAAGCAGTACCTTCGGCCTGCAACACCCATACTAGCACAACAGAAAGCCCTACTGGCGAACAATATTGGAATTTGTGGAGAGGTGGAATATTGCATTGGTGACCAGCCCTCCCGTGTGATGCTGTGACCCAACGGGTTTCACTTAGTCTAGTTACATTCTATATTTTCTCACTGATTTCAATATCTTCTGATAACCAGATTGTAATTGTTACATTTTCTAATGCAATTTCATTGTAAATTCTAGAATTGAAAGCCAACTGTAACCCTGTGTCCTGGGTAAGGTTTTACAAAAGTTAATAACTTCATCTTAACTGAAAATCATTTAGTGTAATTAAAGCTGCCAGGACATTTGTTCCTTGATGGTTTTAAACAGATTTTTATTCATCGATTTTAGGCAATTGATTATCAATAAACCCAAATCAAAATACATTCAGATGTCTACTACTCATAAAACTGTTCAGCTCAGATACGTATTTACCTTATTATTAATAAAGTCATAATCCTCATCTCTATATATAAGTTTAGTTTTTGGAGATACAACACGGAAACAGGCCCTTTGGCCCACCGAGTCCGCGCCGACCAGCGATCCCCACATATTAACACTATCCTACACAAACTAGGGTCTATTTTTATATTTAACAAGCCAATTTACCAACATACCTGCACATCCTTGGTGTGTAAATAAACACAGCAAACAAGATTTGAGTATTTTTAAATAAATATTCTGACCAAAAAACTCCTTTCCTCATATGCTGCCTGAGTTGCTGAGTGTTTCCTGGATTTTCTGTTTTTTGTTTCTGATTTCCCACATCTACGTTTTTTAAATGTCTATTTTAAAATAAAACCTAGTTAATTGTAATGATGGTGATAACTCATTTAAATAATGCATTAATATTTAAATTTTACCTTAGATTAGATAATATACTGGGCAATTTAGGTAGGCGGCTTCTGGATGTTCAGAGGGGATATTAAAGGCCTTGCGTATGCATGGGCGGAAATCCCGAAAAATTATTAAAAATCTTCACGTTCCGCGAGACAGTGGGGGTGGGACTGATGATCGAGGGCGCCAATTGGACAAGAGAGATGTGGGGGGGGGGGTGGGGTGGGACATGATGATTCAGCGTGAATATTGGAGGAGGGAGGCGTCAGTCAGAGGTGGAAGGAGGGGGGTGGGACTGAAGGTAGAGCACGGTGATTTGAGGAGGGAGACGTCCTGGTGGAGCAAAGATCATAGAGCGGAATTTGAATCAGCCCGTTCACGGGGCCTTTCATCGGCCGGCGTGGCTTAAAATTGGCCGTGGGATCTTCCACTGCCCCGCGGTCAAATTGCTGCGTCGAGGCGATCGAGGCTCCCATTGTTGAAGATCCCGTGGCCAATATTTAAGCCGCGCCGGGCGATGGAAGGCCCCATCAACAGGCCGATTGAAGTCCCATGATTCAGAGCGGAGGAAGCTGCTATTGCTGGAGTTCCACAGAGCCCGCGTGTGTGTGCGTGTGTTAGAGTGTGTGTTAGAGTGTGTGTTAGAGTGTGTGTTAGAGTGTGTGTTAGAGTGTGTGTTAGAGTGTGCGGCCACCAAGAAATTGTGTCCCCCCATGTTTTGATAGTGATTTCCGCCTCCTGTGCATATGATACCCAATTCCGGTAAGTAGCAAACTTACACTGCGTCACACTTTGTCGATCACACTTGGTAAATAAAATTCTTGTTAGCTAAAGACAGGGCTTCTTGCAGCTCAGTAGAACCAACATTATTTAACATAAAGTTATTACTAGAGCCAGGATGTTTAGGTACTAAAAAACTCTGAAATAGGCAGGCAAAAAGGCATAATAAAATCACAAAAAAGGTACGAAAAAGGCATTTATTGACCAAAAAAGGCATAAAAAGACCAAGGTATTTCCACCACCAAAATATAGTTAAAAATGACACTATGAGGGTATACTACATTAAATGACCAAAGTTGCCTGGTTGCACATAATTACTAGCATTGTCAGACAGAGTATGCTTCAGTTGTGAAAAACCTCTTTCTACTTCAGCCTAGGTCACCGGTGCATACCCAAAACAAGCTACAGACTCTATATTCATGTCAATATCTTGTGATTTACAACTACCTTTGAGAATTTTAGCTATGTTTTGTATTTCTTCAAAATCTTTGTTAGCTAAAATCACCCTCTCACATTTTCCTTGTATGTCTTTACCTACATCGCCAGAAATTTTACAAAAATCGTCAGTTATTATGTTGAAAACCTGCAAGTTATTCACTAATGTTTCGCAACATTTCTCAAGGGAAGTGATAGCTTGTGGGCAGTTTGCAAAATTGGAAGCAATAAACACAAGATCGCGATGGAGGGACATTATCTGCATGATTTCACTGGCGATCCTGACTGGAGCAGATTCCTCTTCTTCAAGACAGTTGATGATTTATTTTATCTTTTCAAAGTTTGCAGCATGGTAGAGTACAGCAGAGAGCCATGTAGCCCGACCTAGTCAAAACGGGCTGATGTTATTTCATCACAAATTGATGGGGTGGTATAAAAGGTGTATGATATGCTTGTCTTCATTGCTAGGGCATTGGGTATAAAAGTCAGGAAGTCAAGATGCGGGTTTATAAGACTTTGGTTAGGCTACATTAGGAGAATTGCACGTAGTTACAGGAAGGACGAAAAGGTTTTGGAGAGGGTGCAGAACCAGAACCCATTCCTTCTCTCCTGAGATGCTGCCTGTCTCACTGAGTTACTCCAGCATTTTGTGTTTAAACCAGCATCTGCAGTTCCTTCATACACATTTACCAGAATGCTGACTGGATTAGAGGATAGATAGGGTAGCATCTTTCTCCCAGGGTGGAAATACCTAAAACTAGAGGGCATAGCCATAAGGTGAGAGGGGGAAATTTTTATGGAGATGTGTGGGGCAAGTTTGCTACACAGAAAGTGGTGGGGGCCTGGAACTCATTGCCTGCGGTGGTGGTGGACGCATATACGAAAGCGACATTTGAAGATTTTAGATAGGCACATGGAAGTGGAAGGAATAGAGGGATATGTATCAAATATGGGCAGGTGAGATCAGTGTAACTTGGTATCATGTTTGGCATAAACCTTGTTGGCTGAAGAGCACGTTCCTGCACTGTCCCATCCTGTGCTCTAGGTTCTGTGTTCTGTCTTGCGATCTGTCGCTGGGAGCAACCTAAAGATCACAGTGTCCTCTGGCGGGTGGGTGCTTGGGGTCCTTGCAGTCTTCTCCAAGCCTACCGGCAGACCATGAAGAGGTGGGTGATTGTCTCACCCACACCAAGGTCAGTCTGCCATGGATGTGAGACTCTGGCTAAGCAGAAACTGTTCTATGGTTAAATCCAAACCTCCACACACCACCCAGGTCTCGGTGAGTCTGGTGAGTCTAATTCAGGACCTCCCTCTAAATGAAGTTTTATTTGTTTAAACAAGTTTGTGAGTATGTGCGTTTTATTTGTTTAAACAAGTTTTGTTTTCATGAATAGTAAGATTAAATGAGAACTTACCAGTTTGAAGTTTGATCTTTAATTTATGAGGAGTTACGATGAACGATTACGTGAAGAAGTCCCGCCAGTCCGCATGCGCGTCAATCTTCGAAGCAGCGTGAAATCACAGATAACAGTAATTGAAGTAACATAGTAAGATTAGAAACCTAGAACTACCAGATTACCTTTGTGATATGAGGGTTGGGAGCGGAGGGCACATAATCGCTCATCGTAACTCCTCATAAAATAAAGATCAAACTTCAAACTGGTAAGTTCTCGTTTAATCTTACTATTTTACTTTGGAATCACGTGAGTGATTCCGTGAAGATTTCAAAGCTCTGTGATTTCATTCCGTGGATACGAGTCCATACGATACACTGCCTCGGTTGACACAGGATGAGTAATAACAAATAATGCATTCAAACATGATACAGACATAACACGTTGATGCTATATTTAACAAAAGAAAAACCCAATAGCGACCCCTCTCTCCCGGGGGAAGCTACAAAACAGAATTCAAAATAGAGTGGCCATACACCCCCGGTGTGGCAAGACGTTTGTGATAGAACCTTTCATTTCTTTGGACCATCCTGCGGCCACAAAGATTTGGTCTAGAAGGACGTCCTGTGCGCTCGCTGCTGACATTGATGCTGCCCTGGTGGAGTGAGATTTAAAAACATCAGTGTCCGCTCTGAAGGAAGCCAGAACCTGTTTCAGCCACCTTGAGATGGTCTGTACCGACACCTTTTTATGAGGCTTTTTGTGACTGATGAATAACGCCAATTCGGGGCCTCTGAGGCACTTGGTAACCTCAATGTAATGCCGTAAGTGCGTAACTACACATAGGCGAAGATCTAAGGGGTATGCCATGAAATCAAGTTTAAGCCCTGACATCCCTGGCCTGCTCTGTAAGTCATAAACATAAAAGGTTATATTGTTGACAAATGAAACCATCCTGTCCAGTCGAAGCTTCTGGACACGTTGCGCTGAAACCAGTGCCATGAGCATAGCCACTTTAAGAGTGAGTCTGGGCAATGACAGAGATGTTACTGGAGCCCATTGACGAAGCAACATGAGAAACACACTCACATCCTTGATTTCCGTGTACCTGGGCCTGGGGGGATTGCAGTTAAAAATACCCTTCATGAACCGAGCTATTAAAGGGTGAGACCCAATAGAGTGTTGTCCCCATCCTTGCCATAGGTAGGACGATAAGGCACTCTTGGCACTACTGATGGCACTATAGCTAAGTCGCTCACCAAAGTATAGCGTGGAAAGAAATTCCAACACGTCAGGTACGTTTGCCGTATTATATGAAATGCTCGATTGCAAGCAGAACACCTCCCATTTCTTGATATGAGAAATATATTGTTTTTTAGTACTATCCCTCCAGGCCACAGTAATCACATCCACCGTACGCCCTGATTGTCCGAGCCCCAGGAACGGTCTCCTCAGAATCTGCAAATCAATAGATTAATACGATCATGTAGTGGATGATTCTCCCCAGTTACAGGATGAACCAGCAGATTACTGCTTTTGGGGATCACCATAAAAGACTGTGTTATTAGTCTTAGAACTAGTGGAAACCATGGCTGTGTAGGCCAGTCAGGAACTACCAAAATGCCTGAGGCCGAGTCCTGCTCGATCTTAGTCAAGCACCGGCTGATGAGGCAAAATGGGGGAAATGCCTATAATAACATTCCACCCCAGTGTAGCGAGAATGCATCTACTGCCACTGTCCCAGGGTCTGGTTCCCATGAAACATACTTTGGTAACTGCTGATTCAATCTGGATGCAAACAAGTCAATCTCTGGTATGCCATACCGAGCGACAATATCATTGAATATTTCACGATTCAACATTCATTCTGTGTTGTCATTGAATTTTCGTGATCTGGTTTCTGCCACCATGTTAAATCTACCTGGTAAATAGGTAGCTGAAATCCAGATATTTCTTGTAATACACCAGTGCCAGATAAGGTTAGTCAACTTATCACATGATACCGACTAGATTCCAGCCATGTGATTAACGTATGCTACTGCTGTAGTGTTGTCAATCTGAAGCTGCACATGCAAATCATGGATATTAGTACAATACGCCTTTAAGCCATAGAGTGCTCCCAACAACTCTAAATAGTTAATACCACGGGATTGAAGAATTAATGTCTCATGCATATTCCATCTGCCCCCACAGCTGGAGGTGGTATCAGTAGCTCCCCATCCTAGAGCACTAACATCAGTTTGTAAAATTACTGAAGGTGTATCAATCCGAATTTTACTGGAGCAATGCCAAATATTCACTATCCACCATTGTAACTCTGCAACAGCTTCAGCTGGCAATCGCATAGCCCTATCAAAATGATCTGAATGCTTTATGAGTGTCTGCTGCTTTGCACGCTGCAAATTTTGATAATGTAAAGGTCCAAACTGTGCAGCTGGAAACACAGCCACTAATTTGCCGATAATACTAGCCACACGCCGAATAGAAGATTGTTGCTCATCAACGAGGTTGTTACAAGCTTCTATTAATTCTGACCTTTTGCCTGGAGGCAGAGTCACATACATCTGAGTTAAATTAATGGTGAATCCCAAATAATCAATGACTCTGGATGGTATCAATTTGGATTTAACTGGATGGATAAGAAATCCCAATCTCTCAAACATGAATTTGGTAGCTGAAACAGATAATTCAGCTGACTGCTGAGTCTTGCCTATGATTAGGATATCATCCAAATAGGCCATGTCAATATGATCCTGAGCCCAGAGTAGACCCAACACTGGTTTTAACAATTTTGTAAATAGCCTGGGAGACAAAGTTAATCCATTAGGCAATGCCTTAATTGCTTCATCCAGCTAAATTTCAAATATCTCCGGTGATTGTGATGAATGGGTACTGAATAATTTGCATCTTTGAGATCTATGCATGCCATATAGCATCCTTTGGAAAACAGTTGTTTGGCAGCAACAAAAGTTTCCATTTTGAAATGTTTATACTGCACATAGGAGATAAGTTGAGTTAGATCAAGAATGATGCAACACCCACCATCTTTCTTTTGTTTAGGGAATATATTAGGCACAAATTGGTGAGATTGATGAACATATTTCTTAATTACCCCTTTTTTAGCTAGTGTTTCAATTTCAGCTTGTACATCTAAAGACTTGTGAAAAACAGAATGTCCGTCTAGGTGTATGCTGTGTGGGTGGGCAAAATTTGAATACATTTCTGAAAATATCCACCTACCTCCATGGTTGGTGTTATAAACCTCTGCCCCCGTGCCTTGGAGGGGAAGAATGTTGGTGTGCGCCAATTGCACATAGTTGGCTGGGTCCGGCTTGGTCCTTGGCCTGAAGCCAATGCAGCAAACATTGGTAAGGGTGCAGCCGCCGGGGGGGGGGCTTTTATGTGGCCAACTGTTTTTGCCTCATCATCCAATTCTCAGACCTGTTTCGATAGGTCGTCACCTAACAGTAAATTTGGCGGCTGCACATTGCTTGCCTTGCATAGTGCCGTAAACTTAGGATTTAGCATAGGCGGATTGCACTCTTCCTCATACAGTTTATCTCATAATGTGCATTGCACATTAGAGCAAGTGCATCCTGTTGCTCCTCAGAGAGAACCCCATCATCAACCGACCTAGCGAATGCCGTGATTCATGAAGCAAGAAGCTTAAGAATCTTTTGGAACCTCAATTCTTGGGTTCTGATCCCCGCACCCATGTGACCCCAGATTGGGTGGTTCACTGTTGGAACTCTGAGTGAAGCACAATTTGTGGGTGTTTGATATTTTTGGAGGTCTCCTCCATCGTGAGGTCTTGAAGTAGATGAGAGACCATGTCATTTATGGTCCTGGCTAGATCCTCATTTAATGGCCCCCCAGTTCCAGCCGGAATAGCAAATTTGGATGCCAGGCTTGACACCCCAGATTCCTGGTCTCCTTGTCTGGAGGTGTGCTCACTCGCCATACCCCTGACCTCGGAGTCAGAACAACACTGACTCCTTGTACTCTCCTCCTCCATGAGGGGTACATCATGCAGCCCTTCTACAGGCGCTGCTGCCATGGGCCCCCGAGGAGACCCGCAGATATGAAGCTCATATTAGCATGGAGCATCCTCTGCATGAGGAGCTCCATTCTGGACAGCCGCCCAAAAACGGCATTCATCATGGGAGGGCTATCCTCCTGACCCGACTAATCAGAGTCTACGGGCCGTACCGAATTTTTGGTTGCTTTCCGGCCCACCGGAGTAGCCATGGTGCCTTCTACTGGCAACAAGTCGGAAGCCACTGGCTGTGTCGCCAGCTACTCTGAAGGCGTGATGGACGACCGATCGCTACCCGCACTCCCGCAGTCCTCTGTTGCTGTTTTCGCAGTGGACCGCCTCGACCTTCCCTTTATCATTTTCTCCATGGTCAAATTGTTTCCTGTAAACAAGTTTCACGGACCGCAGAAAAGACCTAAGCTAAGTTTAAAACTTACCTCAGGGTTTTTAACTTACCGCTGGTGGTGCTGCATGCCTGCCAGCCCATCAGTGCGCCATGCGTCAGACGTAATGACACGCATGCGGACTGGCGGAACTTCTTCACGGAATCACTCACGTGACTCCGAAGTAAAACTTTAATTTTGTGTCTGTCTAGTTTAGTTTAGTTTAGAGATACAGCGCAGAAACAGGCCCTTCGGCCCACTGAATCCGCGCCGACCAGAGATCCCCGCACACTAACACTATCCTACACACACTAGGGACAATTTACAATTATACCAGGCTAATTAACCTTCAAACCAGCACATCTTTGGAGTGGGGAAGGAAACCGGAGACCCCTGGAGTAGGGGGTACACAAAAGGCTGGAGAAACTCAGCGGGTGCAGCAGCATCTAAGGAGTGAAGGAGATAGGCGACCCGGAGACCCCTGGAGTAGCTATGTTACAAAACTTACCTTGAGCAACGCTGCAGTTCTGCCGTTCCCCGTGTGCGTGAATTTGGCGCCTTTCAGAGGGGGGCGTGTTTAAAGTGGCGTTTTTCCACAGACAGGGCAAATCGATCTGTCAGGCGATTTCGTTGCTGAAGAAAAATCGCTCTGACATTTCATTCATGAAGGTATTTTTAAATTACGTTAGATTATATATTAGCTAGAGTAATTTAAAAATCATCTTCTAAAGCCGTGAGTGGCAACAACGGGAAGGATTTTACGTTGGGGAGAAAGTAAAGTACACAGTTTATTTTGACATTAAAACTTGGTTTTTAGGAAGCCTTTAATCGCATTTTCATAATGCGAAATGGGGGCAAAAAAAATGTATGAACCGGCAGTATTTTTCCTGCCAACTTCACTGCAAACCGCAACGTTCTGATCCATCGCATTCCACTAAAACCCACTAGCAAGTAGATTTAAATGACCATTAATTTACAGGATTTAAACACTAAATTCCTTCCATTTTGCCTATAAATTCATGAAAATGAGATTTAAAAATCATGTTATATTGTGAATTATTGTGTGAATGTTATTTGAACACTTAGGCAATTTAAAAAAGTTTATCTTTTCTTAAGAAATGGATAAATGTTTAAATCTAGTAATTGAATTTTGTAATTAGCTACAATTGGGTAACTAACTAATTATATGCTTTAATTTCAGGTGATCCACTTAAGATTGTTTCATATTTGTTTCAGAATGCTTCAATCTATAATAACTGAAAATTTCATTCTCTTAATTTTTAAGAAAGTTATGGGCTTTTGACTGTCCTAGATCACAGCTTTCGTGTTAAGTCAATGGAAAGACAATGGGGAACAAGATTCGAGTATGTTCGCTAATTTCCGAGTATGAAAATGGCCATAACTGTTTTAATACTGAAGATATGAAAGTGAATTAGGTGTCAAATTAAACTTATTTTTATGCTTTATCTGATGGGATAAATTGCAGACTTGATTTTTTAAATCTCAAAACTTTGTAACATTGCTACCTGGAGTAAACCCACGCAGGTCATGGGAAGAACGTACAAACTGCACACAGACAGCACCTGTGGTCAGGATATAAGGCAGCAAGTCTACCACTGCATGACATGCCACCCTTATTATATTCCTTTAACTTGAAAGAAATATTAACGATTAGAATTTTTAAAAAACGTTTGTAGTTTTAAACATTTGCAGTTTTCAGTGGGAAACCAGGTGACTGCACTGGGGTTAGGAAGGAACTGCAGATGCTGGTTTAAATTGAGGCAAAATGCTGGAATAACTCACCGGGACAGGCAGCATCTCTGGAAAGTCGGAATGGGTGACATTTCGGGTTGAGACCCTTCTTCAGACTGCACTTGGTCCAAGTTGGAAGATCCAGTGAAATCCAAGGGAGATGCCGGGCATCTCCAAGGAGCAGATGATCTGACCCCGTTGTTAGTTCCAGTGGACCCCTTGTCCGACAGCTCATTATAAAGGTCACATTTAAAGGTGACTTTGTAAAGATGAAGGAGCAGAGGATGCTACACAGCAAATACTACTGAAGCATTAATTTTACATTTAGCTGGGATAAGGGGTGGGAGGAAGAGGAGGTGGAGTAAAAAGCAAAAAGATAATGTCCCTTCTTATTAACGCTTCCATGAAGAAAGGGGTTGATAGGGGGCGATGTGGGGTAGGTGATAACGAGTTATACAGACAATTGATAGGGGACGATCAGCCATGATCACAATGAATAGCGGTGCTGGCTCGAAGTAGCCGAATGGCCTCCTCCTGCACCTATTTTCTAGGTTTCTATGTTTCTAAACTTTGTATCCAGACTTTCCAATCCTTTTGTGTGGGAAAGAACTGCAGATGCTGGTTTAAACTGAAGATAGAAACAAAACGCTGGAGCTACTCAGTGTTTGGTCAGACAGCATCTTTGAAGAAAAGGAATAGTCGGTGTTTCGGGTCAAGACCCTTCCTCAGACTGAGAGTCAGGGTAGAGGGAAACGAGAAATATCGACGGTGATATAGAGCGATATAGAGCAAATCAATGAAAGAAATGCCATAAAGTAACAATGATTAAGGAAATATGGAGCCCACAATGGTCCATTGTTGGCCGTGGGGTAGGTGGTAATGAGTTATAGACAATGAAACTCAACAGCATGACAGTGAAACTAGTACGATGACTAGGGTGGGGGAGCGACGGAGAGAGGCGATGCAAGGGTTACTTGAAGTAAGCGAAATGAATATTCATACTGCTAAGTTGTAAGCTGCCCAATTTTTTCCCAGGGTGGGAATACCGATTATTAGAGGGTGTGGCTTTAAGGTGAGAGGTGCAAAATTTAAAGGAAATATGGGAGACAAGGTTTTTACACAGAGAGTGGTGGGTGCTTGGAATGTGCTCTCAGGGGTAGTGATGCAATTAGATACAATAGTGGCATTTAAAAGGCTTTTAGCTGGGCACATTGATATGCAGGGAATGGAGGGATATGGATCACGTGCAGGCAGAGGAGATTAGTTTAACTGGCCATCATGTTTGGACATTGTGGGCCGAAGGGCCTGTTTCTTTGCTGTGCTGTTCAACGTTCTATGTTCTTGTGCACTCACAGGGGAGCCTAGGCTGACAAACCTGATTATAGAAGACTGACACAAAAAGCTGGAGTAACTCAGCGGGACAGACGCCATCTCTGGAGAAAAAGAATAGGTGACGTTTCGGGTCGAGACCCTTCTTCAGGCTGAAACTTCACCCATTCCTTTTCTCCAGAGATGCTGCCTGACCCGCTGAGTTACTCCAGCATTTTGTGCCTGTTCGGTTTAAACCGGCATCTGCAGTTCCTCCCCACAAACCTTATCACAGCATCGACTGACACTTGCTCGTAAGTCCTTTGGTTGCTGCTTCCCGCTGGCAGAGTGCAATCTGCAAATTTACCTTATGTTACATTAAATGCTCACAGTTAATTGTTGTTATAAATCCACTATTTTCCTTCAGTAAAAAATGAGCACATATCCTCAACAGTTAATCAACTGATGTGCAATGAAATAAGATAATCGACTGCTAGTTAAGGTATTTCCAACACATTCTAAGCAGCTTAAGAGAGATAAAATCCTCTTTAAGATCTTGTTATTTTAGTGAATTCTTGTAGCGGGTCTGAACAACCACACAATAAGAATCATTAGAAATTGGCTTTTAAACTCAGATAAGAAGCCTTCTGTTGATTGAAATTTAAATGTGTTCTGTTGATTGAAATTTAAATGTGTCAAGTCAAGGTCACATTCGCTGCATAAACAGTTTCCTTGTAAAACTTTACTGCAACTAGAATGTCTGAACATCCTGCTTTATAAACCTCATTGAAGGATACAGACTGCAGAGATCCACTGCCTCTCCCAGCCACTCACTCTGCCTCTAGCCTCAAATCCCATCCACTTCACCATTCCTTGCCCACTCATCAGATTGAGTGGGAAAGAACTGCAGATGCTGAAGGTAGACACAAAATGTTGGAGTAACTCAGCGGGGCAAGCGGCACCTCTGGGAAAGGGCCTGAAGAAGGGTCTCGACCCGAAACATCAACTATTCCTTCTCTCCAGAGATGCTGGTTGTTCTGATGAGTTACTCCAGCATTTTGTGTCTACCTTCACTCATCAGATTTGCAGGTACTGCAGATGCTGGTTTACGAAACCCCTCATTGGAGATCCTTGGACTATCTTTAATCGGACTTTATCTTGCACTAAACCATATTCCCTTCATCCTGTATCTGTACACTGTGGACGGCTCGATTGTAATCACGTGTATCGTCGTTCCGCTGACTGGTTAGCACGCAACAAAAGCTTTTCACTGTACCTCGATACACGTGACAATAAACTAAACTAAACTCAAATTGACACAAAGTTCTAGAGTCATAGAGTTATGGAATCATACCGTGTGGAAACTGGTGCTTCAGCCCAACTTGTCCACACTGACCAACATACCCCAAAATGTGGAATAACTCAGTGGGTCAGTGGATCAGACAATATCTCTGGAGAACATGGATAAATTACATTTCAGGTCGGACCCCGCTGCTTCCTAGACTGTTTACCACCATTAATGGGCGGCACGGTGGTGCAACGCTAGAGTTGTTGCCTTACAGCGCCAGGGACCCGGGTTCGATCCCGACTACTGGTGCTGTCTGTACACAGTTTGTACGTTCTCCCTGTGACGTGTGTGGGTTTTCTCCGGGATCTCCGATTTCCTCCACCACTCCAAAGACGTACAGGTTTGTAGGCTATTTGGCTTGGTAAAATTGTAAATAATCCTGAGTGTGTGATATTAGTGCGCGGGGATCGCTGGTTGGCGCAGAGTCGGTGGGCCTAAAAGGCCTGTTTCCACACTGTATCTATAAACCAAGCTGAACTAAACTAAAAATTTCCTGAGGCACTTATAAAGCATCCCTCTTCTAAAGCATTGTTACCCATCCCTTCCAAAATTCCTCACCTCATAAATCTCACACTCAACTTTTGAATTCTTTCTAATTCTCAACCATTTCTCTTTTATTATGTGGGGTCTCGCATAAGGCATTGACTGCCAGTTTTGTGCCACCTCCTCTGTTACTTCCTGTTTGAGTTATTTCAACCAGGGTCACAATTCACTGGAATGACTCAACCCAAAGTCATGGTTACAACTGCGTTGCTTTGTTTTACCATCTCCTTTCTGCAGTCTCGATATGGAGCCAATGCCTTTGTCTAATATATCACCATTGTAGATCTAGATATTGCGCTTTACCTTTGACCCAAACCAGCTTGAGAAATAGATACTGAAACCAAGTCGTCTTTGCATGATGTCCCTTAGATATATTACAGAGCATGGAACATAGAAAGAATATGGAACATCATGGCCAGGAACAGGCCCTTCGGCCCACAATGTCTATGCCCAGCATGATGCCATTAAACTGATCTGCTCTGCCTGGAAATGGACCTATATCCCTCCATTCCCTGCATATACAAGTGCCTATCTAAAAGTTAGGTAAGTCCATATCCATATCAAAGTGTCTATCATATCTGCCTCCACTACCACCCCTGGCAGTAAGTTCCAGTCACCCACCATTCACTGTCCAAAAAACCTGTCCCGCACATGTTTAAATGGTGCCCCCCTCATCTTAAAGCTACATCCTCTAGCCTTTGGCATTTCCACCCTGGCCAGGAAAAAGACTCGGACAGTCTGGATCCAAGATTCTAAATGGAGGTTAATCAGAAGCAACACTATTTACTCCGCTACTTCCCTTCTCCCCACCCCGTATCCCAGTTAAATGGAGAAAAAGGACAAGTGCCATTTCTGGTCGGGACCCTTCTTTAGTCTCAGTCCCTGCAGCCTTTACAACCTTCACTGGACGTTGTATCCCCTGGGTCAGTGTTCTACCCCTCAATTTCTGGCACTTTAAAAAAAGATTTATTTTAGCCATAGCTGCACCATGTTAGGTGAATTCATCTGGAAGTTTCTGCACGGTAAGGCCTTTTGATTTATTGCCTTAATCACCAGTTTGGATTGTAAGCTATGATTTAAAAATCAAATTCTTTCTTTTGTGCCATAATCAGAATTAGTTGAACCGTATAAATATGCTAAATCAGAACATGTTACCAATGAATATTTATCATTGGTACATTTGCTATCCAATTGAATATGCAAAGTATTAATATATATGTATGGAAATGAATTTTGGGGAAGTTAACAAAGGAAGGTTCATTTCCAAAATCAGTCACTGCCTCCTTCAACATGTTCCTTGCAAGATTCTGTCAATGCAAAGATCTGCAGATGCTGGAATTGTGAGCTAAACACAAAGTGCTATAGGAACTCAATGGGTCAGGCAGCATCTGAAGAAGGTCACGGCCCCAAATGTCACCTGTCCATTCCCTGCACAGATGCTGCCTGACCCACTGAATTCCTCCAGCATTTTGTGTTGTGCACTTAGATTCTGTTGTTGTTTTTCTAAGTTGTTTGACTTGGCTATCCCTTCATGCAGACCAGTGACCGGTGATGCATTGGGGAGTCATTGTGTTAGTTTAAGAGTTTAAGACAATGTTAAAATGAAGGAGTGGAGGAATGAAAATGGAATGCTGCATCTAGTTATTCTTCTGAACAATACTAATAGCTGGTGTCATTTCTTTGGACCAACTCAAAATTAATATACGATGATTTATTTATCATCCTATAATTATCCCCAGTGTAAGAGAACAGCATCCAGTTTGGATCCTTCCCAAACTTGGGAGATGATATAGATATCCTGAAAATGCTTGCAGCTGTTAGTAAGGAAAATAGGCATTTAAGAAAGAAATTCATATCTATTTTGATGAATCTTCCCTGGGGTGGGAGATTGCAACCTTCATGTGGTCCGCCCTGTTTCGACGAATGAAATCAACCTGGCGTGCACAATCAAGTAAGATCAAATAGAACAAGTTGTCCTACAACTTTAGACTGTGCACGCCATACGCAAGAAGAAGAAGAATCTTCCCTGATCCATGCTGTTGGAGAAACTGCAATGTGGAAAATCACGAGCTTCTAAAAGATGAAAAGGGGATCTAAAATATAACTAAATGATAAAGCTCCTGATGATGAAGTACCAATTACTTTAATTCAGCTCATCCCAGAATGGGATGAGCTGAATACCATGTGCTCTAATTTTAGTCACCAGTCTCCCGTGCGGGATCTCATCAAAGGCTTTCTGAAAGTCTAGATACACTACATCCACAGTCATCCCTTCATCCATTTTACTTGTCACATCCTCAAAAAATTCCAGAAGATTAGTCAAGCATGATTTCCCTTTCATAAATCCATGTTGGCTTGGACTAATCCTATTACTGCTATCCAAATGCCCCAATATTACCACTTTAATAATTGACTCCAGCATCTTTCCCACCTCCGAAGTCAGGCTAGCTGGTCTGTAATTCCCCGTTTTTTCTCTCGCTCCTTTCTTGAAAAGTGGGATAACATTAGCTATCCTCCAATCCACAGGAACTGATCCTGAATCTATTGAACATTGGAAAATGATCACCAATGCGTCCACTATTTCTAGAGCCACCTCCCTGAGGACCCTGGGATGCAGACCATCAGGTCCAGGGGATTTATCATCCTTCAGTCCCATTAGCCTACCTAATACTATTTCTCGCCTAATGAAAATGTATTTCAGTTCCTCTACCCCCTTAGATCCTCTGTCCTCCAGTACATCTGGGAGATTGTTTGTGTCCTCCTCAGTGAAGACAGATCCGAAGTACCTATTCAACTCTTCTGCCATTTCCTTGTTGACCATAATAATTTCACCCGTGTCTGCCTTCAAGGAACCCACATTTGACTTTGCTACTCTTTTTCCTTTAACATATCTAAAGAAGCTTTTACTGTCCTTTTTTATATTCCTGGCCAGCTTCCCCTCGTACTTCATCTTTCAGCCCATATTGCCCGTTTTGTTTCCTACTGTTGTCCTATGAAAGTTTCCCAATCCTCTCTCTTCCGGCTACTCTTTGCTATGTTAAACATCTTTTCTTTTAGTTTTATTCTATCCCTAACTTCTCATGTCAGCCACGGTTGCCTCCTACTCCCCTTAGAATCTTTCTTCCTTTTTGGAATGAAATGATCCTGTGACTTCCGGATTATGCCCAGAAATTCCTGCCATTGCTGTTCAACCGTCATTCCTGCTAGGATCCCTTTCCAGTCTACTTTGGCCAGCTCCCCTCTCATGCCTTCATAGTCCCCTTTGTTCAACTGCATCACTGCCACTTCCGATTTAACGTTCTCCTTCTCAAATTGCAGATTAAAACTAATCATATTATGATCACTACCTCCAAGCGATTCCTTTACCTCGAGTTCTCTTATCATATCTGGTTCATTGGACAACACTAAATCCAGAATTGCCTTTTCTCTGGTCGGCTCCATTACAGGCTGCTCTAAGAATCCATCTCGGAGGCATTCTACAAACTCTCTTTCTTGCGGTCCTGAACCAACCTAATTTTCCCAGTCTACCTGCATATTGAAATCCACCATCACCACAGTGGCATTACCTTTGTTACTCTTGCTGCAACTTACACCCTACATCTGGGCTACTATTTGGGGGTCTGTAAATAACACCAATTAGTGTCTTCTTGCCTTTACAATTCCTCAACTCAATCCACAGTGACTCTACCTCGTCAGTCCATATGTCTTCCCTCGCAAGGGACTGAATTCCATCCCTCACCAGCAGAGCTAACCCCCCTCCTCTGCCCACCTGCCTGTCCTTTCTATAGGATGTATAACCCTGAATATTAAGTTCCCAGGCCCGATCCTCCTGCAGCCACGACTCAGTAATCCCCACAATGTCATATCTACCAACCTCTAACTGAGCCTCAAGCTCATCTACTTTACTTCTTATACTTCGCGCATTCATATACAATACTTTTAATTCCTTACGCAGCTCACCTTTCACATTGATCCCTATTACACTTGGCCATACTCTCCTATCCCTTTGTGAGCTTCCTTTCCTGTTAATTCTGGGGGTCATTAACCATCCCTTGACTCCCTTTCCCTTTAACTACATCCTCAACTATCCCATTTGACACCCCACTCCACTTATGCAGTTATCTATCCCTATCATGATTTGGGACACTTCAATAAGCTCACCACTCATTCTTCTACGCTCCAACGAATAAACTCCAACCCTATCCAATCTCTCGATTCCTCGTGACCTGGTAATATCCTTGTAAATCTTCTCTGCAAACTTTCCAGCTTATTGGCATCTTTCTGAGAGCAGGGTGAGCAAAACTATATACATCAAGTGTGGTCTCACTAACGTTCTGTACAAATGGCAACATAACATCCAACCTTTTATTTTCATTGCCCTGAGAGATGAAGGCCGGCATGCCAAAAACTTTCTTTGCCATCCTGTGATGCCATTTTTAGGAAACTATATATGTACTTTACTCCTTGGTCACTCTGCTCTAAAACACTCCCCGGGGCTCTCCAGTTCACTGTGAAAGTCCAAACCTGGTTTGACTTGCCAAAATGCAATACCGCGTGCTTATCTGAATCAAACTTTATTTGCCATTTCTTTACCCAGCTGATCAAGATCTTGCCACAATTCTTAATAACTTGCTCCGCTATCTATGATACCACCCACTTTATTGTTATCTGCAAACTAGTTAATCATACCATGTCCATTGTCATCCAAATCATTGATTTTGATGACAAACATGAGCCCAACATTGCTACCTAAGGTTTACCATTAGGCCAGGCTTACACTTTGATAAACAACCTTCCACCACCACCCTCTGCTTTATACTGTGATGCTTATTCTGTACCAAATTAGCTAGCTCTAGCTATTGGATGTGATCCAGCCTTCCAAAGCACCCTACCATGCGGAACCATGTCAAAGATCTTACTGAAGTCCACTCATTCAAATTTATGGTTCATAATCTTCCCCACATAAACTATGCTGACTACCCTTAATCCTTAACCCTTACCCTTAGTCTGAAAAAGGGTCTCCACCTGAAACATCACTCATTGCTTCTCTCCAGAGATGCCTCTTGTCCCACTGAGTTACTCCAGCATTTTGTATCTATCTTCGGTGTAAACCAGCATCTGGAGTTCCTTCCTACCCTTAGTCAACTCCTGTCGTTCCAAATGCATGTACGTCTTACCCCTAAGAATCCTCTGCAGAAACGTATCTGACACAGAGGTTAGACCTATCAAGCTCTAACTCCAAGGTTTTCTTTTGCTGCCCTTCTAAAATGGAGGCACAACATGAACCAATCAGTTCTCCGGCACATCACCCATGGCCAATAATAGAGTCATAGAGTGATACAGTGTGGAAATACCCTTCGGCCCAATTTGCCCACACCGGGCAACATTTCCCAGCTACACTAGACCCACTTGCTCGCATTTGGTCCATATCCCTCCAAACCTGTCCTTTCCATGTGAATTGTCTAACTGTTGGGATAGTCCCTGCCTCAACTACCTCCTCTGGCAGCTTGTTCCATACACCCACCACCCTTTGCGTGAAAAAATGACTCCTCAGATTCCTATTAAATATTTTCCCCTTCACCTTAAACCTATGTCCTCTGTTCCTCAATTCACCTACTCTGGGCAAGAGACTTTTTGCATCTACCTGATCTATTCCTCTCATGATCCTATACACCTCTATAAGATCACTCCTCATCCTCCTAACCCCCAATGCCACATGCTACATGCATGTATAATGCCACATGCATCTCAGCCAGGGCTCTTGTAATTTTTTCTCCAGCTTCCTGCAGTGTTCTCCTATATACCTAATCAAGCCTCAGAGGTTTGGCTACATTTATATAACTTTAAGACATCCAGCACCTCCTATCCTGTAAAGCAGACTGTCCTCAAGCCGTCCTCTTTAAATTTCAGAAAAAATCAAGATAAAATCAGAAGCAAAATATGCTTTGGGAGTTTCAAGTAATTTTGGTGTTAACTGGTTCTCTTTCAGTAATTCCCTTTGGGGGATAAATTTAGAAAGGAAATTAAGGTTAATATCTGCCTCCCTTCTTTGCCAAATAGGATTTAACTCTGGGATTAATTATAATAATTTGTGTTTTTGTTGTTGTTATAACTCTTTAAGCAGTTATTTGTTCTAATACATCATCAGACTGCATTTCATTTGTTTCACACATAACACTGAACACAAAATTAATAGGAAATTAATAGACTAAAAATTCTGAGTGTGTGTGTACGTTTGTATGCATGTGTGTGTATGTATGTTTGTGTGTGTGTGTTTGTGTGTAAGTGTGTCTATGTACATGTGCATGTGTGTGCATGTGTGTGTATGTATGTGTTTGTGCGAGTGTGTCCTTGTGAGTACATCTGCGTTTGTGTGCGTGCGTGTGCATATGTGTGTCTGTGTCTGTGCATGCTTGTATGTATGTATGTGTTTGTGCATGTGAGTGTGTTTGTGTGTGTCTTTCTGTATGTGTACATGTATGTGCATATGTGTGAGTGTGTGTGAGTGTGTGTGCTTGTGTGTGCATGTGTGTGCATGTTTGTGTGTGCGTGTGTGTCCATGTGTTTGCGTGTGTGTGCATATGTGTGTGTGTACATGTGTGCAAAGATTTGTTAAAACTGTCACCAGGCCAGCATTGTTGTATGGATTACCTTTATAACTCTCTGTATAAAAGCTAAAAAAAGACTATGTTGAACAGTGTGATATAAATGTGTTGGCAGATCCAATTGGGTGTCTGCAATAGTACTTTGTATCAGAAATCCGCAGAAAGACAGCAATGGAGCATTTGTCAATAATTCTCATTTTCTGCTTGTCAGGTATCATTAAATATTTACTCACAGAGCCTTTAGCAGTTTGCATTTTGCAAATAATCAGTCTAAGATAATAATCCCTTTTCCGGGTTGGTGGAAGTTCTTCAAGTCCTGACTCATTGGAAAGACTCAAGGCCCTGATGCATGCAATCTCCAGTGAAGTGGATATCGTCTGTTCTCTGACAGATCCCCCTTCATTAATCTCAGCCATGACACACCAGTGCCTTATTGATTTCCCAATTGTTTTTTCATCGATAGCCTGGTCACATTTAAAGTCAGCGTGATGCAGTCACTTATTAAGAAAAAGGCAGTTTATCTTGAGAATGCAACTCCAGGAGAATCAATGCTATCTTCAGGATGAGCCAATCTACATTTCTTTATTGAAATAGATTCAACTCTAATTGTGCATTGATTGTAATTGAATTCAGCTGCAATTTTTAAAGCCCGACACCACCAGTCTTGTTGTAATACAACTGGAAATGTTACCTTGTATTTTATGTGGTCATTAAATGGCCACTTTCCAATATAAAGTGCTGTCTGCTTCTTAAAGTAGGTGACTAGTTTATGTACTGTTGTAAAAAGCCTAAATCAAACACTTCGGAATTCATTGTTCACCAATCCTACATGGTTGTTCAAGACACAAAATACAGAGAGATAGCTGATGGTTAAAGTTTTCCATTCGATGCTTTTCTACATCATTACAGGCAAAGCCATGAAGTGAATGTTCTTCAGTTGCCTTTTTCTCTCTTCCTTTGTCGGCACCCTCTTATGTGGTGACCCTTTGAATGTGCAAAGCAAAGAATAACTCGCTTGTGACAGCAAAGTTCATAAGTGATAGGAGCAGTATTAGTCCATTCGGCCCATCAAGTCTACTCCGCCATTCAATCAAAGCTGATGAAAAACCATACTAATCTAGAATCTATTTAACTCTGCCTTAAAAATATCCATTGACTTAAAGTGTCATTCATTTATTTCACCTCACTTCCTAAGATTGTGAGCTAGGTTTAATTTTAGCCAAGATGCTCACCATCAATAATCAATCTTTTGGTTATATATAACTTGCCCAGAGTAGGGGAATCGAGGACTAGAGAACATAAGTTCAAGGTGAATGGGAAAAGATTTCATAGGAATCTGAGGGGTAACCTTTTCACACAAAGGGTAGTGGGTGTATGTAACAGGCTGCCAGAAGAGGTGGTTGAGGCTGGGACTATCCCATCATTTAAGAAACAGTTAGACAGGTACATGGATATGACAGGTTTGGAGGGATATGGACCAAGCGCAGGCATGTGGGACTAGTGTAGCTGGGACGTGTTTGTTGATGTGGGCAAGTTGAGCTTAAGGGCCTGTTTCCACACTGTATCACTCTATGACTTTATGTACAGTAGGGAATAAATCCTTATTTGCTTGCTGTCAAGAATGGGCCTCATGCCCATTTAGAGTTTGTGGTCAGAGTGAAATTCCTTCCTCAATTAGTTATTGGCCACTGGGCTTGGATGGTGACATGGGAGCAATGGTTGGACATTCATCTTCTTAACCCATTCTCCAATTTAGGTAAACCTGGAAATTCAAATAGCCCAAGATTCTTGAATACATGGTAATCTATATAATTAAAAGTCTAAACTTGACTACTTCCTGTTTACACTGTATATTGATTTTAGAAAAAATGCTACCACTTATGGCTGTCATTTTTTGGCCATCTTACTCAAAGCCCCCCTCCAGCTGTCAGGGCCAGAGGATTTTCCCATCGATTAAAAGTAAAAGACTTATTAATGTTTAAAAAATGTTGAGATTCTCTCTCTTGTCAATGAAGGCCACGCCCCTTCAGGTGGGAGGGGGAGGGACTATAAAACCCGGAAGTGTGGACATGCCACAGTCTCTGCAAGATGGGGAAGCGAGAGGTCACGACTCCCAGTCTGACCTGTGATAACACTGAACACTGAACACATGTCTATTAAACTGTGAGTGTGGTTTTACTGACCTGTGAGTGCCCTTAATGTGGTTTGAAAATGAAGTTTGAAAATGAAAATGTGCTTGGATTGAAAATGAGGTTTGAAAATGAAAATGTGCTTGGTTTGAAAATGAAAATGTGCTTGGTTTGAAAATGAAAATGTGGTTGGTTTGAAAATGAAAATGTGGTTGGTTTGAAAATGAAAATGTGGTTGGTTTGAAAATGAAAATGTGGTTGGTTTGAAAATGAAAATGTGGTGGGTTTGAAAATGAGGTTTGAAAATGAAAATGTAGTTTGAAAATGAAGTTTGAAAATGTGGTTTGAAAATGAAGTTTGAAAATGAAAATGTGGTTGGTTTGAAACTGGTTGGTTTGTAAATCTATATAATTAACAGTCTAAACTTGACCACTTCCTGTTTGCATTGTATATTGATTTCAGAAAAAAACTGCTATGACTTATGGCTGTGATGTTTGGCCATCTTACTCAGACTCCCACTCCAGCTGTCAGGGCCAGATGATTTTTCCCACTGATGAAAAATAAAAGGCTTATTAATGTTTTTAAAATGTTGAGATTTTCTCTCCTGTCAATCACGCCATGAAGGCCACGCTCCTTCCGGTGGGAGGGCAGAGGGACTATAAAACCCGGAAGTGTGGACGTGCCTTAGTCTCAGCAAGGTGGGGGAGCGAAATGTCACGACTCTCAGTGTGAGCTGTGAATAACACTGAACAAATGTTTACTAAACAGTGATTGTGGGTTTACTGACCTGTGAGTGCCCTTAATGTGGTTTGAAAATGAAGTTTGAAAATGAAAATGTGGGTTAGTTTGAAAACGTGGTTGGTTTGAAAATGTGGTTGGTTTGAAAATGAAAATGTGGTTTGAAAATCTATATTATTAAAAGTCTAATCTTGACCACTTCCTATTTGCACTGTATATTGATTTTTGAAAAAATGAATTTGGTGGCCTTGCACCCTGCTTGAAATGGTATGAAACTGCAGTTGAATTTGGTGGACTTGCATCCTGCTTGAAATGGTATGAAACTGCACTTGAATTTGGTGGCCTTGCACCCGGCTTGAAGTGGTAGGAAATTGCACTTGAATTGGAATTGGTGGAGAGGTGGAATATTGCATTGGGGGACCTGTCCTCCCATGTGAAGCTGAGACCCAATGGGTCCCACTTAGTCTAGTAAGTTGTAGCAGCAGAATTATTTGGCCCATCAAGTCTAGTCCGTCATTCAATCATGGCTGACCTATCTTTTCCTCTCAACCCCATTCCACTGCCTTCTCCCTATATCCCCTTGCTCCGTTATGGGCCTGTCCCATGGATCCGTCATAGGTTTTTGCAGATCGGCGAAAAATTTCAACATGTTGAAAATCCAGCGGCGACCAGAACAAGGTACGACTCTTTGGGCGACTACTCACGACCATAGAGGCTTCACCCCTCGACATGTCACTGGGGTATCGCCTGAGTCGTACAAAGAGTCATAGCGTCTTTCTGGATTTTCAACCTGTTGAACATTTTCGGCGACCGCAACGACCTATGACGGGTGCCAGCAGTCGCCGAAAAAGTCGCGTAAGTGGGACAGGCCCATCACTAATCAACAATCTCTCAACCTCCACCTTAAAACTATCCATTAACTTGGCCTCTTCAGTTATCTGTGGTAATGAATTCCTCATCATCTTCGTTCTAAAGGTAAGTTATTTTATTCTGATGATATGGGCTCAGACTCTCCCACTAGTGGAAACATCCTCTCCACATCTATTCTAACCAGGCCTTTAACTATTCGCTAGGTTTCACTGATGTGCCCCCTCATCCTTCTGAACTCCTGCGAGTACAGGCCCAGTGCCATCAAATGCTCATCATCCGATCATTTCTAGGATAATTCTCATAAACCTCCTCTGGGCCATGAATAACTCTAAATGTGTCTTTTATTGAGCATGTAGATATATGTGTGCTTACACTGTATGTGTGTGTGTGAGAGAGAGAGATTAACAAATCAGAAGACTGTGGAATTCTCTGCCTCAGAGGGCGGTGGAGGCAGATCCTCTGGATGCTTTCAAGAGAGAGCTAGATAGGGCTCTTAAAAATAGCGGAGTCAGGGGATATGGAGAGACGGCAGGAACGGAGTACTGATTGGGGATGATCAGCCGTGATCACATTGAATGCCGGTGCTGGCTCGAAGGGCCAAATGGCCTTCTCCTGCACCTCTTGTCTATTGTCTATTGTACGACAGTAACAATTGGAGTCATAAAGTCATAGAGTGATACGGCATGGCAACAAGTCCTTCAGTCCCACTTGCCCACACTGGCCAACATGTCCCATTTACACTAGTCCCACCTCCATTACATTTGGTCCATATCCCTCTAACCTCTATCTCTCTAAACCTTTCCTATCCATGTACCTGTCCAAATATCTTTTAAATGTTGTCATAGTACCTGCCTCAACTGTCTCTTCTGGTCGTTATTAACATGTTGAACCTTTCCTTTCTGATCATGAAAAAGGGTAGGTGCAAGACTTTAGCAGGGTCCAGTCATCAGACCAGTGAAAGTGTAATTAAAGGGCAGCAAGTTTTGCTGAGCTCTTTTGAGCCATAAGATACTTAATGCCAGAACACAGTCCCCTGCAGTAGGAACACAAGGCCAATTGGAAGTTAGATGAATGGGCACAGACCCGTTTCACTTTCATCCAGAAAGCTCCAGCAGTTTATGGGAGCAACTAGTGGCAGGCTGTCAGAAGAATCATCCCAATGTCACTTAGAAGACAGTTCAAACCGCATTGCCTCAAGGAAAATGGCAACCTTATTTACAAAGCAATCATACTCTTTAAGAAAATATGTAAATTCAATTTTTGCACTGGTGTATGCGGAAGTGTTTTGCCTTCATATTCATATTGAATAATATTTTTTTTTAATTGGAATATAAAATGCAGAAGTGTCAGGTACTTACTATGTCAAATGAAAGTTTGGAAGTTTTATATGAGAAGGCAAAATTTTCTTCAGACGAGTGTTAATGGAATCATTTCTTTAGTAATAATAAACTGCTCTTGGCAAAGTTTTGCAGCCAGCGAATGGCATCGGCAGCCTTTGGCCTTGGAATAACGTTTGCCAGTCAGTTTAATCACGAAAGTCACAGAAATATAAAATTATTTCTTCAGTGAAGCAAAGAGCTAACTTCTTGACTGTTATAATGCCTGTTGTGCAGGCATTTCCATACTGTTGTTGGATAATGAGTTCAAGTTCATAAGTTCATTTTTAGAGGCCAATTAACCTACAAACCCACATGGGTGTGGGTGTGTGTGTGTGTATGTGATAGTTTACAGAGTACTATCTGTATATATTTAGTAGTGCTGCTGCAAGTAAGAATGTCATTGCTCTGTTTGGGACATATGACATATAACCCGTCAGCAGAAAGACAAAACATGATTTGGAAATCTGTCAGTCAGCATGGATTCATGAACGGGAAATTATGCTTGATTAATCTTATGGAATATTTTGAGGATGTAATAACAAGTAGAATGGATAAGGGAGAACCAGTGGATGTGGCGTATCTGGACTTTCAAAAATCCTTTGACAAGGTATCACACAAGATGTTAGTGAGCAAAATTAGAGGAAATGGTATTGGGCGTAGGGTATCGACATGAATAGGAAACTGGTTGGCATACAGGAAGCAAAGTGTAGGAATTAACGGGCCCTTTTCAGAATGGCAGGCAGTGATTAGTGGGATGCCAGTTATTTACAATATATACTAGACTTAGTGGGACCCGTTGGGTCCCAGCATCACACGGGAGGGCTGGTCACCAATGCAATATTCCACCTCTCCACCAATTCGAATATTGCTCGCCAGTGGGGGGGGGGGGCTTTCTGTTGTGCTAGTATGGGTGTTGCGGGCCAAAGGTACTGGTTTCCAGAGGACTAGTATAGACATTGTGGGCTGAATGGATTCTTGGGCTGGCAGCCAACTGTTGCAATGATTTTAAAAGCCAAGCCAAGGCAAACAATTGGGCTGCAGCCCCCTGACAACCAAAATCCATTTTGTGAACACAAACTCTTTAAAAAGGCGAGGCAAACAAATGGGCTGCAGCCCCCTGACAACCAAAATTCATTTTGTGAACACAAACTCTTTAAAAAGGCGAGGCACAACCAAAATTCATTTTGTGAACATTTTAAAAAGGTAACCAATTGGGCAGCTGGCACATCAAGGGGACCACCGTGGAGTAGACGTAAGTTCAGTGTTAATCACAGCTCAGAGAGCCGTGAGCCATGACCCTCTCGCTTCCTGGGTCTGGCAGAGACTGAGTGAGGCACGACACTTCTGGGTTTTATAGTCCCTCCCCCCTCCCCCCTGCCGCCAGCGGGGGCAGCAGAGAGAACAGAGAAAAATGGGAATTTAAAAAACCCATTAATATTTCACTCATTTTTCATCGATGGAAAAAATCCTCTGGTCCTGGAAGGCGGAGGGGGGCTCTGAGCGAGGTGGCCAAAAATGACAGCCGTAGGTGGCGGCGTTCTCTTGGAAATCACAGCACAGTGGGCCAAAAGCTGTCAAGATCAGACTTTTAGTAGTATAGATTAATGATTTGGATGAGGGAAATAAAAAATCTGAAAAATAGATGTTTTCAAGAGAGATTTGGATCTTAGGGCTAAAGGAATCAAGGGATATTAGGAAAAAGCAGGAATGGAGTACGGGTTTTGGATTATCAGCCATGATCATATTGAATGGCTGTTCTGGTTCGAAGGGCCAAATGGCCTACTACTACCCTTTTTTTTCTATTCTATGAATACAGTGTATAGATACATGATAAGGGAATAACGCTTAGTGCAAGGTAAAGCCAGCAATGCTGTGAAGGAGAATTTTTAAATGCTTTATCTACAAACCTATAAAGCTTGATTAAATGCTGAACATTGAAATATATTTTACTTGACCTACGATCCAATTTAGGAGCTGAGCATAGAGGCATTGCCTAATTAAAATTGAAGAACTAGAGTGAGACTGGCAAGGCTAACTTAGGTTACTTCATAATGCGAGCTATTGCAAACAGCTAAGTTTGGACTAACTGAGAGGTACCGTTAAACTATGGGAGGAAAAATCTGTATAGTTGCACCGTCAATAGGGGAAGTAACTGGAGAAAGGAGAAGTGCAGAAGGTGAACATGTCTAAGAAATCGGCTTGTTAGTGCAACGTGTTCAAATATTGGGGTTGTCAGTGCTGTGTATGTGGAAAGTTGTGGTTAAGCCAGTAACTGACCTAATGGCCATCTGTGCATCTGTTAGTGTAAAATACGATTAACCTGACTCTTGACCATTTGTATGATGTAATTGAACTCGTCATCACCCTTAAGTACTTCTCGGTTTTATATGTATAAATATGCAGCTCACCCTCTCCATCATTGAGTGGGTCTTAGAACGACAAGCAGTATGTAACTATACTGACTGTATCTCCCCCACTCCTGGTACCATTGAAACTGTTGTCTTCTAACAAACTTTTACAACGTCTGATCAAGAATAGTCCGAGAGTCACCAATGAGGTAGATAGTAGTTCAGCACTGTTCTTTGGTTGTGGTAGGATGATTCAGAAGGATAATCGGTAGGATGACCCTATATTGTACTATGCCAAGTCTAGGTTCCTTATTCCAAATCTACACTTGTCGTCCACATTATAACAAACAATGTTCCTGGTTATGCTTTGTTTTGAGCATCTTGTCAGCAAGGGAACAACTTCTCCATTGTCACGTGGCAGTTGATCGGTTCATTCTGCACTAAAATAGTTCTGCACCAAGAGAATATTACATTTGTGGCTTTATCAAATTTCAACAACTACAGGGATGAAATTAGTGTAATTGGCTACAGTGAATTAATGCCTTTTGCAAAGGAAAGAGCTCAGAATAAAGCAGGTGACCGATTTGTTCAGCACTGCTGATGTAGATCTCTTTCCCTTTGTCTCCAATGATTAGAAAATTAATGATTGCACCTTCAACACTGTTCTTGAAATAAGAGTTACCTTATAAAATGTGCATACACCAGAAAGCATTATAAAAGGATTGCAGGACTAGTAATTAGCAGTTTGGTCATGCTACAATCAATTTTTAATTGAGCACAAAGTGATTAAATAAAAGCCCATAAAAATCAAAGTTTACCTCAACAATATCCATGCATATTTGAGGATGAATATTTAGCAGAGTGTCAAGGAGAGCTGCTAATTCCTTATGCAAACAGATGGTAAAACCTTTATTTGTTTTAGCTCCTTAACTCTCTGTGTTTAGTATAAGATTGCTTCAGGTTTGTGAGCACATTATTTCGCTTGTCACATCAGCAATTGGTTTTATTGGCAATTGGAATTATTTTTCCTTCCAACATTTGTTCCGATTATATTATACAAGGCACTACTTGATTTCCCAGGTTATCATTCAATAAAAAACCTAGGATGGGACCAGATCAACATATCAGGGCTGCCAACTCTCACGCATTGAGCGTGAGACTCTCGCATTTCGCCAAATTCTCACGCTCTCACGCTGATCAGAAATTTCTCATGTTCTGTCATGAGAAATTCTGTGATCAACGAGAATTTCAAAACTCATATTAACTGCATGGGCCACGGGTGTTGGAGAGCCAGGACTGAGGGAGGGATGGAAGCAGAAGCAGTGGCGGGGACATATGCGGACGGGGAGCCGGGGCTGCTGAGTGTTTGCCGGGCTGGCAAGTGTTTGACGGGCTGGCGAGTCGCTCTCTGTAGCTCTGGCCATGGAGTCCCGGGCCGTTGGAGGCGTCGGAAGCATTGCGCCGCTGCCGTGAGAGTCTCTGTGCCAAATTCGTCCAGGTGACCGGCATGGACCAGGCTGCGGCTCGGTGCATCCTAGAGGACAACCAGTGGCTGCTGGAAGTAGGTACCAAGCACTGGGTAGAAACGGTGGAAGATAGTGGCCACCAAATGGGAGTGGTTGGAAAAAGCATCCTGCTTGCCGGCTAGATTGTCACTTTCTGTAATTGCAGGAAAAATGTTCCCGATGTTGAGGGAGTACAGATCGCCCAGAAAGATGTGAATCTGTGGAATTCTCTGCCACAGAAGGCAGTGGAGGCCAATTAACTGGATGTTTTCAAGAGAGAGTTACACTTAGCTCTTGGGGCTAGTGAAATCAAGGGATATGGGGAAAAACAGGAAAGAGGTACGGATTTTAGATGAACAGCCAGGATCATATTGAATGGCTGTGCTGGCTTGAAGGGCCAAATGGCCTATTCCTGCACCTATTTTCTATGTTTCTATGCTTGAATATATGGAAATAAAACTCGACCACTTGATTTTGAAGCATTCATGCATAAAGGAGGTATAATGTAGTCATAGAGTGATATAGTGTGAAAACAGGCCCTTCAGCGCAACTTGCCCATACCTGCCAACATGTCCCAGCTACACTATCTGCTTTTGGTCCATATCCCTCCAAACCTGTCCTATCCATGTAGCAGTCTAACTGTTTCTTAAATGTCAGGATAGTCCCTGCCTCAACTACCTCCTCTGGCAGCTTGTTCCATACACCCACCACTCTTTGTGTGAAAAACGTTACCCCTTAAAAAGTTACTTCTTAAAAATACTTCAAACAAAAAACATTGAAATCATACTTCTACAATGCACTAAAACATGATTTTAATACATTAAATTTCAAAATGTCCCAACCGTGGGAGGGGAGGCACACTTGTTCCACGCCCTCTCCCCATTCGGTTGTTCCACTCCCTCGCCGGGTACCCCCAAGGCCAATGATCAGTGGTCGCTCAGCCCCCTCACTTTCAAAAATGCTCCGTGGCCCCAGGTTCAGACAGAGAGCACTGCCAGATGTGAGCGGGTAACTGAGGCCATTCGGCCGTGATGTCTGGCCAGTCGTCCGTGATCCCTACCACCACATCATGCGGCCGCTGTATCAACTTCTGGCAGGTGGGCGTAAGGACGGTGAGTGGACCAATGAGGCGGTGGCAGCATTTGACGGTGCGAAGGAGGCCCTTGCTTGGTCTGTGCTGCTGGTTCACCCGCGGGAAGATGCACCGACTGCTCTTACGGTGGATGCCTCGGAGTTGTGCTGAAACAACTGATGGACGAGGGTTGGCGGCTCCTGGCCTTCTTCAGCCGGCACCTCAACCGTGCCCAGACGAAGTACATCGCTTTCGATCGCGAGCTCCTGGCTCTGCACCTGGCAGTGCGCCACTTCCGTTACTTCCTGGAGGGCCGCCCATTTACCGCCTACACAGACCACAAGCCGCTCACATTCGCCCTGGCGAAGGTTTCTGAACCCTGGTCCGCACGACCGCAGTGACAGTTGGCGTACATCTCAGAATACACCACCTCCATCTGCTACATCGAGGGGAAAGAGAACCGGGTGGCCGACGCATTGTCCCGCCCCGCCATCTACGCCGTGTTCGAGGTGATGCCCGGAATTGACTATTCTGCCCTGGCAGAGGCGCAGCTCACAGACGGTGAGATGCCTGCCTACCGGACTGCCATCTCCGGCCTTCGCCTCGAGGATGTCCCTCTCGGTCCTGGAGGGGCAACGATCCTGTGTGATGTGTCGTCCGGTCAGCCGCGCCCCATCGTCCCTGCTGCCTGGCGCCGGAGGGTTTTCGCCGTTATCCATGAGCTGGCTCACCCACCCATTGGATTGGATTGGATTGGATTCAATTTATTAGCATTGTCTCATTAAGAGTCCACGACACAACACAACCCCACAGCGGCACCAATGTTCCCCACTGTGAGGGAAGGAACCAAAGTCCAGTCCACCTCCTCCCTGATCTTTCCAGATGTTCACCCGTGGTCGAGGGCTCCCGAGCACCCCGTAGTCGCCACTACGGGTGGCCCGATGTACAGGCCCTCTCGCCGGGAATGATGGGACCCCGACGTCGAACGGGAGAACACCCTCAGCGGCCCAGACCTCTAAATCGGCCACCTCCCACCGGAGTCCGCGGCTCCCGAAGTCCACAGGCCGAGCTGGGCGGAGATTCACACTGGCGACCCCCGGAAAAGGGTCCCAGGACTCCACGATGTTAGTCAGCGTCGCCCGTAATGGGAGCTCCGTGAACCGCAGCTCCGCGATGTCGATGCAGCAGGCCCAACACTCCGGAGCTCCAAACGGCGAACCCAGGTGAGGCATCGCCGGCTCCACGATGTATCCAGCGCCGCGCCGCCGCTGCTGGAACTCTGGTCGGTCCCGGCAGGAAAGGTTGCGCCAATCCAGTAGGTAGGCCGCGGGGGGGGGCGCCACCGATGTTCAATCCGGGCGACGACAGCATTAGTGGCCGCTCGGTTCATGTGGCACAGTCTGCGCAAGCAGGTTGGCCACTGGGCTCGCACCTGAATTCCGTGCCAGACGGCGAAGATCCAGCGCCATGTCTGGGCGCCCCTCCAGGAGTTCAGTCTACCTCACCGGCGTTTCAGCCATCTCCACATTGTGGGGCCTCTCTCGCCGTCCCGGGGCATCACCCACGTCCTCATGATGGTGGACCGCTTCACGCGGTGGCCCAAGACCATACCACGGGCCGATACGCCAACGGCTACGTGCGCTCGTGTGTTGTCCGTGCATTGGATTGCTCGCTTTTGGGTGCCGGTGGACATCCCCTCGGACCGGTGGCCACAGTTCACCTCTGAGCTGTGGTCGTCCATGGCTCACTTGTTGGGGGTGCGGCTGCACCACACCATGGCCTATTCACCCACAAGCTAACGGCCTGGTGGAGAGGTTCCACCGGCAGGTCAAGGCAACGCTGAAGGCATGATCCTCCGGCCCAGTCTGGATGGACGCGCTGTCGTGGGTCTTGCTGGGCATCCGAACTGCTCTTAAGGACGACTTGGCCTCATCCTCAGCGGAGATCGTTTACGCATCGCCACTCACAGTGCCCTGGGAGTTTGTGCCGTTGGGCTGGGGCAGCAGGGAACGCCCTCATCCACTCTGAAGCGCCTTCGCGAGCGAGCTGGCAGGCCCGCGCCCGTCCCGACATCCCGCCATGGAACATTTCGCCCGCACGTGCCATCAGCCCTCCGGGACTGCCCCTACGTTTTCCTGTGCCATGATGCCCACTGGATGCCACTCCAGAGGCCGTATGAGGGCTCGTTCCGAGTGCTGGAACACGGACAGACGACCTTTGTGTTGGACATGAGGGGGCCGGTCGGAGGCCGTGTCGATTGACCGGTTGAAGCCGGCACATCTGGACATTGACCAGCTGGTCGGTGCTGGTTTCCCAACCTCGGCCGCAACGTCGCCCTCCTTCACGGCTCCCTCCTCCTGTCACCCCACCTGTCCATCCGCTGGTCCCTCGACCTGTCCCTCCACTTGTGCCTCCGCCAGCCCCTCGGTCAGCTGACTTCCGTACGCGGTCTGGTCGGGTTGTACGCCCTCCAGTGCGTTTCGTGCCTCTGGTTCTGGGGTGGGTGTTCCTGTGGAGACTCCCAAGGGTCGGGCCATTCCCACTGTCAAACCCCTCGGCACGGGAATGGTTGAGTCCAGAGGTGGCCCTTAGCTAGAGCGATAAAAGGCAAGGGTTTAGGTGCTATCTTCCTCTTGCAGACTCCTCTGGTGACAAGAAGGACACTATTAAAAATACCTCCCGAAGCACCTGGCTCCTCGCCTTCATTTCAGGACTATCGCCGCACAACGGATTAGAAACTTGAGGTAAGAGTGTGTTTGAGTTAAATATTCGTATTTGTTTAAGATTGTTTTGTAAAAATCTGAATCGGGGTGGTTCGATCAGGGGTTGTACTCCTTCCATCGCTGTGTCTAATTTGAATAAAGTGAACAGGATTGGTGGAGCGAAGGAGTAACGAGCTGCAAGGCTGCGATCGCTTTGAACCATTAGCCATTGTCTAGGAGTGAGCTTGGTAAATTTGGGGATGAAAAGGAAGGATTTAAAATTTCTGTTTCAGGTGTTCGGAAGCTTGGGGAATAATGTAGATAGAGATGGATAGGAAAAGAGCCCATTGCAACTAATGTGTAATGTGTTTCCTCACAAGGCAGAGAAATTAAGAAATTTATCAGGAGCATTAAAAAAGAAATTAGGCAATAAGCTATGGCCGCCGGGGGTAATTAGAACAGTAAGGGGGATAAAATACATAGAACGGATCATTTGGCAGCATAGTAATAACGAATGTGCAAAATAATTAATAGGGTTATGGAGAAAATATTTTGACGATCGGAAACAAACCTCCTTATTCGTTAAGAGAATGGCTAGTTGGGAAAAAGCGAACACTAAACTTGGAATAGAACTAAAAGAAGGTAAAGTAGATCAACCTCCAGGTAGTGGTAAGGACAGGAGTGGAGATGAAGGGAAACACTCAGAACAAGGGAAAGGTGGATCTCCTGGAAGAAAAGTAGTCCCTGTAAAATTAAAGATTAGGAATCCGATGGTTAGTGCTGACTTCGAGGGGGAAGGAGATGAATATTTGGAAGAGTGGACAAATGTTAACGCTAGTGGAAGTTCGCAGCTTCCACCATGTTTCTCTTGAGTTTCCCAAGCTTCACTAGCACCGTGTATGACTTGTGTCCGTAATAAATATTTTAGGTCTGCAGAACCTATAACAACTCCTGCAGATGCTACATCTGAACAGATTTTACCGACAGCTGATACTGGGGTACCAGATCTTTCGATCCTATCCATGGCATCATTGATAGATCGCCCAGTGGCTTATGGAACCCAGAGTAGAAGGAAAAGGTTAGTTCCGGTGTTTAAAGAAAAGGAAGGAATGTTAGATATAGTGCAACCACCAGAGTATTTCTGTGAGCCACAACCGAGACAGATTACTCGAGTAGAAAGGAATGATTTATTTGGGCAACATCGGGAAACCCCTAGCGATCAGGAAGATTTATCTGAGGACGAGACAGTGATTTTAGACGTAACCCAAAGCTTACAAATTGAACAGGTATCCCATAGGCAGTTACCAGTAAGGGAAGGAATAGGTACAGCATATTTAGCCAGCACAGTGAGAATGAATACTCCCTGTGCCACAGACGCCCATATGCCGTGGAAGCCCATGAAATAATGGCAGTACTAAAGAGAATCCCCGATAGGAAGAAGTCACCTGCTGCCTTATAGAGTACTAGACTAAGTGGGACCCATTGGGTCCCAGATTCACACGGGAGGGCTGGTCCCCCAACGCAATATTCCACTTCTCCACCAATTCCAATATTGGTGGCCAGTGGGGGTGGGGGGGGGGGGGTGTTCTGGTGCGCTAGCATGGGTGTTGTGGGTCAAGTCAAGTCAAGCACAGTGAGTGCAGGGCCAACAATCAATAGACAATAGACAATAGGTGCAGGAGTAGGCCATTTGGCCCTGCGAGTGGTCCCCACGCATTCCACTCCATTACCGCAGTTTAAAAATATATATTACCAACTCTAGCTGGCTCTGCAAGCCAGGCTTACGGAGTTTAAAAAACACTCGCAGGAAAGGTTTAACATTGACTTACCTGCGGGTTACTACTTACCGCTGGTGGAGCTGAGCTCTCCAGCCTATCGGTGCGACATGCGTCGAAGTAATGACGTGCATGCGCCAGGCGGGGCTTCTTCACGTGACTCCGAAGTAAAATGGAATATGTTTTCATTGGAAATGTTGAAGGTGTGGCATTCCCAAATGCTTGCTGTCCATTACTTTGGATAGCAGTAGTTATTAGTTTTGTCATGTTAGGAGATGTGTGAGTTGGCTTAGAAAATTATGCAGCAGTTCAAGGCTTTGAATACATAATTTGAATTCTGACAGAGATTGAAGGATAAAACACAAGGGTCGGAATCATGTTGCAAAATTGGATCTGAAAATTAGAGAATACAAGCTGATAGAGAAAAATATATAAGAATGTTCTCAAAGGTTATTTGTAGAAAGTAAACATCTTCACTTACTCGTGAAAGTCTCTGGCCCACAGTTGCTCAAAATGGACAAAGACCATTTGACATGGTCTAGTAGGTCCATGCATCAAGTGTAAATGGCAGAAGGATCACATCACACCACCGAGTATATCTTCAACCACCCAACACACTCCACCAGTCCCATCTGTGACTGCCTGTAAATATCCACATTGGCTTCATTTATATAGTTTAGTTCAGTTTATTGTCACAGTGGAAAGTTTTTGTTGCGCGCTAACCAGTCAGCGGAAAGACTATGCATGATTACAATCGAGCCATCCACAGCGTACAGTACATGATAAAGGAATAACCTGAATAACTTTTAGTGCCAGATAAAGCCAGTAATATCCAATCACAGATAGTCCAACGGTCTCCACTGAGGTAGATAGTAGTTGAGGACAGCTCTCTGGTTGTGGTAGGATGGTCCAGTTGCCTGATCAAATGCTTGCTTAGTTCAGGAATATGGAGGTGTGCGTTTTCACAAAAGTGTAAATCGAACTATACTTTATTGCAGCCTAGAGAACATGATAACAATCCTTTAAGAGGTGACGGCCTTAAAGCAAACATTATAATTCTTCACCAATATTAGACATACTGCATTGGGATTGCGAAGTAATGCTGGAGACATAAAACAGACCAGATAGCTCCCATTGTGTAAACTGAAATCATTTCTTGATCAGGGAGAGGAGGGAATAGGATTATCACTTCCTCATGCTGGCAAGGAATGTGATCATCACTGGCAACTCACAGAGATGACAACTTTCCAAAAAAAACAAGTCTCAACATTTTTTTTAAAATGTACTGAAAACCTGAAAGCTGCCATGCAGATTACTAATACCCTCCAACACTGGGAGCACTGGAGCATTTAACTGGAAGGTATGGAGCTGACACAACTGTTTCTCTCTGTTTCCACCTCTATGGTGGAGATTCCCCAGTGCCAGACTCAGTAGGGGCTGGAGTTTGTGCTTAAGCTTAAATAACTGAAACTGGTGAAGCATAAGGAAGCCTGTGGAGTTGGCCTGTACACAAAGCCATGGGTATAAAGCCGCGTGTTAGACTGGAAGTGGTATGGTGTTACATTTACACTTGGTGAAGTTCTTAATGGCCCACTCAAAAAATCAAACTGACAAGGACAAACCAAACAGGTCCAAATTTATAAGCATAGGCTGAGGTGCAGTCAATCTGTACCACTCTTCCAAAGGCAAAAAGGCAAATTGCTGGGGGAACTCAGTGGGTCAGGCAGCATTTGTGGAGGGAAATTGGGAGACAACCCAACACTGTGACTATCCATTTCCATCCACAGATGCTGAGTTCCCTAGTAGTTTATTTTTGACTCAGAATTCCTGCATCTGCAGTTTCTTGTGCACCTTTAGACCATAGAACATAGAACATTGAACAGTGCAGCAAACAAATCTCTTTCTGCTGCCTAGAACTGAAATTGTTGTTCATTATCTCTCAATCAACAATTTCAGTTCTAGGCAGCTGGTTGTGCATCTCACCAAATCTCTAGGGTTTCATCTGAGGTTTAGTTTAGTTTAGAGATACAGCGCGGAAACAGGCCCTGGGCCCACTAAGTCCTCACTGACCAGCACATTAACACTATACCACACACACTAGGGAAAATTTACACATACACCAAGCCAATTAACCTACATACCTGTACATCTTTGGAGTGTGACGGGTAACCGAAAGTCTCAGAGAAAACCCTCGCGGTCATGGGGAGAACGTACAAACTCCATACAGACAGCACCCGTAGTCGGGATCGAACCTGGGTCTTCGGTACTGCAAGCGCTGTAAGAGAGCAACTCTACGACTGTGCTACCGTGGCCCCCCTATTCAAACTGGTTCTGGACCATTTCAGCCCTGTGGACATTGAGATTCAATAACATGGACACACAAGAAGCTGCAGATTCTAGAATCTTGAGTAAAACACAAAGTGCTGAAAGAACTCCGTGGGCCAGGGAGCATCTGTGGAGGGAATGGAGAGACGATGTTTCCAATTGGGACTCTTCTTCAGTCTGTGCACCTTTACTTCTATCTGCTTTGGCTAATCTTGTACAGCTCTCTTAATATTTAGGGTGATGTTTCCATCCGCTATCTCCAGTTTTTAGACATACCTTGAATTTTTAAACTAATTAAAGTTAGTTGCTAGCCCAGAAACCTGAAACCTACATCAGCTTTCTCTCTTACTTGGTGTGCAAGATAACAGAGTTTACTTTATTTTATAGTTATAGTGGGAACGGGCCCTTCAGCCCACCAAGACCGAGTCCGGCCAAGAAAACACCTGTACACTATTTCTATCCTACACCCTAGGGACAATTTACAGAAGCCGATTAACCTACAAAAACCCGCATGTCTTTGGACCCAGAGAAAACAGTACCCGAGGATCGAAACCGGATCACCACTTCACAACCGCTACACCATTTATGTCTTAGTGCACATCCATACACTACTTAATTGGGTGGGATTCCATCTAATGTTTGGTATTTAAATCCAGTGACTGTGTTTACATTCCGTAGTTATATCCCAGCATTTTACACTATGTATGAGCATCTTATTCTTAGATAAATTGAACTGAAAAGTTATTTAATAAACCGAAGAAATCACAGTGTGAGAAAAGATGACTTCTCCTTCTGTGCACCTGATCACAGACAGTTCCAGCCAATTCAACATGTCTGCACGGCACGGTGGCGCAGTGGTAGAGTTGCTACCTTAGAGTGCTTACAGCGCCAGATCCCAACAATAGGTGCTGTCTGTACAGAATTTGTACGGTCTCCCCGTGACCGTGTGCATTTTCTCCAAGATCTTCCGATTCCTCCCACATTCCAAAAACGCACAGGTTTGTAGGTTAATTGGCTTGGTATAAATGTAAACTTTACTGTTAATGTGCGAGGATCTGTTAATGTGCCGAAGGGCCTGTTTCCACACTGTATCTCTAAACTAAAGTAATCTATTAATGTAACAAGTTACGCGTAGAGAACTGTTGTTCAGTACAAACAGGACGGTCTGCACCTGGGCTGGAATGGAACCAATGTCCTTGGGGGGGTGTTTGCTAGTGCTGTCGGGGAGGATTTAAACTAATGTGGTAGGGGGATGGGTACAAGAGCAGAGAGGCAGGTGGGTGTAAAATGAGGGTAAAAGCAATAGAGAGCAAGGTGAAAAGTAAAAGTGGCAGGCAGACAAAACCAGGGCAAAAATCAAAAAGGGCCACTTTTCACCATAATTGTATGGGCTAAGAGAGTTGTAAAGACAAACCTGAAGGCTTTGTGTCTCAATGCAAGGAGTATTTGTAATAAGGTGGACGAGTTGAACGTGCAGATAGCTATTAATGATTATGATATAGTTGGGATCACGGAGACATGGCTCCAGGGTGACCAAGGCTGGGAGCTGAACATCCAGGGATATTCTATATTCAGGAGGGATAGACAGAAAGGAAAAGGAGGTGGGGTAGCGTTGCTGGTTAGAGAGGAGATTAACGCAATGGAAAGGAAGGACATTATGGGTAGAGCTGCAAAACACTAAGGGGCAGAAAACGCTGGTGGGTGTTGTGTACAGGCCACCTAACAGCAGTAGTGAAGTTGGGGATGGTATCAAATAGGAAATTAGAAATGCGTGCGACAAAGGCAAAACAGTTATAATGAGTGACTTCAATCTACATATAGATTGAGTGAATTACATTGGCAGGGGTGCTGAGGAAGAAGATTTTTTGGAATGTATGCGAGATAGTTATCTAAATCAACGAGAGAGCAGGCTATTTTAGACTGGGTTTTGAGTAATGAGGAAGGGGTAGTTAGCCGTCTTGTTGTACGTTCCCCCCTTGGGCAAGAGTGACCATAATATGGTTGAGTTCTTCATTAGGATGGAGAGTGACATTGTTAATTCAGAAACAATGGTTCTGAACTTAAAGAAAGGTAACTTTGGGGGTATGAGACGTGAATTGGCCAAGATTGACTGGCAATTAGTTCTACAAGGGTTGACGGTGGATATACAATGGAAGACATTTAAAGACTGCGTGGATGAACTACAAAAATTGTTCATCCCAGTTTGGCAAAAGAATAAATTGGGGAAGGTAGTGCATCCGTGGATAACAAGAGAAATCAGGAATAGTATCAAAGCAAAGGATGATGCGTACAAAGTAGCCAGAAAAAGCAGCATACCAGAGGACTGGGAGAAATTCAGAGACCAGCAGAGGAGGACAAAGGGCTAAATTAGGAAAGGAAAAATAGATTATGAAAGAAAACTGGCAGGGAACATAAAAACTGACTGCAAATGTTTTTTATAGATATGTGAAGAGAAAGAGATTAGTTAAAACAAATGTAGGTCCCTTGCAGTCAGAAACAGGTGAGTTGATCATGGGGAACAAGGATATGGCGGACTAATTGAATAACTACTTTGGTTCCGTCTTCACTAAGGAAGAAATAAATAATCTGCCGGAAATAGCAGGGGACTGCGGGTCAAAGGACGAATTGAGTGAAATCCAGGTTAGTCGGGAAGTGGTGTTGGGTAAATTGAATAAATTAAAGGCCGATAAATCCCCAGGGCCAGATAGGCTGCATCCCAGAGTACTTAAGGAAGTAGCTCAGGAAATAGTGGAAACATTAGTGATAATCTTTCAAAACTCTTTAGATTCTGGAGTAGTTCCTGAGGATTGGCGGGTAGTAAACGTAACCCCCTTTTTAAGAATGGAGGGAGAGAGAAAACGGGGAATTACAGACCAGTTAGTCTAACATCGGTAGTGGGGAAACTGCTAGAGTCAGTTATTAAAGATGGGATAGCAGCACATTTGGAAAGTGGTGAAATCATTGGACAAAGTCAGCATGGATTTACGAAAGGTAAATCATGTCTGACGAATCTTGTGGAATTTTTCGAGAATGTAACTAGTAGCGTGGATAAGGGAGAACCAGTGGATGTGGTATATCTGGACTTCCAGAAGGCTTTCGACAAGGTCCCACATAAGAGATTAGTATACAAACTTAAAGCATATGGCATTAGGGGTTCAGTATTGATGTGGATAGAGAACTGGCTGGCAAACAGGAAGCAAAGAATAGGAGTAAACGGGTCCTTTTCACAATGGCAGGCAGTGACTAGTGGGGCACCGCAGGGCTCAGTGCTGGGACCCCAGCTATTTACAATATATATTAATGATCTGGCTGAGGGAATTAAAGGCAATATCTCCAAGTTTGCAGATGGCACTAAGCTGGGGGGCAGTGTTAGCTGTGAGGAGGATGCTAGGAGGCTGCAAGGTGACTTGGATAGGCTGGGTGAGTGGGCAAATGTTTGGCAGATGCAGTATAATGTGAATAAATGTGAGGTTATCCACTTTGGTGGCAAAAACAGGAAAGCAGACTATTATTTAAATGGTGGCCAATTAGGAAAAGTGGAGATGCAGCGAAACCTGGGTGTCATGGTACACCAGTCATTGAAAGTAGGCATGCAGGTGCAGCAGGCAGTGAAAAAAAGCGAATGGTATGTTAGCTTTCATAGCAAAAGGATTTGAGTATAGGAGCAGGGAGGTTCTACTTCAGTTGTACAGGATCTTGGTGAGACCACACCTGGAGTATTGGTCTCCAAATCTGAGGAAGGACATTATTGCCATAGAGGGAGTGCAGAGAGGTTCACCAGACTGATTTCTGGAATGTCAGGACTGTCTTATGAAGAAAAACTGGATAGACTCGGTTTATACTCTCTAGAATTTATGAGATTGAGAGGGGATCTTATAGAAACTTACAAAATTCTTAAGGGGTTGGACAGGCTAGATGCAGGAAGATTGTTCCCGATGTTGGGGAAGTCCAGGACAAGGTGTCACAGCTTAAGGATAAGGGGGAAATCCTTTAAGACTGAGATGAGAAAGACTTGTTTTCACACAGAGAGTGGTGAGTCTCTGGAACTCTCTGCCACAGAGGGTAGTTGAGGCCAGTTCATTGGCTATATTTAAGAGGGAGTTAGATGTGGCCCTTGTGGCTAAAGGGATCAGAGGGTATGGAGAGAAGGCAGGTGCGGGATACTGGGTTGGATGATCAGCCATGATCATATTGAATGGCGGTGCAGGCTCAAAGGGCCGAATGGCCTACTCCTGCACCTAATTTCTATGTTTCTATGTTTCATGCGATGCAATTCTTAAAAAGGATCCACACTTATTACCACCAAAGTAATACATGGTTCTTGTCCTGGTTAATAGTATCATATAACTATGATGACCAGAATGGCTGAAGTGATTCAGGAAGGCAATCCACAACCATCCTCTCGAGGACAATTTGGAATGAATGATAGATGGTGGTCCTGCCTACCACCAATGCCCACACTCGGAACATTGAATTATAATATAGGATGATGAAGTTGCAAAGGTACTTAATGACCAGCATCCTCATGAGGCCCGGGTCTTATTTGGTGATGAGTTTGGAGAGGATAATAGTGTTCAAGTCCAAGTTGTAGAACAGCAGCTCGATAGTTCAGAGCAGAGTGGAGAGCCTGGGAGATGGTGCCTGATGCTGACCCATTGAGATAGGCACGTGGAAGCAGATCCACCTCATTTCTCAGGCAGGATTTGGTTCACACATAATCAATCTCTCGAAGCACTTTGTTATGGTGAACAGGACAGAGATTATTGTACGAGTTCTTCCAAGAACATGCTCTTCCTGGGACACCATAACAATAGATGCCCTTTAGAAGCAGGTGGAAGCCTCAGGCCACAGAAGGGAAAGGGTGAAGATACTATTGATAATTTGGTCAGATGGTCTATACAGGCATTTAGGTCTTTAGCACTCAGCCTTTAGAGATACAGTGTGGAATCAGGCCCTTTGGCCCACCGCATACACGCCGACCAACAAGCAGTACGTACACCAGCACTGACCCCCAACGCTAGGGACAATATGCAATTTACAGAAGCCAATTAATCTACAAACCTGTACATCTTTGGAAAGTGGGAGGAAACCAGAGCACCCAGAGATAATTAATGCAGGCCTGCGGAGAAGGTACAATCTCCGTACAGACAGCACCCGTAGTCAGGATCGAACCCGGGTGTCTGGCGCTGCAAGCGCTGTAAAGCAGCAACTCGCTGTTGTGCCACCGTGCCACGGTACAGAGGTACATTGTCTGGTTCAGATGCTTTTCATGCATTCCATCTCTTGAAGGATGATCTGACATCGGCCCCAGACACTGGGCTCATAGGATTAAAGATCCAGTAAGTTCACAATCTTCTCATACACAATGGTACAGTGGATGAGAAGGGAAGAGTACCACAGAAGGCTTTTCTCCAAGAAGCGAAAAGAAACAAACTTTATTTTATGCTCCAGTGTACCATCTAGCAAACAAACAAACAATTGAAATCTCTCCCCCATTGAACACAAAATAATTGACTGCAATTTGAATATGCGGCTGGCTTACAGAGTATTCCCAAGTTAAAATATTCCTTGCATATTTCAGATGCAAACACTGCTCTTGAATCTATGCCAAGCTTTTCTGTATCATTCATTGTAAGGATGTTAACCAGAGGGTACGATATTGGCTTGCTCTCTTCCTTTTGTGAATGAATGAAGAAGGATAAGGACAAGATGTGACAAGTCACAGTGATATTCTTGGTTTTGCATCCCCAACGTATGCAATGAGTCAAAGATAAGCTCAAAATGCTGGTGTAACTCAGCATCTCTGCAGAGAAGGAATGGCAGAATCTCCTCAAGGTATTCCTCCAAAAAAAACACATTCCTTTTCTCCTGAGATGCTGCCAGTCCTGCTGAGTTACTCCAGCATTTTGTGTCTACCCTAGATTTAAACCAGCATTTGCAGTTCATTCCTACACATTTTGTATGCAAATAGTCGCCACATAAAGGGCGGCAACAAAGTTACAAAGTATCCCGCACGGAGTTCTCGGTGGCTTGTCCGTCCTCCAGCAACCACGTGGTCCCATCCTTGACCGCCAACCCCTCAATGACCAACAACCTCTACACACATCCACTGCAGCTTTAAATGAGGTTGGAATAATGTATTGGACTGCAATAGGCTGTCTGTCACTCAATCAAGACTGAGCCATATCATAGCCTTTTATTCCATTTTTCGGAACTCAGCAAGGTCATCTGACGGCAAATAGACACAAAAAGCTGGAGTAACTCAAGGCAGCATCTCTGGAGAGAAGGAATGGTTGACATTTTGGGTCGAGGCCCTTCTTCAGACCAGGTGAATCACTGTTTGAGGTTCACTTGTGTTTGACAGCCACAGATATTTCACCCGATGAAATGAAAAGAATAAAAAGACAACTAAGGCACCAATACAATATCTGACAGTGAGTCCCTCCATGTGCCTACAGAGCTCTGTGCTATAAGAGAAATTACTTTTTTTAACACAATAAATATTAAGCTGAACATGATCTAATCTTCCTGGTTTTGATGAGTTGCCTGCTGCTCTCTCTCATACACAATGCTGAAGATTCATCCAATGTTATCACTTCTGAAATGAAATTACATTCCTGCTGAAAGATGTTACATGTCTTAACCTTCTCCACACTGATCTTGGGAAAATACTTTAAAAAATCAAGATTAATTAAAGCACTTGAAAGGAAAGGAAATCCTGCGTCATTATACCAAAAACAGTAAAGGGGGCTATATTTCTTAGTCCTAGAGGCATGCAGCATGGAAACAAGTGCTTTGGCCCAATTTTGCCAACCAAAACAAAACCTTCTTCAGACTGAAGAAGGCTCTTGGCCCGAAACGTCACCCATTCTTTCTCTCCAGAGATGCTGCCTGACCCGCTGAGTTACTCCAGCATTTTGTGTCTACCTTCGATTTAAATCAGCATCTGCAGTTCTTTCCCACACAGGTACATGGATAGGACAGGTTTGGAGGGATATGGACCAAGTGCAGGCAAGTGGGACAAGTATAGCGAGGACATTGTTGGCCGGTGTGGGCAAGTAAGGCCGAAGCGCCTGTTTCCAGACTGTTTCACTCTATGACTCTGTCACTCTGTGACCACCATGTCACACTTACAATAATACAAGTCTGTGACCCATTTGAAACTATTGTTTATTCAGTGGCCACAAACTAAAAGATTCTTCAGTGGGGGTGCTGCAGTGCATAAACCAGCAGAATTGGTTCAGATCAAATCATATTTGCACAAAAATATGCTCCAAACAAACTGAAGAAGGTGGAGACACAAGAGTACTGGAACTTTGAGCTAAATGCAAAGCGCAAGAGATACTCAGCAGGTCAGGCAGCATCTGCAGAGGGAATGGATGGACAATCTTTATGTTTGGAACCCTTCTTTACACTGATAGGAACTGAAGGATGTGCCCTTCACAGGATGGGCTGACTGAGCAAGAGTCAAGAGTGTTTTATTGCCATATGTCCCAAACAGAACAATGAAATTCTTACTGCACAACAGAATATGTGAACATTGTACTCTGTAATCAATGTAATAACTGAAAAAAAAATGGGTAGGGTTTCTCTGATCTAACGTTGTTTAGATGTAGCTGGATCATGGATGGAATAGAACCAAATGGATGGTCAAATCAAGGAAGCTTGAGTGGTATTTGAATATAACTAACCCAGTGAGTAGCTAATCAATAAAATGGAGATACAAAGAACTGCAGATGCTGGAATCTTAAACAAAGTACTGGAGTTATGAAGAAGAATACTATCATGTCACCTATCCATTCCCTCCACAGATGCTGCCTGACCAGCTGAGTTACTCCAGCATTTTATGTTTCTTAGAGATTCAGCATGGAAACAGGCCCTTCGGCCCAACATGCCGACCACCAATTGTCCATTCACATTAGTTCTATGTTATCTCACTTTCTCACCCATTCTCTACACACTCGGAGCAATTTACAGAGGGCCAATTAACCATTAAACTCGCATGACTTTAGAATGTGGGAGGAAACAGAAGCACCAGGAGGAAACTCATGCAGGCACAGGGAGTATGTACAAACTTCACACAGGTAGCACCCAAGGTCCAGATCGAACAATAATCTCATTCGCTGTGAGGCAGCAAATTGTGGGCGCAGCCTAGAATCATCACAAACCAACCTCTCTTCCGTTGACTCCATTTATACCTCACGCTGCCCCGGCAAGGCCACCAGCATAATCAAGGATGAGTTGCACCCTGGCCACTCCCTCTTCCTCCCCTCTCCGATCGGACAAAAGATACAGAAATGTGAAAACGCACACCTCCAGATTCAGGGACAGTTTCTTCCCAACTGTTATTAGGCAACTGAATCATCCTACCACAAGGTCCTGAACTACTATCTAACTCATTGGTGACCCTCGGACTATCTTTGATCGGACTTTACTGGCTTTACCTTGCACAACATGATATTCCTTTATCATACACTGTAAATGGCTCGATTGTGATCATGTCTATCTGCTGACTGGTTAGCGCAAAACAAAAGCTTTTCACTGTACTTCGGATACAATAAACTAAACTAAACTAAATTAAATAGTAAGATTAAATGAGAACTTACCAAGTTTGAAGGTTGATCTGTATTTTACGAGGAGTCGCGGTGAGGGATTTCGTGAAGACCCCGCCAGCACGCATGCGCGGCATCCTTCAAAGCAGCGGTGTGGAATCACAGAAACACATCATGACTAAAATAGTAAGATGAAGAACGTAGAACTTCCTAGTTGACCTTATGATAGAGGGTGGGAGCGGTGGGCACGAAATCCCTAATGTAATGTGTAGCAAAACCATTTCCCCCAATGGATAGAAAACGCATCCATTGCTATTGCCCCAGAGTCTGGTTCCCACGACACATACGTTGGTATCTGATGGTTCAGCCTGGACGCAAATAGGTCAATATCTGGTGTCCCATAGTGAGCAATAATGTCTCCAAAAATTTGGGGGTTCAACATCCACTCGATGTTGTCATTGAATACTCGTGACCTGGTGTCCGCCACTGTATTAAGCTTCCCAGGCAAATAGGTCGCCGTAATAGTAAGATTAAACGAGAACTTACCAGTTTGAAGTTTGATCTTTATTTTATGAGGAGTCGAGTTGAGGGACTACGTGAATAGAAGCCCGTACAGCCGTTGGTGCGTCAATCTTCAAAGCAGCGGAATGAATTCACAGCTAACAATGACCGAAGTATAACGGTAAGATGATAAAACTAGAACTACCAGATGAGATCTATGAAGGTGGGAGCGGAGGGCACGTAGTCCCTCAACTCGACTCCTCATAAAATAAAGATCAAACTTCAAACTGGTAAGTTCTCGTTTAATCTTACTATTTTACTTCGGAGTCACGTGAGTGACTACGTGAAGACTTCAAAGCACTGTGAATTCACGCCGCAGACTCAAATCCGACGTTCACACTGCCTGGATTGACTCAAAAGTCGTTAACAATCAATCATGCATCAGTAATACATTTGTTAAATGAAATAACAGTTTATTTACAAACAAATCATAACAAACCCCTCTAACTCAGGGGAAAAATGTAACAGTACTGACACCAGAATCAGCAAACACCCCGAGCCTTGAAATCGGCTTGTGACAAAACCTCTGAAAAGTTAGCTCACTGGACCATCCTGCGGCCGCGAGGATCTTGAAATCGTTTGCACCGACACCTTACTGTGTGGTTTTTTGTGACTAATAAACAAAGCCAACTCTGTTCCTCTCAGAGGTTTAGTAATCTCAATGTAAAGAGATAAATGTGAGACTATACAGAAGCGATCATCTGCGGGGTATGCTGAAAACACCAATCTTTAATCCTGTCATGCCTCGTTTTATTATGTTTAAGCAAATCATAGACATAAAATATAATGGCATCAGCCGACACATGCATTCTATCTAGCCGTAGCTTTTGCAATGTTTGTACACGTTGGGCTGAAATCAACACCAGAAGCATGACCACCTTCATAGTTAATTTGGCTATAGATAGGCTTGTAACCGGAGCCCACTGGCGAAGAAGCATAAAAACCTCACTCACATTGCAAATACCGGCATACCTGAGTTTAGGAGGATTAGAATTGAAAACTCCCTTCATGAATCGTGAACTAACGGATGTGTCCCTACTGTATGCAATTCTGCATTCATAGGTAAATAAGAAGACAGAGCACTTCTGGCTGAATTAATTGCAGTGTAACTTAATTTTTTGGTCAAAATAAAGAGTTGACAAACTCCAATACATCCGTGATCCCTGCCGTGTGATATACAATATCCTGCTGTAGGCAGAATTGCTCCCACTTCCTTATATAGGTGATATATTGCTGCTGTGTACTATCCCTGCAGGCCGACGTGAGAACATCCACCGTCCGATGAGACAGTCCTCTCCCCAGGTATGGCCTCCTTAAAATCTGCAAATTAACAGATCAATACGATCCTATAAAGGATATTGATCCACAGTGACTGGATTTACCAGTAGATATTTATTCTTGGGCATAAGCATGTAAGGCTCCCTAGCCATTTGTAATACAACGGGAAACCATGCTCGTGTAGGCCAATCTGGCACTACCAATACCCCTGAAGCGGAGTCCTCCTTGATCTTTTGCAAACATCTGCTGATGAGACAGAATGAAGGAAATACATACACAAACATTCCTCCCCCAATGCAGCGAAAATGCATCCACTGCTACTGCCCCAGTATCTGGTTACCATGAAACATATCTAGGTAACTGATGATTTAATCGAGATGCAAACAAGTCAATATCTGGCAATGCATACTGATCAATCATTTGGTTAAACACATCCTGATTTAACATCCATTCAATGTTGTCATTAACTGACGTGACCTCTTCCTGGCAAATAAAGTGCTGAAAGCCAGATATTTTGGTCAATACACCAGCTCCAAATCTGGTTAGCCAGTCTATCACAAGACTGTGACTTAACTCCACCCATGTGGTTTACATATGCCACTGCTGTGGTGTTGTGAATCTGAGCTGCACATGCAGATCCCTCCTTGTAGAACAATAAGCTTTGAGCCCATACCAGGTGCCCAACAACTCTAAATAATTAATCCCTCAATTGAGGAAGCGATGTCTCATCCACATTCCATCTGCCTCCACAACTAGAAGACATATCTGTTGCACCCCAACCCAGTGCACTCACATCAGTCTGTAATATCAGTGACGGTGATTCCACGAAACCTTCCTTAAATTTTTTGAAACATGTACTATCCACCATTGTATGTCAGCAATCGCCCCAGCTGACAACTGCATAGGCCTATCAAAAATAGCCCCTTTGTATTCTCAGTGCCTGTTCCTTTGATGGTTGTAATTGTTGATAATGCAGAGGACAATACTGCACAGCTGGAAAGGCTGCAACAACTTCCCAATAAAACTGGCTACTTGTCTAATCAAAGGCCGTTGTTCTCCAACGAGATTAACACAGTCCTCAATTAACTGATTCAATTTATCCCTGGGCAAAGTTACCAACATGTGATTGGAATTAATGGTAAATCCCAGATAATCAATAATTTGGACTGGTGATAATTTAGATTTACCTGGGTGAATAACAAATCCCATTTGTTCAAAAGTGATTTTAACAACTGAAACTGATGATTGAGTTAGCATCTTTTCAACAATCAGAAATCATCTGATTACCACATGCCCCTGAGCTCTAAGCAATGCTAACACAGGTTTTACCAATTTAGTAAATAATCTAGGAGCTGAAGTTAATCCATTCGGCAATGTCCTGAATTGCCACAGCTCAATCAACCAAATAAATTTCAAATATCTTCTATCATCACCATGAATAGACACTGCGTAATACGCATTCTTTAAATCAATGGTTGCCATATAATACCCTTTGGACACTAGATGTTTGCCCGTGGTAAAGTTCTCCATTTTGAAATGCCTATAACAAACAAATTTGTTCAAATTCGATAAATCCAGAATAATTCTACATCCCCCAGTCTTTTTAGATCTGGGAAATATACTTGACAGAAATTGTTGACTTTGATAGACAGAAGGCTCAATTACCCCTTCTTATGTAACGACTGAATCTCTGCTTGAATAAGCACATTTTCCTCATCTGAAAAATAAGTTTACGACTAGGAAAATGTTGATTAGGTAGACTGTCATAGTAAAATCCAATTTTCCACCCCTTCAATACACTAAGTATGAACAAATCTGATGTCAACTGCTGCCATTGTTTGAGAACAATTTTAACCTTCCCAATTTGAACAGGAACATCAGTTAATTCATCATCTGTCAAATGTTATATTCCTTACCAGCATCTTTCCTTGCGGCCTTGTTGTCCTCGACTTCTTGTAGAGAACCTTTTTTGCCTTGCTTCCAGCTGGCTTAATGAGGGCCATGGTTATAACAACCTCATAACAGTCTTTGACCCTTTTTGCAAGGTTACCACCAAACAACAGATTTTGTGGTGGTACACTGGTCGGTTTGCACAACTCGCCAAATTCGGGTTAGCACTGGCCTAATAGCGGCCCTCCCGACATTATTAATTTCAAAATGCATTACAAAGGAGTCCCAGTTCATCCTGGTGTGCTTCAACCATATCATTTGTATCAATAACTTTCACCACAGCTGTAATACCTGCTTACAACAGTTTAAGCACTTTTTTAAAACTTCATCTCCTGGGCCCTAGCAGGCAAACCGATCTATGCAAATTTGGTGATTAACCACCGGTACCTTCAGGAGATCACAATTAACAGGAGCTTTATAGTTTTTTGCTACTTCATCCATAGCTAGCTCCTGTAACTGGTGGGAGAGCATATACTGAATGGCTTCGGCCAATTCTACATCAATCGCCTTTCCTGCCTCTCTACACTCAGCAAACTTCCCAGCAATGTTCGGAATTACCTCCAACCGAACACCTTGCTCTCCCCCAGCATAGAAACAGTGTCAGCAAACGGCCCTGATAGAACATCCTCCTCACAGGCAGGATAGTTCTGCAGCCCTGAAACAGGTGCTGCTAGCACAAGCTCTCCATCAGCCTGGCTTGGGCACCACTCCTCCTCAAATAGAATCTCGACGTGGGAGAGCCGTGAGCAAACGGATCCTATGGAGGTATAACCTCCAGGCCCGACTCATCTACGGGCACAGAGACTTGCCAGTGGCCTTCCGCCCTACTGCAAGCCTCCACTGCCCCCCGGCAGTGGGTCCGCAACCACTGGCTGTGTAGCAGCACCGGACCAGGTGTACCAGACGGGCCTCCATCCTCATCTCCTGGTCACTCTCCTTTCTACCCCCGGAGCGCCTCGCCGACACCTTCTTCACTTTCTGCAACATATCTACTCCAACCGTCGCAGAAAATGACCTGTGGTAAAGTATTTCAACAAACCTTACCTCCGTTTAAACCTGTTAACGAAAACTGCAGATGCTGGAGAATGGAGAGTGAAGTCTGAAGAAGGGTCTCGACCCGAAACGTCGCCCATCTCCTTCGCTCCTTAGATGCTGCTGCACCCGCTGAATTCTCCAGCTTTTCGTGTAACCTGTTTAAACTTACCGCTCGGAGGAGCGCTGCTGCTCCAACCGTTCCCGACTGCACCAGCGTCTAACGTCATGATGCACCAACGGCTGTACGGGCTTCTATTCACGTAGTCACTCACGTGACTCCGAAGTAAAATCCAAATATTCCTTTCAATGCACCAGTGCCAAATTGTGTTAGCCAATTCATCACAAGATAGTGACCTGATACCACCCATATGATTGATGTAAGCCACCACTGTAGTATTATCTATTTGAAGGCGGACATGTAAATCCCGTGAATTAGTACAGTAAGCCCGCAGTCCATGAAATGCTCCTAGCATTTCTATATAGTTTATCCCGTGTGACTCCAGGAATGTAGACTCACGAGAGTTCCATCTGCCACCACAACTGGACATCGTATCAGTTGCTCCCCAGCCTTGTGCGCTTGCGTCAGTTTGTAGCACAACGTTAGGGTTGCCTACTATGATGGGTCTGTGACACTCTCTAATATTGTCAACCCACCATTGTAGCTCGTTTCTAGCCTTTGCTGGTAACCGGATTGGCCGATCAAAGTGCCCAGCATTTGTTTTTAATGCTGTGATCTTTGTTCTTTGTAAATTTCGGTAGTGTATTGGTCCGAATTGTGCAGCTGGGAATGTAGCTACCAATTTCCCAATAACTTTTGCTGTTTGCCGAATGGTCGGTACCCTGGTGCAAGTAAGACTGTGGCACTCTTCTATTATAGCAGTAGCTTTGTTGGTTGGGATGGTAATCTTCATTAAATTGGTGTCTAGGGTGAGCCCCAAATAATCCATAACCCGTACCGGGTGCAACTTTGACTTGATGGATGGATTACAAACCCCAGCTTCTCAAAGAGAGCCTTAGTTGCAGTCACTGCCCGTGTTGCCAATTGGAGGGTCTGACCCACTATAAGGATATCATCCAAATATGCCATTACCATATAATTTTGTTGTCGGAGAAGAGCCAATATAGGTTTTACCAATTTTGTAAACAGCCTAGGGGCGGTGGTGATTCCATTGGGCAATGCCTTGTATTCCCATAATTGATCCTTCCAGACAAACTTTAGGAATTTCCTGTGAGCCTCAGAGATGGGCACCATATAGTATGCATCTTTCAAATCGATGCATGCCATAAAGTACCACGGGTAAAGCATCTGCTTGGCTGTTTCAAAAGTATCCATTTTGAAATGGGTATATTGTACAAAAGTGTTCTGCTCAGTTAAGTCTATTATAATCCGACATCCCCCATCTTTTTTAATTCTGGTGAAGATGTTGGACACAAACTCAATAGATTCATGCGTGGTTTTGCCAATTACCTCTTTTGCTGCTAGCCGTATAATTTCAGCATGTCCTGCCTCCACCTCTTTTTGGGATAGTGTTAACTTCCTATGAGGCGAATGCTGGGTAGGGGGATTTATACGTCCAATAAATTCTATAACATAACCTTGAACACTTTGTAAAATAAACTCATCTATGGTGACAGTTTTCCATATGTCCAAAAAAGCCCGCAATCGCCCACCTATTTGTGCAGGAGGGGATGCTACAGCGTGAGAGGAAACAGGCCCCCTTACCTCCATGGTTAGCGATGGTTCCTTACGTATGGTGTTTTGGGTGGACGTTGTGGAGGTTGACGGGGTGGCGGCCGCATCTTCCATGCAGGCCGCTGTTGGCCTTGCCCTAAAAAAGGTTGTTGTGTTTGCGGAAGTGGAGGTAGGTAGGACCTTTGTGTCCTGTCCGGCAGTCGTGGTTTCCAGGTTGTGTTTGGCTGTTGCCGGTGGTATGGGTGAAGTCTGGCCGTCGGAGGTTTCATGAGGCCAGCTGTTTTGGCCTCCTTGTCCAGTTCCTTCACCTGTTTGGACAGGTCTCCAAACAACTGATGCGGCGGTGGAGCGGTTGATGGACGGCACAACCCCGCGAATTTGGGGTTGAGTGTGGGCTTTATGGAGCTCTTACGCAGGCAGTTGATCTCGTACTGGGCATTGCATAGGAGTGCCAGTGTATCTTGTTGTTCACTGGACACATTATCCCCGTCCAGGGTCCTAGCAAACGCCGTTATGCCCGTGGAGAGAATCTTTAAGATACGCTGGAGGCGGACATCCTGCATCCTGGTGGCCGTACTCAAGTGTCCCCAGATCTGGGTATTAACCAAGGGCACACTGAGGGTGATGCAGTTCTCGGGCGTTTTTTTTTCGCCAAGGTATCACTGAGAACCTGACTCTGGAGTTGGTGAGTAGTCAGGTAATCAATGGTGCCCGCCAATTTGTGGTGCAGGGGTTCCCCTGTTTGTGTAGTAGCGGCAAACTTACCCACCACATCCAGCATATCCTCCTCATGCTCTGGCTCAGCGGTCACTGGCTGTCCCGGGTCATCTTCAAACACAGCAGCTGGGCAATTGCTAGCACTTCTGGCTGGTGACGATGAGATGCTGAGTGGGGTCCTCGCACGGCTAGTGGATGCCCGCGAGTCCCGCTCTTCCCGTTCCCGGTCCCGCTGGAGGAGTTGTTCCACTAAGACCTCCAACCGCTCTATGCGACCGTCCTTGCTATCTGCAGCGGACAAGCCGACTTCCCCAGGCCCTGCGAACTCACTGGGGCTTCCACCATCGGACCACACCTCCGTAAGGTGCTGTCTAGGGTCCAATGACAGGTGGTCGTGACCTACAGCCCAAGTAGGCTCATACGACTCCCGCACGGACTCTCCGCTAGTCTGTCTTCTCCCAGACTGTGGCGGCCCACCTGTCTGATATGAAGGCAGGTGAGTTGGATCGGCGCCGGCCCCCGGAACCTGGCTCCCTGGAGTCCGTGCAGGCTTACCTCCACACATGCCCATCTTTTGGCGTGGAGGCGCATGGTCAGCCGCACCCAGAGCTGAGCTGACCGACCGTCTACTGCTGCCACCTCCGCCCTTGACCGCAGCCTGACGGGGTGTTATGTCGGCGGCACCTGCTCCTGCAGGCCTGCTCGACGCAGCAGCAGAGCTGCCAGACTGCACTACGGCAGATTTCCCTGGCAGTGGAATGTGGTGGTGCACATTTGCAGGGCTCCCCTGTAGTGCAGCTGTCCCCCGGCCCAGCCCCCTCGGGTCTTCTGGAACTCGGGGAGAGGTCGCTTGTGAAAAGCGAGGCCCCTTAGCACGTACCTGTTGCCCCCCTCTTTTCTTGGGGGAAGGGGGCTCGAAGTCTGGATCTGTTGCATCCAGTTCCGGGGCGGTAAACCACTCGGGTGAATCGGGCGCTAAAGTAGCGGGAGCACCCGACTTCCGCATTCTTGCCCCCACATTCCTCGAAGCTGCCGGTGGTGCTTGCAGCTCCGGGGACAAGGGCCGTTGGCTGGTCGATGCAGCTCGGCTCCTCGACAGCGTCACCTTCCTCTTGGAGTGTGGAGTAAAGGTAAGTACTTACCTGCCGGCCTTTTTGAAGGAGCCGGAGGAGAGAGCGCACTCCCCCCCCCCCTAGCCTGCCGATGCTAATGCGCGCGACGATATGCCGCGCATGCGTGCTGGCGGGGTCTTCACGAAGTCACTCACGTGACTCCGAAGTAAAATACCAGCTACTGCACTGCTTTGTGCTGCTCAAGCAATGGATCAAAGCAGTTGTGTCACCGCAAGGTTCAATGGAGAATGAAATAAGATGATATCTACCTGCTCATTTCTGCTGGGTTGTTAAATTCAGGTTATAATGTCACTCCAGGAGTGGCGTTGAAAATCTGTTAGATTTTGACAACTGAATAACGGAGCAACCATACTGTTAGAAGTACAATCAGACCGAGTATCCACCTCGCAAGTAGATTGCACATTTTCCCGGTTTTACAGTATTTGAACTAAAGCTGGGTATCTTCTTCAACTGCGTCCAATATTCTTCACAAAGCCAGTGATGAATTTTGTGACTTTTTATCTCCCAGTAGTTCTGATAAGAAATTCTGTATACAGTGCATCTTCATAACAAGAATATCTATCTCTGTATTACATTTTGTGCTTGTGGTCGAAACTGAAAAATAGTTTTTTTCTCCTCAACTGAAAATAAAACTTAGAATACACAGTGAAAGGCAAATGAAAACACAGGCAGGGAATGGAGTGACTGCAACAATATTGAGTTAATCTCATAATCCTAGTTAATAAAGAAAAACAATTTATCTTATCCAACATGTTGGTGAATTCACTCCCCTAATCCTCCGTCTTATAAATGATGGAATGATCACTTCAGCAGCTTATGGTCACCTCTTTCATCTCAAGGGCATCTTGAAGAGGCAGTACCTTCTATTGGAGAGACCAGTCAATTAAATGGCAACAGTGGCAGTAGTAAGCTTTCAGGAAGAGACTCGTTAATCTCCCCTGTCAGAGAACAAAATGAATTTAATTTGAAATTGTAGACAACAAATAAGTTCAACAGTGTTGCAATAATTACGTTGATATATGTCCTAAGTGCTCCATGATCTTCGTCACGCTTTTGAGCAAGTGTCTGAAAAATCCATTAGATCCTTTTGTTGTTCAATTTAGTTTCAGTTGTCAAGCACAGAGTGCATGGGATGAACATTGTGACACTTCCCAAGAGATGTCCCATTTACACATTGATGCATTTAACTTTTAAACTTAGGACAAGATGAAGCACCTTGTTTACTGAAGCCAACGCATTTAATTTTATGCGGCACTACTAGATACTGTTACCGGTCAACATAAACAGAAACTTAACTGCTAAAAGTTAATTCACTCGCATCTCTGGCATGTCTCCAACATTGTGGAAATGAAAATAGACACAAAAAGCTGGAGTAACTCAACGGATCAGACAGCATCTCTGGAGAAAAGGAATAGGCGATGCTTCGGATTGAGACCCTTCTTCAGACTAACTCAGTCTGTGGAAACTAACTTGGGAATGTACAGTTCAGAAAACAAATAGGGCAATTCACGCCCTTTCCTGACAAGGAAATATGTCACCATTCCTTTGTTGTTAGACACAAAAAGTAACGCAGCGGGACAGGCAGCATCTCTGGAGAGAAAGAATGGAGATGCTGCCTGTCCGGCTGAGTTACCCAGCTTTTTGTGTCTATCTTCAGTTTAAACCAGCATTTGCAGTTCTTTCATACACATTCCTTCGTTGTTACTGGATACTAATCCTGGAACACCCTGACCAACTTCACAATGCACATCCTTTCACAAAGTTTACAGTTCAAGAAAATAGCTCACCATCAGCTTTTTAAAGGGTAATTAGGGTCAGGCAATGAATGCTGGTCTTCCTGCCAATGCAAGTGTCCTAAAAAATGAATTAACAATAGATGAGGGGCGATCTTACAGAAGTGCTAGAAAATCGTGAGAGGAATAGATTGGGTGGCCGCACAGAGTCTCTTGCCCAGTGTAGGGGAATCAAGAACCAGAGGACAAAGGTTTAAAGTGAGGGGGGAAGAAGATTTAATAGGAATCGGCGGGGTATGTTTTTCACGCCAAGTGTGGTAGGTGTATGTAATGAGCTGCTGGAGGAGGTAGTTGAGGCAGGTACTATTGCAAGGTTTAAGAAACATTTAGACAGGCACATGGAATGGACAGGTTTAGCGGGATATGGGCCAAATGCAGGCAAGTGGGACTAGTGCAGAAGGGAGGGTGCACAAAATGCTGGAGAAACTCAGAACTAGTGCAGAAGGGATGTTGGGCAGTATGGGAAGTTGGGCCGAAGGGCCTGTTTTCATGCTGTATCACTCTATCTGACATTGCTCAACAAAAAACACATCCATTCTTCTAGCACCTGACAAATTTCACCCTATGTTCCAGCACCAATTCCTTTAACCAATTCTTCACACAGAATTCCTTCAAAGTGTTTGGAATTCTATTTTCTTTCTCTCTATTGGTTCCCTAGAGGAGCAAATGGCAGCATGCTACAGGAAGACTCTGCAATGAACTGCATTTGTCTAGCATCTAATTAACAATCATTATCTGAGCTGTCACACAAGCACAGTATCAAGGACCTGCAGCAGTACTCAAAATCTTTTGTTGGAGATACTGCTCGTAAACAGGTTCCTTCGGTTCATCGAGTCCAAGCCCACCAGTGATCACTGCACATTAACCACTCAGCGATCCCCGCACAATAACACTATCCTGCACACACTAGGGACATTCTACAATTATACCAAGCCAATTATACCTACAAACCTGTACGTCTTTGGAGTGTGGGAGGAAACTGGAGCTCCCAGGGAAAACCCACGCAGGTCACAGGGAGAACGTATAAACACCATGCAGACAGCACTTGTAGTCAGGATCGAACCTGGGTCTCTGACGCTGTAAGGCAGCAACTCTACCACTGCGCCACTGTGCCGCCCAATTTGATTGATTGAAAAATACACCATGGAAACAGGACCTTCGGCCCACTGAGTCTACGCCAACCATTCATCACCCGTTCATACTATTTCTATGTTATCCCACTGTCTCATCCATTCCCTACACACTCTGAACAATTTACACAGGCCAATTAAACCACAGTCCTACTTACTTTTGGGATGCGGGAGGAAACCAGAGCAATTGGAGGAAACACACAAGGTCCCTGCAGTCCCTCATGTCAACAGAAATAGAGAACAAGGATGAAAGTTATTTGTACACGTGACAATAAACTAAATGGAGTGTATGTGATGAATATATCAGTGTTCCAAAAGGTAGACACAAAATGCGGGAGTAACTCAGCGGGACAGGCAGCATCTCTGGGGAGAAGGAATGGGTGACGTTTCGGGTCGAGACCCTTCTTCAGACTGATGTCAGGGGAGCGGGTGGGATGGAGAGAGAGAGATAGAATGTAGTCGGAGACAGTAAGACTGGTGGGAAAATTGGGAAGGGGGAGGGGATGGAGAGAGAGGGAAAGCAAGGGCTATTTGAAGTTAGAGAAGTCAATGTTCATACCACTGGGGTGTAAATTACCCAAGCGAAATATAATGTGTTATAAAAGGCCTGTGACCAAATGACGCTCCTAATGCCAGAACATGTGGTGATGATGGGCTGTCAGGGAGCGACTCTACCACTGTGCACCCTGTGTTTGGATGAATTTTAAAATGTTGCCATTTGTGCCACATAGCATAAAGAGAAAGATCCCAGTGCACTATTTAAAAGAAAATGGGGATGTCAGCTAATTATGGATGATTCTTTCATTTATTTTAAGTTTGGAACTTGATGGAATAAACTGGTTGCTTGCACTGCATTCCAAAAAATTGCTTGCTTAGTAAATTTTGATGAAATTCCACCATCCTAGAAGATTGACTTTGTTTCTCTCTCCATACATGCTGCCTAACCCGTTGAGTATCCAAGCAGTTTCTGTTGTACTCCAAATTTCCAGCAACAGCCTTGTGTCTGTTTGTATTATTGTTTAATACATAATCTTCTTCAGGAATGCCCATCTTGCAGAAGTTCTGCACCTCTCCCCAGTAGGATTCTGGATTCTTTTCTCACCTTGTTTATTTTCATTTGTTTGCATTCCCTTCGTGTTCCTGATAAGACATTTAGCCACATTCACTTCCCCACTCACACCTCCACAGATGCTTCCTGGCCTGCCAGATATCTCCAGCCTTTCCTGTCAACCAAAAACTGGATTTGTTCTCCTGAAGATGCTTCCTGATCCGAAACATTGTCTCCCCATTCTCTCCACAGATGGGGCGGCATGGTGGCGCAGTGGTAGGGCTGCTGCCTTGCAGCATTTGCAGCGCTAGAGACCCGAGTTCAATCCCGACTATGGGTGCTGTCTGTACGGAGTTTGTACGTTCCCCCTGTTACTGCGTGGGTTTTCTCCGAGATCTTCAGTTTCCCCCCACACTCCAAAGGTGTATAGGTTGGCAAATTAATTGGCTTGGTATTAATGTAAATTTGTCCCTAGTGAGTGAAGGATCGTGTTAATGTGCGGGAATCGCTGGTCTGTGCATACTCGGTGGGCCAAAGAGCCTGTTTCAGCTCTGTATCTCTAAACAAATGTAAACTACACTAAAAGATGCTGCCTGATACCCTGTTCTTGCAGCACTTTGTGTTTAGTTCATGCTTCCAGTGTCTGCAGCTTCTTTTGTTTCCATGTTTCTTTATTGCATTCATCCCATAACCATTTTGTTCACACTATTGAGAATTCAGAATCTGTACATTGTTAATCAGGTGAACTGTACATTATTGTAACATATGAGAAGATACTGAAGGTGACATTGATGAAAGGTTAAAATGCCAATAACTAAGTTGACAGACATGGGATATTAGACACAAACAGCTGGAGTAACTCAGCGGGACTGGCAGCATCTTTGGAGAGAAGGAATGGGTGATGTTTTGGATGGAAAGCGATTAGTCAGCCTCAGCCTGCTGGACATTCCAGTTGCTAACTACATGAACTCATCTTCCCATAATCACACTGACCTTTCTGACCTGGATCTCCTTCATTTCCAGAGTGAGGGCACAAGCAAAGTGAAGGAACAGCACCTCATATTCCTGTTGAGGTGTTCGCTGGTCGGCACGGACTCAGTGGGCCGAAGGGCCTGTTTCCGCGCTGCATCTTTAAAGTCTAAAGTCGAAAGATATTTACAAAGATATCTATGACATGGTTAAAAACCCATAGAATTCACTCTCCATGAAGGGAGCGGAGGCTCAGTCAGAGAACATTCAGAACGCAGATCAAACGTTTTTTTTTGATATTTAGGAATTGAGGGAATCGAGATATATGGGGTTTGTGCAGGGAAGTGACAGAGAGCAAAAAACAGCCATGGTTTCATTGAATGCTGGAACAGGAGCAAGAGACTACTCCTGCTTCTATTTATGATCCTGATACAGATGACCCTCCGGACGAATGCTCCAACATCGCTCAGGAATGATGACACCATCTGCAGGAGGTGGCGTGGGTTGATTGGTGTCCGCTGATCCCATTAACACCTTCTCCCTCCCTGCGGCTGCAGTGGGCACACTGGACAAAATGCCCAGCAGCAGATCGCCAAGCCTCCTTTTACAGTAACTTGAAAATCTATGATGTCTGAGAGATGCCATATGGAGGAAACACTCTGTGCAAAGTTGCTTCCGAGTCACACACCGCTGTGGGTTGGAAATGTGCCTTGCCTTCTCCCTGCTCACCGGGTCGATATCCTGGACCTATCCTGTAAGGCAGCACTGAGGGCTGCCTTCCTTCCCCCAAGCACAGCGGCTGCTCCACACCAATTGACACCAATCATTGCAGTGAAGAGAGAAGGGAAGGTGCATTTCCAAAGCACTGTGGGGTGTGAATTGGAAGCAATGATGCAAAAGTGCTGCTATGTTAATTACTTCCTGGTGATCAAGGTGGCAGCAGGTTTAGTTTAGTTTAGTTTAGTTTACAGCGGGGAAACAGGCCCTTCGGCCCAACGAGTATGCACCGACCAGCGATATCCTACACACACTAGGGACAATTTACATTTCTACCAAGCCAATTTACCTACAAACCTGTACGTCTTTGGAGTGTGGGAGGAAACCGAAGCTCTCGGAGAAAACCCACGTGGTCACAGGGAGAACGTACAAAATCCATACGGACTGCACCCATCTCCGGTGCTGCAAGTGCTATAAGGCAGCAACTCTACTGCTGTGCCACCTGCTGTGCACAGAGTGGTGGTCAAGGATAATGTTAAACATTCTGCCTTCATACTGAGCAGAACATATTGGGTTAGTTGGAGGAAGAGCACAGGTAGAATGGCACAATGCTTGTACTGAACATGATGCCTAGCTGAACTGATCTCATCTGCCTGCACAGGATCCATATCTCTTTGTTCCCTGCCCTTCCATATGCCTATCTAAAAGCTTCTTAAATGCCACTATCATATTTACCTCCACCACCATCCCTGGCAATGCTTTTCATGGCCTCACCACCATCTGTGTAAAAAACCTTATCTGTACATCTTCATTAAATCTCCCCCTCTCCCCCCCTCACCTTATAGTAATGTCCTCTAGTGTTTCCACCAGGAAAAAGGTTCTGACTGTCTACTCCAGCTATGCCTCCCATAGGAATAAATAATATGAATGCACTCAGTCTTATTCATAGAGAATGGTGAATCAAGTAAGAGAGGGGAAAGATTTAACGGGAAGCGGAGCGGCAAGTTTTTCACTATCATAGAGATAGATACAAAAATCTGGAGTAACTCAGCAGGACTGGCAGTATCTCTGGAGACAGAAATCTCGTCGGAGAGAGGAGGAGAACTTCTTCAAAGAAGGGTCTCGACACGAAACGTCACCCATTCCTTCTCTCCAGAGATACTGCCTGTCCCGCTGAGCTGCTCCAGCTTTTTGTGTCCATCTGCTGGAGGAGGTAGTTGAAGGAAGTAAATTCGTAACGTTTATGCAACATTTGGATGAGGTACATGGATAAGACAGGTTCAGAGTGTTATGGACCAATAACGATGTTTAAAATATATTTGGACAGGTAAATGGATAGGAAGAGTTGAGGAACATATTGGCCGAACTCGGGAAAATTGACATCTTGGTCAGCATGGGTGAGTTGGGCTGAAGAGTCTGTCTCCATGCTCTATGATTATAAAGCCACATTTGCCAGCAGCAAATCCTAAATGCTGGTAAAATAATTGTGATTTGTTTTCCTTTACCAAGGTACTGCTGTTCGGTTGCTGAGTTTCCCCTTTAAGGCAAGTTGTCTTCATTTTTCAGGTTCACGTGTGAGGTGATAAAATGGTCAGTGCTGGAGCTCATCTGTGAATGTGTTGGGCTATTCTCCAGCTCACCACGAGACAATGGGTAGAAGAGAGGTTTTAGCTTTTAGTTTAGTTTAGAGATACATCGCAGATACAGGCCCTTCGGCCCACTATGTCCGCACTGACCAGCGGTCCCCGCACATTAACACTATCCTATACACACTAGGGACAATTTACACTTACACCAAGCCAATTAACTTACAAACCTGTACGTCTTTGGAGTGTGAGAGGAAATCGAAGATCTCGGCGAAAACCCACGCAGTGCTGGCGAAAAACGTGCAAACTCCGTACAGACAGCACCCATAGTCAGGATCGAACCCGGGTCTTTTGCACTGTAAGCGCTGTAAGGCAACAACTCTACCGCTGCACCACCGTGCCAACACAATGTGGAGAGTTTGCGATGATTAATTGGTCTCTGAAATCTCGGCTGATTTATTGGCCTTTGGAGTTGTAAACAGTTTATTACTCAGTGTTTCATTCCCTCCAGTGCAAGTTAAATATGAGCCCAAACAATAACCTGACTTAGTGCTCCGTCACATAATCCATAACAGCAAACATGTAGCATTGCCACACAGCTATTTGTGGGTTGCCCAGGAGCCTGTAGTTTTGACCTGCTTTCTAGACAGAATGATGTTTGGGAATTTGCCTTGCAGTATCATGAATTAGTTTTGACTCCCTGCTTCCTTCTGCACATCATGGATTAGGCCGAAGGATTTCACAGTCACAGCTGATCATTGTTAGACGCGATCATGTTCTGAATTGCTTCATAAACCACACCAGTCTGTCAGACTCAGACAGGGGGATGGTGCAGCTGATGCATGGGTGAACTGCCTGGTGGCCTGCAGAATCTGATCACCAGGCACCTGTGAGATACTTCTAATTCAATCAGACTGCTGTAACTATTTCGATGACGGCAAATGAGTCTGCACTGAAAGCCGGAAAGAGAACTCGAGGCACAAGGTTAAAACTCACAGCATGGTACAGTCTGATTTAATCATTTCATAAGTAGTCAAAGATTTTCTTCTCAATACAACAGATCTAATCCAGAATCACACATCAAAATTTGGTAAATAAATACACGGCCAGCATAGTCCAGGACAGAACCCTGATGATTGTAGAATTTAATATTATTAATAGGAGAAATCTCCAAATAACATTGAACATATGTAGCAATGTAAATACAAAGGAAGGTTTCAAAATGCAGAATTCAGAAATGCAAAACTTAATTTATTGCCGGGACTGTTTAATATATGAACTAATCCTTGTTTTAGAATCACATTTTTTATCCTGCCCTGAAAGACTCCAATTTCAAGACATCATCTGTTTTTGACCATGTGGTAATTCCAGTTCACCAAAAATCCATGCGTCATTTATATGTCCCCAAACACTCCACTTTAATTGCAATTAGTACCATCTAAAATGGAGACCTCGGCTGAATGCACTACTATTACTACTACTATCACTACTGCTATTACTATTGTTATTATTATTACTATTACTACTACTACTACTACTACTGCATAGCTTTTCATATAGTTAATATGTTGAACCACCCCACAATGAATTGGGATGTTGTGTTGTTACTGCGCATGTTACGGTCAACTGAAGAGTGCTTTTCTTATAAATGGGAATGTAAGTTAACAGTTCACTGGGAAACAAAGATAAACAGACACTCCTTACCCCTGATTGATGAATTGCCCGACCCACCCAAGTGAAAGACATATATTTACAGTCCTTGCAAACACATGGAACTGCAGGTACTGGAATCTTGAGTTAAATATAACGTGCTGGAATAACTCAGCAGGTCCGGCAGCACCTAAGAAGGGAATGGATAGGCAACGTTATGGGTCGGGAACCTTCCTCAGACTCACATAATCAAGAAACTGAAGAAGGGTCCCAACCCCAAAACGTCATGTATCAATGGCCTCCAGGGATGCTGCCTGACTCCCTGAGTTGCTCCAGCACATTATGTTTTACACAAAATGCTGAAGTTACTCAGCGGAGCAGGCAGCATCCCTGGAGAGAGGGAATGGGTGACGAGATCCTTCGGGTCGAGATCCTTCTTCAGTATGAAGAAGTCAGGTTGAGACCCTTCTTCGAGTCTGAAGAAGGGGCTTTACCCAAAACATCAACCATTCCTTCTCTCCAGAGATGCTGCCTTTCCCGCTGAGTTACTCCAGCATTTTGTTTCTATCTTTGCTTTGAACCAGCATCTGCAGTTCCTTCATACACATTATGTTTTATTCTTTACAATCCTTGACATGCATCATATCTACAAGCAGATCTAATTGGAAAATGGTTAAATATTCACTTTGCTCAGCTCCAATTCAACAAGGTTCTATTGGGGTACCATTAACTGCAAGAGAGCAAGACCAATTTGACCCAAGATCAGCCAGTCTTGGATGCCAGTCTTGCAGACACAGATAAACATAGAAACATAGAAACATAGAAAATAGGTGCTGGAGTAGGCCATTCAGCCCTTCAAGCCAGCACCGCCATTCAATATGATAATGGCTGATCATCCAACTCAGTATTCCGTACCTGCCTTCTCTCCATACCCCCTGATCCCTTTAGCCACAAGGGCCACATCTAACTCCCTCTTAAATATAGCCAATGAACTGGCCCCAACTATCTTCTGTGGCAGAGAATTCCAGAGACTCGCCACTCCCTGTGTGAAGAATGTTTTGCTCATCTCGGTCCTAAAAGACTTCCCCCTTATCCATAAACTGTGACTCTATGTCCTGGACTTCCCCAACATCGGGAACAATCTTCCTGCATCTAACCTGTCCAACTCCTTAAGAATTTTGTACGTTTCTATAAGAACCCCCCTCAATCTTCTAAATTCTAGCGAGTACAAGCCGAGTCTATCCAGTCTTTCTTCATATGAAAGTCCTGACATCCCAGGAATCAGTCTGGTGAACCTTCTCTGTACTCCCTCTATGGCAAGAATGTCTTTCCTCAGATTTGGAGACCAAAACTGTACGCATACTCCAGGTGTGGTCTCACCAAAACCCTTTACAACTGCAGTAGAACCTCCCTGCTCCTATACTCAAATCCTTTTGCTATGAATGCTAACATACCATTCGCTTTCTTCACAGCCTGCTGCACCTGCATGCTTACTTTCAATGACTGGTGTACCATGACATCCAGGTCTCGTTGCATCAATAACATTTAGATAACTGCATTAAATGGAGGAGAAACACAAGGCTCTGTCCAAGACCACAAGGAATTGCAGAGAGCTGTGGATGCATCCAAGTAGGGCGGGCGATTAAACGAGCCACGCGTGGTGAAAACAAAGAGAACTTTATTGTTCAGGTAACGAGATCAACACACATGCGAATGGGGGAGGGCTGACCCAGGTCTCCATACTTATTCTAGGGCAAACCCCTAAACCTCCTGACAACTGCTTCCCGCCATTACCCAGTCATGTGTACCTACCCCCGACTGCCAAGGGTTCGAATACAGGTGGCCTAACCACCAGGTGGCACCACCCGCAGACCAGACTCCACACCGACGATTCCATAAGGCCATGAGTGATAGGAGCAGAATTAGGCCATTCGGCCCATCAAGTCTACTCCACCGTTCAACCATGGCTGATCTATCTCTCTCTCCTAACCCCATTCTCCTGCCTTCTTCCCATGACCTCTGACGCCCGTATGAATCAAGAATTTATCTATCTCTACCTTAAGAATATCCACTGTTTTGGCCTTTGCAGTCTTCTGTGGCAAAAAATCCACAGATCCACCACCCTCTGACTAAAGAAATTCCTCCTCATTTCCTTCCAAAATGAACTTCCTTTAACTGTTGACTCCATCTACACTTCACGCTGCCTCAGGCAACCAACCAACATAATCAAGGACCTTTTTCACCCTAGTCATTCGCTCATCTCCCCTCACCCTTTGAGCAGGGATACTAAAATCTTGAAAGCACGTATCATCAGACACAAGATTCTTCTCCTCTGTTATCAGACCTCTCCCATAAGCTATGGTGTAGACCCAATTGTCCAACTTACTTCCTTGCGGACACTGGAAGAAGGGTCTCGACCCGAAACGTCGCCTATTTCCTTCACTCCATAGATGCTACCTCACCCACTGAGTTTCGCCAGTATTTTTGTCTACTTTCATTGCGGACACTGGGCATTTTCTTCTGGAACTATTCTGCACTCTGGTATTTTTCCCTTTGTACTAACTATTGTATTTGTGCCTAACTAGACTGTACTCCTGTGAAGAATTATCTGGTTTAATTGGATAGCACGCAAACAAAAACTTTTCACTGAATAAAAGTGGATAAGTCTCCAGGTCCTGACAGGATATTCCCTAGGACATTGAGGGAAGTTAGTGTAGAAATAGCAGGAGCTATGACAGAAATATTTCAAATGTCATTAGAAACGGGAATAGTGCCGGAGGATTGGCGTACTGCGCATGTTGTTCCATTGTTTAAAAAGGGTTCAAAGAATAAACCTAGCAATTATAGACCTATTAGTTTGACGTCAGTGGTGGGCAAATTAATGGAAAGGATACTTAGAGATAATATGTATAAGCATCTGGATAAACAGGGTCTGATCAGGAACAGTCAACATGGATTTGTGCCTGGAAGGTCATGTTTGACAAACCTTCTTGAATTTTTTGAAGCGGTAACTAGGGAAATTGATGAGGGTAAAGCAGTGGATGTTGTCTATATGGATTTCAGTAAGGCCCTTGACAAGGTTCCCCATGGAAGGTTGGTTAAGAAGGTTCAATCTTTGGGTGTTAATGGCGGAGTAGCAAGATGGATTCAACAGTGGCTGAATGGGAGATGTCAGAGAGTAATGGTGGATGGCTGTTTGTCAGGTTGGAAGCCGGTGACCAGTGGGGTGCCTCAGGGATCTGTGTTGGGTCCACTGTTGTTTGTCATGTACATCAATGATCTGGATGATGGGGTGGAAAATTGGATAAATAAGTATGCAGATGATACTAAGATAGGTGGTGTTGTGGATAATGAAGTAGATTTTCAAAGTCTACAGAGAGATTTGGGCCATTTGGAAAAGTGGGCTGAAAGATGGCAGATGGAGTTTAATGCTGTTAAGTGTGAAGTGCTACATCTTGGCAGGACAAATCAAAATAGGACGTACATGGTAAATGGTAGGGAATTGAGGAATGCTGTGGAACAGAGGGATCTAGGAATAACTGTGCACAGTTCCCTGAAGGTGGAATCGCATGTAGATAGGGTGGTAAAGAAAGCCTTTGGTGTGCTGGCCTTTATAAATCAGAGCATTGAATATAGGAGTAGGGAAGTAATGTTAAAATTGTACAAGGCATTGGTAAGACCAATTCTGGAGTATGGTGTACAATTTTGGTCGCCTAGTTATAGGAAGGATGTCAACAAAATAGAGAGAGTACAGAGGAGATTTACTAGAATGTTGCCAGGGTTCCAGCAACTATGTTACAGAGAAAGGTTGAACAAGTTAGGTCTTTATTCTTTGGAGCGCAGAAGGTTAAGGGGGGACTTGATTGAGGTCTTTAAAATGATGAAAGGGATAGACAGAGTTGACGTGGATACGTTTTTCCCATTGAGGGTAGGGAAGATTCAAACAAGAGGGCATGACATGAGAATTAAGGGACAGAGGTTTCGGGGTAACGTGAGGGGGAACTTCTTTACTCAGAGGGTGGTGGCTGTGTGGAATGTGCTTCCAGCAGAAGTGGTGGAGGCAGGATCGATTTTAACATTTAAGAGTAAAGTGGATAGGTATATGGACGTGAAGGGAATGGAGGGGTATGGTCTGAGTGCAGGTAGATGGGACTAGGGGAAAACAAATGGTCGGCACGGACTGGAAGGGCCGAGAGGGCCTGTTTCCGTGCTGTAATTGTTATATGGTTATATGGTTATATGAATCGTGGTGCACATGACAATAACCAACCAACACCAATGCCAAAGAGAATCCAAAAGGTTTATCCTACAGAAGAGAAGAGAGAAGCATAGCTTGGCTACCTCTATCTCAGCCCTTGGAAAGAAGCTGAAAGATTCCACCCTCGGTGGTTGCAAACAACTTGACATATCTGAAGATAGGCACATAAAGCTGGAGTAACAGTGGGTCAGGCAGCATTGCTGGAGAAAGGGAATAGGTGTTGTTTTGGGTCGAGTCAGTGAGAGTCAGGGGAAAAGGAATTGAGAGATATACAGTAGATCGGCACAAAAAGCTGGAGTAACTCCACGGGACAGGCAGCATCTCTGGAGAGAAGGAATGGGTGATGTTTCGGGCCGAGACCCTTCTTCAGACTAGTTAGGGAAAAAGGAAACAAGATATATAGATGATGATGTAGAGGGATAATGAACAAAGAATGAAAGATATACACAAAAGCAACGATGATAGAGGAAACAGACCATTGTTAGCTGTTTGTTGGGTGAAAACGAGAAGCTGGTGTGTGTTAGATGGGGGAGAGATAATGAGAAGCTGGTGCTACTTCTCTCTTTCACCCAACAAAACAGCAAACAGCTGTTTCCTTTATCATCTTTACTTTTTGATGTTCTTTATCTCTCTACATCATCATCTACATCTCGTATTTCCCTTTTATCTAATTAGTCTGAAGAAGGATCTTGACCCAAAACATCACCCATTCCTTCTCTAAAGAGAAGCTGCCTGTCCCGCTGAGTTACTCCAGCTTTTTGTGCCTATCTTCGGTTTAAACCAGCATCTGTAGTTCATTCCTACACATTGAGAAATATAAATGGTACATAGAACAATTGAATGAAAGATATGCAAAAAGCAACAATAATCAAGGAAAAGGTGAGCCGAAAATGGCCCATTGTTGGCTGTGGGGTAGGTGATAATGAGTTATACAGAAAGTGATTCAGAGTCACACACTCCTGCTGCATTCCCGCACTCTTGTTACCGAAGATACCTACAGATCTAAAAGCCCTGTCTCACAGTGCGAGTCCACCCACGAGTGATTCCGCGTGAAAGAAAAAATCAAATTTGTAGTTGTCTACGAGATTCCAAGTTTATGTTCAGGAGTTTAAACAAGTTTCCACGTGTATGTCTAAGTTTGCCGTTTACTTCTCATTTCTGCAATATACCAAGTTCCTCTCCCGAGTTACTCTTGAGCCAACAACGACTACCGACGTGTGGAAAAAACATCACATGGATAAAAATGATGTCATGCAGTTTTTTTTACTTTAAAAAGCCTCCCATGACCATGGACAGAACTGCCCCGATGATCAGCTTCTCCGTGTCTCTTATGTAGCTGCATGCTTCTCTTGTCATGTAATTAACCGCTGTGTGTTTGCAAACAAAAAAAAACAGGTTTAACCTTTTATCAAATCGTTGCCTATCATTGCTACAATGCAAAAAAGGCATTTAAAGTACTTGGCTGTCAAAAAAAGCGCAAAACGTAAAGGTGTTTAAGAAACGGAGTGCAGGGAGAACTTCAAAGCTTTTGTAAATCGATTAAATTCAGGTAGAAGTTGAACTCCCCTGAAAGTTGGGTTTCTTAACACTGGATAGATGTTCTGCCAGAACGGAGTTGCTGAATAAAATTGTCTCCCGTTTTCCTCCATTTCTTGCATGACCTTGGCTTGCCAGCTTTATTTCACACTCCATGATCTGTGTAATGTATATTAGTGTAAAATAATAAACTGACAAAGAAGGTCCAGTGTTCTCCCCTGTTAGTTTAGTTTCATTTAGTTTAGAGATACAGAGTGGAAACAGGCCCTTCGGACCTCCGAGTCCGCGCCGACCAGCGATCCCCGCACACTAACACCATCCTACACCCACTATGGACATTTTTACATTCACCAAACCAATTGACCTACAAACCTGTACGTCTTTGGAGTGTGGGGGGGATCTCGGAGAAAACCCACGCAGATCACAGGGATAACTTACTCAGTACAGAAAGCACCCGTAGTCGGGATCGAACCCGGGTCTCCGACGCTGCATTCGCTGTCAGGCAGCAAATCTACCGCTGCACCACCGTGAATGAAGGCCTGTTTTAAGTATCAAATAGTAAAGGTGATCAAGGCAGAGAAAGTGTAGAGGCCTATGCCCAGGTAGTCGAACTGGCAGGAGTGCAGGTCCACCGTGACGACACGTGGCCGCGGTGGGCTTTGGGGGAGGCGCAGGTGACATCGGTGACCAGGCGAGGGATGTAGACCGTGGTCTGGTTGATCCACCACACGAACCACCTGGCGTCGCAGGTGCAGAGAAAGTGGTTGCCGCTTAACCGCAGCTCCCGAAGGTGTTTGATGGCGCTGTCCGGGAAACTGGAGGCCTGGATGGTCTTCAGGTTGTTGTAGCTGAGATCCAGGCACTGCAGGGAGGTCACGTCCCACAGGAAGTCCTTGGTCAGCTTGGAGATCTGGTTGCGGGTGAGGTTGAAGACGTGCAGTTGGACAGCATGCGAGGCACTGTGGTCAACAGGTTGCTACTGAGGTCCAGCAGCTCCAACCAGCCTAGCAGGTAAAGCCTGCCCCAGTTGAAGCTCCACAGCTGGTTACAGCTCAGCACAGGCTCCTTGAGTAGCGGGGGCAGGTGGTCAAACACGTCGTGCGGCATGAACGCGAGTTTCTTTCCCTAATAATCTGCTGCTATCTGTGTTCGAGGGCAAAAACTTGCAAAAGGCACGCACGGTTCCTCGCCAGCGAAGATGGACACAGAATGCTGGAGTAACTCAGCGGGACAGGCAGCATCTCTGGAGAGAAGGAATGGGTGATGTTTCGGGTCGAGACCCATTACTTCTCTCCAGATATGCGGCAACAGCACAGCACAAAACCAGTCTGAAGAAGGGTCTAGACCCGAAACATCACCAATTCCTTTTCTCCAGAGATGCTGCCTGCGCCGCTGAGTTACTCCAGCATTTTGTGTCTATATCTCATGGCTTATGTCACCTCACATTGTAAAATCATTGTCTGAAGAAATGTCTCCTCGCTGGCTCAAACATAATCTATGTAGAACTCGCGTTTCTCTCTGCTTCATATACGTGGGAATTCCCTCAGTATGGTCACTTTTCACACGTCCCGCCCGGTGTTAACCCTTCCCATCAATGCTTGAGCCCCCATCTTCGCTCTGTACCTTCAGCTTCATCGGCGGCTCTCGCCCATCGAAAGTATCCAAGTTAATTTCAGACCCCTATCCATCCATCCATTCATTCATTTCCCATTAAGATCTGACTAATCTTCAACATTTCACTTCTGGCACTCAGGCCAGAACTCAAGACTCAAGAGTCACTATGGTAAACTCATGGGCCACTACGTTCATACAACGAGTTTAAATGTTTCAAATTTTAACTTCAAGAGTAAATTTGACTCGTGGAAATCTTTAAACATGTTTAAAATTTTTCAAGAGTTAACAAGATTCCCAGGTACCTGCCATTAGCGCCACAAGTCGCTAAGTTGCGTCCGACGTTCCCACTACGTTAATTGTACGTGATTACCACAAGTTTAATTTGTTTTACACTCGGGGTCACTCGTGGGTCAACTCTCACCGTGAGACAGGGCTTTAAGATAGACACAAAATGTAAGTCAGACAGCAAGTCTGGAGAGAAGGAATAGATGATGTTTCAGGTTGAGACCCTTCTTCAGACTGAGTGTTGGGGAAAGGGAAATGAGAGATATCGATGGTACATAGAATGAATTAATGAAAGATATGCAAAAAGCAACCTTTAAATCTGCAGCTTCTAGCATGAGATGCATCACCTTCCAGCACTGGTGTAATTTTCTCACATCAGATGGAGAATGGAGTTGAGCAACCAATTAGTTTTGCATTGCATCCAATGTTAAGACAAAGGAGATATGATACTCATATGGTAAATATATATTTACAGTATTCCTCAAGCACTTTGGATCTTGGTAGGTGTGCATTTATTTGTGATTTTTTGGAGGGGAGTTGTTGTGAAAGAAATGTGGCAACTCCTTGTGTGCTTGTGTACTATATGCAAGAACAATACACAATTTGACTGTATCAAGTACAGGTGACAATGAAGCATCCTTGAACCATTGACGTCTTGGGTTGGAAGTCTTCTTCAGCTTCCAAGTCACTGTGGTGGTGTCTGGGTCAGAACATGGTCGAACACCAGGAGAATGGCAGGAATCACCAAGGAGGAGCTGTAGGAGAGGGACCTCACAGAACTGAGAGCAAATTTGGGCCCCATATCTGAGGAAGGATGTGCTGGCTCTGGAGAGGGTCCAGAGGAGGTTTACAAGAATGATTCCAGGAATGAGTGGGTTAGCATATGATGAGCATATACGACAGCACTGGGCCTCTGCTTGCTGGAGTTCAGAAGTTGACCTCATTGAAACTTACAGAATAATAAAAGGCATAGATAGAGTGGATGTATAAAGGATGTTTCCACTGGTGGGAGAATCTTGGACCAGAGATCATAGCCTTAGAATTAAAGGGGGTCTTTTAAAAAGGAGGTGTGGATGAATTTATTTAGACAGGTTAATCTGTGAAACATTGGCAGAGAGAGCTGTTGAGCACAATTCAGTGGATATTTTGAAGGCATAGATAAACAAATTCTTGATTCGAATGGGTGTCAAGGGTTATGGGGATTAGGAAGCAGAGATCAGCCATGATTGTATTGCAGAGTAGACTCATTGGGCCGAATGGCCTAATTCTATTACTATAACTGGTGAACTTGCGAAGGAAAGCAATTGGTCAGTTAAGATAAATAATCAAGTTTAATTTACCAGAAGCAAATTAACAAAATACCTGAATTTTAATTTGCTTTGAAGCAAAATAGTAAGATATATTGCAGTTTGGTCTCGACCCGACACATCACCCATCCTTTTTCTCCAGAGACGCCGCCTGATCTGCTGAGTTCCTCCAGCACTTTGTGCCTATCTTCAGTATAAACCAGTATGTGCAGTTCCTTCCTAAACAATAGTAGGATACATTGTTGGCCTAATTTCTATTTCCATAAAATGGCACGTTGCATTTTGTTCTTAAAAAAATACTTGATGATCTTGGCAGTAGAAGGAGAAAGAAGCTCTGTGCTATTTTACTCATTAACGCTCCGTATGATCAGTTCATGAGTTATTGTCTCCATTTTAATGGCAATTTTATGAAACATCTCTCACAATGACAGATGGCAGTGGCATAAGGCAGAAACTGCGGAGCAGATGCACGCAATGTTTCAATCATAACACTCTGCAGTGTTGTATAAGTCAACTGTCTGATATCGCACTCAGCCGTTTTTTCAATGGGAGTGGGTGTTACTGTGGATTAGCACACTATCTCTGGCCCATGTTATAATCCAGTGTGAGAGTTTCCCATCTGCTCGTAGTAGATTCCTCGCAGAAAATCCGCCAACACTTGTCAAACCAAACCAAACCATCAATCTGCAAAGTGCCAAAGAGGTCAGGACAATATTTGCTGCTGAGATATAACTGTTTTATTAATGCAGTAGATGAAGCTCTTTGGAGATTTGAATAGACCTAATTACGCTCCATGGTAAGGTGTGTTATGGTTAGCATCGGTGTAACAAATGCTAATATCACATCTTGAGGTGGGGTCAATTCCTCGTAGCTTCCCATAGCAGGTACCATTCATTTTTAGTAGATAAATTGTATATTTGAAATAGACACAAGGGCCTGCTCATACTGGTTTACAAAAACAAAGACACAAAGTGCTGGAGTAACTCAGCGGGTCAGGCAGCATCTCTGGAGAACATGGATAGGTGACGTTTCACATAGTGCTGGAGTAACTCAGCGGGTCAGGCAGCATCTCTGGAGAACATGGATAGGTGACGTTTCACATAGTGCTGGCGTAACTCAGCGGGTCAGGCAGCATCTCTGGTGGACATGAATGGGCAATTTTTCGGTTCAGGACCTTTCTCCAGGCTGATTTCAATGGGGGGGGGGGGATGAAAGCTGGACGCAGGACAAAACCTAGCAAGTGATAAGTGGATACAGCTGCAGGGGGTTTAATAGGCAGATGTTTGGATAAAGGTCAGAGATAAAAAGATATAAGAATGTGAGTGAAGGAGATAAGAAGAGAAGTAGCATGAATTGTAAAGCCAGAGGAAAGGATACATATGGAAAGGGACACCTATAATCCCTTCCTCTGTCTTCACATTTCATGCCTCTAATCTCCATTCCTCCAGAGATGCTGCCTGAGCCGTTGAGTTTCTCCAGTTCTTTGTCTCTTTTTCTTCCGTACAATTGATGTACTTATTATGGGAGAGAATGGAGAATAGAGTCTGTTGTCTTGAATAGAGACAGTTTAGTGGGGATTTAAGAGAAGGATCTAGTGTTTTGAGAGATTTATGGAATATAATAGGAAAAAAAGATTTCACTGGCATGACGACAAGGCAGTCCTCAAAAGAACCAAATAGAAGATACCATTTTGTTTTAATGCAACAAGCTAGAATGAATTGAAGAGCTTAGGATAGCAGAAACAGATTTTAAAATGGTATTGGATAAATTCTTCAAACAGAAATGCATTATAGGACTCTGGACATAGAGATGTGGAGGGAGACTGTTTAGCAATCTCTTTGAAAGGGCTAGGTACAATGGACAGAATGGCCTCTTCCTGAGGGGAACAATTCTATGATTTTAAAATCTCCATAGATTTCTTGATACTCTGATGATTAGATGACAATATGAAGGCACAACAGGTTAAATGGTTATATTTTTCAATGAATATTCAGTTACAGCATCAATGTATTTTAGTTTTAATTTTAGTTTTAGACAGAGTGAGAGGAAACAGGCCCTTAGACCCCCAAAGTCTGTGCCGACCAGCGATTCCTACACACCAACATTATCCTATGCACAATTAAGACAATTTACAAACGTTACCAAGCCAATTAACCTACAAACCTGAACGTCTTTGGAGTGTGGGAGGAAACCAGAGACCCTGGAGAAAATCCACACAGGTCACGGGGAGAACGTACAAACTCCATACAGACAGCACCCATAGTCAGGATCGAACTCGGGTTTATGTAGGGCAGCGAGTCTCCTGCTACGCCACCGTGCCGCTCAATGATTGCTGAAAGTCTTTCTCATGAACTATATGTACGTTAGAATATTGTACGTTAGAAAATAACCTCTCAAATAACCATCGCCTGCTCGCACTTTGATAAGGAGGTATTTATCTTCTGATTGATGATGGTCTTTTAAAGATTTGGAAAGAGATCTTTCTTTGGGTAAATTCACATATGGAGTAATTAAAGCAATTTATCTTCATCAGTATGGCTTCAAAACTACAGGAAATATGGACGAAATATGAGAATCAAGAATTTTTTTTCCACCTTTCCCGAATTACTTCCATGTGTCTGTCCAAATGTCTCTTAAATGCCACTTAAATGTTCCCCCTTAAAACAGGGATAATATTTCAGGTTGCAGCCCTTCATCAGCGCCCTTTGGCCTGAAACATTAACTCAATTTCTCTTTACACAGTTACAGCTTGACCTACCAAGTGTTTCCACCATTTCCTGCTTTGTTTTGGACCTGTACCATCTGCAGATCTATTCTTTTAAATTAAATAAGAACAAGATACAATTAGAGTCATTGAATCATAGAGTCATATAGCGTGGAAACAGGCCCTTCAACCAAACTTACGTATACCAACATACATGTCCGATCTACACTAGTCCCACCTGCCTGATTTTTGACCCAACCCTCTCAACCCACCCCATCCATGTACCTGTCCAAATGTTTCTTAAACATGATAGTTCTTGACTTAATTACCTCCTCCGGCAGCTTGATCCATACACCCATCGCCCTTTCTGCAAAAAAAAACAAAAAACGCAGGTTCCTATTAAATCCCCCCCCCCCCCCTTAAACTTATGACCTATGGTTCTCAATTCCCCTACTCTGGGCAAAAGACTGAGTTTACCCAAAATATTTATCTTACGATTTTGTACACCTTTGTAAGGTCACCCTCTTCCTCCTGCGCTCCAAGGAATAGGGTCCCAGCCTACTGAACCTCTCCCTATAGCTGTCCCTCTAGTCCTGACAACATCCTGGTCAATCTTCTCTGAACCCTTTCAAGCTTGACAAAATCATTCCTATAACACGGTGACCAAAACTGAACACAATATTCTAAATGTGGCTTGATCAGCGTCTCCACATGTGCACCTAAAATTATTATTGATTCACATCTAACACTATTAGATTGAACCTGATCATATTAAGAGTTCATAAAACAACTGTCAGTAATGGACTGGACACAGTATAAAGGCAAATCATGGCTGCACAGCGTGGAGACACAAATCCTCAGAAAACAAGTGAGCCTTTATTTAGATGGACTTAAAGACCATACCACACAAAGCTTAAAGCTAGTAGATCATATAACAACATCAACATTCTCTGAACATTATAGAACAAGCATCAAAATTAAATTGCTTCTTTCATTTAAAATGCACACGATCAAGGAAGTATTTCTGGAAAGGAAGAAATAAAAAAAGTAATACTTCTAACTTAAAATGATTGATACTGCTATGCTAATAGATTTCTGCAGGCTAAGCTAACATTCCTGATTTATTTGCAAACAAATTGACACACGGAGGCAAAAATAAAGAATTGGCCCAGAAACAGCAGACAGCAAAGGGTAGCCCATATGCCCAGCTGAGTTATATTAAAATATTTCACATATTTTATGCACAACACCTGGCATGAACATACAAGAAGCCGACAGGTCCTCAGTAATGTGTAGGAAGGAACTACAGGTGCTGGTCTGTACCTCAGCGGGACAGGCAGCATCTCAGGAGGGAAGGAATGGATGATTTTTTGGGTCGAGACCCTTCTTCAGACTCAAAAGACTCGGAGTCTAAAGAAGGGTCACAATCTGGAACGTGTCCCATTCCTTCTCTCCAGAGATGATGCCTGTTGGGAGATTGGAGACTGTGGGGTTTTGAATGTGGGGTCAATGCTGAGTTACTCCAGCATTTCGAGTCTATCTTTGGTGTAAACCAGCATCCTCCTTACCCAATGGTATAAGTCCAAAACAAAAACAGGAAATGCTGGAAACACTCATTGGTCAGGCATTAACTGTGGAAAGAGAAATGGAGTTAAGATTTCAGGCCAAATGACTCTGATGAGGCCTGTAAACTGAAATATTACAGTATTTCATTTACATTATTTTAGGGGGTTAGGTTCAAGTGGCATTTAAGAGTTGGCATTTATGCACAAGGAGGTAAATCTGGAAAGGTAGACAAAAATATTTAGTCTTTAGCCTTTAAAGATCCAGTGTGGAAAGAGGCCCTTCATTACTGGACAATTTACAATTTTACTGAAGCCAATTAACCTCCAAACCTGTACGTCTTTAGAGTTTGAGGAAACCAGAGCACCACGCAAAACCCATACAAGTCACAGGGCGAATATACAAACTCCATACAGACAGCACCTATGGTCGGGATCAAACCCGAGTATCTGGCGCTGCAAGGCACCAGTTGTACCTCTACGCCACAGCGCCACTGTGCCGTACTATTCTTGATTCTCATGGATTTGCAGGGAAGGGAGGGATGTGGAACATGTCAGGCAGATAAGAGTTGGCTTTGGCATTATGTTCAGCACGGACATTGTGGGCTGAAGGGCCTGCTCGTGTGCTGTACTGTACTATGTTCTATGCTCTGTTTTTGCCTTTGCATAGATGCTACCTGGCCCATGGTGGGATTGCAACATTTTCTGCATTTGCTTCAGTTCACTGGGGCTGTCAATTGTTAAACAAATTAAATGATTATTTTCATTCCTGACATCCAGATGATTCATACATGTTTGGTTGGACAATAAAATAAAAATAAAATAAATTCATGCAGTGGAAATATTCTAAAATTCCATTTTACATCCCATCTTACATTTCTTACATCCAATCTTCCCCACAGACATCATTTGAAGAACTTGCTAAAGTAGGTCCCAAAAGTGTTGTCATTCACATCGTGGGAAATTGCACTGATATTTGTGAGAAATCTTGCAATAGCAGTCAGCAAATCAGTAATTCCTATGTACAAACACATATATATTTTTTTTTTCTCCTCTCTTTTCTCTTTCTCTTTCTTTATAATCAAAATTATCATTTAATCACCATTCTTATTGATTAAAATCTATTCTTTTCTTTTTCTACTTTAAAAAAATAGAAGTTTATAAGAACTATTCGTAACATTCGTATACTTATTGAAATAAGTTGGTTTTGTATTTGAAAAGTTGTTATACCGTTGTTATGATGGATTCCTTTTAATAAAAATATTATTACATACAAACACAAGAGCTCTAAACTTGCTGGTGCTTATGTGTCAAATCAAGTCCAACGTTAAGAAGCTAGCCTAGATGGTAGATCACATAACATAACATAACATGCCGTAGAATGCAATATGGAATGATTGTTGTTCAGAAACAGCTGCAGCATTAGTTTGCATTATATTTCACCACTCTTCTTTCTTTATCTCAAGATAAGGGTGGTGGGTGCAAGGAACAAGCTGCCAGAGGAGGTAGCTGAAGCAGGGACTATCCCAACATTTACGGTACATGGTTTGGAGCGATCTGGACCCAACGCAGGCAGGTGGGACTAGTGGAGATGGAGATGTGGGCAAGTTGGCCCAAAGGGCCTGCTTCCACACTGTATCACTCTGTGACTCTATGCCTCTTCTGTCTTCTTTCCATCTCCCATGTCATTTACTCCACCCACCTGCCATTCAAATCCCGCCCCACCTCACCTGTACCCACCTATCACTTGCCAGGCTTTGTTCCGCCCCTGCCTCACCTTTCCAGCTTTCTGTCCCCTACTACCATCAGTCTTAAAAAGGGTCCGACACGATACATTTATTGTCCATTCCACCCACAAAAGCTGCCTGACCAGCACTGTTTGTTTTGCTCAAGGTAGCAGTGTCCACAGTTGCTTGCGCCTGCAACGTTTGTTAGTACTTTTAACACTGGCAAAAATTCAACTGGTAGTATCCTAATTTACTGGTTGCAACCTTCCAGCAATCGTGTGATCAGCGTGTTTCAATAATGTCATTCTTGAAAGGAATCTGAATGCGCATTGTTCTGAGAAGGATTGTTATTTAATTGTTGGTGGTTTCGCTGGAGCAACAATGTCCTTTTATCACCATTACGCTGAAATGGACTGCCACTTTATGTAGAATCGTGTCTGCATCCACCATCGTTCGCTCCATATCATGAAGCCAAGTCCTTCTGTCCCTCAACCTCAGACCACACCTTGTTCCTTCAGACATTGGTCTAGTTGACCCATGTCACCCAATTCATCACATTAGTTTTGTTTACTTTAGAGATACAGGGTGGATACAGGCTCTTCGGCCTGTTGAGATCACACCGGCCAGCGATCCCCACACACCTACACTATTCGACACACACTAGGGATAATTTACACTTATACCAAGCCAATTAGCCTACAAACCTGTACATCTTTGAAGTTTGGGGGGAAACCAGAGCTACTGGAGAAATCCCACGCGGCCACTGTGCTGTCGCTCCTTCATGATTCCAAGCTCCTGAGACCATGAACACTCAACCTGTACCTTCCCACCACATTAACCCTCCCCTTCCCAATTATCTCTGACGGCCTTCTCGGCCTCTGATGAGCACCCAACACAAACCCCTGACCATGAAAGCCTCTTCTATGCCATTTACTTTGATGCCATTTTACTGATGTTGTTCAGCATTGATTCATCCAGAGACCCGGTTTCAATCCTGCTATGGGTGCTGTCTATACAAAGTTTGTATGTTCTCCCCATAATTGGGTGGGTTTTCTCTGGCTGATCAGGTTTCCTCCCACACTCCAAAGACATACAGATTTGTAGGTTAATTGGCTTTGGTAAAGATTGTAACTTCTCCCCAGTGTGTGTAGGATAGTGTTAGTGTACAGGGATCTCTGGTTGGCATGGACTTGATGGGCCGAAGGGCTTGTTTCCATGCTGTATTTCTCAACTAAACTAAACTAAACTAAACTAAACTCCTCCTCTCTTTTCTCTATACAGGTTTGTAGGTTGATTGACCGGTAAAGATTGTAAATTGTCCCTAGTCACTGTAGGATAGTGTTAGTGGATGGGGATCGCTGGTCGCAGCAGACTTGGTGGACCGAAGGGCCTGTTTCCTCGCTGTATCTCTAACCTAAACTACAAAACTAGATATCAATGGTCAAAGGGCCACTGCTATACTCTGCAGGCCCAGCACTATAATTGGGTTCACCAGTGCCCAGACCAAGCTGTACACAATCAGGAAATAAGAGTTTGTACGGAAATTGAGTTTGGAATGTTACAACCAGTGATTCCAGCTTTGGTTAGAAACCTTGTGAGTGACACAATCTTGCCTTCTACTCAAGATGGGCCGATTTATTTGCACAAAAGGTACATGTGTTTCTTTGGAAGCAATGATTGTTCAATAATGTGTGCATTCAAAGTTGACATCAATAGATTTTGGATCCGAGGGGAATCAGGGGATACATGGGGAAGATTACGTGGGAAAGTAGACTTGAGCCATGGTTGTATTGAATGATGAATTAACACAATTGACCTGTAGACTTCAGCTGCTTTATCTCATGTTCTGGCCAATGTGAGGTCATCTCACAAAGTTCAACCACACTTTTGGTGCGAGTAATGAAATAGGTTTAATTTGTATATTATTTCTAGTGTGTGTGGGACAGTGTTAGTGTGCGGGGATCGCTGGTTGCTGCGGACTCAGTGGGCCGTAGGACCTGTTTCCGCGCTGTAAGCTAATTTAAACTAAACTATTGCTTCTTAATTAACTTGTATTCTTGCAGAAAAACAAAGAATTGCAGATGCTGGAATCTTAAATAAAACACAAACTTCTGGAGTAACTCAATGGGTCAGATGACCTCTCTGGAGGGAATGGACAGGCAACATTTCTGGGTTGGGACTGAAGAAAGATCCAGACCTGATCCATCTCCACAGATGCCGCCTGACACGTTTGTGTAGACCTTGTATTCTTTATGGATAGTAAACATTTATGAGATCCGTGGCACATTGTATATTGGTTCACTGGCATCAAAGTTTGTCTTTGATTCTTTGTCATTGATAACTATAAAACACAACCTGTTTTTCCTTTTGGCTAGATGGCATAACTCAACAGGGATAATTAAACCCATACATCAGAAAGTTTGCCAGGCTTTGTATTGTGAACTCTTGCCATGTGCCATCTGGGCTCATTGCTTTTTTGGGATTAAGCTTGGTTGCTTCTGTTGACTGTTTTGGTGGATGTTTTTGAAACGTGCTGGATTCCCAATTTCCAAAGACATTCAATACCTTGTTGTGACATGATGTGATCACAACACTGCATTGGCCTCAGCAACCATGAACTTCTATGGACTGTCTTTGCTCTAAAATGTTGAGTGACCCGATTTAGGCTATGACTCAAAATGAGGAGATTTGTTTGCACGGAAGGTACAATTATTTTCTTTGTTTTTGTACTAGTTTTTACAGTTGTCCAGTTTAGTTTAGCTTTAGAGATGCAGCACATAAACAGGCCATTTGGCCCACCGACTCTGCTCCGACCAGCGATCCCCGCACACTAACACTATCCTACACACACGAGGGACAATTTACAATTTTACCAATTAACCTACAGACCTGTAGGTCTTTGGAATGTGGTTGTAAACCAGAGCTCCTGGAGAAAACTCAAGCAGTCATTGAAGAATGTACAAACTCCGTACAGACAGCGCCCATAGTCAGGATCAAATCCTAGTCTCTATCGCTGTAGCAACTCAACCACTGTGCCACCATGTTGCCCTTTTTAAAAATAAAAATCCATCAACTGATTATTTTTAAAAGTTATGATACATCATCTGTGTTTTTGCATTGTCAGGCCTGCTAAGCTGTGCAAGTGAGAATTGTTGGCACAAATGACAAACATTCTTGACTCTCGACTCTTGAACTCCCTTCACTCCAAAGCACAAGGACTTTGGCCTGACCTTGGAACTGTATTTTATGATCTTTCATCAGTTATTCAAAGCTAATGCCAGGCTTGTATCACTGGGAAACTGATGAAAGGGCACTCGAATATTTGGATTCAACATGGAAATACATTTTTCATTGCCATTTCACTTCCAGCCACATCGGTCTCACTTTTTGGTCGGAGCCCAGATTAAATTTGGATGGTTGGGCCACCAGATGGGCTGCTCATTGGTACCTCTGCAGCACAGCCTGTCATACATGCAAACCTTATGCTCAATATTCCCTTGAAGATCGCAATGAAAGTTCACTTGAATGCGGACCAAATGACATTCTGCCGTCTAATCCACTCTTCAGATATTGTAAAGGGCAAAACATGAGATTTTGTAGCAGGAATAGCTCTAAGAATGTCAATGAGTACCAATGCCCTGCCATTGCTTCTCTGAACTTTAGACTAGCTCTGAGTAGTGTTATTGGGGTAAGATGTTAAACCATGGCTCCTTCTACCTTTGCAGGCACGTATTGAAGGGGGTGGCACAGTGGCACAACGCTGCTGCCTTACAGCGTTCGCTCCATATCATGAAGCCAAGTCCTTCTGTCCCTCGACCTCAGACCACACCTTGTTCCTTCAGACATACCTTGTTCCTTACAGCGCCAGAGACCTTGGTTCCATCCTGACTACAGTTGCTGCCTTTATGGAATTTCAACAACCTCCCTGTGACCGCTCCAGTTTCCTTCCACTCTCTAAAGACATACAGGTTTGTAGGTTAATTGGCTTTGGCAAAATTGTTAATTGTCCCTAGTGTGTAGGATAGTGTTAGTGTACGGGATGATTACTGGTCGGCATGGACTTGGTGGGCTGAAGGCCCTGATCCGCACTGTATCTCTAATGTCTAAAATCTAAAGTCATTATATGGAAGTCCAGGAAATTCTGCTGATGTTCACCTTGAACTGAGGCCACCAAAACAGACTGACTGCTGCTTCAACAATGATTACCACTTCTTTGGTGTCATTAGTGTAGAAAATACAAAGCCTTTTAAAGGGACACGAAATAACTTGACAGCAAGGCATTTATCTGTACCAATAGTGGGTGAATTCTAAGATGAACCTTAAAAGAGGAATGGGGAAGAACAATTTAATTTGTGAATTCTGAACTTTGGATCTTGCTGGAGCTGTGACTACGTGCAGAAATCCCAAAGCGGTTCCAGAGAAAGGGAAAGAAAACAAAGGTAAGATTTTTAATGTGGAACCAAATAACGGGGACTGGTGTCAACATAGAATATAGAACAGTACAACACAAGAACAGGCCCTTCAGCCCACAATGTCCATACCGAATATGAAGTCAAGGTAAACTAACGTGGGTGATGGATGAACAGGAGCTGATGCAGGCTGGAATATCTCTTGAGTATCAGACAGCTGAATGAAGCATTGGAAGTCTTAAGTTCAGCTATAATATAGACATTGTTGTGAGTTATAGTAGCATATGATGAGATGTTTGAGGCAAGATTGGAGTCAAGCAATGTTATTGAGGCTTAGTGATCGGGATGTATGTAGTAAGTAGTCTTAGTGATCAGAATAAAGATATGTGATCAGAATGTGTAGGGATGAAATGCAAATGTTGGTTTAAATCGAAGATAGACACAATAAGCTGGAGTAACTCAGCAGATCAGGTAGCATCTCTGGAAAAAAGGAATAGGTGATGTTTCGGGTCGAGACCATCTTCAGACAGAGTCAGGGGAAAGGGGAACGAGAGATATAGCTGGTACTTAGGACAAATAAATGGAAGATATGTAAAAATCAATGATAATCAAGGAAAGGTGGAGCCCACAATGGCCCATTGTTGGCTGTGGGATAGGGGCTAACGAGTTATACAGAGTGGAACTCAATAGGCCAAAAGTAACATTGGTACGACGACTAGGGTGGGGGAGGGATGCAGAGAGAGAGGGGATGCAAGAGTGACTTGAAGTTAGAGAAATTGATATTCATACTGCTGGGTTGTAAGATGCCAAAGTAAAATATGAGGTGATGTTCCTCTAATTTGCATTTGGCTTCACTCTGTCAATGGAGGAGGCCCAGGACGGACAGATCAGAGTGGGAATGGAAGTGTTTAGCCACCGGGAGATCAGGTAGACTGAGGTGGCAGCTGGTTTTAGATTCAGACATGCTATCAAAGTAGCAAAGAGTGGCAGAGACAGTGTTTTCTGCTAACATAGCGAGGGAAAGGCAATGAAATTCATGGGTGCAGAGTGGAACTTCTGGTGGGAAACCCTGGTAATAGTTTTGGTCCTCCCTGTGTTAAGATGAAAAGACTCTTTTAGTCAAATCGTCTTGGATTAATGGGATCCTACTTTGCTTGACTACCTTTGGCAAAAGCCACTGAACACTGGAGCAGTGCGCTGCAAGCGAAGGCAATTTTCAACATGATGCGATTATGCAAATGAGGGTTATTTCTCCCTTTAGTGCTCCATTATCCTATTTTTAATGCTTCACCTATTAAAAACAGATCTGCAAAATCTCTTTGTTTATTCCTTTTAATTCGCTTGCAATTTATTTTTCCAATTATCTTTCCTCGTTCCAAATTGTGGTTTTAACAATTTTTAATTTACTTTTTATATATATATTTTACAATCTCTCTCACCACCCAGGTATTTTGAAAAGCTTAACACATTTCTCCTTTATTAAATGTTATTTTAATAAGTCTCTTTAACCCATTGCGCTTGGGTTTTTACATCTTGTTTTACATTTCCATCTCCATGTTGGTCGTGGATTTTTGCCAATCAATGCATTAGGCTGTGTTTCATGCGCCAGTTTCCACTAAATCAACCTGCATTCCACATTGCTTGAGAATTTCCCTCAAATGTTTCAGTTTAGTTCATTGTCACGTGTACTGAGGTACAGTGAAAAGCTTTTGTTGCGTGTTCACCAGCCAGCAGAAAGACAATACATGAATACAATTGAGCCATTCACAGTTTATAGATACACAAGGGAATATGCACATTTAGTGCAAGGCTAAGCCAGTAATGTCTGATCAAAGATAATCCGAATGTCCCCGATGAGGTAGATAGTAGTTCAGGACTGCTCTCTGGTTGTGGTAGGATGATTCAGTTGCCTGATAACAGCTGGGAAGAAACTGTCCCCAAATTTGCAAGCGTGTGTTTTCACACTTCTATACCTTTTGCCTGATGGGAGAAGGGAGAAAAGCGAGTGACCAGGGTGCAACTCGTCCTTGATTATGCTGCTGGCCTTGCCGTGGCAGCATAAATGTTTCCTTGGTTTTATTTCTACTCAATCCTAATGTCATCTCCTGGTGCCATAGTTAGACAGCATGGGTGATAATGTCAGGCAGGAGATGTTTGTCAGCCAGAGCTGTCTCTTCGCCTGTAATGAATTTGCTTCAAACTTTACAAGATCACAAGAAAATAGAAGCAGGAGTAGGTCGTTCAGCCCCTCTAACATGTAATATGGTGGCTGGCACAGTGGCACAGCTGGTAGAGGTACTGCCTTACAGCGCCAGAGACCCAGGTTCGATCCTGACCTTGGGTGCTGTCTGTACAAAGTTTGCACATTTTCCCTGTGACCGTGTGGCTATCCTTTGGGAGCTCCGGTTTCCTCCCACATCTCAAAGACGTGGAGTTTGTAGATTAATTGGCCTCTGCAAATTGTCCCTCGTGTGAAGAAAGCAGATGCAAACTGGGATAATGTCGGACTGGTGTGAACAGTTGATCGATGGTTGGTATCGGCTCGGTGGGCCAAAGGGCTTGTTTTCATGCTGTATCTTTCAAACAATAAGAATCATGGCTAACCTATGCCTGCCTAACTCTTCACTGCCAATTTCCCACAGCCCTAAATCCTCAATCTTCCCATTATAAACACATCCAACTATCTGGTCTCCATTGCCCTCAGTTCAGTGAGTCTTAAATCATCTTGAATCTCTTCACCATGTTCTCAGAGAAAAAATGGTTACACACCTCAGTAATAAATGACTCGCACCTTATTCTGTAGCTGCATCCCCTTGTTTATCACTCCATCACTGGTGTAATGGTGTCCCGCTATGATGTCAGACTGCCTTTAGGACCATGTATGTTTGAATAAGGTTATAGGGTCAGAAATGATAGTAGAATTAGGCCATTCAGCCCATCAAGTCTAGTCCGCCATTCAATCATGGCTAATCTATCCCTCCTTCCTTACCCCACTCTCCTGCCTTTTCGCCATATTCTCTGACACCTGTACCAATCAAGAATCTGTCTGAAGGAGGGTCTCGACCCAAAACGTCACCTATTCCTTCTCTCCAGAGATGAGGCCTGTCCCGTTGAGTTACTCCATCTTTTTGTGTCTATCTTCGGTTTAAACCAGCATCTGCTGTTCCTTCCTACACATCTATCTATCTCTGCCATAAAAATATCCACTGACTTGGCCTCCACAAATAATTCCACAGATTCACCACCTTCTGAGTAAAAAAAATCTCACCGTCCCCTTCCTGAAAGAATGTCCTCTAATTCTGAGGCTGTGACCTTTGGTCCAAGACTCTCCTACTAGTGGAAACATCCTCTCCACATTCACTCTATCCAGGCCTTTCACTATTCTGTATGTTTCAATGAGGTCCCCTTCATCCTTCTAAACTGCAGTGAGTACAGGCCCAGTGCTAACATCATAGGTTAACCAACTCATTCCTGGGATCATCCAACTCAAACCTGCTCTGGACCCTCTCCAGAGCCAGCACATCCTTCCTCAGATATGGTGCCAAAAATTGCTCACAATTCATTCCTTCATTCTTCTATACTCCAAGGAATATAAAGCCAAACTGTTTCACCTCTCTTCAAAACGTTACTCATTGAAAATATCCATTGCTGATGTTGTCATGATTTTATTACAATCTGTTGTATACATAGCATCTATATTGTTGCTGTAACTAATTGCAGTTTTCTCAAGAAGGCAAAATATTACTGAATATTCTCACTATATTAGTGTGAAAGATACATCTTCTAGATGCGCTGGGACGCATCCTCAGTGTTGTGACCTGGGGTCAGCGGGTGTTTTGGGTTTCACAACATCAGACACCCTCGCCCAGGCGTCCCAGCCGGGGTTGATCAGGCCCTGACTCGGTGATAAAGGGAACCAACATATTCCGCTTGGGGAGTCTGCATCCTTTGGGCTTGAATATTGAATTTTCTCAATTCTGTTAACCCTTGCTGTCTCCTCCCCTCCCACCTCTCCCTCAGCCCTCGGGCCCTGGCATTCCCTCCATCTCCATCTCCCTCCCCCACCCCAGTCGCACCAGCTTCTCATTTTCACACCACAAACAGCTTACAATGGCTTGTTCCCTTTATCACCGATACTTCTTTGCATATCTTTCACTCATTGTTCCTTATCTCTCCACATCACCGTCTATATCTCTCGTTTCCCTGATCCCTGACCAGTCTGAAGAAGGGTCTCGACCCGAAACGTCGCCTATCTCCTTCGCTCCTTAGATGCTGCTGCACCCGCTGAGTTTCTCCAGCTTTTTGTGTACCCTCGATTCTCCAGCATCTGCAGTTCCTTCTTTAAAACTGAATTCAGAGGGTTTTCTTTCCCTGCGAGCTTATACTTCATTAGTTAGTACGGTCAAAAATGAACCCTCAACAAAATCCATAGCAACTGTAACTGAGCTAACCCTTCGAGAATGATATTCAGCTGAACAGCAAAGGACAAAGAAATAGTCAATAAATAACAGCAGTGCTACCTGACCGACCTTGTATTGGCCTTTAACATTAAAATATAATGGGCAATTTATTAACCATTGGGATACACATTCAAAGCGTAACGTGGAAATTGAAGAAGTATTCTTTGGATATTTCATGTGGATTCCCCATTCGGTTAAAGGTACAGTCATTAATTCTTAGGCTGGAGAATTGTCATGTGCCCAAGCATGAAGGAAAAGATGTGATCCATTTGGTATTCTACAGCCATATTCCACTTAGCTTAAGATATGCAGTGCATAGTGAAGATTCTTATTTCCAGTGGATGCTTCCGAGTATTCTGTATCAAAAGCAGTTCTATAGGTCACTCACTTGATTGCATACATTATTTTGCATATCTTTCATTCATTGTTCTTTAGCTCTCCACAACGCCATCTATTTCTCTCGTTTCCCTTATCCCTAACCAGGCTGAAGAAGGGTCTCGACCCGAAACGTCACCCATTCCTTCGCACCAGAGATGCTGCCTGTCCCGCTGAGTTACTCCAGCTTTTTGTGTCTATCTTCGGTTTAAACCAACATCTACAGTTCCTTCTTACCCACTTGTTTAAACTTGGTTTCTTAAGAATATTCTGGAGAACAGTATTCTTTTTTTTTTTTAAAGAGGCATGTACATATCATAGTCCAAACCACTACAAACTTTGTTAAACAGCTACATATTAAGTATCCAGGGTTCCAGGGACCCCACTACCAATGTAGCGTACGGCATTGGGTACCGCAAGGCTCAGTGCTGGGACCCCAGCTATTTACAATGTACATTAATGATCTGGATGAGGGAATTGAAGGCAATATCTCCAAGTTTGCGGATGACACTAAGCTGGGGGGCAGTGTTAGCTGTGAGGAGGATGCTAGGAGACTGCAAGGTGACATGGATAGGCTGGGCGAGTGGGCAAATGTTTGGCAGATGCAGTATAATGTGGATAAATGTGAGGTTATCCACTTTGGTGGCAAAAACAGGAAAACAGACTATTATCTAAATGGTGGCCGATTGGGAAAAGGGGAGATGCAGTGCGACCTGGGTGTCATGCTACACCAGTCATTGAAAGTAGGCATGCAGGTGCAGCTGGCAGTGAAGAAAGCAAATGGTATGTTAGCTTTCATAGCAAAAGGATTTGAGTATAGGAGCAGGGAGGTTCTACTTCAGTTGTATAGGGTCTTGGTGAGACCACACCTGGAGTATTGCATACAACTCTGGCTTCCAAATCTGAGGAAGGACATTCTTGCCATAGAGGGAGTGCAGAGAAGGTTCACCAGACTGATTCCTGGGATGTCAGGACTGTCATGAAGAAAGACTGGATAGACTCGGTTTATACTCTCTAGAATTTAGGAGATTGAGAGGGGATCTTATAGAAACTTACAAAATTCTTAAGGGGTTGGACAGGCTAGATGCAGGAAGATTGTTCCCAATGTTGGGGAGGACCAGGACAAGGGGTCACAGCTTAAGGATAAGGGGAAAATCCTTTAGGACCGAGATGAGAAGGACTTTTTTCACACAGAGAGTGGTGGGTCTCTGGAACTCTCTGCCACAGAGGGTAGTTGAGGCCAGTTCATTGGCTATATTTAAGAGGGAGTTAGATGTGGCCCTTGTGGCTAAGGGGATCAGAGGGTATGGAGAGAAGGCAGGTACGGGATACTGAGTTGGATGATCAGCCATGATCATATTGAATGGTGGTGCAGGCTCGAAGGGCCGAATGGCCTACTCCTGCACCTATTTTCTATGTTTGTATGTCTTCATTTATCGGTTACATATTATCATTGACACTAGTTATTATTATTATTATTATTATTTTTTTTTTTAAAAGATAGAAAAAATAAAGAGAGAATAAAAAGAAAATTAGAAAGATAGAATAAACTATCGATAATACAACTTAGGAGATGGGTCCGTAGGTCAGAGAACATAACTATTCATCTAGTCCTGGGTTCGAGCTTCAGTCAGGCTTTCACGCCGGCCTGACTGAATATTGTTCTGAAGAACAATATTCTAAAGTATATAGGGAGGAACTGCAGTTGCCGGTTTATACCAAAGATAGGCACAAAATCCTGAAGTAACCCAGCGGGTCAGGCAGCATCTCTGAAGAAAAGGTATAGGTGACATTTTGGGTTGGAACCCTTCTGAAGAATATTCTAAAGTAGCTGCGCACGTCCGATCCACCCGCCTAACAACCGTGCCGCCAACTGGAACGCGCCCCGGTAGGCCCGACTCGCCCCACAGGCCACCCAGGGGGCTGCGGAGAAGCCGGGCGGCGATGATTGTCTCGGCCGAAGGAGGCTCAGCGGCGCCGGCAATAGGAGCCTCGGCAGCAGAAGCAGCGGGAGCCTCGGTGGCAGCGTGAACCTCGACGTAGGCGGCAGCAATGGTGGCGGCAACGGGAGCCTCGGCGGCAATGCAGGCACATAGGACTATCTTAGACGGGACATCTTGGTCAGCATAGGATAGGATAGGAAGGATAGCAATACATTATTGTCACATGTGACTAGGCACAATGAGATTATTTGCTTGCATAAACAATGTATACAAACAGCGGCCACCTACTGCACTGATAAAGTTACAAAGCACGCCGGCTCCCCCTTTTGTCCGCCCCCCCCCCCACTACAGCGGCTCCCCAAGCGGGGTCCCCATTGTCCATTGTTCTTCCCCTCCCCCCTCGCGGTGGTTCTCCACGCTCTCATCGACCGTCCACCACGGGTCAACCTGCGGGCCTCGCAACCGCCGCGAGGTTCCACCACCACCGAGGCCCCATCGCCGCGAGTCTTAAGATCATAAGATCATAAGATATTGCAGCAGAATTAGGTCATTCGGCCCATTAAGTCTACTCCGCCATTCAATCATGGCTGATCTATCTCTCCCTCCTAACCCCATTCTCCTGCCTCCTCCTCATATCCCCTAACACCCGTGCTAATCAAGAATCTATCTATCTCTGCCTTAAATATAACCACTGATATATTTCCACAGCCTTCCGTGGCAAAGAATTCCACAGATTCACCACCCTCTGACTAAAGAAAAGGCATGGATAAGTTGGACTGGCAGGTCTTTTTCCGTGGATGACACTGTGACCTTATAACTTACATTAACCTTGATTTCTGATGAATTTTGGCACTCGCATATTTGCAGAAATATGCTATTAGTCGAGACTATTTCTACTTTTGGCATATATGGAAATCAAGTCAATGAAAGGTGATTTTTAACCACAGTCATGATAAGCCTTCATCAAAATCGTGTTTGATTAGATCTGAGGATCAGTTAATTTTGGTCGCCCTGCTGTAGAAAATATGCTATTAAGCTGGGAAAAAGCACAGAGAGGATTTCTGTGTGGCGCAGCGGTAGAGTTGCTGCCTCACAGCACCAGAGACCCGGGTTCGATCCTGACTATGGGTGCTGCTTGTATGGAATTTGTATGTTCTCCTTATGATTACATGCATTTTTCTCTGATTTCCTCCCTCAGTCCAAAGATATACAGATTTATTGGTTAATTAGCTTCGGTAAATACAAATGAATGAATTAATAGGTTTATTGGTCAAGTATGTACATATACAAGGAATTTGTCTTGATGCTCCACTAGCAAGTAACAACACGACATACAGTAACAATTAAGAATAAAACATAAAGCATTAAAAATCTATACATAACTAAAGCTCTGATCTTGTTATCTTCCAGTTTGTGCGGTCATTCAATTTGCGCAAAAACGGTACATGATAGCGCTCTCTCCACAACCCTCCCTCCACAAGGCTCCCCCCGCAACCCGCCCTTCCCCCTTTCCCCCCTCAAACACAACCGCCCTCCCCCACACATACCCCTTCCCGCACCCCACCACCCACACAAACCCTCCCACACACACTCTCCCACACACACCCCCCTCCCACATCTCCCTCCCCTCCCTCCCAACCATCCCCCCCCTCCCCCACACCCCCTCTTCCTGACACCCCCCCTCCCCCACACCTCTGTTCCGCACCACACACCCAACTTGCCACACAGCGGTCGGCCATGGCAGCTGTAGGCCATGGCAGCGCTCTCCCCGCCATCGGCCCCCGCCTGATGCCATCCCATCCCCAGCTGCAGGATGCTCCCCCACCCCCCCCAGACCCCGCCTCATGAGGGGAGGATGGAGTGAGTGCGTGGGGGGGGGGGAAGGGCAAGAGGCGGAGTGGGGGGATTAGGGGAGGAAGGGGATCAGGGGCATCACAACGGGAACCCGTCAGCCGCGCCTGCGCAGTTAGGGCCTATGGGTGAGTGGTGGAATATTGCGTTGGGGAATGGGTTGTGTTGGGGGACCAGGCCTCCCATCTTTCTGGGACCCAATGGGTCCCATTTAGTTTAGTTAATAATAAAACATTACAATTTAAACATGTGAATGAAATAAAATACCAGACAAAATGAGGCTGCAAACTTTTGGTTATTGAGATGGGAAAAAAGCTGTGTTTATGTCTGGCTGTGGTGGCTTTGACAGTCCGGAGTCGCCTTCCAGAGGGAAATTTTCACTAGTGTGTAGGTGAGCCGAAGGGCCTGTTTCCCCTGTGCTGTATCTCTAAATTATACTAATAAAATTACAAGAATGTTGCCAGGACTTGAGGGCCTGAACTATAGGGAGAGGTTGGGCAAGTGCGAAACAGTGTAGAAACAGGCCCCTAGGCCCACCCAGCCCATGCTGACTAGAGATCACCCCGCACACTAACACTTTCCTGCACAGTTAATAGATTGACCATCAAATTGAGATGTGGACATACTTAAAACCAGAATGCATCATATTGTATGCAAAGGAAATGTTTCTCACCTACTTGTTATGTGAGATGGCACAACCATGCAATGAATCAGCAATATGCCAAAACCCAAGTAAGCGTGTAAAATATCATAAAAACCTTGCTGAAACAGTCAAAAATATTTCACATTATACATTGGAATGGCTTAATTTACATCCCTGGTATAGAAACATTTGCTTTCAAGCAAGCATTTTCACACCGGATGTTTCAATCTTTCTATTTTAATTTCCTGTTTTCAATTGGAAATGGGACCATGGAAGCTAAAATATTATAAACCAATCCTATTCTTTACCATGTACAAACATTTTGGAGATGCGTGTCAAGCAGATCAAGAAGACCTGTGATTTATAATTAACCTTCATTGGCTAATAACCTAAATTGAACACAAATGCCAATTCATCAAAGTTCATCTGCAAAGCGAAAACAGATAAAATATGACCAGCAATGCACTCGTTAAAATGACTCGTTAATTTGTAGAAAGTCATTGACATCTTTGCTCCATTTGTACACATCATCGTCTCCATTGGCAAAGAGGAAGATGAAAACAAATGTCAGGCCCAAAATGTAATGGCCCCTTTTAGTTGGAGGCACATGGGAGATCAATGTGATTAAATCAGTCTGGAGAAGGGTCTTGACCCAAAATGTCACCTGCCAAACAAAGAGATGTTGCCTGACAAGACCTTCATCACTTTGTGTCTCTCTCCGATTAATATCAGTTCCCATTTAATTTTGCAAGGATCCAATGAGCAGTTGGAGAAATTGAAGCACTGGGAACCACTTTAATGTTCCCCACCCCTTCGAAACTGAATGGTGAATTAATTTTCAGAGAGGAGATTGCAAGGATAAATCTCTAACACTGGCATCTATACTTAGCCAAACAGCGTACGTCTGCTAAGGTCAGGCAAGATCAGTGGAAAGAGAAGCTGAGGTAAAGCCATCAGATTCCTTGACACCACCACCACTTTCTTGCCAACAGTTCCAACAGCAAGCTGTGAGAGAGCATCACGATTCTGAGTCAAAAACCTTCAGCGTATCACCTCAGCTCATGGTGAACCAATGTGACTTCAATTGTGCCGAACATGTTTATTCCAGCATAGTGTGAGAAACCAACTCACGACAGAAAACTTTGCAAACAGGTTGTGAGCTGAAACAAAATGCTGAAGGAAATATTTGTCCAAACAAATATCTGTGCAAATATAGAGTGGTACGGGAGTTGTCGCATTAGAGTTTCTGCCATACAGCGCCAGAAATCCGTGTTCGATCCTGACTACAGGTGCTGGCTGTACGGACTTTCTACATTCTCCCCGTGACTGCGCGGGTTTTCTCCGGGTGCTCCGGTATCCTCCCACACTCCAAAGACGTGCAGGTTTGTAGGCTAATTGGTTTTGATAAAAGTTGTAAATTGTCCCTAGCGCGTGTAGGATAGTGTGCCGGGATCGCTGGAGGCGAGGACTCGGTAGGCTGCTGGCTCTGTTTCCGCGCTGCATCTTTAAACTAAATGAAATTAAACTAAATTAGAAGGATCTGGTTGGAATGTATGTTCTTCTCTGAACCCCCGTGGTGCGACTGTCAACAAAGATTTACAGTGTCAATGCGTGTAATGATAGCGGTTCTGTCGAGACGTAAGGAACTGCAGATGTTGCAATCTTGAGCAAAACAGTGCTGGAGTATTTCTGTGGATATGGATAGGCAATGTTTTTAGGTTGGGACCGTACTGTTTTATCGTCTGGTTACCTTCAGAAGTAGTAAATATCAAAATCATCGTAAGAATAAAATCATTCATCAGTCTATGTATCTGATGCTTGATAATCTCAAGTTCAGACCATTTGTGTTGTGTTAATATTTTGTTCATGGAGCAGTCCACGGACTCTCAGCAGATAAAGGGACTGGTAGATGGTAAAATCAAAGGAGATGGGAAGGGGGAAAGTGTTGAAAATGCATCAAATAAATTGTTATGGGGGAAAATAAATTGGGAAAATAGATTCTGAAAGAAAACTGGCAGGGAACATAAACATTGACTGCAAAAGTTTTTATAGATATTTGAAGAGAAAAAAGATTAGTTAAAACAATGTAGGTCCTTGCAGTCAGAAACAGGTGAATTGATCATGGGGAACAAGGACATGGCAGACCCATTTGAATAACTACTTTGGTTCTGTCTTCACTAAGGAAGACATAAATAATCTGCCGGAAATAGCAGGGGATCGCGGGTCAAATGAGATGGAGGAACTGAGTGAAATCCAGGTTAGCTGGGAAGTGGTGTTAGGTAAATTGAATGGATTAAAGGCCGATAAATCCCCAGGGCCAGATAGGCTGCATCCCAGAGTACTTAAGGAAGTAGCCCCAGAAATAGTGGATGCCTTAGTGATAATTTTTCAAAACTCTTTAGATTCTGGAGTAGTTCCTGAGGATTGGAGGGTAGCTAATGTAAACCCCACTCTTTAAAAGGGAGAGAGAGAGAGAAAAACGGGGAATTACAGACCAGTTAGTCTAACATCGGTAGTGGGGAAAACTGCCAGTCAGTTATTAGAGATGGGATAGCAGCAAATTTGGAAAGAGGTGAAATCATTGGACAAGTCAGCATGGATTTACGAAAGGTAAATCATGTCTGACGAATCTTACTGAATTTTTGTGAGGATGTAACTAGTAGCGTGGATAAGAGAGAACCAGTGGATGTGCTATATCTGGACTTTCAGAAGGCTTTCGACAAGGTCCCACACAAGAGATTAGTATACAAACTTAAAGCACACGGTATTGGTGGTTCAGTATTGATGTGGATAGAGAACTGGCTGGCAGACAGGAAGCAAAGAGTAGGAGTGAACGGGTCCTTTTCAGGATGGCAGGCAGTGGCTAATGGGGTGCTGCAGGGCTCAGTGCTGGGACCCCAGCTATTTACAATAGACATTAATGATTTGGATGAGGGAATTGAATGCAGCATCTCCAGGTTTGCGGATGACATGAAGCTGGGGGGCAGTGTTAGCTCTGAGGAGGATGCTAGGAGGCTGTAAGTTGACTTGGATAGGCAGGGTGAGTGGGCAAATGCATGGCAGATGCAGTATAATGTGGATAAATGTCAGGTTATCCACTTTTGTGGCAAAAAACAGGAAAGTAGACTATTATTTGAATGGTGGCCGATTAGGAAAAGGGGAGTTGCAACGAGACCTGGGTGTCGTGGTACACCAGTCATTGAAAGTAGGCATGCAGGTGCAGCAGGCAGTGAAAAAAAGCGAATGGTATGTTAGCATTCGTAGCAAAAGGATTTGAGTAAGAGCAGGGAGGTTCTACTGCAGTTGTACAGGGTCTTGGTGAGACCACAGCTGGAGTATTGCGTACAGTTTTGGTCTCCAAATCTGAGGAAGGACATTATTGCCATAGAGGGGCACAGAGAAGGTTCACCAGACTGATTCCTGTGATGTCAGGACTTCGAAGAAAGACCAGATAGACTCGGCTTGTATTCGCTAGAATTTAGAAAATTGAGGGGGGGATCTTATAGAAACTTACAAAATTCTTAAGGGGTTGGACAGGCTAGATGCAGGAAGATTGTTCCCAATGTTGGGGAAGTCCAACACAAGGGGTCACAGTTCAATGTTAAGGGGGAAATTTTTTAGGACCGAGATGAGAAAAACATTTTTCACACAGAGAGTGGTGAATCTCTGGAATTCTCTGCCACAGAAGGTAGTTGAGGCCAATTTCATTGCCTATATTTAAGAGGGAGTTAGATGTGGCCTTGTGGCTAAAGGGATCAGGGGTATGGATAGAAGGCAAGTACAGGATACTGAGTTGGATAATCAGCCATGATCATATTGAATTGTGATGCGGCCTCGAAGGGCCGAATGGCCTACTCCTGCACCTACTTTCATTGTTTCTATGTTATGGATACAACTTCTGTTTTAAATAGTACTTGGCGGATGGCTGAGTAAAGCTTTTCACTGTACCTCCGTACACGTGATAATAAACTAAAACTAACTAACTAACTAACAGTTTGCAAGGGAACTACTGACTTGGGTTGAAAGATATAGCACGGAAAACAGGCCTTTCGGCCCACCGAGTCCGCACCGACCAGCGGTCCCCACACATTAACACTACTACTAAGGACAATTTTATACATACGCAAAGCCATATAACATACAAACCTGCATGTCTTCGGATGTGTGGGAGGAAACCGAAGATCTCTGAGAAAACTCACGCGATCACGGGGAGAACGTACAAAATCCGTACAGACAGCACCCATAGTCGGGAACCGGGTCGCCGGCGCTGCTACCACTGTAATGGGCCTGTCCCACTGTACAAGGTTAATTCAAGAGCTCTCTCAAATAAAACCAAACTCGTGGTAAGTACGTAGAATGTAACGTAGCGGGTATATCGGAGCTCGGGACGTCTCTTAGCAGCTCGTAACGCTAACTGCAGTTACTCGGGAAATGGGGTAAGCTCATGAAGACTCGTGAGCTTACTCCACTCATTTTTTTTGATTTTTCTATTTTTACTTTATTTTTCTCTATTTTTTCCTATCTGCAATAAAACAAAAAAAAATGTATAGAAATACAAATAAGACATAACTGTTAATATTAATAATATTAAGAATGTATGTGACAAGTATAATTCTATTAATATGCACTTACGTCTAATAAAAATATTTAACAAAAGATTTTTCAACATGTTGAAAAATTTCCACGAGAGCCCCGAGTACCTACGAGTGCTATTACTGCAATTCTCCGAGTTCGAATCAGGGGAAACTCAGGAGAACTCTTGAATTAGCTCGTACAGTGGGACAGGTCCTTAAGGCAGCAACTCTACCGCTGTGTCACCGTGACTATCTCCTTCCAGCGAATATCGAGTGTGTTTTATTCATAGTTTGAGTCAGAGTTCATGTGAGTGATAGTCATTGTTACAGTTAACAATGAAAGTGATGTCAGATGCAGTGTACAGATTATAGTACAATAGTTTGTGGTATTTTACAACATATATTCTATGTGTAGGAATGAACTGCAGATGCTGGTTTAAATGAAAGGTAGACACAAAATGCTGGAGTAATTCAACGGGACAGCCAGCATGTCTGGAGAGAAGGAATGGGTGACTGTTTATGATTGATTCACACCAACACAATGGCAAAATATCAGTCTTTATTACATAAGCAAACAGGAACATTTGAACTGCCAGCCACTCTCATTCTGCTCAGCGTGGCTTGTAAGAGAGTGAGCGAGAGCTAGTTAGTGTAAAGCTGTGTAGTACCGTAATACCATGTAAAGGGTGGCATGCACAAAACTGTAGTGGAGATTATAAATGGCATGGATTAATAAATATTAATCTACATCCTTCCTCTTAAAGAGGCAAAGCATATATAGAGTGGTTGGTTAGTGGAGTATACTGTAAAACATGCGTGTGCATTTATTAATTTACATGTACATGCTTGTACATACGTGAGCACATAAAATGAGACTGGTCATGCACAGTTCAAGTATAGCCGGTGAATTTTCCAATCAGCAGGTTTGGCTTGCAGACACGACCTGCACGTACGTGTACGGTAGTCCCCTTGTGCACCTCATCCTCCTCTGAGGGAGCAAGTCCCTTATCGGGTGAACGCGAAAGAGAAGACACCGGAGATGGGGGCAGCGGGGAAGGCAGGGATGGCGCTGGCACTGGTTAGAAGAATCGCTGGAGTGCTGTTCACGGAGCGTGAGGGAAGACCGGCAGGCTGGTCCGGGTAAAGACATGTAGGTGCCGGTTCATTAACTGGGAGGAGGCGTTGGCAGGTTCGTCGATAGATTGCGTTGTCATTATGACCAGGTACGAGCGTAGCTCTGCGCTGGACTCCAAGGTGGTCATAACCTTGGAGTGACCGTAAGCGGACAACCTGTCCCTTGTTGAGCGGTTTCAAGCGGAGAACTGGTTTTATCGTAATATTTTCTTTGTGTGTTGTTGCGGCGTTGGAGCTGAGATTGGATCACCGACGGTGCACGAACTTATGGTTCTAGTTGTTGCTTTTCCTCAAACTTTGATTCAGAGGAACCATCCTCTCCACATTAGAATGTCTTGTTATGCTAACGGCTTATACTTAAATACACTTTTACAAGGGTTTGGGATTGTGCTGCTCTTTGGACATGCAGAGAGTTTCATATTGACACTGGAGGATAAATGAGGAGACAGAGGATAACTACATATTGCTCTTAGAAGCAGGACCCCGGCCTGAAAGGTCGCCTGTCCATTCTCACCAAGATGCTGCCTGACCCACTGAATTTTCTCCAACACTTTGTGTTGTTCTTGGATGTTGGTTTGGAGTCTTCAGAAATAGACACTATCCAGATGCAGAACATGTGAATATCAGGAGCATTGCACTAGTACATGGGCTCGACCTTGACGGGTGCTGTCCATGTTGAGTTTGCACGTTCTCCTTGTGACCACTTGGGTTTCCACTGGGTGCTGCAGTTTCTTCCCTCATCCCCAAAAGAAGATGTACGGGTTTTCAGGTTAATCAACCTCAGTAAACTTCCCCTTGTGTGTGGGAGCAGATGAGAATGTGAGATAACATAGGACTGGTGTGAATGGGTAATTGATGGTCTGCATGGACACGGTGGGCTGAAGGGGCTGTTTCTGTGCTCCATCTCTAAATCAAATTTAGCTAAAACTGAATAGGCCCAAATCTGAGCCTTGTTCACCATTTCACTGGTCACAGATGTAGTTTCCTGTTCAACCACAATAATCATTGAATCCCACTCAGTCCAAAGATCTATCCCAGACCTTGAGCATGTTCAAGCCTCGACAGAATTCCCAGTCGGAGAATTCAGGAGATTCGCGGCTTGAGTGAAAACATTCAACACATCGTGTTTTTGATTGGAAAATCCAATATCCTACATTATGCCCTTCTGTTCTCCAAATTCTATCATGGGAAGTATCCTAACAAGAAGAAAGACACAAAAAGTGGAGTAACTCAGCGGGTCAGGCAGCATCCTGGAGAAAAATGAATTGGTGATGTTTCGGGTCGAGATCTTTCTTCACACTGAGAGTCAGGGGAAAGGAAAACAAAAGAGATAGACGGAAATATAGAGAAATATGGAGCAAATGAATGAAAGATATGCAAAAAACTAACAATGATAAAAGAAATAGGCCATTGTTAGCTGTGGGCTAGATGAAAATGAATTCTACTCTGACAAGCCCTCAGAATGTAAACACATTTCAAGATCTGCTCAAGATGTGTCCCTAACTTTTAATTGCTGCCTCACTGCGTCAGGGACCCAGGTTTGATCCTGACCTCGGGTGCTGTCTGTGCAGAGTTTGCATGTTCTCCCTTAGACTCCAGGGGTTTCCTCCGGGTGCTCTGGTCTCCTCCCACATCCCAAAGACGTGCGGGTATGGTTGGCCATGTGGCCTCTGGATATTTCCCCCAGTGTGTAGGGAGTGGATGTGAAAGTGGGATAACATGATGGTCGGCATGGGTTCAGTGGGCCGAAGGGCACGTTTCCATGCTGTATCACTAAATTAAACATTCACCCATCCCACAAAAACAAGTTTTGTAGAACTCAACACCGGCAATCCCTTAAAACAAAAGTTGTTTCTATTTTCCCATAATCAGGCCCGGAGGTATTAAACCACTTCCTCTCATACAGCATGAGGTGACGTTTGAAGGTGAGCTTTCGGTAAGTTAAATGTGGGTGCACTTTTCTAGATTGTCCATCGATGCCAAAGCTGAAGAGAGCTGCTGACATTACGGAAATATTGCATAGCAAGAATACTTATTGGTTTTAGTCTGGAAATAATTCATTCCATCTGATCTTTGCGGACCAACTGGCTGGAGTTTTTACGGACATTTTCAACCTCTCACTTCTGAGGTCTGAGGTTCCCACCTGCTTCAAAAGGGCATCAATAATACCAGTGCCAAGAAGAGCAAGGTGACGTGCCTCAATGACTATTGACCTGTGGCACTAACGCCTGTGGTGATGGTGCTTCAAGAGGTTGATCATGGCGCAAATCAACTCCCCACCTCGACAAAAACCTTGACCCACTGCAGCTCGCTTACCGCCACAACAGATCAACGGTGGATGCGATCTCGCTAGCCCTCCACTCTGCTCTGAACCACTTGGACTACAAAAACTCATATGTCATGCTGTTATTCATCGATTACAGCTCTGCATTTAATACTATCATCCCCTCCAAGCTGGTTACCAAACTTGCAGAACTGGGTCTCTGCGGTCCCTCTGCAATTGGATCTCTCGACTTCCTCATTCACAGACCACAGTCTGTTCGTATTGGTGGAAATGTGTCAGACTCGATAACATACAGCACGGGCTCACCTCAAGGCTGCGTGCTCAGCCCCCTGCTGTACTCACTCTATACTCATGACTGCGTAGCCGGTCACAGTGCGAACTCCAATCATCAGGTTCGCTGGCGACACCACTGTTGTGGTGACGTATCACTGATGGGGATGAGTCGGAGTACAGAAGAGAGATCGAGCGACTGTCCATATGGTGCCAGCACAATAACCTGGCCCTCAACACCAGCAAAACCAAGGAACTGATTGTGGACTTTGGAAGGAGTAGGATGGGGACCCACAGTCCCGTTTATATCAACGGGTCAATGGTTTAAAAGGGTCAAGAGCTTCAAATTCCCTGGGCATGCACATCTCTGAAGATCTTTCCTGGTCCGATAACACTAATGCAAATATCAAGAAAGCTCATAAGTGCCTCTACTTCCTGAGAAGATTACGGAGCGTCGGTTTGTCAAGGAGGACTCTCTCTAACTTCTACAGGTTCACAGAGCTTGCTGACCGGTTGCATCGTGGCTTGGTTCGGCAAACTTGAGTGCCCTGGAGCGAAAGACTACAAAAAGTAGTAAAACACTGCCCAGTCCATCATCGTGCTCTGACCTTCCTTCCATCAAGGGGATTTTACCGCAGTCGCTGCCTCAAAAAGGCTGGCAGTATCATCAAAGACCCACACCATCCTGGCCACACACTCATCTCCCTGCTACCTTCAGGTAGAAAGTACATGAGCCTGAAGACTGCAACAAACAGGTTCAGGAATAGCTACTTTTCCACAGCCATCAGGCTATTAAACCTGGCTCGGACAAAACTCTGATCAATTAATAACCCATTATCTGTTATTTGCACTTTATTAGTTTATTTATTCATGTGTGTATATATTTATGTATGGTACTAGACTAAGTGGGACCCGTTGGGTTCCCAGCATCACAACGGGAGGGCTTCTGGTCACCAACGCAATATTTCCACTAGTCCACCAGTTTCCAATATTGCTCGCCAGTGGGGGGTGTGGGGTGGGGTTTTCTGTTGTGCTAGTATGGGTGTTGCGGGCCAATGGTACTGGTTTACAGAGGGCTAGTATAGACATTGTGGGCTGAATGGATTCTTGGGCTGGCAGCCAACTGTTGCAATTATTTTAAAAGGCAAGGCAAACGATTTGGCTGCAGCCACTCTACAACCAAAATTCATTTCATCAAAACAAACTCATAATAAGGCGAGGCAAACAATTGGGCTGCAGCCACCCACAACCAAAATTCATTTCGTGAACACAAACTCTTGAAAAAGGAGAGGCAAACAATTGGGCTGCAGGCACCCCACAACCAAAATTAATTTTGCCAACACAAACTCTTGAAAAAAGGCGAGGCAAACAATAGGGCTGCAGCCACCCCACAACCAAAATTCATTTCATCAACACAAACTCTTTGAAAAGGCGAGGCAAACAATTGGGCTGCAGCCACCCGGCAACCAAAATAGTAAGATTAAACGAGAACTTACCAAGTTCGAAAGGTTGATCTTTATTTTTATGAGGAGTCGTGTGGTGAGGGATTTCGTGGAGACCCCGCCAGCACGCATGCGCGACATCCTTCAAAGCAGCGGTGTGTGGAATCACAGAATGCACCATGACTGAAAATAGTAAGATGAAGAACGTAGAACTTCCCAGTTGACCTTATGATAGAGGGTGGGAGCGGAGGGCACAAAATCCCTCACCGCGACTCCTCATAAAATAAAGATCAACCTTCGAACTTGGTAAGTTCTCGTTTAATCTTACTATTTTTACTTTGGAGTCACGTGAGTGACTTCGTGAAGATTTCAAAGCTCTGTGATTTAACGCCCTGGACAACGTCCATGCTATCACACACACTGCCGCAATACTGATGGAGGAAGGTAGTTAATGCATTCCCGACTGAACAGGCTGAAAAATAATGCACAGTCATCACACAAATAAAAACAATCAAAAAACCCCTAATTCGGGGAACAATTCATTGACGAGCGGCTCCCAGCACGGCTTCCGCGAACGTCGCCGGGCCAACCAGCAGCTATTGTAGGACCGCTGAAAAGTTGCTTCACTGGCCCAGTCTGCAGTGGCGAGGATGTGGTCCATGGGCACCTCCATGGCCCCTTGACGGTGGATGTGGATGCAGCCCTGGGAGAGTGAGATTTAAAACAAAAATGTTAGTACCAATCCTGCTGTACCCAACACCGTCCTGAGGCACCTTTATGATAGTCTGCACAGTCACCCGGGTGATGTGGAGAGTTTGGCTGACGAGGAGCCCCCCTGGCTCCATCTTCCGGATGGTTTTTCCTGTAGTGCGGGGGGGGGGGGGGGGGGATGTAGAGGCGGAGATGGGTGGACTATGCAGAGGGTGGCATCAGTGGCTTACGCCCGAAAACTCCAACTGCAGCCCACGATCCCCAGGTCTGTGCTGCTTCAATAGGTCCTGGACAAAGAATTCACCTTTGCAGGGGTGGAGACCGTGCTATCCAGCCGCAGCTTTTTGTAATGCCTGGACTCGTTGAACTGTAGGCAGTGCCATCAGCATCATCCACTTTGAAGGTGAGCTCATTGAGTGGGAACTCTGTCACAGGAGACCAGCTCCTCAGTAGGGTCAGAACAATCCCTACGTCCCAGGTGGAAGTTGTTATCTGGGCCGTGGAGGGTTTGGTGTTAAACACTCCCTCATGAATTTAGACACCAGGTGGTTGGAGCCTATACCTATATCTAGGTATGAGGACAGTGCACTCCTGGCGCTGTGATGCACTGGAGCTAAAGCCCGCATCATAATGAAGGCCCGCTAGGATTCCAGGACATCAGGGATCGTAGCCGTGTTGTAGGTCGTGTTGGTACGGGAGCGGAATGTCTCCACTTCCTTGACCTGGGTGAGGCACTGCCTCCCGGTTGATGCTTGGCAGGACGCTGAGATGAGTCCATGGCTCTTGGTGATATGCCGGCCTCAGACGAACGGTCTCTTTAGAGCCTGCAAGTGGCCAACATGTTTAGGTGACCAAGGCACGGGTGACTGTCCCCCCCGTAATGGGTTTAGTAATCAATGTTGGATTTTCACCAAACTGAATCCATGGACGTTGCAAGATTTGGAGGGCCATCGGGTTGCATGGCTGAGTAGGCCAGTCGGGTATGATCAATGCCAGTTGCAGAATCCATTTTGAATTTTCTGCAATACCCAACGGATGAGGCTGAATGGGGGAAATATGGAGTAATCCATTCCCCCCAATGGAGAGAAAAACATCCATAGCATCTCCCCCAGGGTCTGGGTCCCAAGACACATATGGTGGTATCTGATGGTTCAATTCAACCTGGACGTAAAGAGGTCAATATCTGGCGTGCCCAAAGAGAGCTATAATTTCAACAAATTTGGGGAATTCTACATCCTACTCGATGTTATCATTGAACACTCATGAGCTGGTGTCCCTCACCGTAGTGAAACTCCCGGGTAAAATAGGTCGCTTTGTGATCCAAATAATTTCTCTAATGCACCAGTCCACAAGAGTACTTTCCAATTCGTCCCCAAGATAAAACGACCTGATACCACCCATATGAAAGATGTTAGCCACCACCCGTAGTGTTGTCTGTTTGGAGGCTTACATAAAAGTGCCGTGAATTAGGACAGTAAGCCCGCAGTCCCTGGAAAAACCCCTAACATCTCCTGATGATTATCTCTGTTGTCTGGAGGAGGGGGCGGAGACTCGTGAGGGTCCCATCTGCCACCACAACCGGACATAGTGTCAGTTGTACCCCAACCTTGTGAGCTTGCGTCAGTCTGTAGCACGATGGATGGGTTACTAACAATGATGTGTCTGAGACACTCACTAATAATGTGTAAATCCACCATTGTAGCTCAGCTCTAGCCAAATTTGGCAACCATATTGGTCTATCAAAGTCCCCCAGCATTTGCCTTGTAATGCTGTTCCTTACTCTTTGTAATTTTTTTTTGTAATGTATAACGGTTCGAATTTGCGCAGCTGAAACTGTAGCTACCAGGTTCATACAATTTCTTTTGCCATTTGTCAGATAGTCGGTAAACCCCCCCCAGGCGCAAGCAATGCTGTAGCACGCTTCGTGTATGTCTAAATCTGTATTTGCGTCGGGATTGTGATCATCATTAAATTTGTGTCAATGTTGAACCCAGTAATCCATAACTGAGAGGGGTTCAGGGTGGATTTTGTCTGATGGGTTGATTTTAAACCCTAACGTCTCGAATAAATTTTTTTGGTCGCTGGAATGGCCAGCGTAGCCAATTGGAGGGTCTGTCCCACGCTAAGGATATCGTCTAAATATTTTAATGACGATAGAATTGTTATTGGATGAGTGCCAATAAGTGGATTTTACTAATTTGGTAATAGTCTGGGCTGTGGGTAACCCATTGGGTAAGGCTTTGTATTGCCCCCAACTGTCCCTTCCAGACAAAGTTCAGGATTTCCTGTGAGATTTTGTGATGGGGCTGTATAGGAGGCATCTTTTAAATTGATGCAAACCCATAAAGCACCCCGTATAGGTACTGCTCAGCTGTTTCAAAGTAACTATGTGAAGATGGGAAATGGTACAAAAAAGAATGTTCAACAGGGTTAGGTCTATGATAATCCGACTCCTCCCCATCTTTTTTGGTTTTCGTAAAGGATGTTCGACACAACTCAAGGGTTTTGTGTTCGTTCTCTGCCAATCACCCCCTTAATGCTGCCTGCCGTAAGATTTCAGCATGTCCCTCCTTTATCTCAATCTGAGCTAGCGTAAAATGTGCCGAGGTTCATGCTGTGTAGGGGGGAAGTTTACCATCAATAATGCTGTGACATAACCGTGAACACTAAGTGGGATAACGTGGCTGTGGTGATTGCACCCAAGCACCACGAATGCTCCCAACCGATCCCCGACTAGTGCAGGTAGAAGTGCTACTGCCTTAGAGGAACCTGACCCCCTTACCTCCATGGCTAACGGTGGTCTTGGCGTTTTGGGGGAGCATTGCGGTGTGTCATGGCGGTGGCCCCCTCATCTGATATGGGTGAACTTTGGCCGGTGGAGGTTTCATAAAGCCCTCGGGCTTGGCCTACTCATCGAGTTTTGTGACTTGCTTGGAGAAATCTTCCCCAAACAGCTGATGAGGTGGTGGAGTGGTGGAGGAACGGCACAACCCTGCAAATTACGGGTTGAGTATCGGCCAGATGGAGCTCTTTCGAAGGCAGTTAATTTTTTAAACTGCGCATTGTAGAGAAGTGCCAGGGCATCCTGCGGCTCGCTAGGCACACTCAATGTGATGCAGTTTTCGAGCGGTTTGAATGCGTCCATGGTGTCAGTGACTCCCTGACCCAGGGACTGGTGTGTGGGCAGATAATCAATGGTTCCCGCCAGTTTGGGGTGCAGCGGCTCCCCATTGTGGGTAGCTGTGGCAATTTTACCCCCCCCCACCCCCCCCCACGACATCCAGTAGGTCCGCACCTAGGACTGGCTCTGCGGCCTCCGGCATCCCTGGTTCGTCATCGTAGTCAGCATCCAGCAACTTCTGAAACGTCTGGCTGGAGAAGACAATATGCTGGGCGGTCTCCTGGCATGGCTTGTGGAGGCCCCCGTTCATTCCTGTCCATATCCCGTTGGACTAGTTGCTCCACCAAGAGCTCCAACCTGGCAATGCGACCGTCCCCGCTACTCACGGCGGACTAGCCGACTTCCCCAGGCTCTGCAATTTCTCTGGGCTTCTACCAGCGGACCACACCTCCATAAGGTGCTGACTAGGGCTCTGAAGGTAGGTTGTCATGGGCTCCCGCTCCTGCAGGCCCATACGACTCCCGCACGGACTTTCCGCTAGTCGGCCTTCGAGCGGAGTGTGGTAAGTGCTAAGCTTAACCGACCGTCTACTGCTGCCACCAACGCCCTTGACCGCAGCCTGACGAGGTGTTATGCCGGCAGCATCTACTCCTGCAGGCCTGCTCGACGCAGCAGTAGTCCTGCCAGACTGCCCTACGGCAGATATCCCTGGCAGTTGTACGTGGAGGAGTCGCGGCTGCTGGGCTCCCCTGTAGCGCAGCCGTTCCCCGGACCGGTTCCCCCTCGGGGTGAGGTCACTGGCGACGAGTAAGCTCCTTTCCACGTACCTGTATGTACCCCCCCCCCCCACTTCCTGGGGATGGGGGCTCGAAGTCTGGGTCGGCAGGATCCAGCTCTTCAGGAAGGTCTTCAGGTAGTAAGTCGGGCGCTGAAGTAACCGGAGCACCCGACTTCCGCATTCTTCTCCCCTGACCTTCCCGATGCTGCCGGCGGGTTGCGCAGCTCCGGGGGAAAATGGCCTCTGGCCTGTCAGTGACCCGCGGCTCTTGGGAAGGCTCCTTTCCTTCCCGTTCCTCCTGCAACCAACAAAGGTTAGTATACTTACTTTTGCCGGTCTGTTGTGAAGGAGCTGGTGGAGAGAGCGCACTCCCCCCCCGCCCCCACCTTGTCGATGCAGATGCGCGCGATGCGTGCTGGCGGGGTCTTCACGAAGTCACTCACGTGAATCCGAAGTTAATTCCATTTCGTGAACACAAACTCTGTGAAAAGGTGAGGCAAACAATTGGACTGCAGCCACCCCACAACCAAAATTCATTTTGTGATCACAAACTCTTTAAAAAGGCGAGGCAAACAATTGGGCTGCAGCCACCCCACAACCAAAATTCATTTCGTGAACACAAACTCTTTAAAAAGGTGAGGCAAACAATTGGGCTGCAGCCACCCCACAATCAAAATTCATTTTGTGAACACAAACTTTTAAAAAAGATGGTAAACAATTGGGCAGCTGTCACAGCAAGGCGATTCACCGTGGAGGAGACGTACGTTCAGTGTTATTCACAGCTCAGAGAACCGTGACCCTTTCGCTTCCTGGGTCTGGCAGACACTGAGTGAGGCACGACACTTCCAGGTTTTATAGTCCCTCCTGCCGCCAGCGGGGGCAGCAGAGAGAACAGAGAGAATGGGGAATTTAAAAAAAACATTAATATCTCTCTAATTTTTTATTTTTTATTTTTTTTATTTTTTTTAATATTTTTATTATAGAAACAAAATAATAACAAAGTACATTATTTTACAATGATGAAAATACATGATATTAATGATATATTCGTACTATTAATATTGTTTGTATTATTATTGATTATAAATTTTAAGATTATATATTTTATATAATTGAGAATACATGGTACTAGTAATACATTCATAATATTAGTAATATACTCATACTGTTGATAATATTTGTATTGTCACTGATTTTGAAATGTAGAACCAAATTTTATGTAATTAAAAATACGTAATACTAGTAAAACTTTTATGACATTCGTTATATTTTCATACTGTTAATAATATTTGTATTATCATTGATTTTAAAATTTAAAATTATATATTTTATATAATTGAAAATACATGATACTAATAATACTTTCATAAAGTTAGTGATATTTTATATTCGTACTGATATTGAAAATTTAAGATTATGTGTTTCTATACATTTTTCTAATTTTTTATAAAAGTGTGAAAAAATAGAGAGAAAGAGTGTGAAAAGTTTGATGGAGAATGGAATATTAATAGAATATTGACTGGCCTTGAGGGGGATACGACATATATTGCCTGAAGTAGATTCATATTGCCCGAGTCGAGTCGAGACGAGGGCAATATGGATCTAGTGAGGGCAATATATGTCGTATCTCCCGAAAGAGGACAGTCAATATTGTTATTATTACCCATATCAGACATCTAGAGGAAAATCAGCTCGGCGGACTTCCACGTAAAATTTAACCAAAATGGAACGCGGCAGTCTTCCTGTCTGCCGTTTGAATATTCTAAATTTCCCACGCAGCGTCACGTTGCCGTCACGTTGCCAAGTTCCCGGATGTGAGACCAGGGAATATAAGACTATATTCTCCGCTGTTTTAAACAGGTAAAGTCCATAGGCGTTCGCAAGAAAGGGGAATTACAAGAAAATATTCCCCTGTTACCCCTGCTGGCAGTAAAAAACGAAGGGAATACAATTTTGTAAAAGCATACCTCAGATGTGTGATATGGGTAATAATAATCATTAATCCGTCCTTGGAGATATATTCATGATTTATTATATATATTTCTTCATCCATTCAAATATTCAGGCCTCAGTCAAGTCCTCGTGCCGAACCATTATGACCCTGTAAATATTTAAATATATGGAGACCAAATCCCTCTGAAGAGATCTAACCCTGTCCATTAGGACAAGCCTTAATCTCTCCAGATGAAGTGTCTCCGACATTTGGTATGTTCCACATTTTGATTGTTGGGGATGTAGGGCCTTTCCAAAATTTTAATATTAATTTTTTCCCAATTATTAAACCATAGTCGATAAAAGTTCTTTGGTTCATCTTCTTCTTCTTGCGTATGAGTCAGTTACACAGTTTTGATTCAGGCGTCGCAGCCAGTTCACTGTGTCAGGATTGGGGTTGGTCAGGTCGATGGTAGTGGTATCTGGTGGGCTGAGGGTGGGACAGTCGTGGATTACATGGTGTGCGGTCTGGTCGGGGTGTCCACAAGTACAGGCTGCTGATGGGCGCAGTCCCCAACGTTTCATGTTATGATTGAAACGCCCAACACCAGTTCGCAGACGATTCAGTGTAACTACTCTCTGCGGACCAGTTCTGCACCAGGTGGCAACAGTGTGTTTGGGTAGACGGTCATTTGGGCGGGATGTTGGGTTGTCCTGCCAGCAGGCTCTCCATGCTCTTAGCATGTTGAAATCGGAGCTACGAAGAGATGCAGCATGACGATAGAAGGGGCGCCGGGAGGGCAGGCGTTGACGATCCGGGTTGGAGTACTGGGCAAGGTTGTGTAGGGTATGATTTGGGTCCATTGAGGCTTTGTTCACCAGGCTGTGGGTTAGGTGCTCTCTGCGCAGGGCTGCAGGTGCTACGCCAGCTAACACAGGGAGGAACTCTGATGGAGTGGGCCGCAGACAGCCAGTGATGATCCTCAATGTCTCATTGAGTGTGGTATCAAGCTTGCGTGTGTGTACACTCCTGCACCATGCTGGTGCAGCGTACCCGGCAGCACTGTATACCAGGGCGAGGGCTCCGGTGCGAAGGGTAGATGCGTTGGCTCCCCATGATGACCCTGCCAGGCGGCGAAGGAGGTTATTTCTGGTGATACTTTGGCTCTCAGTGACTCAAGGTGATGTTTAAATGTCAACTGCCGATCTAGCTTTACCCCGAGGTATGTTGGAGTAGGGTTGTACGGTAGTGGTGACCCATAGAGTGGTACTGTGAGTTGGCGGTGAGCTTCCTTGGTGTTGAGATGGAAGGCTGTGATGGTAGCTTTAGCCGCGCTCAGTTTCAGCCTCCATGTCTCCAGGTAGGTTGCTAGTTCTGCCATGTCCTTCGTGAGTACATCTTCTACTTTGGACCAACATCTGTCGGAGAAGAGAAGAGCAAGGTCATCAGCGTAGCCATACTTCTGTGATGTTGTTGAAGGTAGGTCGCTGATGTAGATGTTGAATAGCATGGGGGCCAGTACTGAACCCTGGGGGACTCCGTTCCTCAGGCGTCTTGGCGACTATATTTGTCCGTCGCTTGTCTTGAGGATGAAAATGCGGTTGGCTAAGGGTGTTGGCAATAAACCACACTAGTTGACGGTCTGGGATAGTTCTGAGGAGTTTTAAGGATGAGTCCCTGGTGCCATACTGTGTCGTATGCTGCTGTTGGATCCACCAGGATTACGCCGGTCTTATGGCATTTCTCAAAGCCGTCCTCTATGTCATCAGTGAGCTTTACGATCTGATGAACAGTGCTGCGACCACGGCGGAAGCCTGCTGTTCTTCTGGAAGCTGGGGGTCTACGACTGGTTCCATCCGGGCCAGGAGGAGACGTTCCAGGAGCTTGAAGGGGACGCAAAGGAGTGAGATGGGTTCGGTAGTTTTTTGGGTCGTCTGTGAGTTTGTTGGGCTTTGGCAGAGCGATGACGGTTGCCTTCCGCCATATCTTAGGGATGGGTTGGTGTAGGAGCAGGAGGAGTAAAATGCCTGGAGCCAGTCAAGGCATTTGGGGCCACAGTGTACCAAGAACTCGGGTGGGATGTTGTCAGGTCCTTGGGCCTTTCCACTCTTCAGCTGCTTGATAGCAGAGGCGAGTTCATCAGGAGAAATGGCTGAGATAGGTGGCCGTCTGCTCCCGGGGCTTGCCACAGCTTGGTAGTCTCTTGTTTGATGAGGCGGGAGTGGTCTTTATTCGCGTTCTTGAAGCGGCCGTTCGCAAGGAGCTGCTCAGCAATGGCGTTTGCTGTCACTGGGCATTGTGATGATCTTGAGCTTCTTCCAGTGAGGCGGTTGAAAAGTTTTCCAGGCCTGTCTGCTTGAGTGTGTGAAGTCAATGCCTGTGACTGTCTCCTCCCATCTCTCTCTGCGTTTCTGGTCTAGACAGTCCTGTGAGATGTGATGCCTTGGTGGCTGCCTCTTCACCAGGTTCAGCTTGCAAGAACTCGTTGTAGTGAGTGTCGCACTCTTCGTCCCAGGTTGGAATGTATCGCCGTCGACAACCGCGTGGGATGGGCTCTTGGCTGCCTGGGTCAGGAGTTTGCACAGGGCTGAGTAGGCATAAATCCGGGTTAGGAGAGGATGGAGAGGGGAGACTATTGGTGCCCGAGTCCATAAGCTTTGTGAACTGTCCCACTTGGCCTTTCTGAAGTCCATCCTCTTCACTTGTTTGGTGGGAATTGGCTGTATTGGGTTGTCTGGAATTATCAGCGATGGTCTATGTTGTGATCTGGGGAAGGGGTCCAGGACAATCCGACTGGGTAAGGGGCCATTCAGGTTGGCAAAGGCTAGGTCTGGGTTGGAGGTAGTATTTCCACCTGCCAGAACAAAAGCTGTCTGGTTGCTTGGAATCATGCAGGAGTTGTGCACCCGGATGCAGAGGACCAGTCCTCGAGGGCGAGACCATCGGGGTTTGATGATGTATATCCCCATGTTTGTGCTGCGGCAATTGAAGTCTCCGGAGTATATGCAGGGAGAATCAAACATTGGGATGGAGTCTGCATGTAGCCGTGATGTGGGGGGCTTGTAGGTGTTGATGACAGTAACACCTTCTACTTCAGTTGCTGCCCATTCCAAATTGGAGTCTGGGTGAGAGGAAGCAATTGCTCTCCATTTTGCTGTGGTTCTGATGAAGGTGGCAATCCCATGGATGTCGCTGCCAATGTGTGCGGCTAAAGTAAATCCAGGAATCTTCAGTCGGGTGCTATCGCTTATATGGGTCTCTTGGAGAAGGATTGCGGTGGGTTTTATGAGTCTGTGATAAGTGTTCAATGAGGGAGATCTTAGCCTTGGTGAGGCCTTCCACATTCAGTTGCAGCACGGTGATACCGTCCCGTATGGCTTCTGGAGTTGCCTGCCCTGAAGAGGGCACGTGTTCTGGGTTGGTGTCAGGCTGCATTTTCTGAAGGGGCGATGGGTATTGCTGTAACAGTGAGTAGATTTGGGATCGTGCTAGCTACTGCTGAAGTTTGCTGTTGCTGCTGACTCTGGTTGTTGTCGTTCGCCTGATAAATCAGTTACCAGGGCTCACCAAGGGGAGGTCGACAACTTGAGCCCCTTTGGTTCATTGTTATTAGTTGGCTCAGTTTCAAGTATTCCAAGTATTATTAACTTTGGATCAGGGGTCAAAGTTATATTGACAACATTCAAAATTTATCTTAAATATTTCATTCCAGTATTTTACAATTTTTATACAGTTAGTGAATGAGTGTGACAAATTTGCTTCTGAGATTTGACATTTATCACATATAGAGGATATTTTTGGGAAAATATTATGTAAATTTAGATTTGGAATAATGTAATCTATGTAGTATTTTAAAACTGTATAAGGGAATGTTTAGCATTTTAACGAGCAATGATGTATATGTTGTAAACTTTCATCCCATATTTTCTGGTCTTATAATTTGGCCTAATTCATTTTCCCAAGACTGTCTATGTATTTGTTGATGGGACATCACTTTCCAATAAAAACATTGTATATATATGATATCATTTTTTTCCGTATATGGATGTTTATTCAAGCATTCATCTAAAATTTCTGTCTTTCTATTTCTAAGTTTCTTGTGTATTTGCAGAAACATAATTTCTGATTTGTAAATATCTAAAATAATTATTTATTGTGTAGTCCATAAGTTTGTTGTAACTCTTGAAATGAGAGAAAAACAGTTTTTCCATATAAAGAATTTCACCCATCTTAGAAATTCCTTTATTTTTTCCATTGTAGAAAAGCCTTAACCATCATTGAAGGTTTGAACGTAAAGATTATTGCGATGGTAAGACCTAATGGATAGATTTTAGTTTTAAATGTTTTCTTTATTTGTTTCCAGATGCGGATTTCCGTTTTCTATTATCGGATTTTCACTATAAATTTTCTTAGCTACGTTAGTGTTAGGTAATCAAATATACATAGAGCTAATTTCAAATGGAGAACAATCTTCTTTTTCCATATTTAACCAATTTGGTTATTATCTATTTCTTCTAGCCAAAAATTCATATTTTTAATATTAACTGCCCAGTAATAAAACATAAGATTTGGTAATGCTAATCCCTCCATTTATTTTAGGTTTACATAAAATTTTTTTATTTATTCTATGGCTCTTGTAATCCCTGATAAAGTTAGTAATAAAGAGAATCTACTTTTTTGAAAAAAATTTTAGGGAGATATATCGGAATTAATTGAAATAGATATAGTAATTGTGGGAGAAAAATCATTTTTATTGCATTAAATTTACCTATCATTGAAATAGGTAAGCTTTTCCAGTATAAAAATATTCTTATTTAATTTATTCAATAATGGAGGGAAATTAAATTTAAATAAAGAGTCAAATCTTTTTGTAACGAAAATCCCAAGATATTTAATATTTTCGTTTGTTATCTTAAAAGGGAATTGTTGTAATAATGTAAATTTATTCACCGTTATTGGCATGAGTTCACTTTTATTCCAATTAATACTGTATCCTGAGAGAGATCCGAATTCCGTTATTAGTTTTAACAAATTTCGGATACTTGTTTCTGGTTCAGTGATATAAAGTAATCATCATCCGCATATAAGGAATTTTATTTTTAGTATCTCTAGTATCATATCCATGTATTTTCCGGATGTAATCTCACCCTCTGGGCGAGAGGTTCTATTGCGAGTGCAAACAATAAAGGTGATAAAGGACAAACCTTGTCTACAACCTCGAGATAAACTGAATTTAGTTGATAACATTCGGTTTGTTGTTATTCTAGCTATTGGATTTTGCATATAGCAATTTAATCCAAGTAGTAAACTTCTCTCCCAATTTGAAAGCTTCCATAACCGAAAATAGGTAAGGCCATTCCACTTGATCGAAAGCATTTTTCTGCGTCAAGCGAAATGACTACTAAATCTTTTTTATTTTTGCACTTCTTTTCGAATATATAATATTAAATAACCGTCTTAGATTGGTATGAGGAATATCTTTTTGGTATAAATCCTGTTTGATCGGGATGGATTAATTCGTTAACGACTGAACTTAGCCTTTGTGCTAGTATTTTTGTTAATATCTTTTGATCAGTATTTAATAGAGCTATTGCTCTATATAATCCTGGTTCATCCAAGTCTTTATTTATTTTGGGTATAAGTGTTATAATAGATTCATTCAACGTGTCTGGTAATTTCTGTTGTGTGTATATCTGTTCATATAATGATTCAGACACGGAACCATATGATCATGAAATATTTTATAAAATTCCGAACCTATACCATCTGGTCCCGGGTGTTTTACCATTTTTTAATGATCTACATAGATTCTTGGATTTCTTTTATTGAGATATCAGCATTTAGTAATTCTCTATTTTGTAATCCAGTCCTTTCAGGTTACATTTTATTTTAAATGCATCTATTTCTGTTTTATTTACTGTTGCTTTAGCAGTGTATAAGTTTTTATAATATTGCATATAATCTTTCATTAATATCTTTGGGTTGTATTAACAAATCACCGTTATGTGATTTAATCCTATGGATAATTTTTTCAGCTTCAATTTTCCCCTTAATTGTCGAGCCAATAATTTTTGTGGTTTGTCTCCAAATTCCAACTGTAATTGTTTAGTATGTTGATAAAATTTTACAACTTGATCTGTATATATTTTATTTAATTTATATTTCAATGCTGTAATTTTATTGTGTAACATTATATCTGGTTTTGTTGCATTCTGTATATCTAATTGCTTAATCTCCCTTTCCAAATCTTGTTGTTTGCTTCCGAATCTTTTTATTATGAAATGCTTGTGAAGAGATCATGATTCCCCGGAGATATGCTTTGAATGTTTCCCATAATAAGGAGCGAGATATTTCTGGTTGATCATTTATTTCAAAAAAATCTTAATTTGAGTTGTGTGATATATTCCTGAGTAGTTTTATTTTTTAAAATTTGTGGGTTAAATTTCCACTGTCCTGAATTTTCTGTTTTGCCATTTTATTTTAATTTTTAAATGTTAATGGCGCATGATCTGAAATTATAATAATAAGATATTTGGATTCATAAGTAAGTGAAATAAGTTTTGCATCCACCAAAAAATAATCTATTCTTGAATAAGTTTTATGTACTGGCGAGTAAAAAGAGTATTCTCGTCCAGTAGGGTTTTCTGTTCTCCAAACATCTTTAATGTTAGTCGTTTGCATATATGCGTTTAATAAGTCACTGAATGTGATTTAGTTTTTCTTTGTTTTGTAGATCTATCTAAGTAGGGGTCTAGTGTGCAATTAAAATCTCCTCCAATTATCAAATTATATTGTGTTAATTCCGGAAATATTGTTAAGTACTTTCTTAAGAAACAATGGGCTATCAATATTTGGTCCATATATATTAACAAAAATCATTTTTTCTGCGTTTAATTCTCCTATCACAATAACGTATCTACCATCTTTATCAGTTATAGTTGATGTATGCTTAAATAAAGTACCTTTACGAAATAATATTGCTACACCTCTTGATTTACGCGTAAAAGAAGAAATGATACATCTATCCATTTAGCTTTCAACCTATATTCAGCGTCTTTTTTAAGTGAGTTTCTTGAATGTAAATTACATCAGCTTTAATTGCCTTTAAATGTGCCAATACTTTTCCTCTCTTTATTGGTTCATTAATACCTTTAACATTCCAACTACAAAACGTTAATCCCTCATTCCCCGTATTCTTTTTTAAGTCTTTGCATTTTAAGTTTATAGAGATCTACAATAGAGTTTAAGGATCAGTGCGACAGACCCAACCTTACACCCGAACATTGAATAGATGAATTTTAAATCTCGTTTATGTCCCTCACGAATATATCTCCATTGGTCCCAATGTGTAAACTCCATTCAAACTGAAAAACACAATAGATTGTATAAAAGAAGAGTAAAGGATAGTTTAAGAGGTTAGTGGTGTGTTTAAAGATAGAAAGAACTACATCTAGAATAGTTGTAGTTAGTGCTAGCCATACTAGCATGGCTATCCATCTAGCGACTTCCGTCCGTTGATGTTTATTAACTTGACCAGCTCCTAGGTTTAAGGAATTATTATTCCATAATAATATTTTACCGGGGGTATAACATTAAGGGAAAAAAAAAGGGTAAAAGAAAAAAGGAAAAGGGGTAGAATTCATCAGGGGGGGAAAAACAGAAAAGAAAAAAAAAGGAGAGATTTATCAAATTCTACTGATTAAAGATATAAAAGTGTCTATATCTAGAATTAATTTAAAAATCTAAGTAATATTAAACATAAAAAATGTAAAGGCTATATAAAAAAAAAGGAATAAAAAAATACCATAAAACAAAAGGAAAAACTAAAATTCAAGGTAAAAATTGTTGTTATAAGGAAAGATCTCCAAATGAGATCCATCGCTATATTTAACTCTATTCATTAAATAAACATTAGTTGTTAATTATTAGTAGTAGTGATTAGCAGTAGTGAATAATCTTAATTGGTAAAAATAATACTAATAATAATACCGCGTTGTGATTTTAATATTTGTGTTATTTATTTATATTAGTTATATGATGAGACTAATTATTAATATCCAGATAACCCTTTCTGATTCAGTTTTTTCTCTCAATTCCATTCGACATTGTCCATTCCGTCCAGTCCAATATTATCTTGTAAGATCTTGCAGGATGTTGAGAGTCCGTGTAAAATCTCTAAAAGTAGTGAGAGTCAGTATATTCACTTGTAGATATTTTTCAGGTCTTGAACTGCTGTGCGAATTCCAATGCTGCTGTTGGGGTATTAAAGAAATGTTCCGCGTTGTTAAAAGTAACTCTTAAAATAGCTGGATAATTCAAACCATATCTCAGGTTTTGCACACCCCTCATGAGACTTTTAGCTTCATTAAATGCTTTCCGTTTCCTGGCAACCTCTGGTGGGTAATCTCGGTAGATACTGATCCTTTGTCCTTCAAATATCAGGTTTCTGATTCTCGAAGCTTTTCGCATAATCTCATCCAGAACAAAGTCATATTGTAGCTTTATAATCATTTGTCTTGGAGGGGCGTTTTGTCTGGTCTGACTCTGCTGACTCTATGAGCACGAGCTAATAAAGGCGTTTCTTCCAGAGATAGAACACCTTGGAGTAGGTTTGCAATAAATTCTGGAGGATCTTCGTTTTTCTCTCGTCCTTCAGGAATCCCTGCAATTCTCAGATTTTGTCTTCTCTGACGTCCTTCTAGCTCAATACATTTCTCTGTTGTTTTAGTCAGCAAGTTCGTTAGAGACGTTCATTTTCTGTAATCAGCTTTGCTGTAGTCAAAGCACTTGTCTCAGCTATTTGTTCAAGGTTCTTTATACCAGCCGTCTGTTGTTCCAGTACTTCCTCCATAGGATTCATCCTATTTTGAAAGTCTTTTTTAAACCTTTTCAAGTTTTTTTGTCCATCTTCTTTTCCATTTCATTAAACATTTCAGTGAATTCATTCTTCAAATCTTCCGATAATTTCTTGATCTTGTTTTCAATATTTAACTGTGTTTCTTGTTGGAATTATTTCAGTTGATTATTCATCTGATTCATCTGAGTGTTCATCTGGTTGTTCATCTGGTTTTATTTCTTCCTTTATTTCTTCCTTTTTAAACCAGTAATCTATTGAGAAATAAAAGTTTTCAATTCCTCACCTTCCGTTTTTTTTTTCCCTGTTCTTTTGGATACATCTTCCAGGGAGGAGGTCCTACTCGAGTCCGAGGCTTCAGTTTGGCCTTCTGGCTGTCTCTGCCGGGTGGATCGAGTTTTCCCTTTGTCGGTAGGGCTCCGTGCTGTTGACATAATTAGTCGCGCGCCTGATGACGTCACTCACAACACTCGGTGCAGAAACGGCAGGCAGCAAGCAGCAGACAGCGGGTAGGTCCCTTAATCCCCCGTTTTTTCCAGTTTTTTTTTCGTGGAGCTGGCTGGCGTTATCCTCTAGCCCTCCATAGCGCCACCGGAAGTCATATCTCTCTAATTTTTCATCGAATGGAAAAATCCTCTGGTCCTGGAAGGCGGAGTGGGGTTCTGACCGAGGTGGCCAAAAATGACAGCCGTAGGTGGCGGCGTTCTCTCAGAAATCGCAGCACAGTGGGCCACAGTGGGCCACAGTGGGCGTTTGGTTGTCGAACACTATATGGAGTCTGAAGAAGGCCGGACCGAGGACACTGGACCACTGGGCCGGACCGAGGACACCGACACATCGCCAGCAAAGACAGCGGCAGTCAGGTTGCCCATAAGCACTTCCATGACGGAGCAACAGCAGCACCAGCAGGAGGAGGCAGCGGGAGCAGCAGCCCCCAACAGCACCAGGGCAGGCGGCTGCTTGTCGGCCACACCGAGCGCCTCGGTGATCACTCACACCTCCCGGCTGGGGCCTGTGGCAGCAGCGGCAGCGGCGGCAGCATCGGAGGTGTGGTCGCCTCGCCGGGTGACCCCGGGCTGGGGACAACGCCAGTCGTCGGACCCCTCGGGTTGGAGAGGCAGAGAAACCACCAGAAGGTCCTGGAAGTGCAGGTGATGGAGGTCGGGACGGAGATTGGAAACAAAGTAGGCCTAACCAGTGCCTTGGACCGCTCAGCTGACAGCGTCAGCTGGCGAGGAACAGCTGGTCCCGCTAAAGTAAGAACACTCCAAACACAAGCACGGACGAAGCAGAGACAGACTCTATTCTTTCAAACTGTTAATCATGCCAAAGTGGTTTGGGATCCTGCGGTAAAACCAAATGGTATTTTGGGAGGCCATTTAAACATCCGAAGCCTAGCTCCCAAGTGTGATGAGATTAGAATACTGTTGTCCGAGTCCAATAGTGATTTTCTATGTATTAGTGAAACGTGGCTGCAAGATAAAATCGCAACCAGCATAATCAATGTTCAGGGATATAAATGTTTCAAGAAGGGACCGAACTGTGGGAAGGGGAGGGGGGTGTACTGATATACATTAAGGACTCACTCAATGCAAAGGAAATTTCCCTGAGTGCTGATATATCTACTGAATGTCTATGTATTAATGTCACATTGTCACAAAACATGCAATTTAACATCGTGGTGGTATACAACCCTCCCTCTGCGTGCACTGCGGCGCTATGCGAACACTTAGATGCGCTGTTTAAGAACTATAAGCACAACAGTGAGGTACTTGTCTTTGGAGACTTTAATACAAATTGGTTAGACAAAAACTGCAGGAAAAAACTAAAGGATCTCACATCTAAACATAACTTCAGTCAGAAGATCGAAGCCCCCACACGTATTACCAGAAACACTCAAATGCTAATAGATTTAATTTTCACGAACAAACCTGATAGAATCATAAAAATGTATAATCTAGTCACTGGCCTATCTGAGCCATTGACATTGATAGCAAGAAAACTCACAAAGAAACAACTGACAAGGTTTATAAATCAAAACCAGAAATCTTTTAAACGACAATGGCTTGTTCCCTTTATCACCGATACTTTTTTGCATATCTTTCACTCATTGTTCCTTATCTCTCCACATCACCGTCTATATCTCTCGTTTCCCTGATCCCTGACCAGTCTGAAGAAGGGTCTCGACCCGAAACGTCGCCTATCTCCTTCGCTCCTTAGATGCTGCTGCACCCGCTGAGTTTCTCCAACTTTTTGTGTACCCCCTTTTAAACTTGAGATCCCTCGTAAAACAATGACTGAATTTGAGAATGAATTAAAGGGTGTTAACTGGGATGAGCTCCAACAACTTGACCAAGTAAACCACTGCTGTAATCAGCGAACGTCTACCATTGGATGTATTGTTGATAAATTTATTAAAAAGCGAAAGAAATCCCAAAGAAAATTCCAGCTACCATGGATGAATGATGACATTCGAAAATTAATGAAAAGGAGGGACTATACGCTGAAAACTTTTATCAAAACTCGTAATGACATTGATCTGAAACTATTTAAAGGCTTGCGTAATCAAGGGGTTAAACAACTCAGAACGTCCAAATCAAATTATTACATCCACGCTCTATCAGAAGCAAAAGGAAATGGCAAAATTATCTGGAAGCAATTAAATAGCCTATTAAATCCAAAGGTTAACACCACCCAAAGCCAATATAAGCGTAAAATTCGAGAAAGCATAATCATTGATAATACACAAGTCTCAAACGAGTTAAATAATTTCTTCATAGAATCTGTTAAAAACCTTGCCTCAGATTTCTCTTGCAGGAATGATATTGTCCTAAAAGCTATACATGACCTAAACACCACTTACTCAAAAGATATTTATAATCTAGACACAGCTTTTCTTAAGAAATATAGTAGCATTCTAATCCAGCCTCTCACCCATCTTATTAATATCTCCATTAAATCTGGGCAATTCCCAGATGGGTGGAAAACTGCTCAAGTAATACCACTTTTTAAATCTGGAGATGCTGAAATGACCTCTAACTATAGACCCATTAGTCTTCTTCCAGTTTTCTCTAAAGTCCTGGAGAATATTGTCTCGCAACAACTGATGCACCACCTTGAGACAAACCATTATTTGCATCCCCTGCAATTCGGATTCAGACGCAACTATTCTACAGAATCTGCCACTTGTTTTTTAACCGAAAATATCAAACATTCACTTGATAAAGGAAATGTGGTTGGTGTCGTATTTTTAGATCAAAAAAAAGGCGTTTGATACAGTAAATCATGACATCTTAATTTCAAAAACTAACTAAGTTCAATTTTTCAAAACAGTCATTGTTCTGGTTTGAGTCATACTTAAAGGGCCATGAACAATGTGTTACAATTAATAGTGTAAGATCCACTTTTCTCAAAATTGAAACAGGGGTCCCCCTCGGGACACTGTCTTGGGACTATACTCTTCAGCCTCTACATCAATGATTTGCCAGATGTCTGCCCAGATATAGGTCTACAGATGTATGCAGATGACACAGTTGTATATTCATCTGGTAAAACCTGTACTTTTGTGGCTGAGAAACTAAAATGCCAACTTAGACAAAATATCATTTTGGCTGGCCTCATCTTGTTTTAACTTTAAACACTAAAAAGACAAACTCTGTCTGCTTCTCCATCAAAAAAAAACTAACCCTAACAAACCTCCTCAATATAAAAATCGATGGTGAACTCATTGAACAAGTACCTGAAGTAAAGTATCTGGGAATAATTATAGACAATCAGTTGAACTTCAAAAGTCATATTAAGAAAATGTGTAAAACCATTAAGGCAAATTTGGGCTGTTTTATGATTATAAGAAACTGTTTGACTTTTGACTGTGCTTTTCTTTTCATGAATTCTATGATTCTCTCACATATATCTTATGGCTTAACCACATGGTCCTAGGCTCACCAGTCATCAATGAAGGCCATAGAGTGTCTCTATAACCGAGCCTTGAAAGTCCTGGACAAAAAAAGAATAAGGTATCATCACTGTCAAATTCGAAGCAAATATAAGATCCTAAGTTTTGCTTGCTTTATTTCCTTACATTTAGTTAAATTGATCTTCAGGTGCCTAAATGGCACTGCTCCCCAGCTGCTGTGCAAAACAATAACAAGACTGCAAAGTGGTACGAGATCCACCACCCGAGCAGCGTCACAAGGCAATTGTAGTATCCCCTTCTGCAGAACATCATTTGCTCAAACTGCCTTTTCAGTAAAAGGGACAAAATTAAGGAACTCACTGCCAGACCACTTGAAATGTATCCCTACATATGTCACATTCAAAAGAAACACAAAATTGTGGCTAATTCAACAACAATCGTGTTCTCATATTTAGTTTTTACACCGTGCTCTCTCTGTATACCTTCTTCCCTTTTCCATTTTTTATCTCATTTCCATTTCCATTTTCATATTTTTAATAATGTATTATCATTTTTAACCAAAAGCCCTACTAGGGACAAGTGTTACGAATTAGCTTTGGCTAAAAACACTATGATGCATACATCAGATGACTATTTCAAGTGTATCTATGTTTTTGTATCTGTCCCTATTTAAATAAACCTTAATCTATCAAAAGTAGTCAAGATCAGACTTTAAGTAATATAGATATGGACACACTGATCGGTTTTGTAGTAAATGCTTACTATGTTCTGTGTGCTGAAGCAAAGCAAGAATTTCATTGTCCTTTCAGGGACATATGACAATAAACTCACTTGACTTGACTTGATCTCTGACCCACTAGGGTGACTCTGTCCAAAGGGTTAAGGCCAGGGTTATTACTTGGATGGGAAACAGACTGTTGCTACCAAGTATAGACTTCCCTGGAGAGGGAATGGATGGCACCAAGTCATTGTACGCGACGGTCTCTTGGCCAGATTAGGTGAGTCGATGACCAGAGGACGTAGGTTTCAGGTGAAGGGGTAGAGATTTAATAGAATCTGAGGGGTAAATTTATCACACAAAGGGTAGTGGGGTGTATGGAACAAGCTGACAGAGGCGGTAGTTGAGGCTGGGACTATCCCAATGTTTAAGAAACAGTTAGACATGTACTTGGATAGGACGGGTTTGGATGGATATGGACCAAACGCAGGCAGATGGGACTAGTGCAACTGAGACATGTTGGCCAGTGTGGGCAAGTTTCCACGCTGTAACACTCTTTGACTATGAGTCACCTATGAAGCAAAGTTTGTTGCAGCTTGCAACGTGCCTCAGTGCTTACTCTGACGGACTTCCTACACTCTGCCTCGGCAAGGCCACCAGCAAGATCAAGGACGAGTCGGACCCTTGTCACTCCCTCTTCTCCCCTCTCCCATCAGGCAAGAGGTACAGAACTGTGAAAACACACACCTCCAGATTCAGGGACAGTGTCTTCCCAGCTGTAATCAGGCAACTGGACCAAATACAACCAACTAGAGGACAGCCCTGAGCTACCACCTACTTCATTGGAGACCCTTGGACTATTTTAAATTTGACTTTCCTGGACTTTATCCTGCTCTGGGGTCAAGGAAAGAGCGTTCACGTCGCGGCCTAATTTCCCCCAATCTTTCCACTACCACGCACAAGAAGCACAAGAAGCGTAAAACGCAACTGTACGCAGACGCCGAGAAGTGTGTTCAGCTCTGGCTGAACAATTTCTAATCTTGTGATGTGGACTCGAGAAGAAGATCTTGCACTAAACGCTATTCCCTATATCATGTACAGTTTGTACACTGTGAATGGCTCGACTGTAATCATGTATAGTCTTTCCACTGACTGGTTAGCACGCAACAAAAAGCATTCACTGTACTTTGGTACAGGTGATTATAAGCTAAATTACACTAAACTAAACTGCAGACTTGAATCAAAAGGTGTGGCTCAAGTGCCTGTCCAGTTTAAATTCACGCAGGCACAGAATCCACAGTATGGGACAACTGGTGTTGGATGAAAAATAGAAAGAAGCCTCAAAACATCAAAACACAACAGTTTTGTTCGAACATGAAGAAGTGATTCAGTATTGTAACAATAACACAAAGCCTGCAGCAGTTGTTGAAAGTAATAACCTATACAATAACATTAGAGTATAGTTTTGATAAGAACATTGGAGAAGGTAACCATTTAAAACACAATTTATTCTGTGTAGCTGCAGGACATGCTGGTATCTAAATGAACCATGTCTTCTAATAGAAACCCTCTAGAAATAAACTAATAGTCTGCAAAAGAAAAACCATTTGTAACATTGCTGAAATTTCACATGATTCATTACCCCGACATTTTAAATGATAGTACACTCCTTCCACAAAGTCCCTGATAGATTTTCATACTGTGTGTGCTTATTTGAATTAACAACATGCCTTGATTTTTATTTCTGCTGACGGAGCAAATAAGATTAGCACGGTGCAACTCTGCATGCTGGCCGTTACCTCATAGTGCAGGTTTTATACATCAAGAGCGCGTATTCTCTCTCCACACTGGGTGCCAATAAGAATCCCACACGGCATGGTGGCGTCAGTGGTAGAATTGCTGCCTTACAGTGCCAGAGACCCAGGTTTGATCCTGACTGCGGGTGCTGTCTGGAAATGGGTCTCGACCAGAAATGTTGCCCCATTCCTTCTCTCCAGAGATGGCTGCATTTGTTCAGCTTAGTTTACTCCAGCTCTTTGTGTCTATCTTCGGACATTTTTACGTTCTCCCCATGATACTGCGTGGGTTTTCCTCCGGTGCTCCGGTTTCCTTCCAAGATGCAAAGATTTTCAGGTCTGTAGGTTAATAGGCTTCAGTAAAAATGTAAACTATCTCTAGTGTGTGTAGGATAGGTGTTAGTGCGCGCGGGTATCACTGGTCGGCGTGGACTCGATGGGCCGAGGGGCCTGTTTCCGCGCTGTATCACTAAAATGAAACTATGCATGAATACTCCTCTGAAAATCCAACCCTTTATTATTTAGAATGGTATAAGCTAGTTTTTGATAGAAAGATACTGCATGGAAAACATGACCTTCAGCCCACCAAGTCTACGTTGACCAAAGTCGATCACCCGTTCATAGTAGTTCCTGTGTTATCCCACTTTCACATAAACTCCCTAAACACGAAGGAGAAATTTATAGAGGGCTAATTAACTAACGAGCCTACCACGGCTTTGCGATGCAAGAGGAAAACCGGTGCACCTGAGGGAACTTACGGAGTCACAGGGAGAACGCGCAAATTCCACACAGACAGTAGCCAAGGTCAGGATTGAACTCGACCACTGTGTCATTGTGCTGCCCTTGACTACATTGAGTAACCAGATGCCCCGTTCATTAAAAAATACAGAGCATCGTCTGCATATAATGAAATGTTATTGTTTGAGTGTTTGGTATTATATCCATAAATATTCAGATGACTTCTTATACATTCTGCTAAAGGCTCTATCACTAGTGCAAATAGCAGGGGCGATAGTACGCACCCCTGCCTATTGCCCGTGGGCTAATTGGAATTTCGGGGATAATATATTATTAGTCAGTATTCTAGCCATCGGTTTAATCATATAATAATTTTACCGATGAGATTAAAGTTATCTCCCATGTTTAAATTTTTTTTGCAATACTTTGAATAAATAAACTTCATATGGGATTATAAATCACACAGAACTAAAAAAAAAAACACTTGTGTAAATCTAAGGAAGGACTGACACTTCCTAAACTTATTATATTGCTATTGGGCAGTGAATATTTAAAACCCCCATATAATCTATTGTTGAGTTTTTCTGCCCCCCCGGAACAGGTAGATCACCGCCCATGCCCCGATAAGAATGGAGAAAGAGGATTGTTCCCCTTATAATATAGGAGTCGATCCTCTTTTTTACACCCGATGAAAAACTGAACAATATAATATATAAGAAGAATCCAATTATTCACAGAAATAATACGAATTTGGAAACAAATAAAATTAACTTTAAATTAAGAAAATTATCGCTTCTTCTCCGCCAATAGCTAATAATCCCTCATTCAACCATCCATATTGATAAAACGTTTATCCATAGGAAAAAAACTGAATTAAAATCGATGGGAGATATGTAAAATTGGAAACTAATCATTCCAACCCCCCCAATTACAACTAAAATATAATTTGAAAAGTAATCAATATTTCAAACATCTTCAAATTCAAGATTATTTGAAAAAATATATACAAGGATATCAAACTTTAACTCCAGATATATTGGAGGAAGGAATGAATAGAAAGGCAGAATCAAGCAATTTAGTATCTTACTTATATAATACAATTCTAAATATAGAAACACCAACGACAGAGGCGATTAGAAGGGACTGGGAGTTATTGATAAAAATTCTGAATGATAGATGGGAAAAAAATGTATTATATGTAAATAAATGTTCAATTAATGTAAGACATAACCTAATTCAATTTAAAATTTTACATAGACTATATTATTCGAAAACTAGACTGAATAAAATATTTTCAAATGTTTCCCCCATCTGCGTCAAATGTTTAACTCAAAATGCCACTATAGCACATTCCTTTGTCTCTTGTATAAAACTGTATACATTTTGGAATGAATTTTTTGGAATTTTTTACAAAACTATTTTAACACAAAATTGAAAACCCCAATACAGAACTGATTATCTTTGGATCAATGTAAAGAGGGAAAGTAAAACTAACTATATTCCAAGAAGCTTTTCTTAATTACGGTCTAATAACAGCAAAAAAAACTTATACTCAATTTTTGGAAAAACGCTACCATGCCAACATTCAAAATGTGGATCTCAAACATGTCTGAAGATGCAACACCTTGAAGAAATGAGATTCCTCCTAGTGGCAATGTAGACCTATTCTTAAAAGACTTGGTCTCCTTTTATCAACTTTTTACAAGCAGATGGTGCAACATAAGAAATTAAATGGTTTAGAACCGGGTTGACGGATGGGCAAAAAATACGAAATAGGTAGATCTCTCCTAATCTCTCTTTCCTTTACTTTCTCCATTTTCTTTCAATCTTTTTAGCTTCTTATCTCGGTCCTGTATTTCTTTGCTAATCTGTTTCTACTCGCTTGTCTATCTATTCCGACACTCTTTATTTATTTTTTTCTCTCACTGTTCTTTTATTATTTAATCAAAAGTACGAAGTTGTACAAGAATGGAAATATGTATGTATGTATTAGGTACTTAAGTACCACACTATTGTACTTACTTCTAACAAAAATAAACAAGATGGAAGTCAGAGAGAAGGATAAACTGTGGCAACTTTTATCTCTGCTCTGTGTAATTGATAATGGGTGCTGGCTGTTACCTTAAGTGTTCATTCATCTTACGTTCTTGATTCTTCAGGCTGTACAATGTGCCAGGACATATTCCAGCAATTTCTACACTTTGGCCTGCCACGGTGGTGCAGCAGTAGAGTTGCTGCCTTACAGCGCTTACAGCGCCGGAGACCCATGTACAAGCCGACTACGGGTGCTGTCTGTACGGAGTTTGTACATTCTCCCCATGACTGCGTGGGTTTTCTCCGAGATATTCGGTTTCCTCCCACACTCCAAAGACATACAGGGTTTGCAGGTTTAATTGGCTTGGTAAATGTAAAAATCGCCCCCAGTGGTTGGTTTGTAGGTTAATTGGTATTGGTTATGTGTAGATTGTCCTTAGTGTGCGTAGGATGGTGTTTGATGTGCGGTGATCGCTGGTCGGTGCGGACTCGGTGGACTATCGGGCCTGTTTCCGCGCTGTATCTCTTCTTGAACTAAAAAAAGCAGTAAACTGTAATTTATGTTTTTGGCAGAAATTCAACTGCCTAACCAGAAAGCTTTGCAATTTGAACCAGGAAGTCCTCATTCTTCGAGGACCACACATACTCAAGTTATTTCAGCCCAACGTACAGTGTACACAGGCACCAGTCAATATTGAAGCCCAGGTACGTAGAAACTCCGTACGGACAGCACCGTAGTCAATATCGAACCCAGGTCTCCTGGTGCTGAAGCCAACAACTCTACTGCTATGACCCTGTGCTGTCCCTGGGGCTTGTTAAAAGGAAAAACAATTGCTAAGACACTGATTTCTACCCTGTTGTCTTTCAGATCGAAAGTGGATTTAAATCCAAAGCATGCAGATAGGATGAATTACTGTGCTTTTCCTTTGCCCACCATCAGCTCCCTAAATAAAACATGAAGCTGGATGCAAACTCCTCATTATAAATAATTCAGCGCTCACAGTCGCCGTACAAAAGAACATTAACTCACACAGACAAAATAATCAAAATGTAAAAGGGAGGGCAAGTATAATCAGGTCAATGATAAGAAAGGAGAGACAAGGTTAAGACCAAAATTGCTCATGCCTTTTAGTTTAGTTTGTTTAATTTTAGTTAGAGATACAGCGTGGAAAAACAGGAGCTTTGGCCCACCGAGTCTGCACTGACCAGTGATCCCCACACATTAACATTACCCTACACACACTAGGGGGACAATTTTACATATTCATTTATACCAAGCCAATGAAAACCTGCAAAAAAAGGTACATCCTTGGAGTGTGGGAGGAAACCAAATATCTCGGAGGAAATGGGGGTGGGGGGGGGGGGGGGGGGGGGGGGGGGGGGGGGGGGGGGTGGGGGGGCGGGGGGAAGGGGGGGGAACAGATCATAGGGAAAGCTGAGTGAGATACTTTTTGACTTTGTCTGTGCCATCTTGTTGGCAACAAATCTCTTTGCATACATTTGAGGTCTGCAAAACCAAAGTGATTTCACTGCGATTCTTCACGTGACAATAAAGCTTCATAAAGTATTCATTTCAGGTCACGGAGGGAGGAGAACGTTTCAAACTCCGGACAGACCAGCACGCCGTAGCAGGATCGAATTCGGGTTTCTGGACATATTAAAGGGGCCGTATCTCACTCTGCCCCAATTTTTTTCGTGCGACTGCTGGCGTCATTAAGGGTTGCCAAAAAGATTTTGAAACAGTTAAAAATTCCAGCGGCGGCCAATAAAAATGTTGCGACTCTTGAAAACACTGCGCTTCAATACGTCATTATGCTGTGTCACGGGACATCACGCCACATCACGCTGCGTCAGCCACAAATTTTCGGTGACCTGATACGTCAGCCATAATGCTGAAAAAAAATCGCCAAGTGGGACAGGGCCCTTTTAAGGCAATAGCTCCACCATAACACTATGCCACCAGGCCACACTAATCTTCATGCCTAAAGTCTTCATTTCTTGTGTGTCATAGTGCCGTCACTTGGTGCATTGGGTAGCCACACATTGCTAATGCAGATGCTTGAAAGCTGTTCAATGGGCAGAAGGACAAGGATCAGCATATCATATGTGAACATCATTCAGTACAGCGCACCCCTCCCAAGCATGCACAGGATCCTTTGAAACCACATTATCTCTTCATTATCATCAATGGCCTTCTCAACCCTATGAAGAACTTCACTGAAGGATTGTAGTGGTTCGAAAGGTTGTCCCACCCCACCATCTCAAGGGCAATGAAGAAAGGGCCACAAAATGTAATGTTTATAAAATAACACACCACGGAATGACTTTTAGACTTTAGAGATCCAATGCAAAACAGGCCCTTCGGCCCACAGTGTCCATGAACACCAGCGATGGTTTCAAGATGTGGACTCTATATATTGGAGAGACCAAACTCAGACTGGGCGATCTTTTCGCGGAAACACCTTCGCTCAGCCCGCCTGAACCTATCTCTGATTGATCAGTTGCTGGACACTTTAATTCTCCTTCCCATTCCCACATAGACCTTTCTATCATCGGTCTCTTCCGTTTTGTCAGAGCGCGAGGCCCTAAAATGCAAATTAAGAGGAACCATCTCAATATTCGTTTGGACAGCTTACAGCCCAGTGGTTTGAATATTGTTCGATTTCTCTCACTTCAGGTAGCCCCGGCTCTCACTATCCCTCCCCCACCCAAGTTGCTGCACTCGCTTCTCATTTTTCACCATACAAGCAGAGTTTCCTTTATCATCGTTACTCTTTTGCATATTTGTCATTAATTGTTCTATATATCTCTCCACATCACATCTATACTATCATCATTCCCCTTATCCCTAACGAGTCTGACGAGGGTCTCATCCCAAAACATCCACCCTTTCCTACTCTCCAGAGATGGCTGCATGTCTATCCAGGTTACTCCAGCTTTTTGTGGCTATCTTCGGTTTAATCCAGCATCTGCAGTTCTTTCTTACACACACGTCTTGACTATCTAATCCCGCACACTAACACCATTCGACACACACTAGGGACAATTTACAACGTTACTGAAGCCAATTATACCTACAAACATGTACCTGAGTTTGGGAGGGAACCGGTGAGAAAACCCACGCGGTCACAGGGAGAATGTACAAACTCCGTACAGACATCACCCGTAGTCAGGATCGAACCTGGGGTCTCTGGAGCGCTGTAAAGCAAGCAACTCTACCGCTGCGCCACCGTGCCACCCCAATGGGCAAAAAGTGTTTAACGCCCGAAGCCATTTGACTTTTACCAAACCTTGAAAACAGATTGCATTTTCCTAAGCCCGATACGATAAAAATTACCACAGAATTAACCGCTGTGCGTCACGGATAGAAGGGACTGGCGTTGTTCATTGAATAGATTCCACAGGGACCAACACAATGGTTGTTCACAGGGCAGCTCAATTTCTAACAAAAGAAAAATTCGCTGAGAAGGATTTGCCATTAATTCTTGAGTGCGATAATGAAATGGTTCTGTTTCAAAGAAAAAAACCCGATATAAACCTGCCGCCTTTTGAATGGTTCAATGCATAAAATCTTATATTTATGGGGTATCATTCAGACATGAAAAAAAAATAAGACAAAGGGCTCTTCACAAAATAGGTACAAGGATTATTGTAATTTAACCTGAGGGAATGAAACTGAAAGCAGGAATATCTCGACTTATTTAAACAGCTTGCATTTCCTAAGGCAGTTTAACTTTTGAAACTACTTCTGAAGTTATGTAAAAGGAGGACGATTGTCATTTTAGGAAATGCAGGATAATACCATATAACCATATAAAACCATATAATAATTACAGCACGGAAACAGGCCATCTCGGCCCTCTTGTCCGTGCCAAACACTTAACTCTCACCTAGTGTCATCTACCTGCACTCAGACCCATAAACCCTTCATTCCTTTCCCGTGCATATACCTATCCAATTTATTTTTACACGATAAAATCGAACCTGCCTCCACCACTTCCACTGGAGGTTCATTCCACACAGCTACCACTCTGAGTAAAGAAAGTTCCACCCTCATGGTCACCCCTAAACTTTTGTCCCTTAATTCGCAAATTCATGTGTTTCTCCTGTTTGAATCTTCCCTACTCGCATGGAAAAAAAGCTTATCCACGTCAACTATGTCTATCCCTCTCATCAATTTAAAAGACCTCTATCAAGTCCCCCCTTAACCTTCTGCGCTCCAAAGAATAAAGACCTATCTTGTTCAACCTTTCTCTGTAACATAGGTGCTGAAACCAGGCGACATTCTAGTAAATCTCTCTATACTCTCTCTATTTTGTTGACATCTTTCCTATAATTTTGCGACCAAAATTGTACACCATACTCTCAGGAATTGGCCTCACCAATGCCTTGTACAATTTTAACATTACATCCCATCTTCTATACTCAATGCTCTGATTTTTAAAGGCCAGCACAGCAAAAGCTTTCTTTACCACCCTATCTACATGAGATTTCCACCTTCAGGGAATTTACTATGCACAGTTATTCCTAGATACCTCTGTTCAACTGCATTCCTCAATTTGCTACATTTACCATGTACGTCCTATTTTGATTTGTCCTGCCAAGATGTAGCACCTCACCCTTATCAGCATTAAACTCCATCTGCCATCTTTCAGCCCACTCTTGCAAATGACCTAAATCTCTCTGTAGACTTCGAAAATCTACTTCATTATCCACAACACCACCTATCTTAGTATCATCTGCATACTTACTAATCCAATTTTACTTCGGAGTCACGTGAGTGACTACATGAAGAGCCCGCCTCACGCTGCCAAACGGCATTACGTCGAAGCTGACGGCGGAAGGAGGAGCTGCAGTAAGGAGCAGCTCCTCGCAGCGGTCGGAACGGCCCCGCAGGTAAGTGCAGCAAAGTCGGGATGTTTTTTAGCGTACGCTGGGTGGGCCCAGCAAGCGGAAGTAAAAGTAAAAATTCAGAGTCGCGTAAACGTGCTGATTTAGCACTGATAATAAAGAAAATGGAGAAAAGGAAATCGGCAAAGAGAAATTCGCGGGTAAAAAGATCTTCCCGGGGTGAAAAATAAAAATAGGGACAAGAAGCTAGTGCGGATCGGTTCCGATACGGTGGCCGCTGATATACCCGATAGCGAGTCTCTAGATTCTCCAGCATTAATAACCCGGAGGGAAATGCTCCTAAAAAATGTAAAAAAAATCTGAAGGGCCCGTTGTTTCCTGATGACTCTGATACTGAAAGTCCTCCAGATAATAAATACTATGTGGTTAAAAAATGGAGCATATGGAGAAAGTTCTCAAAAAATCATTGAGACAAGGGTCTCAGAACCCAGAAGGATCCCAAAAAAAGCTCTGAGGGTTTGATTATTCTGAATATGGCTGTGGGCCAAGTTGGGAGTTTGAAACTCCGGACCCAGGATTTGGGGCTGGGAAGAAGTCTCATGGGGTGAAATCCCAATTGATTTAGGGCTGCAGAAGGCAGACCCTGCTGGTGGTGATTTGGATTTTGAATGCACAGCACAAAGTAAAAAGAAAAGGCCGAATGTGCCTGGATAGCAAAAGAATTTGCTATACCTGAAGGAAGTGGTGAGGCTATGGAAGAAAACCTAGCTGCCTGTATTAATTATATGGTAATCTCACAACTTCAAGATTCTGTGATGATTGAAACATCAGAATTATATAAGACACCAGGAAATTGTGCCTCATTGGAAGTGCCTACGGTTAATCCGTTGATATGGGACATCCATGACTCCAAGTATGAGAGCTCAAGAAGTGAGATTTCAAAAAAACCCTCAAACTAATTTTTTGCTGCCGTTACGGCCTATGGGAGACAAATGGAAAGATTGGAGATGGATAAGATTCAAAAAAAAGATACTTTGGGCTTATTGTGCAATTCTTTCTATGAAATTAACTGTATGAGGAAAATGGCGATTCGGCCCATATTTCACCCTAGATTTGCAAGCTGTGTCGAGCAAGTGGTGTTCAAGCTCCTGGGTATCTGTTTGGAGAAAATCTGCCTAAACAACTGAAAGAGGTGGATGAAGAAAGCGAAATATTTTAGCGTGTGAAACCTTTCGTCTTTGGACAAAAAAGATATTTTTCGCCCCGAAGGGGTTTTGACTTTGGAAATAGAGGCAGAAATTTGTCAAGGAAGTATTATCGTCCTGCACAGCCCAATGCTTACCCATATTCAGGGAGAAGGAGACCACCACGCTCATATGGAGAGGTATTAAAATGACTTGTTTTATCCTTAAAGAAACTGCGGATAAATCTCCAGTTGGAGGGGATTACAAAAGTTTTATAAAGACTGGCTTACTATTAACTTCTGATCGATTTATATTACAAGCAGTTTCAGGAGCCACTATTACATTTAAAGAAGGGGTTAATCCGCCTGTACAGAATATAAACCTGCTTATGCTTTCGGTTTACTGCTATTGATAAAGCAGAGATTATGTGGAAAGTGATAATCAAATTATCTGGAAAAGGGGGTAATTGGAAAAAAACTTATGAAACACGAGCATCAATTTGGTCTCTAACATTTTTTACGGAGAAATAAAAAAGATGGTGGTTGCAGAATTATTCTGGACCTTACAGATAAGTTTGTAGAATACAAACATTTTAAAATGGAAACATTAAATACTGTAAGATATTTAATTTCAGAGGTTGTTATATGGCTAAGATTGATTTAAAAGACGCTTTATTATTCTGTACCTATACATCAGAGATTCCGGAGGTACTTAAAAATTTAATTGGCTGGGACAATTATGGCAGTTTTTTAAAGCTTTGCCAAATGGACTGAGTTCAGCTCCCAGGCTCTTTACGAAACTGTTGAAACCAGTTTTTAGCCCAATTAAGAGCACAAAAAAAACACATCGTTATGGCTTATCTCGATGACATTCTAATCATTAATGATAATCAAGAGTCAGGTGAGAACTCAGTTTCAGTTACTAAAGCTTTGTTTTGAAAAGCTAGGGTTCTTGATTCTCCAATTAAGTCCCAGCTGCAGCCAGCACAATCAATTAACTTTTTGGGGTTTGTAATTAATTCAGTGACTATGTTAGTAACTTTACCATCACAGATAAAGTTGGGATGATATTTTGGTAACTTGTAATAATCTCATTCACAAAACCTTATTCTTCCATCCGAGAATAGTAGCGAAAAGACCATTGGTAAACTAGTAGCAGCATTTCCTGCAGTAGAATTTGGTCCATTACACTATCAAAATCTTCAAAGGGACAAAATAAGAGCTCTCACAGAGAAGGCAGGCCCACTTTGATAGGCCTATGCAATTAACAAAAGAAGCTGTGTTGGAATTACAATGGTGGGTTAAAAATGTCCCACAAGCTGCTAAAAACATTCTGATTAAACAGCCTGAAATGGTTTTTTACAAACAGATGCTAGTGCTCTCGGGATGGGGGGCAACAGATTCATCCTCAGTTGTGGAGGTAGATGGAAAGTTCAAGAAGAAATGTTTCTTCAAACTTATGGAGTATTAACTATTTAGAGTTATTGGGTGCTTTCTATGGACTAAAAGCATATTGTTGTCAAAAAAGGGTCTACATGTATTTAATACAGTTAGACAATAAAACGGCTGTTGCATATATTAATCACATGGGGGGAGTTAGATCAGTATCATGTGATTGTCTTGTCAATGAAATATGGCAATGGTGTATTGACCGTCAAATTTGGATTTCAGCAAAACTACATTCCAGGTAAAGGACAATGTGGTGTGCAGATAAAAGATCAAGGATATTTAAAGATAATACAGGAAATGGATGCTTAATCCAGCAATATTTAAGAATATTGTAACCCAATTTGGTTTACCAGAAATTGATCTGTTTGCATCAAGGGCATTTAATCATCAATTGCCTAAATATGTGTCTTGGGAACACGATCCAGATGCAGTAGCAGTAGATGCTTTTTCATTGAAACTGGGGGAATATGTTCTTTTATGCTTTTCCACCATTTGCTTTGATTTCATAAATGTCTGAAGAAAATAGAACAAGATTCTGCCACTGGATTGTTGGTAGTTCCAAATTGGCCAACACAACCTTGGTTCCCATTAATGCTGAATATGATTAAAGAAACCATATAATGTCAATTCCTAACTGTAGTGATATTTTTGATTAATCCAGTAACTAAAGAAATTGATCCATTATATGCATATATGAATTTATTAATCTGCAGGTTTTGACCAGACCACTACAGGAGCTGGGATTGTCGGACAAAACTATGGAAGTTAGAGTCGCATCATGGCGAGATAGCACACAAAAACAATATATGACACATATAAAGAAATGGGAAGAATTTTGCACACAGTCAAATATTTCTTATGATACTGTGAATATTGCAAATGTTTTGGAGTTCCTTGCCAAATTGCATTTTGAGCAACATTTAAGTTACATTAACACTGCACGCAGTGCCTTATCATCTTATTTAGGACTAATGTCTGACCAGAAATCAATTGGATCACATCCATTAATATCTAGATTCATGAAGGGAATCTTTAACATCAATCCACCCAAACCAAGGTACACAGAGATTTGGGATGTGAGCATTGTACTTACTTTACTTAGGCAATGGACTCCAATTGAAGGATTGTCATTGGAAAGATTAACATTGAAATTAATAATGTTAATGTCATTGGTTTCAGCTCAAAGAGTGCAAACTTTACAAATGTTGCGTTTAGACTGTATGCATGTGACTACAGATAACATTGTGTTCTATGTTTACGATCTGATCAAACAAAGCAGACCAGGGAGATCTGGAGCTAAGGTAACCTTTCAAGCTTATCCTATTGATCCTACTTTGTGTGTGGTTAGACATTTGAATCAATATGTTAAAGTTACTGAAATTCTTCGAGGAAATGAAAAAACGTTAATGATTACGCATAAAAAGCCACACACAAAAGCTTCAGTTCAAACTATCTCAAAATGGTTGAAACAGGTGTTGCTTTTAGCAGGAGTAGACACTGATGTGTTCAAATCTCACTCCACCAGGGCTGCAGCTACGTCCGCGGCGAAGGTGCGGGACGTACCACTCGAGCATATTTTAAAATCGCAGGGTGGAGTAAAGAAGAAACTTTTTCAAGTTCTACAATAAACCTGTTCACACTATGACAAGCTTTGGCCACGCGGTGTTGGGATCAATATAATCACCTGCTTTGTATACTATTGATTACTATAACCAGTTATGTAGTCACTTATATCTTTTATCGCTTGTAATCATTCCCTCGGATATAAGGAGGGTATATTATATGTTCTTTAAAACCATTAAAAAGTTATTATGGAAAGAACTAATATTAGTCTGGTTTCTCATGTATGTATTTACTTAGCCGGACTGTCGTACTGATTAATTCTACGACATAAAAAACACAGAAAGCTTTAAAATCTTCACGTAGTCACTCACGTGACTCCGAAGTAAAATAGTAAGATTAAACGAGAACTTACCAGTTCGAAGTTTGATCGTTATTTTATGAGGAGTTACGATGAGGGATTACGTGCCCTCCACTCCCACCCTCATAAAATAAATGATCAATCTGGTAGTTCTAAGTCTATTATGAGCCTTACTATGTTACTTTGGCTATTTGGTGTTCTGTGTTTTTCATGTCGCTGCTTTGAAGTATGCCGTTTGCCAGCGTGAGGCGGGCTCTTCACGCAATCCCTCATCGTAACTCCTCATAAAATAACGATCAAACTTCGAACTGGTAAGTTCTCGTTTAATCTTACTATTTACCACACCTTCATTCAGATCATTGATGTATATGACAAAAACAGTGGACCCAACACAGATCCCTGAGGCACCCCACGAGTCACCAGCCTCCAACCTGACAAACAGTTATCCACCATTACTCTCTGGTATCGCCCATTCAGCCACTGTTGAATCCATCTTGCTACTCCACTATTAATACCCAACAATTGAACCTTCTTAACCAACCTTCCTGGTGGAACCTTGTCAAAGGCCTTACTGAAGTCCATATAGACAACATCCACCGCTTTACCCTCATCAATTTCCCTAGTAACCTCTTCAAAAAATTCAAGAAGATTAGTCAAACTGACCTTCCAGGCACAAATCCATGTTGACTGTTCCTAATCAGACCCTGTTTATTCAGATGATTATATATATTATCTCCAAGTATCCTTTCCATTAATTTGCCCACCACTGACGTCAAACTAACAGGTCTATAATTGCTAGGTTTACTCTTAGAACCCTTTTTTAAAAACAATGGAACAACATGCGCCAGTACGCCAATCCTCTGGCACCATTCCCGCTTCAAATGACATTTGAAATATTTTCTGTCATAGCTCCTGCTATTTCTACACTAACTTACCCTCAATGTCCTAGGGATTATCCTGTCAGGACCTGGAGACTTATCCACTTTTATATTTTTCAAAAGTGTTAGTACTTCCTCTTCTTTGATCCTCATAGTTTCCATAGCTATCCTACTTTTTTCCCTTGCCTCACATAATTCAATATCCTTCTCCTTGGTGAATACCGAAGAAAATAAACTGTTCGTTACCTCCCTCATCTCTTTTGACTCTGTACATAGCTATCCACTCTGACTCTCTAATGGACCAATTTTATCCCTCGTTATCCTTTTGCTATTAATATAGCTGTAGAAACCCTTTGGATTTACTTTCACCTTACTTGCCAAAGCAACCTCATATCTTCTTTTAGCTTTTCTAATTTATTTCTTAAGATTATTTTCTTTATACTCCTCAAGCACCTAATTTTATCCATGCTGTCTATATTTATTGTAGATCTCTCTCTTTTTCTGAACCAAGTGTCCAATTTCCCTTGAAAACCATGGCTCTTTCCAATTTTTTTACTATTTCGTTTCAACTGAACAGGGACAAAGATTCTGTACTCTTAAAATTTCACCTTTAAATGTCTTCCATTTCTCTACTACATCCTTCCCATAAAACAAAATATCCCAATTCATGCCTTTTAAATCCTTTCGCATCACCTCAAAGTTAGCCTTTCTCCAATCAAAAATCTCAACCCTTGGTCCAGTTCTGACCTTCTCCATAATATATTGAAACTAATGGCATTGTGATCACTGTGACCCGAAGTGCTCCCCAACACATACCTGTCACCTGACCTGTCTCATTTCCTAACAGGAGGTCCAGCACTGCCCCTTCTCTGGTCGATACCTCTATGTATTGCTGCACACATTTTACAAACTCCAAACCATCCAGCCCTTTTACAGAAAGTGTTTCCCAGTCTATGTGTGGAAAAATGAAATCTCCCACAATCACTACCTTGTCCTTACTACTAATATCTGCTATCTCCTTACATATTTGCTCTCCCAATTCTCGCTCCCCATTAGGCGGTCTGTAATACACCCCTATAAGCTTTGCTACACCTTTCCCATTTCTCAGTTCCACCCAAATAGCCTCCCTAGAGGAGCCCTCTAATCTATACTGCCAAAGCACTGCTTTAATATCTTCCCTGTCAAGCAATGCAACACCTCCACCTCTTGCCCCTCCAATTCTATCACACCTGAAGCAACGAAATCCTGGAATATTTAGTTTCCAGTCACAATCATCCTGCAACCATGTTTCACAAATTGCCATAACATCATACTTCCAGGTGTCAATCTGGGCTCTAAGCTCATCCACCTTTCTTACAATGCTCCTAGCATTAAAAATATACACATTTAAGAAAACCCACCACCTCTTACTCTCTGTTTATTATTTTTTTTCTTCTATCCTCCCCTACATGTTGGGTCTGAGTGCTTCCATTCTCTGCCTCCTGCCTCACACACTGTCTACTAGCTTTCTCTATTTGAGTCCCTTCCCCCAACCATTCTAGTTTAAAGTCTCCCCAGTAGCCTTTGCCAATCTCCCCGCCAGGATATTGGTTTTCCCCTCGGATTCAAGAGCAACCTGTCCTTTTTGTTCAGGTCACAACCTTCCCCAAAAGAGGTCCCAATGATCCAGAAACTTGAATCCCTGCCCTCTGCACCAGTCCCTCAGTCACACATTTATCCTCCACCTCACTCCATTCCTACTCTCACTGTCACGTGGCACAGGCAGTAATCCTGAGATTGTTACTTTTGTGGTCCTTCTCCTTAACTCTCTTCCTAACTCCCTAAATTCTCCTTTCAGGACCTCTTCTCTTTTTTCTACCTGTGTCATTGGTACCTATATGTACCACAACATCAGACTCCTCTCCCTCCCATTTCAGGATATCTTGGACACGTCAGATACATCCCAGACCCTGGCACCAGGGAAGCAAACTACCATCCGGGTCTCCTGACTGCGTCCACAGAATCACCTATCTGACCCCTTAACTATAGAGTCCCCTATTACTACTGCCCTCCTCTCCCTTTCCCTACCCTTCTGAGCAACAGGGCCAGTTCTCTGTGCCGGAGTTCCGGCCGCTGTCGCTAACCCCCAGGTAGGCTGTCCCCCCCCAACATTTACTCAAACAGCAGTACTTATTGCCAAGGTGTACAGCCACCGGGGTACTCTCTAGTCCCTGCCTCTGCCCCTTGACCCTCCTAACCGTGACCCACTTGTCTGCCTCCCATGGTCTTGGAGTGACCACCTCTCTGTAACTCCTCTCTATGACCTCCTCACATCTCCTGACCAGACAGAGGTCCATTGAGCTGCTGCTCCAGGTTCCTAATACAGTCCCTTAGGAGCCCCATCTCGACGCACCTGCTGCAGATGTGGACGTCTGGAAGGCTATCAGACTCCATGTCTTCCCACATCTGACATCCAGAATAAACTGCCCTGGCACTCATACTCCCCCCTTACCTTAATTAAGGGTGAGTGCAGGGAGTGCAAAAAGTAAACTGCAGATGCTGAACCCCAGAACAAAAATACAAAGTGCTGGAAGAAATCAGCTGGGCAGGCAGCATCTGTGGAGGGAATGGACATGTAATGTTTGAGGTTGGGGCCTTTCCTCCAACTGGCCCAGGAGTGGTTGGAGCGGCTGGTGCAGGGTCCGTGTGACAAGTTTAAAAACAGAGCGGGGGGCTTTGTTCCACAGAGGCCCAGGAGCAGTTGGATAATGTTCAGGGTTTGTGCACCGCTGGTGGGTGAGGTCAGTATTTATTGCCCATCCCACATGGCCCTTGAGTGGTTGGTCAGCTGCCTTCTCGAACCACTGAGGTCGTTCTGGCGAAGGTTGTCCCACTGTGCTCTAAGGAAGAGATTTCCAGCATTTTAGGCTCAGCATGAGTTTTATATATTTCATCAAGGTGAGCGACTTACAGGGGAAATCCTTCAGGTGGTGTTGTCCCCATGCTGCCTGCTGTCTCTGTCCTAGTCATAGAGTAATTCGGCACGGAAACAGGCCCTTCGACCCAACTTCTCCAATGCTGAAAGTTCCATCAAAACTAGTTGCACTATGTTTAGCCCATATCCTTCTAAACCTTTCATATCCTTGCACCTGTCAAATACCTGCCTCAACTATTGCCTCTTCAGCTCGATCCATATTATACCCACCACCCTCTGAGTGAAAAGGTTGTCCCTCAGGTTCCCATGAAACCTTGCTCCTCTCACCTTAAATCTATATCTATGATTCTTGACACCCTACCCTGGGTAAAGGACTTGGTGCATTCACTCTATCTTTTCCACCCATGAATTTTTGTACATCTATAAGATCACATCTCAGCCTCCTGCTCTTAAACGAATAGTGTCCGAGCCTGCCCGACCTTTACTTGTAGCTCAGGCCTTCGAGTCCTGGGAACATCCTCGTAAATCTTTTCTAGGTAATGAAATTGTTCTTATAACAGGGTGACCAAACTGAACCCAACAATCCCAATGCAGCCTCAAAGAACATAACACACACAACAGTATAACACAGGAACAGGCCCTTTAAACCACAATGTTTGCACTGAACATGATGCCAAAATGAACTCTTTTCTGTCCGCACATCATCCACATTCTTCCATGTCCATGTACCTATCCAAAAGCTTCTTAAATGCCAATATCATATCTGCCTCCTTCATTACAGTAGCAGCTTCCGCATCACCCTCTGCATAAAAAACTTGCCCCGCACATCTCCTTTAATCTTTACACCTCTCACCTTAAGATTTACCATGCAGTGTCCGATATTTCCACCATGGGGAAAAGCATTTGACTGTCTACGCATTCCTTGCCTCTTATAGTTTTGTATACTTCTATTAAGTTTCTTCACAACGTCCACCTTTCCAGAGAACGCACGCCAGATTTGTCCAACCTCTCCCTGCAGCTCATACTCTCCAATCCAGGTATCATTCTGGTGATCCTCTCTGTACCCTTTCCAAAGTATTCACATCCTTCCTGTAATAGAGCGAGCAGAATTGCCTTCCTCACAGCCCGTGACCCCAGCAATCTTGGTGTCATCTGCAAATTACTAACCTACCTGTCTATGTCAATGCCCAAGTCATTTATATATATCACAAATAATAGAGTTCCCAGCACAGATCCTTGCGGAAATTCACTGGTCACAGACCTCCAGCTTGAATATTACCATATGTTTATGTTCATAAGTTTTAGGTGCATAATTAGGCCATTCGGCCCATCAAATCTACTCTGCAATTCAATCATGACTGATCCATCTTTCCCTCTCAACCCCATTCTCCTGCCTTCTCCCCATAACCCTTGACACCCTTAAGGGCCTGTCCCACTCAAGTGATGTTTAGGCGACGGCAGGCGACAGTCACAGTCGTAGCGGGACGCCGAAACACCGGTTTCTCTGGGCCCACCCTACGACAATGTCTAGACAAGCTACCACCTAGTCGACGTCAAGCTACGACACGCCACGTCGACCTTGCGACTTGGGATGTCCGCCTACGACCACACCTAGGACAACCTACAACAACCTTCGACCATACAGGTGACAACCTACGACAACCAAAAGTCAACTTACGTCCACCCGCGACAAGATACGACAAGCAATGATCCTGTCGGCGACAACTGAAGACAACTGAAGACAACTGAAGACAACGGAAGACAACTGACCATCTGTCGCCGGTTGACGTAGGTTGACGTAGGTAGTTGCCAATGGAATTCACCAAAGTCAGCACCCAGTGACAACCAAAGTCACCTGGCGTTATCCTGGCGACAACCTACGACAGTAACTACAACAGCACCTACAACAGCACCTACGGCAGGGGAAGACTGGTAACGTCACGGCCACTGTCGCCGAAAGGTTTTGAGCATTTCAAAATCCAGCAGCAACAAGAAAAAAGAAACGACACTTGAGGAGACAACTCACGACAATACAGGCGGCACCCCGCATCACCCCGCGACCATGTGGCGACAGCTTATTTTCCAGCTGTCGCTGAAAGAATCGCCTAAGTGGGACAGGCCCTTTACTAATCGAGAACCTATCAATTTTCACCCTAAAAATATCCATGGACTTGATGTCCACAGCCTGACTTCCACAGATTCACCAGCCTCTGACTAAATAAATTCTTTCTCATCTCCTTTCTTGTGCTTTCATTATAACCCTCTGTCATCTATCAGTAAGCTAGTACTGAATCCATACCATCAAGTCAATGTTATCCAGTGCGTCTTAATCTTGTGGATCAACCAACCATGGGGGGGCTTTATAAAATGCCCTTGCAAATTAGCATTCTCCACATTGATCTCACTGTCCTCCAAGTTCTTCTTCTTTGTTTAAAATGGATGCAAAGTGCTTGTTTAGTACCTCTCCGACATCCCCTGACTCCAAGCACAAATTCCCTTCTTTATCTTTGAGTGGTCCTGCCTTCTCCCTGGTTATCCCTTTCTGTTTAAAGTACATGTAAAAACACTTGGAATTTTCTTTAATTCAACTCACCAAAGCCATTATATAGCCCCTTTCAGCCCCTTTTCATTGTTCTCGAGATATGTCTTCCTTTCCTTAGAACGACAACAAACAGAGACAGCAGCAGCGCCGTAGCTTGGCGCCAACCGGGAGCATGCACCCATTTTAGGGCGGGCACCTACGGATGTCGAACCGGATGACATCACCCTACTGCAGACTTCTGCTGCCTCAAACACAAGAAGAAGAAGATTCTTCAAAGGCTCTGTCTAATTTCATCCTCTTCACCTTTGCATGCACTTCTATTCTCCTTTTGACCAAATTTACAACCTCTTTGGTCATCCAGGGTTCCCATACTTTGCCATCCTTATCCCTTCTGCCTCGCTGGAAGATGCCAGTCCTGAACCTTGGACAACCTGTCCTTTAAACAACTTCATCAATGTCATGCACAATTGCTACATAATGTCCCATCAGCCAGACTATTGAATATAGAATTTAAGAGGTCATGTTGCAGTGGTATAAGTCATTGATGAGGCCGCAATTAGAGTGTTCTGTTCAATTATGCGCACCATGTTTTAGAAAAGATGTTGTCAAGCTGGAAAGAGTACAGAGAAGATTTACAATGATGTTGCCAGGACTAGAGGATCTGAGCATACAAGGAGTGGTTGAGTAGACTGGGACTCTATTCCTTGAAGCAAAGGAGGATGAGGGGTAATCTTATTGTGGTGTATAACATCATGAGAGGAATACCCAGAGTAGGCAAATCGAGGACAATGGGACAAAGGTTTAAGATGAAGGGGAAACGATTGAATAGAAATCTGAGATGTACCTTTATCACACAAAGGGTGGTGGGTGTATGTAACGAGCTGCCAGAGGGGGTAAGTGAGGCAGGGACTATCCCAACATTTAAGAAGCGGTTCGACAGGTACATGGATAGGACAGGCTTGGAGGGATATGGACCAAGTGCAGGCAGGCGGGACTAGAGTTGCTAAGACATGTTAGCCAGTGCGGGGAAGTTGGGTCGAAGGGCCTGTTTCCACACTATATCACTCTATGACTATGATTCTATGACTATAACTTCTTTGTTTAGATGAATTTTGTAGTTTGTATTTTGTATTTTGTAGTGCAGAAACAGGCCTTTCAGCCCACCGCACATGTCCTTTACACTTTGCCCCTCTCACCTTAAAGCTATGCCCTCTAGTCTTTTACTTTTCCATCCTGGATGGATGATATAGAGGATTAGAGATGTGATGGTTGAGGTTTAGTTTTATTATTGTTACAGGTACCATGGTACAGTGAAAAGCCTTGTATTTTGTTGCCATCCAAACAGATCTGATATATAAATACAATCCAGTCAAACTCAAGAACAATCGGAAATGCAAAGGAGAAGATACAGAGTGAAGAAATAGTTTCTCAGCATTGTCCCACACCATCAGTTCCATGATCAAAGCCCAATGTTCACAATGGGTTGGAGGTGAATTGAAGGCTCATGCTTATGGAATGACCATTCAAAAGCCTGATAGCAGTGGGGAAGAAGCTGTTCCAGAGATTTTATCCAGGTGAATGGGTGTCTTCCATCATACTCTTAATTGGTACCTTATAGATGGTGAAGAGGCCTTGGTATGTCAGGTGAGAGACACGCAGGATACCCAACACAACATTGGTGCACAAAGAGATAGTATGGAAATAGGCCCTTCATCCCACTGTTGACAATTGATTATGCGCTCATTCCAGTTCTATGTTATTCCACATTTGCATCCACAGCCAACATACTTGGGGCAATCTTTTCAAATAAAAACTGGAGTACCTGGAGGAAACTCATACAGTGACAGGAAGAACATGCAAACTCCACCCGGACAGCACCCAAGATCAGGATCAAACCTGGTTATCTGGTGCCGTGAGGCAGTAGTACTACTAGCTGTGCCATTGTGCCTTCCCTAAACATGAATCATAGTGGCACACCTGGTAGAGTTTGTGCCTCACGGTGACCGAGACCCCCGTGTAATCCGACCTTGGGTGCTGCCTGTGTGGAGTTTGCATGCTCTTCCTGTGACTGTGTGTGTATCCTCTGGGTGCGCCAGTTTCATCACACATCCAAAAGACCTGCTGGTACATAGGTTAAATGGCCTCTGTAAATTGCTCATTATGTGCAGGGCATGGATGTGAAGATGAGTTAAGATAGTAGTGTGAACGGGTGATCGATGGTCAGCGTGGACTTGGTGGGCCGAAGGGCCTGTTTCCACGCTGTATCTCCAAACGGTCAATATTTGAAATACATTCGGTGATGTTAAAGGCAGTGCTTTTGGAGGGTAGACAAAGTCCTTCTCCAGGGTGGAAATGTCACTGTGGGGAATAGACTAGGTGAGAGTGGGAAGTTTAAAGGAGATGTGCAGGGCAGGGGTTTTTTTTACATCAAGGGTGGTAGCTGCCTGAGAGGGGAAGTGGTGGAAGCAATTTGACAGCAGTATTTCAGAGGCATTCAGACAGCCACGTGTAACAGGCAGGGGACGGAGAAATATAGACCACCTGCAGGTAGATGGGATAAGTTTAGACTGCCATCATGGTTGCAGCAGACATGGTGGGGTGAAGGGTTCATTCTAGGCTCTATGTAGTCCTAGCTGTCTGAAGCAAGGAAGAGTTTCTCCACAGCTACCCAATTAGTTCCCCTAATACCTTGAAAATCAAATCAGCCTTTAGTGCTCTAAATACCACCACCCCATTGTGGACATTGGAATCTGTCAATGGAGCTGATGTGTTACTATGGTGAAATAATATATTCTGCACTCCGTATCAATAGACAATAGACAATAGGTACAGGAGTAGGCCATTCAGCTCTTCGAGCCAGCACCACTATTCACTGTGATCAAGTCTGATCATCCACATTCAGTACTCCGTTCCTGCCTTCTCACCATATCTGACTACACTATCTTTAAGAGTTCTATCTAACTCTCTCTTGAAAGCATCCAGAGAATTGGCCTCCACTGCCTTCTGAGGCAGCAAATTCCACATATTCACACCTCTCTGGGTGAAGAAGTTTTTCCTCATCTTCATTCTAAATGGCCTACCCCTTATTGTAAAACTCGGATAACATGCCAAACTAAGCTGTTCACTGTACCTCAGTACACAAGGCAATAAAAAACTAAACTTAAACCTAAATACTGGGAACTTCCACAGTTATTGAGGTATTCTCTTCTTGTACATTGACTATTAATTTACAGATGCAATTTGAATAAATCCATACTGCAATATTGTTACGGTCTATATATTTATCTTCATGGCAATTATCCAGAGGAATCATAGTCATAGAATCATACTACATGAAAACAACTCCTTCGCCCCAACTTGCCCCATCTACACTAGTCCCACCTACCTGTGTTTGACCCATATCCCTCGAAACCTGTCCTATCCTTGTACCTGTCTAAATGTTTCTTAAAATATTGTGATTGTATCTGCCTTAACTACTCCGGCAGGTCGTTCCATATACCTACCATCTTTTGTGTAAAAAAGTTGCCCCTCAGGTTCCTATTAAAGCTTTCCCCCCTCAATTTAAACCTATGGCCTCTGTTTCTCGTTTCCCCTACTCTGGACAAGAGACTGTGCATTCACCCATTCTGTTCCTCTCATGATCTTATATACCTCTATAAGATCTCCCCTTATCCTCCTTTGCTCCAAGGAATGGAGTCCCAGCCTACTCAACCTCTGCCCATAGCTTAGGCCCTCGGTTCCTGGCAGCATCCTTGTAGATCTTCTCTGCACCCTTTCCAGCTTAGAACGGTTCACAATACTCCCAGAGTAGTTTCTTGGATGTATTAAGAACAGTTTCTCTGTGAAAAGCTCGCTTTGGAAACGACTGTGCCTGTGGGTTCTGGCCTTAAATCTTTCCTTGTTCGGTAGTATGAAAGTCACCTCTTTCTGTCAGCTGTTTGGAGCTCAACTGAAATTGATGTGAAGAGCTTTTAATTCCTGTGGACCTAAACCCAGAGCAATTGAACTGCTGACAATTTAAGTTCGCATTGGCACTAAATTATCATTCTAAAACTGACCACAGGTTATCGGTGGTGAGGGAGATGGAAATGTCACATGATGCAGACAGCCATTCCTCTCAGACTGGTTGACATTGGGAAAGTTGTAGGTTATGTCACCAGGGACTCCTTCAAGCCGCACTGGTATATAGAATAGGAAAGCTTTCAGATTTTCAATCATACACTGTTATAGTTCCCGTCTGGACCTGTAAGGGTGGACAGGTGATCAGCAGTGACTGGCTTCAGGTTAACATGGATGTGATGTTAACGACTTGTGCAGGATTGTGGAACTTAAGCAAAAGGAGAAATATTAAAAGCACATAAAGTCTATTATTGTGCCAAAGACTGCTGGCTTATGACAAATAGGTTCTTGCTAGAAATAAAGATACAGGGCGGCAGGGTGGTGCAGCAGTAGAGTAGCTGCTTTCTAGCGCCAGAAGTCCCTGGCCTGTGACCCCATTCAAATTGGAGAGAGAGCATCTTTGTAAAGGCCAGCATAAACACTCGGCAGAGCGGACCAACTCCAAGACCACCCACGAGGCCACCATATCAGGCAGCTCCTGCACCTCCTGCAGCAGAGAGGCCTCATTGGCTTCAGCAGATCTAACATCATCAGATATAGGAGTGGCACGGTGGTGCAGCGGTGCAGTTGCTGCCTTACAGCGCCAGAGACCCGGGTATGTTCCTGACTATGGCTACTGTCTATACGCAGTTCGTATGTTCTCCCTGTGACTGCGTGGGTTTTCCCCGAGTGCTCCGGTTCTCTCCCACACTCCAAAGACACACTGGTTAGGATAGTGCCAGTAGTGTATGTGGATCACTGGTCAATGTGGTCTCGGTGGGCCAATGGGCCTGTTTCTATGCTGTATCCCAAAACTAAACCAAACTAAGGTAACCTAAACTAAATAGTAAGATTAAACGAGAACTTGCCAAGTTTGAAGGTTGATCTTTATTTTACGAGGAGTCGCGGTGAGGGATTTCGTGAAGACCCCGCCAGCACGCATGCGCGGCATCCTTCAAAGCAGCGGTGTGGAATCACAGAACGCACCATGACTGAAAATAGTAAGATGAAGAACGTAGAACTTCCGAGTTGACCTTATGATAGAGGGTGGGAGCGGGGGGCACAAAATCCCTCACCGCGACTCCTCGTAAAATACAGATCAACCTTCAAACTTGGCAAGTTCTCGTTTAATCTTACTATTTTACTTCGGAGTCAAGTGAGTGACTTTGTGAAGATTTCAAAGCTCTGTGATTTCACGCCCTGGACAACGTCCATGCTATCACACTGCCGCAAGTCTGATGGAGGAAGGCTGTTAATGCAGTTCAGCCGAAACTGGCTGAAAAAGTAATACAATTTATTAATCAAATAATAACAAACAAATAACCCCTGATTCGGGGACAGACATTCACTGAGCGGTTCCCAGCACAGCTTCTGCGAATGTCGTGGGGGCGACCAGTGGCTTATTGTAGAACCTTTGAAAGGTTTCTTCACTGGCCCAGCCCACGGTGGCGAGGATGTGGTCCATGAGCACCTCCATGACCCTCGCCGCTGATGTGGATGCAGCCCTAGTGAAATGAGATTTTAAAATGTTAGTAGCAACTCCTGCTGCATCCAACACCACCCTGAGCCACCTGGCGATAGTCTGTACAGTCACCCGATGATGCGGGGGTTTGTGGCAGATGAGGAGCCCCTGCTCCTTCTTCCTGATGGCTCTTGTAATTCCGATATAGTGGTGGAGATGGGTGACTATGCAGAGAGTGGCATCTACAGGGTACGCCCGGAACTCCAACTGCAGCCCCTGAACCCCTAGCCTGTGCTGCTTCAATAAATCCTGGAAGAAGAAATTTATTTGATCAGGGGTGGCCACCATGCTGTCCAGTCGCAGCTTTTGTAATGTCTGGACTCGTTGGGTTGTAGTCAGTGCCATCAACATCATCACCTTGAGGGTGAGCTGTTTCAGTGGTAGCTCATTCATTGGAGCCCAGCTCCTCAGTAGGGTCAGAACGATCCCTACATCCCAGGTGAAGGTGTATCTGGGTCGTGGAGGGTTGGTGTTGAACACTCCCCTCATGAGTTTAGACACCAGGTGGTTTGAGCCTATACCTATATCCAGGTATGAGGACAGTGCACTCCTGGCGCTGTTGATGGCACTGTAGCTAAGGCCAGCATCGAAATGGAGGCCAGCTAGAAACTCCAGGACATCAGGTATCGTTGCCGAGTTGGAAGTCTTGTTGGTCCGAGCACAGAAAGCCTCCCACTTCCTGATCTGCGTGAGGTACTGCTTCCGAGTTGATTCTCGGTATGATGCTGAGATGGGTTCCATGGCTCGTGATAAGATGCCCGCCTTGATGAGTGGTCTTTTTAGAACCTGCAGGCCAACAAGTTTAGGTGACCATGGCATGGATGACTATCCCCCGCAATGGGGTGAGTAATCAATTTGGGGTGTTTCCCAATCGAAATCCATGGTTGTTTCAAAATTTTAACGACCATCGGGTACCATGGCTGTGTAGGCCAGACGGGAATTATCAATATGATAGTTGAAGAGTCCAGTTTAATTTTCTGCAATACCCGACTGATGAGGCAAAAATGGGGGAAATGCGTAGCAAAACCATTTCCCCCAATGGATAGAAAACGCATCCATTGCTATTGCCCCAGGGTCTGGTTCCCAAGACACATACGTTGGTATCTGATGGTTCAACCTGGATGCAAAAAGGTCAATATCTGGTGTCCCATGTGAGCTATAATGTCTCCAAAAATTTGGGGGTTCAACATCCACTCGATGTTGTCATTGAATACTCGCGACCTGGTGTCCGCCACTGTATTAAGCTTCCCTGGCAAATAGGTCGCTGTAATCCAAATATTCCTCTCGATGCACCAGTGCCAAATTGTGTTTGCCAATTCATCACAAGATAGCGACCTGATACCACCCATATGATTGATGTACGCCACCACTGTTGTGTTATCTATTTGGAGGCGGATATGTAAGTCCCGTGAGTTAGTGCAGTAAGCCCGCAGTCCATGAAATGCCCCTAGCATTTCTATATAATTTATCCCGTGTGACTGAAGGAAGGTAGACTCACAAGAGTCCCATCTGCCACCACAACTGGACATAGTATCAGTTGCTCCCCAGCCTTGTGCGCTAGCGACAGTCTGTAGCACGACAGATGGATTGCTTACATTGATGGGTCTGCGACACTCACTAATATTGTCAATCCACCATTGTAGCTCGGTTCTAGCCTTTGGTGGTAACCGGATTGGTCGATCAAAGTGCCCAGCATTTGCTTTTAATGCTGCAATCTTTGTTCTTTGTAAATTTTGGTAGTGTAGCGGTCCGAATTGTGCAGCTGGGAATGTAGCTACCAATTTCCCTATTACTATTGCCGTTTGCCAGATGGTCAGTACCCTGGCGCAAGCAAGACTGTGGCACTCTTCTTTTATAGCAGTAGCTTTATTGGTTGGGACGGTAATCATCATTAAGTTGGTGTCTAGGGTGAACCCCAAATAATCCATAACCCGTACCGGGTGCAATTTTGACTTGTCTGGATGGATTACAAATCCCAGCTTCTCGAATAGACCCTTAATTGCAGCCACTGCCCGTGTAGCCAATTGGAGGGTCTGACCCACTATTAGGATATCATCTAAATATGCCATAACCATGTAATTTTGTTGTCGGAGAAGAGCTAATATAGGTTTTACTAATTTTGTAAACAGCCGAGGGGCTGTGGTGATTCCATTGTGCAATGCTTTGTATTCCCATAATTGTTCCTTCCAGACAAATTTTAGAAATTTCCTGTGTGATTCAGTGATGGGCACCGTATAGTATGCATCTTTTAAATCGATGCATGCCATAAAGTACCCCGGGTAAAGCATCTGCTTGGCTGTTTCAAAGGTATCCATTTTGAAGTGGGTATATTGTACAAAAGTGTTCAGCTCAGTTAGGTCCATTATAATCCGACACCCCCCATCTTTTTTAATTCTGGTGAAAATGTTGGACACAAACTCAAGGGGTTCGTGCGTTGTCTTGCCAATCACCCCTTTGCTGCTAGCCGTATAATTTCAGCATGTCCTGCTTCCACCTCTTTTTGGGATAGTGTAAATTTCCGATGAGGCGAATGCTGGGTAGGGGGATTTTTTACCGCCAATGAATTCTATAACATAACCTTGAACACTTTATAAAATAAACTCATCTGTAGTGATAGTGTTCCATATTCCCAAAAAGGCCCGCAATCGCCCACCAATTTGTGCAGGAAGGGATCCTACAGGTCTGAGAGGAACCAGGCCCCCTTACCTCCATGGTTAACGACGGTTCCTGGCGTATGTCGTTTTGGGTGGACGTTGTGGAGGTTGTCGGGATGGCGGCCGCATCTTCCGTGCACGCCGTTGTTGACCTTGTCCTAAAAAAAGGCCGCTGTGGTTGGGGGAAGTGGAGGTGGATAGGTCCTTTGTGTCCTGTCTGGCAGCCGCGGTTTCCAGTTTGTTTGGTTGTTGCCGGTGGTATGGGTGAAAGTCTAGTCGTAGGAGGTTTCATGAGGCCAGCTGTTTTGGCCTCCTCGTCTAGTTCCTTCACTTGTTTGGACAGATCTCCAAACAGTTGATGAGGCGGTGGAGCAGTTTGATGGACGGCACAACTCAGCGAGTAATTTTCTTTGGGAGCTTGGTGCTTGAGCTCCCGGGTTAATGGCAGCAGGCGTTGATCTCGTACTGGTCGTGCATAGCAGCACGCTCCTGGACACATGCCGGTCCAGTGGGAGGGTAAGCACTTACCTGCAAACGGTCCTTATGGGAGCTGGAGAGGACCACGTTTTAAATAGACGGCTAGGCGTAAACTAAAACCCTAAAGAATGCACAAGTGCCCCAGATTTGAGCATTCAAACGCTGAGGTCTGATGCAGTTCTACTGGCGGTTTTATTTTCTGGACCTCTCGTGTCATTGATACCTGACTGCTGGTTGGTGAGTAGTCAGTCACTCAATGGTGCCCGCCAATTTGTGGTGCAGGGGTTCCCCTGTTTGTGTAGGGTTGCGGCAACCTTGCCCACAAAGTCCAGTATCTCCTCATGCTCTGGCTCAGCGGTCACTGGCTGCCCGGGTCGTCTTCAAATACAGCGGCTCGGCAACTGCTCAGGCACTTTCTGGTGAAGACAAGATACTGAGAGGACTCCTTGTGCCGGCTTGTTGATGCCCGAATCCCGTTCTTCCTGGTCAACCTATGTCAAGCACCTACGCAGGGGAGTTGCTCAAGCGCACCAAAAGTTTTGAACATTTCAAAATGCGGCGACCGTTACGACTGCTATTGCAGCGGACACCGACTTCCCCAGGCCCCCTGCGATGTGATCACATGTACTTGTCCACCATCGACCACACCTCCGTAAGGTGCTGTCTAGGGTCCAATGCATTGAATGGTCGTCGTGATATATGCCTACCGCCCGAGTAGGCTCAAGCATTACTCCCGCACAAGCAGACTCTCCGCTATCTGTACCAGGGAAAGATATGTGGCGGCCCACCTGTCTGATACGAAGGCAGAGATTGGATCGACGCCGGCCCCCGGAACCTGGCTCCCTGGAGGTTTGCAGGCTTACCTCCATTGTTGCCCAATATTCGGCATGGAGGCGGCATGGTGGCCGCTCCCAGAGCTAAGCTGACTGACCGTCTAGGCTGCTGACTTGACCGCAGTTGGGGTGAAGCACCTGCTCTTACAGACGCAAGCAGTAGATCAGTACTGGGATCTCCCTGCAGTGGGTTACCACTTTGGTGCAAGAACAGCTGCAGGGCTCCCCTGTAGTGCAGCTGGAAAAGGGAAATCCAAGACCCCTTGGGTGCTGCTGGAACTCGGGGTGAGGTCGCTGAAAGTAAGCGATGCGAGGTCCTTCACAGCAGGCAAGGGGGCTCGAAGTCTGGATGAGGATTGTGAGAAAAATTCAGGTGATGAGACTAGAGTAGCAAGGAGGCCTACTTCCGCAGTTGTACAGTGCCCGAACTGCACCTGGAGTATTGTGTGCAATTTTGGTCTCCTAATTGGTCGAAGGAGATTGGAGATTCCGCTTGCCTAGTGATCCTGGGAGTCCAAGGTAAGGTTCACCAGGTTAATTCCTGGGATGAGGACTGACATATGAAAGAATGGAACTAGGCTTGTATTCGCTGGAATTTAGCAGTATGAGACCAAACTAAGAAACACAGCAGGTTTAAATACAGCCTCTAACTGAGTGGATTGGATTCATTGCTGTAGATGCTGTCAGGAGGTACTCTGTATACAATAGGACGCGGTTCTTCTGGAACCTGTACATCTTTGGGGTGTGGGAGGAAACCAGAGCACCTGGAGAAAACCCACGCAGTCACGGGGAGAACGTACAAACCCCATACAGACAGCACCCATGGCCGGGATCAAACCCGGGTCTCCGGCGCTGTGAGGCAGCAACTCTTCGAATGTGCCACTTTGCCGATTAGGTAATTTTGAAATTGTGTTAATGAGGGAAACTATTGCAGCAAATGGGTGCAAGAATGTGGCTCTCCCTCTATGGCAAGAATGTCTTTCCTCAGATTAGGAGCAAAACTGTACACAATACTCCAGGTGTGGCCTCACCAAGACCCTGTACAACTGCAGTAGAACCTCCCTGCTCTTATACTCAAATCCTTTTGCTATGAATGCTAACATACCATTCGCTTTCTTCATGTCCTCATGCCATCATGTTTGACTAAATCCTCTAGATTTAGTCAACACCAATAGCTTCTAACACAGAGGAGGTATTGCAACCATTTAAGCACAGCAACACTGTAAACTGTGGGAGAATCTAACTATTGTTCAAGGAATATCTTGGCTATTATATGAATGATCTAAATCAGAGATTTAGCTATCTAAATCAGAACTGACAAATTAGCTGTAAGATGGCATCTAAAGGCTTGTCTTTTTGACTTTACACTTTAGAAATACAGCGGGGAAACAGGTCCTTCCGTCCAACAAGTCTGCGTTGTCCAGCGATCACCCCTTACACTAACACTATCCTACACATATGGGACAATTTACAATTTTACCAAAGTCAATTAACGTGCAAAATTGTACACCTTTGGAGTGTGGGCGGAAACCGGAGCACCTGGAGAAAACCTATGCGGTCACGGGGAGAACGTAAAAACTTCGTACAGACAGCACCCGTAGTCAGGATTGAACACGGGTCTATAGCGCTGTAGGGCAGGAACTCTACTGCTGCGCCACCGTGCCATCATAAAATTTGCAAATTTAGTTTGGCTTAGTTTACCTTATTATTGCCATGTGTATCGAGAGAGAGTGAAACGCTTTTTGTTGCAAGATATCCAGTCAGTGAAAAACTATACATGATTACAATCAAGCGATCCACTGTTTACAGACGCAGCATGAAGGTCAGTAAAGTCCAGTAAAGTCTGATTAAAGATAGCCTGAAGGGCTCCGATGAGGTAGATGGTAGGTCAGGAAGGGTCTCTAGCTTTTGATAGGGTGGTAGAATAAAGGGGTGGAATAAAGAATAAAGAATAAAGAATTAAGACTGAGGTAAGATAAAACTTTTTCACCCAGAGAGCTGTGAATTTGTGGAATTCCCTACCACAGAGGGCAGTGGAGGCCATATCACTGGATGGATTTAAGAGAGAGTTAGATGGAGCTCTAGGGACTGGTGGAATCAAGGGTTACGAGGAGAAGGCAGGCACGTGTTATTGATTGAGGACGATCAGCCATGATCACAATGAAAGGCGGTGCTGGCTCCAAGGGTCAAATGGCCTCCTCCTGCACCAATTGTCTATTGTCTATTGTCTATTGTTGTGGTGTCTTCTACCAGATGATCATGAGCTGCATCAGTACCCCTCAAAATGCCAGCTAAGCTTCCTTAGTTAAATTCCATCTGAACCATATAAAACTGTGAAGAAAAGGCACAGAGCTGTGGGCAGAGCGAATGTGGCCATAGTCCCAGCACTCCATAAGCAAGTGCAAGCTACTCATTCTCTCTTGCAGTCACTGGGATTTAAGATGCTGGGATGCATTTTGTCCTTGTGAGATGCTGGTATTACGTAGCTGTGAACACATCTGCTGCTCCTCGCAGAAGCACGCCAGGTAACTGAAGTGAAATAAGCCCATCAGATGCTGGAAATCTGTAACATAACCAGAGACTGCTGGAAATGTTAGAATCTGTGGAGAGGAGAGGAGATAACATTTTAACAGTTCAAGCATGGGTTCATCACCAGACCTAGACACCCTCAGGTCTCACTTCTCTTTAAATCATCCTGACCAACTCGTTGACACAAATCTCATCCACCAGTTCGATTAAGAATTTTTACACTCTTTCTGGCATTTGTCCTCGATGCAGGGGAATGTGAAGGTGACAAAGAGGATTTCTGGCACTGCATATGCTCATAGCTCAGCTCATTGTACACTGCCGCACCTCCAAATGGAAGGGAGCGTTTACCTTGCCTGCAATGACCTACTTTTTCAAGATTCAAGATTCAAGATGGGTTTATTGTCACATGTACCATAAGGTACAATGAAATTCGAGTTACCATACTTCTCCAGACTCCAACCTCGACCACAAGTGGATTTTAATTGAATACTTTATTGTCACCTGTAACAAATCACAGTGAAATTCTTTGTGTGCATACCCAAAGGTATGCAAATAGTTGCCATGTAAAGGGTGCTGACAATGTTACAAAGTGTCCGTCTGAAGAAGGGTCTCGACCCGAAACGTCACCCATTCCTTCCCTCCAGAGATGCTGCCCGACCCGTTGAGTTCCTCAGCTTATGGCGTCTATCTTCGGTTTAAACCGGCATCTGCATTTCCTTCCTACATATCCTGCACCAGGTCCTGCCTTGTTCCCAGCGGCGCAGCCTCTGGCTTGGATCGACACCAGGCCGGGGCCGCGGACTCCGTCGACCCAGACTCGGTTCATCGCTGGCCCCTGCTTCAGACATCCGCTGCCTCCAACCCCGTCCAGCGCTGTGATGGAGCAGAATGAGCTACGAGTGGGTTCTGCCGTCCGCCGAGCCTTCCGGGGCCTTCCGGGAGCACTGAGACCACAGCGCCTCGATAAAGGTCTCCAGCCACATTCCCGGTCTGCAGCCATGCCCAGCAGGAAGCCTTCATATGTTCATAGGAGCAGAATTAGACCATTTGGCCCATCAAGTCTACTCTGCCATTCAATCGTGGCTGATCAATCATTCCCTCTCAACCTCATTCTCCTGCCTTCGCCCCATAACTCCTGACACCCATACCAGTCAAGAATCTGTCAATCTCTGCCTTAAAAATATCCATCGACTTAACCACCACAGCCACCTGTGGCAATTAATTCCAAATATTCACCACCCTCTGACTAAAGAAATTTCTTCTCCTTTCTTAAGGTACATCCTTTTATTCTGAGGCTGTGGCCTCTGGTCCCAGACTCTCCCACTAGTGGAAACATCCTCCCCACATTCACGCTATCCATGCTTTTCACTATTTGGTCATTTTCAGTGAGTTCCCTGTCATCCTTCTGAGTAGTGAGAACATGCCCAGTGCTGCCAAAAGCCCAGTGAGTACATGCCCAGTGCTGCCAAATGCTCATCATACGCTATACCAATCATTCCTTTATAATTCTGGATCATTCTCGTAAAACTCCTCTGGACCCTCTCCAATGCCAGCACATCCTTCCTCTGATATGGGGCCGTACATAGAACATAGAAAAGTACAGGAATGGGTGACGTTTCAGGTCGAGACCCTTCGAAACGTCACCCATTCCTTCTCTCCAGAAATGCTGCCTGTCCCGCTGGATTACTTCAGTATTTTGTGTCTACCTTCGATTAAAACCAGCATCTGCAGTTCTTTCTTACACATAAAAAAGTACAGCACAGGAATAGGCCCTTCGGTCCACAATGTCCATGCTGAGCATAACGACTATAAACTAGTCTCCACCATCACCCCCGGCAGCACGTTCCAGGCACCCCATCACCTCCTGTGTAACAAACGTGCCTCTCATATCTCCTTTAAACTTTGCCCCTCTCACCAACAAGCCAAGCCCTTTAGTCTTTGATATTTCCACCCTGAGAAAAAGGTTCAGACTGCCTACCCTATTGTAGGATCAAGAAAGGAAAGACCACACAGAGCTGGTGTTAAAAATAAAGGGCCTGTCCCAGCACAATTTTTTCAGTGACTGCCGGCACCCATCATGGTCGCAGCAGGTCACCGAAAATTTTCCACATGTTGAAAATCCAGCGGCGGACTGAAAAAGGTACGACTCTTTGGGTGACTACTCACGCCTGTCTCGTCGAAAATTTTCGGCGACCTGCTGCGACTATGATGGGTGCTGGGAAGTCACTGAAGAAATCAAGTAAGTGGGACAGGCCCTTAACGGGCGATTTATTAAACTTTATTAAACCAGCCAAAGCTGATGCACCAAGTGCGACTCTGGTACATGTTTATATTCTCAGATGACAAGACTACTCAGTAACTTGATTAATACAACAACGTCTTCATTACAGAATGGAGTTCAGAAAGACTGGGGTCTTAAGGTCTGTAAGGTCATAAACAGAATCAGATGATTGTCAACAAGTCTAAATTCATTAACAGTAGATCCAAATATCCGTTACAATGATGGGTGCACGCATAGTTAATGACATTCCTGTTTGGCTTTGTCTGCCAGCAGATTAGCATAATCCACATCCCCATCCACTAATAATAGCTGAAGAAGGGTCTCGACCCGAAACGTCACCTATTCCTTCGCTCCATAGATGCTGCCTCATCCGCTGAGTTTCTCCAGCATTTTTGTCTACCTTCAATTTTTCCAGCATCTGCAGTTCTTTCTTAAACACTAATAATAGCCCTGGCTATCGGTTACCCTACACCCCAGACAACACATATCAATGCCTCTCATAATTGTATGTACTTCTATCTACAGTATTCAAAGAGATAGAAAGCATCTACAGAGAACACGAAATAGGGTTAACATGTGTAATCCTGTTATACCATTGCTTTACTACATTAGTGCAGTTTCCTATTAAGAAACACCACATCAATGTTCTCTTTGATGCCGTGTTTTGTTATGTGCATGTCCAGTATCATATCGAGTGTGTCAACAAAAACAACAAGCATTGGTCTAATCTGAGTTCATAATTAATCACAAGTGCACAGGTTTAATAGTTGCAGTTCACATCATGGGTGGACACTACGGGCATTTAAAAAAAAAACAGGTTTTATCGTTTAGTGGAAAATAAATTAAATATAACTGTGGCATCGGTGACCAATAGGGGCGGCCTAGTGGGGCAGCGGTAGAGTTGCTGCCTGACAGCGCCAGAGACCTGAGTTTGATCCGGTGCTTGTCTGTACGGAGTCTGCACATGCGACTGGTGGTTGGGAGGGCCTGTTTCCGTGCTGTATCACTAAACTAAAAACTAAACTAAAGCTTTGCAGTAGCTTGAAAACCTTGAAATATCTGAAGCTAAATGTACCCTGCTGTCACTCCGTGGAACTCCCTGCTTTAGAGATTACTTCAATAGAAATTGTGAACAGAATGAAGAGGAGGGAAAATAATCATACTACAGACAGCATGGAAAACACTAAATATGACGCGCATGTGCTCTGAAATTGTCCTTAATAACTTTATGATTTGCATTACTAGTTAACTTTCCTGTAACATGTTGGTCTCAGAATTGTTTCTTTCTAATTCAAGTGTGTGCTGAGGTCTCCCTAGTTGCAAATATTTGTGAGGGTGATGGTTTAGGCTGGATTTGGATGGCGTTTTGGTTGTGTAATTTGGAGACATGCCTTGCTCCATAGACTTCCCCTTTTGGAAGCTATTCTGATAAATGGGCTTAGAGCCTTGTGGAGGCAGGAAGTGCAGATGCTGGTTTACACCGAAGATAGACACAAAATGCTGGAGTAGTTTTGCATTTACTGGCGGCCTCTCTGGAGAGAAGGAATGGGTGAAGTTTCGGGTCAAGATCCTACGTCAGACAGGGCTTGGAGCCCTGGTTGTCTAGAATGATTCAAGAAATGGCAGCAACTCAAGAACAGGCATGTTTTCATTAGGGTTGTTTTGGTGAGGAGTTCACTGAAGCTCCCAATGGGCCATGGACAATGACCATACTCCATCAGCAGGCCTGGCTAGGCCACCGCCGATCTGGGAACCCACCTGTAGAGGGAGCCGCTGAGCCCGGCTCCTGCTCATCCCCGAGGACTGGAGATCCGGAGAGGAGGGTGGAGAGAGTTGGAGATGGCGGCAGATGAAGGAACAAAGGGGATGGTGTGAAGAACGGGGTCTTACCCTCTGAGTCCTCAAGGTTATCTGCGGGAGACGCCCTGGGGCAAGAAGGCTGAAGGCGGCCAGGCGAGGATTCTCTTGAACTTCTACAGGTGCACAGTAGAGAACGTACTGACTGGCTGCCTCGTGGCCTGGTTCGGCAACTTGAACGTCCATGAGCGGAAAAGACTGCAAAAAGCTGTGACTGCCTAGTCCATCACCGGCTCTGACTTCCCCACCATCGAAGGGATCTATCGAAGACGCTACTTCAAAAAGGCGGCCAACATCATCAAAGACCCACACCGTCCTGGCCACACACTCATCTCACCACTGCTATCGGGAAGAAGGTACAGGAGCCTGAAAACTGTAACATCCAGGTTCAGGAACAGCTTCTTCCCTACAGCCATCTGGTTGTTAAACACGGCAGCAAATAAGCTCTGAATTATAACAGACTGTTATTATTGCACTACATTTTTTCATTTATTGAGTATGTGTGAATGTGTATATATACACACTGAACCTTTTTTAAATCTCCTGTTGTGAACTATGTTTACATGTTTGTGCTGCAGAAAGTAAGAATTTCATTGTCCTATCTGGGACATATGACAATAAAACACGGGGGTACACAAAAGGCTGGAGAAACTCAGCGGGTGCAGCAGCATCTAAGGAGCGAAAGAGATGGGCGACGTTTCGGGTCGAGACCCTTCTTCAGACTGGTTAGGGATCGGGGAAACGAGAGAATAAAACACTCTTGACTCTTGACTCTTGAGAGGGATGGCGGTTCGCTGGACGATCCGGATGATCCGGACGGAGGTGACGGCTGCAATTATGGCCAACTACAGCTGGAACCTGGTAAATTGTGCCAAGACCTGGTGACTCTTGCATATGGACTCTGGGCTGTTTCTATGTATTCTGTATTCAATCAGGGATTGTGCAATAATCATACTGAATTGTATGCAAAAAAAGTATCTCACTGTTTCCTTGCTGGAGAATGGTAAAAATGCTTATGATTCCAACATCTATGAGTAAATACAGACAACATATTGAGATGTGAAAATAAATACCCTATACGATACAATAAGAATAGTGAATATACTATAAGCTGCACATGGAACAAGAATGGATTGGTGATGGATTACAGGCATAGAATGCATGTTATAAACAGGGGTATGAGCTGAGAAGGGCGCATTAATACACTGTATAATAAATATAAGCTGCACAGTCAGAGCGTGATACAGTGTGGAAACAGACCCTTCGGCCCAACCTGCCCACACCAGCCAACATGTCCCAGCTACACTAATCCCACCTGCCAGCATTTGGTCCATATCCCTCCAAACCTGTCCCATCCACGTACGTGTCTAACTGTTTCTTAAATGTTTGGATAGTCCCTGCCTCAACTACCTCCTCTGGCAGCTTGTTCCATGCACCCACCACCCTTTGTGTGAAAATGTTACCCCTCAGATTCCTATTAATTTTTTTCCCCTTCACCTTGAACCTATGTCCTCTGGTTCTCGATTCCCCTACTCTGGGCAAGAGACCCTGTGCATCTACCTGATCTACAGTATTCCTCTCATGATCTTATACACATCGAAAAGATCACCACTCATCCTCCTGCAGTCCAAGGAATAGAGTCGCTAGTCAACCTCTTCCTGTGGCTCAGACCCTCGAGCCCTGGCAACATCCTCCTAAATCTTCCCTGGACTCTTCCCAGCTTGACAACATCTTTCCTATAACACGGTGCCCAGAACCGAACACAATGAGATGAAAAAATAGTAAGATTAAACGAGAACTTACCAAGTTTGAAGGTTGATCTGTATTTTACGAGGAGTCGCAGTGAGGGATTTTGTGAAGACCCCGCCAGCAACGCATACGCGGCATCATTCAAAGCAGCGGTGTGGAATCACAAAAAAAAATCATGACTAAAAATAGTAAGATGAAAAACGTAGAACTTTCCTGGTTGACCTTATGATAGTGGGTGGGAGCGCTGGGCACGAAATCCCTCACCGCGACTCCTCGTAAAATACAGATCAACCTTCAAACTTGGTAAGTTCTCGTTTAATCTTACTATTTTACTTCGGAGTCACGTGAGTGACTTCGTGAAGATTTCAAAGCTCTGTGATTTCACGCCCTGGACAACGTCCATGCTTATCACACTGCCGCCATTCTGATGGAGGAAGGCTGTTAATGGAGTTCAGTCAAAACTGGCTGAAAAATCAACAGAATTTATTAATCAAATAAACAACAAATAACCCCTAATTCGGGGACAGACATTCACTGAGCGGTTCCCAGGATAGCTTCTGCGAATGTCGCAGGGGCGACCCAGTGGCTTGTTATAGAACCGTTGAAAGGTTTCTTCACTGGCCCAGCCCCGCAGTGGCAAGAATGTGGTCCATGGGCACCTCCATGGCCCTCGCCGCTGATGTGGATGCAGCCCTGGTGGAATGAGACTTACAAATGTCATAGCAACTCCCGCAGCATCCAACACCACCCTGAGCCACCTGGCGATAGTCTGTGTAGTCACCCGATGATGCGGAGGTTTATGATTGATGAGGAGCCCCTGTCCCTTCATCCTGATGACTCCAGTAACTCGGATGTAGTGGTGGAGATGGGTGACTAATGCAGAGAGTGGCATCTACAGGGTATGCCCGAAATTCCAAATGCAGCCCCATGCGCCCCTGGCCTGTGCTGTTTTAATAATTCTTTGACAAAGAAATTTTATTTGACCAGGGGTGGCCACCATGCTGTCCAGTCGCAGTTTTTGTAACGTCTGGACTCATTGGGCTGTAGTCAGTGCCATCAACATCACCACCTTGAGGGTGAGCTGTTTCAGTGGGAGCTCATCCATTGGAGCCCAGCTCCTAAGTAGGGTCAGCACGATCCCCACATCCCACGTTACTGTATATCTCACGTAATAACCCACGTGGAGGGTTGGTGTTGAACACTCCCCTCATTAGTTTAGACACCAGGTGGTTGGAGCTGATACCTATATCCAGGTATGAGGACAGCGCACTCCTGGCGCTGTTAATGGCACTGTAGCTGAGGCCAGCATCGAAATGGAGGCCCGCTAGAAACTCCAGGACATCAGGTATTGTTGCAGAGTTTGAAGATTTGTTTGGTCCCGGGCACAGAACGCCTCTCATTTTCTGATCTGGGTGAGGTACTGTTTCCGAGTTGACTCTCGGCATGATGCGGCGATAAGGTCTATGGCTCGTGAAGAGATGGCCTGCCCGGATGAGTGGTCTTTTCAAAATCTGCAGGCCAACAGGTTTAAATGACCATGGCAAGGATGCAAATTTCTAGCTTCCGGTGGTAACCGAATTGGCTGATCAAAGTGCCCAGCATTTGTTTTTTAATGCGGTGATTTTTTGATCTTTGTAATTTTCGGTAGTGTAGCAGTCCAAATCGTGCAGCTGGGAATGTAGTTACCGATTTGCCTATAACTTTTGCTGTTTGCCGAATGGTCGGTACCCTGGGCGCAAATAAGACTGTGGCACTCTTCTATTATAGCAGTAGCTTATTAGTTGGGATGGTAATCTTCAATTAAATTGGTGTCTAGGGTGAACCCCAAATAATCCATAACCCGTACCGGATGCAATTTTGATTTGTCTGGATGAATTACAAACCCCAGCTTTTCGAACAGAGCCTTGGTTGCAGCCACTCCTTGAATTGCCAATTGGAGGGTCTGACCTACTATAAGAATATCATCCAAATATGCAATTACCATGTAGTTTTGTCGACGGAGAAGAGCCAATATAGGTTTTACCAATTTGGTAAACAGCCTAGGGGCTGTGGTGATTCCATTGGGCAATGCCTTGTACTCCCATAATTGACCCTTCCAGACAAACTTCAGAAATTTTCTGTGAGCCTCAGCAATGGCACCGTATAGTATGCATCTTTCAAATCGATGCATGCCATAAAGTACCCCGGGTAAAGCATCTGCCTAGCTGTTTCTAAAGTATGCATTTTGAAATGGGTATATTGTACAAAAGTGTTCAACTCAGTTAAGTCTATTATAATCCGACATCCCCCCATCTTTTTTAAATCTGGTGAAAATGTTAGACACAAACTTAACAGGTTCATGCTCGGTTTTGCCAATTACCCCCCTTTTCTGCTAGCCGTATAATTTCAGCATGTCCTGCCTCCACCTCTTTTTGGGATAGAGAAAACTTCCTATGAGGCGAATGCTGAGTAGGGGGATTTATACCTCCAATAAATTCTATAACATACCCTTGAACACTTTGTAAAATGAACTCATCTGTGGTGACAGTTTCCATATGTCCAAGAAAGCCCGTAATCGCCCACCTATTCGTGCGGAAGGAGATGCTACGCCGTGAGAAGAACCAGACCCCCTTAACTCCATGGTTAACGGCGGTTCCGTACGTACGGTGTTTTGGGTGGACGTTGTAGAGGTTGGCGGGGCGGCGGCCGCATTTTCCATGCAGGCTGCTGTTGGCCTTGCCCGAAAAAAGGTCGTTGTGTTTGATGAGATGGAAGTAGGTAGGAACTTTGTGCCCTGTCCGGCAGCCGTGGTTTCCAAGTTGTATTAGGCTGTTGCCGGTGATATGGGTGATGTCTGGTCGACGGAGGTTTCATGAGGCCCCTGTTTTGGCCTCCTCGTCCAATTCCTTCACCTGTTTGGACAGGTCTCCGAATAACTGATGCGGCTGTGGAGCGGTTGATGGTCGGCACAACCCCGCGAATTTGGGGTTGAGTGTGGGCTTTATGGAGCTCTTACGCAGGCAGTTTATTTCATATAGGGCGTTGCATAGGAGTTGCCAGTACTTATTGCTGTTCACTGGACATATTATCCCCGTCCAGGGTCCTAGCAAACGCCGTTATGCCCGTGAAGAGAACTTTTAAGATATGCTGGAGGCGGACATCCTGCATCCTGGTGGCCGTACTCAAGTATCCCCCAGATCTGGGCATTAACCAAGGGCACACTGAGGTTGATGCAGTTCTCGGGCGGTTTTATTTTCTCCAAGGTATCATTGAGAACCTGACTCTGAAGTTGATGCGTAGTCAGGTAATCAATGGTGCCCCGCCCAATTTGTGGTGCAGAGGTTCACCTGTCTGGGTGGTAGCGGCAAACTTACCCACCACATCCAGCATATCCTCCTCATGCTCTGGCTCAGCGGTTACTGGCTGTCCCGGGTCATCTTCAAACGCAGCAGCTGGGCAATCACTCACGCTTTTGGTTGGAGACGATGAGATGCTGAATGGGGTCCTCGCACGGCTAGTGGATGCCCGCAAGTCCCTCTCTTCTCGTTCCCGGTCCCGCTGGAGGAGTTGGTCCACTAAGAGCTCCAACCGCTCAATGCGACCGTCCCTGCTATCTGCAGCGGACAAGCCGACTTCCCCAGGCCCTGCGAATTCACTGGGGCTTCCACTATCGACCACACCCCCTTAGGGTGCTGTCTAGGGTCCAATGGCAGGTTGGCATGACCTACAGCCCAAGTAGGATCATACGACTCCTGCACGGACTCTCCGCTAGTCTGTCTTCTCCCAGACTGTGGCGGCCCACCTGTCTGATATGAAGGCAGGTGAGTTGACTCGGCGCCGGCCTCTGGAACCTGGCTCCCTGGAGTCCGTGCAGGCTTACCTCCACACTTGCCCATCTTTTGGCATGGAGGCGCATGGTCAGCCGCTCCCAGAGCTGAGCTGACCGACCGCTTCCTGCTGCCACCTCCGCCCTTGACCGCAGCCTGACGGGGTGTGTTGTCGGCGGTATCTGCTCCAGCAGGCCTACACGACGCAGCAGTGATATTGCCAGACTGCACTACGGCAGATCTCCCTGGCAGTAGTACGTTATGCACATTTGCAGGGCTCCCCTGTCGTGCAACTGTCCCCCGGCCCAGCCCCTTCGGGTCTTCTGGAGCTCGGGGAGGGGTTGCTTGTGAAAAGCGAGACCCCTTGCCACGTACCTGTTTTTCCCCCTCTTCTCTTGGGGGAAGGGGGCTCGAAGTCTGGATCCATATCCAGCTCCGGCGCGGTAAACCGCTCGGGTGAGTCGGCCCCTGAATCAGCGGGAGCGCCCGACTTCCGCAATCCAACCCCCACATGCCTCGAAGCTGCCGGTGTTGCTTGCAGCTCCGGAGACAAGGGCCTTTGGCTGGTCGAGGCTCGGCTCCTCGACAGCGTTGCCTTCTTCTTGCCCTTGTCCATCCTGTGGAGTAAAAGTAATACTTACCTACCGACCGTATGAAGGAGCCCGAGGAGAGAACGCACTCCCCCCCCCCCCAGCCTGCCGAATGCGCTCGACGATATGCCGCGCATGCGTGCTGGCGGGGTCTTCACGAAGTCACTCACGTGACTCCGAAGTAAAATGAGACACAATGCATAGTCCAGTGAGTGCATGTTATAAACAGACCTGTGTATTAACTATAGATTCCAAATGGGCTGCGACTTCTGAACTATTTTAACTTATAAACAGACCACTGAACTCAAATTTAAATTCTGACCTAAACAGAATTCTTATTTTTTTCCTCCAGAGCGCTTTACCTGGAAAATAAACTGAACATCAATCCTAGCTATCACACATCCAGTGATTGATGATTTCACACCACAGTTATTCCATCAAGATTAACATGTTCTGCCAGCCTTGGTTATGCACCATTATGCACCATCATAAACTTTATTAAATATTATGATTAAAACATTGGCCTGTCAGTGAGACTTAGATCAGAATTTACAGAAGTATATCTAAGAAACAAACATTGCAATTGGTGTCTTGAAGTCTTCAGCGTACAGTTGCTCATTTATAAACTACAGGTTCACAAGTTAATAGCAAGAGATATCAAAATAAGGGAGAATTAATGTCAATGAATCTTGGACTTCCAGCGGCGTCAATGGTGGGGTGAGAGACGCTCCTGTTTTGCTCTGCTCCCGAAAGAATGTTTTCATGTGCTAAAATACGAGCTGGAAGACGGGAGAGTTCTAAAATCTACTACGGGAGATTAAACAAGAACTTACCAGTTTGAAGTTTGATCGTTATTTTATGAGGAGTTACGATGAGGGATTACGTGAAGACCCCGCCTCACGCTGGCAACGGCATACTTCAAAGCAGCGGCATGAAAAACACAGAACACCAAAAGCCGGAGTAACATAGTAAGGCTCATAAAAGACTTAGAACTACCATTTGATCATTTATTTTATGAGGGTGGGAGCGGAGGGCACGTAATCCCTCATCGTAACTCCTCATAAAATAACGATCAAACTTCGAACTGGTAAGTTCTTGTTTAATCTTACTATTTTACTTCGGAGTCACGTGAGTGACTACGTGAAGATTTTAAAGCTTTCTGTGTTTTTTATGTCGTAGAATCAATCCGTACGACAGTCCGGCTAAGTAAAAACACATACATGAGAAACCAGACTAATGTTAGATCATTTCACAATTAACTTTTTAATGGTTTAAAGACCATATAATAACCCTCCTTATATCTGAGGGAAAATGATTACAAGTGATAAAAGATAGGAGTGACTACACCATTGATTATAGCAATTAATAGTAAACAAAGCAGGTGATTATAGTGCTCCCAACACCGCGTGTCCAAAGCTTGTCATAGTGTGAACAGGTTTATTGTAGAACTTTGAAAAGTTTCTTCTCTACTCCACCCTGCGACTTTTAAAATATGCTCGAGAGGCACGTCCCGCCCCTTTGCCGCGGACGTAGCTGCCGCCCTGGTGGAGTGAGATTGAACACATCAGTGTCTACTCCCGCTAAAAACCAACACCTGTTTTAAAACCATTTTGAGATAGTTTTGAACTGAAGCTTTTGTGTGTGGTTTTTTGTGCGTAACCATTAACGCTTTTTCATTTCCTCAAAGGGTGTCAGTAACTTTAATATATTTGTTACTAAATGTTTAACCACACACAAAGTAGGATCAATATGATAAGCTTGAAAGGTTACCTTTGTTCCAGATCTCCCTGGTCTGCTTTGTTTGATCAACTCGTAAACATAGAAACACAAACATTATCTGTAGTCACATGCATACAGTCTAAACGCAACATTTTGTAAAGTTTGCACTCTTTGAGCTGAGACCAGTGACATTAACATGACTAATTTCAATGTCAATCTTTCCAATGTCAACCCTTCAATTGGAGTCCATTGTCTAAGTAGCGTAAGTACAATGCACACATCCCCAAATTCTCTGTGTATCTTGGTTTGGGTGGATTAATATTAAAGATTCCTTTCATGAATCTAGATATTAATGGATGTGACCCAATTGATCTCTGATCAGTCATAAGCCCTAAATAGGACGACAAAGCACTGCGTGCAGTGTTAATGGCACTGTAACTTAAATGTTTGCTGAAAATGCAAATTGGGCAAGGAATTCCAAAACATTTTGCAATATTTACAGTATCATAAGAAATATTTGACTGTCGTGCAAAAGTCTTCCCATTTCTTAATATGTGTCCATATATTGCTTTTGTGTGCTATTGCGCCATGATGCAACCATAACTTTCATAGTTTGGTCCCGACAATCCCAGCTCCTGTAGTGGTCTGGTCAAAACCTGCAGATTAAACAAATTCATATATGCATACAATGGGTAAAATCTCTTTAGTTACCGGATTAGTCAAGATATACACTAACAGTTAGGAATCGACATATATGGTTCTTTAATCATATTCAAGCATTACTGGGAACCAAGGTTGAGTTGGCCAATTTGGAACTACCTACCAACAATCCAGAAGCAGAATCTTGTTCTATCTTCTTCAGGCATCCTCTGAATCTAAAGCAAATGGTGGAAAAGCATAAAAGAAACATCTTTCCCCGGTGTAATGAAAAAGCATCTACTGCTACTCAGCATCCTGTGATCGAGTTCCCAAGACACATAAGTAGGCAACTGATGATTAAGCCCTAGATGCAAACAAATCTATTTTCTGGGCAACCCAAATTGGATTTACAATATTCTTAAATATTGCTGGCTTAAGCATCCATTCCGTATTATCTTTAAAAATCCTGGACCTTTCATCTGACTACCACATTGTCCTTACCCGGAATGTAGCTTTGCTGAAATCCATATTTTGACGACCAATACACCCATTGCCATATCTCATTGGCCCAGACAATCACATGATAACTGACCTAACTCCCCCCATGTGATTAATGTATGCAACCGCCGTTTTAATTTGTCTAACTGTATTAACACATGTAGACCTTGTTTTAGCACAACAATATGCTTTAAGTCCATAAAAAGCACCCAATAACTCCAAATAGAAACATAGAAACATAGAAACATAGAAACATAGAAATTAGGTGCAGGAGTAGGCCATTCAGCCCTTCGAGCCTGCACCGCCATTCAATATGATCATGGCTGATCATCCAACTCATGTATCCCGTACCTGCCTTCTCTCCATACCCTCTGATCCCCTTAGCCACAAGGGCCACAATCCAACTCACTCTTAAATTATAGCCAATGAACTGGGCCTCAACTACCCTCTGTGGCAGAGAGTTCCAGAGACTCAACCACTCTCTTGTGTGAAGAAAGTTCTTTCTCAATCTCGGTCTTAAAAGGATTTCCCCCTTATCCTTAAGCTGTGACCCCTTGTCCTGGACTTCCCCAACATCGGGAACAATCTTCCTGCATCTAGCCTGTCCAACCCCTTAAGAATTTTGTAAGTTTCTATAAGATCCCCCTCTTAATCTCCTAAATTCCAGAGAGTATAAACCAAGTCTATCCAGTCTTTCTTCAATAAGACAGTCCTGACATCCAGGAATCAGTCTTCCTGGTGAACCGTTATCACGTCTGCACTCCCTCTATGGCAATAATGTCCTTTCCTCAGATTTTGGAGACCAAAACTGCAACGCAATACTCCAGGTGTGGTCTCACCAAGACCCTGTACAACCGAAGTAGAACCATCCCTGCTCCTGTAACTCAAATCCTTTTGCTTATGAAAGCTAACATACCATTCGCTTTTTTCACTGCCTGCTGCACCTGCATGCCTACTTTCAATGACTGGTGTACCATGACACCCAGGTCTCCGCTGCATCTCCCCTTTTTCCTAATCGGCCACCATTTTAAATAATATTTCTGCTTTCCTGTTTTTTGCACCAAAGTGGATAACCTCACATTTATCCACATTATACTGCATCTGCCAAACATTTGCCCACTCACCCCAGCCTATCCAAGTCACCTTGCAGTACTCCCTAGCATCCTCCTCACAGCGAACACTGTGACCCCCCAGCTTAGTGTCATATCCGCAAACTGGGAGAATATTGCCTTCAAATTCCCTCATCCAGATCATTAATATATATTGTAATATAGCTGGGGGTCCCAGCACTGAGCCCGGGCGGTAACCCCCACTAGTTACTGCCTGCCATTGTGAAAAGGACCCGTTTACTCCTACTCTTTTGCTTCCTGTTTGCCAGCCAGTTCTCTATCCACATCAATACACGAACCCCTAATACCGTATGCTTTAAGTTTGTATACTAATCTCTTATGTGGGACCCCGATTGTCGAAAGACCTTCTGGAAGTCCAGAATATACCACATCCACTGGTTCTCCCTCCCTTATCCACTTGCTACTAGTTACATCCCTCGAAAAATTCCACAAGATTCGTCCCAGACATGTTTTACCTTTTGTAAATCCATGCTGACTTTGTCCAATGATTACAATCACCACTTTCCAAATGTAGCTGCGATCCCATCTTTAAAATAACTGACTCAGCAGTTTCCCCACTACCGATGTTAGACTAACTGGTCTGTAATTCCCCGTTTTTCTCTCACCTCACCCTTCTTAAAAAGAGGGGTTACATTGCTACCACCGCCAATCCTCAGGAACTACTCCAGAATCTAAAGAGTTTTGAAAGATTATCACTAATGCATAGCATCCACTAATTTTATTTTTTCCTGAGCTACTTCTAAGACTCTGGGATGCAGCCTGTCTGGCCCTGGGGATTATATCGGCCTTTTAATCTATTCCAATTTACCCAACCTACCTACTTCCCGACTGACCTGGATTTCACTTCAATTCCTCCCCTTTGACCCACAGTCCCCTGCTATTTCAGGCAGATTATTTATGTCTTCCTTAGTGAAGACGGAACCAAAGTAGTTTATTCAATTGGTCCGCCATATCCTTGTTTCCCCATGATCAACTCCACCTGTTTCTGACTGCAAGGGACCTACAATTTGTTTTTTAACTAACCTCTTTCCTCTTCACATATCTATAAAAACTTTTGCAGTCCATTCTTATGTTCCCTGCCCAGTTTTTCCTTTCATAATCTATTTTTACCCTTTCCTTAATTAAGCCCCTTGTCCTCCTCTGCTGTCTCTGAATTTCTCCAGTCCTCTGATAAGGCTGCTTTTACTGGCTACTTTGTACGCATCATCCTTTGCTATTGATACATATCCCTGGATTCCCTTGTTATCCACGGATGCACTACCTTCCCGATTATCTTTTGCCAAACTGGGATGAACAAATTTATGTAGTTCATCGCATGCAATCTTTAAATGTCCTTTCATTGTATATCCACCGTCAACCCTTTAGAATTAATTGCCAGTCCCAATCATGGCCAATTCACGTCCATAACCTCAAAGTTTCACCTTTCTTTAAGTTCAGAACCATTGTTTCTGCGAACTTAACAATGTCACTCTCCATCCTAATGAACGACTCAACCATATCAATGGCTCACTCTTCGCCCAAGGGGGCACGTACACAAGAACGGCTAATTAGCCCCTGTCCTCATTAACTCAAAACCCAGCTCAAAATAGCCTGCTTCTCTCGTTGATCCTCTACATGTTGATTTCGATAACTACACCCGCATACATTCCAAAAATCCTCTTCCCTCAGCACTCCTGCCCAATTTGATTAACCCCAATCTATATGTTCGATTGAGTCACCCATTATACCTGTTTTTTGCCTTTGTCCCAGCACGCACTTTCTAATCCTGTTTGATCCCAACCTCTAAATAACATCCCCAACTTCTCCGCTACTGTTAGGTGGCTGTACAACCAACCCTCCACCCAGCGATATTCTCGCCCCTTATGTTCTTTGTAGCTCTACACCATACCGCGATTCCACTATCCTCCAAGCTAAGTGTCCTTTACTTCCTTTCCATGCTTTATTCAACTCTCCTCTCTCACCACACGCAGCACCTCTACCAACATAAAAACCCCCTCCCCACCTCCTTTTTCCTTTACTCTCTAGCCCTTCAGAATAATGAATATCCCTCAGGACAGTTCAGCTCCCCCCTAGTCACCCCTGGACCAGGCTCCAGTGATCCCAACTTATATCAAATCAATTAATATGCTATCTGCACGATTCAACCTCGTCCACTCTCTCTTCTTTTCATCTTATTACAATACTCCTTGGAGCATTGTAGACACAAAGCCTTCGGCTTGTCTTTCTACACGCATTACACCCCTTATAACAATTTTGCTGAAAAAGTTGGCCCTTTTTGATTTTTCGCCTCTGGTTTTTTCTGTCCTGCCCACTTTTGACCTTTCACCTATGCTAACCTATTGCTTCTACCTCCATGCGTAACACACCCTCCTGCCTCTCTGCTCTATGTATCCCATCCCCCTGCCACATTAGTTTAAATCCTCCCCCACGACAGCACTAGCAAAACACTCCCCAAAACATTTGGTCATTCCATTCCAAGTGCATAACCGTCCTGTTTGAGTACCGGTCCCACGCCCCAGAACTGGTCCCTCGTGCCCTAAAAATCTTGAATCCCTCCCCCCTTGGCATCCACTTTCAAGCCACGTATTCATTTGCCTTATCTCTATTTCAACTCTGACTGGCCCGTGGTACTGTAGTAATCCGGAGATTATCTAACCTTTGAGGTCACTTATTAAGTTTATATCTCCTACTCCCTAAATTCACCTTGTAGGACCATCATCCCTTTTTTACTCTATATCGATGGTGCCAACATGCTACCACGACAACTGGCTGTTCACCCCCCCCTCCAGAATGTCTCTGCAACAGCCGTTCAGTGACATCCTGAACCTTGCACCAGAGGCAAAACCGCTTTACGTTTTTAATGTCTAACTGATTAACAACATGTAGACCCTTGTTTAGCACAACAATATCATTTAAGTCCATAAAAAAGCACCCAATAACTGTTCCAATATAGTTAACTACCATAACTTTAAGAAACCTCTTCTTCTTGATCTTTCCATCTACCACCACAACGGAGACGAATTCTGTACCCCCATCCGAGAGCACTAGCATCCGTTGTAAAACCATTAATCAGGTTGTTTAATCATGATATTCTTAGCAGCTTTGTGGGAACATTTTAAACCCACCATTGTAATTCCAACCCGCTTCATTTGTTAATACATTAGGCCTGTCAAAGTGACCTGCCTTCTCTTTAAGAGCCATATTTTGTCCACTTTGAAGATTTTTGATAATGTAATGAACAAATTCCACTGCTGGAAATCGCTACCAGTTTCCCAATGGTTTTCGTTCCGCCACTCCTCGGATGTAGGGATAAAGGTTTGTGGAATGAGGTAATTACCAAGACCCATCAAGATGTCATAGGCCTTCTCTGGTTGTCAAAGTTAACTAACATAGTCACTAAAGAGTTTAATTAACAAACCCCAAAAAAGTTAAGATTGTGCAAGCTGCAGCTGGGACCTTAATTGGATGAATCAAAACCCTAGCTTTTCTCAAACAAAGCTAGTACAACTGAAACTGAGAGCTCCGCAGACTCTTAGGTATCACATACATGATCAGAATATCACTCAGAAAGCCATAAAATGGTGTTTTCTGTGCTCTTAATTGGCTAAAACTGGTTTCATTCAACAAGTTTGCAAATAGTCTAGATCCAAACACAATCCCATTATAGGTAAAGCTTTAAACTGCGCCATAATTGCCCCAGCCAATTAAATTATTTAAATACCTCTGAAGCATTGATGAATTTGCGCTATAAACAGAAAAAATATGCATCCTTCAAATCAAACTTAGCCATATAACACCCTGCTGAGTAGGAAGTGAGTATCTTTGCAGTACTGAATGTCTCCATCTTAAAAATGTTATGTATTCTACAAACTATTCAGATCTGAACGGTCCGCCAGAATAATCTGCCACACATCTTTTTATCTACTTCGAAATATCTTTAGAGACAAATTGATCATATGTTCATAAGTCTTTTCAATTACGCCTTTTCCAGATATATTTGTCAATTTCCACATTATTATCTCCATTCTCTTCCTCTGCAGAAAACACATAAGCATAAGCAGGGTCTATTCTGTACAGGAGATAAACCCTTCTTTAAAAATAAAAATGGCTCTCTGAAACTGCTGTATAAATAACGATCAAAGTAATGTAAGCCAGGGCAATCTAAAAATTTTGCAATCTCCCTCCAACTGGAGTCATCACACGAGTTTCTTTAATTATATAAAGTCTTTAATACCCTCTCCGTCATGAGCGTGGTGGGTCTCCTTCTTCCCGAATACATGGAAGCAACTTGCCCTGCACAGCACGATAGTATTTCGTGAACAAACTTCTGCTTCCTATAATGAAACGAAAACCCCATCGGGTCAAAAAAAAAAAACAAACCCCTTCTTTGGCCAAAAACAAAAGTTAACATTGCTAAAATATTTAGCTTCGCGACATTCTCCAACTCTTTCAGCTGTTTATTTCGGCAATTTTCTCCACAAACAAATACCCAGGAGCTTGAACTCCACTTTCTTGACACTAGGCTTGCAAATCTAGGGTGAAAATATGGGCCAAACGCCGTTTTCCTCATGCAATTAATTTCATAGAATGAATTACATAATAAGACCAAAAGTTATCCTTTTGATCTTTATTCCGTTTCCTAGATTCTCCATTTGCCTTCCATAGGCCCGAAATGGCGGCAGAAATTAATTTGAGCACCTTTGAAACTTCACTCTAGGGCTTCTCATACTTGGATCATAGACGTCCATAATCATCTATTCCCGTAGGCACTTCCAATGAGGCGCCCAATTTTCTCCTTGGAGCAATCTCATATCTAAATTCTAATGTTTCATTCATCCACAAATTTGTGAAGTTGGTGAGATACCCACGATAAATTAATGTTTTGCAGCTAGGAATTTCTTTCCCCCATCTACTTCCATAGCCACCTACCACTCTCCTTCATGTAAGCAAACCTCTTGTGCAATCCCATGCACATAGGCCTTTTCCTTTTTACTTTGTGTGTGCTTTCAAAAGCCCTATAGCCACCACAGGTCTGCCTTCCTGCACCCTAAAATCACTTGAATAATCATACAAATTCTAGGTTCATCAATAGTAGCATCATATCAATCATATCACAATCACATAAGCATCATATTACAATCAAATCTAAAACACATTTCAGAACCCATGAAGGACTTCTTCCAGCCCAAAACCTCGGGTCCGGATATCATATTCCCACTTGGGCCCACAGACCAATAATTCATCATATTCTAAAACCCCTCAGGGATATTTTGGGATTCATCTGGTACTCTGAACCCTTGGTCCTCATTATTCTGTTTGGAAACTTTCTCCATATGCTCCATTTTTAGCCACATAGTTTTTAATCATTATCCTGTAGGTCTTTCAATATCAAGTCCATTCAGAAACCACGGGCCTCTCAGATTTCCTTTTGCATTTTTTAGAACATTTTCCTCCGTGGTTATTATATTTCTGGAAATCTGGAAACACACGATCGGTACAACAGCGGCCACTCGGTAATCGGAACCGGTCCGCACTAACATCGCTCCCGTATTTTTATACTTTCATTCACCCCGGTAACATCATTTTAACCAACCCGCAAAATCTACTATTCCTCGAATTTTCCATTTTTCTTTAATAATCAGTGCTCAATCACAACATGTAACGTGGCTCTAAAATTTTTTCCTTTTGGTTTCGTTTTGCTGAGCCACCCAGCGTAACCTAAAAAACGCCCCGACTAACTGCACTTCTACCTCGCGGGCCGTTCCCGACCTCGCTGCCGAGGAGCTGCTCCTTCACTGCAGCTCCTCCACGCGCCGTCAGCGTTAGACGTTCATGGCCGTTGCCAGCGTGAGGCGGGTTCTTTCACTGTAGTCACTCACCGTTGACTCCGAAGCGTAAAAATCTACTTATTGAGCTGCTATTTATTGTGTGTTATCAGAAAACTCTGCTGATAACAGAGAAATAACAGGCAGTTTATTAAATGTAAAAATGAATCCTCGCCAGAAGCCTTTTAGGAAAAAACCTGCTTCAAGACCTGCCACCAGAGACCTATTTGAAAAAAACTTGAAAAGACTCCTCAATCCCCTCAAGCATTTCAGCTGGAAGCACAGAAGAAGAAGCTGACTTTACGAAATCTTTCTACAGAAATGACCTTCAAAGGAGGAACAAAATGCATATGGGAAACAATTGGAAAAGTCAGTATAACTTCAGTCACTGAAGTTTATTTCTAAAAGTGATACAAGATGGAAAGTCCGCGCTGGACAAAAGTCTCTCTGAAAAATTAGAACAAGAAAAGATAGCGCTGATGGGAAAATTGATGACTTAAACCAAACGTGTGATTGAGTTGAGAGGAATCAAACATAAACACTTAAGCAGTTGATAAGACTGTAAATAAAAAGCTGGACGCAATGTAAAGTCACGGATGCGGCTATGTGAAGGAATGGAATAATACGAAACTGAGATGGCTAACGAGATAAAGAGACCTAAAAAAGGAACAAGAAAGCACTGGGAGGAGCTGCTAAAACGAAGCATAAATGGACGGACTTGGCAGCAAGATCAAGAAGACAAAATCTGAGGATAGTTTTGAGTAAAGACAGAAAGGAGAGTGGGCAAAACTTTTCAGGAGTTTTGCTGCCAACTAACTCAAACAAGTGCTTAAGCATGCCTGAACCCGAGAATAGAAATGCTCACCGGGTCCTGGCGTAAGGTACAAGCACGCCAAACTGGCCCCACCCCCCCCCCCCCCCCCTCCCCCCCCAAGACAGATTTTTCTGAAATTCTAGTGACATTTTCAACCCTGGAAGGAACTTTTTGTTTTTTTTTACAATGAAAAAAAATTCCCATATGGTGTGGATTTGATGTTGAAGATTCTACCTGATTTTTCAGCTGAAGGTCATGGAAAGAGGACAATTTTACAAAACACGAAAGGCTACGAAAGAGGTCTCGGGAGTAAGATAAGGGATTGAATACCCGCGAAATTGAGAATTAACTTTATAACCATGTTTATATTACGTTCATTCACGGATCCAGAAGAGGCATTTAAATATGCACAAAGTATCCAAAGGAGGACCACTAATCTATGAGAAATACGAGAAAGAACTGTGTTTCTTTTTTTTTTAACATTTACAAAAAAATACTGCTCTGGTTAAGATGGAGAACTTTCCTCGAGGCGTTGTTTTAGACATTTTATCTTTGGAATGTTAACCCAAGGTCCTGATTTTTTTTCCGTCAACAAAGGATGACAAAGAAGAAACAATTGTGGCGGGGAAAATAACTTTGAGAATATGGAAAAATATTATCCCAGTGGAGTTGTATAGAGAAATTTATGATTTTAGAAACACACAATTTACATACTAACATAGAAAAATAAATTAATAAAAATGTGTAAATATTAAGGCATAGCTTAATAATGGCTGATATTTATTCATGTGTTAATTACATTGCTAAATATAAGAAACAACAAGATTAAATATGATTGATAAGTACTAATAACATACTAACAAATGTTATGGATATAGTAGATTTAGTCCTAAATTTGCACGCAAAGAGGGGGGAGAGACTCATACAAAATCAGAAGATACGCTTGTAAGTTACCCAAGGGTCTGAATCTGGTTAACTACCCCTTGGAACCTGCTGGTGTCTGATACAAAAGTTCTAGACTTAATTGTAATAGAGTAGACATATCAATCTAGATATGGAATATATAATTAACATAATTACTGTTATATCTAAATATATACTCGGAAACTTTTTTTATTTTGTTTTTCTCTTTGAAGATATATTTCAAATCAATCTATTGGAGTGTGTTGTATTTATATATATATATATATAATATATAATATATACTATTTTCTGAACTTTGTATCGCTCTCTCTTCCAATTAATAATAACTGGTTCAAGGAGCAGAGCGAAACATATAAACAACAACTACGAAGTCAATAAGAATAAATATTCTACCACCTGCTGGTGGTCTGTTTTTTAAATTATAATATCTTTATTTTGGATATATAATATCACTTTTTATTTGTAAATAAGTATCTTTTCACAGACATCTACACTTTCTGTCTTTTATCAAGGTCTATTCTGAAGGGAGATTGCCATCAAAAACTTAACAGCTGGGGATGACCATCCTCCACCTAGATTATGAGTTCTTGTTGCACCATATGAAGTAAAGGTATTAATATGATTCATAATGCAATACGATAAACAAAAGAAAACTAACTGAGGAATCACATTCTGTAGTTGGAATATAATGGGCGCTAATGAACCAATTAAAAGGGGTAAAGATCTTTGCCCAATTAAAAGCTTAAACCGTGACATCATTTCTTACAAGAGACGCATTTGAAATATCAAACACAGATAAGAATGAAAGTAAATTTGGATTGGGCAAACATACTACTCTTCATTACTTCTAAATCTAGAGGTATGGCTATTATCATTCATAAAGGTTATACCATTTAAATTAAAGAATACTATAGCAGATAAAGAGGGAGGTACGGTCATAGTCACGGAGAGATTTATTCTACTACCAACTTACTTTGATAAATATTCTATCGCTCCTAATTTTGACAACCCCCAATTCTTTAGTAAAAATTTTGGATACAATTATAACCGAACTTAAGTATCAAAATGTGATAATAGGGGGAGAGTTGAATTGTGATTTCAGATCCATATCTGGATAAAAAATCAGCAAAACAAAAAAGGATTAACATAAAATCTAAAACTAGTGAACTCCTAAATACATACATGAAAAAAATACCAACATAACAGAATGTATGGAGATCGCTAACCCAGTAGGTAGGGAATATTCATTTTATTCAACGGTACATAAAACATATTCACGTATTGATTACTTCTTAGTGGACACAAAAACTAATTCCATATACATATAGTTCTAAATATACATAATAGTATTATTTTCTGATCATTCCCTGCTAACATTTTTCTTTAAAATTAGATGGAATCCTGATAAAAAATCGTTTTGGAGATTAACCCCCAAATCTTAAACAATCACACAAGGATGTACATATTTAAAAGAGAAGCGGATGGGATTCTTTGAGACAAATGATACACCAGATATTTCACCCTCCTTATTATGGAAACTTTTAAGACATTTATTAGAGGAACTATAATCTCGATACTATCTCTCTAAGCTTTCCGCAAAAAAAAAAAAAATAACATTTATATAACTGAACAATGAAGTTAGAACAAAAATTAGACCAATTAATTAAGGAAATAAACAAATAAGATAACAACACTAAAATATAAATTAAATAAAATGTTATCGGCCAGAATAATAAGATTATGCCAAACTATAAAAAAAGAAAATTTCGAATTTGGTGTTAAAATTAGCAACGCCAACCCGAAAAAACGGAAAACAGAAATACAATTACTAAAATTAAATCGAAACAAAGGGAGTTTACAAACACTATCTAAAGATATTTATAAAAGATTTGCTCAATTTATCAACATTTATATACCCTCAAAAACCTCTGCAAATAATACTCAAATTACAAATATTCTTAGACAATGAAATCTCCAAATTAAATAGGTGAACAAGAGGGATTAGATCTAGAAGACCAGGCTCATATAGAGCTATTGCAACCCTAAATACAGATAAAAAATATAACAAAGACCCTAGCGAGAAGAATAGTAAATATGTTAGCAAAAGAATAAACCCGACAAAGGTTTTATACCAAAGAGATACTCTTTTAACAATTTGAGACAGCTGTCTAATATAATGTACTCACATAATGCTGAAGAAGAACTCTAGCCAATTAATTTCATTGGATGCAGAAAAAGCTTTCGATTAAGTAGCATGGCAATATTTATTCAAAGTAATTGCAAAATTTTAACATGGAGATAACTTTATCTCATGGGTAAAATTAATTATATGAAAAGCCGATGGCTAAGAATACTGACGGATAATATATTATCCCGAAATTCCCAATTAGCAAGGGACAATAGGCAGGGGTGCATACTATCGCCCCTCTGCTATATGCACTAGTGATAGAGCCTTTAGCAGAAAGTATAAAAGAAGTCTCCGAATATTCTTATGGATTTAATAAATACAAACACTCAAATAATAAAATTTCATTATATGTAGAGAACGTATTACTATATATTACAAAAATACGCAAATTAGCATACCAAAATACTAAACGTAAAATAGAGGAATTTGGTTATTTTTCAGATATAGAATAAATTGGAACAAAAGCAAAATTATGACGATAAAACCTCAAGAGCCGATACATTTGTTGAAATTCCCCTTTAGAATTACAACAAAAAATTTAAGTATTTGGGCATCCGAATCACTAGGAACTATCAAATCATTACTCAACGCAAACTATATGCCTTTACTTAACTAAAGTAATAAATAGGGTTGATTAAATTTTGGAAAACACTCCGTCCGATGTCCTTCATTTTTTAAAAGGCCCCCCCCGCCACCCCAAAAAAAAGTATAATAACGCGATAAAAATGATCTTCTTACCACAAATATTGTACCTATTTCATCAATACCAAATACTTACCTAAACGAATTCTTTCAAAAAATTACGATTTTGATATTATAAACATCAATATGGGATTATAAATCACACTGAATAAAAAATAAAAAAAAACACTTGTGTAAATCTAAAGACTCCAGGGGGACTGACACTCCCTAACTTATTGTATTATTATTGGGCAGCTGAATATTAAAAATATAATCACTTGGTTGGACAGTTTTTCTGCCGAACAGGTAGATTGGATAAGAATGGAGAAAGAGGATGTGTTCCCCTTTTGAACTGGGTGAGACGGATGGGTAAAAAATATGGATAGGTTAGATCCTCTCCTAATCTCTCTTTTTTTTAACTTTTTCCTTTCTTTCAATCTTTTTCAACTTCTCATCTAACACGTCCTTTATTTCTTTTGTTTTTTGTTTCTACTCGCTTGTCTATCTATTCCGACACTCTTTATTTCTTTTTTTCTCTCACGTGTTCTTTGTTATTATTGATATACAAAAATAAATAAATACATATATATATAAATTTTTTTTAATAGGCAGAATGAAAACATGATAAAAATGAAACTTCTTACCACAAATATTGTAGCCTATTTCAATCAAACCAATACTACTTACCTAAAAAAATTCTTTAAAATTTACTAGACTCTGATATTTTATAAACTTCTTATATGGGATTATAAATCACACACAGAATTAAAAAAAAAAACACTTGTGTAAATCTAAAGAATCAGGGGGAACTGACACTTCCTAACTTCATTGTATTACTAATTGGGCAGTGAATATTAAAAATATAAAGCTATTGGGTTGGACAGTTCTGCCCAAACAGGTAGATTGGATATGAAAATGGAGAAGAGGAATTGTTCCCCTTATGATATAGGAGCGATCTTCACTTTCCCCGATGAAACTGAACAATATATTATATCTAAGAAAAACCAAACTATTCACAGTATAATACGAATTTGGAAACAATATAAAATTAACTTAAAAAAATTAAGAAAATTAATCGCTTCTTTCTCCAATAGCTAGATAATCCCACATTCAAACCATCCATTATTGATAAAACATTTTATCCATAGGGAAAGAAATAGGAATTAAAACGATGGAGATATGTTTGAAATGGGAATTTTTTAATCATTCCAAACAATTACAACTAAAAATTATAATTTTGAAAAGTAATCAATATTTCAAATATCTTCAAATTTAAGATTATTTGCAAAAATAATATACAAGGATATCAAACTTTAACACTCCAGATATATTGGAGGAAGGAAAGAATGAAATGCAGAATCAAGCAATTTAATATCTTACTTATATAATACAATTCTAAAGTAAGAACCACCAACTACAGAGGCAATTAGAAGGGACTGGGAACAAGAGTTATATATAAAAATTCCGAATGATAGATGGGAAAAAAAATGTATTATATGTAAATAAATGTTCAATTAATGTAAGACATAACCTAATTCAATTTTAAATTTTACATAGACTATTATTCAAAAACATGGACTAGAATATAACATATTTTTCAAATGTTTCCCCCATCTGAACAAATGTGTTTAACTATCAAAATGCCACTATTTAATAGCACATTCCTTTGTCTCTTGTATAAAACTGGTATACATTTTTGGAATGAAATTTTTGGAATTTTTACAAAACTATTTAACACAAAATTGAACCCCAATACAGAACTGATTATCTTTGGATCAATGGAAGAGGGAAGTAAACTAACTATATTCCAAGAAGCTTTTCTTAATTACGGTCTAATAACACCAAAAAAAACATACACAAATTTTGGAAAAACAAAAAAAGCTACCACGCCAACATTACAAAATGTGGATCTCAAACATATCTGTAAATGCTACATCCTTGAAGAAATGAGATTCCTCCTACTAGGCAAAGTTAGACCTATTCTTAAAGACTTGGTCTCCTTTTATCAACTTTTTTACAAGCAGATGGTGCAACATAAGAAATTAAATGGTTTAGAACCGGGTGACGGATGGGCAAAAATACGAAATAGGTAGATCTCTCCTAATCTCTCTTTCCTTTACTTTCTCCTTTTCTTTCAATCTTTTTAGCTTCTTATCTCGGTCCTGTATTCTTTGGCTATCTGTTTTCTACTTGCTTGTCTATCTATTCCCGACACTCTCACTGTTCTTTTATTATTAAATCAAAAGTACGAAGTTGTACAAGAATGGAAATATGTATATATGTATTAGGTACTTAAGTACCACACTACTGTACTTACTTCTAACAAAAAAAAACAAAAAAAAAAAAGCTTGAATCTTATTATTAGCAAATACTTAAATAATGCAAACAAATTTTTAAACGACAAAACAAAATTGTAACATTAATTTTGAGATTAACATTATAGATTTTATTTTTAGTTTTCCATGTTCCTTTCTCCTATTTATTTCTGCATTTAGGGCAATCTGGAATCTGGTGCAAAAAATCAAACTGCTGGAGGAATTCAATGTGCCAAGCTATTTGATAACCTAACTATTGGATACCCTTACGAGGAACGGTGAGAAGGCGATGATACAAACTTGGGCAAATGGGATTCTTCGGGCATCTATCGTTGGCAGGGACAAGTAGTGCTGGAGTGCCTGTTTCCTTCCGTCATGACGGAAATCGGAAGGTAACTTACATGCTGTTAACTCACACATCACAACCAGGCAAGCGTCGCTGTTGGAGAGCAGGGCAGTTGGAAATAGGAGACCAGAGGGCTCTTCTGGACTATCTTACCACAATAAAATTATGACTAGGGTGGACATGGTGGCGTAGCGATAGAGTTGCTGCCTCACAGCACTCACAGCGCCGGAATCCGGGTTTGATCCCGAATACGGATACTGTCTGTACGTAGTTTGTATGTTCTCCCCGTGGGTTTTCTCCGAGATCTTCAGTTTCCTCCCATACTCCAAAGACGTACAGGTTTGTAGGTTAATTGGCTTGGCGTAAGTGTAAATTGGGCCAAGTGTGTGTAGGATAGTGTTAATGTGCTGGTCGGTGCAGACTTGGTGGGCTGGAGGGCCTGTTTCCGGGCTGTATCTCTAAACTAAAGAAAAAACTGAGTTTTGACTCCATTGCCAGAGAGAGTACAAACTGGAGGAAATGCACCTTACATTTCATTTTGGTAGCTTTCAACCCAATAGTACGAACATTGAATTATCAACTAATGCTCCTCTTCCCCCCCTCTTTCCTGCTTCACCCTCCCCTCACTGTGCACATAATTCTGCACCAATATCACATGTTCCCCCAGTCACCCTTTCCTTCCCCTTCCCAGTACGTTCACCTCACCCCCCCAGTCTGACATACCTTCCTCTGCTTATATCGCACCTCCTGTCTTCTCTGCTTATCTGACACCCATTTTGTCAGCCGCTTTACACCTCTCACCCTCTGGACACTTACATCTTTGACCCCTCCATCTCTGCCAAATACACTCCCCTTCCCTGTAACCACCTATTGCTTGCCAGGGTTACTCTGTTCTGTCCCCCGTTCCCCCACCCCACCCGTCTCACTTCCAACATTCACTCCAAACAACATGCCTCACTACAATCAGTCTGAAGAAGGGTTCCGACCTGATGGCGCATTGCCAGCATAGATGCTACCTGAACTAAAAGGGGATGACTCCCTGTGTGGAGGAGGGGAAAGGACAGTTGAGGGGGCATGGGTAGCATGAAGATAATGTGACAGATCAAGATCAGGAGACCGACACACCAAGACGCTGAGAGTGGTCTACCGACGCCGGAGTTCCATCATCCGCAAGAGGGCCTGAAGCATCCGTGCTTCAATTCAACTCAATTCAAGCTTTAATGTCATTGCACAGATACCAAGTATGGGTACAAAAGCGAAATGCAGTTTAGTGACAGTAACCGAAGTGATAGGCATCTATATAGGTAAATACAGATAAATAAATACAGGTGTGGAAATCTATCGGCGGGACTCCGAGTTCAGCAGTGCGATGGTGTTATTATAGAAGCTACTCCTCATCCAGCTGGTGCGGGACCTGAGGCTCCTGTACCGCCTCCACCGATGGTAGGAGGGGGCGAACAGGGCTGCCATAACGGCGACTGCGGAGGCCTCAATAGGCCCAACTATGGGTGAACAGGGGACGGGACTGGACTTTCTTCCACAGTGGGGACCATTGTGGCGGGATGTTTTTATGTTTATTGTTAAATTTTTTAATGTTGTGGCTTATCTTTATCCGTGTGCTGCAATTGCAAGTCAAATTTCACTACACCAATCGGTGTATGTGATAATAAATGTCCTTTGTATCCTTCTATCCTTCTATATCATGGTGAGTATATAAGACAGTGGGACTTTGCATGCGTGACAGGGAAACAGACAGATTCAAATGGTTTGTAAAGAAGGAAGAGACATGACTGATGAATTGAAGATAGACACAAAATACTGGGGTAACTCATCGGGAAAGGCAGCATAGAAGGAATGGGTAACGTTTGCAGGTCAAGACCCTTCTTCAGATGAATTGAGATGGTCTTACCTGGCATTGCCCACCTGCATTGGTGCCTCTTTACTCAATACACAGAACTCGCCGCGTTTGGAAGCCTGCCCTTTAACTTTGTGCTTTTCTCCTGATGCTTTGATTATAAATGTCTCAAAGCTTTCCCTTTTCATGTTGTACATTCCTACCACTAGGTGCTCCCTCTCCACCACGGAATCTATTGAGACTGCACTGTGATATCTGGATAAAGAAGGCCAGTTATCATCTCCAAGTCGAGCCAAGATTTTGAAATCACCAGTGAAGTATTGGCAACCACTGCTAAGATGCTGATCTCAAAGAACTATATTTAATAATCTCTAAATATGAGACAAAATTGTAGTTAATTCAGTCATTTAGGGTGGCACAGTGGCACAGCAGTGGAGTTGCTGTCGCGCAGTGCCAGAGATCCGGGTTCGATCCTGACTATGGGTGCTGTCTGTACGGAGTTTGTACATTCTCCCCGTGACCGCGTGGGTTTTCTCTGGGTGCTGGGTTTTCTTCCACACTCCAAAGATGTACAGGTTCGTAGGTTAAGCCGTTTTGGTAAAATTGTAAATTGTCCCTAATGTGTAGGATAGTGCTAGTGTACAGGTGATCGCTGGTCGGTGTGGACTCAGTGGGTCGAAGGGCCAGTTTCTGCACTGTATGTCTGAAGTCCAAAGTCTAAAGGAGTCAGCAGCATTCATTAACAAGAACATCGTCGAGCTATTAAAAAAACACGCAGACATCAAACAAGACTGCAAGGAGTGCAACTAAATAAATCTTTTTGTCCGGAATCATGAGCAAAGCACATCAGGCAGCATCTGGGAAGGAAATGGATAGGTGACGTTTCGGGTCAGGACCCTTCTACAAACTGACCCGCTGAGTCAGTCTAGCACTTTGTATTTGGGATCTAAAATAGCCATCTGCACACAATATATATAATGGACACACAAGGAACGACAGATGCTGGAACCTTCAGCTAAACAAAGTGTTGGAGTAATTCAGCGTTTTCGGTGAATCAATCACCTTGTCTACAGGAGGTGTCTGAAGAAGTGCCCCAACCTGATACGTCACCTAACCAATTTCCTCCAGAACTGCTCCCTGACCTGCTGAGTTACCTCAGCACTTTTTTTGACTATAGTATAAAGAAGGAGGAAGAGACATGATGGTATATATAATGGTTTTCAAAGGATAGTGAGTTTGCAGAGGTGTAATAATGCCCTAATACTCATTAGTGCTCCACTGAAACTCATGCTGTCGAATGTAACATATCAAGTGTGTTTTACAGGAAGGATGATGTATCAGTACTTAAGGTTCTTGTTGGTCCACTACATTAAAAAAAATATCTTTGGAGTAGGCTTCAATACATTTTGAAACAGATGGGCGAGCTGCTGACACACAGCGTTAGAGACCCGAGTTCGATCTTGGGTGCTGTCTGTGTGGAGTTTGCTTTTTCTCACTGTGATTGTGTGGGTTTCTTCCAGGTGCTCTGGTTTCCTCCAACATCCCAATGACTTATAGCTTAAGTTGTTGCTTGTGTACAGAGAATGAATGAGAACATGGGATAACTGAGGCTTAGTGCAGCTACGTATCAGGTTTGTAAACACAGTAGTCAATAGGTAGCATAATAAACAAACTCCACAAAAAAGAGTTGAAGAAATAAGTAACCCAAAACTAGTACAAGCCAGAGAGTTGTGGATCTGTGGAAGGCAGTGGAGGCCAATTCACTGGATGTATTCAAGAGAGAGTTGGATATAGCTCTTAGGGCTCATAGGGTTAATGGAATCAAAGGGGAGAAAGCAGGAATTGGGTACTGATTCTGGTTGATCAGCTATGATCATATTGAATGGCGGTACTGGCATGAAGGGCCAAATGGCCAACTCCTGCACCTATTGTCTATGTTTCTATGTTTCTAAAACTAAACAAAAGTCCAAAGTCGTTAATGCAACCAAGACAGTTCACAATTCGTAGTTTAGTTGGTGTTTGTAGTGTTCAAGAGCCTGTTGGTTGTTGGGAAAAAGCTGTTCCTGAACCTGGAGGTCACAGCTTTCGGAACTCCTCTACCTTCTCCCTCATGGTAGGAATGTAATGAGAGCATGACCAGGATGGTGTGGGTCCTTGATGATGCTGGTGGCACTTTTAAGCCAGCGTTTCTACAGATCCCTTCGATGATGGGGGAGATCAATACCTGTGATGGACCAGGCAGTGTCTACCAACTTTTATAATCTCCTTCATACCTGGGCATTCAAGTTGCTGAACCAGGCCATGATGCAACCAGTCAAGATGTTCTGTACTGTACACCAGATGTTCAAGAGAGTATTCATCAACATAATGAATCTCTTTAATCTCCTAAAGCAGAAGAGGCGTTGATAGGCTTTCTTTATGATTGCATCAACGTGCTGAGTCCAGGATAGTTCTTCAGAGATATGCATGCCCGGGAACTTTAAGTTTATGACTCTCTCCACCACCATCAATTCAATGAAGACAGGCTTCTGGATTCTTAGCATTCCTGTTCTAAAGTCAATAATCAGTTCCTTGGTTTTTCTAACGTTGAGAGCAAAATTTTGCTCTGTCACCATTCATTCTCCCTCCTATACACTGACTCATCATTACTCGTTAATTTAGTTTAGTTTTGTTTAGAGATACAGTGCGGAAACAGGCCCTTTGGCCCACCGAGTCCATGCCGACCCGTGAACTCTGCACATTGACACTCTCCTACACGCCGCACACACTAGGGACAATTTTACAATGATACCAAGCCTGTAACCTACAAACCTGCACGTCTTCAGAGTGTGGGAGGAAACTGAAGATCTCGGAGAAAACCCACGCAGGTCACAGGGAGAACGTACAAACGCCATACAGACAGCACCCGTAGTCAGGATCGAACCCGGGTCTCTGGCGCTGTGAGCCAGAAACTACTTCTGCACCACCATGCTGCCACCATCCTTCCAACAATGGTGGTGTCATTGGCGGATTTAGAGATGGCATTGGGACTGTATCTGGCTATGCATGGGTTGTTGTAGTGTTAAAATGTTATTGTACGTCTCGTCAGATATGTTGAATAGGGTTCTAAGGGATAACAAAATTCAACAGAGCTATTTAAAAATCTGTCAGTGAAATCTCTCATGTAACACCACATGGCCCCTGAAACAGTATGTGTTACTGAAAAGCTCTGGTTGAATTTTTCACAGCTGGTGATGCATAATAACGGCATTGTATAAATCACTGCGTTCCAAAAAACAATTTATTGTGGGAGCACATGAAAGCATTCAATGCAATGAGCTGCTGCACATTGCAGGCAGTATGTTTTTTTAAATTTAGTTACAGTATTTACAGCACTGCAATAGACGTTTAAGAATATACTTAACATTATGCACATAGACAGAAAATTAGACTTGCGCTGTTTCAACCATCCCAGCCACTGGGCAACCAAACGGCTCCTTATTCAAATTAAATCCAAATTTGATGAAACAATGCTCAGTCTGTCAGCGAGAAGCAAGACAATATATGTAAGAAAGGACAGGCTAGATGCAGGAAAAATGTTCCCGATGTTGATAGACAGAACATTCTGGAGTAACTCAGCGGGTCAGGTAGCATCTCTGGAGGAAGTTCAAGTGACACTTGCAACCAGAGAGTACTCCAGCATATCCTCAACCTGAGCCTGAGCCTAGAGAGGGTTCCTGTGATGTGGAAGGCATCCTGCCTGGTTCCTGTACCAAAGAGGAAGCTCCTCCAATGATTACAGACCGGTTGTGCTGACTTCACACATCATGAAGTCCCTGGGGAGCCTGGTGCTCACTCACCTGCGGCCCCTGTTTAAATCCTACCTGGACCCAGATGGGGGTTGAGGTCACCATCAGCCACCTGCTCCGTCGTTCCGATGCTCACCTGCATGTTCACCATCTTGGACCTTCAGATATAATGCGGACTCCTGCCTCCTGCAGTAGTTTTCAGATGACTCTGCAATTGTGGGCTGCATCAGTGAGGGGAGGGAAGCTGAATAGAGAGGTGTCGTCAACGACTTTGTGAGTGGTGTTCACCTGCAGCACAACACCGACAAGACTAAGCAGTTAGTGGTGGACTTTAGGAGGAGAGGAACACCCCTGTCCCCAGTCATCATCAATGGTGTGGATGTGCAGTTTACTAGGGAGTACAAATACCTTGGCATGTACCTGGACAGTAAACTGGACTGGTCTAGGAATGCTGAGGCCCTGCACAAGAAGGGACAGAGCCGGCTGTATTTCGTAGAAGTCTCCGCTCTTTCAATGTCTGCAGTAAGATGCAGCAGATGTTCTGCCAATCGATGGTAGCCACTGCCATCATCTGTCCTGGGGGCGGAGTTGGTTTCATGGGACGTGGTCTTGGAGGGGAGGATGCTCCTCAAACTGCAGAGCATCCTGAACAATCCAGCTCACCCCCACACTGGTCAACCTGAGGATTACAGTACCTTCAGCAACAGATTGGTTCCACTATGATGCAGAACAGAACGCCTCAGGAGGTCTTCTTCCCTGTGGCTATCAAACTATTACAACTCCACCCCCTTCTGTCATGGGGTAGATTGAGACTGACTCCCCTTCCCCCCCCCTCCCCCCAACCCCTCCTCAATCTTTGCACACCCCCAAGCCTTTCCACTCGTCACTTGAAATTCATGTTTCATATATTTTGTGTTTTTTATGACTTGGCAGATCAATTTCCCTCCTGGGATAAATTAAGTTATATTGTATTGTATTGTATCCCCTCTCTCTCCGTCCCTCCCCCACCCTAGTCCTCCTGTTAATTCCACTGTCCCTACGCCATCACCTCGTCCCCAGCCAACAATGGAGCATTGTGGGTTCCACCATTCCCGATTGCACGCTCTGCTTTGGTCTGTACCCTCCCATACATCTAGTTCCCCCTCACCCCCCCCCCTCACCACCTCTCACCCCCTCTCACCCCCCACCCGTCACCCCACCCTCACCCCCCCCCCGCCCTCACCCCCCTCCCCCCCCCACCCCCCCATCCCCCTCAGTCTGATTATAGTTCTCGACCCAAAATGTCACCTATTTCTTTTTTCCAGAGATGCTGCCTGACCCGCTGAGTTACTCCAGCATTTTGTGTCTATCTTCAGTGACTAGCAAGAGGTGTTTTCAGTCTGCTATGAACTATCATTTGCACGCTGATTAATTCTTCCTTTAATAAACTGCTTCTATTGACAGAGAGAACAAGAGGAAGAGTACATTATTGAATTCACCTAATCTGATAATCAGCCTGGGCTTAGCATCTTGACATCATATCCATACTGATCAAAGTACACCATTACAGAGATTTAATATTTCATTTTATTCATATGCTGTGATTTCTCGTATGGCACAGGTAAGGATGACTTGTTAACTGACTGCTGGTGAAACACTCAATGCTCTAATGCAGGACCAGTGACATTTACTAACTCCAAGGATATTTCGTATTCAATAAAAAGACTGTTAAGGCTCAATGTTAATTACTTGGGTCCTATCTGCATTTATTGATGCTTTTCAAATGGAGTTAATCTCAAAATTACTCTTTTTCTTGGAAAATTAAAAACAAAATTTATGTGAAGATCATATTGAAATATTATTCATTGTTGTTCTGTCCCTTCACCAGTACAATCACAACTTTGATCCTGTACCGTTGAAAGTCTCGAACATCCTTTCGGCTCTTGTTCTTTGTCCTGCTCCTCATTCTTCAGAAATTATCGCCTTCAAATCACAACACTCCCCAAGTTCCACTTTAAGCCACACTCACTGGCCACGCAAGTGAACTGAGGTCTCAGTCTAGTTTAGTTCAGAGGTACAGTGTGGAAACAGACCCTTAGGCCCACAGAGTCTGCTCTGCCCAGCAATCCCTGTACACTGCACTATCCTAAACACTAGGGACAAATTACAATTCTTCTTGTGTTTGAGGCAGCAGGCGTCTGCAACTGCATGATGCCATCCGGTTCGACATTCGTAGATGCCTGCCCTAAATTATACCAAAGCCAATTAACCCTACAAACCTGTACTTCTTGGTAGGAAGCCGGAGCATCCGGAGAAATTCCATGCAGCCACAGGGAGTAAGTGCATACTCCCCATAGACAGCACCTGTAGTCGGGATCGAACCCGGGTCTCTGGCGCTGTGAGGTAGCAACTCTACCGCTGCACCACCATGCCACTCACTATTTCCCCCACACTCCTGTACAGACTCTTAATTTTACAACTCCCAGCATCGTCCTGGCCCGTCCTAGTCCCGCTATCCACATTTGGCCCATATCCCTTCCAACCTATTCAATCCTATTAGTCCCATTCAAGTTGAAGAGCAGCCCTGTGGTAGAGCTGCTGCCTCACAGCGCCAGAGACCCGGGTTCAATCCTGACTACGGGTGCTGTCTGTACGGAGTTTGGATGTTCTCCCTGTGATGGCATGGGGTTTCTCAGGGTGCTCTGATTTCCCGTAGTCAGTGTCAAGCGCTGGTCTCTGGCACTATAACTACCACTATGTCACTGTGCTGCCCAGTCGCGTGCCATATGTGCTTGTGGGCACCTGTAGCAGTGGACCACTCAATCTTTCACTAAATCTAAAATGTAATAAGATGATGACTGACGTAATGAGACCTTCCAGTTCAGACCCAACCCAGAATATAGGTTCCAACAGTCGATCTGCCAAAACAAAAGTCAGTCTGAAGAAGGTCTCGAGCCTAAACATCACTCATTTCTTCTCCAGAGATGCTGCCCGTCCCGCTGAGTTACTCCAGCATTTTGTGTCTACCTTTGATTTAAACCAGCATCTGCAGTTCTTTTCCACACATAATGTAACATTTAGACAATAGACAATATACAATAGGTGCAGGAGTAGGCCATTCGGCCCTACGAGCCAGCACCGCCATTCACTGTGATCATGGCTGATCATCCACAATCAGTATCCCAATCCTGTCTTCTCCCCATATCCCTTGAGTCTGCTATCTTTAAAAGCTCTATCCAACTCTCTCTTGAAAGCATCCAGATAATTGGCCTGCTCTGCCTTCCCATCCACCCATGGTAACTTGGCATCCACGTTTAGTTTAGTTTACAGATACAGATACAGCATGGAACCAAGCACTTCAGCCCACCGGGTCCCCGCCGACCAGAGTTCCCCGCATTTTAACACACACTAGGGACAATTTTTACATTTACCAAGCCAATTAACCTACAAACCTGTACACCTTTGGAGTGTGGGAGGAAACCGAAGATCTCGGAGAAAACCCACGCAGGTCACGGGGAGAACGTACTGTACAAACTCCATACCAACAGCACCCGAAGTCGGGATCGAACCCGGGTCTCCGACGCTGCAAGTGCTCTAAGGCAGCAACTCTACCGTTGAGCCACCATGCTGCCACGTGTTTAGTAAGTATCTATCTACCTCTATAAAAATATTCAATGTCTTTGTTTCTTCCTGTGAGGGTTTCAAAGATTCGTGAACCTCTGAGAGAAAAATAACGCTTTATCTTTGTCGTAAACGGGTAACTCTTATTTTTAAACAGTGATCTCTAGTTCTAGATTCTCCCAGAGGAGGAAATCTTGATTTACCTATCAAAGTCTCCCAGAACTTTATGTGTTTCAATTAGGATTTGATCCTGACTACTATCTGTGTTTATCCATTCTCCCTGTGACCCGCGTGGCTTTCCTCTGGGAGCACACTCTAAAGATGTACAGTTTGTAGGTTAATTGGCTTGGTAAAATTGTAAAATTGTCCCGAGAACATGAAGGATAATTCTAGCGTGCGGGGATCGCTGGGCTGCGCTGTATCTCTAAACTAAAGTAAAGTAAATGTCAAACTCCAGCAGATCCAAATCAAGTTCTCCATCTAATCTTTCTTATCAGTCAAAATTGTACATGGACTCAAGATGTGGTCTCACTAATACCCTGTATTATTGAAGAATTGCCTCCCCGATTGTGCATTCTATTCTCCTTGCAATGAACACTAACAATCTGTTAGCTTCACTAATTAGTTGCTGCACTTCCATGCTAATATTTTCTAAATTACATACACGGACACCCGCATCTCCCTGTGTCTCAGATCTCTGTAATCACTTGCCATTTACATAACATGCTGCCTTATATATCTCCTGCCAAAGTGACCAAGTTCACGTTTTCTCACATTGCATTTCACTTGCCAAATCTTTGCCCACTCATTTAACCTTTCCTATTTCTCTTTATAGACTCCACATGTCCTCGATAAGACTCATTCACCTACACATCTTGTTGTCCATCCTCTTCCTACTGTTGTGTAGGAAAGAACTGCAACGCTGGTTTAAATCGAAGATAGACACAAAATGTTGGGTCATTTCCTGACCCATTCCTTCTCTTCAGAGATGCTGCCTGTCCTGCTGAGTTACTCCAGAAATTTGTGTTTATTTCTCTACCTACTGTTGTTGGGGAGTCTGGGGTTATCACGGGAAAATCAGGTCACAAATTCAAGTTTGTGGTTGTCACGGGTGTCGTTTTTGGTAAAAACAACAGTGCCATCTGTTCTGTATTGAATCTTTTATAAAGATCGAAATCCAGAAATACCACATGACATGTTGGACTTTGCTTTCCAAAAGCCTTAAATAAATTTCCCTGTGAAAACTGCGGAAATTGCAGGTAAAATGAATTAAATTGGCTGAATAGAAGTCAAACCAGCCTGTTCACAAACTCCTGCCAGAATGGAGTTCTCTTGGGATTGGTGCCGAGCTTCCAACTGTTCCTAAGTAAATTAAATGATGTAGATTCAGTGACCCAGTGAAAACTGGTTGCGATTACAGAAGCTCTTATGAAGCAAGAAACAATGAAGTACCTAAATGCGAGGACTTTCTTTTCAGCAATTTAGTTTAGTTTAGTTTAGATTAGAGATACAATGCGGAAACAGGTCCTTCGGCCCACTGAGTCCGCACCGACCAGCGGTCCCAGCACATTAAGACTATCCTACACACTGCGGACTATTTACACATACGCCAAAACAATTAACCTACTTTAACTAAAGTCTTTGGAATTAAAATTACGCAGATCGTGAGTTTTCACAACGGTACACCAAGCATCTTAAGCGTGGGCTCAGTGAGATTGGATTTACTTACCTACTTAGAACACCACAGTTGTAACGCCAAGGGCGGCATGGTGGCGCAGCGGTAGAGTTGCTGCATTACAGCGCCAGAGACCCGGTTTCAATCCTGACTGTCTGTATGGAGTTTGTATGTTCTCCCTGTGACCATGTATGTTTTCCCTGGGTGTTCCTGAACCTGGACATTCCAGTTTTCAGGCACCTATACCTTCTTCCCAATGGCAGGGGTGAAATGAGTGTGTGGCCAGGGTGTTGTGTGTTTCTGATGATGCTGGTTGCTTTTTTGATGCAGCGACTCCGGTAAATCCCTTCGATGGTGGGGAGGTTGGAACCCGTGATGGACTGGGCAATATTCACAACTTTTTGCAGTCTTCTTCGCTCCTGGGCGTTCAAGTTGCCTAGTTTCTCTGCATTGCTGGAGGTCGAGGGGAGACCTGATAGAAGTGTATAAAATGATGAGAGGCTTAAACAGGGCAGGCAGTCATCATTCTTTTCCCCGCAAGTTTTTTGGTGGTGGGTGGCAGGAACACATCTGCTGGTGGAAGCAGGTCTGATAGCGGTGTTGAAGAGGCTTTTAGAAAGGCACATGGATGTGCAGCGAATGAAGCGGGTGGAGGATATAGATCATGTGCAGGTAGATGAGATTAGTTCAACTTGGCATCATGTTAGGCCTAATCATTCTGGGTTGAATGGCCTCTTCCCCTGCACTGCATTAACCAAACAAATTAAATCTAATTTAGTGGTGCTGAAGTCAACTCAATATTGCATTAAGAAAGCCCAACAATCTGCAAACTTCCAACGCACAGCTTTACCGATGGAAAGGTATTGCAAAGGACTGGCGGCAAGTATATTTGTGATTCATTGAATTGAATTGAATTGAATTGAATTGAATTGAATTGACTACTTTATTGTCTGCAGCATGTCACTGTCACAGTGAAACTCTTTGCTTGCATCCCCAAGGTATGCAATAGTCGCTGCATAAAGGGCACCAACTATCTCACGCCATGTCCTCCTTTGTTCTCCCCCTCACCCTCCTCCCCTCCTCATGGTAGTTCTCCCATTGTGTAGGAAGGAACTGCAGATGATGGCTTAAACTTAATGCATTCCCTCTCTCTCCATCCCTCCCCCACCCAAGTCGCACCAGCTTCTCGCTCTCACTCAAGAAAGAAGCTAACAATGGCCTGTTTCCTTTATCACCGTTATTATTTTGCATATCTTTCATTCATTTGTTCTATATCTCTCTACATCATCATCTATATCTCTCATTTCCCTTTCCGCGTGAGTTTCAGTCTGAAGAAGGGTCTCGACCCAAAGTGTCACCCATTTCTTCTCTCCAGAGATGCTGCCTATCCCAGAGTTACTCGAGCATTCTGCGTCTATCTTCGGGTCCTCCATAGTTCTCCTCCCCCACACAACGCAGTTTGCAAGTACTCGGATGCCCAAAGCTCTGAAACAAATGGTGCCATGGAGCCAAATTCCTCAGCCTGGTATCTTGTGTGTTTCACTGCTTGTTACTGACAAAGACTATTGATTAATTCACTTCATGTAACTGATGAGGCTTATTAATTAATTCACTGGTAATTGACAAAGCTCATTGCCTTCTTTTCAAGGCTTGTTAAATGACTGTTAGTAATTGACTTGGCACGCTTTTCAATTCTACTCCTTTGTTTATTTTATAATGGCCTGTTCTAAGGTTTACAAAATTTCCCAAAACCTCAGAGCCTTTTTCTTTAATTAAGTTTTGTTTATTGTCAGGTGTACCGAGGCACAATGAACAGCCTTTGTTGCGTGCTAACCAGTCAGTGCAAAGACAATACATGATTACAATAGAGCCATCCACAGTGCACAGATACGTGATAAAGGAAATAATGTTTAATGCAAGATAATGCCAGTAAAGTCCAATTAAAGATAGACCTCCAATGACGTAGATAGGGGTTCAGGACCGCTCTCTACTTGTTGATAGGATGATTAATTTGCCTGATTACAGCTGGGAAGAAACTGTCTCTGAATCTGGAGATGTGGATTTTCACTTGCCTGATGGGAGAGGGGAGAAGAGGGGTGAGACACGTCCTTGATACTGCTAGTGGCCTTGCCGAGGAAACGTGAAGTGTAGATGGAGGTAATGGAATGGAAGTTGGTTCGTGTGATGGACTGGGCTGCATCCACAATGCTCTTCAATTTCAAGTGGAGCTGTGCCCAAACCAAGCTGTGATGCATCCCAATAAAATGCTTTCTACGACTCATCTGTAGAGGTTGGTGCTTTTTTGCAAAAGCAATAGTTCAATTGTTTATCCACATTATATTTAGCTGCAAACCGAGAGGTTACAGCAGAAAATAATATGCTAATTAATTGTCTCATTTGCAAAGCAGACTGCAGTGATGGAATACTCCAATCATATGAATAATTTCTCACATGAATAAAATTGTATTTAGTTTTTAGATTGACGATAGGAACTTCAAAAATAATCATTTCAACATTGAAACCCAAGCTGATTTCCAATCTCAAAACTTAATGGAACATCAAGGAAGATGATATGGTTTAAATATAAGATTTATAAGATTCAGAAGTTTTGGAGCAAAATTAGGCCATTAGACCCAATAGGTCTACTCTACCATTCAATCATGGCTGATCTAGCTTTCCTTCTCTATCCCTGATACCCGTACTAATCAAGAATCTATCAATCTCTGCCTTAAAAATATTCATTGACTTGGCTTCCACAGCCTCTGTGGCAATGAATTCCATAGATTCACCACCCTCTGACTAAAGAAATCCCTCCTCATCTCCTTTCAAAAGGAACGTCCTTTAATTCTGAGGCTATAGTTCTAGATTCTCTCAAGTGGAAGCATCCACTCCACATCCACTCTATCCAGGCCTGTTTCCCATTGTTTAGGACTTTGCCTGCTCTTTTCTGGTGAAGCTGTGATTAGTCATAAATTCATAGAGTGATACAGTGTAGAAACAGACCCTTTGGCCTAACTTGCCCACACCAGTCAACATGTCCCAGCCACACTAGTCCCACCTACCTGTGCTTGGTCCATATCCCTCCAAACGTGTCCTATCCATCTACCTGTCTAACTGTTTCTTAAACGTTGGGATAGTCCTTGCCTCAACTACCTCCTCTGGCAGCTCGTTCCATACATCCACCACCCTTTGTGTGAAAAAGCTACCCCTCATATTCCTATTAAATCTTTTCCCCTTCACCTAGAACCCACAGTATGTCCTCTGGTCCTCGATTCCCCTACACTAGGCAAGAGTAGGGGAATCTACCCGATCTATTCCTCTCATGATTTTATGCACCTCAATAAGATCACCCCTCATCCTCCTGCGCTCCACAAAATAGAGTCCCAGCCTATTCAATGACTCTCTATAGCTCAGACCCTCTAGTCCTGGCAACATCCTCGTAAATCTTCTCTGAACCCTTTCAAGCTTGACAACATCTTTCCTGGCTCGTGGTGCCCAGAACTGAACACAATTTATTCGATTCAGTATACCTTATTCACGGTTCACACTGCAGTCTCCTCTACACAGGGGAGACTTGCAAATTGCAGATTGGCCATTCGCTCTGTTGAACACTTCCATTCAGTCTACACGTATGGCCCTGAGCTTCTGGTCACTGCTCATTCTAATTCTCCGCTCCATTTCCATTCCGAGCTCCACACCCTCTCTCTCCAAGAGAGTTCCAACGAAACACTGTGAAGCTTGGGGAATATCCTCTCATCTGCTGATTAGATATTTAGCAACTTTCTGGATTGCACATCAGTTTCAGAGCAGAGCGATTTCCTCTCACACTCCAAACGCGTACTGGTTTGTAGGTTAATTGACTTGGTATCATTGTAAATTGTCGCTGGTGTGTGTAGCGCAGTGCTAATGTGCAGGGATCACCGGTCGGCGCGGACATGGTGGGCCGAAGGATCTGTTTCTGTGCTGTATCTCTAAGCTAAACTAATCTAAACTTAACTCTAAACTGAACTAAAAAAACTTAATTACTGCTCTCATTTACTTCCCCAGCTGGCTGTAGCAATGATTCGGCTCGTCCCATTTACAACTCCCTGCCATTCATTGTTTCAATTTGTTTCAAGAACATCCCTGCTAGCACTTAGAATCACAGTCATCCAACACAGAAACATGCTTCTGTCAACCATGACTATACTATATTTGATATAACCATGACTATACTATACTATACTATATTTAGGTCTTTATTCTTTGGAGCGCAGAAGGTTAAGGGGGGACTTGATTGAGGTCTTTAAAATGATGAAATGGATAGACAGAGTTGACGTGGGTAAGCTTTTCCCATTGAGGGTAGGGAAGATTCAAACAAGAAGGCATGACATGCCAATTAAGGGACGGAAGTTTAGGGGTAACATGAGGGGGAACTTCTTTACTCAGAGGGTGGTGGCTGTGTGGAATGAGCTTCCAGCAGAAGTGGTGGAACATTTAAAAGTAAAGTGGATAGGTATATGGATGGGAAGGGAATGGAGGGGTATGGTCTGTGTGCAGGTAGATGGGACTATGGGAAAACAAATGATCGGCACGGACTGGAAGGGCCGAGAGGGCCTGTTTCTGTGCTGTAATTGTTATATGGTTATATGGTTATACTGACCACAAAGTACCTATCTATACCTATGTATGTGTGGGGGTTGGGGGAAACTTGTTTTAGTCTCTTTCTTCGGCGGGATGCGACATTTTCTTTGTCATATCCCCGTCTCCATCTCTGCCTGCACTGAGGCCTAATCGCGGAGCTGGCGGCCTCCAACTGGGACCGACCTCGAGGCTCCAGAGACAGAGCCAGGACTCACCATCGCAAAGCCGGCCGACTTCGGGGCTGTGGTGGCGCTGCGGCGGCGGCCTGACTTTGGAGCCTCGGAGCCTTCGGCCGCGGGCCCAGTGGACGGCCACATCGGGAGCTCGCAGGTCCCAGGGTGGTGACCGATTCTCCGGAGCTCCCGCAACAACAGCTTCGTCCGCTGGACTGGAGGGTGGCAGCCTCGTCCGCCCCGGGCCGCGGAGTTTGAACTGGCCCGTTCGTGGAGCTCGGACTCGGCCGCGGGACTTACCATCACCCGGCGGGGGCCCAACATCGAAAGCCTGGATCACCTCAACGCAGAGGGAGAACAAGGAAGGAAGAGACAAGGACTTTAAGACTTTTGCCTTCCATCACAGTGAGGGGCTGCCTGGTAGACTCACTGTGGTGGATGTTAAACTGTGTTCATTTGTGTGTTCTGTTATTTTATTCTCTGTTATGACTGCAAGGTTTTTAATTTCATTCAAACTAACATGTTTGAATGACAATAAAGGATACTTTATACTTTATACTGTGGGCAGCACAGTGGCATAGCAGTAGAGCTACTGCCTTACAGGGCCAGAGACCCGGGTACGATCGAGCATCAAGCCAAGAGTCAAGAGGTTCAAGATTCAAGATTCAAGATTCAAGATTCAAGATTAATGTTCAGAGTTTTGTCCGAGCCAAGTTTAATAGCCTGATGGCTGTGGGGAAGTAGCTATTCCTGAACCTGGTCGTTGCAGTCTTCAGGCTCCTGCATCTTCTACCTGAAGGTGGCAGGGAGATGAGTGTGTGGCCAGGATGGTGTGGGTCTTTGATGATACTGCCAGCCTTTTTGAGGCAGCGACTGCGAGAGATCCCCTCGATGAAAGGAAGGTCAGAGCCGATGATGGACTGGGCAGTGTTTCTACTTTTTGTAGTCTTTTCCTCTCCAGGGCATTGAAGTTGCCGAACCAAGCCACGATGCAACTGGTCAGCAAGCTCTCTACTGTGCACCTGTAGAAGTTAGAGAGAGTCCTCCTTGATAAACCAAATCTCCGTAATCTTCTCAGGAAGTAGAGGCACTGATGTGCTTTCTTAATAATTGCTTCAGTGTTCTCGGACCTGGAAAGATCTTCAGAGATGTGCTCGCCCCGGAATTTGAAGTTCTTGACCCTTTCAACCATCAATGATATAGAGTGTTTTATTGTCATATGTTCCAGATAGAACTATTAAATTCTTACTTGCTGCAGCACAACAGAATATGTAAACATAATGCAATGTAAACAATATAATAAATGAGAGAGAATAAAATGTTCAGTGTGTGTATATGTACACATACTAACAAATACCCATAAATTTACTTGTATGTGCATATATGTGTGTGTATATGCACACGCACACATACATACACAACATACAAAATACCTACACAAAAACAACAATAATAGTAGAATAATAGCAATAATAGGCTATTTTAGGTCACAGCTTATAGTGTTTGATCCTGATTACGGGCGCTGTCAGTGCAGAATTTGTACCTTCTCCCCGTGACCTGCGTGGGTTTCTCCGAGATCTTCCATTTCCTCCCACACTTTGTAGGCTAATTGGCTTGGTATAAAAAATGTAAATGGTTCCTAGTTGAGGAGAGGGGGCCCTGTCCTGTACGGCTGCCAGTCCCGCAGCTGTCCGTTTTTTTTCACTTCTTTTTTATTATTTTTAGTACGTTAAAAGTGTGGAGTTGGGGGTCTAACCTTCTTATGTGCGGGGGGGGGGAAGGGGGGAACCACTTTTTCAAGTCCCTACCTGGTCGGAGAGGCTGCCTTTCTCCAAGCAGCAACTTCGACCCGTCCTCGCGACCTACCAGCAGGGCCTGGAGCGGCGTTTCCAGAGGGGACCTGGCCAGAACGTCAGCTTCGGCGGCAGCACAGTGCTGGAGCGCTATCGCGGAGCCGAGCGGGCGATGCCTCGCCTGGGTCGCCGCGCTGGAGCTCCGGAATGCTGAGTCCGCCGAGTGAACATCGCGGAGCTGCGGGAATGTGGAGCGGCCGGCTGCGGGCGGCGGCGCGGAACTTTTACATCAGGAGCCTGGGATCTCTGGCAGAGATCGCCAGTGGTGGAGCTCCATCCAGCGCGGAAGCTTTGGAAGCTTTGGAAGCCGCGGTCTCCGGTAAGGAAGCGGCTGTTCCAGGCATCCCAAGCCGCTGAGAGGGTCTACAGACGCCGGAGCACCATCACCCGGCGAGAGGGCCTGAACCATCGGGCCTCCGTGACGGCGACTGCGGAGGCCTCATTAGGCCCGACTATGGGTGGGCATCGGGATGGGGACTGGACTTTGTGCCTTCCCCCACAGTGGGAAGCAGTGTGGGAGGATGTTTTTTTTAATGTTAATCTTCTTCTTTAATGCTATGTTGTATCTTTATTAGTGTGCTGCTGTTGTGCCCTCCCATCTCCCTATTTGGTCCCACATTTCATATTCCTTTCTTATCAGTTTCCATCATCTGCGTCGCTCTGCCCCTCCACCCATCACTCACTGCCCTCTGTCACTATTTCCACCCTTACTTCCCCCACCTGAATCCGTGTGTTAATCAACCTCCCCTCACCTGAACCCACCTGTCCTTTCTAATAACAAGGAACTCTATCCCTGGAGAACATGGATAAACTGGGATAAACTGCAGCATTTATTCCAGCATTTTGTATTAACCTATCCATGTTTTCCAGAGATACTGCCTGTCTCGTTGAAACCAACATTTTGTGTTTATACCATCTATCACTTATCAACCACATCATAATCCAGGACCAGTCTCACCCCAGCCATTCTCTCATCGCCCCTCTCCCATCAGACAAGAGGTACAGAAGTGTGAAAACCCACACCTCCAGATTCGAGGACAGTTTCTTCCCAGCTGTTATCAAGCAACTGAACCATCCTACCACCAACTAGAGAGCTGCCACCCACCTCACTGGTGAGGCTCGGACTATAAACTAACCTCAACTGAACTCGTCCCCCTCCCTCCCACTCACCTCTTACAATGACTCATCCATCTACTCTTTCATTCCATAGCAGCGGTCCTGATTTGAAACATTGATTGGCCATTTCCCTTTACAAATGCTGCCTGACCCACTGACTTCTGCAAGGAGCTTATATTGTGCCACTCCAGGGTTCAGCCCTGACCTGCAGAGCTGTCTGCTTGCAGTTTGCACGTTCACCCTGTAGAAACATAGAAACATAGAAATTAGGTGCAGGAGTAGGCCATTCAGCCCTTCGAGCCTGCACCGCCATTCAATATGATCATGGCTGATCATCCAACTCAGTATCCCGTACCTGCCTTCTCTCCATACCCTCTGATCCCCTTAGCCACAAGGGCCACATCCAACTCACTCTTAAATATAGCCAATGAACTGGCCTCAACTACCCTCTGTGGCAGAGAGTTCCAGAGACTCACCACTCTCTGTGTGAAAAAAGTCTTTCTCATCTCGGTCTTAAAGGATTTCCCCCTTATCCTTAAGCTGTGACCCCTTGTCCTGGACTTCCCCAACATCGGGAACAATCTTCCTGCATCTAGCCTGTCCAACCCCTGTGACTGCACATATTTACTCCAGCTGCCCAGGTTTCCCCCACAGCCTGGAGATGTGTGGGATGGTTGATGCTATCACTTGCCCCTAGTGTGGAGGTGCATGGTGGAATTTTTGGAAGTTTTAGAAGAATAGATTTATGGGGCAAATTAGTGGGGGAAAGGGATTGCTATATGAGCTGGTACAGACTCAATGGGATGAAATACTATTTTTACACTTTAGGCTTTAGAGATATAGCACGGAAACAGGCGCTTCGTCCCACCAAGTCCACTCCGACCAGCGATCTTCCCACACACTAACACTATCCTACACACACCAGGGACAATATATAATTTTACCGAAGCCAATGAACCTACAATCCTGCACGTCGTTGGAGTGTGGGAGGAAACCGGAGCACCCAGAGAAAACCCACGCAGTCGCAGGGAGAATGTACAAACTCCGTACAGACAGCACCCGTTGTGTGGATCGAACCCGGGTCTCTGGGGCTGTGAGACAGTAACTCTACCGCTATGCCACTGTGCCGCCCTTCTCCCACGTTGTAGGAAATATGGAAAAGTATGATCCAGGCGAGAAACATAGAAACATGGAAAGTAGGTGCAGTAGTTAGCCATTCGGCCCTTCAAGCCATTCAATATGATTATGCCCGATCATCCAAAATCAGTTCCCCGTTCCTGCTTTTTCCCTATATTCCTTGATTCCGTTAGCCCTAAGAGCTAAATGTAACTCTCCATTGAGATGGAGAGATGAAGGATACATATCAGCTATCTGATCTAATGTAATGATAAAAGGAGCAGAAAGGGATGAATGATCCCAAATAATCATATCACTAAGTTACCCTCACTCTTTCGATCAAAACAATGTGAAAAATGACAGACAATTGTTATTTCCAATTGATTCCATTTTGTGCAAAATACAAAGTGCTGGTGGAACGCAGTGGGTCAGGCATCATCTATAGAGGCAAGGGACAGGCGATGTTTTGGGTCGGGACCCGTCTTCAGATAAAAAATGTCACCTGCCTATTCCCTCCACAGATGCTGTCTGACCCGCTGAGTTCCTCCAGCACCTTGTGCTTTGCTAAACATCTGCAGTTTCTTGTCTCTCTTGATTGTTATTTGACATCAGACATCAGGTTGAAAGGATATTAATGTGGTGCAACTTGTAAAGCTGCTACCTCACAGTGCCAGAGACAAGGTTTGATCCTAATTTCATCTCTATCTGTGTGGAGTTTGCACGTTCTCCCTTAGATTAACGTGGGTTTCCTCTGGTTTCCTCCCACATCCCAAAGATGTGTGGGATCAAAATTGGCCCTCGTATGTGGGGAGTGGATGAGAAAATGGGATAACATAGAACTAGTGTGAACGGGTGAACAGTGGCCGGCATGGTCTTGATGGACAGAAGGGCCTGTTTCCGTGCTGTAACTCTGAGCTAAACTAATCAAACTGAATGTTTACTCCATATTTTGGGGAAATATTTCAAGCTCAACCTCAAAATAATTGCTTTGGTTGTGAAATGCAACGTTGTCAGTCAGAGAGTCCTGAGAAGTGGTTTGCAATCTTAAATATCACAGAAAGCACAAGAATAAAAGACAGCTACATACGCATATTGATGAATATTATTTTCAGAGACACTATGCGAGAATATAAGTACATTAACTGTGACACGATTATAAAGAACTGATAAAAATAAAACAATTGAATAGGAACCATTTCGCCTGAGCGATTTGCTATTGTTTATTTGTTCAGATGAGAGATTAGTTGTATCTCTCTGTTTGACTCCGGCATTTTAGAGATGGTCCCTTAATATCACTGCTGCAATTAAAGTTGGGAATTATACCCAGATGGCAGAAGCCAGACAACCCATGGGTTGCTGATTGCCTTCATAGATCCTGTTTTGTACAGACTGGAAAGCAGTTGGATGCCTCACAAGCGCTTCTAACTCGAGGGAAAGTGCTGCTGATAAATTTGAACAATTGTCAGAACCTGTTTGATGAAGCATTCGATACCCCTTGGTGCACATTTCCGAAGACTATCACAATGACTAAAATTCACCCGTTAGCCAGAAGCTATCGTGAAGTTCGCAGTTTCCACCCCTAAAATGCTGCCTTAATAAATTCTGTCCTTTGTCATCTAATTGAATGATGCAAATTTGCAAATGACACAAAGCTGGGCGGCAGTGTGAACTGTGAGGAGGATGCTATGAGAATGCAGGGTGACTTGGACAGGTTGGGGGAGTAGGCAGATGCAGTTTAATGTGGATAAATGTGAGGTTATCCACTTTGGTGGCAAAAACAGGAAGGCAGATTATTATCTAAGTGGCGTCAAAAACAGGAAGGCAGATTATTATCTAAATGGCGTCAAGTTGGGAAAAGTGGAAGTACAACGGGATCTAGGGGTCCTTGTTCATCAGTCAATGAAAGTAAGCATGCAGGTACAGCAGGCAGTGAAGAAAGTGAATGGCATGTTGGCCTTCATAACAAGAGGAGTTGAGTATAGGAGCAAAGAGGTTCTTCTGCAGTTGTTTAGGGCCCTAGTGAGACCACAGCTGGAGTATTGTGTGCAGTTTTGGTCCCCTAATTTGAGGAAGGACATTCTTGCTATTGAGGGAGTGCAGCGTAGGTTTACAAGGTTCATTCCCGGGATGGCGGGACTGTTATATGCTGAGAGAATGGAGCGGCTGGGCTTGTATACTCTGGAGTTTTAGAAGGATGAGAGGGGATCTTATTGAAATATATACCATTATTAAAGGTTTGGACACACTAGAGGCAGGAAACATGTTCCCGATGTTGGGGGAGTCCAGAACCAGGTGCCACAGTTTATGAATAAGGGGTAAACCATTTAGGACGGAGACGAGGAAACACTTCTTCACACAGAGAGTTGTGTCTGTGGAATTCTCTGCCTCAGAGGGCGGTGGAGGCCGGATCTCTGCATACTTTCAAGAGAGAGCTAGATAGTGCTCTTAAAGTAGCGGCGTCAGGGGATATGGGGAGAAGGCAGGAACGGGGTACTGATTGGGGATGATCAGCCATGATCACATTGAGTGACGGTGCTGGCTCAAAGGGCCGAATGGCCTACTTCTGCATCTATTGTCTATTGTCTATTGATGCCCTACTCTGGACCCAGTATGACCAGGGATCAATCCCGATTATCGGTGCTGTCTGTATGGAGTTTGTACGTTCTCCCCGTGACCGCATGGGTTTTCCCCGAGACCTTCGGTTTTCTCCCACACTCCAAAGAGCACAGGTTTGTAGGTTAATTGGTTTGGGTTTGTATACTTGGTACAAGTGTAAATTATCCCTAGTGTGTGTAGGCTTGTGTTAATGTGCGAAGATCGCTGGTCAGTGCGGACTTGGTGGGCTAAAGGGCCTGTTTCTGTGCTGCATCTCTAAACTAAGCTAAATAACAATGGCCAAATCTCCTACTTGAAGTATGGAGATTCCTTCAGTTTCATTAGTTTAGTTGTTTAGTTTAATTTAGTTTAGTTGTTTAGTTTAGTTGAGTTCCAATAAAACTTTTGAAATCAAAATTTATTTAGTCCAGAGAAAATCTTTCAATCACCACCATGGAAATCATTAAATAACATGGCCTCTTTGAACTTCAAGAGGAACTCAATGGTGCTAAATCTCAAAGGTTGAAAAATGTACACTGTTGTGTACAGAAAATCTGTTTTCTGCCACTGAGTTTGTGTATAACTGTATCAATAAAACTGCATTTTATTACTTTTGCATATATCAATTCATAGTTGTTAATGCAAAGTAATTGATTACATTTGATAGAAAAATGCAGCATGGAAACAGGCTCTATGGTCCACCGAGTCCTCACCAACCATCAATCAATCACCTCTTTACACCAGTTGTATGTTATCAGACTTTCACATCCTTTCCTTTTGCACTAAGGGCAATTTACAGAGGCCAATTAACCTACAAACACACACGTCTTTGGTACGTGAGAAGAAACTAGAGTACCCAGAGGAAACCTACATAGTCACAGGGAGAATGTGCAAACACCACACAGACAGCACCTGAGATCAGGATTGAACTTGGGTCCCTGGAGCAGCGAGGCAGTGGTTCAACCAGCATCACCACTGTACCACCTTATAAGTACAACAATGCTGCCAGATTAGCTAGCTCATTTAAGATATTATGTTTGCGAACAGCTTTATTTATACAGATAACTAGTAATAGTGTAATTGGTTAAACGATCTATGCAGCGCATCACATTGGGAGAAGGCAGGGTAAGTGAAGGAAGAATGCCTTGGCAAAGCTATGCTTGTGCTTTAGCAGGAAAAAGAGGCAAGGGGCAGAGTGATTAACATCTTCTGTAGTTCCTCATTTCCAACTATTTATTTCTTCCAGGATATCTGCCCCTTAATACCACACCGATCCTTCATGACCACACTCAAACATAATTCAGCTCATATTGTTGAGACGTACAGGTATGTAGGTAAATTGGCTTGGTAAATGTAGAAATTGATCCGTGTGTGTGTGTGTAGGATAGTGTTCATACGCGGGGACCGCTGGTCAGTGCGGACCCGGTGGGCCGAAGGGCCTGTTTCCGCGCTGTATCTCTAAACTAAACTAAACCTCTATTCAACCGTGAACGTGCAAGGAAATACATTCTGAGCTCCACTGGCACTTCTGTTGAGACTTTGTGGTTCGCTGCAGACTATACGTTCAAGATGAACTCTCTGGGAAACACGGTCCAGGTGGAACAGCTCCAACATCTGTTGACAGTCAGTTACCAGATCGCAGCCTGTTTAAATAATGACCTCCCTTTAACCAACAACTGTTCAGCAACCAGACGACTTCCCTAGTGAACCATCTGCAGCCGTGATTGACTTTCTGAAATGGTTTTTAAAAAAGGCAGCCCGCAGCATGGAGAGTCTACATCACATCCACTGAAATGAAGGGGAAAGCAACTACTTCCCCTCAATCGGTGGGGGACTGAGTTGCCACGAGTGGGAAATTAATGACTCGTCTAGCTTGGGAACAAGGCACACAGATCCATAGATCACACGTCCTCTCTGGCATCTTTGGGAAGAGACCATTTCCTCCCTAGTTAACTCATCCCATCCCACCCAAACTACACCCTCCCCAGGTACTTTCCCCTGCAACTGCAGGAGATGCAACACCTGTCCCAATACCTCCTCCCTCAACTCCATCCAAGGACCCAAACAGTCTTTCCAGGTGAGGCAGAGGTTCACTTCCACCTCCTCCAACCTCTTCCACTTGATCCGCTGTTCCAGGTGTCAACTTGTCCAGGTACTTTCCCCTGCAACTGCAGGAGATGCAACACCTGGTCCTTTACCTCCCGCCTTGACTCCATCCAAGGACCCAAACAGTCCTTTCAGGTGAGGCAGACGTTCAATTGCATTTCCTCCAACCTCATCCACTGTATCTGCTGTTCCAGGTGAGGACACCCATACCAAGACCAAGCGCAGGCTTGGCGATCATTTTGCCCAGCACCTCCACTCAGTTTGCCTGGGCCTACGCGATCTCCCGGTCGACAAACACTTTAACTCCCCCTCCCATTCCCACGCTGACCTTTCTGTCCTGGGCCTCCTCCACTGTCAGAGTGAGGCCAAACGCAAATTGGAGGGATAGCATCTCATATTTCGCCCGGGCAGATTATAACCCATAGGTATGAATATTGATTTCTCTAATTTCATGTAATCCTTGAATCCCCTCTCATCATCCTACTAGTTTCACCGCTCTCCATATTAGTTTCACTGTTTGTATACACTCATTATCACCTTTCCCAAAGCCAGCAATGGACCATTGTGGGCTCCACCTTTTCTCGATTATCATTGCTGGCTTTTGATTTGTTCTTTTCGTACCTTTCATTCATTTCTTCTTTGTACCTTTGCATATCTCTGGTTTCCCTCTCCCCGATTCTCAGTCTTAAGTAGGGTCTTGACCCAAAACATCACCTATTTCTTTTCTCTCAAGATGCTGCCTGACCTGCTGAGTTACTCCAGCATTTTGTGTCTATCTTTGGTGTAAATCAGCATCTGCAGTTCCTTCCTACACATCTTAAAGTAAGACATCAGGCTCAAAATAGAAGCTAAAAAAAACCTTGCTATTTTTTACTGTTACAAGGTCAAAGAAACCTTGTGATTGACACACTTTGCAGCACTTTACCAGGTTAAAATGTAGATAATTGTTGGTGAAATTGTACTGGGATTAGGACACAGAATAGATGGAATCCCATTTACTGGCTGTAAATCCTGTGGGATTTCTGAAAAAGGAAGTGAATGTGAAATCAATAGAAACAATTATTGGACAAAGTGTAAATATTCTGCCTAAGGAGATATCCTTATTCCATTTCCTCGCCATGGCCAATGTCATCACTCCGGATTCAACAATTCACAATAAATATTGTACCAAAGAACCCTGGCCTTCTCATGTTGGAGAAAAAAGTGGACAAATTTAGTTCAGAGAAGTAGAAACATAAACATAGAAAATAGGTGCAGGAATAGGCCATTCGGCTCTTTGAGCCAGCACCACCATTCAATATGACCATGGCTGACCATCCAAAATCAGTACCTCGTTCCTGCTTTCTCCCCATATCCCTGGATTCCGTCCTGGAATGGAATAGTAGGGATATGGTTTGCTTGCCTTTGTTGGTTAAGGCATTGAGTGTGAGAGTCAGGACATCATGATGCAGCTTCATAGGACTTTGGAGTATCGCGTGCAGTTCTGGTCGCTGCATCACATGATGCGGAGGCTTTTGAATGAATAGGGCAGTAGATGTTATCCATATGGATGTTAGTGAGACATTTGGTAAAATCCCCCATGGTAGATTGATACAGAAGATTAAGATGCATGGGATTAACGGTGACTTGGTCGTATGGATGACTTGCATGGATTCAGAACTGCCCTTACAAGCGGATGGCAAGGTGGCGCAGTGGTAGAGTTACTGCCTCGCAACGCCAGAGACCCGGTTTCGATCCTGATTATGGGTGCTGTCTGTATGGAGTTTGTATGTTCTCCCGGTGACCGCGTGGGTTTTCCCTGAGATCTTCGGTTTCCTCTCACACTCCAAAGACGTGCAAGTTTGGAGGTTAATTAGCTTGACATAAATGTAAATGTAAATCATCCCTGGTGTGTGTAAGATAGTGTTATCCTTCGGGGATCGCTGGTCGGTGCGGACTCGGTGGGTAAAGGGCCTGTTTCTGCACTGCATCTCTCAACTAAACTAAACTAAACTAAAGACAGAGAGTTGGGGAAGGATAATATTCAGGCTTGAGGCCTGTGACCAGTGGAGTTCCACAGTAATTTGTGCTGGGATCTTTGTTGTTTAGCTCTATCTTTTTGTAATCTGGGTGCCTTGGCGGCCCAGCATGTGGAGGTGAATCTCATAAGTGATAGGAGTAGAATTAGGCCATTCGGCCCATCACATCTACTCTGCCATTCAAACATGGCTGATTCACTGGAGTGTTTACACTGGGTCTCCACTATGCAGGTAAGTGTTCAGCTTAATGCTGAGGCATTTCTATGGGTCAGGGAGTGTGCGAGGAAGGCTTCTGTCTCAACCAGGTAGGTGCTTGCGTTGATAATTACTGAACCAGAGCCTTTCCGATCCACTCTGTATCGTGGCTTACTCTTCCAAAACCTAGGCCCAAATCATCTCTACTTTATTTGGAGACCCAAGGAACTGCAGGTGCTGGAATCTTGAGCAAGGCAGAATGTGCTAGAGAGCGGTTACGGTGGCACAGTGGTAGAGTCGCTGAATGGTAGAATGCAGCACCGGACACCCGGGTTCGATCCCCACTACAGGTGCTGTGTCTACGAAGTTTCTACTTTCTATCCGTGACCTGTGTGGGTTTTCTCCGAGATCTTCCTCCCACACTCCAAAGACGTACAGGTTTGTAGGTTAATTGGCTTGATAAATGTAAAATTTGTCCCTAGTGGGTGTAGGATACTGTTAATGTGCGGGGATCACTGGTTGGCGTGGACCCGGTGGGCCGAAGGGCCTGTTTTCACGCTGTATCTCTAAACTAAACAAAAGTAAATTCAACGGATCAGTCAGCGTAAGGGGAGGGAATGGCTTGGTGATGTTTCAAGTCGGGACCCTTCTTCAAACTGTCTCTACCTTCTATGGCCTCTTCTTCCCCCTTTCTCCCCACCCTTTTCCCCTTCCTCCCATTGGAGAATATTTCCATGCTCTCGATCATCATGTTTCCTTCCCCTCCCACCCACCGCCTCTCTCACCTGCACGTCATCAGCTCCTTCCCCACACTGGAAATCTGCCTTTATTCCCTGAACAGACACATTCTCTTTCATCCATTCCTTATTGTGATTATCGACTCTTTGGAGAATCTGCAAGTCTGTGCTCTCTACATGACATTCTCTTGCCCATTTTGAAAAAAATATTACGAATTATTAACTCAAAATCTAATTACTGGAGTTAATACTCCAAATAATGGAGTTAATTGTGCTCCATTGCAATTGTATGCAGTGGATACAATTTATGTCATTATAGGTAACTGAGTATAAATTACTCCATTATACCTGTACGATGGAGAGATAAGTGTGGCCCGTCCCCCGCTGCTATCCATCGGTGATCACCCCGTCAGGCTTTCAGTTCATCTGGGGTTCAAATATGGACCGGTGACGATGGATGATGATGCACAAATCAGCAGATAATGGGGTAAAAGGATGCCCAACCTCACCCTCACCCCAATGGCTACCTTCGTGTGTGGCTGCATCAGGCTGAGCGTACAGCCAAGGCACATGAGCACCAAGTGTCACTACCTGCTGAGGTTCTACCTGTCCCCGGTGTTGCGGAGGATGGGCCTGGCGCAGATGCCACGCAGTGTGCCAGTCAGCTGGACATTGCCACACCATCTGTCGCTCGTGGAACGGTTCCTCCGGACCAACACCTTTGCCCACACGTTTGTGCTTTCTACATGACATCCCATGTTGGCTTTGTCAGTAAAATGGAGACTTAATGAACTGCAGATGCTGAAATCTTGAGCAAAGCACAAAGTGCTGGAGAAACTCAGTGGGTCAGGCAGCATCTGGGGAGAGAATGGATAGGCAGTGTTTTGGATCTGGGCCCTTCTTTCACACTGAATCAGTCTGAAGTAAGGTCCTGAAACAAAACGTTACCTATCCATTCCTTCAGCATATGCTGCCTGGCCTGCTGAATTTACAGCATTTCATGTTGTCTCGCCAGTGTTAACCCAGTGAAAATAAATAGATTCTGAGGTAAAAAATAGTTAGTTTGACGAGTTGGTCTTTCCTGTCTTTGGGTTTCATATATGTTCCTTGTGTATTAAGTTTTCAAGTATCATGTCACCATTAGTTATTTTGCCCTCAGTGGAGTGAGACAATTCTGGAGTTTACTGCTGGACTGTGATATTCAGAAAATATGCTTTCATGAGTAAAATAAATATTCAGGCTTTATCTGCTGCAGATATAAATGGCTGCACGAAATGTCAGCCTTCATTGTGCTTTATTGAAGATCGGCCAAAGATAGAACGCCAAGAAGACGTGTGACTATTGTGGAGGAGCCAGCCAAGCATAGGAATGTGATCTGAATGTTCATCACTGAATCACTAAATCAATGTTACAGACAATTTATATCTTCATAGCTGATTATCTGCAGTAATGCCGGGGCGCTCTGAGATCATGGTGTTCTGTGTGAAAAGCTCACGGTACAATAACCTTGGAAATTATTATAGGAACAAGGAATGCATAGAATGTAAATGCATTCGCCACAAGGCAAAGTGAATCATTGGAAGCTTACTCCATTAGGTGCATTCATGGCTCCTGCACACCACAATGCTTTTCTTTCTCTCCTGCTGTAAAGCTTTAAATTCCAGACCCATTTGTCTTTGTATTTATCTCATTCTCGAGTCCTGCTTTTAATTGTTTCCCGGATGCATTTTGTTCTATGAAGTGCGGTCGGTCGTACCTCAGGAAGATAACAGGGTCAGGAAGCTGCATTGCAGATAGACACAAAAAGCTGGAGTGACAAACTACCTGATCTCCCGTTTGCTGGACAGCTTTAATTCTTCCCATTCCAACGCAGACATTTCTGTCCTCAGTCTCCTCCATTGTCAGTGTGAGGCTAAATGCAAATTGGAGGAATAGCTTGGGCAGCTTACAGCCCTGTGGTATGAACCTTGATTTCTCTCACTTCAGGTAGCCCTGGCATTCTCTCTCTATCCATCCCTCCCCCACCCCAAGTCACAACAGCTTCTCATTTACAACCTCAAAACAGCTAACAATGGCCTGTTTCCTTTATAATTGTTACTTTTTTTGCATATCTTTTATTCATTGTTCATTATTTCTCCACATCACCGTCTATATCTCACGTTGCCCTTATCCCTAACCAGTCTGAAGAAGGGTCTCGACCCGAAACGTCACCCATTCCTTCTCTCCAGAGATGCTGCCTCTCCCGCTGAGTTACTCCAGCTTTTTGTGTCTATCTTCGGTTTAAACCAGCATCTGCGGTTCCTTCTTACACATTTCAGCTGCACTGCAGAGGCGGTTTGTGGTCCTCATAGCCAGAGGCAGACCAATGCTTAATATCTCAGGATGCCTCAAGAAAAACTATCGACGAAATGAGAAAGAGCCATTTTAACTATGCCTGTTGTTCATCACCGACTTGCATCACTGGCTCACCCCCTTCCCCCCTCCCCCCCACCCCACCCCCAATCTATAATATTTGCAATTTTGTCAGCACGATGGCACACCGGTAGAGTTGCTGCCTTACAGCGCCAGTAGACCCGGGTTCAATCCCGACTACAGGTGATGTTTGTAAAGAGTTTGCACGTTCTCCCTTGACCTGCGTGGGTTTTCTCTGAGATCTTTGGTTTCCTCCCGCACTCCACAGACGTAGAGGTTTGTAGGTTAATTGGCTTGGTATAAGTGCAAAGTGTCCCTAATGTGTGTAGGATAATGTTAATGTGCGGATATCGCTGGTCGGAGCAGACACGGTGGGCCTAATGGCCTGTTTCCGCTCTGTATCTGTAAACTAAACAGTCTTAAATAAAGGCTTTAAATGTCCAAGTGCAGCACTGAGAACCTTTTGCAATGCTAATAATCAGAAACTGTGTTATTAAAAGCCATTCAAAGGAGTACTTCAGCAAAGCGCATAAATGTAAAGGCTCCAACTCTGATCTTGGCTGTGTCCATGAAAGACTTGCTGGTTTATAAATAGCATTTCATGTTAATGTCTCATCAGCCGTTTTCAACGAAAGAGACACAGGTGAGGATATTTTGAAGTTTGTACTTTTCCACCCAAAAATCCACTGTGTATGTGTAATCTATTGAAACTGCCTTTAGTTTAGAGATACTGCATGGAAACAGGCCCTTCAGCCCACCGATATCCACACTGACTATCGATCACCCATTCACACTAGTTCTATGTTATCCCACTCCCTACACACAAGGGGCAAGTTATGGAGGCCAATTAACCTACAAACCTGCACATCTTTGAGATGTGGGAGGAAATCGGAGCACCCAGAGGAAACCCACACGGTCACAGGGAGAATGAGCAAACTCCCCACAGGTAGCACCTGAGGTCACTGTACCATCTTCACCTCACAGAAGTGTGACCACATTGTAATATCTAAATTGTGTTTGACCATTTCAAATGTGATTTGAAATTGTGACATTTTACATATTCAAACTCCAATAATCTTTATGCTATTAGACACTACAACCTCCAAATATATATATTTATATTTATATATATTATGGACTAGACTAAGTATATATTAGACTAATTGTTGTGGGTCAAAGGGACTGGTTTCCAAAGGGCTAGTATGGACATGTGTGTGAGTGTTTGACTGTGTCTCTGTGTGTGAGTTTCTTGGGCTGGCAGCTCAGTCACTCAGGCCAGGCAGCTCAGTCATGCAAACCAGGCAGCTGAATCACTCAGGCCAGGCAGCTCAGTCATTCAGGCCAGGCAGCTCTGTCACCCAAACCAGTCAGCTCAATCACTCAGGCCAGGCAGCTCAGTCATTCAGGCCAGGCAGCTCAGTCACTCAGGCCAGGCAGCTCAGTCACTCAAGCCGGGCAGCTCAGTGACTCAGGTTGTTGTGCACTGAAGGGACTGATTTCCAGAGGGCTAGTATGGACATTGTGGACTGAATAGATTTTTGGAAATGCAGTTCACTAAGTCATGGCTGGTGGGCTGGCAGTTCAGTCATTGATGGCTGGTGGTGGCAGTTCACTCAGTCACCCTCCTCCCTTCAACCCCCCCCCCCCACTCTCCTCCCTGCCATTCCCACCACGCATTCAGTCCATCTCCCCTCAACCTCCCTCCCCCCCCCATACACTCTTAGTAGCTTTCCGACAGCTGAACCATTCCTGCCTATTAGGTTACTATTGTGATGAAGAAGATGCAGGCATGGCAATTGGAAAAATAATTTATTAAAGTTTAAAATGTGAATGACTTAAAATATAACAACAATTTTAATGTTAAAGATGAGATTTATTAAGTTCTTTCTTGTTGTGTCTCTTGTTGTGTTCTGCTCACTGCCTCTTGATAACACTTTGCTGTTGTTATAAAAAGACAATTTTAATATAGAGAGATTTAGCGGTCAAATTTTAACAAAGAAAATGAGAATTTACCTAAAAAATCATCATGGAGTGCAGGCAGCAAGTCCAACCTCACAGCACTCCAAGCAGAGTTCAGGCAGCAAGTCCAACCTCACAGCACTCCAAGCAGAGTTCAGGCAGCAAGTCCAACCTCACAGCACTCCAAGCAGAGTTCAGGCAGCAAGTCCAGCCTCACAGCACTCCAAGCAGAGTTCAGGCAGCAAGTCCAACCTCACAGCACTCCAAGCAGAGTTCAGGCAGCAAGTCCAGCCTCACAGCACTCCAAGCAGAGTGCAGGCAGCAAGTCCAACCTCACAGCACTCCAAGCAGAGTGCAGGCAGATAGTCCAACCTCATAATACTCCAAGCAGAGTGCAGGTAACAAGTCCAACCTCACAGCACTCCAAGCAGAGTTCAGGCAGCAAGTCCAGCCTAACAGCACTCCATGCAGTGTGCAGGAAGAAAGTCCGACCTGGCAGCATTTCAAGCGGAGCACACACACACGCAAACACACACACACACGCAAACACACACACACACACACACACACACACACACACACATACACAGGCACTCACACACACACACACACGCAAACACACACGCAAGCACACTCACAGACACACAGACAGTCACTCACACACAGAGACACAGTCAAACACTCACACACACATACACAGGCACTCACACACACACACACTCATACACAGACACACACACATACACAGACACTCACACACTCATTCAGACACTCACACATTCATACAGACACTCACACATACACAGACACAGACACATATCCATGCACAGACAGACACACGCACAGACAGACACATGCACACAGAGACACACATGCACAGACACACATGTACGCATACACTCACACACACACACAAAGATACACAGACACACACTCACCATATATATGGCAGTAAAAATGTTTGAATACTCAAACGGCTCAGCGCGCCGTCTGCACTTTGGGCCTTCCGCAGTCAGCAACACTTCCACATTCAGCATGACCTTTGTACTCACCGGAAATTAAGCAATCAGCGTGACCAGTCCACTAAGCGGAAATCACAAAATAAACGGGACTTTTGCAGTACACACAGTCGGACCTAATAAAGTGTTTATTCCTTAAAGGGACAGCTGTTGCAAAAAGCACATTTCAAAAGCCACCTTTAATTTCAAAAGCCACATTTGTTTCAAAAGCCACATTTGTTTCTAAAGCCACGTTTATTTCAAAAGCCACGTTTATTTCAAAAGCCACGTTTATTTCAAAAACCACACCTCAAAAGCCACATTTATTTCAAAAGCCACATTTATTTCAAAATAAACATCAAAAGTCACATTTATTTCAAAAGCCACATTTTTTTTCAAAAGCCACACCTCAAAAGCCACATTCATTTCAAAAGCCACATTCATTTCAAAAGCCACATTCATTTCTAAAGCCACACCTCAAAAGCCACGTTTCTTTCAAAGGCCGCGTTTCTTTCAAAAGCCACGTTTCTTTCAAAATCCACGTTTATTTCAAAACCCACATTCATTTCAAAAGCCACAGCGCCACCTCTCCACCGAGCGGAAATGACGCAATCAGTGCCACCTCTTCACTGAGCAGAAGTCACGGAATGAGCGGCAATTTTGCATTAAAGTCCTGATCGAATTAAACGTTTATTTACGTTTTTACCTTCCGAAAACTGTTGCAAGCATTTTAGAACCAATAGATACACTTTCTGCAAGCATTTTAGAACCAAAAGACACTTTTTGCAAGCATTTTAGAAGCAAAAGACACTTTTTGCAAGCATTTTAGAACCACATTAAGGGCACTCACAGTTGATTAGATTGTCTTTTTTATTATATTGTTTACAATATACTATGTTTACATATTCTGTTGTGCTGCTGCAAGCAAGAATGTCATTATTCTATCTGGAACATATGACAATAAAACACTCTTGACTTGAATCTTAAATTACAAAAATCTTGATGGCTTGGCATTTGGGTTCGATTGTTCTATTTTCTGTTTCCCTTTAAACTTGTCTGGTTTACTGTGAAATTGATTACACTACTGTGTAGCATCGAATATTTGGGTGGCACAGCCTTGCAGCATCAGCGACCCGAGTTCGATCCCAACCTCATGTGCTGTCTGTGTGGAGTTTGCGCGTTGTTCCATTGACCGTAGGAGTTTGCTTCAGATGCTCTGGTTTCCTTCCACATCCTGAAGACGTGCGGGGTTTGTAGGTTATTTGGAAACATCTTTAAAATTGCCCCTAGTGTGTAGGGATTGAATGTGAAAGTGTATTCACATAGAACTAGTGTGAACGTGTGCTGGTCGGCATGGACAATGATCAAAGACCGTGTTTCCATTCAGTATCTCGAAACTAAACTAAAACAAAACAAGTTTAAAGTATCCTATTAAACTTGGAAGTTATTGGGAGTAACTATTGGGTTGTAATAGTAACTTCCAATAGTGTATTATTGATAGTAATATCCAATAGTTTTCCAATATCCAAATAAAGGCAGCCCAGTGGCGCAGCAGTAGAGTTGTTGCCTTACAGCGCCAGTGACCCAGGTTCGATCCTGACCATGGGTGCTGTCTGTATGGAGTTTGTATGTTCTCTGACCTGCGTGGGTTTTCTCTGGGTCCTCCGGTTTCCTCCCACACTCCAAAGACGTACAGTGTGTAGATTAATTGGCTTTGATAAAAATTGTAAATTGTCCCCAATGTGTAGGATAGTGCTAATGTACAGGTCTGCATGGTCTAGGTGGCCTGGACAGTCTAACTGGTCAGCATGGACTAGGTGGCCTGTTTCCACTCTGTATGTCTAAAGTCTAAAAGTCTAAAGTCTTGGAATCTCTGCTAGGCTTGATAACAAACATTCCCAGGGTGCCAGGTTATTAGAGTTTCAATGTAGTTCAAACAAGCTGCCTGTGTGGAGTTTGTATGTTCTCCTCATAACTGCCTAGGTTTTCTCTGGGTGATCCAGTTTCCTCCCACATGTTGTATGTTCACAGGGAGAACATACAAACTCTGTACAGACAACACCCGTAGTCAGGATCGAACCCAGGTCTCTGGTGCTGTAAGGCAGCAACTCTACTGCTGCGCCACTGTGCCACACCATGTTCTCTAGGTGGGGGTCAGCTTATAACACACAAGGGAAGAGAGAAAGGGAGGGGTATCCTTGTCTCAGCTGTAATGCAAAGGCCACTATAATCATTCAACATCACGACAAGTTACTTCACTACATAGTAAGAAATTATTGCGTTTGTAACGTATTAAATATCCTCTGCACAGCAGACAGTACTTGAATTATTGATCCCACTGAAGCCACGGGTGAGCAGGGGAAGACATAGAGAGAGACAGTTTAATCCTGATAGGATTGACAAGTTCATAAGTGATAGGAGCAGAATTAGGCCATTCAGCCCATCAAGTCTATTCCGCCATTCAATCTTGGCTGATCTAACTCTCCCTCCTAACCCCATTCTGCTGCATTCCCCCCCATAACTTCTGACACCTGTACTAATCAAGAATCAATCTATCTCTGCCTTAAATATATCCACTGACTTGGCATCCACAGCCTCCTGTGGCAAATAATTCCACAGATTCTCCAACATCTGACTAAAGAAATTCCTCTCGTCTCCTTTCTAAAGGAATGTCCTTTAATTCTGAGGCTGTGACCTCTAGTCCTAGATTCTTCCACTAGTGGAAACATCCTCTCAACATCCACTCTATCCAACTATTCTGTATGTTTCAATGAGGTCCTCCCTCATTCTTCTAAACTCCAGCAAGTACAGGCCCAGTGTCATCAAACGCTCATCATATGTTAACCTACTAATTCCTGGGATCAATCTTATAAACCTCCTCTGGACTGTGTCCAGAGCCAACACATCCTTCCTCAGATATGGTGCCCAACGCTGCTCACAATATTCCGAATGCAGCCTGACCAGCGCCTTATAGAGTCTCAACATTACATCCCAGTTTTTGTATATTACCCCTCTCAAAATAAATGATAGTATTGCGCTTGCTTTCTTTTCTACCAATTCGACTTGCAGAACAACTTTTTGGGAATCCTGCACCAGCACTCCCAAGTCCCTTTGCACCTCCGATTTCAGTATTCGCTCCCCATTTAGAAAATAGTCTACGCCTTTATTCCTACTAACAAAATGCACGGTTCCACACTTTATTCATCTGCCACTTCTATATTATACTCCCCTATATTCTATACTCCACTGTATTGCATCTGCCACTTCTCTGCCCACACTCCAAACCTGTCCAAGTCCTTTTGCAGATTCCCTACTTTCTCTACATTACTGCTCCCTCCACCTATTTCGTATCATCCGCAAACTTGGCCACAAAGCCTCCAACTCTCAATCCAGGATCTCAATCCTTCTTGGTTTTCAGTTACAAAACCAGCAGGTTACTTTTTCTGCTGAACATTCCTGCAGTCATAGCATCTTTGGTAACTGGAGTCTGCTGTTGTTTGGAGGTGGGTCAGAAATGCACCTGTTTGCAGTGAATGTCTTGTGGTACATTTACAGCATCAGGCTGCATGCAACCATTATCATATTGTCAGGGCGAAAGAGCAGTACAGAGTGAATGTGAATAATCGGTAAAAATATCCATAAGGTATGTTTGGAAAATTGAAATTTGATATTGGAAATCCGACTCAAGGTTTTGCAGGCCAAACTGTAATATTAAAAAAAGGGAGGACTTTGAGTTGGTGATGTTTAGGTCATAGTCCAATTGATGGAGTTGGGCTGAGATCGGAGGTCCTAGTCTCGAGGTCGGGTCGAGGTGGACGGGCACCATCGGCGAGAACAAAGTAGGACCAAGTGTGGGGGTCACGCCAAGAACTAATGGTGACCTGGTGTGTGTGGGGGGAGGGGGGGGGGAGGGAAGAAGGGATGAGTACTTTATGTAACTTGTAACTTTGTCAACGCCTTTGACAACTCTTATGTGTACTTCGAAGGTAGACACAAAATGATGGAGTAACTCAGTGGGTCAGGCAGCATCTCTGGAGAGAAGGGATGGGTGACGTTTCATATCGAGACCCTTCTTAAGACACCCTCCACTCCACTGCAAAATCTCCTCAAGGTATGTCTACTTTGAAGAAGTTCTCCTCCTCTCGCCGATGAAAGTTCAGACCCATTCCTTCTCTCCAGAGATGCTGCCTGTCCCGTTGAGTTACTGCAGCAATTTGTGTCTACCTTTGATTTAAACCGGCATCCGCAGTTCTCTCCTGCGTATCTTATGTGTACTTTGAAGTCAAAAACAAAGAATTTCACTGCAGCTAGTTACACGTGACAATAATTCATCATCATCATCATCATCCTTATGAGGGAGAAAAATAATTAAACCGCGTGCTTCTTGGATGATGAAAAAGATACAGTAAAATGCAATTGTAGCAGAGAGCATGTGGCAGCTGGTTGTCAACAAAAGGGAAAGTTAAGCTATTTACAGAAAATTGGGGCTGCAAAGTAGCTGGTACAGCTGCTGCCTCACCATGCCAGAGACCCGGCTCAGATCCTGACCTCCCAAAGATTGCGAATTTGTAGGTTGGCAATCTTTAAATTGCCCATAGCATGTAGAGAGTGGATGTGAATGTGCAATAACATAGAACTAGGGTGGACGGGCGACTGATGGTTGATGTGGACTCGGTCAGCTTGTTCGCAAGCTGTTTCCTCTTCTCCCGTCTCCTATTGGGTAGAAGATACAAAAGCTTGAAAACAACTACCACCAGATTTAAGAACAGCTACTTTACTGCTGTTATCCGACAATTGTGTGGACCTCTCATAAGCTGAGGATGTATTCTAGTTCTTCCAATCTACCTTGTTGCAACCCTTGCACTTTTTCCTTGCAGCTGTAACACACTATGTTCAGCAGTTTGTCTCCTTTCACTTGTTGCACCAACTATAGTTCTAATGTATGGTTGATTGGACTGATGTAAAATAAAGTAAAGTAAAGTATCCTTTATTGTCATTCAGACATTTTAGTCTGAACAAAATTGTATACCTTGCAGTCATAACATAGAATAAAATAACAAAACACACACTTAACACAGTTTAACATCCACCACAGTGAGTCTACCAGGCACCTCCTCACTGTGATGGAAGGCAAAAGTCTTAAAGTCCCTGTCTCTTCCCTCCTTGTTCTCTCTCTGCATTGACGCGATCCAGGCTTCTAATGTTGTGACCCCGCCGGGTGATGTTAAGTCCAGCGGCCAAATCCGAGCTCCGCAAACGGGCCGGTTCAAACTCCGTGGCACGGGACGGTCGAAGCTGTCGAAGTTGCCACCCTCCAGTCCTGCGGACGAAGCTGTCGTTGCGGTAGCTCTGGAGAACCGGTCACAAACCTGGGACCTGTGAGCTCCCGATGATGTCGTCCACTGGGCCCGCAGCCGAGTCCACTGGGCCGCGGCCGAAGCCTCCGAGGATCTGAAGTCGGGTTGCCGCCGCCGCAACGTCACCACAGCCCCGAAGTCGGCCAGCCTTGCGTTGGTAAGTCCTGGCTCTGTCTCCGGAGCCTCGATGTCGGTCCCATTTGGAGGCCGCCAATCCGCAATTAGGCCTCAGCGCAGACGGAGACGGGGGATACGACAAGAAAAGGTCGCATCCCCCCGAAGGAGGAGACTAAAAACAGTTTCTCCCACACATACACAACTAAAATAAACAAAATAAACTAAACAACAGGACAAAAGAAAAGGAAAAAAAAAGAAAAGACAGACGGACTGCAGGTGAGCCGCAGCTGCTTGGGCAGCTGTGCCACTTCCGGATCCGTATAGTATGATCTACAAGGATGACATGCAAAACAGAAGTTTTTCACTGTATCTCCATATATTTGACAATAATAAACCAAGGCCAATGTTGCTGAGAGAAACAAAGAAGGAAGTTTGAGACGGCCTGGGCATAATCTTCCAAATATGTTCACTCAGGGGTGGTGACAGTGAACTGGAAAACTATAAATATAGCAGTTTCATTCAAATCAAGGCGTCGAAACAAACCCTGTAACTATCGTGTAGGAAGGAACTGCAGATGCTGGAAGATAGACACAAAACACTGGAGCAACTCAGCAGGACAGGCAGTATCTCTGCAGAGAAGGAATGGGTGATGTTTCGGGTCGAGACCCTTCCCTGTAACTATAGACTTGATAGAGAGCAATCTAGAAAAAAAAAGCCAGGGATAGACTTAGTAATGCCTTGAATGAACGTGGGCGACTTAAACATTTCCATTCCTTTTCCTCTGAATGAAAAGTGTGCCTAAAGAATTTGATTATGTTTTTTTAGTATAAAGCAGAGGTCCACCACTGATATTCCAGCAACTGGTGGTCCGGAGCCTCCTTTAATCTATATAAAATAATGAGAGTGCACCTGAACCCCCCCCCCGCCAGGTGAGGCAGCCGATCCCGACCTCATCCTCCGGGGCTGATCGGCGGGTGGAATTTGCCCCCCTAGGGCAGGGGCTCTGGAACCCTGGCCTGGCCGGAGCCGGCAGATCCGTCCCCATAGTCGACTTAAAACGCTGACTTTGCGGGCCGGTAACCCGGCCCCCCACTGAGGCTGTGATATCTGTTGGTCTGGCAAAACGGATAGGAAAAGATAGGAAAGTCAAAACCTAGTTAAATAGAATGAGATGATTAATAAAAGTACTAATAATGACACAAGGAAAACCCACTTTTCTGCCAGCAAGTGAATAGAATCAAAAGTAGAGAAATGGGACTTGAGAGCCTGAGCTGGAGAGAAAGATTGGGAAGGCCAGGACTTTATTCCTTGGAGTGCAGGAGACTGAGGTGTGATCTTATAGATTTGTATAAAATAACTAGACTAAGTGGGACCCGTTGGGTCCCATGTTCACACGGGCTGGTCCCCCAACGCAATATTTAGGTATGTTACAATACCTACCTTTAGCAGCGCTGCAGTTCTGCCGCTCCCCGTGTGCGAGACTTTGGCGCCTTTCAGAGGGGGGCGGGTTTAAAATGCCGTTTTTCCCTCGACAGTCCAAATCGATCCATGTCGGGCGATTTCGTCGCTAAAGAGAAATCATTCCGACATTTCATTCATGAAGCCATTTTTAAACTACGCTAGATTATTTATTAACTAGAGTAGTTTAAAAATCATCTTCTAAAGCTCTGAACGCTGACAGCAGAACGGACCTAACGTAGGCAATAAAAGAAGCTACACAGTTTATTTTTACATAAAAACGTGGTTCTTAGGAAGCATTTAATCACATTTTCATGTTGCGAAAAGGGGACAAAAAAAAATGTATGAACCGGCAGTGTTTTCCCTGCCGACTTCACAGCAAACCGCAACGTTCCAAACCACTGCATTCCACTAAAACCCACTCGCAAGTTGATTTAAATGGCCATTAATTTACAGGCATTAAACACTAAATTCTTTCCATTTAGCCTATAAATTCATGAAAATGAGATTTAAAAATCATGTTATATTGTGGATTATTGTGTGAATGTTATTTGGACACAGGCAATTAAAAAATGTTTATCATTTCTTAAGAAATGGATATATGTTTAGATCTAGTAATTGAATTTTGTAATTAGCTACAATTAGATAACTAACTAATTATATGCTTTAATTTCAGGTCATCCAAGTAGTATTGTTTCGTATTTGTTTCAGAATGCTTCAATCTATAATAACTGAAAAATTTCATTGAGTTCTCTTAATTTTTAAGAAAGTTATGGGCTTTTGACTGTTCTAGATCACAGCTTTTGTGTTGTCAATGGAAAGGCAATGGGGAACAAGATGCTAATTTCCAAGTATGAAAATGGCCATAACTTTTTTAATACTGAAGATATGAAAGTGAATTAGGTGTCAAATTAAACTTGGGGGGGGGGCTTTCTGGAGCACTAGTATGGGTATTGTGGGCTGCCTGCTTCAAAGATCCATCATTGTACGTGTACCTAAAAATGCCTCCCCAGCCTGTCTGAATGACTACTGTCCGGTGGCCTCACCTCGGTAGTCATGAAATGCTGTGAGAAGCTGGTCAAGAAACACAGCTATGCCTTCCTCCCTCGCAACATGGACCCGCTACAATTTGCATACCGTCCGAACAGATGCACGGACGATGTGGTCCCCAGAATGGGGGCTATGTGAGGATGCTGTTCATAGACTTCAGTTCAGCCTTCAACAAGATAGCCAGACTTGCTGAGAAGCTGCTGGAATTGGGGCTCAACACCCCCCTGTGTGCCTGGATCCTGGACTTTCTCACCGCCAGGCTCCAGGTGGTCAAGATGGGAGGAAATACATCGAATTCCCTCACCCTGAGCACAGGAACCAAGTGCAGTTTCCTACCACTTCAAGCAGGGTGCAGGGCCACCAAACTGAAGTGCAGTTTCCTACCACTTCAAGCAGGGTGTCGGGCCACCAAACTCAAGTGCAGTTTCATGCCACTTCAAGCAGCGTGCAAGGCCACCAAATACTAGTGCTGTTTAATAGTAAGATTAAACGAGAACTTACCAGTTTGAAGTTTGATCTTTATTTTATGAGAAGTCGAGTTGAGGGACTACGTGAATAGAAGCCCGTACAGCCGTTGGTGCGTCAATCTTCAAAGCAGCGGAATGAATTCACAGCTAACTGAAATAGCAGGGGACTGTGGGTCAAAGGAGGAATTGAGTGAAATCCAGGTCAGTCGGGAAGTGGTGTTGGGTAAATTGAATAGATTAAAGGCCGATAAATCCCCAGGGCCAGATAGGCTGCATACCAGAGTACTTAAGGAAGTAGCTCAGGAAATAGTGGATGCATTAGTGATAATCATTCAAAACTCTTTAGATTCTGGAGTAGTTCCTGAGGATTGGCAGGTAGCAAATGTAACCCCTCTTTTTAAGAAGGGAGGGAGAGAGAAAACGGGGAATTACAGACCAGTTAGTCTAACATCGGTAGTGGGGAAACTGCTAGAGTCAGTTATTAAAGATGGGATAGCAGCACATTTGGAAAGTGGTGAAATCATTGGACAAAGTCAGCATGGATTTACAAAAGGTAAATCATGTCTGACGAATCTTGTGGAATTTTTCGAGGATGTAACTAGTAGCGTGGATAAGGGAGAACCAGTGGATGTGGTATATCTGGACTTCCAGAAGGCTTTCGACAAGGTCCCACATAAGAGATTAGTATACAAACTTAAAGCATACGGTATTAGGGGTTCAGTATTGATGTGGATAGAGAACTGGCTGGCAAACAGGAAGCAAAGAGTAGGAGTAAACGGGTCCTTTTCACAATGGCAGGCAGTAACTAGTGGGGTACCGCAGGGCTCAGTGCTGGGACCCCAGCTATTTACAATATATATTAATGATCTGGATGAGGGAATTGAAGGCAATATCTCCAAGTTTGCGGATGACACTAATCTGGGGGGCAGTGTTCGCTGTGAGGAGGATGCTAGGAGACTGCAAGGTGACTTGGATAGGCTGGGTGAGTGGGCAAATGTTTGGCAGATGCAGTATAATGTGGATAAATGTGAGGTTATCCACTTTGGTGGCAAAAAACAGGAAAGCAGACTATTATTTAAATGGTGGCCGATTAGGAAAAGGGGAGATGCAGCGAGACCTGGGTGTCATGGTACACCAGTCATTGAAAGTAGGCATGCAGGTGCAGCAGGCAGTGAAAAAAGCGAATGGTATGTTAGCTTTCATAGCAAAAGGATTTGAGTACAGGAGCAGGGAGGTTCTACTTCAGTTGTACAGGGTCTTGGTGAGACCACACCTGGAGTATTGCGTACAGTTTTGGTCTCCAAATCTGAGGAAGGACATTATTGCCATAGAGGGAGTGCAGAGAAGGTTCACCAGACTGATTCCTGGGATGTCAGGACTGTCTTATGAAGAAAGACTGGATAGACTCGGTTTATACTCTCTGGAATTTAGGAGATTGAGAGGGGATCTTATAGAAACTTACAAAATTCTTAAGGGGTTGGACAGGCTAGATGCAGGAAGATTGTTCCCGATGTTGGGGAAGTCCAGGACAAGGGGTCACAGCTTAAGGATAAGGGGGAAATCCTTTAAGACCGAGATGAGAAAGACTTTTTTCACACAGAGAGTGGTGAGTCTCTGGAACTCTCTGCCACAGAGGGTAGTTGAGGCCAGTTCATTGGCTATATTTAAGAGTGAGTTGGATGTGGCCCTTGTGGCTAAGGGGATCAGAGGGTATGGAGAGAAGGCAGGTACGGGATACTGAGTTGGATGATCAGCCATGATCATATTGAATGGCGGTGCAGGCTCGAAGGGCTGAATGGCCTACTCCTGCACCTAATTTCTATGTTTCTATGTTTCTAACAATGACCGATGTATAACGGTAAGATGATAAAACTAGAACTACCAGATGAGATCTATGAGGGTGGGAGCGGAGGACACGTAGTCCCTCAACTCGACTCCTCATAAAATAAAGATCAAACTTCAAACTGGTAAGTTCTCGTTTAATCTTACTATTTTACTTCAGAGTCACGTGAGTGACTACGTGAAGACTTCAAAGCACTGTGAATTCACGCCGCAGACTCAAATCCGACGTTCACACTGCCTGGATTGACTCAAAAGTCGTTAACAATCAATCATGCATCAGTAATAAATTTGTTAAATGAAATAACAGTTTATTTACAAACAAATCATAACAAACCCCTCTAACTCAGGGGAAAAATGTAACAGTACTGACACCAGAATCAGCAAACACCCCGAGCCTTGAAATCGGCTTGTGACAAAACCTCTGAAAAGTTAGCTCACTGGACCATCCTGCGGCCGCGAGGACCTTGAAATCGTTTGCACCGACACCTTACTGTGTGGTTTTTTGTGACTAATAAACAAAGCCAACTCTGTTCCTCTCAGAGGTTTAGTAATCTCAATGTAAAGAGATAAATGTGAGACTATACAGAAGCGATCATCTGCGGGGTATGCTGAAAACACCATCTTACATCCTGTCATGCCTCTTTTATTATGTTTAAGCAAATCATAGACATAAAATATAATGGCATCAGCCGACACATGCATTCTATCTAGCCGTAGCTTTTGCAATGTTTGTACACGTTGGGCTGAAACCGACACCAGAAGCATGACCACCTTCATAGTTAATTTGGCTATAGATAGGCTTGTAACCGGAGCCCACTGGCGAAGAAGCATAAAAACCTCACTCACATTGCAAATACCGGCATACCTGAGTTTAGGAGGATTAGAATTGAAAACTCCCTTCATGAATCGTGAACTAACGGATGTGTCCCTACTGTATGCAATTCTGCATTCATAGGTAAATAAGAAGACAGAGCACTTCTGGCTGAATTAATTGCACTGTAACTTAATTTTTTGGTCAAAATAAAGAGTTGACAAACTCCAATACATCCGTGATCCCTGCCGTGTGATATACAATATCCTGCTGTAGGCAGAATTGCTCCCACTTCCTTATATAGGTGATATATTGCTGCTGTGTACTATCCCTGCAGGCCGACGTGAGAACATCCACCGTCCGATGAGACAGTCCTCTCCCCAGGTATGGCCTCCTTAAAATCTGCAAATTAACAGATCAATACGATCCTATAAAGGATGTTGATCCCCAGTGACTGGATTTACCAGTAGATTTTTATTCTTGGGCATAAGCATGTAAGGCTCCCTAGCAATTTGTAATACAACGGGAAAACCATGCTCGTGTAGGCCAATCTGGCACTACCAATACCCCTGAAGCAGTGTCCTCCTTGATCTTTTGCAAACATCTGCTGATGAGACAGAATGAAGGAAATACATACACAAACATTCCTCCCCCAATGCAGCGAAAATGCATCCACTGCTACTGCCCCAGAATCTGGTTACCATGAAACATATCTAGGTAACTGATGATTTAATCGAGATGCAAACAAGTCAATATCTGGCAATGCATACTGATCAATCATTTGGTTAAACACATCCTGATTTAACATCCATTCAATGTTGTCATTAACTGACGTGACCTCTTCCTGGCAAATAAAGTGCTGAAAGCCAGATATTTTAGTCAATACACCAGCTCCAAATCTGGTTAGCCAGTCTATCACAAGACTGTGACTTAACTCCACCCATGTGGTTTACATATGCCACTGCTGTGGTGTTGTCAATCTGAGCTGCACATGCAGATCCCTCCTTGTAGAACAATAAGCTTTGAGCCCATACCAGGTGCCCAACAACTCTAAATAATCAATCCCTCTTAATTGATGAAGCGATGTCTCATCCACATTCCATCTGCCTCCACAACTAGAAGACATATCTGTTGCACCCCAACCCAGTGCACTCACATCAGTCTGTAATATCAGTGACGGTGATTCCACGAAACCTTCCTTAAATTTTTTGAAACATGTACTATCCACCATTGTATGTCAGCAATCGCCCCAGCTGACAACTGCATAGGCCTATCAAAAATAGCCCCTTTGTATTCTCAGTGCCTGTTCCTTTGATGGTTGTAATTGTTGATAATGCAGAGGACAATACTGCACAGCTGGAAAGGCTGCAACAACTTCCCAATAAAACTGGCTACTTGTCTAATCAAAGGCCGTTGTTCTCCAACGAGATTAACACAGTCCTCAATTAACTGATTCAATTTATCCCTGGGCAAAGTTACCAACATGTGATTGGAATTAATGGTAAATCCCAGATAATCAATAATTTGGACTGGTGATAATTTAGATTTACCTGGGTGAATAACAAATCCCATTTGTTCAAAAGTGATTTTAACAACTGAAACAGATGATTGAGTTTCAGCATGAGTCTTTCCAACAATCAGAAATCATCTAAATAGGCCATTACCACATGCCCCTGAGCTCTAAGCAATGCTAACACAGGTTTTACCAATTTAGTAAATAATCTAGGAGCTGAAGTTAATCCATTCGGCAATGTCCTGAATTGCCACAGCTCAGTCATCCAAATAAATTTCAAATATCTTCTATCATCACCATGAATAGACACTGCGTAATGCGCATTCTTTAAATCAATGGTTGCCATATAATACCCTTTGGACACTAGATGTTTGCCCGTGGTAAAGTTCTCCATTTTGAAATGCCTATAACAAACAAATTTGTTCAAATTCGATAAATCCAGAATAATTCTACATCCCCCAGTCTTTTTAGATCTGGGAAATATACTTGACAGAAATTGTTGACTTTGATAGACAGAAGGCTCAATTACCCCTTCTTATGTAACGACTGAATCTCTGCTTGAATAAGCACATTTTCCTCATCTGAAAAATAAGTTTACGACTAGGAAAATGTTGATTAGGTAGACTGCCATAGTAAAATCCAATTTTTCACACCTTCAATACACTAAGTATGAACAAATCTGATGTCAACTGCTGCCATTGTTTGAGAACAATTTTAACCTTCCCCAATTTGAACAGGAACATCAGTTAATTCATCGTCTGTCAAATGTTATATTCCTTACCAGCATCTTTCCTTGCGCCCTTGTTGTCCTCGACTTCTTGTAGAGAACCTTTTTTGCCTTGCTTCCAGCTGGCTTAATGAGGGCCATGGTTATAACAACCTCATAACAGTCTTTGACCCTTTTTGCAAGGTTACCACCAAACAACAGATTTCGTGGTGGTACACTGGTCGGTTTGCACAACTCGCCAAATTCGAGTTAGCACTGGCCTAATAGCGGCCTTCCCGACATTATTAATTTCAAAATGCATTACAAAGGAGTCCCAGTTCATCCTGGTGTGCTTCAACCATATCATTTGTATCAATAACTTTCACCACAGCTGTAATACCTGCTTACAACAGTTTAAGCACTTTTTTAAAAACTTCATCTCCTGGGCCCTAGCAGGCAAACCCATCTATGCAAATTTGGTGATTAACCACCGGTACCTTCAGGAGATCACAATTAACAGGAGCTTTATAGTTTTTTGCTACTTCATCCATAGCTAGCTCCTGTAACTGGTGGGAGAGCATATACTGAATGGCTTCGGCCAATTCTACATCAATCGCCTTTCCTGCCTCTCTACACTCAGCAAACTTCCCAGCAATGTTCGGAATTACCTCCAACCGAACACCTTGCTCTCCCCCAGCATAGAAACAGTGTCAGCAAACGGCCCTGATAGAACATCCTCCTCACAGGCAGGATAGTTCTGCAGCCCTGAAACAGGTGCTGCTAGCACAAGCTCTCCATCAGCCTGGCTTGGGCACCACTCCTCCTCACGGAGCTGGAACATCCTCCTCACAGGCAGGATAGTTCTGCAGCCCTGAAACAGGTGCTGCTAGCACAAGCTCTCCATCAGCCTGGCTTGGGCACCACTCCTCCTCACGGAGCTGGTCCCTGTCGAGCATTCTTTTGTAATAGAATCTCGACGTGGGAGAGCCGTGAGCAAACGGACTCTCCTATGGAGGGTATAACCTCCAGGCCCGACTCATCTACGGGCCACAGAGACTTGCCAGTGGCCTTCCACCCTACTGTGCAAGCCTCCACTGCCCCCCGGCAGTGGGTCCGCAACCACTGGCTGTGTAGCCAGCACCGGACCAGGTGTACCAGACCGGCCTCCATCCTCAATACTCTCCTGGTCACTCTTCTTTCTACCCCCGGAGCGCCTCGCCGACACCTTCTTCACTTTCTGCAACATATCTACTCCCAACCGTCGCAGAAAATGACCTGTGGTAAAGTATTTCAACAAACCTTACCTCCGTTTAAACCTGCTAACGAAAAACTGCAGATGCTGGAGAATGGAGGGTGAAGTCTGAAGAAGGGTCTCGACCCGAAACGTCGCCCATCTCCTTCGCTCCTTAGATGCTGCTGCACCCGCTGAATTCTCCAGCTTTTCGTGTAACCTGTTTAAACTTACGGCTCGGAGGAGCGCTGCTGCTCCAACCGTTCCCGACTGCACCAGCGTCTGACGTCATGACACACCAACGGCTGTACGGGCTTCTATTCACGTAGTCACTCATGTGACTCCGAAGTAAAATGCCATTTCAAGCAGAGTGCAAGAAAGTTATCTAGTTACCACCACCAACAACCATTTGCAGTGCAGCATTTCAAAGTAGTTACCACCACCAACAACCATTTGCAGTGCAGCATTTCAAAGCAACCACATTTTCATGTTCAAACCACATTAAGGGTACTCACAGTTGAGTAGACATGTGTTCAGTGTTATTCACAGCTCAGAGAGATGTGACGCTTTTGCTTCCTCCATCTTGCAGAGACTGACTGAGACACAACACTTCTGGGTTTTATAGTCCCTCTCCCTCCCACCAGCAGAGGCAGCAGAGAGAATATCAACATTTTTAAAACATTAATAACTCTTTTATTTTTCATCGATGGGAAAATTCCTCGAGTCTTGCGCAGCGGAGGGTGACTCTGATTAAGATGGCCAAAAATCACAGAAGAACAGGAAGCAGTCAAGATCTTACTTTTAGTAATAAAGATGAGGGGAATAAATAGGGTGAATGCACAGGTTATTTTATACTGGATAGGGGAATAAAGAACCAGAGGTTTAAGGTGAGTGGGTAAAAAATGTAATAGGAATAGAGGACCCAGGACTCAGAAGGTGATGGGTATATGAAAAGAGCTATCAGAGGAGGTAGCTGAGGCGGACAATATAACATAATTTAAAAGACACTTGGTCAGATGCATGGATAGGAAAGGTTTGGATGGATATGGGCCAAACACAGGCAAATAGGACTAACTTAGATGGGGTATTTTGATTGGTATGGACGAGTTGGGCTGAAGGGCCTGTTTCTGTGCTGTTCTACAACTATGAGTAAGGATGGCATTTTGGATGGAATTCAGATTATGTTCGTGTGTCTGGTGGCAGCGTAGACATAGAGTCAGACAGCATGGAAACAGGCTCTTCAGCCCAACTTGCCCTCGCCAGCCAACATGACCCAGCTACACTAGTCCCACCTGTTGTAGTAAAAGGACTGAGCTTGTACTGCTCAACACTTCCTGATAAAATCCATCCGCTCTGACAACTATTTTCAAATAGCCAGATGATGAGTGTTGAACAATCTTTTTTTGGAAAATCAATCATTTTAATCTTATCTCGCAGTAATTGTATCCTGTTGATTTGTTGGTAGGCCTTTTCCCTTCATCTTCAGCTAAGTAATTATAGGTCTACCACAACCAATATCCCACTTACTTTCAAATAACTATTAATTCCAAATTCTTAGACTAAGTAAAAGGGACACAAAACTCAGTGGGGTCCTCCACAAACTTACCTCATCTGAGAACTATTTTCATTGCAGTAAGTATATACGGTTAAACAAAACTGAGCTGCATCTGGTGTCCCTGCCCAAAGCAAGACCTTCTTTAGCCTTTTGAGAACGTTGATTAAAGCTCTCAAGATTGATCCCTGATATTAATTGTTTTTAGTGGGAGAAGAATGAACCCATATTCTCTGGGTTAAGCAGCTACCTTATAGCGCCTGTGACCAGGGGTTCGATCCTGACCACGGGTGCTGTCTGTATGCAGTTTGTACGTTCTCCCTGTGGCAGTGTGGGTTTTCTCCGGGAACTCTGGTTTCGTCCCACATTTCACAGACGTGCAGATTTGTAGGTTAATTGGCCTCCATAAATTGCCCCTAGTGTGTAGAATAGAACTAGTGCATGGGTGATTGTTGATCTGCACTAGTTACCGACTTGCTGTGCTAAAGGGCCTGTTTCCATGCTGCACTTAAACCTAAATGAAAAACAATCTAATTTAAAATATAAATATACGGTGAACCCTTTCAATAACGGACCTCTATACACAGATTTTGGTTCTAGCGCACTGAGGCTCCTGTTACACTTCCACTCCACCACTGCCAGATAGTTTAGTTTGGTTTTGTTTATTTTTTCGTGTACCGAGGTACAGTGAGAAGCTTTTTTTGCGTACTAACCAGTCAGCGGAAAGACAATACATGATTACAATCGAGCCATCATATAGATAGATACATGATAAGGGAATTATGTTTAGTGCAAGGTAAAGACAGTAATGTCGGATCAAAGATAGTCTGAGGGTCCCCGATGAGGTGGATAGTAGTTCAGCACTGCTCTCTGGTTGCAGCAGGGATGGTTGAGTTGCCTGATAACAGTTGGCAAGGAACTGTCTCTGAAGCTCACCCAGTGAGATGGCGACGGGTGACGTACTTGCAGTTGTGGGAGGCGAGAGAGGGAGCAGCATGAAGGCGGAGTGAGTACCGGGCCCATCCCCGGCGCACTACGTGTGGAGCCGGGAGCTTTGCGGCACCCCGGACTGTGAACACCCACTGGTTTAAACCCCACCTCCATAGCCACATTTCTTCATAAGTTCATAAGTGATAGGAGCAGAATTAGCCCATTTGGCCCATCAGGTCTATTCCACCATTCAATCATGGCTGATCCATCTTTTCCTCTCAACCCCATTCTCCTGCCTTCACCCCATAACCCCTGATAGAACATAATAATCAAGAATCTATCAATCTCCGCCTTAAAAATATCCATTGACTTGGCCTCCATAGCCACCTATGGCAATGAATTCCCCAGACTGACCTCCCCTTCACTAAAAAAGTTCCTTCTCATCTCCTTAAACTCTAACCCTAAAAGAACGCCCTTTAATTCTGAGACTGTGGCCTCTGGTACTAGACTCTCCCACTAGGGAGGCAGTACAGGAGCCTCAGGTCCCGCACTAGTAGGATGAGGAACAGCTTCTATAACAACACCATCACACTGCTGAACTCAGAGTCCCGCCGATAGATTTCTCCAGTCTCTCCGTCCACATTGTCTGCATTCTGCATCTATTTATATATTGCTATTACTACGAACTGACGCTAAACTGCATTTTGTTGTAACCATACGTGTATCTGTGCAATGACATTAAAGTTGAATTGAATTGAATAGTGGAAACATCCTCACCACATTCACTCTATCCAGACCTTTCACTATTCGGTAAGATTCAAAGAGCATCTCCCCTTATCCTTCTAAATACCAGCGAGTACAGGCCCAGTGCATTCAAACACTCATCATATGTTACCCCTCCCGGCCTTGGGTTAAACTTTACCACATCTCACCCAGTTATAGCGGACAATCGGTTACAGTAACGGACACCATCCTCTCTCTCATGCTCCATTATTGCGTGGCTTTACTGTATATAATTCTTGCAGAATGACAGAGCAATCTCAAGAGGCTGAATGACCTACCATTCTTTTATTCATAATGTTCATCTGAGCCCAACTATGTCAGAGACCTGAAAATGATAGTGGACAAACCTTTTACCAGAAGAGAAAATGAAGGCCACCCATTCATTAGCACTGACAAATGGACTTTGCCTTGGATACTTAATTTCAGAAGGTCGTTGGATAGGGACATGATTTATTACGATGAGATGAATTGGTTTTGGGATTAGACTTTTGAAAGTAGGTCCTTTTTTCATTAATGTTAGTAAAGGATCTGATAAATGGACTCCAAACCGTACGGCATTGTGTTAAGATAAGCAAAACGTAACTTTATATATCACTTTCACAAACTCAAAAGGTCCCAATGCACTCTAAATCCAGACATCAGTTGTAATATGGAAAGACAGCAGCTAATTGAACACAGTTCCCACAAAAAGCAAAGAGATAATAAGCAGATAATCTATATTTTAGTGTTGCTGTTTAAAGGATAAATATTAGTCTGAATATTTCCTACGTTTTTTGAGTCATGGCAAGAATCTATTCTGTCTTTGAGTTGTTGGTGTAACATCTGAATGAAAGATGGTGCTTTCAACTCGCTAGGTCTTTGTCTGTACTGCACTAAATCGCCAGCTTAGATCGTTGAAATCCGCCTTTGGAACGGGCCAAATGCTTTTCCTGCCTCTCACAGAGGAAAGAACATGACCACAAACTACAAATGAGGCAATGAAGGCAAATTAATTTGATTGGTTTGTTCAATTAAGAGGCAAATGGCACAAGGTGACAAGGTAATCCCTCGAATGCAGAAGGAATGCTGGTGGAATAATCTGGGGCTGGGAGGGTAGAAAGCAACAGGAGCAAAAATACTAGCAGACTCGACATTGTTAACATTTCGGGTGTAATTTAACATTTTGGTTATTTCATGCACGTGTGATGTGTGCGATGTTCAAGAGTTTGAATGAGCTTCTTGGTGGTGTCAAGACAGGTGGAGTTTGTGGACTGCATGTGGACAGGATGGAGCGTGGGGAACTTGTGGTGAAACACACGTGTGTGGACCAAGCGGAGGACCCACCCCACCGTGATCAAAGGACCGAAGAATGCCCACCGCAGACCGCAAACTCGGCTGCGAGACACTGACGACCACGGGAACCGTGCCGCCGAGAGTGAGGCGGGGCTGAGAGTGAGGCGGGGCTGAGAGGGAGGAGGGGCAGAAAGCGAGGTGGAGCACAGAGAACAAAGGGGGAGAATGAAAAGAACAAATGGAAACCTGCTGCATGTGCAGCGGCAGGCAGTATATAGGTGCTTTCTTAACTTTGTCAGCGCCAGACACATGGCGACACTTGTGTACTACGTAGGTTGTATACAAAACAAAGCTTTTCATTGTACCTACATAGGTACATGTGACAATATAATACCATTCATTCATTCATTCAGTGAGGCACAGCGATTCCTGCATGACGGAGACCTTGGAATCCTGTACTGTCCGGCAATCAGCCGTGTATTTTGGGGTGGATTCAAGTTATTCTCTTTTCCATGAAATCCCACAAATGATTGTGTCTGAGGCGTATGATGATGAGGGGGAGACGTGGAACTCCTGGCGGTCAGGTCTATTGTCATAAGAGTAAAGGATATTCTCCGTGGATTGTCACCTTGTCGTGGTGGAGAAGCTTGCGTGGTCCTGAGATCCTGAGAGTGATGCCGTCTGGAGCTATGCTCCTGGTAGGGCCACCCATGGCGGTGAGGCCGAGGGGGAGGTTCCTGACAAAGAGCAATCCAACCAAGAACTCAATGGACAATGGCTGACTGTAGTGGAGCTTCACAACAGCTGGGAAGGCGGATGAAGGCTGCAGCAGAAAAGGGTCCCCGGTCGTCTTGGACTCCGTGCCACTGGATCCTGACCCAGTAGGACGTGGTGGCTGTCTGTGCACCAGTCTCCCCACGTTAAATAAAGTTGCGCACAGGCGTCCTCAGGAGAGGACAGTCATACTCGTTTCGAGTGACCGCTGATGAAAGGACCACAGAAAGCAGGGGTGGGAGGAGGACACATGGGTCTGCCTGATCTACTCAAGACCTGCCTGTTGCCTGTAAACTTTGACTCAGAGTCTTTGTCATAGATTTATACAGCGTGGAAAGAGGCCCTTTGGCCCAGCTTGTCCACGCCAAGCACCACCAGTCCGAGCTGCCTGCGTTTGGCCCATGTCCCTCCGTCTATCCTAGTCATGTACCTGTCCAAACACTTTTTAAAACATTTATCACAGTCCCTGCAAATCCATAAAATCCAAAGCTCCTTGTATCCCAGCCTTGAATATATTCAACGTATGAGTAATCATAACTCTTCAGGGTAGAATTGTAAAGATTCAGAACCTGCCAAGTGATGTAACACATTCCACTTAAGGGGTAGACACAAAATAAGAAATCAAGACCCTTCTTCGACCCGAAACATCACCCATTCCTTCTCTCCACCGATACTGCCAGTTCCGCTGAGTTACTCCAGCATTTCGTGTCTAGCTTCGTTTAAACCAGTATCTGCAGTTCCTAGCTACACATACCTCTTAAGGGGGTGATCCCTTACATTGATATATCCTCTTGACCAAGATTCCCCCCATAACAGAATATACTCCATCACCATCGTCCCAGAGATAATCCGTGTGGTCACAGGGAGAACGTACAAACTCCATACAGACAGCACCCGTGGTCAGGATCGAACCTGTTTCTCTGGTGCTGTAAGGCTGCATCTGTGTAGCATTAGACCCCACAATGCTCATGGTAACAGGTCAAACATGGGCAAGGAAGGCTCCCCTGGATCACCGCCTGGTGTCGTCTCTCAGTGTTTCCAGGGAGATAACTCCTTGAAGAGGCACCGAAATAGCAAGAGAACAGAAAGCACTCTGGATGCGGATGTCAATAAGCATTACCAAGAGGATAACACCATTACAGATTCAGTTGGCCAAGTCCTCTTAAACATAGCTGCCAGAGCGGGTCTTTGTCAAATGAGGTGTGAACTAAAAGCCCTGTCCCACTGTACGAGTTCATTCGAGTAAAATCTTTTCCCTGTACGGAGGACCCAACCTTTCCTCTGTCGGGTCTCTGTTGCCATTGGGGCCTAGCACCGTGGAGCGGCCTCCAACCGGACCTGGGGCTCCAGTCGCGGAGCTGCGGACTACTCACCATCGTGGAGCTGGCCGAGTTCGGAACGGGAGGACCTGTGGTAGCGAGCTGCTGCTGCCCAACCCCGGATATTCGGAGGCTCCAGCTGCAGGCCGGTGGGCGGTAACACCGGGAGCTCGTGGGTCCCTGGTGGGAGACCACCTTTCGGAGCTCCCGCGGCGGCAACTTCTCCCGCCCGAGTTGCGGGGTTGAAAATGACCTGGAGCGGGACCTTACATCGCCCGGCGCGGCTTTAATGGCCGCGGGACTTGCTAGTGCCCGCCGAGGGGTTTAACATCAAGACCCGGAGCGCGGCCTTGCATCGCACGGCGCGGCCTGAATGGCCACGGGACTTATTTACCATCGCCCGCCGGGGGCTTTGACTTTGTCTTCGGGAGGAGAATGGGGAGTGCAGGGGAGAGATAAGACTTTGCCTTCCATCACAGTGAGGAGGAGATTCACTGTGATGGATGTTTGTGTACATTGTGTTGGATCTTGGTTCTTTTCTTGTTTGTATGACTGCAGAAAACAAATTTTGTTTTAACCTCAATCAGGTTCAAATGACAATAAACGGTATTGTATTGTATTGTATTGTAAGTGCTCTCACGAGTTTAAAAAAAAATCAAACTCGTGGTAAGCACGTAGAATTAACGTAGCGGATACGTCGGAGCTCGGGGACGTCTCCAAGCGGCTCGTAACGTAAACGGCAGGTACTCGGGAAGACTCGCTAATGGCAGGTAAGCTCGGGAAGACTCGTGAAAAATTTTCAACATGTTGAAAAATGTCCACGAGAGCCCCGAGTACATGCGAGGGGCCATTACCGTAAATCTCCGAGTTCGAATCAGGGCAAACTCGGGAGAACTCTTTGAATTAACTTGTACAGTGGGACAGGGCTTTAACACCTGGAATAAGACCACTTGATCTTTCCCTTACCAAACTCGTGCACTTTGAAAGCCTCCACAACCATCCTCTGGAACAGCTTCTTCACCTCTCTTATCAGGCTTCTACCCCATTCCAGACATTGGACTTGGTGTCTGGAACCGCTGCGCTACAATGCTGAGAACTATATTCTGCACTCTGTATCTTTCCCTCACCCTACCTACTGTACTGCAGGGTACACAAAAGGCTGGAGAAACTCAGCGGGTGCAGCAGCCTCTAAGGAGCGAAGGGGATGGGCGACGTTTCGGGTCGAGACCCTTCTTCAGACTGGTCAGGGATCAGGGAAACGGTGATGTGGAGAGATAAAGAACAATGAATGAAAGATATGCAAAAAGGTATCGATGATAAAGGGAACAAGCCATTGTAAGCTGTTTGTAGTGTGAAAATGAGAAGCTAGTGAGACTTAGGTGGGGGAGAGAGATAGAGAGAGAGGGAATGCCAGGGCCCGGGGGCTAAGGGAGAGGTGGGGAGGAGAGCGCAAGGGTTAACAGAATTGAGAAAATTCAATGTTCAAGCCCAGAGGATGCAGACTCTCCAAGCGGAATATGAGGTGCTGTTCCTCCAATTTGTGGTGTTGCTCACTCTGGCCGTGGAGGAGGCCCAGGACCGAGAGGTCGGATGCGGAATGGGAGGGGGAGTTGAAGTGCTGAGCCACCGGGAGGTCGGGTTGGTTATTGCGAACCGAGCGGAGGTGTTCGGCGAAACGATCGCCAAGCCTCCGCTTGGTCTCACCGATATAGATCATCTGGCATCTGGAGCAGCGGATGCGGTAGATGAGGTTGGAGGAGGTGCAAGTGAACCTCAACACCGCAAGTTGGAGGAACAGCACCTCATATTTCGCTTTTGATGATAAACTCCCCTCTTCACCCAGAGGATACTTTCCATAGTGTAACAAATGTACGGATCTATCAGTTTAAACCAGACATCCTTAAGCACCAGAGGCAGCAGCAGTGGAAATCTACATCACCATAACCTGTCACCTCATGAGTGGGCATACCCTTAGTCCACTATTATTATTAGCCATGGGATCAACACTGGTTTAGTCATGAATGCGATAAGGCATGATGAGAGCAGTTCCAGGGATATTCAGATATCACCTCTTTAACCTGCTCACTGCCACGTTTTTGTCATTATTGGCCATGACCCAAGTATACCCGGGGGGCACTGAACAGGTTAAAAAACATTTGGACAGGTTCATAGATAGGATAGTTTAGAGGGATATGAGCCGAACACAGACAGGTGGAACTACTATAGATGGGACATGTTGGTCAGCGTAGGCAAGTTGAGCTGAAAGGCCTGGTTCCATGCTGCATGACTTTATGAATTTATCAGCTTAGGGAAGCTGGAATTCAGAATTAATAACTTAAACAGCATGCAATAAGCCTAAGTGATCTTGTGTTTAATGGAACAGATCAAAACTCTGCAGTCCCGACATATCTAGTCGTAAATGGTAGGGACAATGAAACAGGAGGTGGTGGCTTGTGGTACATCGCCATCCTTAGTGATGGTGGGACCCAGAGAGTGTGTGTTCAAAGAAAGGCTGAAACATTCCCAACCGAGTGTGACCTTGATGAACGATCTTGGATGCCTACTGAGATCCACACCATTACCAAAGTCAGGCTCTAGCTGATTTGATTCTTTTCACTTGAGATCAAGAAACAACAAATCAGCAAACTGAGCCGCAGATACTTGATGACACTGCCCCAATAACGCCTCCCAAACCCATGACGTCAGCCACCAAGAAAGTTAAGATGAGCAGGTGCTTGGGAACACCACCATCTTTGGCTTCCCCTTCCAAGTCACGTGCCATCCTGATCTGGCAACATAATGTCGACCCTTTATCATTGTGGGGTCTATATTCTGGAACTCTGTATTATGGGAAGATCTTCACCCAAATTGCTGCAGTGTTTCAAGAAGGTGGACCACCATCACCTTCTCAAGGACAAATAAAGGGCAGCAATAAACACTGACTAAGCTAATTCACACAAATAAACAAAAAACACTATGAGAGATTGTAAAAGATGAGACATTAACTCCAATCTCTGTAATATCCTCAGTGTAAAAAAAATGACTGTCATTCCAGCTCGGTCATTCTCTCTTTATTTGGGGGTGGCAATGCCTGGCACTGTATCATGGATATTATTGACCACTCATCATCACGTACCCAAGTGCATTCTGTATTCTTGAAGTGGTAGTCAATACTCCCTTGGTGGAGGTGTCAGAAACTAAGTGCAGTCTCTGCTGTCAATGGGCCTGGGAATTGAGTTGAGTTAGGTTGAGTCGCGTTGGGTTGAGTTGCATTGAGTTTGGTTGGGTTGGATTGGGTTGAGTTGGATTGGGTTGGGTTGGATTGGGTTGAGTTGGGTTGGGTTGAGTTGGGTTGGGTTGGGTTGAGTTAGATTGGTTGGGTTGGGTTGGGGTGGGTTGGGGTGGGTTGGATTAGATTGGATTGGGTTGAGTTGTGTTGAGTTGAGTTGAGTTGGGTTGGATTGGGTTGAGTTGGGTTGGGTTGGATTTGGTTGAGTTGCGTTGGGCTGGACTGGTTGGGTTGGGTTGGGTTGGGTTGGGTTGGACTGGTTGGGTTGGGTTGGGTTGGGTTGGGTTGAGTTGAGTTTGGTTGGAATGGATTGGGTTGAGTTTAGTTGAGATGCGTAAGAAGGAATTGCAGATGCTGGTTTAAACACAAAGATAGACACAAAAAGCTGGAGTAACTCAGAAGGACAGGCAGCATCCCTGGAGAGAAGGAATGGGTAACGTTTTGGGTCATGACCCTTCTTCAGACTGAATCCAGATATGCTGTCTGTTCCGCGGAGTTACTCCAGCTTTTTGTGTCTATCTTTAGTAAAGTTGCATTGTGTTTAGAGATAGAACATATCAATAAAGGCCCTTCAGCCCACCTAGTCCATGCTGACCATCGATCACCTGCTCACACTAGTTCTATGTCGTCCACCTTTTTCATCCACTCGCTGCACACAAGGGGCAGTCGACAGAGACTGAATTAAACCACAAACCCACACATTTTGGTGATGTGTCAGAAACTGCAACATGTGGAGGAAACCCACATGGCTACAGGGAGAACTTGCAAACTCCACACGGACCCAAGGTCAGTGCCAAACCCGAGATCACTGCTTGTCTCTGTGACTCTGGCGCAAAGCCAGAAATGTAGCCAGTGAATAACTAAAGGAGTGATGTTGCAAAGAGACCTGGATCATGAGCACTTAATCTGATTTACATAGAAACATAGAAAATCGGTGCAGAAGAAGGCCATTCGGCCTTTTGAGCCAACACAATATGATCATGGCTGATCAGCCAGAATCAGTATCCCGTTCTGGCTTTTTCCCCATATCCCTTGATTCCCATAGCCCTAAGAACTAAATCTAACTCTCTCCTGAAAAAACTGATCAAAACTGATTGTGGGTCAGTGCTTGAAAATAAGGATGATTTTATTATTGCCACGGAATTACATGATTTACTATTTAGTTAATTCAGCCATGAACTCATTTAGGAATGGGGTGTGCATCATCTCCAGGCCAATGCCGATCCCTGCAACTCCAACCCCAACCCCATGCTATCATCAGGACAACGGGCCTTTAAGGCCAAGTTAGGACCCTACATTTTTAAGAACTTTGAACTTGTTGGGTACAAACTGGTGCTGGAAACATGCTGACCCTTGTGTATGGCCTTCGTGAAATCTACTGTTCTTACGTCCTTGTTTATAAGTATGATTGTGCTTATGTATAGCAAGATTTATAGTCAATTCTATGTAAAAAAGGAATTTCAAAATACCTAAGTATATGCAACAATAAAATACGATCGAACCATTGTATGAAGGTTTGTATAGATACTGCTTGACCTGCAGAGTATTTCTAGCATGTTTTGTTCATATATTTCTTACATTAGATTTTCATTTAGTGGTCGTCTCTTCAAATCTACAAAGGAAAAAATAACTTCAAAGTATGGACTGTGGATGTTGGAATCTGTAACAAACTAAATGAAGGGTCTTGATGGCAGAGGATGCTGGACAAAGGGCCGGGAAGAAGAACCCAGCGTCTTACTTTCCGCACCCTCAAGGTCAGTATGGGAGGCGTCCCCGGGGTACAAAGGTTGAAAATGGCCGGGCAAGGAGATGGACGACGGCTCACGGGACGAACCGGACGGAGGTGATGGCTGCGACGGGTCCTTCTGGCCAACTACAGTTTTGCCTCCATCATTGTCTGGTTTGGCTCAGCCACCAAGCACGACAGTCGCAGGCCGCAGCGAATCATCCGATCAGCTGAGAAGGTTATTGGCTGCAACATTCCCTCCATTGACGAACTGTACACTGTAAGGGCCAGGAAGCGAGCAGGTAAGATCATCTCTGACCCCTCTCACCCTGGCCACAAACTCTTTGGATCACTTCCCTCTGGAAGGCGACTCCAGACTGTCAAAGCTGCCACAGCCAGACATAAAAACAGCTTTTTTTCCACAAGTAGTAGCTCTACTCAATAACCAAAAGTCTGTAGCCTCCTTTTGCTCAGGTATTTTATTTAATTCACATGTTTAATCAATAATGTTATATTATTAATGTTTAATGTTTTATGTATCATTCTTAAATGTCACCATATGTCATGTTGTCACTTGCGGGCGGAGCACCAAGGCAAATTCCTTGTATGTGAATACTTGGCCAATAAACTTATTCATTCAGTTGGGACTTGAAAATGGTGCCAAAACCTGGCGACGCTTGCATGTAGACAGTTTCTATGTATTATGTACTTATTGTACTTATGTGTGACAATAACCTTATGATTTGTATGCAAAATAATAATTTAACTGTACCACGGTACATGTGATAATAAACAAACCATTGATTGGCCATTATTGACCATTGATGCAAAATGATACTGTCCAATCCTCCCCCACCCCCCACCGCACACCCTCACCCCCTCCCCACAGAGGCTGCCTGACACATTGATTTCCTCTAGAAATCTCCCATTTTTGAAACTTTAGAAGAGCTGAACGCAATGGTTTTTCAAAAGTATTGCCTTTTTATACTTCTTACTCTGATGGCCTTATAAATCTGTAGGAAATCAAATGGTCTTCTTTGTATTGTGATATATAAGAGTGTTAAAATATGCCCCACATAGCCATTACATTTCTGCCAAGATTCTGCATTGCATTTTATGAGCCTATAAAGATGATCCAGGTCAGTCTTGACAATGATCAGCGCATAAACTATTGCTCTTTAACCTTTATGGCCTACTTGGGTCAAATAATAGTGATTGATGTGTTGGTTTATATCTTTTCTTTTGTGGTACATTTTCTACAGTATATCTACTGAAACTATTTTGAGACCTTTCCAACACAAAGCCTTAGCCATTGAGAAAAACACAATTTAAAAATGTGTCCTTATTGTTCCTGCCTGAATGTGATTGCTCAGAATTTGTTTGACATAACTACGTGCAGATCTCAAGACACAGCTCCAGTACTCAAAAGCTTCAGGGCAAGGTCTTTTCAAAGTATAGGTGAAAGACCTAGAGGTGGTGCAGTGGTAGTGTTGCTGCCTTACAGAGACCAGGGTTTGATCCTGACCACAGGTGCTGTCTGTACAGAGTATGTATGTTCTTCCCGTGACCTGCGTGGGTTTTCTCCGGGTGCTCTGGTTTCCTCCCACATTCCAAAGATATGCAGGTTTGTAGGGTATTTGGCTTGGTATAATTGTAAATTGCCCCTAGTAGGATAGTATTAGCGTGTGCGGGGATCGCTGGTCGGCACGGACCCGTTGTGTCTAAGGGACTGTTACTGTGCTCTATCTTTAAACTGAACTAAATTAAACCTGGAATTTAAAATAGCATTTTTAAAATACCAAAATACCAGTAGCACAATTTAAAATACCACTGCACCACATTTAGTATTTTTCTAAACGTAGGAAGGTCCCAAATGGAGAAGGTCAAGAGGAAGTCGTCTGCTTTAGGTTCTGATGAGTGACAGAAATGTGTTAGCCAGGATGTTAGTAGGTCTCTCTGCCTCCCTATAAATAGTCCTGTTATCCAAGTGAATCCCGATGAACAAATTTAATATTAGTTTATATCTCATCTGGTTGATTACCTAACCCAACCACAAGTTAAGTGTATGTAGCATAGGTCCTGAGAACACTATAGCAGTTTCCTCTGCGTTTTTATTTATTTTTTTAGTTTTAGGGACACAGCACGGAAACAGGCCCTTCGACCCACTGAGTCCGCACCGACCAGTGATCCTCGTAACACTATCCTCGTTACACACACTAGGGACAATTTACACATACACAACGCCAATCAACTTACAAACCTGTACGTCTTTGGAGTGTTGGAGGAAACTGAGGATCTCGGAGAAAACGCCTGCGGTCACTGGGAGAACTTACAAACTCCGTGCAGACGGCACCTGTAGTCGGGATCGAACCCGGGTCTCTGGTGTTGCAAACGCTGTAAGGCAGCAACTCTACCACTGCGTGAGTGCTCCGATTTCCTCCCACATCCCAAAGACATGCAGGTGTGTAGGTTAAATGGCTTCTGTAAATTGTCCCTAATGTGTAGGATAGACCTAATGTATGAGGTGATTGCTGGTCAGTGTAGCTCAGTGACGTAGCTCTATATTAGTTTGTATGCCCCAAGACCAGTGTGATGCTGACTTGGCCGAAGAAAATGTACCTTCAATAGATGGCAGTTCAGAAGCAGTTACAATCCAACTGCATATTCAGTACAAGAAAGGGCATGGAGCAGTCTGATAATAAAATCCCATTTGCGAGCATTGAGTTATTTGCTATTCCTTAGTATCCATCAACGGTTGCCAACTTTCTCACTCCCACGTTAGGGACAATACGGGACAAATTCCCGATGGCAATTTGTTGAGCGACTCTGCTGTGGCTGGGTGAATGATGAGTTGGCGCAGGTGCTCGATGCACACAAAGCCTAGCCGGCATACCAGCTGAGGAGTTTGGGCTCACAGGACACCGTGCGTAAAGTCCAGCACCCCATCCATCTCATGAACCGATGATCAGCCATGAGAAGGAGGGGTGGTGGTGGTGGCGGTAAGCGAAGGTCCGAAGGTCGGACAGCTGGCCGGGCTGCCTACCAACATTTAGTGTATTTTTAGTGTATTTTTTCAAAAGGTCCCGAAACAACTTGCAGACTACAGACTTTAGAGATACAGCGTGACAACAGGCCCGTCGACCAACTGGGCCCCTGCCAACCAGCGGCTTCCCCATACACTAGCACTATCCTACACACACTGGGAACATTTTAAAATGTTAGAAATTTACAAACCTGTACATCTTTGGAGTGTGTGAGGAAACCGGAGCACCTGGAGAAAACCCACGCAGGTCACGGGGAGAACATACAAACTCCGTACAGGCAGCACCCATAGTCAGGATGGAACCCGGGTCTCTGTCACTGTTAGGTGGCTACTCTCGCTAGCCCCGAATGTAATACTGGTTCATTCTGTCTCTGAGTGTGTCAATGTTTTGATAATTATCCATCAATGTATATTTGCCAGGACTAGAGTGGGCTAAGCGATAGGAGAAGGTTGAGTAGGCTGGGACTCTATCCTTGGAGCGCAGGAAGATGAAGGGTGATCTTATAGTGATGTGCAAAATCAGGAGAGGAATAGATCGGATAGATGCACAGTCTTTTAGTGGAATTGAGAACCAGAGGTCATAGGTTTAAGGTGTAGGTGAAAAGATTTAATAGGAATCTGAGGGATAACATTTTCACACTAAGGGTGGTGGTGTATGGAACAGATGTGGTAGTTGAGGCAGGGATTATCCCAATGTTTACGAAACAGTTAGACCAGTACAGGGATAGGACAGGTTTGGAGGGATATGAGCCAAACATGGGCAGGTGCTACTCGTATACACAGCTACTCATGTTGGTCCATCTGGGCAAGTTGGGCCGAAGGTCCTGTTTCCACACTGTATCATTTTATGACTATCAGTATCTCAGTATCAGGCTGCATGACAGAAGCTATTTGTCTGCTTCTGGGAGATCTTAATAGAAATCTGAGTGAATTTGCAGATCTTGGCTTATCTCAACGTCTTGGTCATATAATGGCCAGGTTAGCAAATGCAGATCCCCACTAGTGGAAAAAAATATCACGGGCAAAGATGTAGCATTCTCCAAAATGTCGTTACACTTACTTAGTGTTGTTACGTTCTTAATTACACTTTCTCTGCTGCTATTTGGAACATAGAAACATAGAAAATAGGTGCAGTAGTATGCAATTTGGCCCTTCGATCTAGCACCACCATTCAATATGATCATGGTTGATCATCCAAAATCAGTACCCCGTTCCTGCTTCATCCCCATATCCCTTGATTCCGTTAGCCCTAAGAGCTAAGTTTCATCTCTCTTGGAAACAACCAGTGAATTAGCCTGCACTACCTTCTGTGGCAGAGAATTCCACAGATTCACAACTCTCAGGGTGAAAACGTTTTTCCTCATCTCAGTGCTAATTTTTGAATGCATGCCTACTTCTTCCAGTCTGCCTGGGAATGAGCCCAGAAACATTTCTTTGATGTTATTTTGAAATATCCTCAATCACACTGCGAATGCTTTTCAGAACCCCTGGTTTATTTTAATAATGCACCATTTTAATAATGCACGTCAATAATGACAGGCACTGCTTTGAAGTTAGCAGATTGCCTCAGCCTTTGTACAAAATGCTTCCATTTCTCCAAATGCAAATTGTCCTGTTGATCAAAACGTTAGCATGCTGGGTAAATTCGCCACAATTTCAGCAGAGGCCTTTGCCTCTACACCCCTGCACCCACATCTCAACACCGCTCTTCTTACCCACTCTTTATCAAGTCCGATGCTTCACATCAAGGAATATGATAAACAACTCCAGGCAATGCTTGTCCAAACACATATAGTGGTTACTATTTTAATATATTAATATTTTAGAATTCTCAAGGATATATTTGCCTTTGGATTTATCCAGATGTGTCCAGGATTGACCCAGCTGCCTGTCCACAAGTTCAATGTTCATAAATGATCAGTGCAGAATTAGGACATTCGGCCCATTAAGTCTACTCTACGATTCAATCATGGCTGATCAATCTTCCCCTCTCAACTCCATTTTCCTGCCTTCTCCCCATAACCCCTGACATCCTTCCTAATCAAGAATCTATCAATCTCTGCCTTAAAAATATCAATCGGCTTGGCCTCCACAGACGTCTGTGGTTGTCTATTGTGTATTGTCTATCATCTATTGTGAACCACAGATTCACCACCCTTTTACCAAAGAAATTCCTCCTCATCTATCTATATTACTAAAAGTCTGATCTTGACCGCTTTTGGCTCGCTGTGCTGTGATTTCCGAGAGAACGTCGCCACCTATGGCTATCATTTCTGGCCAGCTCGCTCAGAGACCCCCTCCGCCTTCCCGGAGCAGAGGATTTTTTCCCACCGATCAAAAATCAGTGATACATTAATGTTTTTTAAAAATTCTCCATTCTCTCTGCTGCCCCTGCTGGAGGGAGGGGAGGGACTATGAAACCAGGAAGTGGTGTGCCTCACTCAGTCTCTGCAAGATGGAGCAAGCCAGAGGGTCACGTCACTCTAAACAGCACTGAACACATGTCTACTCAACTGTGAGTTCCCTTAATGTGGTTTGAAAATGAAAATATGGTTGGTTTGAAGTAAAAAGGCACTACTGCAAATGGCGGCGTGGGTGCTTTGGACTGAAGTTAAAAGGCACTACTAAAAATGGTGGCTTGGCTGCTTTGGGCTGAAGTTAAAAGGCACTGCTTACTGCAAATGGCAGTTTGGCTGCTTTGGGTAACTTCCTGTTTGCACTGTATTTTGATTTTAGATAAAACTCTACCACTTACGGCTGTGATTTTTGGCCATCTTACTCAGTCCCCCTCTGCTCAGCAGGTACAGAGGATTCTTCCCATCAATAAAAATAAAAGTGTTAATAGTGTTTAAAAAATGTTGAGAATCTCTTTCCTGTCAATCACGCCATGAAGGCCACACCTTTTCCAGTGGGAGGGGGAGGGGTTATAAAACCTGTCAGTGTGGGTGTGACTGTCTCTGCATGATGGGTGAGGGAGAGGTGACGACTGTCTGAGCTGTCAATCAACTGAACACACTGAATGTCTACTGAACTGTGAGTTTGGTGTTTTGTGTGGTTTTATGGTGGTTTTATGGTGGTTTCAACCTGCTTGAAATGGTATGAAACTGCATTTGAATGTGGTGGCCTTGCACCTGCATGAAATGGTATGAAACTGCATTTGAATGTGGTGGCATTGCACCCTGCTTGAAATGGTATGAAACTGCACTTGAATTTGGTGGCCTTGTACCTTGCTTGAAGTGGAATGAAATTGCACTTGAATTTGGTGGCCTTGGGTCCTGCTTGAAGTTGTATGAAACTGCACTTGAATTTGGTGGCCTTGTACCCTGCTTGAAGTGGTTGGAAACTGCACTTGAATTTGGTGCCCTTACACCCAGCCTGAAGCGGTAAGAAACTGCACTTGAATTTGGTGGCCTTGCTCCCTGCTTGAAATGATAGGAAAATGGATGTGAATTTGGCGGCCTTGCACCCTGCTTGAAATCGAATTTCAAGGAATAGCCATGAGTCAACTGCCAACCCACCAGCCTTGAGTGAGCTGCCAGCACATCGGGCTTGAGGGACTGAGCTGCCACCCCAAGAACCCATACCAGTGCCCAAGAAAGCCCCCCCACTGGCCACCAATATTGGTATTGGTGGAGAGATGGAATATTGCATTGGGGGACCAGCCCTCCCATGTGAACATGGGACCCAACGGGTCTCACTTAGTCTAGTCTCCTTCTTAAAGGTACATCCTTTTATTCGAGGCTATGACCTCTGGTCCTAGACTCTCCCACTAGTGGAAACACCCTCTCCACATCCACTCTATCCAGGCCTTTCACTATTCGATAAGGTTCAATGAGGTTCCCCCTCATCCATTTAAACTCCAGCGAGTACAGGCCCTGGAGGCTCTGAGGTTCACTGGAGAGCTGCCTTGTTTCCCAGCATCGGCAGTTATGTGAACTTCATCCAGAACGCTGTTAATGGGTTCGTAAGTTCATTAGTTAAAGGAGCTGAATTAGCCATTTGGCCCATCAAGTCTACTCTGCCATTCAATCATGTCTGATCTATCTCTCCCTCTCAACCCCATTCCCCTGCCTTCTTCCCAAAACCCCTGACACTTGTCATGGGTGCTTGGTTTAGGATGCTATTGACTAAGCTTCTACTAAATCCCAAGATTAACCAGGAATATTTACAGTGGTTTGCAAATGTTTTCATACCCCTTGAACTTTTCCATATTTTGTCACGTTACAACCACAAACGTAAATTTATTTTATTGGGATTTTATGTGATAGACCAACACAAAGTGGCGCATAAGGGAGAGATGTGTCGTTGTAATGTGGTTTATAAAGCACTAGCTTCTCATTTTCACACGACAAACAACTTACAATGGCTTGTTCCCTTTATCATCAATACTTTTTTGCATATCTTTCATTCGTTGTTCTTTATCTCTCCACATCACTGTCTATATCTCTCGTTTCCCTGATCCCTGACCAGTCTGAAGAAGGGTCTCGACCCGAAATGTTGCCTATCTCCTTCGATCCTTAGATGCTGCTGCACCCACTGAGTTTCTCCAGCCTTTTGTGTACCCTCGATTCTTCAGCATCTGCAGTTCCTTCTTTAATAAAAATAAAAGCATTTGTTCTACAAAATTTTGATTCATTCAAAAGGCCGCACTTAATGTCCCAGAAGGCCGCAGGTTCTCCACCCCTGCTCCAGTCTGTCACACAATTAATATCAGGCCTTCTTTTTGACTTGCCATTGAGAATGTCTTATGACATTGTATTCACTCTGTGTTAACTTGTATAAATGCATTTTCCTAACTTTATTCTGCATGCTATGCTTATGACATTCTTGTGCCACTTTGACAATAGCATGCAGCATAAAGTTAGGAAAAGACATTTATACAAGTTACACAGAGTGAATACAACACAAAGTACTGGAGTACCTCAGTGGTCGACAAAAAACCTGGAGAAACTCAGTGGGTGAGGCAGCATCTATGGAGCGAAGGAATAGGTGACTGTTTGGGTCAAGACCCTTCTTCAGACTCTGATTCAAGTCTGAGTAACTCAGTGGGTCAGGCAGCAAAACTGGAGGACATTGTTAGATGACGCTTTGGATCAGGACCCTTGTTCGTACTGATTGCAGTAGGGGAGAGTGACATGCTGTGATCAAATGCTCTAATGACTTTAGCAAGAAGACTCAAAGAACTGCAGATGCTGAAATCATGTGCAGAGCACAAAGTACTGGAGGAGCTCAGTGTGTCCGGCAGGAATCTGTGCAGGACATGGAAAGGTGATGTATCGGGTCGGGACCCTTGTTTGGACACTTCCACTTAAACAATGGAAAATAGACACAAAATGCTGGAGAAACTCAGCGGGGCAAGCTGCATCTCTGGAGAGAACGAATGGGTGACATTTCTGGTCGAGGCCCTTCTTCAGCATCTTTAGGTTTAAACCAGCATCTGCAGTTCCTTCCTATACAACAATGGAAAACTTTACAAGTGAAGTTGATCTCATTGCAAACATCTCCAAGTGTTGGCAGAGTGGGCTGCTGGAGGTACTACAGCAGCTGTGGATTGTGTAGATTGGGTGCCGCCGGAGGCCCCACAGAAGCTGGATGAGCGCGCGGATTGGACGCAGCCTGCAGTGGCACGGAGCGGCGGAGCGGCTGAGCAGCGGTAAAGGAAACCCACAACATCGCCAGGCCAGGCCGACCCCTGCAACTCTGCCACAGTGCTGCCACCAGGACAACGGGCCTGTATCGCCAAAATAGGACTACATTTTTAAGAAACTTTATAACTTGAGTGACAGAATTTGGCACCAGAAATCTGGCTACTTTTGTGTTTTGCCTCTATTATACCTACAGTATAATCATTGCACTCTTGTCCTTGCATAAGACAGTGCTTATGTATAGTAGGATTTTATTGAATTGTATACACAATAAGAATTTCACCGTACGAAGGTACATGTATCAATAAATTACCATTATTGGGGATAGGCGACAAACACTTTTCAAGATTCCAGCACCTGTAGTTGCCTGTGGTTACTCAGCGTGGGTCCTCTTCAACCCGTGTATATAAATGACATGAAAAGAAACCAAAAATATCCATAGCAACACAAAGGTTAGTGTCAAAGCGTTATATACCTAGAAGAAATGCAAGTTGACAGATGACAAACAATTCACATCGTAACACAATATGTCAGAAGCACCATCAATAGCTGCATCCAGTTAAACCTGGTCCTTGTCGTCACCGTCACGGCTGTATTTGTGATTTGGAAAAGGCGGTTACAGTGAGCACAAAGTGTAATGAATTGGAATATGCATTTCATGTCACTCTGGGCTATTAATGTTGCTCTGGATTATACTCTCTTGTTTTAACTGCATTAGAATTTTATGACGTTTTTGGTAGAAATTGGAACAATTTAAATAGAATTCCTGCCAGGATCGTGTCACGCATCCTAAAGGGTGCTGCACAATTTGATTGAGTTGAAACATATTTGAACAATGTAAGGCAATATTACTTGAGATGGGGCAGCATGGTGGCCTCAATCTACACAATCCACAGCTGCTGTAGTACCTCCAGCAGCCTAGTAGTAGAGTTGCTGCCTTATTGCTTGCGCTAGTGACCGGGGTTCGCTCCTGACCACAGGTACTGTCTGACCTGAGTTTGTACGTTCTCCCCGTGACCGCGTGGGTTTTCTCCGGGTGCTCTGGTTTCCTCCCACATTCCAAAGACGTGCAGGTTTGTAGGTCAATTGGCTTCTGTAAATTGTGCCTAGTGTGTAGGATGCAAAACTGGTCTAACATAGAAGTAGTGTATGAGGGTGATTGCTGATTAGCATGGACTCAGTGGGCCGAAGGGCCTGTTTCCATGCTGTATCTCTAAACTAAATGAAGTCGCTACTTCTGACAAATGTTGCTGGTAGGATATATTGACAAGTGTAAATAAGCAATTCACAAACTCTTAAAGTGTGCAACATCTTTTAATGATAGCACAGGGTATTACATACATCATCAAGCACTGGCTACATTCTTCTACTGAACTGTACCCAGGAAGGGGAAGGCGTTATGATTGATGTTAACTATGCGGAGTTAATGGTACTGAGGTAGCTATATTATTGGTTGCATATATAAGCCATCTACAACAAGGAACTGCAGATGTTGGTTTAAACCAAAGAAAGACACAAAATGTTATTCTCCAGAAATGCTGCTAGCCCGTTGAGTTACCCCAGCATTTTGTGTCTTTCCTTAGCTGATAGGATAAATGGAGACAATATGAAATATGATCACATGATATACATTCTTGCAGTTCAATATCTTACAATGGAGAGAGAGGCCAATCAGCCCGTCATTTCTGTGCTCCTTTTTTGAACCTGTGACCAAGTATTCTATCCCCTCCTACTTGGTTCTTGTACGGTATTATACTGCACCGAAGAAAATCTTAATTCCATCTTGCTCTTTGAACAAGTGAAAGTGTTATCTAAAGATGGACAAATAAGGCTGGAGTAACTCAGTGGGACAGGCAGCATCTCTGGAGAGAAGGAATGGGTGATGTTTCGGGTCAAGACCCTTCTTCAGACTCTGAAGAAGAAGGGTCACGACCCAAAACGTTACCCATGCCTTCTCTCCAGAGATACTGCCTGTCCTTCTGAGTTACTCCAGCATTTTGTGCCTATCTTCGGTGTAAACCAGCATCTGCAGTTCCTTCCTACACATGAAAGTGTTACCCAATCAGTTCCATGCTATTGATGAGCGATTGATACTGAAAATGTTGCAACTTTAATGTTAGATAATTAACTAATTTAATGATAACACTAGGCCCAGTATTTCTGAACACAGATTCACATTTGTCTCATACACTCATTTACATAAATTTACCAATTATCATCACTTCATACAATAATTCACACCTTAAGCTTACACGAATGTTAACACATTTTTAGCTTAGTTTAGATTAATTTAAAGATAAGCGTGGAAACAGGCCCTTCGGCCCAACAAGTCCATGCCATCCATTGATCACCTGTACACTAGTTCTATCCTGCACATTAGGTGAAACGCAGTCGCAGGGATAATGTGCTAACTCCTTACAGACAGCACCAGTAATCAGGATCGAATGTGGGTGTCTGGCGCTGTAAGGCAGCAACTCTACCGCTGTGGCACTGTGCCGTCCTTCTCTTGTGGTCATATTGTACACAAGGCTGTCGGATGCTTAGAGGGAGGCTCATTCCAGTGACCTTATTCGTGTGAATATAGACTGGGGGCAGGCAAGAATCAGACTGTCAAATACATCGAATGTTATTTTAAAAAAAATCAATGTAACAATAAATAATGATCACAATTATGAACAATCTAATCAAAATGACTTTTTTTTTTAAAGAACACATATTTAGACCACCTAAACAAATGAAAGGTGATACTGTTCCTGCACCAAGTCTAACCTAATGCAAGATCAATGTTATCCCCATGATAAGAAACTGCAAAACGTGTAGGAAGGAACAGCAGATGCTGGTTTAAACTGAAGATAGATACAAAAAGCTGGAGTAACTCAGCGGGTCAGACAGCATCTTTGGAGAAAAGGAATAGGTGACGTTTCGGGTTGTGACACTTCGGGTCTCGACCGGTATACGTCACCAATTCCTTTTCTCTAGAGTTGCTGCCTGGCCCGCTGTGTTATTCCAGCTTTTTGTGCCTATCTTTTATAAGAAGCTACAACTTATTTCTCTTTGATTCAGTTCAGTTCAGTTTATTGTCACATGTACCAAGGTAGAGCGAAAAACTTTTGTTGCGTGCTTAACCAGTCAGCGTAAAGACAACACATGATTTCACTCAAGCTATTCACACAGATATAAAAGGGAATAACATTTAGTGCAAGCTAAAGTTAGTGCAAGCTAAAGCCAGTAAAGTCCGATCAAAATATCCCTGATGAGGTAGATTGTAGTTCAGGACTGCTCTATGGTTGTAGTAGAATGGTACATTTGCACGATAACAGATGGGAAGAAACTGTCCCTGAATCTGGAGGTGTGCATTTTCACACTTCTATACCTTTTGCCCGGAGGGAGAAGGGAGAAGAGGGAGCGGCCGTGGTGCGACTGGTCCTTAATTATGCCGATATCATCTCTTCCACGGGACTCTTCGAAATCTAACAGTCCAACATCGGAGAGCAGTGCAGAAATGACTTTTAAACTCAGGGCTCCTATGGGGAGCTGAATCAAAATGCCAGCAATTCAGCAGAAACTGTGGCATTTTCCACAGACCTTTCCTTATAATGATCTGATTCTATGACCTAGATTTTCCGTGGGTTTGTACGTTGGCTGAACTACTGTGCAACAAAAAAATAGAGTGGTTTTAAGGGCATGTTTTTACGTTGCGCATTAATCAGATTTTGCCATCATTATTTGCATTTTTTTAGAATAGCATGCTGCCAACTGACCCATATATAAAATAGCCTGAAATAAACAGCAGGGTGAGGCGTCCATCACTTATGCTCATTTGTGTTGCTGAAGGAAAATGTTCCTAACTAATAATTTTTTTGGTGTTTGGGAAAGTGGATATGTTGAGAGACTTTTAATATTGCTCAAAGAGCTCAAGCAACAAAGAAACACATGTGTGCATCCTTATAAAACTGACAACCAGTCTTATGTAGCTTTTCAAACTAATATTTTACGCACTTAAAATTGAGCCACTCACATCTGATCTATTGCTTCTCTGAAGATGGCACATTTTCTGAAAGCTCTCATGTGTAGCTGCTTGAATGAGATAACACCAGACCACTACTCTTAAAATTCATGATGGAATATGTTTTAAAATAGGGGAAAAAAAACCCACAAAGCAATTGTGGTTTATCGTGCTGTCTAGCTGCCCAGGTTTCTGGCCAGTTTCAAGGGCTAAAATTGGATTGGGTTGTGGAGTACTTTTACAGCCTCTACCATAAAACCTTATCACTAAATGCAGCTGGGTACTTCATGCAGTTGATGCTTTTCTGTATACTGCTATACTATCCTTGGTGCTTCTGGGAATGCAAACTAACATCAATTGTCATACAATGCTGGATGAAAGTTACTTGTTTGAAATTTTTTATGCAATGTGCCAATGGCATGGGCTAGATAACAGAAACTGGACTAAAGTGGAGGATTAACTCCTGCTCCTGTTATACTTAAAGGGCCCTTCCCTTCCTTGGGCATAGCCAGGGATGTAAAGAATCTAACAAGCATTAAGTCATTCTTTCTGATATGGATTACGTGTAGGCAGGTGAGATTAGTTTATCTTGACTATATTTAGTTTAGTTTAGTTTATTTTAGTTTGTAGTACAGTGCGGAAATGGGTCCTTCAGCCCACCGAGTCCATGCCGACCAGCGATCCCCGTACGCTGGTACTATTCTATACACCAGGGACAATTTACAATCTTTACCAAAACCAATTAACCTACAAACCGACAGGTCTTTGAAGTGTGGGAGTGAACCAGAGCACCCGGGGGAAACCCATGCAGTTATGGGGAGAACGTACATCTGTACTGACAGCACCCGTAGTCAGGATCGAACCGGGTCTCGTGCACTGTAAAGCAGCAACTCTACCGCTGCGCCAACATGCTGCCCTATATATTCAGCACCAATATTGTGGGATGAAGGGCATGTTTCTGTGCAGCACTGTTTTATGTTCTACAATATGTTCTAAGTTCTATGTTGCCTATTCATCTTAAGTGCTCGCTTATCAACAAAACACTACATGGAACGTGATTTTGATTATTATATTAATTGTCTCTCTCTATCTTCCTGCTAATATATAACACAACAATCTTCTATCTGAAATCCTTCATCCTCTCGCTGATCACCCGCCCCACCACCTTCAATCCCTTCCCCCCAAATTCTCATTGAAAACCATTCAACCTGGTCTGTCTTCCCCGTTATTCTCACACACATCTGTCCCATCAATTGACTTCACACCTTACTACCTTCAGCTTATCTCCCCCTAATTTTCTCTCAGACTAATCCAATATTCTGTTTCCGAGCCCCCCAATTCCAATGTCGTCTTCTGTCCACACCCTCGCCTAATCACCTAATCACCTTTTTACTTGTTTTTGTTCCCAAATCTTCCACAAAAACACTCGACCAATTTATGAAGCTTCTTCGCTCAGTCCTGTGTGCCGTCTCCCTCCCACTGCAATACTCCAATCTCCACTCTGGTCTCCAACATCCCCCTACATCATAATGGGATGTCACCCTAACTGGGCTATTTTGTGAATTATGTACAAATATCTAGGCAAAGTAAATGCAGTTCAAAACGTTGAATGCATTGGAATATTGGATCAGTGCACTTGCACACACTAAACCAACTTAGGATAAAGCTTGAACATATTTTTTTATTTTAACAAATAAGTTTAATCAAATTTAATGCATTCCTACCTACCCTTTTCTACTTTTTCTTCACTTCCCATTTAAGTTCTAATGACTTAAAATGTGACTTGCACCTTGATTACAAATAGTCACCAAAGCAAAGTTTCTACCTTCCATTTCATTCATAATTATATCGCGCCAATCACATTTTCTTCATCAACTGCAAACTAACAGAGTTGCTGCCTCACTGCGCCAGAGACTCGGGTTTGATCCTGAATATGATTGCTGTCTGTGCAGAGTTTGTACCTTCTCCCCGTGACCGCATGGGCTTTCTCTGAGATCTTTGGTTTCCTCCCATACTCCAAAGACGTACAGGTTTGTAGGTTAATTGGCTGGGTATAATTTTAAAATTGTCCCTAGTATGTGTAGGGTAGTGTTAATGTGCGGGGATTGCCGGTCGGCATGGATTTGATGGGCCGAAGGGACTCTGCGTCTCTAAACTAAACTAAACGCAGTTGCTCAATAAACTATGATCAGTGGCAACCATCAGAAAAGGAGATGCCAGCGTCAGTGAATAATCATCCAGCATATTTGTGGTGAATGATGTACTTATTAATGGGTTTAAAAATGTAATTTCATTCAGCATATATTCTCACCATAAAAGAGCAGACAAAACACAGCTTCTGCTATTTCGATTCTATCTGGAATCACTGGAGTAAACAACTTGGATATGAATAAAACAATCCTTTTAATTTATATCAATATAGACAAAGGATTGTTGTGGAAAGGGAATTCTGCTCTGAATTATCTGCGTAAAGATACATCCTGCATTTAATTTAGTTTAGATTAGAGATGCAGTGCAGAAACAGGCCCTTCAGCCCACTGAGTCCGCACCGCCCAGCGATCCCCACACATTAACACTTTCCTACATTCAACCAGGGACAATTTTACATTTAACCTGCAAACAAGTACGTCTTTGGAGTGTAGGAGAACCCGATGATCTCAAAGAAAACCCATACGGTCACCGGGAGAACATACAAACTCCGTAAAGACAGCACCCGTAGTCGAGCTTGAACCCAGGTCTCTGGTGCTGTGAGGCAACAACTCTACCACTGGAACATTGTGCCACCTTGATATCTGATGATGGGTATGACTAGGATATGCTGTTCCACATCCCAACCTTCAAGGATAATCTCCTGGTGATTTAGTTTAATTTATTGTCACTTGTACTGAGCTACAGTGAAAAGCTTTTTTGTTTCTTGCTATCCTGCCACGGAAAGACTATACATGATTACAATCAAGCGGAATCTGTATGCTCTCCCTGTGACCTGCGTGCATTTTCCCCCAGATGCTCCATTTTCCTCTCACACTCCAAAGACCTGCAGGTTTGTAGGTTAGTTTGGCTTTGGTAAAAGTTGTAACTTGTCCCTCGCGTGACGGACAGCGCTGGTGTACGGGGATCGCTGGTTGGCGCGGTCTCGGTGGGCCAAAGGACCTGTTTCCACGCTGTATGTCTAAAAAAAAAATCAAGCCATCCACAAGACATCGGTCAACCGTATCCAGAAATTTGAAAGCGCAAGTTTGTGGGTCGAAGGACCTGTTCCTGTGCTGTAATGTTCTATGTTTTTTGTTCTGGTTTTATCGTTTATCTTTCTTGCTCAACCTAGGATTGGCGAGAAGGAGAGTGGTTTCTGTCAAAGATTAAAATCATCTGCCGGAAACGTTCAGCACTGCTGGTGAGGGATCAGTGATATAACATCAGCTCTGTTCCTCTCTCTCTCTCCACAGATGCTGCCTGACCAGCTGAGCATTCCCAGCCCTTTTTATTACCTGCCGCTTCCTGAGCAGTTAATTTCCAAAGAGCAATTATTTGAAAATAATCTAAGCATCGCCGTGCTCTGCCCCTTATAAAACTAAACCATGCCACACCAAGGCATGTATTCCAGTGGATAGTGAATGCTCTATAATAACCGTGAGACCATTTTGTATTGTTCCTTCTAGGTATATGGAGATATCCTCTGCAAATATGAAATATATGCAACGGAGGCGTTTATTATCTCTCAATTATAGTAAAATATCAGGAGAAAATGCAAAAGGTTTAAGGGTCATGGAGAATTACAGAGACATAGAGTGTGGAAACAGGCCCATGGACTCACCTAGCCCACACCGACTAACATGCCCCATCTACGCTAGTCCCACCTGCCTGCATTTGGCTCATATTCCTCTAAGCCTGTCCTATGAATATACCTAAGATAGACACAAAAAGCTGGAGTAACTCAGCAGGATAGGCAGCATCTCTGAAGAGAAAGAATGGGTAACGTTTCGGGTCGAGACCCTTCTTGAATCTACCTATCTAAATGCTTCTTAAACATTGCAATTGTACCTGCCTCAAGGTTTTGTCCAGTTTGATGGAGAGAGGTTTATTCAGGCTTCAAATATAGAGCTTTCCCAGTATTGGGAACTGTTGGTTCGAAGGGCCGAATGGCCTACTCCTGCACCAATTGTCTATTGTCTATTGTTGGTGGAGGAAAGGGGAGAAGGGGCAATGTTGGATTCAGGAAGTCACCTGATGATCTGTCCAGCCCGAGTTGGAAATCATCATTTTTCTTGTGACTGTGTGACGGGGTCCATTCCATGATTTTAGTTTAGTTTAGTTTACAGTAGTTCATTTAGTTTAATCTAGTTTTGTTTACTGGGACAATTTACAGAAGCCAATTAACCTACAAATCTGCACCATCATTGAGATGTGGGAGGAAACTGGAGCACCCAGAGAAAACCCACGCAGTAACAGGGAAAACGTACAAACTCCACACAGACAGCATCCAAGGTCAGGGTTGTACCTGGGTATCTGGCGTGTGAGGTGGCTACTCTACTGCTGCACCACTATGCCACCTCACCATCTTCAGTGCGAAGAAGGGACTCGACCCAAAACATCACCCATTCCTTCTCTTCAGAGATGCTGCACCTCAGAGGAACAGCACCTTGGGTAGCTTGCAACCCATGGTCTGAACAATTAATTATCCAATTTCATTTGATTACCTCCATTACCTATTTGTCCCACCCCACCTCTTTTGCAGCTTTCTCCCCCTCCCTCTCCCCCCTAAAATCAGTCTGAAGAAGGGTTCCAACCTATCCAGTTCCTTCACAGATGCTGCTTGCCCTGTTATTCCAATGCTGCATGTTTTACACAAGGACCCAGTATCTGCAGTTTCTTGTGTCTCACTTTCAGCCATTAATTCAGTTGATGTAAATCACATTTATATGAGCTCGAGATTATATCATTGTGCTAGTCAGGTTGTAATTACGCTAAATTTGATTTGTTAAACACAGGTTTGTTTTCATAAAATTCTTAACCAGATTTAAGGATAATTGATATACCAACATACCAGAACTTTGTACTAATTTACATAATGTGTCTAAAGTTATTTGATCAAAATTGTTCATTCAATAATAGAACATACTGCAGAACATAGAACAGTACAGCACAAGAATAGTCCCATAATGTCTGAGCTCAACATGATGCCAAGACCATCACTTATCTATCTGTACATAACGCATATCCCTCCATTCCCTGGATATCCATTGGCCTATCCAAAAATCCTTTAAACGCCACTTATGTATCTGTTTCAAACACCAACCTCAGCAGTGCATTCCAGGCATTCACCACCTTCTGTTTAAAAAAACCCGCCCCTCTCATCTCCTTTAAACTTTACCCCTCTCACCTTAAAACTATGCCTTCCAGCGTTAGATGGGCAGCACGGTGGCGCAGCTGCCTCACAGCGCCAGAGAACCCGGTTCGATCCTAACTGCGAGTGTTGCTGTACAGAGTTTGTATGTTCTCCCTGTGACCTGTGTAGGTTTTCTCTGGGTGCTCTAGTTTCCTCCCACACTCCGAAGACGTACTGGTTTGTAGGTGAATTGGCTTCTGTAAATAATGTTAGTGTACGGGGTGATTGCTGGTTGGCGCGGAATCGGTGGGCCAAAAGGGCTGAAAGATGTAGATTGCTATTTCTAAATAACATTACATTTTTACATAGAAGAGAAAAACTATAGTCAAACAAAGATAATCAACCGTACGTTATTTTGAAGAGTGTTGGTACAGTGATTCCAGAAATTATGTGGGTGTTATAGTAACAACAGACATAGCCTGCAAATAACATATTACCATTGGGCAGAGTTAGTCTCAACCTCCTGTTTTAGTTTCGTTTCTCCAGCAGCCTCTGAATAGCAACAAGCTATATCTCGCTGGCTGCAATTTCATTTACTGTGTGTTTGAATGTGTTTGCTGGAGAAACAATCCAAAGAATGCCATTTACTAACCTGACATGTCCCAAATTGAATTTCAGAATCTGTTGAGTGAGTGACAGTCTGGGAAAGCGAGATTCAGCAGCAGCAACAAAATAAAATGTGCTGGGGTCTCGAGGAGAGAATGAGTCTAACTTCATTTCCAGCCATGAAATATCGCTGATGTCAAAAAGTCAGCAGAGTAGGATGTCAATCTTTGTGAAGCAGCAGAAAATTGCACTATGTATACTTTTGGAGAATTCATGCCTCTTTTTCGTTCGTGGGTTCATATGTTCTAGGAGCAGAATTAGGCCATTTGGTTCATCAAGTCTACTCTGTCATTCAATCGTGGATGATCTGCCTTTCCCTCTCAACTACATCCTCCTGCCTTCTCCCCATAACCCTTGATGCCCTCCTCAATTATAGATCATCCATCAGATTAGGCCAGCACCATGGCTCAGCAGTAGAGTTGCTGTCTTTCAGCAATGCAGCGTCGGAGACCCGGGTTCGATCGCGACCACGGGTACTGTCTTTACGGAGTTTGCACATTCTCCCCATGACCGCATGGGCTTTTTCTGAGATCTTTGGTTTACTCCCACATTCCAAAGAGGTACAGGTTTGTAGGCTAATTGGCTTGGTGTATGTGTAAATTGTCCCGAGTGCGTGTAGGATAGTGTTAATGTGCGGGGATCGCTGGTCAGCGTGGACTCGGTGGGCCAAAGGGCCTGTTTACTCGCTGTATCTCTAAACTAAACTAAACTAAAATTGTGTGGATTATTATTCACAGGTTATAGATATTACTGACAGTGACAGATGATAAAGGTAAATTATATTTGCATTGCATGTTTCACGGTGCAGGTACTTATGCAGTGCATTTGGAAATGAGAATTTTGGTCTCCAATAATGAAATGATACATATTTCCATCAAGATGGTTCTGTTAAAGATAATCAAGGTGTTTGCTGAACACCTCCACTCAGTCTGCCAAAACCTACATGATCTCCCGGTAGATTAACTCGTTTACTCCATCTCCCATACCGACCTATCTGTCCTGGGCCTCCTCCACTGTCAGTGTGAGGCTCAACGCAAATTGGAGGAACAGCACCTCATATTTAGCTTTGGAAGCTTACACTACAGCGGTATAAATATTGACTTCTCTAACTTCAAGTAACCCTTGCTTTCCCTCTCTCTCCATCCGTCCCGATCCCAGTTTTTCAATCAGCCTGCATGTCCCGTTGATTAATATTTTATCTTTGTAAGCTTTGTTGTCAGATTCTCCAGCTAATGATGATCTATTCTACATTTTCCTTAAACTTTGTCCCCTTTCATGTCTCATTTTCACACCTTACGTTCCTTATCTCTGTGTCTCCCTCTCCCCTGACTAAGTCTGAAGAAGGGTCGCGACCCAAAACGTCACCCATTCCTTATATTCAGAGATGCTGCCTGTCCAGCTGAGTTACACCAGCATTTTGTGTCTATCTTCAAGGCTATACTTTATTAAAGAACATCTGATACATGGGAGTCAAACTAGACTGCTCCCCAAACAATGATTCATGCAAACTTCTCCACAGTTTACTCTGCGTTATCCATTTGCACTAATTAACCCATATGATTTCACAAAGGCACCAGCATGCCTCCATTATCAGAATGTTCTGCTAACAGCTGTAAATCATGCATTTCAGACACAAACATCAGCATGCTTTGTTTAGTTTAGAGATACAGCGGGGAAACAGACCCTTCGACCAGCGATCCCCACGCACTAATACTATCCTACACACACTGTGGACAATGTTTACATTTATACCAATCCGGTTAACCGGCAAACCTGTACGTCTTTGGAGTGTGGGAAGAGAATGAAGATCTCGGCGAAAACCCACGCAGGTCACGGGGAGAATGTAAACATTATGTACAGACAGCACCCACAGTCAGGATCGAACCAGGGTCTCTGGTGCAGAAAAGCACTGTAAGAGCAACTCTACCGCTGTGCCACTGTGCCGTCGATGGTTTCCTTCAAAAGCATCCCCATGAAAATGTTCTATTATCGTTCAGCCTTATTCCCCCCTTCCATCTTTATTATTTTACAGTGAGCAACTGGGCGATGTACTGAATAGTGGTGGTAATTCCATGCACCTGTTGCCCTTGACCAAGGGTGGAGGGAGGACGTTTTAGAGATGCTCCTATTTTCAATGTTCACTTGGAATGCACTGCTGATTTGGAGAGTGAATACTCATCATGGGTGCCAATCAAAAGTAACTTGGAGAGTGTTCTGCTTTATATGTTCTGTTGTTGCTTGAATCTTTCCCAAGCAACTGGAGAGTATTTTAACCATGTTCATGACTTGTGGGCAGTGGAAACATTGTGGAAAGTGAGGAGACTCAAGACAGCACATAGAACATAGAACATATAGTACAGAACAGAAACAGGTCCATTGGCCCACTCCTGGTCCATCACAGGTACTGACCTTCCGCACCATCAAAGGTGATTTGTAGAAGGTGATGCCTCAAAAAGCCAGCCAGTATCATCATGACCCACACCACCCTGGCTACACTCTCATTTCACTCCTGCCATTGGGAAGATTGTTTAGGAGTCTGACAACATGATCTTCAGGTTTGGGAACAGCTTTTCCCCAACAACCATCTGGGTCTTCAACTACAAAACATGAACCAAACTATGAATTATGGAGTGTTTGGGTTGTATTAAGGACGTGGTTCTTTTCACTATTTATTATTATTTTTTGTTTATTATGTGTGATCTATGAGTATTGTATTGACAGGCCTGTTATGCAGGTGCTAGTAAGAATTACATTGTTCTGTTGTCAGTACATATGACAACTAAATACTGAATCTAGGTCTGTGCCGAACATGATAACAAGATAAACTAATCTCACCTGGTGCACATGATCCATAGCCCTCCATTCCCTGCATGTCCATGTGCCTATCCGAAAGCCTCTGAAAGGCCACTACAGTATCTGCCTTCACCGCCACTCCTGGCAGCGTATTCATCGAGCCCACCACTCTGTGTAAACAATACTTGGCCGATACATCTCCCGACATAATCGCATAGTCTACATCTCCTCACTTTCCACAGTCTGATCTTCTTGCTTGGTGATGTTTAGTTTCACGTGGCTTCTCCAGTTAAGCTTTGACACCCAGGGTACGGCAATGATAATGGAATTGATTCCAAGTACTTTTGTTCCTGGAAATGCTCAATGACTACCACTTGTTCTCATGTGTGTTTCTGTAGATTTACGTGTACATATCCACACATAAATGGTGAAGATTAGGTGTTTTTCACCTGTAAAGAAAGAGTGGTTTGTTGTCATGGTTACCGAGGTACAGTGAAAAACGTTTTTTTTGTTGCTTGCCATCCAGTCTGTGGAAAGACTATACATGATTACATGATTACCATTACTCTGCCATATCTCTAGATTCCCCCTTTCCTGACAATCTAAAGAAGGGTCTTAACCTGAAACATCACCCATTCCTTCTCTCCATGTCCTGCTGAGTGACTCCAGCATTTTGTTTCTATCTTCTATGTAAATTAGCATCTGCAGTTCCTTCCTACACATGATTACAATCAAGTTGCCCACAGCGTACAGATACATACGTTTAGACTTTAGAGATATGGCGTAAAAACAAATCCTTTGGCCTATTGAATCTACTCCGACCAGCGATCACACTATACACTTAAACTATCCTACGCACCAGGGCCAATTTTGGAGTGTGCGAGGAAACCGGAGCACCTGCAGAAAACTCACGCAGGTCACGGGGAGAACGTACAAACTCTGTACGGACAGCACCCATAGTCAGGATCGAACCAGGGTCCCTGGTGCTGTAAGGCAGCAACTCTACCACTGCGCCACTGTGTCAGCCTATAAAGGATAATGGGAATTACGTTTAGTGAGATGGTGAAGAAGAGGTTAGTTAAGGGCCTGTCCCACTTGAACGACCTAGTCCACGGGTTTAGAAGACCCTAGACGAGTTGAAAAAAATGTCAAGGTCGTTCGTGTTGACTCGCCGAAGTAAAAGACCCCCTACGGCCTTCTACGACTATGTCTACGACCTCCTATGCCCCCCCTCGACCTCAGTCTTCCACACCTAAGACCAACTACGACTAGCTACGAGTGGAAAATGATCACATGATAAAATGATGTCATGTTTGCATTTTTTTTCTCGGGACAGTTACCGACCTACGACTACCCACGACTATCATCACGACCTACTACGACCTACCTACGAGTAAAAAGTATCCATTTTTTCCATGCCGACCTTTTTTTACTCGTGGACATTTTTTATCAGGCTGGAAAAAACGCCGCGACCTACTTGAGGCCACGAGTACGCGGAGACCACTCACGAGCATGAGTTACGAGGAAGACCTCCTACAACCTCGTGGTGACCATGCTGCGAGTATGAGTCGAGGGCAAACTCGGCAGAGGTCGCCAATTAGGTAGTGAAAGTGGGACAGGGGCTTTAGAGTAAGAGATGCTGCTGTTAGAATGGAGATTTAAAAGAGTGGAGCGATTGTAATGAATGTTTGCAGATCAGATTCTTGGAGCGACACATAGAGTGTGATCTTTGGTTGTAATAAAGCTCGAGTGGAGAGAAAGAGATCGAGAGACAAAGATTATAGAGGAGCCTAGTTTCCCAATGATGTAGACGCCATAGTCGACACCATCTTTGGTCGAGGCAGTCCGCTAACATGGCGTCGACTATCACACATGTGATACTACGCCTTTTCCACTGAGTGGTGCATCTTGCTCCTCTATAATCTTTGCTCGTGACGGTGCAACGGGTCCAGCCCCTACACAAGCTAAGTATGGACGCCATGGTTATAACTAACAATAAGGTAACTTTCTTTATTCAGGGGTTACTCAAACAAAACAGGCCTGGGTCATCTGGGCGCAAGTTGGATTTCCTGGCCTGCCCCGGAGACAACCGCCTATGCATAGTGACCAACCTTTTACACTACATGGAAGTCACCAAGTGTCTCAGGGGCACGAAAAGAGCTCTGTTTACAAGTCACAAACGTCCTCATCACAGAGTCACCATGCAAACCATTTCAAGATGGCTAAGGGTGGTATTGGGTGCTTGAAGTAATACTATTCAAGGTCAAATCCAAGTGAGTTTATTGTCATGTGTCCCTGATGGTACAATGACATTCTTGACTTTGTTTCAGCACAACAGAACATAGTAGGCATTGACTACAGAACAGATCAGTGTGTCCATATACCATTATATAAATATATACACACATGGATAAATAAATTGATAAAGTACAAATAACAGATAATAGTAAGATTAAACGAGAACTTACCAGTTCGAAGTTTGATCGTTATTTTATGAGGAGTTACGATGAGGGATTACGTGAAGAACCCCGCCTCACACTGGCAAACGGCATACTTCAAAGCAGCGGCATGAAAAACACAGAACACCAAATAGCCGAAGTAACATAGTAAGGCTCATAAAAGACTTAGAACTACCAGATTGATAATTTATTTTATGAGGGTGGGAGTGGAGGGCACACCTCATAAAATAACGATCAAACTTCGAACTGGTAAGTTCTCGTTTAATCTTACTATTTTACTTCGGAGTCACGTGAGTGACTACGTGAAGATTTTAAAGCTTTCTGTGTTTTTTATGTCGTAGTATTTCATTAGTACGACAGTCCGGCTAAGTAAATACATACATGAGAAACCAGACTAATATTAGTTCTTTCCATAATTAACTTTTTAATGGTTTAAAGAACATATAATAACCCTCCTTATATCCGAGGGAATGATTACAAGTCATAAAAGATATAAGTGACTACATAACTTGGTTATAGTAATCAATAGTATACAAAGCAGGTAATTATATTGATCCCAACACCGCGTGGCCAAAGCTTGTCATAGTGTGAACAGGTTTATTGTAGAACTTTGAAAAAGTTTCTTCTTTACTCCACCCTGCGATTTTTAAAATATGCTCGAGTAGTACGTCCCGCACCTTCGCCGCGGACGTAGCTGCAGCCCTGGTGGAGTGAGATTTGAACACATCAGTGTCTACTCCTGCTAAAAGCAACACCTGTTTCAACCATTTTGAGATAGTTTGAACTGAAGCTTTTGTGTGTGGCTTTTTATGCGTAATCATCAACGTTTTTTCATTTCCTCGAAGAGTTTCAGTAATTTTAACATATTGATTCAAATGTTTAACCACACACAAAGTAGGATCAAAATAGGATAAGCTTGAAAGGTTACCTTAGCTCCAGATCTCCCTGGTCTGCTTTGTTTGATCAGACCGTAAACATAGAACACAATGTTATCTGTAGTCACATGCATACAGTCTAAACGCAACATTTGTAAAGTTTGCACTCTTTGGGCTGAAACCAATGATATTAACATTATTAATTTGAATGTTAATCTTTCCAATGACAATCTTTCAATTGGAGTCCACTGTCTAAGTAAGGTAAGTACAATGCTCACATCCCAAATCTCTGTGTATCTAGGTTTGGGTGGATTAATATTAAAGATTCCTTTCATGAATCTAGATATTAGTGGATGTGATCCAATTGATTTCTGGTCAGACATAAGTCCTAAATAAGATGATAAGGCACTGCGTGCAGTGTTAGTAGCACTGTAACTTAAATGTTGCTCAAAATGCAATTTAGCAAGGAGCTCCAATACATTTTCCATGCAATATCACAGTATCACAATATCAAACATGCAATATTCACCGTATCATAAGAAATATTTGACTGTGTGCAAAATTCTTCCCATTTCTTAACATGTGTCATATATTGTTTTTGTTTGTTATCTCGCCATGATGCGACTATAACCTCCATAGTTTTGTCCGACAATCCCAGCTCCTGTAGTGGTCTGGTCAAAACCTGCAGATTAATAAATTCATATATGCATATAATGCATAAATTTCTTTGGTTACTGGATTAATCAAAATATCACTACAGTTAGGAATTGACATATATGGTTCTTTAATCATATTCAGCATTAATGGGAACCAAGGTTGTGTTGGCCAATTTAGAACTACCAACAATCCTGTGGCAGAATCTTGTTCTATTTCCTTCAGACATTGCTGAACCAAAGCAAAAGGTGGAAAAGCATAAAAGAACATATTCCCCCAGTTCAATGAAAAAGCATCTACTGCTACTGCATCTGGATCGTGTTCCCAAGACACATATTTAGGCAATTGATGATTAAGCCTTGATGCAAACAAATCAATTTCTGGTAAACCAAATTGAGTTACAATATTCTTAAATATTGCTGGATTAAGCATCCATTCTGTATTATCTTTAAATATCCTTGATCTTTTATCTGCCACCACATTGTCTTTACCTGGAATGTAGTTTGCTGAAATCCAAATTTGGCGATCAATACACCATTGCCATATTTCATTGACCATAGAATCACATGATACTGATCTGACTCCCCCATGTGATTAATATATGCAACAGCCGTTTTATTGTCTAACTGTATTAATACATGTAGACCCTTTTTTGAACAGCAATATGCTTTTAGACCATAGAAAGCACCCAATAACTCTAAATAGTTAATACCATAAGTTTGAAGAAACGTTTCTTCTTGGACTTTCCATCTACCTCCACCACTGGAGGATGAATCTGTTACCCCCCCCCCCCCCCCCCCCCCCCCCCCATCCGAGAGCATTAGCATCTATTTATAAACAATTTCAGGCTGTTTAATCAGAATGTTTTTTAGCAGCTTGTGGGATATTTTTAACCCACCATGGTAATTCCAACAAAACTTCTTTTGTTAATTGCATAGGCCTATCAAAGTGGCCTGCCCTCTCTTTGAGAGCTCTTATTTTGTCCCTTTGAAGATTTTGATAATGTAATGGACCAAATTCTACTGCAGGAAATGCTGCTACTAGTTTACCAATAGTTTTCGCTATTTTTCGGATGGAAGGATAAGTTTGTGAATGAGATTATTACAAGTCACCAAAAATCATCAACTTTATCTTTGTTGGTAAAGTATTAACATAGTTTCTGAGTTAATTACAAACTCCAAATAGTTAATTGATTGTGCTGGCTGCAGCTGGAATTTTAATTGGATGAATCAAGAACCCTAGCTTTAACAAAGCTTTTGTACTGAAACTAATTCTCAGCTGACTCTTGATTGCCATAATGATTAGAATGTCATCGAGATAAGCCATAACGATGTGTTTTTGTGCTCTTAATTGGGCTAAAACTGGTTTCAACAGTTTAGTAAAGAGCCTGGAAGCCAATCCATTTGGCAAAGCTTTAAACTGCCATAATTGTCCCAGCCAATTAAATTTTAAGTACCTCCAGAAACTGATGTATTGGTACAGAATAATAGGCATTTTTCAAATCAATCGTAGCCATATAACAACCTGCTGATATTAAATATCTTGCAGTATTAAATGTTTTCCATTTAAAAATTTGTATTCTACCACTTATTTAGATCTGTAAGGTCCAGAATAATTCTGCAATCACCATCTTTTTATGTCTTTTGAAATATCTTAGACACAATTGATGCTCGTGTTTATGTTTTTTCAATAACCCCTTTTCAGATAATTTGTCAATTTCCACATTAATCTCTGCTTTTCCAATTGCAGTAAACACGAAAGCATAGGCAGGTTTATCTGTACTGGAGGATTAACCCCTTCTTTAAATGTAATAGTGGTTCCTGAAACTGCTTGTAAAAATAAACCGATCAGAAATAATAGTAAGCCAGTCTTTATAAAACTTTTGTAATCTCCCTCCAACTGGAGATTAATCCGCAGTTTCTTTAAAGATAGAACAAGTCTTTAATACCTCTCCAAATGAGCGTGGTGGTCTCCTTTTCCCCGAATACGGGTAAGTATTGGGCTGTGCAGTACAATGATATTTCCTTGACATATTTCTGCCTTTATTTCCAAAATCAAATCCCCTTCTGGGCGAAAAAATACCTTTTTTGTCCTAAGACGAAGGTTTCATGCAGTTAATATTTTTAGCTTCTTCATCCAATTTTTAATAATTTAGGCAGATTTACTCCAAACAGATAACCAGGAGCTTGAACACCACTTGCTCGAACCACACAAGCTTGCAAACCTTGGGTGAAATATGGGCCGACATTTTCCTCATACAATAATTTCATAGAAAGAATTTGCACAATAGGCCCTCTTTTTTTTAAACTTATCCATCTCCCCAAAAGCCATAATGACAGCAGAATAATTTGTGAGGATTTTTGAACCTCACTTCTTGAGCTCTCATATTTGGGGTCATGGATGCCCATATCAACGGATAAACCGTAGGCACTTTCAATGAGGCATAATTTCCTGTGCGTTTATAATTCTGATGTTTCAATCATCACAGAATCATGAAGTTGGTGAGATACCATATATTAATATTGGCAGCTAGGTTTTCTTCCATAGCCTCACCACTTCCTTTATATATAGCAAATTCTTTTGCTATCTCAGGCACATTTGGCCTTTCTTTTATTTTGTGGTGTGTTTTCAAATGCAAATCACCATCAGCAGGGTCTGCCTTCTGCAGCCCTAAATCAATTGGGATTTCATCCCATGAGACTTCCTTCGGCCCAAATCCTGGGTCCGGAGTTCCAACTCCCAATTAGGCCCACAGCCATATCAGAATAATTAAACCCCTCAGGGCTTTTTTGGGAACCTTCTGGGTACTGTGACCCTAGTCTCATAATTTTTTGGAGAACTTTCTCCATATGCTCCATTATTAGTTCCCATATAGTTTAATTATCTGGAGGACTTTCAGTATCAGAGTCATCAGAACCACGGGCCTCTCAGATTTCTTTTACATTTTTAGGAGCATTTCTCTCCGTGGTTATAACTTCTGGAGAATCTAGAACTCCCTAACGGGTATATCAGCGGCCACCGGTATCGGAACCGGATCCGCACTAGCTTTTTTCCCGTATTTTTATTTTCACCCCGGGAAGCTCTTTTTACCCGCGAATTTTCTTTGCCGATTTCTCCATTTCTTTCATTTAATCTGTGCTAAACAGCACTTTAACGTGACTCTGACTTTTTATTTTACTTTATTTTTACTGCTGGACCCACCCAGCGTACGCTAAAAAACATCCCGACTTTGCTGCACTTACCTGCGGGGCCGTTCCGACCGCTGCGAGGAGCTGCTCCTTACTGCAGCTCCTCCTTCCGCCGTCAGCGTCGACGTAATGCCGTTTGCCAGCGTGAGGCGGGGTTCTTCACGTAGTCACTCACGTGACTCCGAAGTAAAATGGGCTATTAATGTTCAGAGTTTTGTCCGAGCCATGTTTAATAGTCTGATGGCTGTGGGGAAGTTGCTATTCCTGTACCTGGTCGTTGCAGTCTTCGGGCTCCTGTACCTTCTACCTGAAGGTAGCGTGGAGATGAGTGTGTGGCCAGGATGGTGTGGGTCCTTGATGATACTGCCAGCCTTTTTTGAGGCAGCGACTGCGATAAATCCCCTCGATGGAAGGAAGGTCAGAGCCGATGATAGACTGGGCAGCGTTAACTACTTTTTGTAGTCTTTTCCTCTTCTGGGCGCTCAAGTTGCTGAACCAAGCCACGATGCAACCGGTCAGCATGCTCTCTACCGTGCACCTGTGGAAGTTAGAGTCCTCCTTGACAAACCGACTCTCCTTAATCTTATCAGGAAGTAGAGGCGCTGATGTGCTTTCTTAATATTTGCATCCGTGTTCTCGGACCAGGAAAGATCTTCAGAGATGTGCATGCCCATGAATTTGAAGCTCTTGACCCTTTCAACCATCGACCCGTTGATATAAACGGGACTTTTGCTTCAGCAGCAGCAGCCTCTACAGGAGGCTTTAAACGTTTCAGTGAGTCTGTGTGTGTGTGAGAGTCAGTGTGTGTGAGTATGTGTGTGTGCGCGAGTCTCTGTGTGTGGATCTGTGTGTGTGTGTGTGTGTGTATGTGTGTATATATATGCATGCTTATATAAAAGCGTGCTTCGTTGAATGATGACTTCAGAGATATATTATCAGATTATCTTGGTTAAAATTTGGCCCCGGCAACGCGACATAAAGACGCTGCGGGCAGCAACAAGAGACATAACAAGAAATAACTTAATAATTCTCATCTTTGACATTTAAATTGTTCTTATATTTTTAGAGTTATTCACATTTTAAACTTTAATAAATCCTTTTTCCACTTTTCATGCCTGTGTGTTCCTCATCACAATGGGAACCTAATGGGCAGGAATGGATACTCTGTGGGAGAGCCACTAAGAGCAAAGATCCTATAGCGGAGCAAGATGGACCACTCCTGCGAAAAACACAGAGTACGGTTTTTTATCACCTCAGTCCTAAATGACCTCCCCCTTATTCTAACACTGTGGCCCCTGGTTCTGGACTGGAAAAGTGGGATAACATTAGCTATCCTCCAATCCACAGGAACTGATCCTAAATCTATTGAACATTGGAAAATGATCATATGTATATATGTATGTGTATATCTGCATGTATATGTATGTGTATATGTGTATGTATATGTGTGTGTGTATATATATATATATATGTGTATATATATGTATGTATATGTGTGTATATATTTATATGTATGCCTATGTATGTATGTATGTATGTATGTATGTATGTATGTATATGCATATGTATGTATGCATATATGGTTTATGCACATCATCTGACAAATAAGATAGAGAGCAATAGTGACACTTTAAATCAAAGTTTCTTCTGATCCATGAAAAGGAAATGTATTTATCTCTCAAGGGCCTGTCCCACCATATATTTATATGAATGTGTGTTTGTGTGTGCCTGTAGTTTTGTGCAGTGTGTGTTAAAGCAATACAAGGGAAGCTGCACAATACAATGCAAGGGAAACTACGCAAAGGTGGGGCTGGGGAGGAAAGATGGGAGGGAAATGGGCGAACAGGGGGAAAAGGGAGGGAGAGAGAGGGAAGTTGGGAGAGAGAGAGGGAAGGAGGGAGAGAGAGAGGGAAGGAGGGAGAGAGGGAAGGGAAAGAGAGAGAGGGGGAAGGGAAGGAGGGAGAGAGGGGAGGGAGGGAGAGAGGGAAGGGAGGGAGAGAGGGAGAGAAGGGAGGGAGAGAGGGAAAGAAGGGAGAGAGGGAAGGGGGGAGAGAGAGATCGAGAGAAGAGAGGGGAGAGAGAGAGATCGAGAGGGAAGAGAGAGAGATCGAGAGGGGAAAGAGAGAGAGATCGAGAGGTGATAGAAAGAGATCGAGAGAAGAGAGTGGAGAGAGAGATAGAGAAGATAGGGGAGGGGGAGAGAGATCAAGATTCAGAGGTAAGTAAAGATCTATTACAAATAAATCTAATAACTTTCTAATGCATCTTGCTCCTCTATAATCGTTGCTTGCAACTGCTCTGAAGCTATGGAGTGGATTACACAGCGGGAGGCATCCGCCAAAATGGCGGCCATGACGTTCCGTTACGTACTACACACCAGTCCATTGGATTTCGGAGGAGTGGTCTATCTTGCTCCTCTAGTATCTTTGGTCACGAGTGCCATCAGCATTACCATTTTGTATGTCAATTTGGCTAGGGAAAGAGACGTTTCTGGTGCCCACCCTCGGAGCCAATATCCCAGGTCTGGCCTGGGGGGTTTTGAGTTAAAAATTCCCCTCATTAGTTTAGACACCAAGGGGTGGGACCCCACTGCAAGTTGATCTAAACCTTGTCCGAGGTATGAGGATAGGGCACTCCTGGCACAGTTGATGGCACTGTAGCTTAAACCTTCATCAAAATGAAGGCTTGCCAGGAACTCCAGCACTTCCGTAATGGTGGCTGTGTCATATGTGGTGTTTGTCTTGGTACAAAACACCTCCCATTTCTTGACGTAAGTGAGCTATTGTCTCCTCATGGACTCCCTGCATGATACCGTGATGATATTCATTGTTCGGTCCGAGAGTCCAAAATTCAGGAGTGGCCTTTTCAAACCCTGCAAACCAATAGGTTCATCCAGTCATGGCACAGGTGACTATCCCTTGTCACAGGATGTACCAATAAACTCGGACATTTAGGTATTGGAATGCATGGTTCTGAGACCATGTCCAGGACCACAGGGAACCATGGCTGAGTAGGCCAGTCGGGCACAACCAGAATACCGATGCGGAGTCTTGTTGAATTTTCTGCAAGACCCGACTGATGAGGCAGAAGGGGAGAAATGCATAGAAAAATAAATCCCCCCAGTGTAGCGAGAAAGCATCCATGGCTACTGCCCCAGGGTCTGGTTCCCATGCAACATATGTTGGTATTTGGTGATTAAGTCTGGATGCAAAAAGGTCAATATCTGGTGTTCCATACCGATCTATAATATCGGCAAACACTTTGCGGTCCAACATCCATTCCGTGTTGTCATTAAACTTGCGTGACCTGGTGTCCGCCACAGTATTTAGCTTACCCGGAAGGTAAGTGGCTGATATCCAAATGTTCCTTTCCAAGCACCAGTGCCGGATTGTATTGACCAATTCGTCACAAGATATCGACTTAATTCCACCCATATGATTGATATAAGCCACCACGATGGTATTATCAATTTGTAAGCGTACATGCAGATGGTGCATGTCCGAACAGTAAGCCCAGAGTCCATGAAAGGCTCCCAGCATTTCTAGATGATTAATTCCCAGTGCCGGGAGTAAAGTTAATTCATGTGCATTCCATCTACCACCGCCTTGAGCACTGTTACATGCTTCTATCAAGTCTGACGCTTTGTTCGGTGGCAAAGTGACAGACATATGAACAGAGTCAATTGTGAATCCCAAATTGTCCATAGTGGTAGAAGGCATTAATTTGGATTTGTCTGGATGGATGATGAAACCCAGTTTTTGAAATAAGTGCTCAGTGGCTGAGATAGCCAATTTGGCCAACTCCAAGGTTTTCCCCACAATTAAAATATCATCGAGGTATGCCCTAACAATATGTTTTTGTTTTCTGAGACACACTAAAGCTGGTTTCAATAAATTGGTAAACAGTCTGGGTGCTGATGTTAATCCATTAGGCAGTGTTTTATACTGCCAGAGCTGCCCTATCCAGGCAAATTTCAAATATCTGCAATGATCTTTGTCTATTGGTACTGAATAGTATGCATCTTTTAGGTCGATGCAAGTCATGAAGTATCTCTTGGAAACTAGTTGTTTGGCAGTAACAAAGGTTTCCATTTTGAAGTGGACATACTGCACGAAAGTATTCAGTTATGTCAATGATGCGGCATCCGCCGTCTTTTTTACTTTTAGTGAAGATGTTCGATACAAACTCATGAAACTCACTTTTGGTTTTCTCAATTACCCCTTTTGTATGTAGTCTTAAGAGTTCAGCATGACCTTCTGTCTTTTCTTTCTGTGAAAGTACAAACTTTCGACTAGGTGCATGCTGAACAGGAAGGGTAAATTTGCGAACAAATTCAATTTTGTATCCTTGAATACTTTGCAGTGTGAAAGGATCAGAAGTTATAGAACTCCATGCATCCCGAAACCAGTGCAACCGTCCCCCAATCCGTGAAGAATTTAAACATGCAATGTTCCTGAGGCAACCAGACCCACCTACCTCCATGGTTACCGGCGGTGCTGCATTGGTTTCCTCTGTCCTTGTTTCCTGGGAGGTGGAGGCGCTGTGGTGTGGGGGTGATGCATCTTCCAGGAAGGCAGTGCTGGGCCATGGTCTAAAAAAGACCATTGAGCAGGTTCAACGCCCTTCGAGCTTTCACCAGCAGGTGTTCTGTCGCTGTGGTAGCGTGGTCTGCTGGTGGATGCATATTGGGAGCTGTCGCCGCAGTTATGAGGACTTGGTGGCAGCCGGCACTTTTATCATGCCTATTGCCTTTGCCTTTTCATCGAGGTCTTTTACCTGCTTTGACAGGTTGTCCCCAAATAGTAGTGTAGGCGGTTGTGCACTGCTGGGTCTGGTTGCCTCAGGAACACAACCCCGCGAACTTGGGGTTCAGTGCAGGCTGGGTGACACTCTTTCTGTAACAGTTGATCTCAAACTGAGTGTTACAGAGGAGTTCCAGAGCATCCTGTAGCTCTTCCGGCATCTCCACTCCATCCACTGACCTGGCAACAGCTGTAATTCCAGCATTCCTTTCCAGTAGTTTTAGGATTTTCTGGAGTTTTACTTCCTGACTCCTGATGCCAGGGCTCATGTTACCCCAGATGGGGTTGTTGACTGCAGGCACGTTGAGGGAGACACAATCTCAGGAGCTAGGTATTTGGCTGCAGTGTCATTAACGGCCTGTTCCTGAAGTTGTTTCTTTGCCGTGTAGTTAATACTGGCTGCCAACTTCGATTGTAATGACAGCCCTTTTTTTGGTAGGTATCGCAAATTTAGATACCATGCCCAGAAGCTCCTCTTCTGGCACCCCTAGCATTGGTGTTTCTGCAGCCACACTCCCCTCTTCAGAGTCAGCCCAGTCCTGACTCCTAATGCTCCCCTGCGAGGAGGGTGAGACATTTGGCAGCCCTGTAAAGGGTGCTGCCGTGGGTCTGCGAGGAGACCCACTGTGACCATACCCCTACTGTAGCAGGTCACGTTGGAGCAACTGCTCCACCATCCGCTCCATGCGGGATAGTCGACCGCTGTCGCTTCCCGCGGGCGGGGTGTCCTCCAGTCCGGACTCAGCCGAGTCAGTGGACCTGCCCGACTTCCGGGTGGATTTGCCGCCAGTCCGAGGAGCACCTGCGGGCTGTAGCGGGGTGAAGTCGGGGGCTGCGGGTTGTATCAGCAGCTCTGGAGAACTCGACCGCTGCTGGCTGCCTGCTTCGCGGTCCTCGGCAACTTGTTTGGCAGCGGCTCGTTTGGACTTCGTCCTCGATTCCATCTCGGTACGCTCTGTAAGAGAAATGCTTAACAGAGCCGACAACGACCTCAGGAATGGTAAGTACTTACCTGCGGGCCGTTTTTAAACTTACGCTGGAGGAGCGGCGCTCCTCCTGCCTGTCGCTTCGCAATGCGTTCGACGATATGTCGTGCATGCGTGCTGGCGGGGTCTTCATGTAGTAACTCACGTGACTCCGAAGTAAAATTGGCTTTGGTGATATTATAAATTATCCCTCGTGTGTGTAGGATAGTGTTAGTGTACTGGGTTTGCTGGTCGGAGCAGACTCTTTTCCACGCTGTTTCTCTAAACTAAACTAATCAGCAATTCTAAATGAAAACTGCAAATGAAAGGGATAGGAATAACATATAATTATGCTAGAAGGCACAGAGTGCAGGAGTAGCTCTGTGCTTCAGGCTGCAGGAAAACACGGATCAGCAACCTTTCTCCTGACCCGAATCATCGCCTATCCATATTCTCCTGATACATCGTCTATATCTCTCGTTTCCATTTCTCCTGACTAGTCCAAAGAAGGGTCTTGACCCGAAACACCACCCATTCCTTCTCTCCAGAGATGCTGCCTGTCCCGCTGTGCTACTCCAACTTTTTGTGTCCATGTTCGGTTTAAATTAACATCTGCAGTTCCTTCCTACACATTTCTCCTGATATGTTGTTTGATCTGCTGATTCTATCTTCTTTTGTAAACCAGCATCTGAAGTTCTTTGTGTCTATATTATTGTTGAAACCTTTTAAATTATAATAGATTTTTTTTAGTTTATTGATAAATGAAGACGATCAAAATAATATAACATGTCTTATAAATTACATGAAAATCAGGTAACTCAGCAGGATATATCACCCAAAATCCAGAGACGCTTTGTCCTATCTGCAATTTTGGAATTATTGCTTTATTATTGTCACATCCCAAGATACAGAGAACATCTTTGTTTTGTTTTCTGTCACGGGCAAATCTGACCAAACACAAGTAAACACTAAGGTCGTCCAAAGAGAAAATAAACAGAGTGAAGGACATAGTCGCAATTTGTTTAATTGCAGATTAAACAAGAGGTGCAAAGTGTGTGATGAGGTGGAATGTGAGATTAGAATACATCCTAAACTCAATAGGCTGAGAACAGCAGGGAAGAAGTTGTTACTGAGTTTGGTGTTACATGCTTGCAGGCTTTTGTATTTACTTTGGGAGAAGGGAGAGCAGGGAATGACTGGGGAGTAATTATTCCTTGATTGTTTTGGCTACTTTCCCGAGGCAGTGTGGAATGTAAATGGAGCTGATGGGAGGAGGATTTGGGGATAGAGGAGACTGGTCTGTGCGATGGACTATGCTGTATCCACAACTCTGCAATTTATTCCAGTCTTGGGCAAAGTATTTGTCAAATCAAGTAGTGAATCATCCTGATGGGATGGTTTCTCAGTTTAGTTCAGTTTTAGTTTAGTTGTACAGCGTGGAAACAGGCTTTACCGCCCACCTAGTCTGTGCCAACTAGCAATCACCTATATGCAAGTTCTAACTCAAACACTACAGACAATTTACAGAAGTCATTAACTTATCAACCTGTATGTCTTGGGAATGAGAGAGAAAACTGGAGCACCCGAAAAAACCCACGTGGTCACAGGGAGTATGTCCTGACTCCGTACAGACGACACCCATAGTCAGGATTGAACCTGGGTCTCTGGTGCTGTAAGGGCCTGTCCCACTTGGCCACCATTTACGCGACAGGCCTGTACTGACTGTCGTGCGCGTCATCATGCATCCGCACAGCCGTCTGGAGTGCGTGACATTATTTGAATACTCAGTTTATGATATTTACCCAGTTTATGAAATTTATGGTGATTTTCTAAAATGTCCCAGTTTCTTGAGTGGTGCTAGCAATTGGAAGAACTGCAGATGTTTTATCCCTATTCAAAAAAAGAGGTGAATGAAAAGTAGCAATCTGCAGACCAAATTAATCTGTGGGAAGGAACTGCAGATGCTGGTTTAAATTGAAGATAGACACTAAATGCAGGAGTAACTCAGTGGGACGGGCAGCATCTCTGGAGAGAAGGAATGGGTGATGTTTCAGTCTGAAAAAGGGTCGTGACCCGAAACGTCACCCATTCGACCCGAAACGTCACCCTGTCCCACTTGGCCGTCATTTACGCGACAGGCCGGTGGCGTGCAAAGATTTGTGCAGCATGAGATCCTGGTGCGCTGCGCGATACCGTGCACAACTCCACACTCCTCCACGCACTCCATGCGCCTGTCCCGTGCTACCTACACGCTAGCCACGCGCTACCAGGTCGCGTAAATGGCGCGCAAATGAAGGCCAAGTGGGACAGGCCCTTAAGGCAACAACTCTATTGTTGCGCCACCGTGTTGCCCCAAACGTTTGGCAACTTGTTCCTTATTCCCAAAACCCTCTACGTGACAAAGTTGTCCCTGAGGCTCCTATTAAATCATTCCCCTGCGCCACTGTGCCCCCCACTGTGGTGCATCTGTAGACATTGGTACATTGATTAATTGGAGACAACTGATGCCAACTTTCCTCAGTTTTATGAGGAAGTTAGTGTAGCCGTTAAAATATAATTACTTACATGTAACCCCGACAATAAGCCATACACTGGGACCAGATAGAGAATTGTTCTGGCTGTGCTGTAAAATACACTTTAAATTAAAAACGGAGGCTTTTTCAAAGAAGGATTGGCCAATACTCAAGGAAAGATACAAAATGCTGGAGTAACTCAGTGGGTTAGGCAGCATCTCTGGAGAAATTGGATTGGTGACATTTTGGGTTGGGCCCCTTCTTCAGACCAGCATCTTACTCAGGGCCCAGCATTTATTTTGACTTGGGTGCGGAGAAGTGTTTTTCTCCTGTGAAAGGTCCTTGGCAATTTTCTAACAATTAGAAGGTCTTCAGTCATAATAGTTTTTATATAAATGGCAGAGAGGTTTATTGATGCCAAGATGGTGCCAGAGCATAGGGGCTCTTTGCGTGCCGATCCCAGAGCAGGATCTACGATCTTTAATGCAATCGCCCCACTCTTTTTTCTCTTCACTCTATCATTTGTACTAATACCCTATAATCCACGCAGAATTAAGACTTGATTCATTGTATTCCCTTCTCAGCTCAGGGTGGCACAGTGGTGCAGTGGTAGAGTTGCTGCCTTACAGCTCCAGAGACCTGGGTTTAATCTTGACTATGGTTGCTGTCTGGACAAAGTTTGTACGTTCTCCTTGTGACCGCATGGTTTCCACCCACAACACAAAGACAACTGGAGAGCAGTCCTGAGCTGCTATCTACCTCATTGGACACCCTTGGACTATCATTGATCGGACTTTACCTTGCACTATTCACATTATTTGCTTTACCATGTATCTGTACACTGTGGGTGGCTCAATTGTAATCAGATATGGTCTTTCCGATGACTGGTTAGCATGCAACAAAAGCTTTTCATTGTACCTCAGTACAAGTGACACTAAACTAAATAAAATTCAAGACGTGCAAGTTTGTAGGTTAAGTGACTTCTGTAAATTGTAAACTGTCCCGATTGTGCGTAGGATAGTACTAGTGTAAGGGGTGGTTGCTGGTTAGCCTGGACTCGGTGGGCTGAAGGACCTGTTTCTCTAAAAAGTAAAATCCAGAGCTCACTTCTTTCCCAATCCTTCGATCTCCTCGGTCGCAGATTTTGAGCGTCGATCCCCTGTTCATCGTGATAGGGAAGCTTTTATAAGCTCGCATATGCAACAATTTGTTGATCAAATGGTTTGAAGCTGAAAAAAAAACAAAATGAAAAATGAACAAGCAGGACACACTGTGCTATCATCATTTAGATTGTGTAGCAGAGGCGTAGATTGTTTTTATATCAATTGTATGCAACTGGTCCGTGTTGTATGTGAAGTTGCTTAGCCAGAGTTTGAACTTCAAGCCCATTTTGAGGATAACTATGCTTCATAAAACTGATTGGATGGTATTAAAATGATGATCTACTGTCCATGAGTCAAAATTCTCCAACATTTTTATTTCATCTATATGTAGATTTGACTGACTATCTTGAGACACAGTGAAAGAGCACGACATTGAAAAGGAAATTAACCTTTCCCATAGAAACGCATTTCACACCAAACAGCCCTGAGAGGTGACCTTCTTTGAGTTAAATGGCTCCCTTTCAATACTGCGCATAAAACCTGTTTCTCTCAGAACCATTACACGTGGCATCGCATTAACTCTTCATAATAACACACAAACACCGTTCCCAATCAGAATGAATTGAGAATTTACATCCAATATCTGAAACAAATGGGTTGCTAAATGTGTATCAGGATGAGAGATCTTTGTTTGCTCAAGGAATATTACAAATGCGGTCAAATGATTAGTTTTCAGTGCAAATCGGATGTAAGAGAAGTGCTCTGTTTATACCGTAGGCAGTGAATCATAAACAAGGCTCACGATGATATTGATTCTCTGACACACTGAAGGAATTTTATTTGAAAGACACGGGTGATTGGCCGAATTTCTAAGGAATTTAATCCTCAAATATTTACTTTTCACAGAATAACTCAAAGAAGTGAAAGGGACTGCATAATGGGTGAAAGTGATTTCAATGCAGCTCCTGAAGAGCTCTAACAGAGGTGGTTGATCAATACGATGGAGCAAGTGGCTTGAATTCACAATCCATTGTCTGGGGAAGGTTTAGAGAAACAGCATGGAAACAGGTTAATTGGCCCACCGAGTCCACACCGACCATCGATCACCTGTACACTAGTTCTATGTTATCCCACTTTTTCATCCTACACACGAGGGGCGATTTTACAGAAGCCAATAAAACCACCAGCCTCATGTCTTTGGAATGTGGAAGGAAACCAGAGCACCTGGAGGAAACCCACAAGGTCACAGGGAGAATGTGCAAACTCTGCACAGACAGCACCCGTAGTCAGGATTAAACCCAGGTCTCTGGCGCTGTAAGGCAGCAACTCTACCACTGTGGCACTGTGTCTTGCCTCTAAAGATTGATAAGCAGGGACAGTCCCCACCCAAATGGTCACCTATCCTTCTCCTCCAGCGGTGTTACCTGACCCGTGTAGTTACTCCAGCTTTTTGTGTTGAGTCTGAAGGAGGTTCCCGACCCAAGTGGAATGGCACAGTGGCGCAGTGGTGGAGTTGCTGCCTTACAGCGCTTGCAGCACCAGAGACCCGGGTTGGATCCTGACTACGGGTGCCGTCTGTACGGAGGTTGTACATCCTACCTGTGACCACATTAAAAATTCAAAAAACGTTAGTTTAGTTTATTATTGTCGCATGTATAGTAAAAGGTTTCTTGTGCTACACAGTCAAAGACATTAGTACAATATGTGAATGTGATGCTCGGCCAGTGGCCACAATAAAAAACAAATGATTTGTATGACACTGTTCACATTGCCTCCCCTGAAGAATTTAATAAGGGAATTAATAATTAAAGTGCTTGACAGAAACATTATAATTCTACTACAATAAGTTTGCAACTTTCCAAATCTCATGACACCATAAATTAGAATCAACAAATTGAATTCACAATGTTGTACAGGGGAAAATGTCCCAACCAAGTTTGGCTCCTTTCATTTTGTACCTAGACTATTGGCAGTGGCGAGTTTAGTTTAGAGATACAGCATCGAAACAGGCCCTTTGGCCCACCGAGTCCGCACCGACCAGCGATCCCCACACATTGACACTGCCCTACACACACTAGGGACAATTTCTACCAAGCTAATTAACCTGCCGGTTTTCCGGTGGGCGGCGCGACCGACGTCGCAGCGGCCTCTGCAGTCCGTCTGTCTTTTGTAATTTTTTTTGTCCCGTTGAGGGTATAGTTTGTAGTGGGTTTTTAACTGTGTATGTGTGGGGGGCGGGGGGGGGGGGGGGGGTTGAGTGGGGGAAACTTTTGAATCTCTTCCCTGTACGGGGATCCGACCATTTTCCTGTCGGGTCTCCGTTGTCGTTGGAGCCTAGCACCGTGGAGCGGCTTCCAACTGGAACGACCTGGTGGCTCCAGTCGCGGAGCCTGCGGACTCACCATCGTGGAGCTGGCCGGCTTCGGAGCGTGGAGAGCTGTGGTGGCGTGCCGTTGCGGCACGATTCCGGAGCTCGGAGCTCAGAGGCTCCAGCGACAGGTCCGGTGGACAGTGACATCGGGAGCTCGCGGGTCCCTGGTGGGAGACCGCTTTTTGGAGCTCCCGCAACGGCAACTTCTTCCGCCCAAATTGCGGGGTTGAAAGTGACCTGGATCAGGGCTTTACATCGCCCAGCGCGGCTTAAATGGCCGCGGGACTTGCCATCGCCCGCCGGGGGCTTTGACATTGACTGACATCGGGAGAAGAATGGAGAGCAGGGGAGAGACAAGACTTTGCCTTCCATCACAGTGAGGAGGAGATTCACTGTGATGGATGTTTGTGTAAATTGTGTTGGTGTGTCTTGGTTCTTTTCTTGTTGAATGACTGCAGAAACCAAATTTAGTTTGAACTTCATGTGAGGTTCAAATGACAAATAAACGGTATTGTATTGTATTGTACAAACCTGTACATCTTTGGAGTGTGGGAGGAAATCAGAGCATATGGAGAAAACCCATGCAGGTCATGGGGAGAATGTACAAACAGCGTACAGCCAGCACCCCTAAGCGTTCCCCAGGCTTGGCCTTCCATGGTCTGCTGGGTCTCCCGGTTGCTAACCATTTTAACCCCCCTTCCCATTCCCAAACTAACCTTTCTGTCCTGGGCCTCCTCCATTGCCAGAGATCACATTAAAACTGGAGGAACAGCACCTCATATTCTGCTTGGGTAGCACTCAATCCAATGGTTTGAATGCTGAATTCTCCAATTTTAGGTAACTAACCTACCCTACAAACAACCTTTTCCCCTCCTGCTCCTCCCCCCTTCCATCCCTTTGCCCCTCCTGAATGTGCACCAAATTCTCTCCTTCCTCCTACCTTTCCACCTATATTCTTTCCTGTGGCATCACAATTCACAGTTCTTACGTCCTTATAAGGTTATATGCGATAGTAGCAGAACTAGGCTATTCAGCCCATCAAGCCCACTCCGCTATTCAATCATGGCTGATCTATCTCTCCCTCCTAACCCCATTCTGCAGCCTTCTCCGCTTAACCCGTGACACCCGTCCTAACCAAGAATCTATCTATCTCTGCGTTAGAAATATCCACTAACGGCCTCCACAGCCTTCTGTGGCAAAGAATTCCACAGATTCACCACCCTCTAACTAAATAAATTTCTTCTGATCTCCGAAAGGAATGTCCTCTCCCACTAGTGGAAACGTCCTCTCCACATCTACTCTATCCAAGTCTTTCAACATTTCGATACGTTTCAATGTTTAGGTTAGAGATATAGCATGGAAACAGGCCCTTCGGCCCACCGCGTCCGCACCGACCAGCGATCCCCACACATTAATACTACCCAACACACACTAGGGACAATTTATACCAGCCTATTAACCTACAGACCTGTACAGCTTTGGAGTGTGGGAGGAAACTGAAGATCTCATGGAAAACGCACGCAGGTCACGGGGAGAACATACAAACTCCATATAGACAGCACCCCGAGTAGGATTGAATCATGGTGTCTGGTGCCGTAAAACAGCAACTCTACCGCTGCGCCTACTTGCCGTTCAGAAGAAGTAGATACACCTCCAACAGTGGAACAAATGTAACATATTTTTATTCGTTAATACATGCAAATGTGACATCAATAGGAATTTTGAGCCCGTTCCTTTCAAAATGCATGGAAATAGCAGTCTGTAATGGATTCTAACCAACCGTGTCTGCAGGCAAGGAAAAGTTCACCAAATGCTTCTTAGCATCCCACACAAAAGCTGTGATATCATCCGTCAATCCTCACATCCCATACAGTTCATCCCCACCCGCTGCCGACATTGGCTTGACATTACCACCCTCATAGTTGCTAATGAGTACCATCCTTCATTGAGCCAATAATCATCTGCATTATAATCAAAACTTTCCTGAAACTAAACTCTACCCAACAAACAATATTACATGTGCTGAAAAACAATCAGTCCTAAAATAATGGAAGTGCTCAGTAGGCCAAACGTCACTTATCTATAAAGACACGAGCCAAATGCAGAGTTCTGCCTCGAGCCTACCACACAAGCTAAACGAGACTGCAGATTAAAAGCATGTTAAAAGGAAAAGATTGCACGCGATGGAGAGGAAGTGCAAATATTCATGTACAGAAGACATAAAAGTGTCTCGACCTGAAACGTCATATACTCCTTTTCTCACGAGATGCTTCCTGACCCGCTGAGTTACTCCAGGTTTTTGTGTCTATCTTCAATTTAAACCAGCATCTGCAGTTCCTTCCTACACAAGACTTGTAAAGTGGCTAGAAATTAGTCTGCCAACAGTCACAACACACAACAAGGTACAAGAAAACTAGAAATTAAAATTAATTTAAAAGTTAATAAAAAAGAAAAATTAAAGCGACTGATATCTGGCTGCCGGAACAAATGAACAAGCAAAGAAACAAATGCAGGCTTATCCCCTGGGCAGAGGATTCTAAACTACAGTGCCTCCCCCACCACCCTCTCCCACACCGGGTCCCCCTTTGATCTCCCACTGTCCCTCACAGCGGCCCCCCAACGCCGGGTCACCATTATCTTCCCCTCCCCCCCTCACGCTCATTGACCGTTGATCGCGGGTTGATCGCGAGGCACCACAGTTGCCGCTGAGGCCCCCCTCACCGCCGAGGCTCCCGTCACTGCCGAGGCTCCCTCTGCCGTGTAATCCTGGGAGTAAAATTGCCAAATGGAGGTAGATGGACAGATGTGCTGGCACTAATTATTTTATCTCCATCAAGATGTTTGAGTTTTGATTTAATCAAATAGATCTGTGGACATTTAATCTTGGAGGAATTTCCTTGGAGGAAATAGAAACATAGAATATAGGTGCAGGAGTAGGCCATTCAGCCCTTTGTACCAGCACCACCATTCAATATGATCATGGCTGATCATAGAAAATCAGTACCCTGTTCCTGCTTTCTCCCCATATCCCTTGATTCCGTTAGCCCTAAGACCGAAATCTAACTTTCTCTTGAAAACATCCAGTGAATTGGCCTCCACTGCCTTCTTTGGCTGAGAATTCCACAGATTCACAACTCTCTGGGTGAAGACATTTTCCCTCATCTCAGTCCTAAATGACCTACCCCTTATTCTTACACTGTGACCCCCTGGTTCTGGACTCCCGCAACATCGGGAACATTTTTCCTGCATCCAGCGTGTCCAATCCCTTAAGAATGTTATATATTTCTGTAAGATCCACCTCTCATCCATCTAAATGTCTGTGAATATAAGCCTAGTCGATCCATCAGAATGCTCCCGGGATGCACCGCAGAGCTGAACAAATATTGAGCTGAAGGGCCGCTGCGAACATAGAGGGGCCCGGTGGGGTCGCCGCAGCCACATGTGGTAGCTAGGCTGGCTCGCTGCCGCAAAGAAGGACCCAGCAGGCCGCTGTCTCCATGGAAACCTTGAAAACAGCCGAGCTCGTCCCTGAGACTGGGGAACGAATGAGGAGGGAGCTAAGGGTTGGTTATTGAGAGAAGGCAGGAGAATGGGGTTAAGAGAGAAAGAATGGCCGAAAGGCCTAATTCCGCTCCTATCACTTATGAACATGTGAGTGGGCTGGTAGAAGTGGGACCAGGGCCTTCAAGGTTGGCGCAGGACGTGCTACCGGGACACAGACGTGGTCGGGCAAGGAGAGGGCCGTCAGTTGGCGGGCCGAGCAGGTCGAGGGTGATGGGGGAGACCCTGCAGCAGCCTGGGGCTTGCCTGGATTATGGGCCAGACTTTGGACTTTTTCTTTGTGTAAATGGCACAAAAATTGGCATCTTGTGCATGTGTGAATATACAAAAATAATTTGACTGTGCAGTGTAAAGGTGACAATAAAGAACCATTGAACCATTGGCAATTGATGATGGATGCACACCGCTACGTACATGAGCCATCTTGGTTCACACTGAGATACATAACCTATCCTAACCACGTTTATTTATATTCAGCACTTCTAAATATCTCTTGGCACACTGCAACCACAACACATACAATCGGCAAGACCAAGCGTAGACTCGGCAACCATTTCACCAAACATCTGTTCTTGGCCAGCCGAGGACTGCTGGGTCTCCCAGTTGCTATCCATTTTAACCCCCCTTCCCATTCCTAAACCAACCTTTCTGTCCTGGGCCTCCTCCATTGCCATGGTGAGGCCACATGTATACTGGAGGAACAGCACCTCATATTCTGCTTGGGTAGCTTAACCATTCAATGGTTTGAATGTTGAATTCTCCAATTTTAGGTAACTAACCTAACCGACAAATAACTTTTTTCCCCAGATTACTATCTAAATGGTGTCAAGTTGGAAAAAGGGGAAGTACAATGGGATCTGGGGATCCTTGTTCATCAGTCAATGAAAGTAAGTATGCAGGGTCAACAGGCAGTGAAGAAAGCGAATGGCATGTTGGCCTTTATAACAAGAGGAGTTGAGTATAGGAGCAAAGAGGTCCTTCTTCTGCAGTTGTATAGGGCACTAGTGAGACCTCACCTGGAATATTGTGTGCAGTTTTGGTCCCATAATTTGAGGAAGGACATTCTTGATATTGAGGGACTGTCATATGCTGAGAGAATGGAGCGGCTGGGCTTGTATACTCTGGAGTTTAGAAGGATGAGAGGAGTCTTATTGAAAGATATAAGATTATTAAGGGTTTGGACACTCTAGAGGCAGGAAACATGTTCCCGATGTTGGGGGAGTCCAAAAACAGGGGCAAAGTTTAAAAATAAGGGATAAGCCATTTAGAACAGAGACAGGAAAACACTTTTTCTCACAGAGAGTGTGAGTCTGTGGAATGCTCTGCCTAAGAGGGCGGTGGAGGCTGGTTCTCTGGATACTTTTAAGAGAGAGCGAGATAGGGCTCTTAAAGATAGCAGAGTCAGGGCATATGGAAAGAAGGTAGGAACGGGGTGCTGATTGGGGATGATCAGTCATGATGACATTGAATAGCAGTGCTGGCTCGAAGGGCGAATGGCCTACTGCTGCACCTATTATCTATTGTCTATTGTCTCTCCAACTATATTCTTTCCTGTGGCTTCACAGTTCATGGTTCTTGGGAAATGTGATTAGGAGGTAGAGATTAGCCATGATTGAATGGCGGAGTGGACTCGATGGGCTGAATGGCCTAATTCTACTCCTATAACTTGTGAATGTGAACTTTTTCCTGCCCCTCCACTCTTCCAGCCTTTTCCCAGCACAATAGCCTGAAGAAGGGATAAACATGAAGAAGGTAGACCACCAGGGGCGTCGGGTAGATGGCAGCCCTGCTGACAGTCTGTTCGTTCTTTTATCTTTTTGTAATTTTTGTGTTTGTTAACAGTTTGTTTTAATGTACTTCGGTTTGTTTTATGTGGGGGGAGGGGGGAGGGGGGAGGTAATCGGGGGAATATTTTTTTCAAATTCCTACCTTCCCGTAAATGTGATCAATTTTCGGATCACATTCTCCGGGCTCTGCGGCCTACCATCGCTGGTGCTGGACGCCTCCTCGTATTGTCGTGAGCCTCACCGCGGAGCGAACTTACCATCAAGGGCTCGCAGTCTCGGGAGAGGCTAGTCGGGAGCTCCAACGCCGCAGAAGGTTCGACCAGCCCCGATGCGAGGTTTGATCGCCTGGCGCGGGGAGCTGACAACCCCCCGATGCAGGAGCTGATCGCCCAGATGCGGAGGGCCCGGATGCCACCGGCTGCGGGAGTCAAGACCAACCCGTCAACGGAGGGCTCGAGGCCCCCGACCGAGGAAGAACAAAGAGAAGGACTTGGACTTTATTTCGCCTTCCCTCACAGTGAGGAATGTGTGGGAGTCACTGTGGTGGATATTCATGTTAAAATGTGTTTTTGAGTCTGTTGCTTTTAATTGTATGACTGACCTGGCCAATGAAGTTCCTCGTATGTTGCAAAACACACTTGGCAAATAAAGTGTGATTCTGATTCTGATTCTGACAAGGAACTGCAGATTTAACTTGAAATTTCACCATTACCTTCTCAAAGGTCATTAAGGTTGACCTAGTTACTGATGTCCCAATTCTGAATATGAATAAAAGATCTGCATTATCTATGACAACATTTACGGCAAGATTGAGTTTGCTCTGCATCTATGCAACTTATCATGTGTCAGCCAACATCATTGAAACTAATCAAAAGTTAATTTACCTCTGTGTTTACTTCCTGTTAGGCTGCTGCAAGTAAGTGTCTGAAGAAGAGTCTCGATCCGAAACATCACCTATTCCTTCTCTCCAGAGATGCTGCCTGACCCGCTGAGTTACTCCAGCGTTTTGTGTCTTCATTTGATTTAAACCAGCATCTGCAGTTTAATTTCTTCTGAAGGGTCTCGACCCGAAAGGTCGCCTATCTCCTTCGCTCCTTAGATGCTGCTGCACCCGCTGATTTTCTCCAGCCTTTTGTATACCCTCTGCAGTTTAATAGTAAGATTAAATGAGAACTTACCAGTTTGAAGTTTGATCTTTATTTTATGAGGAGTTACGATGAGGGATTACGTGAAGACCCCGCCTGCACGCATGCGCGACATTCTTCAAAGCAGTGGTGTGAAATCACAGATACCAGAGTGACTAATATAGTAAGATAAGAGAGAACCTCCATACCAGTTGATCTTTATAATAGAGGGTTTTGGGAGCGGAGGGCACGTAATCCCTCATCGTAACTCCTCATAAAATAAAGATCAAACTTCAAACTGGTAAGTTCTCATTTAATCTTACTATTTTACTTCGGAGTCACGTGAGTGACTACGTGAAGATTTCAAAGCTCTGTGATTTCATGCCCTGGAACGAGTCCATGCTTACACCCTGCCATGCTAGGAAAAAAGAGGATGAACGTAATTCAGTCATGACACCGTGCTGAAAAACAAAGAAAGGTATTTATTCATACCTAAACAGTATGCCCCACATTGGGTAATTTATTTTACAGAACTCAAAATTTTCCCTGCAAATGTGTCAGGAGCGGCTACGGGTTTATTATAAAAGCGTTGAAAAGTTTGTTCATTGCTCCAACCCGCTGTGGCAAGGATGTGGTCCAAAGGAACTTCCATCATCCTAGCCGCCGATGTAGATGCCGCCCTGGTGGAGTGAGATTTGAAAACATTAGTATCCACCCCCGCTGCATCTAATACCACCCTTAACCATCTGGATATGGTTTGCGCTGTGACCTTATGGTGAGGGTGTTTATGGCTTATGAGTAAAGCTCTCTCCGTGCCCCTAAGAGTCTTGGTGACTTCTATATATTGCAAAATATGTGTCACAATGCAGAGCCGACTATCTGCACGATAGGCCAGAAACTCTAATTTTTGGCCAGAGGAACCGGGTCGGTCGTGTTTGAGTAACCCCTGTATTAGAAAAGTTATCTTGCCACTTGTGACATACATGGCGTCCATATTTAGCTTGTGTAAGGACTGGACCCATTGTGCTGTTACAAGTGCCATTATCATTACCATCTTGTATGTTAGTTTGTCCAGAGTGAGCCCCGATATGGGTGTCCATCCTCGTAACATATTTAATACTATGCCTATGTCCCATGTATGGGTGTATCTGGGCCTGGGGGGATTGGAGTTAAATATACCCCTCATTAGTTTAGATACTAGTGGGTGTGATCCTATAGCCAAGTGATCACTCCCTCTGCCCAGATAATTAGAAAGGGCACTTCTTGCACAATTAATGGCACTGTAACTCAATCCTTCATCGAAATGAAGGGTGGCCAGAAACACCAGCACTTCAGTGATGGTGGCTGAGTCATATGTAGTGTTCGTCCTGGTGCAGAACTCTTCCCATTTCCTAACATATGTCAGGTACTGTTTCCTCGTGGATTCCCTGCACGACGCTGAGATGGCATTGATCGTTCTATCGGAGAGTCCGTATCCCAGGAATGGCCTGTTCAGAATCTGCAAATCAACAAGTTCATGCCGTCATGGCACGGATGACTTTCCCCTGTCACGGGGTGTACCAACAAACTCGGCCGTTTGTTGATCCGGATGCAGGGTTCTGAGGCCATCTTTTGTACTGCTGGGAACCATGGTTGGGTAGGCCAGTCGGGAACAACCAAAATACCCGTTGCGGAGTCTTGTTTAATTTTTTGTAAGACCCGACTGATGAGGCAGAAGTCGCGCATGCGTGCAGGCGGGGTCTTCATGTAGTCACTCACGTGACTCCGGAGTAAAATTGTTCTGTTGAATTTCAATGTTCTCATAACAATTAAATTTCACTCCCTCTTCCCCCCTCTTCCAAAACGCACACCTCCAGATTTAGGAACAGCTGTTAACATGCAACTGAACGATCCTATCACCAACTAGAAAGTGGTCTTGAGCTACTACCTACCTCATTGGAGACCATCATAAATCTTCAATTGGACTTTACTAGATTTTATCTTGCACTAAACGTTATTCCCTTTATCCTGTATCTACATTGTGGATGGCTTGAATGTAATCATGTATAGTCTTTTCGCTGGTCGACAAAAATGCTGGAGAAACTGAGTGGGTAAGGCAGCATCTATGGAGTGAAGGAAATAGGAAACGTTTTGGGTCGAAACACTTCTTCAGACTTTTCACTGACTGGATAGCACACAATAAAAAAGCTTTTCACTGTACCTTGGTACATGTGACAATAATAAACTAAACTAAACACTCGTGACTCTGCTCTACATGTCGGAGTGCACATATTGCATGTCCCCATTGTGACCATATTTCTAAATTTGCCGTGAAGCAATTTGGGATTAGTTGAAAACAATCACTGCATAAACATGATTTATTTCAGTTCTTTGGCTTTAAAATGGAGAAATCTACCCATCTATGCCTGCAGTAGTGAGTCAAACCCGATTGAACTGGCAGATATATTTGATACATCATATAAATATTAAGCTGAACATCAAATACACATTTATTTTCCAAAGAAATATTCTTGCAGGTTTTATAGTGCATAGAAAAGTGCAGCAGAGAATCTTTGACTGTGCTGAGCAAGATGCCAAGGTATATTAATCTCATCTGCCTGCATATCATCCATACCCTGCATGTCTATGTGCTTAATTGAACGCCTCGTCAAAACCAATATCATAACTGGCACCACCATCACCCCTGGCAGCACATTCCAGGCACCCACTGCCCTCTGTGTAAAAAACCTGCCCCGCACATCTCCTTTAAACTTTGGCCCTCTCGTCTTAAAGGTCCGTTCTCTAGTCTTTGACACTTCCACTGAGGGAAACAAGGTTGTTGCTCTCTATCTTGCTTATTATAATCACATCTTTCTTAATGAGTAGATCAGTTATATCCGTGGACAGAAACAGACGTAAACTTTGAGGTTGATGAGCCTTCAAAAAGGAAAAAGTTAGGCATTTAATAAGATTTAAATGCAAAGGCACAGTGGCGCACTTGGCCTTGCAGCTCCAGAGACCCAGGTTCGATACTGACCTCAGGTCCTTGTGTGGAATTTGTATCTTCTCCCTGTGACTGTGTGGGTTTCCTCCGGGTGCTCTGGCTTCCTCCCACATCCCCAAGAAGGCATACGAGATTGTAGGTTAATCAACACTCTATAAATTGCCCTTAGTATTTGGGGAGTGGATGAGAATGTGGGATAACGTAGAACTAGTGTGAATGGATGATCGATGGTCAGTGTTGGAACATATCCATCAAAAGACCTGTTTCCATGCTGTACCTCTAAACTCCCGTGAAAGGGTGATCAATGGTCACCATTGGGTTGGTGGGGTAACGGACTGTGTCCTCTAACCTGCTATATCTCTAACCTAAACTAAACTAAACACGGAGGGGTTGGCAGAAAGGAAAGAAAACCTTTGTGGGCCACAGTATCATTCATTATTCCTGTTCTGTTCCGTTCCGTTCCTTGTTCCAAAACTACAAAGCAAAGGCTGACGGTGCTGGATGTTTGAAATACGGATAAAGCGTGCTGAAAACACTCAGCGGGTCAGGCAGCATCTGCGGAGAGAAAGTCACCATTTTAGGTTAATAACCTTTCGACTGTTGAGGGCCACCGGCATTTTGGTTTTTACCCATGAGAGCAACTGCGACAATGCAAGGTGAAGGGTGAACTTTACATTCTCACAAATAAGAAAGGTAATAAATCTAAAAACTCTAAAAGACCAGCTTTTTTCTTCTTATTGTGTATTCTTCTTAGTTCCCATGTGGAATAACTGGGCTGCAAGTTAGACAGTAGCTAAGAAACAGTTAGACAGGTACATGGATAGGACAAGTTTAGAGGGATATGGACCAAGCGCAGGCTGGTGGGACTAGTGTAGCTGGGATATGTTGGCCAGTGTGGGCAAGTTGGGCCGAAAGGCCTGTTTCCATACTGTATCACTCTATGACTTTATGACTCTCTAAGTAGTTTTTCCTTGCCTTCCGATGCTGAGAAGTAAAGTGAGAGCATTAACCTGAAGTCAATTAACGTAAGCCACAGTATACATGGATGTGCAAGTCTGGCTCAAAGTACAATGGTCTTCAGGCAATGGCCAACTAAAACAGTACCAAGGAGACACGGTGCTGGAATCTTGTATAAAATCCAAAGTGCTGGAGTAACTCAGCAGGTTAGGTGTCATCTGTGAAGAGAATGGATAGGCGACATTTTGGATCAGCACCTTTCTTCAGAAGAGCTTGACCTGGAAAGTTGCCTATCCCTTCTTTTCACAGATGACCCCTGACCCACTAAGTTACTCCAGCACATTGTGTTTTAAAGCGGTATCAATATTACATAACAACTGTACTCTACCCAATTGTATTTCTTCAACAACTCAGTTGAAAAAAACGTCCCACATCAATCTGGTTTCTGTAATATTCATTGGTTGCATCGCAGCCTGGTTCGGCAACTTGAATGCCCAGCAGCAAAACGTTGTGAACACTGCCCAGACCAATACGGGTTCTGACCTCCCCACCTTCAAAGCAATATACAAGTGTCGCTGCCTCAAGAAGGAAGTCAGCATCAACGGAGACCCACACCCCCCTGGCCACGCTCTCATTTCACCCCTGCCATCAGGATGAAGGTACAGGAGCCTGAAAACTGTAGCGTCCAGGTTCAGGAGCAGCTTCTTCCCTACAGCCATTCGGCTATTAAACACTACAACGTCAAATGAGCTCTGAACTATATTACTATTATTGTTATTATTGGATCATTATTGTTTGTTTGATTTTTATGTGTACATTTGGATATGTGTATACATATATATATATATATATATATATATATATATAACACTCTTGACACTCTTGCCTCTTGGATTGGTCAGTTGCCCAGGTTTGAGCTGGTACTTCCCTTCATGTCCCATATCATCTTCCCCTTGTCCTCGTTACCCATATATTTTAATATTTATAATTATCATACTCCTAAAAACCTTTAAACCTATGCTTCTGCTTAATTCCTTTGTCAAAGTAACATTCAATGTTTTGTGTACAGTTCTGGTTGCCCATTACAGGAAGGATGTGAAGGCTATGGAAAGGGTGCAGATGAGGTTCACCAGAATGCTGCCTGGATTAAGGATTATTAGCTACAGGGAAAGGTTGGACAGACTTGGATTGATTTATCTCGAACAGTAGATGTCAAGGGGAGACCTGATAAAGTATATACGATTATGAGAGGCATAGATAAGGTAGACAGTCAAAACCTTTTCTGGAAAGGTCAAAACCTTGAAATGTCAAAGACCACGGCCACGGTGGCGCAGAGGTAAAGTTATTGCCTCACAGCGCTTGCAGCGCCGGAGACCCGGCTTCGATCACGACTACGGTTGCTGTCTGTATGGAGTTTGCACGTTCTCCCCGTGACCGAGTGCGTTTTCTCCGAGATCTTTGGTTTCCTCCCACACTCCAAAGACGTACAGGTTTGTAGGTTAATTAGCTTGGTATATGTGTAAACTGTCACTAGTGTGTTAATGTGCGGGGATCACCGGTCGGTGCAGACTCGGTGGGCCAAAGTGCCTGTCTCCGTGCTGCAGCTCTAAACTAAACTAAACTAAACTAGAGGGCATAGCTTTAAGGTGAGAGGGGTAAAGTTTAAAGAAGATGTGCGGGGCAGTTTGTTACCACAGTGGGTGGTAGATGCCTGGAATGCGCTGCCAGGGGTGATGATGGACGCAGATGCAATAGTGACATTTAAGAGACTTTTAGATAGATCTGCAGGGAATAGTTCTGCAGGGAATGGAGGGATATGGATCACATGAGGGCAAAGGAGATTAGTTTATTATGGCATCATGTTCAGCATGGACATTGTGGGCCGAAGGGCCTGTTCCTGTGCTGTGCATTTCTATGATCTATGTTCCATGTATAGAGAATAATCTTAACTTCACTTTGCAACCTCAATTTTTCATCTCTCTGACCAATAGGAAAAAAAAATCTCTAGCAATTCATTATTTTGAATGGAGTAACATAGTTGATTATTGGAGCAAAAAGAGCTGGGATGTGTCTCAGTAAAACCTCCATTATATTTATGTGATGGTAGCATGCAAAGGGAAGTGTGTCCTATGAACAACTCCTTCAGGTCACAAGCAGCAGAGAGAAAGTGCTAATTGTGTATTGTACCGAGGAGCAGGCTCATTCATCACTTAGGCTCTTGGCACATGAGATGGACTGGTTTAACACAAATGTGCTCATTCTAGACATTAATCTTACTGTCTCCTTGGGAGCTGCAGTGAAACCAGCGTCAGCTTCTACAGGACTACATCGCTCAGCAACCGGCTGTTCATTAGGCAGCATGGAGCCACTGTCTTATTGGAGCTACTGCTTACAGTGCCAGAGACCCGGGTTTGATCCTGACTACGGGTGCTTGGCTGTACAGAGTTTGTACATTCTCTCCGTGTTCTGTGTGGGTTTTCTCCGAGATCTTCGGTTTCCTCCCACACTCCAAAGATGTTGTTCTGCAACGCGAGTATAGAGAATTAGGTAGTAGGCTGAAAAGCAGGACTTCCAGGGTAGTTATCCAAGCAAAGAAAGAATTTCAGTGTCCTGTCAGGGACACATGACAATAAACCCTTTTGACTTGACTTTGACTTTTGACTGTGACTTTGTTATCTCTGGTTTGCTTCCAGTACCTCGTGCTAGTGAGGGTAGGAACAGAGAGATAGGGGAGCTGAATGTGTGGCTGAAGAATTGGTGCGGGGGGTAAGGATTTAGATTTCTGGACCATTGGGATCTCTTCTGGGGCAGGGGTGACCTGTACAAAAGGGGCAGGTTGCACCTAAACTGGAGGGGGACCAACATTCTGGCAGGCAGGTTTGCTAGTGCTACACGGGTGGGTTTAAACTAAATAGCGCGGGGGTGGGGTCAACTATGTGGAAGCGTATGCGTGGAGTTAACTGGAAAGAAAATGCAGGAAAAGTCACAAAGTATCCAGAAATAACAGGACAGAAAGTTTAAAAAGAGAGCAGAGTAAGGTCGGGTAAAATCGGGGTGGTTGTGACAGGAGGGGTGGTCAACACCGAATTGAAGGTATTATATTTGAACGCACGTAGTGTAAGGAACAAAGTGGATGAGCTTGTAGCACAGTTGAAAACAGGCAGGTATGATGTTGTAGGCTACGGTGACGTGGCTGCAAGAGGATCGGAACTGGGAGCTAAATATTCAAGGCTACACCTCCACCTCCTATCGCAAGGACAGACAGGTGGTCAGAGGTAGCACTGCTGGTAAGGAATGAAGTTCAGTCCTCAGCAAAGGGTGACATAGGATCAGAAGATGTAGAGTATGCGGAGCTGAAAAACTGCAAGAGTAAAAAGACTCTAATGGGAGTTATTTACAGGCCCCCAAACAATAGCCAGGATACAGGTTACAAGTTGCATTAGGAAATACAATTGCCGTGTTGGAAAGGCAATGCTACGGTGGTCGTGGGTGATTTCAATATGCAGGTTGACTGGGGAATCAGGCTGGCACTGGGCCCCAAGAGAGAGAATGTGTAGAGTGCCTCCCAGATAGTTTCTTACAGCAGGTTGTGGAGCCTACCAGGGATAAGGCAATTCTAGATTTAGTGCCGTGCAATGAACCAAATTTAATAAGAGAACTTAGGATAAAGGAACCACTAGGAGATAGTGACCACAATGTGATAAGATTTAACCTACAATTTGAGAGGGAGAAGGTGAAATTGGATGTGACGGTATTACAGCCTAGCAAAGGGGACTACCGAGGCATGAGTGAGGAACTGGCAAAGATTGACTGGAAAGGGGCGTTAATAGTAAGATTAAACGAGAACTTACCAGTTCGAAGTTTGATCGTTATTTTATGAGGAGTAACGATGAGGGATTACGTGAAGAAGCCCCGCCTGGCGCTAGAACGGCATACTTCAAAGCAGCGGCATGAAAAACACAGAACACAATAGCCGGAGTAAGATAGTAAGGCTCATCATAGATTTAGAACTACCAGATGATCATTTATTTTATGAGGGTGTGGAGTGGAGGGCACGTAATCCCTCATCGTTACTCCTCATAAAATAACGATCAAACTTCGAACTGGTAAGTTCTCGTTTAATCTTACTATTTTACTTCGGAGTCACGTGAGTGACTACATGAAGATTTTGAAGCTTCTGTGTTTTCCATGTCGTAGAATTCTTCCATACGACAGTCCGGCTAGGTCAACACATACATGAGTAAAAAAACCTTTTACCAGACTAGTTTTAGTTCTTTCCATAAATCTTTTAATGATAAAAGAACATATAATAACCTCTTTTTACATCTGAGGGAAACCATTACAAAGTGATAAAAGATATGTGATAACATAATTGATAATATCAATCGATAGTGAAACAAAACAGGTGATTATAGTGAACCCAACACCTTGTGTCCAAAGAGGGGGAGCAAAAAAATGAGGACCAACTCTGCTAGGCGGAGGAGGGTGTCAGTGGACGGGTATGGGTTGCTCCTCTGGTCGAGGAAGAACCGGAGGGCTTTGAGACCGTCCTGGTGGGGGATGGAGGTGTAAAGTGACTGGACGTCCATGGTAAAGATGAGAGGATGGGGGCCTGGAGAATGGAATGCATGGAGCCGACGGAGAGTGTCTGAGGTGTCTTGAACATAGGTGGGGAGGGATTTAACAAAGGGGGATAGGATGGCGTCAAGGTATGTGGAAATGTGTTCGGTGGGAAAAAAAAATGAGGACCAACTCTGCTAGGCGAAGAAGGGTCTCGACCCGAAACGTCGCCTATCTCCTTCGCTCCTTAGATGCTGCTGCACCCGCTGAGTTTCTCCAGCTTTTTGTGTACCTTGTGTCCAAAGCCTGTCATTGTGTGAACAGGTTTATTGTAGAACTTTGAAAAAGTTTCTTCTTTACACCACCCTGCGGTTTCTAAAATATGTTCGAGTGGTACGTCCTGTAACTTCGCCGCGGATGTAGCTGCTGCCCTGGTGGAGTGAGATTTGAACACATCAGTGTCTACTCCTGCTAAAAGTAACACCTGTTTTAACCACCTTGAAATTGTTTGCACTGAAGCTTTCGTATGTGGTTTCTTACGCGTAATCATTAATGTTTTTTCATCACCTCGAAGAGTTTTGGTAGCTTTTACATATTTATTCAAATGTTTAACTACACACAATGTTGGATCAATAGGGTAAGCTTGAAACATTACCTTTGCTCCAGTTCTCCCTGGTCTGCTTTGTTTGATCAGATCGTAAACATAGAACACAATGTTATCTGCAGCCACATGCATACAGTCTAAACGTAGCATTTGTAATGTTTGCACCCTTTGAGCTGAAACCAATGCCATTAACATTACTAATTTAAATGTTAACATTTTCCAATGACAAAACTTTGATTGGAGTCCATTGCTAAGTAAAGTAAGTACAATCTTGTTTGATTTTCATCCAGAAGCAAAATTTTTTACTAACTGCATATTGTAGAATACTGGAAGGAAATCTCGTATCAATCTGGTAATTGAAACTGACCAATTAATAACAACGAATCAAAGAACTTGGGGTGGAAAGGCCTTTCCCAACAATTGTTAAAGAGACACTCCATCTTGTCCTTTCTCTTCAGATGGATATATATTGAATATTTACAGGGTCATAATGGTTCGCGCGATGATGAGACCTCCATGAATATATCTATATTAATGACGAATATTCTGTCAATATAAATATTATTAGATTTATGATTTGTCCTAATGGTACAATAAAAATTGCGATGATAAATATTGTTACATTAGCTAACTTTTTGTATCCCTTATACTATTAATAGACTAATATACTTAAATTTATAATTAAGTAATACAGCCATTATTTTTACTATTGAAATATAATGTAACTTATTTTGTTTCTATATATAAATTAAAAAAAAAAAAAAAAAAAGATTCCTCCAATTGATTTCTGGTCAGAGATTTGTCCTAAATAAGATGATAAGGGCACTGGCATTATACTTAAGTGCTGTTCAAAATGCAACTCGGCAAGGAACTCCAATATGTTTGCAATGTTCACAGTATGATAGGATATATTTGATTGTCTACAAAAATTTTCCCATTTCTTTATATGTGTCATATATTGTCTCTGAGTGCTATCTCGCCATGATGCGACTATAATATCCATAGTTCTATCCGACAATCCAAGCTCTTGTAGTGGTCTGGTCAAAACCTGCAGTTAACAAATTCATATAAGCATGTAATGGATGAATTTCTTTGGTTACTGGTTTTATCAATAAATCACTGCTGCTAGGAATTGACATATAAGGTTCTTTAATCATGTTTAACATCAATGGGAACCATGGTTGTGTCGGCCAATTTGGAATCACCAATAATCCTGTGGCAGAATCTTGTTCTATTTTCTTCAGACATTGCTGAACCAGAGCAAATGGCGGAAAGGCACAAAAGAACATATTCCCCCAATGTAGTGAAAAAGCATCTACTGCTACTGCATCTGGATCTGGTTCCCAAGACACATATTTAGGCAATTGATGATTTAATCTTGATGCAAACAGATCAATGTCTGGTAACCCATATTGAATCACAATTTTACTGAAAATTACTGGGTTCAACATCCATTCTGTGTTGTCTTTAAACATCCTTGATCTATTGTCTGCCACCACATTGTCTTTACCTGGGATGTAATTTGCCGAAATCCAAATTTGGTGCTTAATACACCACTGCCATATCTGATTGACCAAACAATCACATGATACCGATCTGACTCCACCCACGTGATTAATATATGCAACAGCTGTTTTATTGTCTAATTGTATCAGTACATGCAGATTCCTTTTTTGTAGAACAATAGGCTTTTAAACCCATAAAATGCTCCCAATAATTCTAAATAGTTAATACCATATGTTTGGAGAAATATTTCCTCTTGGACAGTCCATCTGCCCCCACAGCTGGTGAATGAATCTGTCGCCCCCCATCCGAGAGCACTAGCATCTGTTTGTAAAATTACTTCAGGCTGTTGTATCAGAATGTTTTTAGCAGCTTGTGGGACATTTTCAATCCACCATTGTAATTCCAATAAAGCTTCTTTTGTTAATTGCATAGTCCTATCAAAATGGCCTGCTCTCTTTTTTAGAGCTCTTATTTTGTCCCTTTGAAGGTTTTGGTAATGTAATGGACCAAATTCTACTGCAGGAAATGCTGCCACTAATTTACCAATAACCTTTGCTACTTCTCGGATGGAGGGATAAGGTTTGTGAATGAGACCCCTACAGGTCATTAAAATATCATCAATCTTATCTGTTGGCAAAGTTACTAACATAGTAACTGAGTTAATCACAAACCCCAAATAGTTAATTGACTGTGCTGGCTGTAGCTGGGACTTAATTGGATGAATCAAGAAACCTAATTTCTCAAATAAAGTTTTAGTTGCTGAAACTGATTTTTCAGCTGATTCCTGATTACTATTGATGATTAAAATGTCATCCAGATAAGCCATAATGATGTGCTTTTGTGCTCTTAATTGTGCTAAAGCTGGTTTCAACAGCTTTGTAAAGAGCCTGGGAGCTGAACTTAACCCATTTGGTAAAGCTTTGAATTGCCACAGCTGTCCCAGCCAATTAAATTTTAAATACCTTCGAAAGAACTGATGTATCGGTACTGAATAGTACGCATCCTTTAAATCAATTGTAGCCATATAACAACCTGCTGATATCAAATGTCTTGTGGTGTTGAATGTTTCCATCTTAAAATGTTTATACTCGACAAATTTATTAAAGTTTGTAAGGTCCAGAATAATTCTGCAACCACCATCTTTTTTACTTCTTGGAAATATATTTGACACAAATTGATGTTTATGTTCAACAGTTTTTTTCAATAACACCTTTTTAAACAATTTGTCAATTTCCACATTAATTTCTGCCTCTTCAATTGCAGAAAACATGAACCCATAATCAGGTTTATTTTGTACCGGAGAGTTAACACCTTCTTTGAATGTAATAGTAGCTCCTGAAACTGTTTGTAAAATAAACCGATCAGATGTGATGGCAAGCCATTCATCATAAAACATTTGTAATCTCCCTCCAACTGGAAATTTGTCCACAGTTTCTTTAAGAATAGAAAAAAAAATTTGTACCTCTCCATATGAACGTGGTGGTCCCCTTCTCCCCGTATACGGGTGAACATTAGGCTGTGTCGGATGGTAATATTTTCTTATCATATTCCTGCCTCTGTTTCCAAAATCAAATCCCCTTCTTGACGAAAAATACCTTTTTTGTCCAAAGACGAAAGGTCTCATGTGGCTAATAGATTTATCCTCTTCATCCATTTCTCATATTTGCTTAGGCAGGTTCTCTCCAAATAGATAACCAGGAGCTTGAACACCACTTGATCGACACAGACCTACAAACCTTGGATGAAATATGGGCCGAATCGCAATTTTCCTCATACAATTAATTTCATAGAAGGAATTGCACAATGCCCAAAGTATCTTTTTGTATTTTATCCATTTCCGACCCCTCCATTTGCCTTCCAAAAGCAGTAATGGCAGCTGAAATCAATTTGAGGATTCTTTGAAATCTTATTTCTTGTCCTCTCATGCCTGGAGTCATAGGCGTCCATATAGACGGATTAACCGTAGGTACCTTCAATGAGGTGCAATTTTCCGGTGTTTTATATAATTCTGCTGTTTCAATCATCACAGAATCTTGAAGTTGGTGAGATACCATATAATTAATACTGGCAGCTAGGTTTTCTTCCATAGCCTCACCACTTCCTTCAGGTATAGCAAAATCTTTTGCCATATCAGGCACATCTGGCCTCATCTTTTTTATTCGTGGTGTGCACTCATACTCCACATCACCACTTGCAGGGTCTGTCTTTTGCAGCCCTGATACACTTGGAATTATATCCAATGAGACTTCCTCCGCCCTTAATCCTGGGTCTGGAGTTTCAAATTCCCAATTTGGCACATAGCCATATTCTGTATATTTCAAACCCCTCGGGGTCATTTTGGGAAACTTCTGGGTACTGTGACCCTTGTCTCATTATATTTTGGAGTACTTTCTCCATGTGTTCCATTTTTAGCCATATAGCTTTATTATCCGGAGGACTTTCATTATCAGAGTCATTATCAGAAACCACGGGCCTCACGGATTTCTTTTTACTTTTTCTAGGAACATTTTCCTCCGTGGTTTGCATTTCTGGAGAAATTATAGACTCACTAACGGGTGAATCAGCGGCCACCGGTATCGGAACCTGATCCCGAACTCTTGTCCCGACTCTTTAGCTTCACCCCGGGACGATCTTTTTACCCGCAAAATTTTTCTTTGAGACTTCTCCATTTTCTTTTTTATTATCTGGCTAAATCAGTACGCCAGCGTGACTGTGATTTTAAATTTTACTTTCTCTTTTGCTGGTTCTACCAGCGTAACGTCTTTTTTAGAACGTCCCCTATTTTCCTTGCACTTACCTGTGGGTCCGTTCCGGCCGCTGCGAGGAGCTGCGCTCTGCAGCTCTTGCTTCTGCCGTCAGCGTCGACGTAATGCCGTTCTAGCGCCAGGCGGGGCTTCTTCACGTAGTCACTAACGTGACTCCGAAGTAAAATAGGAATGATGGGAGAGCAGCAATGGCAGGAATTTCTGCGGATAATTCGGAAGGTGCAGGATCATTTCATTCCAAAGATGAAGAAAGATTCCAGGGGAGAATAAGATGACCCTGGCTGACAAGTGAGGTCAAGGACAACATAGAAGCAAAAGAGAAGGCATATAACATTGCAAGGATTAGTGGGAAGCCAGAGGTTTGGGATGTTTTTAAAGAACACCAAAAGGTAACTAAATGGCAGTATGGAGAGAAAAGATAAAGTACGAATGTAACCTTGCCAATAATATAAAAGAGGATAGCAAAAGTTTCTATGGCTATATAAATAGTAAATAAGAGGCAAGAGTGGACGTTGGGCCTCTGGAGAATGATGCAGGAGAAGTGATAACGGGAAATTAAGAAATGGCAGAGAAATTGAATAACTGTTTTGCATTAGTCTTCACAGTGGAAGAACCAGCAGTGTGCGTGCAATCCCAGTGAGTCAGGGGCGGAAGTTAGTGGAGTGGCAATTACTGAGGAGAAGGTGCAAGAAAAATGAAAGGTGTGAGGGTGGATAAAGGGCCTGTCCCACTTAGTCGATTTTTTAGGTGACTACAGGCGACTAGGCTGTCACCACACGGGGTGTCGCCTGTATGGTCGTGAGTGGTCGCTCAAAGAGTCGTAGCATTTTTCTGATCGCCGCTGGATTTTGAAATGTTCACATTTTTTCGGCGACAGTGCGCTTGACACCAATGAGCATAGCTAGACTTCTCCTGACATTGGTGCTATCATAGGTTGTCCCCAGGATCACATAGGTTGTCACCAGGTGCTGACATCGGTGAATTCCATTGGCGCCTATCTACGTCAACCTACGTCAACCGGCGACAGGTACCGGCGACTGAATTGTCTTAAGTTGTCTTCAGTTGCTGTCGCAAGGGTCATAGCTTGTCATAGCTTGTCGCGGGGGGATGTAGGTTGACCTCTGTTGATGTAGGTTGTCGCCTGTGTGGTCGTAAGTTGTCGTAGGTGTGGTCATAGGTGGACGCCCTAATGGGTCGCCGGTTATCGGTAGCTTGACGTAGCTTGACGCCGACTAGGTGGTAGGTTGTTGTAGACATTGTCGTGGGGGGTCCAGTCACCGGTTTTTCGACGACCAGCTACGACCAGACTGTGGAACAGCATCCCCCTCCCCATTATAACTGCCCCCTCCATTGACTCCTTTAAGTCTAGTCTAAAAACGTATCTGTTCTCCTCTGAGCGAGGGCTATTTGTATATATGTATGTAGCCTGCTTGTGTATACTACACTTATAACAAATGTAAAGCACTTTGGTCAACGAGAGTTGTTTTTTAAATGTGCTATATATGTAATTGTGACTTGACTTGAAAATGTGACTTGACCATGACAGTCGCCGGCAGTCGCCGAAAAAAAGCACCTATGTGGAACAGGCCCATAAGTCACCTGGACCAGATGGACTGCACCCCAGGGTTCTGAAGGAGGTGGCCTCAGAGATTGTGGAGGCTTTGACAGTGATATTTCAAGAATCACTAGAGTTAAAAGTGGTTCTTGGAGATTGGAAAATTGCGAATATCAACCTGCTGTACAAGAAGGGAGCAAAGCAGAAGAGCGGGAAACAATAGGCCAGTTAGCCTGACCGGAGGTTGGTAAGATTTTAGAGTCAATTATAGATTACACAGTATTTAGTTCACAATAAAATAGGCTTCTTCTTCTCCTCGCGTATGGCGTGCAAAGCCAAGAGTTGTAGGACAACTTGTTCTATTTGATCTTATTTTATTGTGCACGCCAGGCTGATTGCATTCATCGAAACAGGGCGGACTGCGATAAAATAGGCCAAAGTCAGGGAAGATCCTGCCTGACAAATCTGTTGGAGTTCTTTGAGGAAGTTAATAGCAGGACAGCCAGAGGGGAGGCTGCTGTTTACCTAGATTTTCAGAAGGCCTTCGATAAGGTGCCGCACATCAGGCTGATTAGCAAGATGAGAGCCCATGGCATTAAGGGAAGATACTGGCATGTATATAGCAGGTTGGCTGGATGGCAGAAGGCAAAGAATTGCAATAAAAGGCGCTTTTGCAGGTTGGCTGCCAGTGACTAGTGGAGTTCCGCAGGGGTCGGTGCTGGGGCCGCTTCTCTTCACGTTGTATATTAATGATTTGGATAAGGCGGTTGAAGGCTTTGTGGCCAAGTTTGCAGATGCTGTTAAGATAGGTGGAGGGGCAGGCAGTGTAGAGGAAGCAGAGAATGTGCAGAAGGACTTGGACAGGTTAGGAGGGTGGCAGAGAAGTGGCAGATGAAATTCAGTGCAGCAAGTGCAGAGTCATGTACTTTGGTAATAAGAATAAAGGTGTAGGTTATTTTCTAAAGAGAGAGAACCCAGAAATCAGAGGTGCAAAGGGACTTGGGAGTGCTGGTGCAGGACTCCCAAAAAGTTAATTTGCAAGTCGAATCGGTAGTAAGGAAGGCAAATTCAATGCTCGCATTTAAATTCAGAGGATTGGAATACGAAAACAGAGATGTAATGTTGAGGCTCCATAAGGCGTTGCTCAGGCCACATTGAGTACTGTGAGCAAATTTAGGCCCCATATCTGAGGAAGGGTGTGCTGGCTCTGGGGAGGGTCCAGGGAAGGTTTAAAAAAATGATTCCAGGCATGAGTGGGTTAGAATATGATGAGCATTTGACAGCACTGGACCTCTACTCGCTGGAGTTTAGAAAGTTGAGGGGGAACCTCATTGAAACTTACAGAATAATGAAAGGCATAGATAGAGTAGATGTGGAAAGGATGTTTCCACTGGTGGGAGAGTCTAGGACCAGAGATCATAGCCTCAGAATTAAAGGGCGTTCTTTTAGAAAGGAGGTGAGGAGGAACTTCTTTGGTCAGAGGGTAGTTAATCTGTGGAACTCATTACCACAGAGGGCTGTGGAGGCCAAGTCAGTGGATATTTTTAAGGCAGAGATAGACAAATTATTGATTAGAATGGGTGTTTATGGGGAGAAGCCAGAAAAATGGATTATGGATTATTGATTAGAAAGGATTATGGGGAGAAGGCAGGAAAATGGGATTAGGAGGCAGAGATCATCCATGATTGAATGATGGAGTAGACCCGATGGGCCGAATGGCTTAATTCTGCTCCTATAACTTATGAACTTGTGAACGTACAGGCGTGTATGTTAATTGGCCTGGTATAAATGTACAAATGTAAAATTGTCCCTGGTGTGTGTAGGGTGGTGTTAATGTGCGGGGACCACTGGTTGGTGCGGACTCTGTGGTCGGAAGGGCCTGTTTCCACACTGTATCTCTGAACTAAACTACACTAAAGATTTGGAGCAGATGAATCTTTCCTGTTGTCTTACGTCTATGAACAATGATCTCCACCAAACTGTGGATTGCTGCAATTGGCAATGTTTTTGTTTTGAATTTAACACAAAGCATGCATGGTTAGATGGTGTTCACAAACCCTCTCCATCATCTCAGTAATGGAGGAACTTTTCATCATTTGTCATTTAGAAGGTGAAGTATTTGTAATTTAGAAGCATAAGCTTTCTTCTCCATTTGTCTTAACTCTTCAATGGTAGTAAACACTTTATTGCTCCAATGCGAAGTTTTCACTCATTAATCCAACTGAGATTTTAACTTGATTGAGGCTGATAATTACCCAATTCTGGTTCAAATTATTTTATTCCCTCAGCAGCAAGATAATCCAGTTTTTTTTTTCCAGAGCATCAGATCATTTGTTACCTGAATGCAATCAAATTACCGCTCCACCTAGCAAATTTATCCAATATATCAGCGGCATGGCACCACTCCTTCTGGTCTCCAATGCAATATTTCCATGTCTTGGCCTAGCTTCCTGTAATGTACCACAGTCTCTACTGAATTATTGTCACATGTACCGAGGTACAGTGAAAAGCTTTTGATGGCGTGCTATCCAGTCAAAGAAGAGACCATACATAACTACAATCAAGCAGTCCACAGTTAAAGGATAAAGAATACCACATTTAGTGCAAGATAATGTCCAATAAGGTCCGATTAGAGATAGTTCAAAGGTTTCCCATGAGGCAGATGCTTCAGGGCCAACTCACACTTTGATTGAATTGAATGATACAGCATTGAAACAGGTCTATGGGTCCTCCAAGTCCACACAGACCATTGATCATTCGTTCACACTAGTTCTATGTTATCCCACTTTTGCATCCACTCCCTACACACTAGCGACAATTTACAGAGGCCAATTAGCCTATAAACCCGCATTTCTTTGAGATGTGGGAGGAAACCGGAGCACCTGAAGGAAACTTATGTAGTCCAAGGGAGAATGTGTAAACTCCAGAAAAACAGCACTCTAGCTCAGGATGAAACTCGGGTCTCTGGCAGTGAGACAGCAGCTCTACCTGCTGCACCATTGTGCAGCCCCAACGTTGTTACTATTTGGCTTGGGCTATTTTTCTCAACATTCTCTGTTTGGGGGAAGCACATTCAAAGGATTGAAAAGACATCCCATCTCCTTGTTCAATGGCGAGATGAAGCTGCTTTCGTGGAGCAGGTAATGCCTCTCAAACCACGGGTCCAGGAAAAGAGAAAGAAAATTAAGGCAATCGGATCTTGCTATGATGTGTGTGTGTGTGACAATGTGCCATGAAGCAGTGGATGAAATGGAAAACATTCTAACCTCAACATTCAGGCTGGACAAGCACAAACCAAATTATTTTAAATCGCATAAAGACAATTTTGAAATGTATATTCATTCATTTTTATTATGTTCAGATGAAAATGTGCAGGAAACAGTTGTAAATGAGTATGTGAAGAACCTAGTTTCCACAATGTAAGACATTGGCAGGATATTTTCACACTCCTAAGGATGAACTGGAAGATGATGATATTGTGAGGGTGACCATAATGGAGACACCATATGGTAGAAGAATCATACATTGTCATTTGAAAGACAAACACAAAATTCTGCACAAGATGAGATGGTCTCAGATCAGGGACATGTATTATGTGTGGGGATGGCTTGTAAATAGGAAGTTCACTATCTTGTCAGGAAAATTTGCTGATTAATTATTGACTATAAATACCTTAAAGACAGAGATGAAAAATATGTAAATGAAAAAAATAAAGAAAGAAAATTTGTGACTGTGGCGGAGCTGGTAGAAGTGCTGCCGCACAGTGCCTGAGACCCGGGTTCAATCCTGACCTTGGGTGCTGTATGTGTAGAGTTAGGACATTCACACTATAGAAACATAGAAACATAGAAATTAGGTGCAGGAGCAGGCCATTCGGCCCTTCGAGCCTGCACCGTCATTCAATATGATCATGGCTGATCATCCAACTCAGTATCCTGTACCTGCCTTCTCTCCATACCCCCTGATCCCTTCAGCCACAAGGGCCACATCCAACTCCCTCTTAAATATGGCCAACGAACTGGCCTCAACTACCTTCTGTGGCAGAGAATTCCACAGATTCACCACTCTCTGTGTGAAAAACGATTTTCTCATCTCGGTCCTAAAAGACTTCTCCCTTATCCTTAAACTGTGACCCCTTGTCCTGAGTCTGCATCCTTTGGGCTTGAACCTTGAATTTTCTCAATTCTGTTAACCCTTGCTGTCTCCTCCCCTTCCCACCTCTCCCTCAGCCCTCAAGCCCTGGCATTCCCTCTCTCTCTATCACCCTCCCCCACCCTAGTCGCACCAGCTTCTCATTTTCACACCACAAACAGCTTACAATAGCTTGTTCCCTTTATCATTGATACTTTTTTGCATATCTTTCATTCATTGTTCTTTATCTCTCCACATCACCGTCTATATCTCTCGCTTCCCTGATCCCTGACCAGTCTGAAAAAGGGTCTCGACCCGAAACGTCGCCTACCTCATTCGTTCCTTAGATGCTGCTGCACCCGCTGAGTTTCTCCAGCCTTTTGTGTACCCCTTGTCCTGGACTTCCCCAACATCGGGAACAATCTTCCTGCATCTAGCCTGTCCAACCCCTTAAGAATTTTGTAAGTCTCTATGAGATCACCCCTCAATCTTCTAAATTCCAGCGAGTACAAGCCAAGTCTATCCAGTCTTTCTTCATATGGAAGTCGTGCCATCCCAGGAATCAGTCTGGTGAACCTTCTCTGTACTCCCTCTATGGGAAGAATGTCTTTCCTCAGATTAGGAGACCAAAACTGTACGCAATACTCCAGGTGTGGCCTCACCAAGACCCTGTACAACTGCAGTAGAACCTCCCTGCTCTTGTACTCAAATCCTTTTGCTATGAATGCCAACATACCATTCGGTTTCTTCACAGCCTGCTGCACCTGCATGCCTACTTTCAATGACTGGTGTACCATGACACCCAAGTCTCGCTGCATCTCCCCTTTTCCTAATCGGTCACCATTCAAATAATAGTCTACCTTCCTGTTTTTGCCACCAAAGTGGATAACCTCACATTTATCCACATTATACTGCATCTGCCATGCATTTGCCCACTCACCCAGTCTATCCAAGTCATCCTGGAGCCTCCTAGCATCCTCCTCACAGCTAACTGCCCCCCAGCTTCGTGTCATCCGCAAACATCGAGATGTTGCATTTAATTCCCTCGTCCAAATCATTATTGTATATTGTAAATAGCTGGAGTCCCAGCACTGAGCCTTGCGGCACCCCACTAGTCACTGTCTGCCATCCTGAAAAGGACCCGTTCACTCCTACTCTTTGCTTCCTGTCTGCCAGCCAGTTCTCTATCCACTTCCTGTCTGCTAGCCAGTTCTCTATCAATACTGAACCCCCAATACCGTGTGCTTTAAGTTAGTATATCAATCTCTTGTGTGGGACCTTGTCGAAAGCCTTCTGAAAGTCCAGATACAACACATCCACTGCTTCTCCCTTATACACTCTTAACTAGTAGTTACATCCTCAAAAAATTCAATAAGATTCGTCAGACGTGATTTACCTTTCGTAAATCCATGCTGACTTTTCCAATGATTTCACCACTTTCCAAATGCGCTGCTATCCCATCTTTAATAATTGACTCTAGCAGTTTCCCCACTACCGATGTTAGACTGGTCTGTAATTCCCCGTTTTCTCTCTCTCTCCCTTTTTAAAAAGTGGGGTTACATTAGCTACCCTCCAATCCTTAGGAACTACACCAGAATCTAAAGAGTTTTGTAAAATTATCACTAAGGCATCTGCTAGTTCTGGGACTACTTCCTTAAGTACCCTGGGATGCAGCCTATCTGGCCCTGGGGATTTATCGGCCTTTAATCCATTCAATTTACCCAACACCACTTTCCGGCTAACCTGGATTTCACTCATTTCCTCCATCTCATTTGACCCGCGATCCCCTGCTATTTCCGGCAAATTATTTATGTCTCCCTTAGTGAAGACTGAACCAAAGTAGTTATTCATTTCGTCTGCCATGTCCTTGTTCCCCATGATCAATTCACCCGTTTCTGACTGCAAGGGAACTATGACATCGTGGGTTTAATTCAGGTGCTCCGGTTTCCTCCCACATCCTACAAGATGTGCGGGTCTGCAGGTTAAATGGCCTGTAAATTACACCTGTGTAGAGAATGGATGCGACAGTGAGATATCATAGAACTGGTGTGAACGGGTGATTGATGGTGGGCGAAGGGCTGAAGGGTCTGTTTCCATGCTGTATCTCTAAAATTAAAACTAAAAGTTACTGTGAAAATGTACAAAGTTCACGCAGACAGCCTCTAAGATCAGGAATGAACCTGGGTCACTGGTGCCGCGAGAAGAAGAGTCTCGACCAGAAACGGCACCCATTCCTTCTCTCCAGAGATGTTGCCTGTCCCGCTGAGTTACTCCGGCATTTTGTGTCTATGATGCCTGACTGAACCTCTGTTATGAAATTAAGACAAACAAGGGCTCCATTCACCTCTACACTGGACAAGCCTGAAGGCATCCTGATAAAAACTACAACTGATCTGATTCTGAAACAAAAATAAAACGCGTTGAGAGTGAACCGGTCAAGCATTTGTGCAGAGAAGCGGAAGATTAATATTTCCAGTGCCATCAGAAGTAAACAAACACAAAATGAAGAAGTACAGTTCCACCACGAATTTCCCGGCATCTTAAGTTCAAGATCCTGGCCGTATTATCCATTTTACCGGACCAACAGAGGTCAAAGCCTTGTGGGGGGGGGCTGAGATACCTACCCGCAAAGCCAGCTGCGGAGGTCGGATATGGGAACGGATCTGCCAGCTCTGGCCAGGCCAGAGTTCCACAGCTCTTGCTGCAGTTCAGCAAATTTGACCTGACGACCAGCCGTGGAAGTCCCGATGAGGTAGAGATCGGCTGCCTTACCTGGGCATAGACGGCACATTTTCGCGGGGACTTCTAGAGGGCGCAGTGGTCATTTTGTTTGGATTAAAGGAGGCAACGGACCACTAGTTGTCGAAAATCGGTTGTAGACCTGTATTAGACACAAGACGATTTGAGCTCTTTAAACTCAACTAGATGTTTCCTAATCCAGAACCAAGGGTCACAGTTTAAGAATAAGGGGTAGGCCATTTAGGACTGAAATCAGAAAAATCTTTTTCACCCAGAGAGTTGTAAATCTGTGGAATTCTCTGCCACAGAAGGCAGTGGAGGCCAATTCATTGGATGTTTTCAAAATATAGTTAGATTTAGCTCTTAGGACTAAAGGAATCAAGGCATATGGGGAAAAAGCCGGAACAGGGTACTAATTTTAGATGATCAGCCAAGATCATATTGAATGGCAGTGCTGGCTTAAAGGGCTGAATGGCCTACTCCTGCACCTATTTTTCTATGTTTTCTTAGTGTCAATCCTTACCTCTTTGCTCACTGACTTATATTGACAATGGCATATATCTACGGATTCTCAAGCTTATGTTGAAATCTTCCCACAGCCTTAATTCTACTTGTCTCTGTAACCTTTGCCAGCCTTACAACGTTCACGGACGTTTGTGTGCAAAAATAAACTGGGGGCCAAATCCAATAGCAAATGTAATGGAATTGTAGTGTGTGTTTATCTCACAGCAGTGCAACCTGGAGCAACTCAGACGTTTGTGCTCCTAAATTATTAACATCTTCACCAGCCTTTGGTGTGCACCGACGTCAGTGCACATGATGTAATTTCTGAAATGGTTGGCATAAGTTGACACTCACTCAGCCTGACTGAGACCATATCCCTCTCTCTAAACAGAGAGATGCTGACTGCACGATTTGGATGCCTAGGTATGCAAAACAAATCATCTCACTATGACTTGTCACATGTGGCACAGCTGGCAGAGCTGCTATCCTACAGCGCCAAATGCCCAGGTTCGATCCTGACCTCGGGTGCTGTAAGCGCGGAGTGGAGTTTGGTCATTTTCCCTGGGACCACTCTGGTTTCCTCCAGATTCCCTGGTTTTCTGGTCGTTCATAATCTACTGGTATGAACATTGAATTCTCCAATTTTAGGGAACTAAATTCATAAACTCCACGCCCACTCCTTTCCCCACCCCTGTGTCCCACATGGATGAGCATACATTTCCCCACCTCCCCCTCTCCTTCCACATCTTCCTTCCTCTGGCTTCACAATTCACAAGGGTTACTTGTCTTAATGACTACAGGCCTGTCGCACTGACCTCTGTAGTCATGAAGACCCTTGAAAGACTTGTGTTGCCCCAGCTGAAAAATATCACAAACCCCCTGCTGGACCCCCTGCAGTTTGCATACCGGGCCAATAGATCAGTGGATGATGTAGCCAACCTGGGCCTGCACTTCATCCTCCGCCAATGGACCTAAGCGAGGATCCTGTTTGTTGATTTTAGTTCTGCATTCAATAGCATTGTGCCAGAACTACTACACTCCAAACACTCCCAGTTGACTGTGCCAGAACCCCTTTGTCAGTGCATTACCAACTTCCTGACAGACAGGAAGCAGCATGTGAGGCTGGGAAAGCACATCTCAGGCCCACTGACACTCAGCATAGGAGCACCGCAAGGCTGCGTACTCTCCCCTCTCTTTTACTCTTTCTAAACCAACTACTGCACCTCCACAGATTCCTCTGTCAAGCTTCTCAAGTTCGCGGATGACACTACCCTCATTGGACTGATCCAGGATTGGTTCTTAAGGAATCTGCCTACAGACAGGAAGTGACACAGGGCCTCAATGGTTTTAAGACAGTGGAATTGATAGAAGACTTTAGGAGAGCTCCCCTCCCCTCCCCCCACTCACCATCAACAACACCACAGTCCCATCTGCAAGGACCTTAAATGGGGGGCCACCATCGACTCCACAGTCAAAAAGGCCCAACAGAGGATGTACTTCCTGCAGCAGCTGAGGAACGCAATCTGCCACAGGTAATGATGGTCCAATTCTACTCAGCCATCGTAGAGTCTTTCCTCACCTTCTCCATCATGGTCTGGTTTGGCTCAGCCACCAAGCACGACACCCGGAAGCCGCAGTGAATCGTCCAATCAGCTGAGAAGGTTGATGGCTGCAACCGGTAGCCTCCTTTTGCTCTGATATTTTATTTAATTCACATGTTTAATCTATAATAATTTATTCTTAATGTTTTATGTTTTATTTTTAATTGTTTACTGTATGTCGTGTTGTTACTTGCGAGCAGAGCACCGAGGCAAATTCCTTGTATGGGTACATACTTGGCCAATAAACGTATTCATTCATTCTATCCTTATCTTACATCTTTTGTCCTTTCATCTCTGGCCTTTGTCCAACCATCTACTTAAAGAAAACGCACTTCACCTGCATCCACCTATAATTCACCTCGCCAGACTTTGTCCTGCCCCCCCCTTCTCTTCCAACTTTTTTTCCCTCCACCCCATCACAATCAATCTGAAGAAGGATCCTAATCCGAAATATCTATGTTCTCTGAAGATGCTGCCTGACCCAATAAGCTACTCCAGCATGTTGTGTCTTTTTTTAATAAACAAGCATCTACAGTTCCTTGTTTATCCAATGACGTATGGGTTTGTATGTTAATCTGTAAATCTCTGTAAATCAACCCTAGTGCATTGGGAGTGGTGAGAAAATCAGATAACATACAACTAATGCAAACGAGTGATCAATGGTCGACAAGGACATGGTGGGCCGAAGGGCGTGTTTCTATGCTGTTTCTTTCAATCAGTAGCTCCTGCTATCTAATATTCACATACTCCACCACACTCACACATAGTCCCGATTATTCAACACTTAGTCTATTAACATCTTCACAGTCCAGAGGGAAACAGCTATATGAATGACATCTTACGCTATAAATAATACACACCGCTATTCAGGCAGCACCTGTAAACAAAGTTAACGTTTCCACTCGAAGACTCTTCATCAATTGATTGTTCGAAGGACCTTTGTCAGTTGATGAAGATCATGGTACTGAGATGTTAGTTCTGTTTCTCTCTCCACAGATGTGCTAAGCTGTGTACATTAATATCCTGCAATATAGTCCAGCTTTCACATGCCATTCATCCAACTATTCATCAGGGGTGGCATGGTGGCGCAGTGGTAGAGTTGCTGCCTCACAATACCCGAGTCCCGCGTTCAATCCTGACTATAGGTGATGTTTGTATGTTCTCCCTGTAACCTGCATGGGTATTCTCCGGGTGCTCCGGTTTCCTCCCACAATCCAAAGACGTATAGGTTTGTAGGTTAATTGGCTTGGTACAATTGTAAATTGTTCTTGGTGTGCATAAAATAGTGTTAGCGTGTGGGGATCTCTGGTCGGCACGGATTCTGTGGGCCGAAGGACCTGTTTCCACACTGTACCTCTAAACTAACCTAAATGAAACTCTAACATATAACATCTACTTTGTCCTTCTCCACCTTGTCTTCCGTAATTGTTCCAGACCTATTGAAACATTGCAGACCATGTGTGTAGAGATATCTGTGAGAAACATAGAAACAGGTTTAGAAACATAAAAAAATGGAAAATAGATGCAGAAGTAAGCCATTCGGCACTTCGAGCCAGCACCGCTATTCAATATGATCATGGCTGATCATCCAAAGTCAGTACCCCGTTCTGGCTTTTTCCCATATCCCTTGATTCCCTTAGCCCTAAGAGCTAAATCTAACTTTTGAAAACATCCAGTGAATTGTACTCCACTGCCTTCTGTGGTAGATAATTCCACAGACTCACAACTCTCTGGGTGAAAAAGTTTTTTCTCATCTCAGGCCTAAATGGCCTATCCCTTATTCTTAAACTGTGACCCCCCTAGTTCTGGACACGCCCAACATTAGGAACATTTTTCCTGCATTTACCCAGTCCAGTCCGCTAAGAATTTTACATGTTTCTATAAGATACCGTCTCAACCTTCTAAATTCCAGCGTATACAAGTCCATTCAACCCATTCATTCATCATACATCAGTCCCGCCATCCCGAGGATTAACCTGGTTAACCTACACTGCACTCCCTCAATAGTAATAGTGTCCTTCCTCAAATTAGGAGACCAAAATTGCACACAATATTCCACATGCGGTCTCACCAGGGCCCTGTACAACTGCAGTAGGACCTCCTTGCTCCTAAACTCAAATCCTCAGTTTGTCGTTTAGTTGGCTTCGGAAAAATTGTAAGTTGTCCCGACTGTTTAGAATAGTGCAAGTGCACGGTGATCGCCAGTCGGCGCGAACCTGGTGGATCGAAGTGCCCGATGCCACTCTGTATCTCTAAACTAACCTAAACTAAACTAAACTAAACTATATTCTTATTGCTATCTTCCAAAGTTTGTTTTGGACAAACTCCATCTCTTCCGGAACTCAATCAGTCTTAATCTCACCGTGTGGGCAATCCTTCCCTCAAGAGATGTCAGTTCTGTCAGTACAACCACTTTTATCCCTTTTCTGAATCATTCATAGCTACTCTCCTCATTAACCCTGCATTTAGATTGTGTCATATGTTCGAGCTTTCACACTCGATTCATCCAACTTTGACTCGTTATACATTTCTTTCTCCCTCCTGAACCGAGTTTTAAGCCACCATCTCCCTGGCCCTGTCATTTTCCACTTCGGTGTTAATCTTCCATTATTCCCTTTTCCTGCTCCTTATATATATCTGATTGACATCCTTCCTTCATCCATAACGATTGCTTCCACGTCGTGCTTGTTGTTTTGAAGTCTCTTCAAAATGTTATGTCAGCTGAAAGGGAAACAGATGATATGTTCTGTTGCCTTCCAATTAAATAGCTAATGCTACAAAATAGTAAGATTAAATGAGAACTTATCAGTTTGAAGTTTGATCTTTATTTTATGAGGAGTTACGATGAGGGATTACGTGAAGAAGCCCCGCCAGAGCGCCTGCGGGTCATACTTCAAAGCAGCGGCATGAAATCACAGTAACTACAGTCGAAGTGATATAGTAAGACTCAGAAAACTAGAACTACCTGATGATCTTTGCGATTATGAGGGTCAGGAGCGGAGGGCACATAATCCCTCATTGTAACTGCTCATAAAATAAAGATCAAACTTCCAACTGGTAAGTTCTCGTTTAATCTTACTATTTTACTTCGGAGTCACATAAGTGACTACGTGAAGATTTCAAAGCTCTGTGATTTCATGCCGTAGATACAGTTTCATACGGCACACTGCTTCGGTTGACACAGGATAAACAAATAATGTATTGAACATTGTTTAAATTATACAATGAACGTCTTAAACAATAAAATAATTAATAAACCCTCTTTCGCAGGGGAAATTACAGAGAACTCAAACAGAACTCAAAACAGCATGCCCAAATCCTTGCATTGCGAGGACAGGTTTGTACTGACGCCTTTGTATGAAGTTTTATGTGGCTGATAAGCATAGCTGTTTCTGTAGTGCTCCAGAGAAAACAATTCAAATCTGTCCAACCTCTCCTTGTAGATAGACACAAAGTACTGGAGGAACTCAGCGAGTCAGGCAGCATCTCAGGAGAAAAAGGATGGGTGACGTTTCAGCTCGCAACCCTTCTTCTGACACCTAACTGAAAACACAAAGTCTGAAGAAGGGTTCTGACCTGAAATGTCACCCATCCTTTTTCTCCAGAGATGCAGCCTGACCCGCTGAGTTCCTCCAGCACTTTGTGTCTATCTCCGGAATAAACCAGCATCTGCAGTTCCTTTCTACATGTTCCAGGCATCCACCTGAACGTAAAAAACTTGCCACGCACATCTCCTTTATACTTTGCCCCTCTCACTTTAAAGCTGCGCCCTCTAGTGGTTGAACTTTCCATCCTGGGAAACAGGTCCGGAAAGTCTACCTGTATCTACCCTCATCTACATTCTTTGAAGTTTGGAAGAATGAAGAGCGATCTCATTGAAACCTAAGATCAAGTCAAGTGTGATGGGGTAGATGTTAAGGCTAGTGTGCGAATCTGGAACAACAGACCACAGTGACAAGACAAGGGGCAGTTCATTTAAAACTGGGTTGCATTGGAATTTCTCATAGAGGGTGGTGAATCCGTGGAATTCTCTGCATTAAAGAATGGGTGGGGGGGGGGGGGGGGTGGATGGGGTGAAGGGACAGTATTTAATGAAGATATAGATATATTTTAGAAAGATGAGCGCTGAAAAATAAAAGAGGAAATTGCAGAAGTCCTGACACAGCTATAATATGAATCATCTATAGACACCAGTGAGGTGCCAGATGACTGGAAGGCAACTAATGCTGTGTGCCTCTACTTAACGTAACGCCTTGGAACTATAGACCAATTAACCTAACATTTGTGGTAGGTAGGTAATTGGAGAGGATTCAAGGCATAAGATTTATATGCGTTTGGATGGACAGAGGTTGATTAGGGATAGTCATCATTGTTTTGTACATAAGAGATCATATCTCACCAATTTGATTTTTTTGAAGAAGTAACACGGAGTAGTGAAAGGCCTGGATAGAGTGGATGTGGAGAGGATGTTTCCAATAGAGGGAGAGTCTAGGACCAGAGGTCTATAAGATCCCCCCTCATCCTTCTAAACTCCAGTGAATACAAGCATAGTCTTTTCAATCTTTCCTCATATGACAGTCCCGCCATCCCAGGGATCAATCTCGTGAACCTACGCTGCACTGCCTCAATCACAAGGATGTCCTTCCTCCAATTAGGAGACCAAAACTGTACAGGATACTCCAGATGTGGTCTCACCAGAGCCCTATATAACTGCAGAAGAATCTCTTTACTCCTATACTGAAATCCTCTTGTTATGAAGGCCAACATTCCATTAGCTTTCTTCACTGCCTGCTGTACCTGCACGCCAACTTTCAGTGACCGGTGTACAAGGACACCCAGGTCTCGCTGTACCTCCCCCTTACCTAACCTAATCCCATTGAGATAATAATCTGCCCCCTTGTTTTTTCTGCCAAAGTGGATAACCTCACATTTATCTATATTATACTGCATCTGCCCACTCACTCAACCTGTCCAGGTCCCCCTGCAACCTCTTAACATCCTATTCACAGTTCACACTGTCACCCAGCTTTGTGTCGTCCACAATCTTGCTAGTGTTGCTCCTAATTCCCTCTTCCAAATCATAAATATATATGGTAAACAGTTGCGGCCCCAACACTGAGCCTTGCGGCACTCCACTCGCCACTGCCTGCCATTCTGAAAAGGATCTGTTCACTCCTACTCTTTGCTTCCGGTCCGCCAACCAATTTTCTATCCATGTCAACACCCTACCCCCAATACCATGTGCTCTAATTTTAGTCACCAGTCTCCTGTGCGGGACCTTATCTAAGTCTTTCTGAAAGTCTAGATACACTACATCCACTGGCACCCCTTCATCCATTTTACTTGTCGCATCCTCGAAAAATTCCAGAAGAAGTCAAGCATGATTTCCCTTTCATAAATCCATGTTGACTTGGACTAATCCTTTTACTGCTATCCAAATGCCCCATTACTACCTCTTTAATAATTGACTCCAGCATCTTTCCCACCACCGAAGTCAGGCTAACTGGTCTGCAATTCCCCGTTTTCTCTCTCGCTCTTGAAAAGTGGGATAATATCATCTATCCTCCAATCCACAGGAACTGGTTCTGAATCTGAATCTATTGAACATTGGAAAATGATCATCAATGCATCCACTATTTCTAGAGCCACCTCCCTGAGGACCCTGGGAGGCAGACCATCAGGCCCAGGGGATTTATCATCCTTCAGTCCCATTAGCCTACCCAATACTATTTCTCGCCTAATGAAAATTTATTTCAGTACCTCTGCCCCCTTAGATCCTCTGTCCTCCAGTACATCTGGAAGGTTGTTTGTGTCCTCCTTAGTGAAGACAGATCCGAAGTACCTATTCAACTCTTCTGCCATTTCCTTGTTGGCCATAGTAATTTCACCCGTGTCTGCCTTCAAGGAACCCATATTTGACTTTGCTACTCTTTTTCCCTTAACATATCTTTTCTTTTCTTATTTTTTTTTATAATGATTTTTTTTAAAAAAATAAAGAAAAAGAAGAGAAAATTAGAAAAATAGAATAAACTATCCATAATACAACTTAGGAGATAGGTCCGTAGGTAAGAAAACATAACTATTCATCTATTAGATGAAACTGTGCAAGACACGATTAGTAAGTTTACATATGAAACTAAAGTAGGTGCTATGATGGACAGGGAAGAGGGTTTTCAAATTTACAGCAGTCTCTTGATTAGCTGGGCAAGTGGTCTGAACAATGGCTAATTGGGTCAAATTAGCATTGTAGCTAATACCCTCTCATCCAGGCATCAATCTGGTAAAATGTGTAGGAAGGAACTGCAGATGCTAGTTTAAACCAAAGATAGACACATAATGCTGGAGTAACTCAGCGGGACAGCCAGCATCTCTGGAGAGAAGGAATAGGTGACGTTTCAGGTCGAGACCCTTCCTCTCTCCAGAGATGCTGCCTGTCCTGCTGTTACTCCAGCATTTGTATCAATCTGGTAACCCACTTCTACACCGTTTCCAAGGTCACCACATCTGCTAAATTGGGGCAAGGCCAACTTTGAGGGTATGGGACAGGATCTGGCTCAAGTTGATTGGAGTAGGTTGTTTGAAGGAAAAGGAACATCATAGAAGTGGAATGTTTTTACAAATGTGCTGACAAGAGATCAGGTCCAGAACGTCCCTGTTAGAGTGAAAGATAAGGAACCTTGCATGATGAGGGAAATTGGTCAAGAGTAAGAAGGAGGCACTGGACAGCAGCTGGGATCAAGTGTATCCCTGAAGTAGTTTTGGAAACAAAGGAGTAAGCTAAAAAAGGAAATCAGAAGGGCAAAAAGGGACAGGATATGTTACCAAATCAGTTTGAAGAAGGGTCCCGACTCAAAAGGTCACCCATCTATTCTGTCCACAGGTATTGCCTGACCCGTTTAATTCCTCCAGCACTTTGTTTTGCAAAATGTTCCCTTTACCATGTATATCTCACATTCGCTCCCATCCATCCTAAATGTAGCAAGCAAGCAAGCAGGTTTATTTATATAGCACATTTCAGCAACAAGGCAATTCAAAGTGCTTTATACAAAGCATTCCACAGCAATCAAAAGCAATTAAAAGCAGTCATTAAAAAGAATAGAAAATAAAAACAAGCTAAACTAGAATAAGGCAACTATAAAATACAAGAATAAAAGTTACAGTGCAGTGTAAGAAATGAATAATTATTTAATTAAATTAAAGGCAGCGTCAAACAGAAAAGACTTCAGCCACAATTTATAAGAACTGCACCCTTTCATAAATTCATAGGTGATTGGAGCAACATTGGGCCATTCTGCCCATCAAGTTTACTCCGCCATTCAATCATAGATGATCTATCTCTGTGTCCTAATCCCATTCTCCTGCCGTCTCCCCATAACCCCCGACACCCGTACTAATCATGAATCTATCTATCTCTGCCTTAAAAATATCCATTGACTTGGAGCCTTCAGCGGCAAAGAATTCCACAAATTTACCACCCTCTGACTAGAGTTTAATTGAGTTCCCTCCCCAAACTTCCAAACTCCAGCGAGTAGAGGCCCAGTGCTGTCAAACACTTTCCAAAGAAAGTTCATTGTGAGATTAAATTAGAATGATCTTTTATGTGAACAAGACGTAGGTAAAATAATGATTCACATTGCCTACTTAAAGTTAACTTTTGTAATTCTTCCTATTGTGTAATGGTTTCTGTCCAGCCAATTGATATCAGTAGTGATGTCATTCCTTATTGGTAGATATATCCAACAATTTCATTTGTACGGGGGGATCCTGATTAATACGATTGATGTAAAGTAGGTTTTTATCAAATTGCTCTTTTGAAAATGGTCATTATAAATTTACAAGGTGTATAAATAATTTATAGAAGATTTTGGAGATGGAAAAGTCTACTTAAACTGACACCATTTAATTACACGGCACTTTCCCCCAGTAGAGATTTCATTTGATTTCAGGTTTGTTACATTAAGTTTTTTTATTATCAGAAGCAATGCTATAAAAAAAAGCATATATTTAAGCACTGGCTTCTTTCAACCTAATGTTTAAGAGCTGTTTTTTTCTTAGGAGACCGTTTTCTCTTAAAAATAATTGAAGTAAAAAATATGACATCAAATTTTAGCTTGAGGGCACAAGCACTTTTGGAAGGTGAAATGTTTATTAATTCCAGTGCGCTAACCACGGCACTAAGCAATCTCTATACCATAACCAATTTCAAGATCCTCCATTAGTTCCCCATACAAGACAGCAGGAAGGCACAGGAGGTATTTTGAAATAAATATTGCTTTTTCTTGCTTTCTTCTTTTTCTGCAATTCCCCTGTCTAATATCCAATTCGTCAAAGGATTCTGCTTGTACAGACAAGAGTTAATGTCACAAGAGGCCTGTGCGATTGAATTATCACTGGACACATTCAGGGCATTTGAATGGAAGAAGACCACATATACAGGTAGGCCCAGGCTAGACAAGGCCGCAGTATGATTACATCTGTGCGCCATTCATGTTGGGTATCTAATGATGGGTATATTTGTTAATAGACTCATTCTATGAAGCTCGTGCTGTGATGAACACAGACCATACAACTGGGACAGGACTTTCACCTGCCTACTATACCTATCTCCCTCCTAGTTATATACAGTATACCTCTATTAGATCTTCCATTAGCCTCCAACATACCAGAGAAATCGATCCAAGTCTGTCCAAACTATCCTTATAGCTTTTACCCTTTAATCCAGTCATGGCTCCATAGCAGAAGCGTCCATGTCGCAGGGCTGGAAACTGGAGTATCCTGAGCTAATTCTGCCACCTCCGTCATCTATTGCAACAAGTGATGGCCCCCACTGATTATTGCCGGAAGCTTGCGTCCTTTTCAGGACGGACGATGCAGCGATTCCGACATTTGAAACATGGAAGATGGACAGGACAGAAGAAGAATCCAGTCATCATTCTGGTGAACCTCTTCTGCACCCTTTCCAAAGTCTCCACAGCCTTCCTGCAATGAGTCGACCAGAACTGCACATAATACTGCAAATGCAAAGTAAAGACCAAAAATATTGTGAAGTGTGAGCTTAAAAGAGCAATGTTCTAGACAGAGAATGGGCCAGAAGCATATGGCATGTTGACAAATCTTTTTATGCCACATAAGGCTAAAGACATTTTGTTTGAAAATGGTGTGCGGAAATTGGATGATGAATTTGATTCAGAGTTCTTAGAAATAGCTGAAAGCTATACATTTGGAACAAGCAGCCAGAGCAGCAACAAGACAATTCGGAAGTACATTGTTTCATTAACGAACATATCATTACATTATAATGCAGTACCTTATTCGATCCATGGGCAGCACAGTGGCGCAGCAGTAGAGTTGCTGCCTTACAGCACCGGAGACCCTGGTTCGACCCGAACAACAGGTGCTGTCTGTGCGACGCTTTTGCCTTCTCCCTGCGGCCATGTGGGTTTCTTCCAGGTGCTCCAGTTTCCGCACACACTCCAAAGGTGACAGGTCTGTAGTTCAATTAGCTTCAGTAAAAGCGGCTTTATCTTGCACTAAAAGTTATTCCCTTATCATGTATTTGTACACTGTAAATGGCTCGATAGTAATCATATATTGTCTTTCTGCTGACTGGATAACACGCAACAAAAGCTTTTCACTGTACCTCGGTACACATGACAATAAACTAAGCTGAAACTGAAACTGAAGGACCTGTTACCACACTCTATCAGTCTAAAGTCTAACGATCCTGCTACAAGCGTCCAATCCAAAGTCAGAAAGCCTCATGAAAATAAACTGAAGCAAACTGGCAGGAGTATTTCAGTCAGTTGTTCTCATTGTAATGGCCACCAGTCACCAGAAACAATTTATAACAACCAAATGTTCCAATTACCACAATAAAAGTCACATTTCATCGGCCTGCAGAACAAAATGCTAAGACAAGAAACAAAATCAATTTTAATGACAATTTGTAAGAATGGCAGAAATGAGGACCTCGCAATCTAATAATTCATTCAAAGAAGGAGGAACGGGGATTTACAATGTGCAAGACACTTGCAATAACAGCAGCAGACAGGCAGAATCCCAAAGGATGCTGTTGATTAAGAACCAGTGCATTGACAAGTACATTAATACTGCAGTAGACTTAGCTAATGAGTTAAGATAATTACACCAGCAAGTTCAATAATACACTATTGAATGCAAGTCCCGTTAAACTAAAATTCTTACTGGAATATTGTGTAGATATTAGGCCAAATGCAGTTATTAGTTACAGCCAACCTTTATTGAGACCAAGGATATAAATAGGCCGAATATAATAGGAAAGATTGGCTGGAAAAAGTCAAGCAGGATTGGAAGAAAAGCTTTTCACTGAACCTCAGTACATGTGACAATCAGCTAAACTAAACTAAACTAAAACTAAGAATATTTCCATCGCTGGCACCTCAAAATTCTCACCTTAACATATTGTAGAAGAGTATAACTAAATGTTCACGACAACTCGATTGACATATCAGGGTATAATACACATATTCTGCACATCTAGATCACTTGTACCTCAAGAGCCAAAGCGTGAAACAACTGGATAGGTTGGAACAAAAGGATGTATTAGTGGAAAGTGACATGAATGAATGGTCCACATTAATATTAATCATGACCAAGGCAGACTCTACCAGGCATGTTCATTCAAATGTCAGGTATGTTTAATTGCCAAATGTGGGCTTGGCACGGTGGTGCAGCTGGTAGAGCTGCTGCCTCACAGCGCCACAGTCCAGTTCGATCCTGCCCTTGGGTGCTGTCTGTGTTGAGTTTGCACGTTCTCCCCATAGGTTTCCTCTGGGTGCTCCGGTTTCCACCCACATCCCAAAGACATGCAGGTTTGAAGGTTAACTTGCCTCTGTCAATTGTGTAGGGAGTGGAAGAGTAAGTGGAATAACGTAGAACTAAAGTGAGCGGGTGGTCAATGACTGATGTGAACTCAGTGGGCCGATGGGCCTGTTTCCATGCTATATCTCTAAACCTAAACCTAAACCTAATGTGCCAAAACAGAACAATTACATTCTTACTTGCAGCAGAATAATAGGCCAGTAAACATAATACACAAACCATAGATAATAAACAAATCAAATCAATAATTTTATAACCATAGTTCTAGTACAGAAAACCAAAGCCCTAAGACCAAAGACATAGAAATTCAAAGTTGAGGTTAGTGTTGTGTAGTAAAGGGACTGAAGGTTGTAGGAAAAAAACTATTCTTGGTGGTCTCAGTTTTCAGATCCCCATACCTTCCTCCTGATGGTAGGAATAATTGTTTAGCCACGTAACATGGATTTTTGATGAAGTTGGCTGTCTTTTTAATGCAGTGCCTCCTTTAGATCCCTTTGATGGTGGGAAGGTCACCAAGTGATGGACTGGACAATGTCCACCACTCTGTCTCATTTACTATTTTTTCCTGGGTTTGTACAAAGTGCTGAACTAAGTCGTGATGCAACCAGTCGTGATACTCTGTACCGTATTTTCCAGAAACACACTAAATTAGGTGGCACGGTAGCATAGTGGTAGAGTTGCTGCCTCACAGTGCCAAGACTTGAATTCGATCCCGACTACTCGTGCTTGTCTGTACGGAGTTTGTACGTTCTCCCCGTGACCAGCGTGAGTTTTCTCCCAGATCTTTGGTTTCCTCCCACACTCCAAGGATGTACAGGTTTGTAGGTCAATTGGCTTGTTATGAATATAAAATTGTCCCTAGTGCGTGTAGGGTAGTGTTACTGTGCAGGTATCGCTGGTGGGCCAAAGGGCCTGTTCCTGCGCTGTATCTCTAAACTGAAATCAGGATGTGGATGAACAGTATCTGTTATCCATTTTGCGACGGGTCACATGTGGGGGTTAGCAGAACAGGAGATATTTATAAACATTATATCTTTCCATGATTATGCACAGGCGAATGCTGACATTGATAACAATATCTGACTATCTATAAGCATTAAGAACACTACTCACACACTAGCTGACCCTCTGAAGTCAAATCTTCACCCAAGATTTGAACCTTGATGGATCAAAACTTTAATTCACGGGCTTTGTGACAGAAAGCTTCTGGTTTCAAGGCAAGTGTTCAGGAGATTTCATTGGTACTGTGTGCAATGAGGTAAAAATGCTTTCTTGCCAAGCCATGTAATGCACCTTACTTTGTTCATTAAGTTCTAGGAGCAAAATTAGACCATTCAACCCATCAAGTCTAATCTACCATGCAATCATGGCTGCTCTATCTTACCTTTTCAACCGCATTCTCATGCATTCTCCCCATTAGCCCTGACTACCGCACTAAACCTACTTTGAAGGTGATTTCAGCAGACAACACCCATTGAAGTAAGAACTAGAGAGGTTGACCAATGCACTTGAGCCTGAAGGTGCATTGGAGACAAGGATCTTCATGGGGATTGTGTCAAATGTACAATTATCAGATCCTGCAGTTGTACACAAATCATTGCATCACTTGTTAAGAATGTGGCGATAGGAAGTGGAACTTTGGGCTATTATTGAACCTAGTGTCACAGCAGTAGAGTTGCTGCCTTACAGCACCAGAGACTCGGGTTCGATCATGATTATGGGTGCTTGTTGGTACATAGTTTGTTCGTTCTCCCCGTGACCTGCAAGGGTTTTCTCGATATTTTCAGTTTCCTCCCACACTCCAAAGACGTGCAGGTTTGTAGGTTAATAGTAAGATTAAACGAGAACTTACCTGTTCAAAGTTTGATCTTTATTTTATGAGGAGTTATGATGAGGGATTACGTGAAGAAGCCCCGCCAGGCGCATGCTCGGCATACTTCAAAGCAGTGGTGTGAAAAACACAGAACTAATAGCCGAAGTAAGATAGTAAGGCTCACACAAGACTAGAACTACTAGATGATCATTTAGATTATGAGGGTCGGGAGCGGAGGGCACGTAATCCTTCATCGTAACTCCCCATAAAATAAAGATCAAACTTCAAACAGGTAAGTTCTCGTTTAATCTTACTATTTAACTTCGGAGTCACGTGCGTGACTACATGAAGATTTTGAAGCTCTGATTTTCATGCCGTAGATTCATTCCATACGACACACTGCTTCAGTTGACACAGTAGTGAGTAAATAATAATATTGAACATTGCTTGAATTATGCAAAAAATATTTTAATAATAATAATAAAAAAGAAAAGAAAAGTAATAACCCCTCTATCCCAGGGGGAGATTACAACAAAAGATATGAAACCATTACATAAAAGAAAGCAAACAATCAAACAGAATCCAACACTGCGTGTCCAAACCCTGGCACCGTGAGAACAGGTTTATTGTAAAACTTGGTAAAAGTTTCTTCTTTACACCATCCTGTGGCCTCTAAAATTTGGTCGAGCGGCACGTCCTGTGCCTTCGCCGCGGATGTGGATGCCGCCCTGGTGGAGTGTGATTTAAACACATCAGTGTCTACTCCAGCTAAATCCAAAACCTGTTTTAACCATCTAGAAAGTTTGTACTGACAGTTTTTTATATGGCTTTTTATGGGTAATCAGCATTGCTGTCTCACAACCTCGGAGACGCTTGGTTACTTCAATATATCGAGTGAGATGCTTAACCACACACAATGTTTGGTCGGCTGGGTATCCGCTAAAGATTACCTTGGTTCCAGACTTCCCCAGTCTGCTTTGTTTGATTAGATCATAACCATAAAAAGTAATGTTATCTGCAGACAAATGCATACAATCTAAACGTAACATTTGCAATGTTTGTATTCTTCGTGCTGACACTAATGCCATGAGCATTACCACTTTCAATATTAACTTCTGAAAAGACAGTGACGTGATTGGAGCCCATTGCCGAAGCAATGTGAGAACTATACTGACATCCCAAATTTCTGTATATCTGGGTTTGGGAGGATTTTTATTAAAAATCCCTCTCATAAATCGGGATATTAATGGATGAGACCCGATAGATTGATGTTCTGAAAATTGTCGTAAATAGGAAGACAAAGCACTATGAGCACTATTAATGGCACTATGAGGTGCTGATCAAAATGCAACATAGCAAGGAACTCCAATACATCCGATATGTTTGCAGTATGATAAGATATATCTGACTGAATACAAAAAGCTTCCCATTTCTTTATATGAGACATATACTGTTTCTTAGTGCTATCTCTCCAAGCTGCAGTTATGACATCCATGGTCCTGTCCAAGTCCAAGCCCTTGTAATGGTCTGGTCAGAACCTGCAGATTAACAAATTAATATGATCATGCAATGGATGAACTTGTTCTGTCACTGGTTGTACCAACAAATCCCTGGAGCTGGGGATCGTCATAAATGGTTCAATTATCATTCTAAGCATCAATGGGAACCATGGCTGTCTGGGCCAGTTTGGAACCACCAAAACGCCCGTGACGGAGTCTTGCTCTATTTTGGTGAGACATTGCCTAATCAGGCAGAATGGGGGAAAAGCATAGAAGAACATATTTCCCCAATGTAGCGAGAATGCATCCAACGCTACTGCTCCTGGGTCAGGCTTCCATGAGACGTATTTAGGCAACTGGTGATTTAATCTGGACGCAAACAGATCAATGTCTGGTAACCCATACTGACTGACAATCTTTTTGAAAACTTGTGGATTTAACATCCATTCTGTATAGTCTTTGAACTTTCGTGATCTGTTGTCTGCCACAACATTGTCTTCCCCTGGGAGATAGATAGCTGAAAGCCAGATATTCCTAGATACACACCAATGCCACATCAGGTTGACCAGATAATCACATGATACTGAACTTACTTCACCCATGTGATTGATATATGCTACAGCTGTGGTATTGTCTACTTGTAATTGAACATGCAAGTCCTTAATTGTAGAACAATAAGCTTTTAATCCAAAAAATGCCCCAATAACTCCAAATAATTAATACCATATGTTTGGAGAATTAAATCCTCTTGGACAGTCCATCTACCACCACAGCTGGTGTCATTGTCCGTAGCCCCCCATCCGAGAGCACTCACATCAGTTTGCAATACCACTGAAGGTTGCTGAATAACAATGTTTTTAGCAGCTTATGCAACATTCCCAATCCACCACTGTAATTCAGCTAAAGCTTCCATTGGCAACTGCATGGGTCTATCAAAATGACCTGCATGTTCTTTTAGTGCTTATGCTCGTGCCCTTTGAAAACATAGAAACATAGAAACATAGAAATTAGGTGCAGGAGTAGGCCATTCAGCCCTTCGAGCCTGCACCGCCATTCAATATGATCATGGCTGATCATCCAACTCATCCCGTACCTGCCTTCTCTCCATACCCTCTGATCCCCTTAGCCACAAGGGCCACATCCAACTCACTCTTAAATATAGCCAATGAACTGGCCTCAACTACCCTCTGTGGCAGAGAGTTCCAGAGACTCACCACTCTCTGTGTGAAAAAAGTCTTTCTCATCTCGGTCTTAAAGGATTTCCCCCTTATCCTTAAGCTGTGACCCCTTGTCCTGGACTTCCCCAACATCGGGAACAATCTTCCTGCATCTAGCCTGTCCAACCCCTTAAGATTTTGATAATGCAGAGGACCAAACTCAACAGCAGGGAATGCTGCTACTATCTTACCAATAACCCTAGCTACTTCTCGGATGGAGGGATAAGGTTTGTCAGCAAGGCAACTACACGCATTTGTAATATCCACAACTTTATCTGTTGGTAAAGTTACTGACATAGCAACTGAATTAATGACAAACCCCAAATAATCAATTGTTTGGGATGGCTGTAGCTTAGATTTTGTTGGATGGATCAGAAACCCTAGCCTTCCAAACAGGCTTATAGTTGCTGAAACTGATTCTTCAGCTGATTCCTGAGTGGCATTAACAATTAAAATATCATCAAGATAAGCCATGACAATGTGATTTTGAGCCCTTAACAATGCAAGTGCTGGTTTCAATAATTTTGTGAACAGCCTGGGAGCTGAACTTAACCCATTAGGTAATGCTCTATATTGCCACAGCTGACCCATCCAATTAAACTTCAAGTACCTGCGATAATGGTGATGAATTGGCACTGAATAATACGCATCTTTTAAGTCTATAGTAGCCATGTAACAGCCTATGGACAACAACTGCTTTGCAGTGTTGAAGGTGTCCATTTTGAAATGTCTATACTGGACATATGAATTCAATTTTGTGAGATCCAGAATGACTCTACAACCCCCATCTTTCTTTGGCCTGGGGAAAATATTTGACACAAATTGTTGCGGATGATTCCCCGTACTTTCAATTACCCCTTTTTCAAATACATTTTTTACTTCTTCTTTTACCTGAGAATTTTCAGGTGCAAAAAACACCAAAACCCGATTAGGTTTATTCTGCACAGGTGGATCAACTCCTTCCATAAATTCTATTATAGCACCTGACACAGTATCTAATATAAACCGATCAGATGTTATACAGCACCATTCATCATAAAACAATTGTAATCTACCACCAACTGGAGGTTCCCCAAGAGTTTTCTCTGTGAGAGAATAAAGTTTTTGTACCTCAGCAAATGACCGTGACGGTCTCCTCCTTCCAACATATGGATGGACATTGGGCTGTGATGGGTAATAATACATCACCATACCCCTGCCTCTGCTTGTTCCCGCTCCTGAATCAAACCCCCTTCTCATCCAGCCAGATTGTCTCCTTTGGCCAAATATGAAAGGTTTCATGAGGCTGATAGTCTTTGCCTCCTCATCGATTTCTTTAATTTGTTTAGGCAGGTTTTCTCCGAATAAATAATCTGGAGCTTGAACATTGCTTGATTTGCACAGACCTGCAAATCTTGGGTGCAGGATGGGCCGAATGGCGATTTTCCTCATACAATTAATCTCAAAATAAGAGTTACAAAACAATGCCAACATGTCTTTTTGGATTTTGGACATTGCGCGCCCTTCCACCTGCCTCCCAAAAGCAGTGATGCCAGCCTCAATGAGCTTGAGGACCATCTGGAACCGTATTTCCTGTCCTCGCATTGTTGAAGTCATGAGTGTCCAAATTGCCGGATTCACTGTCGGCACCCTCAGTGACGCACAATTTACAGGTGTTTTATAGAGGTCTGCTGTCTCAACCATGACAGTCTCCTGAAGCTGGAGAGAAACCAAATAATTAATGTTGGCCGCCAGGTTTTCTTCCATGGCCTCACCGCTCCCCTCTGGTATAGCAAAGGATTGTGCTACATCTGGTACACCTGGAGTTTGACTCTTGTGCTGTGGTTGGTACTCATGACCAGAACACCACCTTCAGGGTCAGTCTCCTGCCGCCCTGGTACTCCTGAGACTTGCTCAAAGGAGACTTCTTCCAGACCTAAACAAGGCTCTGGAGGTTCACATTCCCACGTTGTAAGGGCACCATATTCATGATATGGAACCCCCTCAGGGGCTGCCTGGGAATACTCTGGGTCTTTGGACCCTTGGTTGATAATAGTTTGGAGCATTTTCTCCATTTGCTCCATCCTGAGCCACATGGCTCGTCTGTCTGGAGGATCTTCTTCATCAGACTCATCTGATATTACGGGCCAAACAGACTTCCTTTTATTTTTCCCATCCACAGGAGTACCCTCAGTGGCCTGCAGCTGTGGAGCTTCTAAAGGCTGAATTACGGCTGGATCTATGGCTACCGGTATCGGAACCGGCTCCGTACTTATCTGCAGTCCCGATCTTAATTGAGCTGCTTCCACCCAGGACGCACGCTTTTCCCGCGCCGATTTTTTCCCAGTACTCTCCATTTTTTCTTCCCAAACTCCTCCTGGCTAGCCAGCCAGCCTCATGAAGCTTAAACACCCAGGAAGTAGTTTTAAAACCACTTACCTGCGGGTTTGTTACTCACCACTGGTGGAGCTGCGATCTGCACCGTTCCTACCGACATGCGTCGACGTAATGCCGAGCATGCGCCTGGCGGGGCTTCTTCACGTAGTCACTCACGTGACTCCGAAGTAAAATTGGCTTGGTGTAAATGTAAAAAAAATGTCCCTACTGTGTGTAGGGCAGTGTTAGTGTGCGGGGATCGCTGGTCGATGCAGACTTGATGGGCCGAAGGGCCTGTTTTCACTTTGTATCCCTAAAAAGAACTATACTAAACTAAACTAGGAAAAACAAAGTGATGAATGATGAATGCAAGAAGCTATAAACGAGTGAAGTCCTCTTCATTCATTACAGAGTCATGCATGAATACAGCTCGACATGTGATATGTCAAGTCATTGTGTGAATGCAGTAAGAGGGCACATGATGGATGATGGGCAAGCAAATCCATCACTTTCATTCCTTACACTCTCACAAAGGACAAGTGCAGTTGTACACAAATCATGAAGGAAACAATTGGACTATTGTTTGGAATCAAGAGTTTAGTTTTCAGTTAGTTTGGTTTAGAAATATAGCGCTGAAACAGGCCTTTCAGCCCACCGAGCCCTGATTGACCAGCGATCCCCACACATTAACCCTATCCTACAAACACTAGGCACATTTTACAGTTTTACCAAACCAATTAACCTACAAACCTGTACATCTTTGGGGTGTTGGGGGAAACCGAAGATCCCAGAGAAAAACCACGCAGGTCACGAGGAGAACGTATAAACTCTGTACAGACAGCACCCAGAGTCAGGATCAGACTGGGGTCCCTGGCGCTGTAAGGCAGCAACTCTACTGTTGCGCCACCGTGCTGCCCTCGTTATGTCCCTGAGCTAAGAGTGTATTGGTATATGTATCAACAATGAAATAATGACATACTCGCTGCAGTATAACAGGCCTGTAAACACAATGCACTTAGATAATAGATAATAAACAAAAACAAATATTAACCACAAGTGCAAAAGAAATCCCAAAGTCGTTAGTGCAACTAAAAAGTGTCTGTCGAAGTTCATTGTTGAAGTGCCATGTATTGTTCAATAGCATCATGGTTGCTGGAAAGAAGCTATTCTTGAAACCGGTGGTCATGGTTTTCAGACTCCTGCACCTTCTTCCAGATGGTAGGAGTGAAATGAGAGCATGGCCAGGATGGATGAGTCTTTGGTGATGTTGACTGGAGGCAGCTTTGATGGTGGTCAGTTCCGGTGATGTAGTGGATTACTCAATGTCTATAATCTCTTTCATTCCTGGGCATTAGAGCTGCTGAATCGGGCTGTGATGCAACCAGGCAATATGCTCTCTGCTGTACACCTGTAGTAGTTCAGGAGCGTATTCATCTACATACCGAATCTCCTCAAACTTCTGAGGAAGTAGAACTACTATCTACCTCGTTGGTGACCCTCGGGCTATCTTTGATCAGACTTTACTGGCTTTACCTTAAGCCCCTGTCCCACTGTACGAGGTAATTCACAAATTCTCCCCAGTTTTCCCCTGATTCGAACTCGGAGAATGTCCGTAGTGGGTCCGTAGGAGTTCGTGGATGTCTCGTAGCGGCTTGTACGAGTAGAAAGTAACAATTTTTTTCATTATGAGTTTACCGGATGTCCCGAGTACCTACCGTTAGCATTACGAGCCACTAAGAGACATCCACAAACTCCTACGGACCCGCTACGGACATTCTCCGAGTTCAAATCAGGGGAAGACTCGGGATAACTCTTGAATTACCTCGTACAGTGGGACAGGGGCTTTATCATGTATCTATAAACTGTAAATGGATCGATTGTAATCATGTATTGTCTTTCCACTGACTGGCAAACACGCAACAAAATATTTTCACTGTACCAGCGGTACACGTGACAATAAGCTAAACTGAACTAAACAGAAAACTGCAGAAAGCTTATTGTTTTTCATGAGTCAGCTCCTCTAGGCGAGTCACAGATTATAGGTCACTACTAGTGATATTGATCCTAAATTAGTAAATACTTACAATGGCTGCATTAAGAATGCAAAATGGGTCTGTCCTATTGTAGTACAGCAGTGCAGCAAACATCACATTATGGTCTGTCATATCTACTGCTTGAAACCTCCAATGCTGGAGATGAATACACAATCTGTTATATCGACTGTAAACTGAGATAAGAATTAGAAAGACCCCGTGTGGAAAATGCTCGATGAAATCAACAGAGTGGAAATTATGAATTGGAATTCCATCATGATCAACAGATGAGGGATTTGAACCATTCCACAATCGTGGCAACGTTATAATTTCTTGAAAAAACTGAGCAGGTCCGAGAAAGAAACAGAACCTTTTTGAGGTCAAATTCTGAATTAAAATGAAAGTTAATTTGACATTCAAGAAGATTGAAAAGTAGTGACTCGACCAAATGTATAGCTGGGGTACATTAAACTCCCTGTGGCTGTGTGGGTTTTCTCCAGGTGGTCTGGTTTCCTCCCACGCTAAGAAGTCGGGCAGTTTTCTTATTGTAATCGGTAGTAAGGAAGACAAACGCAATGCCAGCATTTATTTCAAGAGTACAAGAATAAAAACACCAGGAATGTAATGCTGAGGCTCTAAAAGTTGCTGGTCAGGCCACATTTGGAGCATTGTGAGCAATGTTGGGCACCATGTCTGAAGAAGGATGTGCTGGCTCTGGAGAGGGTTCAGAGGAGGTTTACAAGAATGATCCCAAGAATGAAAGGGTTAACATTTGATGAGCGTTTGACGGCACTGGGCCTGTACTCGCTGGAATTTCGGAGGACGAGGGAGGACCTTATCTAAACTTACCAAATAGTGAAAGGCTTGGATGGAGTGGATGTGGAGAGGATGTGTCGACGAGTGGGAGAGCTAGGACCTGACATCACAACCTCAGCATTAAAGAATGTTCCTTTAGGAAGGAAATGAGGAGGAAGTTATTTCATCAGAGGGTGGTGAATCTGTGGGATTTATTGCCACAGAAGGCGGTGGAGGCCAAGTCAATGAAAATTTTTAAGGCAACGATCGATACATTCCTGATTAGTACAGGTGTCAGGGGTTATGGGGAGAAGGCAGGAGAATGAGGTTGACAGGGAAATATAGAACAGCAATGATTGAATAGTGGAATAGACCTGAAGGTCTGAATGGCCTAATTCTGCACCTAATATTAATTAACATAAATATGTATTTTAAATGCAAGTATTTTACTCCTACTGATGTTATTAAAGATGAAACTTATTGTTTTGTCTGCATAGATCCTGTCCCAGTTACATTACGTATATAGTATGCTTCCCTTCATTTGTAGAGGCACTGATGACAAGAGTCAGGAAGTCATCAGGCAGCTTTACACGTCTTTGTTTAGGTCACATTTAGATCATTTCCTGCAATTACAGGAAGGATGTGGAGGCTCTAGAAAGGGTGCAGAGTAGGTTTACCAGAATGATGCCTGGATAGAGGTTATTAGCTATAAGGAAAGGATGGACAGACTTGGATTGTTTTCTTGAAGAGAAATGTTATTGGTTACTCAATGAAGCTAACACCTCATTGCTGGAGGTTGAAGGGAGACCCAACAGAAGTATGTAAAAAGATTAGAGGCTAGATCATTTAGACAGGCAGAATATTTTCTCCCAGGCTGGAAATGTCCAACAGGGGAGGGGATAGCTGTTAGGTAAGTGGGGGAAGGTTCAAAGGAGATGCGTGAGGCAAGTTTTTTTACACATGGGGTGGTGGATGCCAGGAACATGCTGCCAGGGTTGTTGATGGAAGTGATATGATAGTGGCATTTAACAGACTTTTGAATAGGCTCCGGACATGCACATATTAAAGCATCAATAGGTGTTAATTCCAGTTCAGAGAATTTTCCAACATGTCCCTTACTCAGCAGCTGATTCCCATTGTGAGAGGACTGCAGGCATTTGACCCCATCAGGCTGAAGCATGAATATGTTACTGAAGAGGCGCTGCCTGGGTTTGGCACGGACAGTCACACCAGCGGGCAACTGTGTAGCAAATGCACGGCAATGTTTTTATTTGAGATGGCTCAGTGGCGATCAGCACTGGTTGAGTCTGACGGTTTGTCCCACCAACCAACGTGAACTTCACCAACCTGTGAAAAGTGGGCGACATGAAGTTTTGTATCAATACAGCAGCCAAATCAAACCTCCTCTGTAGAAAGCAGCCTGAAATACCTGAAAAATATACTTGTGTAGGGCCGCAGGGTGGTGCAGCGGTAGAGTTGTTGCCTTACAGTGCCAGAGACCCGGGTTCGATCACAACTACAGGTGCTGTCGGTACGGAGTTTGTATGTTCTCCCCGTGACCGCATGGGCTTTCCCTGGGTGCTCCAGTTTCCTCCCACACTCCAAAGACGTGCACGTTTGCAGCTTACTTGGCTTGGTATAAATCTAAATTGTCCCCAGTGTGTGCAGGATTGTGTTAATGTGCAGGGATCGCTGGTCGGCGCGGACTCAGCAGGCCGAAGGGCCTGTTTCCACGCTGTATCTCTAAACTAAAAGCTAAAGTTAAATGATCGAAATGCATGCTGCCCTGTGGCTTAGAGATAAACCCACTGCTCTGGATAACTGGATAAGCTGACGTTTACTCCACAGACCTGGCAGGATTAGCTGAAGCCATCTGAATAGAGTTTGACAGATTTTTCAAAGGTAACAGAACAAGAATCAAATATGTACATCATTGGAGACCCTCGGCATTACTGGACTTTATTTTGCAATAAACATTATTCATGTAATTCCCTTTATCATGCATCTCAGGGGTTGGCAACGTTGATTTGCATAGAGGCTAGGACCCATGTCTGTGAGCGAATGGTGGGCCACATCTATCGCCATAGTTAATAAGTGGAGGTAATAATAATACATACTAACTAAATTAGTAATTAGTAATAATACATACTAATAATACATAAATTAGTAATAATACAAACTAATAATACATACTAACTAGTGTGACAATTAGTGTTGTTTTTCGCATTAGTTTTCACGTGTTTTTCAGTTAGTTTTCTGCAGTTCCCAGATACCTCACCTGCCCCGGGACTGGCTGCAGTTCCCAGATCAGCTCGTGTCCCCGGGACTGGCTGCAGTTTCCAGGTCGTGAAAACTAATTAAAAAAAAAATACGCCTGCGGGCCGAATTATTTCGGGTTACGGGCCGGATCGTGCCAGTGGGCCATAGGTTGCCGTCCCCTGATGTATCTGTACACTGCGGATGGCTTGATTGTAATCATGTATTGACTGGTTAGCAAACAGCCAAAGCTTCTCACTGTACTTCAGTACACGTGACAATAGCTAAACTAAACTAAAGCCGAGTGAATGATATAGATCAGGCAGACTCTAATTAAAGAGGTGGACACACTTCATGGCTGTCCTTCCACTAATAAACCTGGCAGCTTTTCATGTTACGGAGACGAATTCATTTTAAATGCCTCACTTGAAGCGTAGCTGAATGTGATGACGATAAAGATAAAAGCTCCTTACGGCAGGCCACTGTGACAGTTGGTGTGCTGGATTAGTGGCTGTCAATAACACAATCTGAGTGAAGGGCTGAAACCTTCATCACTCACGTTATTGGAACAATCCATCCATGCGGCTTGACCGGGAGGTCAGGTTAGAAAGGTGGAGGGTTCTCCCTCACTCATCTCAATGGACCTTGACACCATATTCCCCAGAGCAGTAACGACAGGAAGGCAACTTTAATTCACCCACCCTCTCTAAGACATAGTAGATAAAATTCTTCAGAAGAAGGGTATCGGCCCGAAACGTTGCCTATTTCCTTCGCTCCATAGATGCTACCGCACCCGCTGAGTTTCTCCAGCAATTTTGTCTACCTTCGATTTTCCAGCATCTGCACTTCCTTCTTGAACAACTCTCTGAGACATGTTTCATTAAGTCATAAGGTCATAAGTGATAGGAGCAGAATTACACAATTTGGTCCATCAAGTCTACTCCGCCATTCAAACATGGCTGATCCATCTCTCCCTCCTAATTCTCCTACCTTGTCTGACACTGTATGAATCAAGAATCTATCTATCTCTGCCTTAAAAATATCCATTGATTGAAATAGCCTTCTGTGGCCAACCTGTCATATGGCTCCAGACTGAAAAACAGCCCTCCAACATCACCCTCTGCTTCTTTTCATAATGCTAATTTTTTAATCAGTCGCTTAGCTCTTCCTGGATCCCATGAGATTTAACCTTCCAAAGCAGCCTACCATGTGGAATCTTGTCAAATACCTTAACTGAAATCCCTGCAGTCTGAAGAAGGGGTCTCAACCCGAAACGTCACCTATTCCTTCTCCCCAGAGATGCAGCCTGTCCCGTGTAGTTACTCCAAAATTTTGTGTCTATCTTTGATTTAAACTGGCATCTGTCATTCCTTCATAGACATTAGATCTGCCATATATCTGCCCTCATCAAGCTTTTTGGGTTACTTCGTCAAAATATTCAATCAGATTGGTGACAAATGATAGCCCATGCACAAAACCATGCTGACTACCTCTAATCAACCCCTCTCTATCCAAATGCATATTTATCTTATCCCATAGACCTCCTTATCCCATAGACCTCCTGTCTAAAAGCCTCCCCAGCGCCACTATTGTATATGTCTCCAACATTAGCACTGGCAACACTTTCCAGGCATCCACCACCCTCTGCGTAACAATCTTGCCCTGCACCTCCCCTTTAAACATTACCTCCCTCATATTTAAGCTAAGCCCTCTAGTCTTTGACATTCCATTTGACATTTTAAAATATAATTTACACAATTCTCTGAAAACTGAGTTGAGTCCCTGAAAAGGCCTTAATCCAGTGGTGGGCTGTTTCTGATCAGTGTTGCATTAAAATTGGTTGCAATTTTGATCCTGTTTCTCAGTAAGTTTTAGTAAGTTTATATTTAATCATATCATAATCCATGGAGCACGGGAACATGCCGTTCAGCCCAAATCATCCATGCCAACCAGATGACCCATCTATATTTGTCACACTTGGCTGCGTTTGTCCCATATCTCCCAACACCTTAGATAGTAACAAAATGCTGGAATAACTCAGTGAGTCAGGCAGCAAAGCTGGAGAACATGGATAGATGACATTTTGGGGTGGGATCCTACCTCCGAGCCGAAACATCACCTATTAATTTTCTCCAGATCCGCTGAGTTACTCCACCATTTTGTGTCTATCTGCGGTATAAACCAGCATCCATAGTTCCCCTTTATTACGTTCCCTCTAAACATCTCCTATCCGCGTGTCCTATCCACATAGTAATTGCCACAGCAATGCGGTGTGCCATGCTTTAGCCTGCAAGTTTGATAAGCTGCCATGTAAATGTGATGTGTAGGAAGGAACTGTAGATGCTGGTGTAAACCGAAGAGAGACATAAAAAGCTGGCGTAACTCAGCGGGACAGGCAGCATCTCTGGAGAGAAGGAATGGGTGACGTTTCGGGTCGAGAAGAAGGGTGTCGACTGAAACGTCACCCATCCCTTCTCTCCAGAGATGCTGCCTGTCCCGCTGACTTACTCCAGCATTCTGAATGTAAATGTGATGATCTGGCTTGGCTTTTGAAAACATTCTGCGCAGTGGCATTTCTCTGTGTTAGTGACAATAGGCATTGGAAGTCCCAAACATACTAGATAGCTCCAGCAGCTTTTCCTGGCTCTGCCTGAGTTCTGGCTTCCCTCAGGAGTTTTATGTCTTCACGTTTCGATAAATCAGCACAGGTGAGCCAGGGTTGGAATTGCGCACTGGGTTCTCATTGAATCATAAATCAATGCTGTATCTGACAGGGGTCATGGAGATAGCCAGTTTTGTCTCATGCTTCTGACATCAGAACTACCGAATGCATCCATCTTTATGATACTGTTCTGTCAAAGGCCTGGCATAAATCTAAATTTGCTGCAATTGTCGCCTTAGGGGGAGAGCAAGTGAAAAGCAGGAATAACTAGCGTACTTAATTATTTCACATGTTGATCAATAATCAGCTCGGAATGAACCATGTCAAAAGAAGAAGATGCTGATTACTTTTTATTATTCTTTTTTTTTTTTTTTTTGTTTGTTTATTTTTGTTAGAAGTAAGTACAGTAGTCTGGTACTTAAGTACCTAATACATAATACATAAATACATATTTTCATTCTTGTACAACTTCATATTTTTGGTGCAATAATAAAAGAACAGTGAGAGAAAAGAGAAATAAAGAGTGTCGGAATAGATAGACAAGCAAGTAGAAACAGAAAGTAAAAAAAAAATAAAGGACAGAGGTGAGAAGTTAAAAGATTGAAAGAAAAGGAAAAAGTAATAAGAAATGAAAGATTAGGAGAGATCTACCTATCTCATATTTTTGCCCATTCGTCACCCAGTTCTGAACCATTTAATTTCTAAGGTTATGTTATGTTGCACCATATGCTTGTATAAAGTTGATAAACGGAGACCAAATCTTTAAGAATTGGTCTACTTTGCCTAGTAAGAGGAATCTCATTTCTTCAAGATGTAGCGTTTCAGACATATTTGAGATCCACATTTTGAATGTTGGCGTAGGTGCGTTTTTCCAAAATTTAAGTATAAGTTTTTTCGCTGTTATTAGACCATAATTAAGAAAGGCTTCTTGGGATATAGTTAGTTTACTTCCCTCTTCCATTGATCCAAAGATAATCAATTCAGTATTGGGGTTCAATTTTGTGTTAAATAGTTTTGTAAAAATTCCAAAAATTTCATTCCAAAATGTATACAGTTTTGTACAAGAGACAAAGGAATGTGCTATAGTGGCATTTTGAGTTAGACATTTGTCGCAGATGGGGGAAACATTTGAAAATATTTTATTCAGTCTTGTTTTCGAATAATATAATCTATGTAAAATTTTAAATTGAATTAGGTTATGTCTTACATTCATTGAACATTTGTTTACATATAGAGCTATTGCACTCCTAAATACAGACCAAAAAATATTAACGAAGACCCTAGCGAGAAGATTGAGTAAATATGTTAGTAAACTAATAAATCCGGACCAAACAGGGTTCATACCAAAGAGATACTCATTTAACAATTTGAGACGGTTGTCTAATATAATGTACTCACATAATACTGAAGAAGAACTAGCAATTATTTCATTGGATGCAGAAAAAGCTTTTGATCAAGTAGAATGGCAATATTTATTCAAAGTATTGGAAAAATTTAATATGGGAGATAATTTTATTTCATGGGTAAAACTATTATATGATAAGCCGACGGCTAGAATACTGACTAATAATATATTATCCCTGAAATTCCACTTAACAAGGGGCAATAGGCAGGGGTGCGCGTTATCGCCCCTGCTTTTTGCACTAGTGATAGAGCCTTTAGCTGAAAGTATAAGAAGCCATCCGAACATTCATGGGTATATTACCAAACACTCAAATAATAAAATTTCATTATATGCAGATGACATATTATAATATATTACAAATTCGCAAATTAGCATACCAAATATACTAAATTTAATAGAGGAATTTGGTTCTTTTTCAGGATATAGAATAAATTGGAACAAAAGCGAAATTATGACGATAAATCCTCAAGAGTCGACACATCTGTTGAAATTCCCTTTTAGAATTACAACAGAAAAATTTAAATATTTGGGCATCCAAATTACTAGGAACTATAAATCATTACTCAACGCAAACTATATGCCTTTATTAACTAAATTAAATGGGCTGATTAAATTTTGGAAGACACTGCCGATGTCATTAATAGGCAGAATAAACGCGATAAAAATGATCTTCTTACCACAAATATTGTACCTATTTCAATCAATACCAATATACATACCTAAAAAATTCTTCAAAAAATTAGATTCTGATATTATAAACTTTATATGGGATTATAAATCACACAGAATAAAAAAAAAACACTTGTGTAAATCTAAAGAATTAGGGGGACTGACACTCCCTAACTTATTGTATTATTATTGGGCAGTGAATATTAAAAATATAATCTACTGGTTGGACAGTTCTGCCCAACAGGTAGATTGGATAAGAATGGAGAAAGAGGATTGTTCCCCTTATAATATAGGAGCGATCCTTCTTTCCCCGATAAAACTGAACAATGTAATATACAAGAAGAATCCAATTATTCATAGTATAATACGAATTTGGAAACAAATAAAATTAACTTTAAAATTAAGAAAATTATCGCTTCTTTCTCCAATAGCTAATAATCCCTCATTCAAACCATCCATTATTGATAAAACGTTTACCCATTGGGAAAGAATAGGAATTAAAATGATGGGAGATATGTATGAAATGGGAAAACTTTTATCATTCCAACAATTACAACTAAAATATAATTTGAAAAGTAATCAATATTTCAAATACCTTCAAATTCAAGATTATTTGAAAAAGTATATACAAGGATATCAAACTTTAACCCCAGATCTACTGGAGGAAGGAATGAATAGAAAGGCAGAATCAAGCAATTTAATATCTTACTTATATAATATAATTCTAAATATAGAAACACCAACGACAGAAGCAATTAGAAGAGACTGGGAACAAGAGTTATTGATAAAAATTCCGAACGATAGATGGGATAAAAATCTATTATATGTAAACTTTTTATTATTCTAACATTGAAAAGGTGATTCATTGACGAGATGGGAACAGCATTCGAGAATTAACTGGCTTCTTCCATCTTTATGCATTTTATATGTCAGCAGACCAAGGATTTATAAAGCCAACAGACAGTGAGTGAATGATGTTGAGCAACTGTGCTCTATTTATTTTTTATTAGGACACAATAAGAAGCCTTTCAACCCATTAACTCCATGCTGACTCTCAACAGACTAATACCTCCAGCCCTAACATTTCCAATTCCTGCCACTCAACTGTAGTTTAGTTTAGAGATACAGCGCAGATAAAACGGCCTTTGGCCCACTGAGTCAGTGCTGACCAGCACTACCCATACACTAGCACTATCCTACACACAATAGGGACAATTTACAATTTTACAGAAGCCACTTAACCTACAAACCTGTATGTCTTTCCAGTGTGGGAGGAAACCAAAGATCTCGGAGAAAACCCATGCAGGTCACCGGGAGAACGTACAAACTCCATACAGATAAGCACCCATAGTCAGGATCGAACCCGGGTCACTGGTGCTGTAAGACAACAACTCTACCGCTGCGCCACCGTGCCGCATCAAGGGCGATGTACCGAACGGTGATCTATAATGGACAATTGATTTGGCAGCACCTATTGTGGATATGGGAGGAAACTGCAGCAGCTGACAAAACCCACGTATACATAGGAACAACAAGCAAACTCCACAGAGACATAACTGATGTTAGGATCTAGTCCAGGTCTATGGAGATGTGAGATAACAGTTCTACCTGCTGTAGTGCAAGATGAAAGAGTTAGTTATCAACTCAGGAAGCATGCAGGAGTCAATGGTGCTGAGTTGGAAATAGTTGAGTTCTTCAACTTCCTAGGCGTAAGTATTACCAACGATCTATCATGGACCAACCACATTAATGTAACTTGGACTTGAACATTAGAGTGGGAGCCAAGAAGGCAACCAATGCATCTTCATCCTCAGGAGACTGAAGACATTTGGCACGTCTCCACGACTTTTACAAACTCCAACAAATGTAGCCTAGAAAACATACAGTCGGGTTGCATCACGGCATGGTTTGGGAAGGGGACCGCAAGATGTTGCCGTGAGTTGTGGATGTAGCCCAGTCCATCACACAGACCAGATACCCCAGCATTGATGTCACGCTGCCTCAGAAAAGCAGCCAACATAATTAAAACATTGTTCCATCCCAGTCATTCCATCTTCTCCACGCACCCATCAGGCAAAAGATACAGAAGCTTGAAAGCGTGCACCACCAGACGCAGGAACAGCTTCTTCTCCTACATTATCAGGCTTCTGAATGGTCCTTCCACAAGATAGGGTACTGTCCAATTCTCCTCTACCTCATTGCGGACATTGGACTTTGTGTTTGGAACTAATGCGCTACAATGCTAAGAACTATATTCTTCACTCTGTATCTTCCCCTTTGCACTACATATTCATTCAAAGTCTAAAGACAGAAGTCAATTAACCTACAAAGCTGCACATGTTTGGAAAGTAGGAGGAAACCAGGGCATCTGGAGAAATCCCATGTGGTCACGGGGAGAACGTACAAACTCCGTACAGACAGCACCCGTGGTCAGGATCGATCCTGGGTCTCTGGAGCTGTAAGGCAGCAACTCTAACGCTGCACCACTGTTCCGTCCATTTCTTTCGGCATTTGCCTAGAGCAATCTGAGGACAGTCACGGTGACGCAGCGGTAGAGTTGCTGCCTTACAGCGCTTGCAGCGCCGGACACCCGGGATCAATCCCGACTACGGGTGCTGACTGTATTGAGTTTGTACGTTCTCCCCGTGACCTGCGTGGGTTTTCTCCAAGATCTTCACTTTCCAACCACACTAAACTAAACAATCTGCACTGTTGGTTAGATGTATGAAGTATATCAGCTGAAGTCATGTGAATAAGTGTGAAACAATTTAGAATGCATTGCAGGAATCAATGTTTGGAATTGTTCTACATGTGTTTACTAAGGTTTAAAACTGTTGTTTCCACCACATCGTTGCTCTGGAAGAAAGAAGGGCTCTTCTCAGATCTATACTTCCATTCTAATTCTTGTCACACACAAACAATTTGCATCAAAGTCTACACCAAAAAATATATTTGCCTTTCTGCAAATAAGTTTACAACCACTCAAACCCTGCACGGAAGTAAGTGTTCGATTTGACCTAATAATATTTCAGTGCCATACAGATGACAAGTGCAGAGATATGATTAAGGGAAACGTCTGAAAACAGGAGGCTGCTGTCAAAACAAATGAATTCATTGCAGCAAATTGGTTTGAATTCCGTTATACTGGCCACTTTAGTTGAATTGTAACAGGACTATCTTGGTTTCAACATTGCAAAGCTAATAAAAAGAAGCAATGCATTGTCACAAGCAATTCAAGGCTCCTGAGTAACTTTATAGAATAAATAATTCTTATTATCAGTGCATATGGATGTTGTTATTGATCCTGTAATCAGTTCATGAGACACACACAAAATACATTCAAATAATGAGCAAACTCTGGCCTTGGTTTTCAATATGTGTTAAATACATATACTTATGTGTCATGTTCTGTGTCAAGTAAGATGATAATTCCACGTGTGAAACAAGCACATACATTAGTTGTTGTTCGTTGAGTTTAGTTTAATTCAGACTGATCTTTCATTATAGCACATAATCAACTCAGAGCTGAAAGTAATTGCTCGTGCACATTTAAAGATCTTGTTTACTTTAGTTTAGTTTAGAGACACCGCGCGGAAACAGGCTCTTCAGCCCACCCAGTCCACGCCGGCCAGTAATCCTTGTACACTAACACTATCCGACACACTAGGGACAATTTTCAAACAAAGCTAATTAACCTACAAACCTGTACATCTTTGGAGTGTGGGAGGATACTGGAGCACCGGGAAAAAAACCATGCGGTCACAGGGAGAACGGACAAACTCCATACAGACAGCACCCGTCGTCGGGATTGAACCCATGTCTCTGGAGCTGTAAGGCAGCAGCACTACTGCTGCGTCACCATGCCGCCCTATAGTTTGCAACAGTTAACACACTTGGCTCTCTATGATTAGAGAGGGCAACACAGTTCTACAACTGGTAGAATGGCTGCCTCGCAGCACATTGAACTCAAGTTCGATCCTGACCTCGGATGTTGTCTGTGTGGAGTTTGCATGTTCTCACAGTAACCGCATGCGTTTCTTCCGGGTGCTCCGGTTTCTTTTCACATCCCAAACATGTACGGGTTTGTCCGTTGATTGGCCTCAATTACAATTATGACTTTCTAAATAAATTTAGATTGACACATGGATAGTATGGGTTTAGAAGGCAATGGGCCACATGCAGGTCATGTATAGACTACATTGGATGAAGGGCCTGTTCCATGTTGTTTAGCTCTATGATTCCGTGACTGTTGGAGAGGTTTGATTTTTATTAATGGAAACAATATTCAAATTATGTTGAGGAAGAAGGGGAAAATGTAGAAATACAGAATACTGCAACTAAAGATGGTAAGAGGATTAATTTACTGAAGGACATTGTCTGAGCTTTCTGCTTACTCATCTGGGAGTCCTGCAGGAAGCCAATGATGTCGTTTAAACTGAGCTACTGCAGAAATAACACATTATTTCAATTCATGGCCGTTTGAAATAGCAGAGACTTACAGGTTTAGCTTGATGGAACAGAGGTGGGGAAAAAGTCATTGATGATGGTTGTGTTAAACAATTCATCAAGGCATTGCAACTTCAGTGAATTCTTAAACTGTCCAACAAGGGATAGATTCATGAGCAGCCTGAAGGACAAATGGATTTCGATCCAAGTCATTAAACATGCCGAGCCATATTTGACTTGGTTTGCAAAACTGCAAATTCAATAGAAATGGCATAAAAAAGGAAACATATTTCTCTTCCAGCACCAAGCACAAACAATGGAGCAGCTTTTAGTTACTTAAGCCTTCATTTTGCAAATATTTGGCGTCATGAGTATTTAAAACTGGTAGGAATTGTTGCTATTGATGGGCTGGCTGTTCTATTGAAGTCAGTGGAGCTGAGTATTGGCTCAAAAAACTGCAGAGAGTGGACAGGTGAAATAAAAACAGCCAATTTTGGAAAACCTCAACATTTAGAAAGAAAAATAATAACAATTATGGGGTTCTTGATCAGAACTTTGGGGTGGCATGGTGGCGCAGCAGTAGAGTTGCTGCCTTACAGTGCTTACAGCACTAGAGACCCGGGTTTGATCTTGACTACGGGTGCTGTCTGTACGGAGTTTGTGCGTTCTCCCCGTGACCACGTGGGTTTTCTCCGAGATCTTCGGTTTCCTCTCACACTTCAAAGGCCTACAGGTTTGCAGGTTAATTGGTTTGGTTTCAATGTAAAAATTGTCCCTAGTGTATCTACATGATGTTAATGTGCGGGGATTGCGGGTTGGTGCATACTTGGTGTGCTGAGAGGCTTGTTTTTCACACTGTATCTCCAAACTAAACTGAGCACGGAAAGAAAGAAAAACAGTCTAATTTTCAACGGCATAAAATGTCATTATGATCAATAGAATAAAGAACCTCTCTCTCAGATGGGAAATGGTCATAACCATTTCCAAGTAGTATCCAGAGGATATTACTCTGTTCCTCTATATCACTAGTTTGTAGATGACACTAAAATGTATGGATAGAGTGGATGTGGAGAGAATGTTTCCACTAGTGGGAGAGTCTGGGACCAGAGGCCACAGCCTCAGAATAAAATGACGTATCTTTAGAATAGAGGTGAGGAGGAATTTCTTCAGTCAGAGGGTGGTGAATCTGTGGAATTTATTAACTAAGAAGGCTGTGGAGGCAGTCAATGGATTTTTTAAGGTGGAGATTGATAGGTTCTTGATTGGTATGGGTATCAGGGGTAATGGGGGTTGAGAGGGAAAGATAGATCTGCCATCATTGGGACATATAAGATTGTTAACGGTTTGGATACGCTAGAGGCAGGAAACATATTCCCAATGTTGGGGGAGTCCAGAGCCAGGGGCTACAGTTTAAGAATAAGGAGTAAGCCATTTAGAACGGAGACGAGGAAACACTTATTCTCACAGAGAGTGGTGAGTCAGTGGAATTCTCTGCCTAAGAGGGCAGTGGAGGCAGGTTCCCTGGATGCTTTCAAGAGAGAGCTAGATAGGGCTCTTAGAAAATAGCGGAGTCAGGGGATATGGGGAGAAGGCAGGAAAGGGGTACTGGTGTGGATGATCAGCCATGATCACATTGAATGGCGGTGCTGGCTCGAAGGGCCGAATGGCCTACTCCTGCACCTATTGTCTATTGTCTATTGATTGAATGGCAGAGTAAACTTGATGGGCCGAATGGCTCCTATAATTTATGAATTTGTGAACATAAGGCAGATGGTGATGTGGACAATGAAGATGGTTATCAAGAATTACACCAGGATCTTGATTAGGTGGCAATTGGGCCAAGGCATGGCTAACGGAGTTTAGTTCAGATAAGTGCGAGGTCTCACATTTTGGGAAGTCAAACCACGGCAGGACCTTCAACGTGTTCAGAAAAGACTTACAATTACATTACCAGGACTCGAGGGCCTGAGCTATTGGGAGAGGATGGTAGGCTATGACTTTATACATTAGTGCACTGGATGCTGAGTGGGTGATCTTATGGAGGTATATAAAACCATGACGGGTAATAGTTTGAATGCAGAGAATCTTTTTCCCAGTATAGGGGAATCAAGAACAAGAAGGTATTGGTTTAAGGAGAGAGGAAAAGATTTAACATAAACCTGAGAGGCAACTTTTTCATGCAGAGGGTGGTGGTTATATGGAATAAGCAGCCAGAGAAAGTAGTTGAGGCTGGTACGATATCAACATTTAAAAGGCATTTAGGCAGAAACATGTATAGGAAAGGTTCAGTGGGACATTGGCCAAAAAGGGACAAACATGACTAACATAGATGGGGCATTTTGGTCAACATGGATGAGTTGGACCGAATGGCCTGTTTTTGTGCTGTGTGACTATGACCCAATGACTAATGGCAGATATGGTGCCACTTCGTTCCTATTACCACCCAAAATGAATTTATGTGAAGAGACTTAAGAATTTAATAAATTAGTTATAAGAAAGTACTGATGAGACTTGCTTTTCAAAAGGTTTCTACTTTGAACGAAAAAGGCTGCTTTCGTCTCAGTCCTCGTTAACAACTGATTTGCATTTCACGGATCGTAGTGTGATCGAGTTAGTTTCAGCGTTATTTGTTGTGTTTGGGTAGTTGGGATCCGACACCCACTCCTATCCCTACTCCTACCCTAGCCCTAGCCCCACCCCTACCTCTCCGTACCTCTCATCCTAATGCCATCCCTCACAAATATCAATGAGTTCAGTTTAGTTTATTGTCACGTGTACCGAGGTACAGTTAAAAACTTTTTGGTGCGTACTGACCAGTCAGCAGAAAGGCAATGCATGATGACAGTATGTAAATATATGATAAGACCCGGGTTTGATCCTGACTCCATGAGCTGTCTGTACGGAATTTGTATATTCTCACAGGGACCACGTGGGTTTTCTTCAGGTGCTCTGGTTTCCCCCCACACTCCAAAGACGTACAGGTTTGTAGGTTAATTGGCTTCTGCAAAATTGTAAATTGTCCTGTACAGTATAGTGCTTATGTATGGGGTGATCGCTGAGTTAGGGATAAGTATGAAAATGTATACTTATCAGAACTGATCCTAGGCAGGCTATGATTTTCCATTGGTGTTTCATAATGGCCGTGGGTGACTTACACCACCACATTAAAGTTGGATTGGATGTATAAAAGATGTTTTCCCATTGGATCGTTGATGGATATCAAATGAGGTCTGTCTTCCTGTGTTTACTTTGGATTTTAGATTCATAGATTCATAGTCATAGAGTGATACAGAGTGAAAACAGGCCCTTCGACCCAACTCACCCACACTGGCCAACAATGACCCAGCTACCCTCCTCTGGCAGCTTGCTCCATACACCATTTGTATAAAAAGGTTACCCCTCGGATTCCTATTAAATCTTTTCCCCTTCACCTTGAAACAATGTTCTCTGGTCCTCGATTCCCCTACTCTGGGCAAAAGACTTTGTGCATCCACCCGATCTATTCCTCTCATGATTTTGTATAAGATCTCCCCTCATTCTCCTATGCTCCATGGAATAGAGACCCAGCTTACTCAAGCTCTCCCTATAGCTCACACCCTGTAGCCCTGGCAACGTCCTCATAAATCCTTTCTGAATCCTTTCAAGCTTGACAATATCTTTCCTATAACATGGTGCCCAGAACTGAACACAATATTCTAAATGCGGTCTCACCAATGTCTTATACAACTGCAACATGACCCAACCTCTATACTCAATACTCTGACTGATGAAGGCCAAAATGCCAAAAGCCTTTTTAACCACCGGATCTACCTGCGACTCGACCTTCAAGGAACCATGCACCTGTGCTTCTAGATCCCTCTGCTCCACAACACTACCCAGAGGCCCACCATTTACTGTGTAGGTCCTGCCCTTGTTCGACATCTCAAAATACAACACCTCACACTTCTCTGTGTTAAATTCCATCAACCATTCCTCCGCCCACCTGGCCAATTTATCCAAATCCAGCTGCAATCGTTCACAAACATCTTCACTATCTGCAAAACTCAGCATTTAAACTCCTGTATTTAAAGCAGCATCAATGGAGCGAAGGAGATAGGCAACGTTTCGGGCCGAAACCTGTTCTCATCCAAATCATTGATGTAGATGACAAACAGTAACGGGCCCAGCACTGCGCCCTGAGTCCCACCACTAGTCACAGGTCTCCAGTCTGAGAAGCAACGTTCCACCATCACCCTCTGCTTCCTTCCATGAAGCCAATTTGCTATCCATTCAGCTACCTCTCCTTGGATCTCACGCGATCTAACCTTCCAGAGCAGCCTACCATGCGGAACCTTGTTGAATGCCTTACTGAAGTCCATCTACACAACATCTGTAGCTCTGCCCTCATCAAACTTTTTGGTCACCTCTTCAAAAAAATCAATCAGATTTGTGAGACACGACCTCCCACGTACAAAACCATGCTGACTGTCCCTAATCAGCCCTTGCCCACGCAAATGCCTGTATATCCTATCCCTCAGAATACTCTCCAGTAATTTACCAGCTACAGATGTAAAACTCACTGGCCTATAGTTCCTAGCATTTTCCTCGCAGCCCTTCTTGAAAAGAGGCACAACATATGCCACATGCTCCAGTCTTCCGGCATCTCTCCTGTATTTAAAGACAACTCGTAAATTTCAATCAGGGCTCCGGCAATTTCCTCTCTAGTTTCCCGCAATGTCCTCGGATATATCTGATCAGGCCCTGGAGATTTGTCTACATCCAAACACGACAGTACCTTCAGTACTTCACCGACGGTAACCCTAACTGCTCTCCTGACACTTTCAGTCACTGTTCCAATTTCCTCCGACCAACTGTCTTTCTCCTTGGTAAATACAGAGGAGAAATACTCATTTAGGACCTTGCTCATCTCCTGTGGCTCCACACAGAGGTGACCGCTTTGATTTTTGAGAGGTCTCACTCCCTCTCTAGTTACCCTTTTCCCCCTTATGTATTTATAAAATCTTTTGGGATTGTCCTTACCCACCAGAGCTGTCTCCTGGCCCAATGACTCAATTCCCCTCGTCAGCCAAGCTTCCTTATGTTTGCCTGCTTTGTCCTTCACTCTAATGGGGACGTATACATCCTGAGCTTTCTTCAGTAAACTTTTAAAAACATCCTACTTGGCCAATGTTCTTTTCCCCTCAAATAACGTGCTCCAGTCAACTTGAGCGAGACTTTCTCTCAAACCCATAAAGTTGGCCTTACCCCAGTTGAGCATTTTAACACATTCCTATCCATAACTATCTTAATCCTAATCAAACTGTGGTCACTGGTCCCAAAAGGCTCCTCCACACACACTTCATAAACTTGCCTTTCCCATTTTCCCAATACTAGATCTAGCATTGCCCTCTCATGTGTGGGGGCCTCCATATACTGCTTAAGAAAACTGTCCTGAACACTTTTGAGGAATTGCACCCCTTCTGAACACTTCACGCTATGATTTTCCCAGTCAATATTGCGAAAGTTAAAATCCCCCACAACAACCTTATTTGACCTGCAGCTGTCTACAATCTCCTGGGACATTTGTTATTTTAATTCCCATTGACTATTTGAGGGTCTGTAGTACATCCCCAACAAGGTGATCACCCCTTTCTTGTTCCTCAGCTCCACCCGTATAGCCTCACTAGATGAAACATCCGTGATGTCACCTCTGAAACACAGCCGAGACATCCACCTTAACCAACAACGCAACCTCCTCCTCTCTTTTTCCCTCACCCCTGTCTCTCCTGAAGCTCCTGTACCCCGGAACATTGAGCTGCCAGTCCTTTTTACTTTGGCCCACCGAGTCCGCGTCGACCAGCGATCACCCCGTACACTATCACTATCCTACACAATAGGGACACTTTACAATTTTACTGAAGCCAATTAACCCACAAACCTGGATGTCTTTGGAGTGTGCTAGCAAACCGGAGCATCCGGAAAAAATCCATACGGTCACTGGGAGAATGTAAAAATTCTGCACAGACAGCACCTATAGTCAGGATCGAACCAGGATCTATGGAGCAGCAACTTTACTGCTGCACCACTCTGCTCCCCCTAAATGAATTGCAGCAAGCATACAATCAAAGGAGAGAATTTAAACTTTGCAACCAATATTTTGTGTGCTACAGAATCCAAATCAGTCTGAAACCTGATCATCAATACACCCAAGATAGACAGAAAATGCTGGAGTAACTCAACGGGACAGGTAGCATCTCTGGAGAGAAGAAATGAAGCAAGGTCTCGTCCCAAAATGTCACCCATTCCCTCTCTCCAGAGAAGCTGTCTGCCCCGCTGAGTTACTCCAGCATTTTGTGCCTACATTTGATTTAAACCAGCATCGGCAGTTCTTTCCCACACATCAATACACCCAGGTATTTTGATGACACAAGGCACCCTCCCATAGATTACATCATGGTCCCTTGTGTGTAATGTGCATACACACGTCAGTCACAGCCTCCTCTTACGTCCCCTCTCTCATCGGGCAAAAGATATAGAAGTGTGAAAACACACGCCTTCAGATTCAGTGACAGTTTCTCCCCAGCTGCTATCAGGCAAATGAATCATCCTACCACAACCAGAGAGCAGTCCTCAATCTCTTTGGTGGCCCTCGAACTATCGTTGATTGGACTTTGCTGGCTTTAACTTGCACTAAATGTTATTCCCTTATCACGTTATAGCTCTTTACGCTGTAAATGGCTCGATTGTAATCACGTATTGTCTTCCTGCTGAATGGGTAGCACGCAGCAAGAGCTTTTCACTGTACCTCGGTTCACGTGACAATGAACTAAACTGAAACTGTCTTGAGTGTGAAGTATTGGAGTATTGCATGCACCCTGCAGGGGCGGAACGGTGCTGCAGCGATAGAATCGCTCCTTACAGCGGCAGAGACCCAGGTTAAATCCTGACTATGGGTGTTGTCTGTACGGAGTTTGTACATGCTCCTTGTGACCACATGGGTTTTACACGAGGAATACCAGTTCACACCAAACAATACAGGTTTGTAAGTTATTTGAGTTCTGTAAATTGTAAACTGTCCCCAGTGTGTAGGATTATGCTGGTGTACATGGCGATCGCTGGTCGGCACGGACTCGGTGGGCTGAAGGGCTGGTTGCCACGCCATATCTCTAAATTAAACTAAAGTAAAGGAATTCTGGTCGACTTATTACAAGGAGGATATGGTGAGTGGAGAGGGTACAGGTTTACCAGTATGCTGCTTGGATTAGAGGCTATTAGCTTCAGGGAGAGGGTGGACAGACATGGATTGTTGTCTCTGACGCAATGGAGTTTGAGGAAATAGCTGATTTAAAGGAAATGTGTGGGGCAGGTTTGTTACACAGAGAGTGCCTGGAATGCACTGCCAGGGGTGATGCGGGGTGGGGGGGCAGCTATGGTAGTGGCGTTCAAGAGGTTTTTATTCAGGCAGATGGATATGCAGGGAATGGAGAAATATGGAACAAGTACAAGCAGATTAGATTTGTGTATCTTGGCATTATGTTCAGCACAGGTATTGTGGATGAGAAAGTGGGATGACATAGAACTAGTATGAATCGGTGATCGATGGTCGGCGTGGACTTGAGGGGCCGAAGGGTCTGTTTCCATGCTGTATCAATAAATCAATTACATTTTCTGGTTTATTTTTTATTCCTTTTAGTGCTTGTTGTGGTTTGCTCTCGAATTAATAGAGCAAATTGGAATGGCTTGATCACGCCATTGCTCTACAAACTATACATTTGCACAGCTTAGAGTCCTTGCCATCTTCTGTTTAAAATTAGCACCGGGCAGATGGAACAGTTGGCAACAGGTAGAAGTTAAAGTCAAACTCAGATCGCTATTCCGGGAACAAATAAACAATTAAAAGTGAAATGCAGCAAAATCAATTCAAATTGAATAGGAATGTGAAGGTAACATATTCACACAAAGGGTGGTGGGTGTATGGAACAAGCTGCCAGAGGAGGTAGTTGAGGCAGGGACTATTCTGACATTTGAGACACAGTTAGACAGGTATATGGATAGGACAGGTTTGGAGGGTTATGGACAAAAAGCAGGCAGGTGGGACTAGTGTAGCCTGGACATGTTGGCCGTTGTGGGCAAGTTGAGCCCAAGGGCTGTTTCCACACTGCATCACTCTATGACTCTATGAAGAGAAAACCAAAGCTCAGATGGTCAGGAAGCACCTGTGGAGGGAATGGACAGCCAACATTTTGGGTTGGGACCTTTCTTCGGACCCCGTAGTGTTGAGGAGGGAGCTGCTGGTGGCAACGGACATGAGGAGTGGGTCAGTAGGAGAGGGACTGGGGTATCGCCTCCAGCGCATGTAAGGTCGGCTGAAGGAAGCTTCCCCAGGACACAAGCGGTCGGTTGAGGAGAGGGCCTTTGGGTCATGGGCCTGCAGCAGCCTGGGGCTTACCTGGGCTTACCTGGATTGTGGGCACTCCGGCACTTCCAGCACATGTACCCGATTTGGGACTTTGGACTTTATTGTTCTTTGTAAATGGCACTAATATATGGTAACTGTGTATTTGTGGGATGTGCAAAATAATTTCACTTTGCTGTGTAGACGTGACAATAAAGAACCTTTGAACCATTGAACCATTGTTGGGCCTGAACTGGGAGGCCTGGAAACAGCTGGAAGCCACGTGGGACAAGATGGCTGCGCAGGCAAATGCTGAGGAAAGGAACATGGCTGTGTGCGTCTGGGTCAGAACATAGTCGAAGAGCAGGGGAGCAGGAGTCACAGATGGGCAGCAATGAGAGAGGCACATTTTGAGGAGATTTTGCCGTTTCTTGTGACCCCATTAGATTGAAGAAGAACAAAGCAGTTTGGAAATTAGTCTGGAGACACAAGGAATTGCAAATGCTGAAATCTTGATAACGTGCTGGAGGAACTCGGGGTCGGCAGCTTCTGTGTAGGGGATGCACAGACAATGATTCAGTTTGGGATCCTTTTTCAGACCCAAAAATCTCTTATCCATTCCCTCCGCAGATGCTGCCTCACCTGCTGTTACTCCAGCACTTGAAGTTTTTCTTGGAAATTAGTCAGTCAGTTAAACTGACCCACTGCTTCATGGAACGTACAACATAGGTCAAGGTAAGTGGAGCATGGAAACAGGCCCTTTGGCCCACAATGTCTGTGCCTAATATTGTTAATTCTGGCCAAATTGGAGAGGTCAGGACACTAAAATTGAGTTAAGGCTTCTGGGCTGCTAGGCCATTTGGTCAATTTAAATGTGCCTTCTGCAGAAATAGGACAAGCTGCAGAATTTGTCGAGAGCCTAGATAAGAGCTGCAGGAAGAGAATGAACCATCTGCAGATCCTAACAATTAGGTGCAAATTGCATGGAATGGATTGGACGAATGCAAACCAGACATACACATTGTACATATTGTTGCAAAGCTTTACTTTGCTAGATGTTGATTGGATTAAGTATTGAGCCTTGTCTAGGTTTCTTGAATATCTGGACAAATGTTGCTATGTTTGCTTCCTTTCAGACGCACCATTTGAATACATTGTATTATTATTGTATTACTGTATTATTGGGTTAGGGAAATGTCTATCATATACTGTGTTAATCGATATCTGTTATTAGACTGTAAAGAGACCAGCCCTATGTGGTTCGGCCCCTCAAGGTTCGGGGACCTATAAAAGGCCGCTCCCACGAGGTCCTGTGTCGATCCTCTGGAGCGTCTCTGCTTGAGAGAGGCTGAAGAGAGCTTGATCAGGCAGATACGAGGATCAAACCCGTAGTGGTCAGGTACAGTATTGGGAACTGTAATTGTGTTTTATCAAAATAAAGTTTAGATGCGCAAGTGCTTGACTCAGTGATTTTTGACTGAAACTAGACTGGGGGGCAGCTTAGAACGCGGTATTTACAATATGATGCCAAGTCAAACTAATTTCATCTGCCTGCACATGATGCATATCCTTCCATTCCCTGCAGTACCCTCTGCACATCTAAAAGCCTCCTAAACACCAGTTAAATCTCTTTAATTAACCACTTAAATTATTAATGGATAACTATTATTAATATAAAATTATTATAGATAACTCTTTAATCGTATTCACCTGCACCACCACCCCGCCTGCACCTCCCAGCCACCCAGCAGTCTCTGTGTTTAAAAAAATCTTGCCCCACACATCACTTTTAATCTTTACGCCTGTTACCTTAAAATTATGCCCTCTAGTCTTTGACATTTCCTTCCTCTGAAAAAGGTTCTAAAATTGTTTGTTTTTTTTGTTTCATTTAATGAAATGAATGTTCCTACTGAATCACATCAAATATATATTTTTTATTATTACCCATATCACACATCTGAGGTATGCTTTTACAAAATTGTATTCCCTTCGTTTTTACTGCCAGCAGGGGTAACAGGGGAATATTTTCTTGTATTCCCCTTTCTTGCGAACGCCTATGGACTTTACCTGTTAAAACAGCGGGGAATATAGTCTTTTATTACCCATATCACACATCTGAGGTATGCTTTTATAAAATTGTATTCCCTTCGTTTTTACTGCCAGCAGGGGTAACAGGGGAATATTTTCTTGTATTCCCCTTTCTTGCGAACGCCTATGGACTTTACCTGTTAAAACAGCGGGGAATATAGTCTTATATTCCCCTGGTCTCACATCCGGGAACTTGGCAATGTGACGGCAACGTGACGGCAACGTGACGCTGCGTGGGAAATTTAGAATATTCAAACGGCAGACAGGAAGACTGCCGCGTCCATTTTGGTTAAATTTTACGTGGAAGTCCGCCGAGCTGAGATGTTCAAATTTTCCTCTAGATGTCTGATATGGGTAATAATAACAATATTGACTGTCCTCTTTCGGGAGATACGACATATATTGCCCTCACTAGATCCATATTGCCCTCGTCTTCGACTCGGGCAATATGAATCTACTTCAGGCAATATATGTCGTATCCCCCTCAAGGCCAGTCAATATTCTATTCATATTCCCATGCTTTGAAATAAAATAATGAAGTACACCAAAGCGCTGGTTAGTTTTTGTTGGTTGGTCTATAGTAGGAAGAACTTAAGAAGTACACATGGTAGTACAAAGGAAACTGATTTTACTGATGAATACAAAAGTGTCTATGACCTGAAACATTCACTTGTTTTCATCCTTCCGCGGATGCTGCCTGGACAGCTGAGCATTTGCAGCATTTTCCAGGCTGGGGGCCCAGCCTGCAGCTCTGTTTTTTCATCTCTTTTTTGTATTTTTAGTGAGTTAAAGTGTTTTGTGTTGGAGGTTTTAGTCTTTTTTAAGTGGGGGGTGGGTGGGGGGGGGGGGGGGGGGCGGGGAAGGGGGGAAACTACATTTCTCAGTCCCTACCTGGTCAGTGGGCAGCTTTCCTCCGAGCAGCAACTTCGACCCGTCTTCGCGGCCTTCCATCGGTGTCTGGAGCGGCGTCTCCTTACGGGACTGACCAGAACCACGGCTTTGGCGGTGGCACAGCGCTGGAGCGCTATCGTGGAGCGGAGCGAGCGATGCCTTGCCCGGGCCGCCGTGCTGGAGCTCCGGTGAACTGAGACTGACGATTGGAACATCGCGGAGCTGCGGGACTGTGGAGTGGCCAGCCGCGAGCGGCGGCGCTGACCTTAAACATCGCGGAGCCTGGGATCTCTCGCCGAGATCGCCAGTGGTGGAGCTCCGTCCGTCCAGCGCGGCCGGTTGGCTTCGGAAGCCGCGGTCTCCAGTAAGGATGCGGCTGTTCCAGGCATCCCAAGCCGCTGAGAGGGTTCTCCCAATGCCGGAGCATCATCACCTGTAGAGAAGGGCCTGTAACATCGGGCCTCCGTAGAGGCGACTGCGGAAGCCTCAATAGGCCCGACTATGGGTGGACACGGGGATGGGGACAGGACTTTGTGCCTTCCCCCACAGTGGGAACCATTGTGGGGGAATGTTTTTATATTTAAATTTCTTTACTATTGTTATGTTTGTATTCTCTTTAATGTGCTGCAATGGCTACTTAAATTTCACTACACCAATTGGTGTATGTGACAATAAATGAACCTTTGAACCTTTGAACCTTTTTTTGTTTTTATTTCAGATTTTTTAGTACAGTTTAGTTTAGTTTGGATTAGACATATAGCATGGAAACAGGCTCTTCGACCCACTAAGTCCATGCTGATCATCATTCACCTGTTCACACTAGTTCTATTTTGTTCCACTTTCTCATCCACTCATACACAAGAGGGGCATTTTTTAACCGAGGCCAATTAACCCACATACCTGCACATCTTTTGGATGTGGGAGGAAACAGGAGGAACCATTGAGAAACCCACACGGTCTCAGGGAAAACATGCAAACTCCATATAGACAGCACCCGAGGTCAGGTTCCAACCGGGGTCTCTGGCACTGTGAGGCAGCAGCTGTACCAACAGCATAAAGTCATGGAGTGATACAGTGTGGAAACAGGCCCTTCTGCCCAACTTGCCCTCACCAGCCAACATGTCCCAGCTACACTAGTCCCACCTACCCGCATTTGTTCCATATCCCTCTAAATGTGTCCGATCCATGTACCTGTCTAACTGTTTCTTAAATGTTGGTATTGTCCCAGCCTCAACTACCTCATCTAGCTGCTTGTTCCATACACCCACCACCTTTTGTGTAAAAAAGTTTTGCTTCAGATTCCTATTAAATCTTTTCCCCTTTACCTTAAACCTATGTCCTCTGGTCCTCGATTCGCCTACTCTGAGCAAGAAACTCTGTGCATCTAAGCATCTGCTTCTAAGCTCTGAGCATCTGTAGCTTATTTTTATTCCTCAATGATTGCTGAGTATCGTGTTACTATTGTTAAGGTGAGGAAATGGTGTGGTATAAATAGATACAGCACAGAGTAAGTCATCTCCCACAAAAGCAATCACTAGCTTGCAGGTGGAAGCAAGGAGTTCTATGGTATGTCTGAGAAAAATGAATTCATAACAAGGTCAATCGACCACCCTATTCCCATTGTGAAATAGAATTACGTTTCAAATCTTTAAAGTTTTTTAGTGCAGCGCAGCTGATAGAGTCTCTGCCTCAAAACGACAGAGACCTAGGTTTAGTTTAGTTTAGTTTAGAGATACAGCGCGGAAACAGGCCCTTCGGCCCACCGGGTCTGCGCCGACCAGCGATCCCCGCACATTAACACTATCCTACACCCACTGGGGACAATTAACCTACAAACCTGTACGTCTTTGGAGTGTGGGAGGAAACCGAAGATCTCGGAGAAAACCCACGCAGGTCACGGGGAGAAGGTACAAACTCCGTACAGACAGCACCTTTAGTCAGGATCGAACCCGGGTCTCCGGCGCTGCATTCGCTGTAAGGCAGCAATTCTACCGCTGCGCCACAGTGCCTGTCGTAACCTTGGATGCTGTCTGTGTGAAGTTTGCACATTCTCACCGTGACCAAATGGGTTTCCTCCAGGTGCTCCGTTTCCCTCCCCATCCCAAAGACGTGAGGGGTTTGTAGGTTAATTGGCCTCTGTCAATTGCCCCCAGTGTAGGGAGTGGATGCGAAAGTGGGATAACATAGAACTAGTGTGAATGGGTGATCAAGTAACCCTGACATTCCCTAACTCTATTCCTCCCCTACCAAAGTCGCACTAGCTTCTCGTTTTCATCCAACAAACTAACAACGAACAATGGCCTGTTTCTTTTATCATCGTTACTTTTTTGTATATCTTTCATTCATTGTCCCTTATCTATCTACATCATCGTCTATATCTCTCATCTCCCTTATCCCTAACCAGTCTGAAGAATGGTCTTGAGCTGAAACGTCACCCATTCCCTCTCTCCAGAGATGCTGCCTGTTCCACTCCAGCTTTTTGTGCCTGTCTTCGGCTCACCATGGACCCGGTGGGCAGAAGGGCCTGTTTCCATGCTTTATCTTTCAATTCAATCAATCATTGAAGAAGGAAGGAGACCATTTATTGAAGTTGTCATCAGGCCTGAGGACAAAATGGTGTGTTTAAAGCTCTCCAAGTTGTAACAGCGCTGTGTAGCTTGTCCATAACTTAGAACATTTAATCATTGGGTGCTTAGACTGCCCTGGGCTAAACCATTCTTGCGCACTCAGCCTGAACAAAACTTAATTTCTATTATTGTCCCTACATTTCTGTAACTCATTATTATTTAAGCATTCAGAATCTGGGAAAATTGACTGTGATGCAAATGTCAGATTATGGTAATTGAAGCAATACAGAAAAAAAAGAACCGTTATGTTTCTTTGCCCTCAGCTATAAACTATTTGATGAGCTCCTTGTACAGAGTTCATACATTACAATTGAATTTGCCCTTGCTACACCAGTGATATGTCAGGATAATATTACACTCTGCCACACCCTCAAAGTTCACTTACACTGTTGATGGATTTGCAATCAAATGTGTTGCCTCACTAAAACTCTTCACCACGTGAAGTTTATAAAGTCCCAGATCTCAATGAACTACATTATTTCCGTTGCTAACTGTTCACACAAAAATTAATTTCACTCCTCAATTCTTTGGACACAGTCACAATCACAGTGCAACACGGTGGCGCAGTGGTAGAGTTGCTGCCTTCCAGCCCCCGAGACCTGGGTCGATCTTGACTACGGGTGCTGTCTGTATGAAGTTTGTACGCTCTCCCCGTGACTGCATGGGTTTTCTCCGGGTGCTCCGGTTTCCACCTACACTCCAAAGGCATGCAGGCTTGTTGGTTAATTGGCTTCTATAAATGTTGTAAATCATCCCTTTGGTGCGGGATAGCGCTAATGTATGGGATGATCGCTGTTTGGCGTGGGCTCGGTGGGCCGAAGGATCTGTTTCCATACAGTAGCTCTAAAGTCTAAAGTAAAGTCACATAAAGCAGTTCAGTTTAGTTTATTGTCACCGAGGTAGAGTGAAAAGCTTTTGTTGCGTGCTATCCAGTCAGCGGAAAGATAATACATGATCGCAATCAAGCCATCTACGGTGTAGTTACAGTACATGATAAGGGAATAATGTATAGAGTGCATGGTAATGCCACAAAGTCCCAGCAAGGAGAGTCCAAGGGACATCAAAGAGGCTCGTGAGCTTATTGTCATGTGTCCCTGATAGGACAATGAAATTCTTGTTTTGCTTCAGCACAACAGAACATAGTAGGCATTGACTACAAAACAGATCAGTGTGTCCATATATATCATTATATAAATATATACACACATGAATAAATAAACTGATAAAGTGCAAATAACAGATAATGGGTTATTAATGTTCAGAGTTTGTCCGAGCCAGGTTTAATAGCCTGATGGCTGTGGGGAAGTAGCTATTCCTGAACCTGGCCATTGCAGTCTTCAGGCTCCTGTACCTTCTACCTGAAGGTAGCAGGGAGATGAGTATGTGACCAGGATGGTGTAGGTATTTGATGATACTGCCAGGCTTTTTGAGGCAGCGACTGCGATGAATCCCCTCGATGGAAGGAAGGTCAGAGCCGATGATGGACTGGGCAGTGTTTACTACTTTTTGTAGATAGTAGTTCTACACTGCTCTCTGGGTGTGGTAGGATTTAGTTGCCTGATAACAGCTGGGAAGAAACTGTCCCTTCATCTGGAGGTGTGCGTTTTCACACTTCTATATCTTTTGCCTGATGGAAGAGGCAAGAAGTGGGTGAAGGCTGTGACTTCTGGAGGGAAGGTCCCGGCAATTAATGTCAGCAGGAGGCACAAGAGACCACAATGCTGGGATCCTGAGATGTTTTGCAAAACATAAAGTGAAGATGGACACAAAATGCTGGAGTAACTCAGCGGATCAGGCAGCATCTCTGCAGAGAAGGAATGGGTGATGTTTCGGGTTGAGACCCTTCTTCAGACTGATGTCAGGGGAGGGGGTGGGACGAAGATAGAATGTAGTCGGAGACAGTATGACTGGTGGGAGAATTGGGGAGGGGAGGGGATGGAGAGAGAGGGAAAGCAAGGGCTATCTGAAGTTAGAGGTCAATGTTCATACCGCTGGGGTGTAAACTACCCAAGCAAAATATGAGGTGCTGTTCCTCCAATTTGCGCTGGGCCTCACTGACAATGGAGGAGGCCCAGGGCAGAAAGGTGAGATTGGGAATGGGAGGGGGAGTTGGTGCTGAGCCACGGGGAGATCAGGTCTGCTAAGACGGACTAAGCGCAGTAGTTCAGTGAAACGATTGCCAAACCTGTGCTTGGTCTCGCCGATGAAGAGAAGTTGACACCTGGAACAGCGGATACAGTAGATGAGATTGAAGGGGGTGCAAGTGAACCTCTGCCTCACCTGGAAAGACTGTTTGGGTCTTTGGATGGAGTCGAGGACGGAGCTAAAGGGACAAGTGTTGCGTATCCAGTGGTTGCACCGGGGAGGGGGTGGTTTGGGTGGGAAGGGACGCGTTGACCAGGGATTTACAGATGGAACGGTCTCTGCAGAAAGCAGTAAGAGGTGGAGATGGGAAGATGTGGCCAGTAGGGGGATATCGTTGGAGGTGGTGAATATGTTGGAGGATTATATGCTGTATGCAACGGCTGATGGGGTGGAAGGTGACAACAAGGGGGGCTCTGTCCTTGTTATGAATGGGGGGAGGGAGAGTAAGAGTCGAGCTGCGGGATATCGATGAGACCCTAGTGAGAGCCACATCTATAATGGAAGAGGGGAACCCCCTTTTCCTAAAGAATAAGGACATCTCCGATGCCTGGAATGGAAATGTCGGTCTGTTTCCTGTGATGGAAACAGTGAGATCTAGAAATGGTAGGGAGAAGTCGGATATGGTCCAAGTGAATTTGAGTGCAGGATGGAAATTAGTGGTGAAGATGATGAAGTCAGTGAGTTCTGCATGGGTGCAGGAGGTAGCACCAATGCAGTCGTCAATGTAGTGGAGTTCATAGCAAAAGGATTTGAGTACAGGAGCAGGGAGGTTCTACTTCAGTTGTACAGGGTCTTGGTGAGACCACACCTGGAGTATTGCGTACAGTTTTGGTCTCCAAATCTGAGGAAGGACATTATTGCCATAGAGGGAGTGCAGAGAAGGTTCACCAGACTGATTCCTGGGATGTCAGGACTGTCTTATGAAGAAAGACTGGATAGACTCGGTTTATACTCTCTGGAATTTAGGAGATTGAGAGGGGATCTTATAGAAACTTACAAAATTCTTAAGGGGTTGGACAGGCTAGATGCAGGAAGATTGTTCCCGATGTTGGGGAAGTCCAGGACAAGGGGTCACAGCTTAAGGATAAGGGGGAAATCCTTTAAGACCGAGATGAGAAAGACTTTTTTTCACACAGAGAGTGGTGAGTCTCTGGAACTCTCTGCCACAGAGGGTAGTTGAGGCCAGTTCATTGGCTATATTTAAGAGTGAGTTGGATGTGGCCCTTGTGGCTAAGGGGATCAGAGGGTATAGAGAGAAGGCAGGTACGGGATACTGAGTTGGATGATCAGCCATGATCATATTGAATGGCGGTGCAGGCTCGAAGGGCTGAATGGCCTACTCCTGCACCTAATTTCTATGTTTCTATGTTTCTATGTAGTGGAGTTCAGGGATAGGGCCAGCATACGCCTGGAACGGGGATTGTTCGACATAACCTACAAAGAGGCAGGCATAGCTGGGGCCCATGCGGGTGCCCACAGCTACGCCTTTGATTTGGATGAAGTGGGAGGATTTGAAGGAGGAGTTGTTGAGGGTATGGACCAGCTCCGCAAGGCGGAGGAGAGTATTGGTAGACGGAAATTGGCTGGTTCTGCGGTCAAGGAAGAAACTGAGGGCTTTAAGACCCTCCTGGTGGGGGATGGAGGTGTAGAGTGACAGGACATCCATGGTGAAGATGATGGAATGGGGGCCTGGAAAACTGAAGTCATTGAGGAGATGAAGAGCGTGTGAGGTTTCTTAGACATAGGTAGGGAGGGATTAAACGAGGGAAGATAGGATGGAGACGAGGAATGTATAAATTAATTTGGTGGTGAAATCAGTAATGGTGTTTGGGATTAAGGCCTGGTGCTCGTCTGAGGGGTCATGGTCCAAGGATAAGTTGGAGGGTGTGTCTGAGAGGTCGCCTGGTCTCAGTCCGGTTGAGCTCAGCGCGCCAGACTACCACGGCACCTCCCTTGTCAGCGGGTTTGATAATCTCTGGAGAGATGTTTTCGGTCGAGACACTTCTTCAGACCAGATATAATGTAATATCATGTGAAGGCTGAGAGTAGTGGCTGGTTTGAAGTAGAGGGTTGTATTGTAAGTAGATAGCTTATTGTAGCTCTGTTCAGGTTAACTTGGTTTAGAGATATAGCAAGGAAACTGGTCCCACCGTCGACCAATGATCACCTGTTCACATTAGTTATCCCACTACACACTAGGGTCAATTAACCTACAAATCCTCACGTCTTTGGGTTTTGGGAGGAAACTGGAGCACCCGGAGAAAAACCATCTGGTCAACATGCAAATTCCACACATCCAGTACCCGGGGTCGAGGTGTGAGGCAGCAACTCCACTGCTACACCACTGAATCGTCCTGTAGTGCCATTGCATGCAAAATAGTTTGTTGCTTCAGCAGACGATGGTCTAGATGGATGGAGAAAAAATTCCCTCCAGCAGCTCCAGAGGGACAAACTCCCAGGCCTGAATGGCCTGACTGTAGAGTTCCTCCGAATCATTTGGGAGGCTCTACATTCTGGTCTTGAGAGATGCCCCTGTCTTGGCGGATGGCTGTCGTGGTCCTTCCACACAAGAAGGGCAACATCTGCTATTGAAGAACTGCCGTCTGGTCTCTCTCCTCAGCTTGAACTACAAGATCCTTGCCTAGGGCAGTGGCCAACCATCTGGGCTCAGTACTGGCCAGCAAACTGGTATTTAGCAGACACAAAATGCTGGAGTAACTCAACGGGACAGGCAGCATCTCTGGAGCGACGGAATGGGAGACGTTTCGGGTCGAGACAACTTCGTCAGACCTTTCTTCAGATCTTCCTGCACAACTGATAGTTGGTGGTGGGTATTTTGACATTGTTTATTTTGTAAATATTATTGTTGTAAATGATTGAATGAATGTATTTTTGGTACGAAAAAATGAATTTATCACCATCCAGTGCAATACTGTAGCTGAACACACATTGTGTCTGTTCAGGCTGTCTATCCACTGTTACACTCAATACAACACACCGGTCTGTACATTGTCACCATGCCGACCAACACATGGAAAACTAACTTGCAGCAAATTAACCGACACTTGAGGCAATCTTCTCTTGTCTCGTGGGTTCCATTCATGTGTGTGCCATTTGAAGGACAGCTTGCCTTTGTATCGAGTCATACACTCATTCCTCCGGATCGCTCACTGAATTTACGCAAATAAAATTGTACTTTCCTTTGCCTGGTAAGAATCCTGCAAAACATCCAGCACTTTCTGAAAACACAAGGTGGTGCAGCGAAGGAACCTTCAGCCAAAGAATGCAAATTTATGCTCAATTTCAAAGATGTTCCACAACTGTAGGTTATGCTTCAGCATAACGTTTTATTCACTTTGCGTCTTAATCATAGTCTGTGATCATAGTGATAGGAGCAGAAATAGGCCATTCGGCCCATCAAGTCTACTCTGCCATTCAATCATGGCTGATCTATCTCTCCCTTCTAACCCCATTCTCCTGCCTTCTCTCCATTAGCTCTGACACCCGTGTTAATCTGAAGCAACATGGTGATGCAGGCAGTGAAGAAAGCGAATGGCATGTTGGCCTTTATAACGAGAGGAATCGAATATAGGAGGAAAGAGGTCCTTCTGCAGTTGTACAGAGCCCTAGTGAGACCTCACCTGGAGTATTGGGTGCAGTTTTGGTCCCCTAATTTGAGGAAGGACATTCTTGCTATTGAGGGAGTGCAGTGCAGGTTTACAAGGTTAATTCCCGGGATGGTGGGACTGTCATATGCTGAGAGAATGGGGCAGCTGGGCTTGCACACTCTGGAGTTTAGAAGGATGAGAGCGCATCTCATTGAAACATATAAGATTGTTAAGGGTTTAGACATGCTAGAGGCAGGAAACATGTTCCCGATGTTGGGGGAAGTCCAGAACCAGGGGCCACAGTTTAAGAATAAGGAGTAAGACATTTAGAACGGAGACGAGGAAACACTTTTTCTCACAGAGAGTGGTGAGTCTGTGGAATTCTCTGCCTCAGAGGGTGGTGGAGGCCGGTTTTCTGGGTGCTTTCAAGAGAGAGCTAGATGGGGCTCTTAAAAATGGCGGAGTCAGGGGATATGGGGAGAAGGCAGGAGCGGGGTACTGATTGTGGATGATCAGCCATGATCACATTGAATGGCGGTGCAGGCTCAAAGGGCCGAATGGCCTACTCCTGCACCTATTGTCTATTGTCTATTGTCTATTGTCTATTGTCTATTGAAGCACTCACCAATGCTTGACGGAAATTTCAGCTTCACATGTTTAGTTTAGAGTAGAGATATAGCGCGGAAACAGGCCCTTCGGCCCACCGAGTCCGCGCCAACAAGCAATCCCATACACTAGCACTGTGCTCCACAATCTCTACTGAAGCCAATTAACCTACAAACCTGTACGTCTTTGGAGTGTGGGAGGAAACCAAAACATGCGGGGAAAACCCACGCGGTCACAGGGAGAATGTACAATCTCCGTACAGACATCACCTGTAGTCAGGATTGAACCTGGGTCTCTGACGCTGTAAGGCAGCAACTCTACTACTGCGTCACCATTCAGCCCTTCCTCCTTTCAACATAAAGCCATCAACATCTTTCACTGAAGTCATCTAGGTTCAGCAGATCCATTCCTTTTACATACACATATGGTTGGGCATTGTTAAGAACAGAGTGTGACACCATGTAAATATTTATTCCTTGTCACGTACATGTAGGGACATCTGTTTATGATATAAGCCCCATGTTAAACGAGTTGCTTGCTATTCCCAGAATAATTTATGCTTTATTTAACTGCAACTGCTATTGGAAGTAACAAAGGGAGACACAGTGGCGCAGTGGTAGAGTTGCTGCCTTACAACGCCAGAGACAATAGACAATAGACAATAGGTGCAGGAGTAGGCCATTCGGCCCTTCAAGCCAGCACCGCCATTCAATGTGATCATGGCTGATCATCCACAATCAGTACCCCATTCCTGCCTTCTCCCCATATCCCCGTGGGTTCGATCCTGACTACTGTTGCTGTCTGTATGGAGTTTGTATGTTCTCCTGTGACAACGTGGGCTTTCTCCGGGATCTCCGGTTTCCTCCAACACTTCAATATGTACAGGTTTGCAGGCTAATAAGCTTTGTATAATGGTAAATTGTCCTTTGTGTGTGTAAGATAGTGTCAGTATGTGCATGATCGCTGGTCGGCGTGAACTCAGTGGGTCGAAGGGTCTGTTTCCGCTCTGTTTCTCTGAACCAAACTGAACTAAACAACCGTAATCAGACTTCTGAACAGTCCTACCATAAGTTGCGGTACAGACCTGATTTACCAGCCTACCTCATTGCAGATATTGGGCTTTTTCTCTGCAAATGTGTAGTTTTGAGATACAGCACGGAAACCAGCACTTCGGCACAACGATTCCACGCCAACCAGCGACCCCAGTACACCAGCACTTAACAATTCTGCTCTGAATTGTCTGCAAAAAGATACATCCTGCATTTAGTTTAGTTTAGATTAGAGATACAGTACAGAAACAGTCCCTTCAGCCCACTGAGTCCGCGCCAACCAGAGATCCCCACACATTAACATGAACTAGTGACAATTTTACATTTAACCCGCAAACCTGTACGTCTTTGGAGTGGGGGAGGAAACCGATGATCTTGAAGAAAACACACGTGGTCACGGGGAGAACGTACAAACTCTGTACCGACAGCATCGGTAATCGGGATGGAGCCCGGGTCTCTAGCGCTGCAACACTAGCAACTCTACCGCTGCGCCAGAGTGCCACAAATGGAAAAAGTTACCAAATGAAATGATATTCTATGATCGATCTCAGGTTTGAATTATTAGCTGACCATAAATGTTTAAAATGTTTAAGTGTTGCTGGATAAAGATTTTGCTGTTCAGCACATAAGCAGTACAACCTGTACATGCTGACTAGGATGTACATCTAGACTAATCTTCTGTATGCGTCCCTCAACTCTTTCCCTATCCAAGTACGTGTCCATATGCCCTTCAAATGATATCTGCCTTAATCACATCCATTGGCAGCTCCCTCTATGTCACCACCACATTCTGAGTGAAAACAATTCTATAGCCCCGTCCCACGGTATGAGTTCATTCCAAGAGCTCTCCCGAGTTTAAAAAAATCAAACTCGGGGTAAGCATGGAGAATGAACGTAGCTGGTACGTCGGAGCTCGGGGACGTCTCTTAGCGGCTCATAACGCCAATGGCAGGTACTCGGGAAGATTTGCTAACAGCAGGTAAGCACGGGAAGACTCGTGAAGATTTTTCAACATGTTGAAAAATGTCCACAAGAGCCCCGAGTACCAACGAGCGGCCATTACCGTAAATCTCCGTGTTCGAATCAGGGCAAACTCGGGAGAGCTCTTGGAATGAACTCGCACCTTGGGACAGGGGTTTAAACAGAATTTCACTATTTTAACCTGTTTTAGCCTCTCTCAGAACAAAAATCTGATTGTTTAACCTAGAGTATTTATGCCAGTTAATCTCTACAACGTCACTCCAAAACTTCCTACGTTCTAGTGAGACCAAACTCAGATGGCATGGTGGGCCAGCAGCAGAGTTGCTGTCTTACTGCGCCTGAGACCCGGGCTCAATCCTGACTACGGGTGCTGTCTGTGCGGAGTTTATATGTTCTCCCTGTGACCTGCATGGGTTTTCTCCAAGATCTTTGGTTTCATCCTACACTTCAAAAGCATACAAGTTTGTAGGTTAATTGGCTTGGTATAAATGTAAAAATTGTCCCTCGTGTGTCTGCATGAAATTAATGTGGGGGATCGCTGGTCAGGTGCGGACCCAGTGGGCCGCAGGGCCTGTTTCTGCGCTGTATCTCTAAACTAAACTAAACTAAACCCAACTCAGATTATCCAATCTCTCCTTAAAAGTGAAGTCCACCAATCCAAGCAAGATCCTGGTAAATCTCTTCTGTTTGCTTTCAAATGCTAATTGACTCATTCTGTAGATTTGGCAACCAGAACTGTGCACAATACTCCAAGTGCAGCCTAACCAATATTTTGAACAAATGCATTATGGTCTAACACATTGAGTCATAGAGTAATACTATGTGGAAACAGGCCCTTCGGCCTAACTAGTCCACGCCAACCAACCTGTCGCATCAACTATAGTCCAATCTGCTTGTGTAAGACTCATATCCCTATGGACCTATGTACTTGTCCAAATGATTTTTAAACGTTGATATATAACTTGCCTCAACCACCTCCTCTGGCAGCTCTTTCCATACACCCATCACCCTCTGTGTAAATACGTTGCCTCTCAAGTTCCTATTAAATCGATTCCACCATTAACCCTATGTCCTTTGTTACTTGAGTTCCCTACTCTGGGTAAAATAATCTATGCATTGTTCCTATCTATTCCTTTCATGATCTTATACACCCCTACAAGATCATCCCTCAACATCCTGTGCTCCAAGGAATAAAGTCTTAGCCTGCTCAACCTTTCCTTACAGCTTTTGACCAGCCTATCTGCCTGGGTGCTATATATTTGGACTCCTAGATCCCTCTGCTCTACAACACTCACCAGAGCCCTGCCATTCAGGTCCTGCACTGGTTAGATTTCCTGAAATCCATCAACCATTTATCAGCCTAAATATTCAATCGATCAAGATCCTGCTGCAATTTTTGACAACATAGAAACATAGAACATAGAAAATAGGTGCAGGAGTAGGCCATTCGGCCCTTTGAGCCTGCACCGCCATTCAATATAATCATGGCGGATCTCAGTATCCCGTACCTGCCTTCTCTCCATATCCCCTGATCCCTTTAGCCACAAGGGCCACATCTAACTCCCTCTTAAATATAGCCAATGAACTGTCCTCAACTACCTTCTGTGGCAGAGAATTTCAGAGATTCACCACTCTCTGTGTGAAAAATGTTTTTCTCATCTCGGTCCTAAAGGATTTCCCCCTTATCCTTAAACTGTGACCCCTTGTCCTGGACTTCCCCAACATCGGGAACAATCTTCCTGCATCTAGCCTGTCCAACCCCTTAAGAATCTTGTAAGTTTCTATAAGATCCCCCCCTCAATCTTCTAAATTCTAGCGAGTACAAGCCGAGTCTATGCAGTCTTTCTTCATATGAAAGTCCTGACATCCCAGGAATCAGTCTGGTGAACCTTCTCTGTACTCCCTCTATGGCAAGAATGTATTTTCTCAGATTTGGAGACCAAAACTGTATGCAATACTCCAGGTGTGGTCTCACCAAGACCCTGTACAACTGCAGTAGAACCTCCCTGCTCCCATACTCAAATCCTTTTGCTATGAATGCTAACATACCATTCGCTTTCTTCACTGCCTGCTACACCTGCATGCCTACTTTCAATGACTGGTGTACCATGACACCCAGGTCTCGTTGCATCTCCCCTTTTCCTAATCGTCCACCATTCAGATAATATACTTTCCTGTTTTTGCCACCAAAGTGGGTAACCTCACATTTATCCACATTATACTGCATCTGCCATGCATTTGTCCACTTACCTAGCCTATCGAAGTCACCTTGCAGCCTCCTAGCAGCCTCCTCACAGCTAACACTGCCCCCCAGCTTCGTGTCATCTACAAACTTGGAGATGTTGCCTTCAATTCCCTCATCCAAATCATTAATATATGTTGTATGAAGCTGGACCATCTTCACTATCTACAATACCACCCACTTTAGTGTCATCTGCAAATTTACTAATCATGCCTTTTATGTTCCCATCCAATTCATTGACATAGATAACAAACAGCAATGGGCCCAGCTCCGAACCAGGAGGCACACCACGAGTCACAGAATTCCAGTCCAAAAAACAACCTTCCACCATTACCCTCTGCTTCCTTCCGATCTTCTAACCAGTCACCTAGCTCTCCTTGAAACCCGTGTGATCTACCCTACCAGAGCAGCCTGCCATGGAGAACCTTGTCGAATGTTTTGCTGAAGTCCATGTATACAACGTCTACAAAGTCTACAGCCTCATCAACCTTTTTGGTTACGTCTTCAATGAACTCAGATTTGTGAGACACGATTGCCCACGTACAACCCACTCCACCCCATTTTGCAACTGTTCTATGTTCCTCTGTATTAGAATCTTTAGACATAGAGTCATACAGCATGGAAAAAGGCCCTTCGGCCCAATGCCCACACTGACCATCATGTCCCATCTACACTTGTCCGACCTACCTGCGTTTGGCCCACTTCCCTCTAAACCTGTCCTATCCATGTACCTGTCTGATTGTTTCTTAAAGTTTGCGATTGTCTCTGCCTCAAGTACCTCCTCCAGCAGCTCGTTCCGTAAGCCCACCACCCTTTGTGTGAAAAGGGTTACCCCTCAGATTCCTATTAAATAATTTCCCCATTACCTTAAACCTTTGTCCACTGGTTCTCGATTCCATTACTCTAGGCAAGAGGCTCTGTGCATCTATTCTTCTCATAATTTAATACACCCTATAAGATTACCCTTCATCCTCCTGCTCTCTGGGGAACAGAGTCCCGGCCTGCTCAACCTCTCCCCATAGCTTAGACCCTCAAGTCATGCCAACATCCTCATAAATCTTCTCTGTACCCTTTCTAACTTAACAACATCTTTCCTATAGCCCGGTGCCCAGAATGAACACAATACTCTAAAAGCAGCCTCACCAACATCTTACATAACTGCAGCATGACCTATTCTTTCACAACCTTCTTTGCTATCTACATGAATGCCAGGATTACTGGGGCTTCACAATGAATTGGCTAACTTCTTGTTTAAACACCTCACGACTCTGCAGGCTACTGCAGGCTTTGCTCAGGCAGAGAAGTTAATACATCATTGTCTTTTCACAGGATTGATCTTGGTGCAGGCTAGTAAAAAGGGAGACCAGAGCAACAATAGTTGAAGCAAAAGGTCAGAGAAAAGAAAAGCAAATTTGACTGAGGGAATGAGTTGGAATAATCAAACCGTGAACAGGGATGAGAATCAACACTTGAAACCTCGGTGAAGTAGTCCAAATCTGTACTTAGCTGGTTTCAGACAACATGTCAAATTAAGGATTAATAATCTATATCGATGAGACCAAGCGGAGGCTTGGCGATCGTTTCACCGAACACCTCCGCTCGGTCCGCAATAACCAACCCGACCTCCCGGTGGATCAGCACTTCAACTCCCCCTCCCATTCCATATCCGACCTCTCGGTCTTGGTCCTCCTACATGGCCAGAGTGAGCAACAGCGCAAGTTGGAGGAACAGCACCTCATATTCCGCTTGGGGAGTCTGCATCCTCTGGGCTTGAACATTGAATTTTCTCAATTCTGTTAACCCTTACTGTCTCCTCCCCTTCCCACCTCTCCCTCAGCCCTCGGGCCCTGGCATTCCCTCTCTCTCCATCTCTCCCCCACCCTAGTCACACTAGCTTCTCATTTTCACACTACAAACAGCTTACAATGGCTTGTTCCCTTTATCATCGATACTTTTTTGCATATCTTTCATTCATTGTCCTCCACATTACCATCTATATCTCTCGTTTCCCTGATCCCTGACCAGTCTGAAGAAGGGTCTCGACCCGAAATGTTGCCTATCTCCTTCGCTCCTTAGATGCTGCTGCACCCGCTGAGTTTCTCCAGGTTTTGTGTACTCACAGGATTAATAATACTGCCTATAGCAATGTTACAACATTTTGAGATTTAAAAAATCAAGTCTGCAATTTATCCCATCAGATAAAGCATAAAGAGAAGTTTAATTTGACACCCAATTCACTTTCATATCTTCAGCATTATAAAGGTTATGGCCATTTTCATACTCGGAAATTATCATCTTGTTCCCCATTGCCTTTCCATTGACTTAACTCAAAAGCTGTGATCGAGGACAGTCAAAAGCCCATAACTTTCTTAAAAATTAAGAGAACTCAATGAAACTTTCAGTTATTATAGATTGAAGCATTCCGAAACAAATATGAAACAATCTTACTTGGATGACCTGAAATTAAAGCATATAATTAGTTAGTTACCTAATTGTAGCTAATTACAAAATTCAATTTGTATCTATCCATTTCTTAAGAAAAGATAAACATTTTTTCTTCTATTATTTATGGTTTCATTCCCACACTCCAGAGACGTACAGGCTTGTAGGTTAATTGGATTGGTATGATGGTAAATTGTCCCTAGTGTGTGTAGGACAGTGCAAATGTGCAGGGATCGCTGGTCGGCACAGAGTCGGTGGGCCGAAGGGCATTTTTCTGTGCTGTATCTCTAAACTAAACTAAACTAAACACCCGTGTGGATATATGGTCATGGAAGGTGACATTGCTGGAGAAAAAGAAATAATCCAAAAATGATGAGCCTATTTCTGACACCGATACAGTCAACCCAGTCACAAATCAGCAGTGGGTCAGCTCGAGAAGTTGAATGCTCCTCAGCTCCAGAATTAAGTGCCACACAGTTTAGGAGGACAAACAAACTGACAAGGCCAATTAGCAGGCTGAATCTGTATGTCGAGAGATAGCTGTAGGTAACTGTGCAATGTCTTGTACACATATTCCAAGAGGGAAAATAGTGAAGTGTACAGCTGTACAGTATAGTGTAGTGTATAGCCGTGTGACCAAGTTATCCTCTCTAAGGGTCATCACCTTGCCATGGTGCTGAAGCCTAAGATTCTGAAAGCTAAACATCTGGAGCTCTGCTCCTGGCAGGGTCACCCATGGTGGGCAGGTCAAAGGGGGAGGTCAATTGTCCAAGAAGAAGACCTCAACAAGAAGGGAACAAACAAGAAGAGTGGAAACTATCGTCTGGTTAGTCTGACTTCAGCTGTTGGTAAGATTGTAGAGTCCATTATGAAGAATGTGGTTATGGAGTACTTAGAAGTCAGCATGGTATTATGTTATTTTTAGTTTATACTATTGTACATTACTTATAATTTAAAAAAAAATAAATAAATAGATAAATAAATAAATAAGTCGGCATGGTTTTATGAAGGTGAGATCTTGCCTTACGACCCTGTTGGAATTCTTTGAGAAAGTAAAGAACAGGACAGACAAAGGAGAGTCAGTAGATGTTGTATATCTAGATTTTCAGAAAACCTTTGACAAGGTGCCACATGTGAGGCTGCTAAAGAAGATGAGAGCCCATGCTATCAAAGGACAGATACTAGCATGGATAGCAGTTTGGCTGGATGGCAGAAGGCAAAGAATGGCAATAAAGGGGCTTTTATCTAGTTAGCTGCCAGTGACTAGTGGAGTTCCGCAGTGGTCGGTGCTGGAGCCGCTACTCTTCGCGTTGTGTATTCATGGCTTGGATGAAGGGGTTGAAAGTTTTGTGGCAAAATATGCAGATGATACAAAAATAGGTGGAGGGGCGGAAATTGTAGAGAAAGCAGGGACTCTGTAGAAGAAGTTGGACAGTTTGGGAGAGTGGGCAGACTTGTGGCAGATGCAATGCAGCTTAGCAAATTGTCGAGTCGAGCAGTTTGGTTGTAGGAATAAAGGCGTTGACTATTTTCTAAATGGGTTGCAGTGATCACCAATGTATGAATGATTTCAGATATTTAAAAGAGCCTAGGACAAGCACATGGATAAGAAAGGTTCAGAGGAATACGGGCCAAATGTAGGCAGATGGAACATCATGGTTGGCATGGATGGGTAGAGATGAAAGGCCTGTTTCTGTGCTGTACGACACTCTATACTGATATAAGGACTTTATCCTCTGATCTACTAGCCCAGTCAATCCTCATCATCACACAGGGCGCACAGCTCTGCACTCTTTCCATGAGATAGAGCAGGCTGCTGTTGACCTCCAGGGCTTTATAGATACTGCTCCAGCACCACATTGATGGTTCCGAGGCATCTTAATCGAGCAGTTATCAGCCGTTTCAATGGTAAGACAGGAAAACTGTTGATCTGCCATGCCAGTCCACCATCTCACTCAGAGGCTGGAGAACCAGCTCTGTGGTGTTGTTGCGCTGACCACAAGCCATGGACATGGAGAATGACTGCCTGCTGCATGCAATCTCTTCATCTAGAAACATAGAAATATAGAAAATAGGTGCAGTAGTAGGCCATTCTGCCCTTCGAACCAGCACTGCAATTCAATATGATCATGACTGATCATCGAAACTCAGTACCCCGTTCCTGTTTTCTCCCCATATCCCTTGATTCCTTTAGCCCTAAGTGCTATATATAACTCTCTCTTGAAAACATCCAATGAATTAACCTCCATTGCCTTCTTTGGCAAAGAATTCCACAGATTCACAACTCTCTTTTCTCCGCTCAGTCCTAAATGGCCTACCCCTTATTCTTAAATTGTGTCCCCTGGTTCTGGTCTCCCCCAACATGGGGAACATTTTTCCTGCATTTAGCCTGTCCAATCCCTCAAGAATTTTACATGTTTCTCTAAGATCGACCTCTCATCCTTCTAAATTCCAGTGAATATAAGCCCGTTGGCCTCTTCCCATATTCCTCCCACAGTGCTGATGTAACAAAGTCTCTGCAAACATGTCCCTAGAGGGAAAATAGTGTTGTGTATAGCTGTGTGAACAAGTTATCTACACCAAGAGTCACCATGGTAGAAGGCCTGCGTGTGCCTGAGAGCTAAACCATCTGGAGCTGTGCTCCTGACAATGCACAGTGTTGACACTTGATGAGTCCGCAGTTTAGGTTAGTTTTGTTTTAGTTTAGTTGAGAGATACAGCTTGGAAACAGGCCATTTGGCTCACTGAATTGGCAGCAACCAGTGATCACCCGTACACCCTTACACTAGTTCTATCCTACAGGCTAGGGACAATTTACAGAAGCCAATTAACCTACAACCCTGCACGTCCTTGGAACATGGGAGGAAACCGGAGCACCCGAAGGAAAACCACACGTTCACAGAGAGAAAGTAGAAAATCCATACAGACAGCACCCATAGTCAAGATTGAACCCGGGTCTCTGGTGCTGTAAGGCAGCAACTCTACCTCTGCCCCACTGTGCCACCATAGCTTGTGGTGAATGATTCAATTTTTTCACCTTGTGTTTTGTAGCGGATGGAACACCATTCAGCCCATTGCCTGCACTGACTATTTATTCAATTTGCCCAACACCTCCATCCTTCACTCATAATGAAAGAGTTTAATTAATTAGTAAGTTACAAAATGGATTCTGCTATAGATTCAGAAGTTACAAAATGAATGCTTAATCTTTCTTCTATTACACTAGTGAGATTTCTGCACAAAAACAGCAGGTGTCTTGTCCTATAATATAAACACTAGTGAGATTACAGCACAATAACATGAATGTTTTGCCTTTATTCTTTTACACTAGTGACATTTCAGCACAATAACACTAGATATTTTGCTCTATGATATAAACAATCAGAAACATGTTCAGACAACTCGGTTCTTACCCTCTACTCTACAGATTGTAATGTACAGACAATTAACCAACAAGGTAAAAAAGCAAGAGTGCTTCAATCTACAACAAATAGCTCCTTCAACATAACCATATATGGGCTAATCTTTCCTCTATCAGAAGAACCTGTCAATCCTCTGATTTTAACCATATATGGACAAGGCAAGAGGCTGTATTACAATGATAACAAGATAAGGATAAAGACAAGGCTGTATAACAATGATAGCAAGATAAATAATTGCTGTGGAGAAAGAGCGACTCTGTAGTCTGTATTTACATTACTGTGAGAACTGTCCTCCCACACACGCCTGGCAAAATAAAGTCGTTACTGTAATTGCTAACTTTTGTGTTGTTATCTGTTTGAAGCTAATCAAACTTTAACAATAGATCACCACACCCTTCCTTGTTGAGTAAGATCAACGCTGCAATTCAAACTATGAAGGTATTTTTAAAGAAAAGCCGTAACAAATTGTACAAATTGTACCAGCTGCCAGCTTTAGTCAATACGATGGAAGCACAAATTACATTGTTCAAATCGCTAAAAGTATTGATAGGTTCCAAATGCTGTAAAATTCTCATTAAAGAATTTCAACGTCAAGAGATTGAAGATAGTGGTTATCAAAGTGGCTCAAATAACTGGGTGGTCAAAAAGGTTTTTGGCACATTGGCCTTCAGTCACAGTATTGAGTATAGAAGTTAGGACGTCATGTTGCATTGATATAAGACATTGGTGAGGCTGTATTTAGAGTATTGTGTTCAGTTCTGGGCACCAAATTATAGGAAAAAATTTGTCGAATTGGGAAGGATGCAGAGAAGATGTTGCCAGGACTTGAGGGAATGAGCAAGAGGGAGAGGCTCAGGCTGGGACTCTATTCCTTGGAGCTCCAGAGGATAAGGTGTGATCTGATGGATGTATATAAAATAATAAGAGGAATAGTTCGGGTGGATGCACAAAGTCTCTTGCCCAGAGTAGCGGAATCAAGAATCAGATTTAAGATGAAGGGAGAAAGACTTTATAGGAATCTGAGGGGTAACTTTTTCATACAAAATGTGGTGGGTGTATGGAACGAGCTGCTAGAGGAGGTAGTTGAGGCAAGTACTATCACAACATTTAAGAGGCAATTGGACAGGTACATGCCTAATTTACCTAATATCTAATGTACAGCCTCAGGAAGGGTCTCGACCCGAAACGTCACTAATTTCTTCTCTCCCGAGGTGCTGCCTGTCCCGCAGAGTTACTCCAGCATTTTGTGTCTCGGTACATGGATAGGACAGGTTTAGAGGGGTATGGGCCAAATGCAGGCATGTGGGACTAGTGTGGTTGGGACATATTGGTTGGTGTGGGCAAGTTGGGCCATAGAGCCTGTTTTTACACTGTGTCACTCTTTGATTCTATGAGATATCCGAATATTTATCTCACATTTAGTGATCCAACCATTTGCTTTAAGTGCCTGGCAGCTTCCCTTTTAATTTACTATTAATGACATATTGATGAGAACATGGCATTTCTATTTAATATAGGGTGAGTCTAAAGGGCATTAGGTGTTGGTCTGAAGATTCATTTGCATCAGAAATAATGACTGAACTCCATACTGTATCTGAAATTTACATTTCTAAGATCTTCCGTCTCCATCAAAAGGTCAACAAATTGAAATGTGATCTCCTTCCACAGGCACTGACTAGGTCTCGTATCTCATTTTACACTTCATACAATCCTGAGCCATTCTGTTGTTTTGCACCCAAGTTTATATTTATTGTTGTGTTTATCATGACTGTACGTGCACTGTTCACTCTGTGAGCTTCATGTAAACCAAGAACATCATTGTGTAGAAAGGAACTGTGGTTTACACCGAAGATAGACACAAAATAGTGAGATTAAATGAGCTTACCAGTTTGAAGTTTGATCTTGATTTTATGAGGAGTTACGATGAGCAATTACGTGAAGAAGGCCGTCAGTCCGCTTGCCCGTCAATCTTCAAAGCAGCGGTGTGAAATCACAGATAAGAGAAGTTGACCTGTAGATAGTAAGATTTGGAGAACTAGAACTACCAGATGACCCGATAATATGAGGGTTGGGAGCAGTGGGCATGTAGTCGCTCATCGTAACTCCTCATAAAATCAAGATCAAACTTCAAACTGGTAAGTTCTCATTTAATCTTACTATTTTACTTCGGAGTCACGTGAGTGACTACATGAAGATTTCAAAGCTCTGTGATTTCACGTCAGTTCGAGTCCAGGCGTCACACACTGAATGGATTGACCATGGATGAGTGAGAAAGATTAATGCATTCAGACATAACATAGTTAGGTAACAATACTGATGCTTTAATATGAAAACAAAATAATAGTAACCCCGCCCAACCTGGGGGGAAACTATAAAACAGAATCTAAAATGGTACGTGCAAACACCCCCGGTCCGGCAATAGGTTTATTACAAAACCTGTGGAACATCCGTTCATTGGCCCATCCTGCAGCCGCTAGGATGTTGTCGAGGGGGACGTCCATTGCCCTCGCTGCCGACGTAGATGCAGCCCGGGTGGAGTGAGATTTGTAAGTGTCGGTATTCACTCCTGCACCCGCCAGTGCCTCCTTTAACTATCTGGAAATGGTTTGTGCTGATACCCTGTGGTGTGGTTTCTTGTGGCTGATCAGGAGAGCTAACTCAGAGTCTCTGAGGCTCTTAGTGACTTTAATGTATTGGTGTAAGTGTGATACTACACATAATCATGGATGCTTGGGGTATGCCAGGAACTGAAGCTTGGGCCCTGGTACCCCCGGCCTGCTCTGTTTGATTAAATCGTATATGATGAAGGTTATGGTATTTACATTGGTGGTCATGTTGTCCAGTCGTAGCTTGTGCAACGTTTGGACTCATTGCGCCGTTACCAGCGGCATCAGCATGACCACCTTGAGGGTGAGTTTGGCTAAGGATAAGGAGGTAGCTGGCACCCACTGGCGAAGCAGTGTTAGCACCACGCTCACATCCCAAATGTCTGTATACCGTGGCCTGGGTGGTATGGAACTGTAAATGCTCTTCATGAACCTCGTAATTAAGGGGTGTGTCCCTACCATTTGGCGCCCCATATCCAGCACTAAATATGAGGATAGTGCACTCCTGGCACTATTGATGGCACTGTAGCCTAATTTATGGTCATAGTGTAATGTTGCTAGGAACTCCAGACCATCCGTGATGCATACTGTATCATATGATATGTTGGAGACATGACAGCACATCTCCCACCTCTTGATGTGAGAGACATACTGCTTTTGTGTACTGACCCTCCAGGCTGCTGTAATGGCACCAACTGGCCGGTCAGCCAGTCCGAGTCTCAGGTATGGTCTCCTCAGAATCTGCAAATCAATAAATTGATTCGGTCATGCAGTGGGTGGTTGCCCCCGTTACTGGGTGTACCAGCAGATCCCTGCTTTGGGGACAGCCATGATAGGCTGTGTTATAATTCCCATGACTAGGGGAACCAGGACTGCATAGGCCAGCCTGGCACTACCAAAATGCCTGTGGCATTGTCTTGCTTTATTTTTGCCAAGCATCGGCTGATGAGGCAAAATGGAGGAAAAGCGTACAAGAACATTCCTCCCCAATGCAGTGTAAATGCATCTACTGCCACTGCCCCTGGGTCTGGGTCCCATGACACATAATTGGGTAACTGGTGATTCAATCTGGATGCAAACAAGTCAATATCCGGCATGCCATACCAGGTCGATAATGTCATTAAACACTTCATGATTCAACATCCATTTTGTGTTATCATTGAATTTTCGCGATCTTGGGTCCGCCACCATGTTGTATCTACCTGCTAGGTAGATTGCTGTGACCCAAAGGTTCCTTGCAATACGCGTGCCAAAGAATGTTTGCCATTTTATCACAAGATACAGACTTAATTCCATCCCTGTGATTGACATACGCCACCGCCGTGGTGTTGTCAATCTGTAGTTGAACATGCACATGATGCATATTGCTGCAATAAACCTTTGGCCCACAGAGTACTCCCAACAACTCTAAGTAGTTAATAACATGTTGCTGAAGAATTAAGGACTCCTGCACATTCCATCTACCTCCGCAGCTGGATATGGTATCTGTTGCTCCCCAGCCCAGGCCACTTGCATCGGTTTGTAAGATTACCGATGGTGTATCAATTAGAATTTTCTTGGAGCTGTGATGTATATTCATTACCCACCATTGTAATTCAGCAATGGCCACTGCTGGCAATTGCATGTGTCTTCCGAATTGGCCTGCATGGGATTGAGTGCCTGTTCCTTTGCACAATGTAAATTTTGATAGTGCAAAGGTCCGAAGCGCACAGCTGGAAAGGCAGCCACAAGCTTGCCAATTACACTTGCTGCTTGTCTGATTGTTGGCTGCTGTTTAACAATTAGTTTGTTGCAGGCTTCCATATATCTAATTGCTTGCCACTTGGCAGTGTTACTGACATATGAATTGAGTTAATTGTGAACCCCAGGTAATCAATTACCCTGGTAGGAGTCAATTTTGACTTAACTGGATGGATTAGAAATCTCTCAAACATGAGTTTGGTAACAGATGATTCAGCTGATTCCTTGGTGTCCCCAACTATTAAAATGTCATCCAAATATGCCATAACTATGTGATTCTGAGCTTGTATATGCCATAACTATGTGATTCTGAGCCCCAGAACTGGTTTTTAATAATTTTGTAAATAGTCTGGGAGCTTTGAATTGCCAGAATTGTCCCATCCAGTTAAATTTCAAATATCTCCTGTACTCCCTGTGAATGGATACTAAGTAGCATGCATATTTTAGATCAATGCATGCCATATAACATCATTTGGAAACCAGTTGGATGGCTGTGCCAAAGTTATCCATTTAAAAATGCCAAAAGTGGCACTTCGGCCCATGCCCCTGGGAGTTCTCACCTGCTGTGCCTCCATACTCTGAGTCAGGGATATACTGACTGTGTACTCCCCTCTCCAGAGAGGGAGACACTTCGCAGCCCTGTGTACGGTGCTGCTGGCGCGGGCTCCCGTGGAGACCCGGGCTGATACTGCTCCCTCCTCTGGAGCATATCGGTCTGGAGCCACTTCTCCAACAGATGCTCCATCTGGGAAAGTCATCATAGACGCTTCCCTGTGAAGGAGGGGATCCCTCCGGCCCGGACTCGTCTGAGTCCACGGGCCTCGCAGACTTGTGAGTGGCCTTGCGCCCCGGCGGGACTGCCGCGGTGCTCTCCTGAGGCACCAAGTCTGCTGCCGCTGGTTCAACCGCCAGCGACATGAAAGGCGATTCAGTCAGTCACCCACTACCCGCACCTCCGTGGTCTTCAGTAGCCGGCTTCCCCGCAGACCGTCTCTTCACCTTCGACAAGGTTAGGGCTCTAAGTTGCTGGAACACAAGAAGTAACAAACCCGCCAATACGACCTCAGAGTAGTTTTTAAAACACTTACCTGAGTTTTTAAACTTACCGCTGCAAAGACGCGATGCGCCTGCCAGTCAGTCGCTGGCGCATGCTTCAGACGTAATGACGCGCAAGCAGACTGACGGCCTTCTTCACGTAGTCACTCACATGACTCCGAAGTAAAATACTAGAGCAACGCAGCAGTCTGAAGAAGGGTCTCAGCCGGAAACGTCACACATTCCTTCTTCCCGGAGGCGCTGTCAGGCCCGCTGAGTTACTCCAGCATTTTGTGTCTATCTTCAGGAACTTCATTGTCGTGTATGACAATAAACAAAGCGGATCTGAAGAGCATCTTTTGGAATTTGGCTTTGAAACCTACACCTTTGAGATTTCAGCACCATTTAATTCAGTAACCAGAAAATACTCAGACACACAGATTAAAAAGATGTAAAAAACTGCAACAGCTTCAACATTTTATGTGTATGAAGGAACTGCAGATGCTGGTTTACACCGAAGATAGACACAAAATGCTGGAGTAACTGAGCGGGACAGGAGGTAAGGGTGACATTTTTGGGTCAAGACTCTGATGAAGGATCTCGACCCATTAGGTCACCTATTCCCTTTCTCCAGCGGTGCTGCCTGACCCACTGAGTTACTGTCAACATTTTATTTATTCGACTCTCTCCATGTCACCTGCTTTTCCTGTGTGCTGTTATCCCATCATTTCACTTTCCACTATATCTCAGACTTCTCTGTCCTTCCATCACTGATCCCCTCATCCAGCCTTCCCCTGACTGTTACTGGAGGCTCTGAGAGATTAGACAGTTTGGGACTGTATTCCTTTGAGTTTAGAACAAAGATGGACATGCCGACCAGCGATCGCTGCACATTAACACTATCCTACACACACCAGGGACAATTTACAGTTTTTACCAAAGCCAATTAGCCTACAAATATCCCTCTAAACCTGTCCTATCCATGTACCTGTCTAACTGTTTTTTTAACGCTTCGATAGTCCCAGCCTCAACTACTTCCTCCGGCAGCTAGATCCATACACCCACCATACTTTGTGCGAAAACGTTACTGCTCAGATTCCTATTAAATCTTTTCACCTTCACCTTAAACCTATGACCTCTGGTCCTCGATTCACCTACTCTGGGCAAGAGACTGTGCATCTACCCGATCAATTCCTCTCCTGATTTTAGACACCCCTGTAAGATCACCCCTTATATCCTGAGCTCCAAGGAATAGAGTCCCAGCCTACTGCTCAGACTCTTTCGTCCTGGAAAATGTGTTGCAAATATAATTGTGCATGTGAAATTTGAGATTTCAGCCCCATTTAATTCAGTAACCAGAAAATTCTCAGACACACAGAATAAAAAGATGTAAAAAGCTGCAACAAAATCAACATTTGATGTGTATGAAAGAACTGCAGATGCTGGGTTAAATCGAAGGTAGACGCAAAATGCGGGAGTAACTCAGTGGGACAGGCAGCATCTCTGGAGAGAAGGAATGGATGACACTTCGGGTCGAGACCCTTCTTCAGACTTGATATTACATTGATGGATAATTATCAAAACATTGACAAAATATGTCCTTTGGACCTCAATTCCCCTACATTGGGTAAGAGACTCTGTGCATTGTGAGGTGACTTTCATCAAGTTAATTGCCTCAAATCTAAACCCTTGCTTGGCACATGCAATGTTAATACTTGGGCACTGATTTCTGATGAAGGGTCCTGATACTTAACATCATGCATCCTTTTCTCCAGAGATGCTGCCTGACCCGCTGAGTTACTCCAGTTCTTTGTGTTTGTCTTTGGCACCACACTGTTGAATGGACCTCCTTCTCACTATATGCTCCTGTTACAAATGTGAATGAAAAAGGCCTATTTTTTCAACAACTGATCTATTATGAACATCCATTTAAAATCCTCAAAGTCTGTTTTTTAGCAGTTAATTCCTTAATCTCTTCTTCATCATAATATTAATAATATTCCACAGAACTGCCTGTGCCAAATAATCATACAATCTAAATCATATTTTGACATTTTTAGTGAAAATATATTATGTATCATTCTTTTTTAGATTTGTCAGTGTCATATTCCATGGGTGTTTTGCAATTTTAAAGCTTTTATTTTATCCTTTAAGAGCTCAATGCGCACTCAGTTAAGTATGTATCATCTGATCTTGACAAAATACATCTCTATATTTTATTAATATTAAAACTAAAGATGAAACAGTCCAATTGCTTTAACAGGTAGCACTCCTTGGGCGACCATCAATAACTGATTTGTGAAAAAAAGGCTTTCAATTAAATAGCACCAATCACAACCTGATGAAGCCCAAATTGCTTTACAGCCAATAAAGTACTCTCTGAAGTGTAGTCACTGTTATAATAAAGGATCCATAGCAAATAATTTTCGCACAGCGGGATTCCAGTTTCGGCAATGTGTTAATGACCAGATAATCTGTTTTATTGATGGTGCTGGAGGGATAGACGTTGGCCTGGTTACAAATGCGATGTTCGCAGTGAGTGCAACCAGAAAGTGGGAGAGAATAAACATTTGTAAATGATAAAAAATATCGATTGATGCTCACGGTTGTGGTTAAAAGGAGTCAATGCATTCTGACGTTGCTTGGTGATGAATCTGTGGAATTCATTGCCACAGAACGCTGGGGAGGCCAAGTCAATGGATATTTTTAAGGCAGTGATAGGTAGATTCTTGATTAGTACAGGCATCGGGTTGAGAGGGAAAGATCAATCAGCCATGATTGAATGGCGGAGTAGACTTGATGGGCCCAATGGCCTAATTCTGCTTATTGAACAATTACCCTGCCAGGAAGGTAATGTATGTCTGTTTAGTAATGAACTATATTTATTTAGAAATGTCATATGTACTTTCAAACTAGGATGTTTATTTCAACCATTATAGAAAAAATAGTTGCATGAGTTATATCCGTTAGTAATTACTGATCATCAGAAGTAAAAATCACTGGAGTAAATTAAACGTAGACAAAAAGTATAATATAAAGTAAACAAAAGTATAAGTATAAAGTAAACAAAATATGAGGTGCTGCTCCTCCAATTTATGGTGGGCCTCACTCTGGCCATGGAAGAGGCCCAGGACAGAAAGGTCGAATTCGGAATGGGAGGGGGAGTTGAATTGCTGAGCCACCAGGAGATCAGGTTGGTTATTGCAAACCGAGCGGAGGTGTTGGGCGAAGCAATCGCCAAGCCTACACTTGGTCTCACTGATGTAGAGCAGCTGTCACCTAGAGCAGCTAATGCAATAGGTGAGGTTGGAGGAGGTGCAGGTGAACCTCTGCTGCACCTGGAAAGACTGTTTGGGTCCTTGAATGAAGCCAAGGGGGGAGGTAAAGGGACAAGTGTAGCATTTCCTGCGGTTGCAAGGGAAAGTACCAGGCGAGGGGGTGGTTTGGGTGGGAAGGGACAAATTGACCAGGCAGTTACAGAGGGTGCGGTCTCTGCAGAAAGCAGACAGGGGAGGAGATGGGAAGATGTGGCCAGTGGTGGGATCCCGTTGGAGGTGGCGAAAATGTCGGAGGATTATTTGTTGTATATGACGGCTGGTAGGGTGGAAGGTGAGGACAGGGGGGACTCTGCCCTTGTTACGAGTGGGGGGGATGGGGAGTGAGAGCAGAGTTACGGGGTATAGAAGAGACACTGGAGAGAGCCTCATCTTTAGTAGAAGAGGGGAACCCCCGTTCCCTGATGAATGAGAACATCTCCGATGCCCTGGTTTGGAACACTTCATCCTGGGAGCAGATGCGGCGTAGACGGAGGAATTGGGGGTAGGGGATGGAGTCCTTACAGGAAGCAGGGTGGGAAGAAGTGTAGTCCCGATAGCCATGGGAGTCAGTGGGTTTATAGTGGATGTCGGTCAGGAGTCTATCACCTGCGATGGAGATAGTGAGGTCCAGGTGTATTTGAGTGGCGGATGGAAGTTAGTGGTGCTAAGTGGATGAAGTCAGTGAGTTCTCTATGGGCGCAGGAGTTAGCACCAATGCAGTTGCCGATGTAACGGATGTAGAATTCAGGGATAGGGTCATGGCAAATTAAAGGGTGGGTGAACAAATAGCAGTTGAAATTCTGAAGAAGGGTCTCGACCCGAAACGTCGCCTATCTCCTTCGCTCCTTAGATGCTGCTGCACCCGCTGAGTTTCTCCAGCTTTTTGTGTACCCGCAGTTGAAATTCATCTAGGGCTGGTAGAGATGCTGTCATACAACGCCAGGCTCAATCTTGTACATTGGTGCCTGTCCGTGCTGAGTCTGCACGTTCTCCCTGTGACCACGTGGGTTTCCTCCAGGTGCTCCGGTTTCCTCCCACATCCTAAAGACGTGCGGGTTTGTAGATTAATTGGCCTCTGTAAATTACCCCTAGCGTGCAGAGAGTGGAAGAGTATGTGAAATAACATGGAACTACTTTGAATGGGTGATCGCTGGTCGGCGTGGACTTGGTGGGACAAAGAGCCTGTTTCCAAGCTGTTTCTTCGAAAACTTAAACTAAATAACAGATGAAATTCAAATGTTGAAAGGGGCAAATCATAACAGCCAATAGCACATATCTTGGACGGCTGTACCGGCTTTAAGAGACACTGATCAAAATCTGACACAGGACCACGTACGAGGATATTACAAGAATATTAGAAGGGTTATAATGAACAGATTAATGGAACAAGAAAGAGAAAAAGGAAAGCAGTGGGTCAGAATGTCATCCCTCATAATCTCATCTAGAGCAAGACATGGAATACAGTGATAAGGCCAATTAGACAGTTTATTATCTGACAGTTCCAATCTTCTTGTGAATGTTGACAACATTTATAAAGGTTATAAAGGTTTCACTTTAGGTTATGCATGCTGACCACATCGTGGCATTATATACTGCCACAATTTTACCACATCTCAGGCCGATGTGGGTGGTGAAACAAAAAAACACAGCCTCTTCTGCCAAGGTTCTGCCAAGGGATACCTCCAGAAGCTGCAGGAGATTTTTTCGCTTGATCCCCATTTTATGTCGAAGGAGGAAAGACGTTACATTTGTGTTAAGGTTGGTTAAGGGCACGGTGACGCAGGGGTATAGTTGCTGCCTTACATCGCGAGAGACCTGTGTTCGATCCTGAAGAGGCTGTCCCACTGCGGCGACCTAATCCGCGAGTTCGGACGAGTTTGCCCTCGACTCATACTCATAGCATAGTCGACACGAGCTCCTAGGAGGTCTTTGTAACTCTCCTTCTTGCTCGAGAGTAGTCCCCATGTACTCGAGGCCTCAGGTAGGTCGCGCCGTATTTTTGCGAGTGGAAAAAGGTTGCCATGGAAAAAAATCGATACTTATTTTTACTAATAGGTTTAATCGATGTAGGTCGTAGTAGGTCGGCATGTTATTCGTAGGTAATCAAGGGTAGTCAAAGGGAATCAAAGGTAGTCGAAGATAGTTGTAGATAGTTTTCAACGTAGTTGAAGGGACGTCAAAAGTAGGTCGAAGGAGATCGAAAGAGGTCGTCTTCACTCTCCACTATTCGGTGTCCAATTTTCCCGAAGCTAGTCGAAGCTAGTTATAGCAGGTCGAAGCTGGTCTTCAATATAGTCGAAGTAGGTCTTCTACACTTCTACATAGTTGAAGGAGGTCTTCAACATTATATTTTTTCAAACTCTCCTAAACTCTTCTAAACTCACAAATTAGGTCGCCACAGTGGGACAGCCCCTTGACTATGAGTGCTGTCTTGTACGGAGTTTGTACATTCTCCCCCTGACTGTGTGGGTTTTCTCCAGGTGCTCCTGGTTTCCTCCTACACCCCCAAAACAGAGTGGTTTACAGGTTAATTGGCTTTAGTAAAAATTGTAAATTGTCCCTAGTGTGTAGGATAGTGCTGGTGTACAGGGATCACCGGTCAGCATGGAATAGTGGGCCGAAGGGCCTGTTTCCAAGCTGTATCTCTAAACTAAACTCAACTAAACTAATCTGAAGATTTGCATAGCTCTTTGCATAAAGAGTTTATATTTGTACAAGTAATTTCAAAGACTATTGGTGAAGGCACACGTTCATTGATCGGGACCTTGAGTATAAGAGCCAGGAAGTCATGCTGCAGCTCTATAAATGTTTGGATAAGCAACATTTGGAGTATTGCGTGCAGTTCTGGTCACCGTATTACAGAGGATGTTTTGGCCAGGGTGCAGAAGAGTTTTATGAGAATGCCGTTTTGAATCTGGATTATCTACAACAAGAAGTTGAATAAACTTGGATTGTCTTCTTTGGAAGGAGAGAGCTTGTGGACGTATATAGAATTACGAGAGGCATAGAAAGGATAAACAGTCAGAGCCTCTTCCCCAGGGCGGAAATGTCAAAGACTAGAGGGAATAACTTTGAGGTGAGAGAGGAAAAGATTGGAAGAGACACGAGGGGTAGGATTTTATTCAGAGGGTGGTGGGCTCTTGGAACACGCTGCCAGAGATGGTGGTGTTGATGGAAGATATAAGAGTGGCATTTGAGAAGCTTTTATTCCGGCACATAGATATTCAGAGAATGGAGTGATATGGATCATGTGCAGGCAAATTAGATTAGTTTATTTTTGGGCAGCATGTTCAGCGCAGGCATTGTGGGCCGAATAGCCTGCTCCTGTGCTGTACTTTTCCACAGATGGACACAAAAAGCTGGAGTAACTCAGCGGGCCAGACGGCATCTATGGAGAAAAGGAATAACAGACATTTAGCTTCGAGACCTTTCTTCAGACTGAGATTCAGGGAAAAGGGAAGCGAGCGGTATAGTCGGTGATATAGAGAGATGTAGAATCAACAACTGAAAGATATGCAAAAAAGGCACAGAGGGGGTGCAGTGAGAGATAATGTTGCAGAACCCTCGTCAGAGAGAGGAGGAGAGCTTCTTCATTGTAGGCATACCTTGAGAAGATTTCACAGTTGAGCATTGAGAATGACCCTAAACATCACCTACTTCTTGTCTTCAGAGATGCTGTCTGACCCGTTGAGTTACTCCAGCTTTTTGCGTCTATCTTCTGTAACTTTCTTTGTTATAATTTGGAGCTATAAGGAATGCACACAGCCAATTTCATAGATATCAAGATACAGTCCAAGTGAATGTGAATGTCTGAACCATTTGTTTTAATAATTGACATTGAGCGAGAGATCAGTAGTAGTCGGGATAACAAGGACTTCAAACTTTTCATGGGACCACTTCCATCGAGGTAGCGAACAGGGGATTTTTTTAGCACCTCACCTACATCACAATACTTCTGGCACTGTAGTAATGGCACATTGGCACATTGGTAGAGTTGCTACCTTACAGAGCCAGAGACCCAGGTTTGATCCTGACCTCGGGTGTCATATGTACGGAGTTTATACGTTCTCCCCATGACCTGTGTGGGTTTTCGCTGAGATCTTCGGTTTCCTATCACACTCCAAAGATGTACAGGTGTGTAAGCTTGGTATAAATGCAAATTGTTCCTAGTTTGTGTGGGATAGTGTTAGTGTATAGGAGCAAAGAGGTCCTTCTGCAGTTGCACAGGGACCTTTTTTTTTTTTTTTTTTACAAATGCTTTTATTCAAACCAACAAATACAAAACAGTAACACGATCAGAGAATGCCTATATTGGCATTTTACAAAGAAAGTTCTCAAATTAAAATATTATCATTTTTATCAATAATACATTCAACCTCCTGCGGTGACCAGCGTTCACGGAAAGCCTCCACAGTCCCCGTGGACACCGCGTGTTCCCTCTCTAGGGACACGCGGGCACAGACGTAACCCCGGAAGAGGGGCAGGCAGCCGACTGCTGTGCGGCCGTCGACTGCCCGCTGCCTGGACCCGCGAATGGCCATCTTGGCCAGGCCCAGGAGCAAACCGACAGGGAGACCCCCTCCTCCCTCCCGACCCTCCCCCCTCTGCACCGGGTGCCCAAATATCAATAGCGTCGGACTAAAGTGGAGCCAAAACTTGAGGAGCAGCCCCTTCAGATACTCGAACAAGGGCTGCAACCTCTCACACTCCATGTAGACATGGAACACGGTCTCTTCCTCGCCGCAAAAGTGACAGGCGGCGGACGAGTCCGTGAACCGGCTCAAGTACCTGTTACAGGCCACACCTTTGTGCAACACTCTCCACCCCAGGTCCCCGATGTAAAGGGGGAGGACTCCCTTATAGAGAGACCTCCACTGAGGACCTCTCCCCTCGTCAGGTGGTAACACGGACCGCCAGGGCGTGTCTGGATGGAAGACGAGGGCGAGGAAGTGGAGAGTGTGCAAGTGCAACCTGTACAACACGCGCCTCTGGTGAGACAACACCTGGAGTATTGAGTGCAGTTTTGGTCTCCAAATTTGAGGAAGGACATCTTGCTATTGAGGCAGTGCAGCGTAGGTGCATGAGGTTAATTGCCAGGATGGTGGGACTGTCATATGAGGAAAGATTGGAAAGACTGGGCTTGTATTCACTGAAATTTATAAGGAAGAGAAGGCATCTTATAGAAACGTACAAAAGGACTGGACAAGCTTGATGCAGGAAAAATGGTCCCAATGTTGGGAGAATCCAGAACCAGGGGCCACAGTCTAAGAATAAAGGGGAGGCCATTTAAAACTGAGATGAGAAAAAACGTTTTCACCCAGAAAGTTGTGAATTTTGTGGAATTCTCTGCCAAAGAGATAGTTGAGGCCAATTCACTGGAGAAATTTAAAAGAGAGGGGCTAGTGAAATCAAGGGAGGTGGGGAGAAGGCAGGCACGGGTTATTGATTGGGGACAATCAGCCATGATCACAATGAATGGCAGTGCTGGCTCGAAGGGCCAAATGGCCTCCTCCTGCACATATTTTCTATGTTTCTATGTTTCAACGTGCAGGAATCGCTGGTCAACATGGACTCGGTGGGCTGAAGGGCCTGTTTCTACGCTGTATCTCTAAACTAAACTAAACTAAATTAAATTCCTTTGAACTATCCAGTAGATCAGTCTAATTTTTAGCTTCACTGAATGTGAGGAATCTTCCAACTCAAAGATGAGATTCCTAGAAGTTACGATACAACTAATACCTTACAATAACACCCACTGTCTCATCAATACATTGGGATCAATTGGTAATTTAAGCAAATACCGGCTGCAATTGAAATCACTCTGACTGGTATCATTCTAATTGCAAATATAAATTTGTGTTACCCTTAAAGTCTAGTTACTATTCAACAGGCGGAATGCAATTTCTCAAAATTTATAATCAATAATAAACCAAGTCATCCATTTGAGGTTTAGATGGAACTCTTAAGTAAATAAATTAGCAAGCTAGTAAAGACTCCTTGACTTTTCTTAATATGGCCAACCTACTTTCTAACTGCAGAATTACTTTAATTCGGGAGTAATGCACTTTAGAAATGGAAACAGTCCTTGAAAGTAACTAAGGTCAAACATAGCGAATACTATTTTTGAGATATTTTTAATATAAGCATGGGGATGCGCCAACTGTCCAAATGGCAAGAAATAATGTGATATGAGACTGCCACCTTTGGGAATGCTGCTGTTGTTTTCCCTTGTTTAATGTATATTAACGCTTCTATTTACTAGTAATCAATTTAGGATTGTTATTTGGTACACTTCCAATGAATGCTCCGTAATCACTAAAGGGGCTGTCCCACTGTACGAGGTAATTCAAGAGCTCATTTGAGTCCCTTTTGAAAACCGTTCCCATTAGCGGGGTTATGTCCGCGCCTGGGTGGTACTAGAGAGGGACTACGCACTGTGCACGGGCACCCTGGGGGATTTCCAGGACCACTGAGCACCGCGGGATTATGGAACGCATCCTCAATAAAGATTGCATTATAGTCTTTTGAAAATTGAGTGTCTTGGATAGTTTGGTGATTTTGTATTATGGTGGTGGGTGTGTTACCGCGGTTTTGGTTTGTAAATATTGTTTTGTATCGTAATTGAATAAATTATTTTTGATATATATGAAAAACGAAAACCATTCCCTAATGACGCTGCTATGTCTACATCATTAACACTACCCAACATAACATCCATTAGCAGAAAGAGGTTGGTGCCCATACCGGACATTGCCCAAGAAGGAATGTGGAGGAAAGAACTGCAGATGCTGGTCCGAATCAAAGGTAGACACAAAATGCTGGAGAAACTCTGGAATGGGTAGTGTTTCGGATCGAGGCACTTCTACACTCCGAAGAAGGGTCTCGAACCAAGACGTCACCCATTCCTTCTCTCCAGAGATGCTGCTGAGCACTGAGCTGCTGGGCAGAGCACACGTGAGCAACAAGACTGCTTCTCCAACGGGCTACATGGAGAGGACAGGGTTAGAGGAATATGGGCCAAACGCAGGCAGGTGAGGCTAGTGTAGCTGGGACATGTTGACCGGTCTGGGCAAGTTGGGCTGAAGGGCCTGTTTCCAAGCTGTATCGCTCCATGACTAAGTGTGCATGCTTGTCCCTCTGAGTTACTCCAATATTTTGTGCCTACCATGTCTAGGAAGAAGCTGCAGCTGTTGGCTTATGCCGAAGATGGACACAAAGTGCTGGAGTAACTCAGCGGGGTCAGTCAGCATTGCTGGAGAAAAGGAACAGGTGACGAATCGGGTCGGAATCCAATCCGGGTCGGAACCCAACCCAAAACGTCACCTTCCTATACTCAAAGGATGCTGCCTGAACCGCTGAGTTACACCAGCATTTTGTGTCCATCTTCCCACTAAAATAAATTGCCAATGTTTCAGAAAGTTTAGAGAATACTGTAAGGGATGATTGCAAGGATGCAAGTTTAGTTTAGTTTATTATTGTCACATGAAAAGGTTATTCACATTATTCCCTTTATTATGCATCTGTACACTGTGGATGGTTCAATTGTTTTCATGTATTGTCTTTCCACTGACTGGTTGGCACAGAACAAAAGCTTTTCTCTGTACCTCTTTACACCTGGCAATAAACTAAGCTTAAACTCAAACTTTGCATGCTAAATTGCATGCTGTTCAGAATTGGTACAAATAGCAGTTTAAAATTATGAATAAACTTTACAAATAGCTAATCAAGTACATATTACAAAAGCATTACAGTGGTAAAGCCAAGTTTATGGATTGAGAAAGAAATACTTGCATTTATGTTGCATGTTTTACTACGTTATCACAAAGCACTTTGTGGTTGGTGAAGTACTTTTGAAGTGAATTCTCACTGGCAATGGGGGAAATGAAGGTACCAGTTTGAGCATCACCAACAGGAATGTGATCATGACCAGTCAATCTATTTTTGTGCTGTGGATTGAGGAATAAACATTTCCAAGATATCAGGGAGGACCATTGGCAGCCTTTCCCCACCATAACGCTAATGCTTAGGTTTATTTCTAAAGTATCCATGCCACAATCAGCATCTAACAAAGTATCAAAACACTTGAGGGTGTTTGTGGTATCAGGGTTCTCTTTTCAAAATATCACCTTGGAATACGTTACCTCCACCTTACATGCCTTGACGAACGGCCCCACACCAACATCAACATCTCATCTGAGAAACAACGCCACTGACTATTTCACACTCGTTCGGTGTAACGCCATGTGCTGGAGCAAGTGGGGTGGGAAGATCCCTATTTTTCAGACCCCCCCCCCCGGATCTTATAGACACATATGAAACATATACAATTCTTAAATGATTGGACAGTCTAGATGCAGGAAAAATGTTCCTGATGTCGGTGAGTTCTGAAACAAGAGTCACAGTTTAAGAATCAAGGGGTGGGCCATTTAGGACTGAGATGAGGTCCCTTTTCACCCAGAGAGTTGTGAATCTGTGGAATTCTCTGCCGCAAAAGGCAGTGGAGGACATTTCACTGGATGTAAGCAAGAGAGAGTTGGATATAGCTCTTTGGGCTAACAGAATCAAGGGATATGGGGAGAAAGCAGGATCGGGATATTGACTCTGGATGATAATGCCATGATCATATTGAATGATGGTGCTGGCGCAAGTGGCCGTATGGCCTACTCCTGCACCTATTTTTTTTGGTTCTCTATTTCTACCCACTCTACAATCAGCCTGAAGAATAGTCCTGACCATTCCCTCCACAGATGCTGCTTGATTCCACCGAGTTCCTGCAGCAATTTGTGTTTTGCTCAAGATTCCAGCATCTACAGTCCATTGTGACACATTCAGTAATGAGCTGGAGTATTCAGTTTAGTTCAGTTTAGTTTAGAGAAACGGCGCAGAAGCAGGCCCTTCGGCCCACCGAGTTCACGTCGACCAGCAATCCCCCCCGAATTAACACTATCCTACACACTAGACACAATTTACATTTATAGCAAGCCAATTAATCCACAAACCTGTACGTCTTTGGAGTGTGGAAGAAAACCGAGAATCCCGGAAAAAACCCACGTGGTCCCAGGGAGAACATGCAAACTCAGTACAGACAGCACCCACAGTCAGGATCGAATCCGGGTCTCTGGAGCTATAAGGCAGCAACTATTAGATTGGAGTTCAAGCCGTAAGAGTATCACAAGGGAGGCAGTGGTAGAGTTGCTGCCTTACAGCACTTGCAGCGCCGGAGACCCGGGTTCGATCCCGACAGCTGTCTGTACGAGTTTGTGCATTCTCCCTGTGACCTGCGTGGGTTTCCTCGGGGATCTTCGATTTCTTCCCACACTCCAATAACGTACAGGTTTGTAAGTTGATTGACTTGGTATAAGTGTAAATTCCCCCTAGTGTGTGTAGGGTAGTGTTAATGTGCGTGGATCGCTGGTCGATGCTGACTCGGTGGGCCGAAGGGCCTATTTCTGCGCTGTATCTCTAAACTAAACTAAACTAAACTAAATAACTAGGCATTATATGTTCTATCTGCCTGGTATCCATGTATGGTAGACCTGAGCAGTTTGGATAGCATGCATAACAAATCTTTTTGCTGTATCTCAGTACACATGATAAAAGAAGCCTAAGCCTGAACCTAAAAACACTCAGGATCGTACTACGCACTGAGGCCACTGAGTCATTTGCTCCAAGTGTGTCTTATAGAAACTAACTTGGTCAATGGTTGATGCCTAATCATTTTGCCAACTATTTTAAAATTTGCAAAATTTAAATCTGGCAGACAGGGCCTTTTTCCCACTGGTGTGTGAGGTTTGTGACCAAGCCTTATAAGGTCCTGGGATGTGCCGCAGAGCCCAACAAAGACAGAGCCAGTGGACCACTGTGGGATGCCACCTGCAGGGAAGCTGCCGAGCTCGGCCCCGAAGAGTCGAGGAAGACGGAGACTCTGATGATGACGGACGCGAGGAGTGGGCCGCTAGGAGAGAGACCAGGGTATCTCCTCCAGCTCCTTCAAGGTCGGCTGCAGGAACCCTGTCCAAGACCCAAAGGCATCCGGGCGAGGAGAAGGACGTCAGTTGGTGGGCCGAGCTGGACGAGGGTGATGGGGCTTTCCTGGGCTTACCTGGGTCTACCTGGATGGGGGGGACTCCTGCACATCCAGCATGTGGACTGGACTTTGGACTTTTTCTTCTGTAAATGGCACCAAAAACGGCCACTTGTGCATGTGTGACCTATGCAAAAAAGAATTTCACTGTGCCATGCACACATGGCATTAAAGAACTATTGAACCGTTGATGTATTAGCAGCCTATCCCTACCATAACTCAAACGCTAAAGTTTATTTTTAATGTATCCAAGCTACAGTCAGCATCTGAGAACGTATCAAAACACATGAGAGAGTTTAATGTCTTTTGATATCTCTTTTTCTGCACTTCACAATTCCTTTGCCTAGTGTCAGGCTCAATAGGAACGTAAGAACACATTAAATCGCCATCTGTTTACGAGCCTTCTGGAGTCAATGACGTAGCTGTGAGAAACGCATTTCAACTCTAATTTCAATGGGTCTATTTCACCCCTGTGGCAGAAAATAATTACTTGGCCCAAGACCAGGTGGCATTTGCAAGTAAATAAAAAGGTTATTTATGGCCTGTGCTAATTTGAACATCTCACAGAAAACGACCAGGGAAAAGAAAAAGCATGTGAACCCATCAGACAGCACAATGACAAGAATATGCCACTCCTGTTGGACATAATTACGTGGTTTTTACGGTCTCTTGTTCGATAATTTGAAACTACAGGTTTATTTTCACTTCAATGCACTTCCAATTTGCAAACCCATTTGCTTCATTTTTGTCTAATTCATAAGTGTCACTTTAGTAAGATAGATGGAGATAACTTCTTGACATTAGCAATGTTACAACACAGCCCTCATACACCCCAACAACATCGCAAGGACATCTGTTCTGTGTTGCCGGGTCCCTGTAGAATAATTGAAACGCAGCAATTGTTTCACTCCTGATGCTACACTTCTGAGGAAAAGTTTCAATGCAGCTGTCAAAACCCATAGCTTGTGGCTTTTGCATTCTCAATCAATGCTCACCCCTGCAAAAAAACAACAACTTTAGACTTTAGAGATCCAGTGTGGAGACAGGCCCTTCAGCCCACCGATTCAGCACCGACCAACGATCACGCTATACACTAACACTAGCGTACACACTAACACTAGCGTACACACCATGGACAATTTACAATTCAACCAAAGCCAATTAACCTACAAACCTGTACATCTTTGGAGTGTCGGATGAAACCAGAGCACCCGGAGAAAACCCACACGGTTGCGGGGAGAATGTACAAACTCTGTACAGACAGGGCCTAAAGTCAGAATGGAACCCGGGTCTCTGGTGCTGTAAGGCATCCACTAAACTCTGTGCCACCATGCCGTCCCCTAGCTTTCAACAGCACAGCCAGCTCAGAACAGGAAAGGCTAAGTCTAAGATCATTGTGAATGAAGGGGAAAGGTATGGACAATGAGTTCTAATGTATGTATACCACCTTCACCTCTGGGAGAGAATATTATCAGAGGGTTATAGGTGACAGCATGGACTCTGTGGGCCAACGGGCCTGTTTCCATGCAATATCTTTTAATTAAAATCAACTGCTGAAATATTCATCTGTGCAGTTTGTACAGTATATTCTCCCTGTGACCACATTGCTTTCCTTTTTGGCACTCTGGCTTCCTCCTACATCTTAAAGACATCTTTAGGTTTGGTATCAATGCACAGTTAGTGAGATTATACTTAAGAATTATAGGTTCTATCTGCTGAATCAAGCTTTTACATCAAGCCAATAATCTATGTAGTGGAAGATAAGACCTCTTTTTCACCCAGTTATATTCCACCAGGGAGGTCTTACCTTCCACTACCTGCAACCTCCGGCAACCACCTTCAACTAGCATCGCAACTGGCTTTGACTAAAAAATTACCGATTTTTAAAACAACAGCATATTTTTAGTCGCGGCCGGTTTTGAATTTTTTGAAATAATCGCCGGAACATAGAAGAAGCGGAAACCACTTTCGACCATTAGGGAGACTGAAAAAAACCTCCGGGAATCGCACGGAAACCTTCGGAGACCGTGTGCCCCACCCAAGGTTTATTAAGCCCCTGTCCCACTTAGGAAACCTGAACGGAAACCTCTGGAGACCGTGTGCCCCACCCAAGGTTTCCGTGAGGTCCAAAGAGGTTCCCGTGAGATTCCCAGAGGTGCCCGGGGGTTCTGGTCATTCTCCATGAGTCACCAGAGGTTCTGGTCAATTGCCTGGAAAGCCTCAACCGAAGCGTGAGCTGCATCTACTGACCAAAGATTAGCAACCACACACACACACACATCGCGAAGGTGGGGGCCAAGGACAGCGGAGGAGCGTTTTCTGCGTGTTGAAGAGGGAAGTAAACGGCTGCCACAGAGCATGTTAAGTCTGTTAGAGAGCGCGGGAGGGAGGGAGAGAAGGGGAGAGAGAGGGGAAAGAGAAGGGGGGGAGAAGGGGAGAGAGAAGGGGAGAGAGAGGGGGAGAGAAGGGGGAGAGAGGGGAAAGAAGGGGGGGGGGGGAGAGAAGGGGGGGAGAAGGGGAAAGGGGGGGGGAGAAGGGGGGGGGAGAAGGGGGGGGAGAAGGGGGGGGGAGAAGGGGGGAAGAAGGGAGAAAGGGGGGGGGGAGAAGGGGGGGGAGAGGGGGGGGGAGAGAAGGGGGGGGAGAAGGGGGGGGGAGAAGGGGGGGGGGAGAAAGGGGGGGGGAGAAGAAGGGGGGGGGGAGAAGGGGGGGGGAGAAGGGGGGGGGAGAGAGAAGGGGAGAGGGAAGGGGGGAGAGAAGGGGAGAGAGAAGGGGGGAGAAGGGGAAAGAGAAGGGGGGGAGAAGGGGAGAGAGAAGGGGAGAGGGAAGGGGGGGAGAAAAGGGGGGAGAAGGGGAGAGAATGTGGGAGAGAAGAAGTGGAGGCAGTTTTAGGAAGTTTAATAAAGTTAGCGGCATTTTACCTTCCGGTGGATCTTCTAGGTGCTGAAAACCAAATAAGATTTATTTGCTGAAAACTCCAATGAGCCAATCAGAATGGCCGGTCAGTGAAGGCCTTCGACTGGCTGTAAGTAAAAATGCGACCCCACCACTGGCTTCGACAAAACGGCAACTTATTTTTAGTTGCGGCCAGTTTTTTTTTAAAATAATCGCAGGAACATAGCAGAAGCCGCGATTACGCGGGAACCACTTTCCACAATTAGGGAACCTCCAGGAACCTCCGGAAACCTCCGGAAACCTTGGGTGGGGCGCAAGGTCTCCAGAGGTTTCCATTAAGTGGGAAGATCCGTCGGAAGGTAAAATGCCCGCTAACTTTATTAAAACTTATTAAAACTGTCTCCACTCCTTCTGCCCCCTTCCCTCTCCCCTTCTCTCCGTCCCTCCCGCGCTCTCTAAAGGACTTACCGTGCTCTGTGGCAGCCGTTTACTTTCCTCTTCAACACGCAGAGAGCGCTCCTCCGCTGTCCCTGGCCTCCACCTTCGCGGTGTGTGTGTGTGTGTGTGTGTGTGTGTACGCGCGGTCGGCAGCAAAGATCCTATAGGATCTTTGGTCAGTAGATGCAGCTCACGCTTCGGTTGAGGCTCTCCAGGCAATTGACCAGAACCTCTGGTGACTCATGGAGAGTGACCGGAACCCCCGGAACCTCTGGGAACCTCACGGGAACCTCTGGGAACCTCACGGGAACCTCTGGGAACCTCACGGAAACTTTGGGTGGGGCACGCGGACTCCAGAGGTTTCTGTTCAGGTTTCCTAAGTGGGACAGGGGTTTTAGGCAGCAACTCTACTGCTGCTCCACTTAAAACTAACCTGATCTATGAGCATCTTAATGAAAAATAACTTAGTCCGTGGTTGATCCCTTATCATTTTGCCAACTATTTTAAATCTCCAATTGCAGACAGGACCCTTTCCCTAATTGGATGCTTGTGGAAATAAGACCAGACTAAGAAGAAGATTGTGTTTGGTATTTTTGTTTAATTAAACGTTAGATTATTTAACCAGATATTTTTATGGGACGTTACACTATAGGCTTTCCTGGGTTTTCGGTATTTCTTGAATGGTTTGTAAAACACTAAAAGAGTTGAACACTCAAACCTCGCATTAACTGAAGAATTTAAAACATTTAACACTGTAGCTCTAAGAATGATACATGGATATGCAGGGAATAGATCACTAGCATGCAGAGGAGAATAGTTTAACTTGGCATCAATGATCAGCACAGGCATTGTGGGCTGAAGGGCCTGCCCCAATGCTGTACTATGTTCTATGTTTTACTTTTAGCACTGTGGAAGTTGTGGACATGGAGAGGATGTTTCCCCTAGTGGGAGAGTCTAGAATTAGAGGTCATAGCCTCAGAATTAAAAGATGTTATTTTAAGTAGGAGGAGGTGAAATTTGTTTAGTCAGAGGGTGGTGAATCTGCGGAATTCCTTGCTGCAGAAGACTGTGGAGGCCAAGTCAGTGGATATTTTAGAGGCAGAGATAGATAGATTCTTGATTAGTACAGAGTGTCAGAGGTTATGGGGAGAAGGCAGGAGAATGGGGTTAGGAGGGAGAGATATGGGCCGGTCCCACTTAGGCGACTTTTTAGGCAAGTGCAGGAGACTCTGCGCCCGCCACATGGTCGTCACATGTTCTCTAATGGTCTCTGGTGAGAATCCTTCATGGTCGGGAGGAGTTCCCACATTCTGGGAACTAGTCCCGGCCTCAGTATGGTCGCCTAAGTGGGACAGGCCCATATTTTTAAACATGTTGAAAAATTTTCTGAGACCAAAAATTGGTCACCATGGATTAAATCGATAATCCTGTAGTCGTAGGTGCAGTTGTAGTAGGGTCTCCATGTGGTTATAGGTAGTCGAGGTAGTCATAGGTAGTTTTAGTTAATCGCCTTTTCTGACCGGTCATTTTCATTGACTCATTGGGGGAAAAAAACATAAGCAGGAGTTTTCAGAACCAAAGAAAACCGACCGGTAATGTTAAATGTCTGCCAAACTTCACAGCTGTGTATCTCTGGCTTATTAAAAGTTGTCTGGCTTCTTAAAAGTTGTCTCCACTCCTTCTCCTCCCCTCACCCCCCATCTCCTCTTTTTTGAAGGACTTACCGTACACTGTTCCAGCCGTGTAAATTATAGCGCCAACCTTCCTGTTCATCTCGGTGTGTGTCTGTGTCACCTTGGCTTTGTACCATGTGAATTTCAGACAGCGCTCCCCCGCTTGCCCTGCCCTCGCGATGTGTGTGTGTGTGTGTGTGTGTGTGTGTGTGTGTATGGGCCACTCTGAAAGTCGCTGTTCCAGTTCCTGTTTTTTAAGGCGACTGCCGGCAACATGACAGACGCCGGCAGTCCGCTGAAAAATCACCTCAGTGGGACAGGCCCAATAGATTCAATGGCGGAGTAGACAATGGGCCAAATTCTACTACTATTCCTTATGACCTTATGAAGTTACAGTAAAAAGGAAAAGTTAGAATAATAGATGTTGAAAATAAGAAATAAAAATCTAAAATGCTGGAAATGCTCAATAAGTCACAACATTTCTGAGAAGAGGAACTGTGCTAACGGTTCTTCAGAACTATAATAGAAAGGTCCTCTGCTCAAATCAGACTTAGATAACGTTACCTGTAGCATGTGCATCAGATCGCACTAAATATAGGTCGCACTTAAATGGAATGACATCTGGGACACTGAGAAATAAAAGTCGTGCATGATAACTTATAAAAGAGTCATGATTTTTAAACTGGAATATTACAAAGTATGTAACAATACAGCACAGACAGATGCTTGCACACTTGAAATAGAACAGTTCAGTTTGTTTATTGCCACTGAGGTACAGTGAAAAACATTTATCGTGTGCTGACCAGTCAGCCGAAAGACAATACATGATTACATTCGAGCCGTTTACAGTGTACAGATACATGATAATGGAATAACATTTAGTGCAAGGCGAAGCCAGTAAAGTCCGATGAGAGATAGTCCAAGGTGTCACCAATGAAGTAGATAGTGGTTCAGGACTGCTTGCTGGTTGCGGTAGAATGGTTCAGTTGCCTGATAACATCTGGGAAGAAACTGTCCCTGAATCTGGAGGTGTGCGGTTTCACACTTCTGTACCTTTCGCCCGATGGGAGGGGGGAGAAGAGGGAGTGGCCAGGTTGCGACTGGTCCTTGATTATGTTGCTGGCCTTGCCGAGGCAGTGTGTGGTATAAATGTAGTCAATGGAATGGAGGTTGGTTGGTGTGATGGTCTAGGCTGTGTTCACAATCCCCGGCAATTTCCTGCGGTCTTGGATAATAGGAAGGAAGGAATGGAAAACCATTACTCTCATTTCAGAGAGATCATTGATGGTTAGGCAATTGATGGTTCATCAATAGGTTCAGCTTAGTGCATATACTGCCATTCATCCATATTATCAATTTGTCAATGATCAGAACAATTACATTTTGAGGGCATTTTGGTCCAAATATTACACTTCCTTCCACAAATATTGCAATATTATCTGTATATTAGCCAACTTTTGTTCCAAACCTGTCCTATCCATGTACCTGTCTAACTGTCTCTTAAATGTTGGGATAGTCCCTGCCTCAACTACCTCCTCTGGCAGCTTGTTCCATACACCCACCACCCTTTGTGTGAAAAAGTCACCCTTCAGATGTATATTAAATCTTTTCCCCTTCATCTTAAACCTATGTCCCCTGGTCCTCAATTCACCTACTCAGGGCTTGAGACTGTGCATCTACCCGATCTATTCCTCTCATGATTTTATGCACCTCAATAAGATCACCCCTCATCCTTCTGTGCTCCAAGGAATAGTCCCAGTCTGCTCAACCTCTCCCTACAGCTCAGACCCTCTAGCCCTGGCAACATCCTTGCAAATCTTCTCTGCACCCTTTCAAGGTTGACAACTTATTTTCTATAACATGGTGTCCAGAAATGAACACAATACTCTAAATGCGGCCTCACCAACATCTTATACAACTGCAACATGACCTCCCAAGAGGAACAGGATCTCATATTTCCCTTGGGCAGCTTACAGCCCAGTGGTATAAGCATTGACTAGACTAAGTGGGACCCGTCGGTGGGCGTTGGAGGGCTGGTCCCCCAACGCAATATTCCTCCTCTCCACCAATTTTAATATTGGTGGCCAGTGGGGGGGGGGGCAGCTCAGTCACTCAGGCCTGGTGTGCTGGCAGCTCAGTCACTCAAGCCTGGTGGGCTGGCATCTCAGTCACTGTGGCCTGGCAGCTCAGAAACTGCCAGAAAACCTGCCCAGAACAGGTGAGTGACTCTGTGAGAGAGAATGAGGAGAGGGTCAAGCATCAATTTTAGACATTTTTCATCTTTTTCTGCAGTTCACTGCAATGAAGGAGGAAAGTCTATCCTGGCCTGGATCTCATAGGGAGCCAATGAAGGGAGGGAGAAAAATATTGGGGTGAGGTTTAATACTTGCAGGGGAGATATCTTACTGATGGGTTGAAGGGACTAGTAGGGGCTCCTCTTGGGCTAGTATAGGTCTGATGGGCCGAAGGGACTTTAAAACAGCTCTGAGAAATCTCAGTGAAAGGCACTTTTTCTGGACTTTTCCTCGCTTGGTACAGGCCTTTTGGGTCAAAATGCTCCTCCTGGGTTAATACGGGCATTTTGGGCAAAAGTTACAGGTTTCTCAGCTAATAGGGGCATTGTGGGCTGAAATTAGTGGTTTCAGGCTGGCCCAACAACTCATTTTATTTCATTTCCATTTCCATTTCCATTTCCAGCACAGGGCAGGCCAAACAACTCATTTAATTTCAGTTCCATTTCTATTTTGCATTGCATTTCACATACATCGCAGGCCAAACAACTTATGGCATTGTCATTTCATTTCCATTTTGCATTGCAGTCTCAAGCACAGGGCAGGCCAAACAACTCATGGCATTGCCATTTCATTTCCTTTTTGCATTGCAGTCTCAAGCACAAGCACAGGGCAGGCCAAACAAGTCATGGCATCGTCATTTCATTTCCATGTTGCATTGCAGTCTCAAGCACAAGGCAGGCCAAACAACCAATTGCATTGTCATTAAGGGCTAACAAATCATTTATTGCAAGTACATTGCAGACTCACAGTTCAGTGCATTCACAGCTTAGAATCACAGTTGTAGCCTCTCCTTCACGATCTTCCAGAGTGACTGACTCATGTCCAGGCATCCGGGTTTTATAGTCCTTCCCCCCCCCCCCCCCCCCCCCCGGAAGGAGTGTAGCTTCATCATGGTGATTGACAGGCGAGTGGACCAATCAGCTGATCTCAAGATTTTTTATGCACTCATAACTTTTTTATTTTTCATCGATCCTCGGGGCTGCCTCAGCGGACAAGGTCTGTGAATTAGATGGCCAAAAATCATAGCAATATAGGGTAGCATTAAAAAAAAAATCAATATACAGCGCAGACAGGAAGTGGCCAAGATCAGACTTTTAGTTATATAGGTTTCTCTCATTTCAGGTAGCCCCGGCATTCCTTCTCCCTCCATCTGCCTGTCCCAAGTACACCAGCTTCTCATATTCAGTTAAACCAGCTTTCAATGGCCTGTTTCCTTTATTCCTATCCTTACCTTTCTTTGCTATCGTTTCATTTGATTGTGTCCCTTTTCTATCTCCACGAATTCTATCATTTGTTTCCCTTATCCCTAACTAGTCTGAAGAAGGGTCTTGACTCGAAACGTCACCCATTCCTTCTCTCCAGAGATGCTGCCTGTCCCACTGAGTTACTCCAGCTATTTGTGTATCTTCAGTTAAACCAGCATCTGCAGTTCCTTCTTACACATTCCTATCCTTCTATACACTTTGCTGGCCATCGTTGCTTTGATTTGTCCTTTTGCGTATCTTTCCTTCATTTGTTCTATGTACCTTTTCAAAATATTTGTTTCCCCCTCCCCTGACTCTCAGTTTGAAGAAGGGTCTCGACCCGAAATGTCACCTATTTCTTTTCTCCAGGGATGCTGCCTGACCTGCTGAGTTACTCCACCTTTTTGTGTCTATCTAGGGAACAGGTTTAGTTTAGTTTAGTTTACTTTAGAGATACATCATGGAAACAGGTCCCATGGCCCAATAAATCCACACTGACCTTCAATGACCTGTCATACTGGTTCTAAGCTATCCTACTTTCTCAACAAGAAAGTTGATATCAATTTCCCTGAATCAATTGAGATTCATTATATAAATCCAACTGCTTATAATAGTCTTGCGCTCTATATTTTATATTTTAATATTCATTTTTAATGAATTGCTCTTCCATGTGTTTTTCATTTTCTGACATGAGAAGCATTTAGATACATTCATCAGGCATGAAGTTTTGTGAAAAGATATAGATGTTTTCAAATAACTTCTTGAGGGATACCTTGAACCCAATTCAGCAACCTTCGTTTTTGTTTAGAAATGCAGCACAGAAACAGACCCATTCACACTAGTTCTACGTTATCCCACTTTCACATCCCCACACTAGGGGCAATTCTACTGAAGCCAATTGGCTTAGAAACCCGCACATCTGTGGGATGTGGGAAGAAACCAGAGCACCCGGAGGAAAACCCACGTGGTCACAGGGAAAGGTGCATACTCCACACGTAGATGGTACTGAGATCAGGATCGAATCCGGGTCTCTTGCGCTGTGAGGCAGCAGCACTACCAGCTGTGCCTCTGTGCCGTCCTATTCCCCTTTCTCTCGGCAGTGCCCAACTCCTTATTCTCACTTTGCAGGGAATCCCATTCCTCATGTTGAGAATGGCTCCAGGCACTCTCTCTCACTATAATTACAGGCTTCATTCCCCTCATTAATGACAATCATTTCCTAATTACAGCGTGACAGTTCAGTAATGATAAATAATGACTTAAAAGGCTGCCAAATGTATCTCCCGAGTTTTTCAGGGAGCTGGACATCATTTATCAGGAAAGGCAACACTGAAATAATAAATGTTATATTCTGAGGGAGATGTTACAAATGTTATTGTCTGGACTTGGAAGAATACTGTATGTCAGTGTTTCTCTATCTGTAAACTCCCAGTGGATTAGAAGCCTTCCTATAGTCTCCAGAACATTAGTAAACATATTGTTCAGTTTCATCTGAGATACTTGCCCATATTGTGAATGAGCCGGAATAAATAAATAACTTCAGTACAAGGTCACGTCTAAAATGATGGGGACTTTATTAATGTAGATTATGGAGAACAGGTACTCATTGTTTAGAAATCCATAAACAGGTGGCAGAATGAGTTTAGAGTCATGGAGTCATACAGCATGGAAACAGGCCCAACGATTCAACTTGCCCACACTGACCAATATGTCCCATCTATATTAGTTCTACCTGCCTGCGTTTGACCCATAACCCTCCAAACCCATCTTATCCATGTACCTGTCCACATGTCTCTTGAACATTATGCTAGTACCTGGCTCAGCACATCCTCTGGCAGCTCGTTCCATACACCCACCGCTGTGTAAAAAACATACCCCCTCACGTTCCTATTAAATCTTCCACCCCCTCACCTTTCCATGCTCTATGACTCCATGGTGGTCTGACCTGCTGAGTATTTCCAGTGTTTGCTGTTTACATATTGCCCATTGTGCTGGATTTACTATACTTGGAATGTAATTTGTAAAACCATTGCCATGAGCTGGTCACATGCTTACAAAGATGTGGAATACAGCTCCTTTACCTAGAAGCTGATTCTGGGTTAGTAATCAGAACTGCTTTACCTGCTGCTGTCAGCTCTTTGCTCTTTGCCTCCAAAATTCATTGCGTTGAGTTCACTGGATGCTTTGCCGTGACTGAGTACAGCAGTCTGACACTACTGCACAACATGATTGCTATAAACTCTGAATTCCACCTGAAAAAATGTGCTTTACTCTTACAAACCAGCCTCCAACACAGCAGTATGAATATTGAGTTATCTAACCTCGAGTAACCCTTGCATCCCCTCTCTCTCCCCATCCCTCCCACACCTGCTGTACTAGGTCAAAGTCGTCTTGTTTGAGTCTCATTATCTGTAACTCGTTTTCACCTATCCCACAGGAAACAATGGCCTGCTTCCTTTACTTATTTGCATACCTTTCAATCATTTGTTCTACATCTCTCTACATCACCGTCTATATCTCTCATTTCCCTTTCCCACACTCTTGGTCTGAAGAATGTTCTCGACCAGAAACGTCACCTATTCCTTTTCACCAGAGATGCTGTCTGACCTGCTGAGTTACTCCAGCATTTTGTGTCTGTTTTGTGCTTTAATCTTCAATGGGTTTCCGGTTTCTCACTCATTCGCTTGGTCTACTTTAGTTTAGTTTAAATTAGAGATGCAGCTTGGAAACAGACCCTTCGGTCCACTGAGTCCACGCTGACCAACGATCGCCCGTACACTAGTGTAGGAAAGATCTGCAGATGCTGGTTTAAATTGAAGGTAGACATACATTGCTGGAGTAACTCAGCAGGACAGGCAACATCTCTAGAGAGAAGGTATGGGTGACTTTTCGTGTCGTACACTAGTTCTATCCTACACACTGGAGACAATTTATGGAAGCTAATTAACCTACAAACCTGCACGTCTTTTGGAGTGCGGAAATAAACCAGAATCACCAGGAGAAAACCCATACGGGGAGAATGTACAAACTGTATAGAGACAGCATCCCTAGTCAGGATTTAACCTGGGTCTCTTGTGCTATAAGGCAGCAACTCTACGAGTAGTTTTATTTTTTAAATATTGACATTTTTGTTGTATATTATGGAGTTGACAGAACTATGTTTGCCTCTTGTGCTGCTGCAAGTAAGAACTTTATTGTTCCATTTTGGGATATATGACAATAAAACCACTCTTCACTGTTCTCATGAACCAGGTTCTCCGATGCCGTAAGGCAGCAGCCCCACCAGCTACCAGCCGCAGCGGCATGGTGGCGCAGTGGTAGAGTTGCGGAGAGAGGGGTGTGGAGGAGTGAGGAGAGAGGGGTGAGGAGAGAGGGGTGAGGAGAGAGGGGTGAGGAGTGAGGGGTGAGGAGTGAGAGGAGAGGCGGGAGGAGAGAGGGGTGAGGAGAGAGGGGGGAGGAGAGAGGGGTGAGGAGAGAGGGGTGAGGAGAGAGGGGTGAGGAGAGAGGGGTGAGGAGAGAGGGGTGAGGAGGAGAGGGGTGAGGAGAGAGGGGTGAGGAGAGAGGGGTGAGGAGAGAGGGGTGAGGAGAGAGGGGTGAGGAGAGAGGGGTGTGGATGGGGTGGAGATGGGGGAGAGATTGGGAGGGGGAGGAGGGAAGGGAGAGAGCGGATATGGGGAGGGAATGTGAGAGTGGTGGGGGAGGCGTGGAGAGCGGATGGGGAAGGGGGAGAGAGGGTAGGGGAAGAGAGGGGGGGATAGCCCATAGCAGAAGTGTCCACGTCGCGGGACTGGAAACTGGAAGTATCCTGAGCTAATTCTGCTGCCACCATCATCTATTGCAACAAGTGATGGCCCCCACTGACTGTCGCCGTCCTTTTCAGGACGGATGATGACAGCAATGTCAACATTTGAAACATGGAAGATGGACATGAAAGAAGAAGATCAGCGGGTCAAACAGCATCTCTGGAGATGTTTCGGGTCGAGACCCTTCTTCAGCCAGAGATCCAGGTTCAATCCTGACTACGGGTGCTGTCTGTATGGAGTTTGTAAGTTCTCCCCGTGACCGCGTGGGTTTTCTCTGGGAGCTCCGGTTTCCTCCCACACTGCAAAGGACGTACAGGTTTGTAGGTCAATTGGCTTTGGTTAAATTATAAATTGTCCATAGCATGTGCAGGTTAGCGTTAGTGTGCGGGGATAGCTGGTCGGTGCGGACTCGGTGGGGAGAAGGGAGTGTTTCCGTGCGCTGTATCTCAAAATCAATAACGAAACTGTAGATGGAGAAACAATCCACTTACAAATGAAAAATGTTGAACAGAAATGCAACTTACACAGAATTCAAAGAGTCAGAGTGCGATTTTAATATTATACGATCAATGCTTCTTAAAACAAATTGATGGACTGTACCGCAAAGATGCCAGTTCTCAAATGACCCGTGGCTTTTGGTTGATGGAGGTGACAGCTCATTAGCAAACATTGTAATTAAATAACACAAACACCATGTAAAAATCCAGCGAGCTGCCCTTCTCGATCAACGTCTTCACACCACTGAGTTCAAACAATCAGCAACCGAAGATGGAAAGGCTGAGGGAGAAGATAGGAATTTGTTTCTGTCCAATCGAAATGCAGTGCGTTCCTCCTGCACATTCATGCTTAGAGCAAGAAGCTGTTGTAAATGGGAAGATGGTGGGAGAAAGGAGCAGAAAGCAATTTGCCACAAAATAACAGAGTACGGAGTGTGACACACAGGCACTCATATTGCAAACGTCTCAATTTAAACCTGCATCATCTCCTGTAGCTGCAGAAGTCAATGTTTGGTTTTCAGATAGGATCCTCTGCACAAGAAAGACAGAACTATTCATTAGTTGACCTCAGGCTTCCATAGTTGGATGGATTGTGCCGTTTTCAGCTTTATACTGAGACATTTTCAACTTAATTCCAAAGACAGAAATGTTTAGTTTAGTTTTTATTGAGATACAGCGTGGAAGCAGGCTCTTTGGCCCATCGAGTCTGTGCCGACCATACACTGGCACAATCCTACACACTAGGGACAATTTATAGAATCCAATTAACCTACAAACCTGCACATCTTTGGAATGTGCAAGGAAACCGGAGCACCTGGGGAAAACACACGTGGTCACGGGGAGAACGTATAGACTCTGCACTGACAGCGCCCATAGTCAGGATCGAACCCGGATCTCAGGCACTGTGAGGCAGCAACCCTACCGCTGTGCCACTGTGTCATCCTAAGTGTGCACAGAGATACAATGTAAAGTTTAATTTTGCATGCGACCCAGTTAACTTACAATACACCATGAGTGAAACCATAGATAAGTATCAGTGTGGACCGATTGTAGCGGTTAAAGGTAGATCCTCTTCTAGAGCAGCACGCAAAAATGTCCTCATGCCCCACGGAGCCCCATCTTGCAACTTGCAAGTCTCGAGTCTTGGAAATCATCCAATTTTGGGCTGTGGATGATCTGTGGAATTTCTCTCAAATCATGGGTTTATGTTCATGTTTCTGAAACATCAGAGGGACCCGGTTGGGGGCGAGGATATCAAGAACATTAGTGAAGAGAGCAAAAATTGAGTTAAGAAGAGAAAGAATGGGTGATGCTTCAGGTCGGAACCCTTCAGCACTTTGTGTCTATCTTAGGTATAAACCACCATCTGCTGTTCCTTCCCACACAAAAAATAAATGAATGCCGCAGGAGGATGAATTTACTTCAGATCAGGCCCGTTGTTAAACAAGAAAGATTCTTCAACAGAACTGTAAATAATGAAGGGTCACTCACCTCAAACGCTAATATATTTCTCTTTTCACACATTCACAAATGTAACCTGACCAGCTTTATAGTCCCTTCAATTTTATTCTTTTTAATTGTAGATTCTAGCTTGTCGGCTAACGTTTGATTTTTCAAAGACTATACATTTGCAGAAACGCAAGTGAATTGCTGCTTCACCTCGAAGGGTTCTTTGGGGGCTCCGAAGGGGAAAGTGGCCGGTAGCTGGTCGAGTTGTTGCCTCACATCACCAGAGACCAGGTTCGATTCTGAAACAAATTTGCACGTTCTCCCTGTGACCGCATGTGTTTCCTGAGCAACCTCCGGTTTATAGGTTATGTGGTCTCTGTAAATTGCGCTTAATAGGTAGGGAATGGATAAGAAAGTGGTACAACATAGAACTAGTGTGAATGGGTCATCGATAGTCGGTGTGGACATGGTGGGCCGAAGGGCCTGTTTCCAAACTGTTTCTCTAAACTAAAACTAAACATAAATGAATCTCAAAAATTTCAAGTAATGAGTCTTTACTCTCTCCTATTATTTGTTGACAACTTACAGACTTAAAGGAAGAGAAAGGAAAGATGAGAAAATATGTTTAAGGGAGTGACCTACAGACCTGAATCTCAGTGTTGACATGGCCACCCATTGTGGAACGTTGTAAGACCTGAACACATAAAATATAACTCATGGACATGCAGGAATTGGAGGGATATGGATCATGTGCAGGTAGAGATTAGTTGAACTTGGTGTTCTGTTTATAGACACAAAATGCTCGAGTAACTCAGTGGGTCAGGCAGCATCACTGGGGAAAAGGAATAGGTGATTTTTCGGGTCGAGACTCTTCTTCAGACCCTATTGAGTCTGGGTTAAAATATAGCTGTAGAGACAGAGCAGGAGGAATCACAGAGGGGGTGCAGGGAGAGAGGATGCTGTAGAACACTCGTTAGAGGGAAGAGGAGAACATCTTCAAGGTCGGCCAACCTTGAGGAAAGTTTGTGGGCCTGTTCCTGTGCTGTGCTGGTCACTGCTCTAAGAGACCTGAATTTAGTAATATAGAATGGTCAAGGTTGGTGGGCTAGAAGAAGTTGCAGAGAGATTACGTTTGAGATTGAATGGTTGGGAGACAGTATAGACAAGGGAATACCTTACTTAACAGCAGTTAGTCTGCATCAGACAAAGAGGTTGCTTGGAGTGAGGATCGTCCCAAGGCATGAACAAGAATTAAAACAAACAAATTAAGCAACAATATGATCAAAGTATCACAGACATTGTTATTCCATGAAGACAAAACATTTCAGTTGTGTTCATTGTTGATTGTATTTGCTTTAGAATGGTGTACTGAAGGATGACTGTGATTCTAGTGTGGTGTTCTGATGCAGTGTTTCAACCCAAACTATTGACCGTCTCGTTGCCTCCACAGATGCTGCCTGACCTGCTGTGTTTTTCAAGCAGTTTGTTGCTTCACCCATCAGATTGATTTGATGTTATAGCAATCAAGGAATATGGCGATGGTACTTACAAATGGTGCTTTGGTTGGACATCACCATGATGTTAATGAAAAGCAAAGTGCAAGGTACGGCTCTTTGATTGTGGACCGCACATCTCCAAATGTCTAAAGAATGATATTCATTACAAACGTTGTGGTTTTAATGCATTGATCGGCCTGATATGGGAATTAAACAAAAGAGTAATTCTGCATGGAGCATAGATTCCAATTCCATGTAAGTATTGTATCTTGAGGAATATATATTGACCTTAGAGCAAATTTATTGAGGTGGCATTCGGGCCTGGAAGGATGGAATAAATACAACTTTTATTTCATAGTGTTAATAAGCTGGAGATGTGAAGACACAAGGAACTGCAAGTGTTGGACTCTTGATCAAAATGCAAAGTGCTGGAGGATCACAGCGGGCAGGCAGCATCTGTAGCGGGAAGAGACAGTAATGTTATAGATTTGGGTATTATGCCTCCTTGTCACCTTCCCCTTAGCTAACAATGAATACTTCTGCTTTGATCTATCATTTTCACAACATACCCTTCCATATCTCTAGACTCTCTCTCCCCTGACTCAGTCTGAAGAAGAGTCTCAACCCAAAACATCACCCATTCCTTCTCTCCAGAGATGCTGCCTGTCCCGCAGAGTTACTCCAACATTTTGCGTCTATGTTATGGATCGGGACCTTTGCTCAGACTGATGTGTCATCAGTTTGAGGTACCCAAAATGTTAAAAAGGTTTAACAATGAAACCTTTTGCCCTGACGAGAAAAACAAAAGTAAGTGGATTTGATCTTAAAGTTGGAGCTTGGATATTTAGAAGGGAAACCAGGAAGCGACATTTACAGAAAGAGGAGTAAGAAACATAGAGAAACATAGAAATTAGGTGCAGGAGCAGGCCATTCGGCCCTTCGAGCCTGCACCGCCATTCAATATGATCATGGCTGATCATCCAACTCAGTATCCTGTACCTGCCTTATCTCCATGCCCCCTGATTCCTTCAGCCACAAGGGCCACATCTAACTCCCTCTTAAATATGGCCAACGAACTGGCCTCAACTACCTTCTGTGGCAGAGAATTCCAGAGATTCACCACTCTCTGTGTGAAAAACGATTTTCTCATCTCGGTCCTAAAAGACTTCCCCCCTATCCTTAAACTGTGACACCTTGTCCTGGACTTCCCCAACATCGGGAACAATCTTCCTGCATCTAGCCTGTCCAACCCCTTAAGAATTTTGTAAGTCTCTATGAGATCACCCATCAATCTTCTAAATTCCAGCGAGTACAAGCCGAGTCTATCCAGTCTTTCTTCATATGGAAGTCGTGCCATCCCAGGAATCAGTCTGGTGAACCTTCTCTGTACTCCCTCTATGGCAAGAATCTAGCATTCTCTCCACGGTTGACTGTGACTGCTGTGAAACAACTGGACCTTTCAGGGCTGAGACAAATTCACTTGATTAATTAAAGATATTAAGGGATAAGGAGTAAAATTGAGTAATTGGAATTAAGATGTATTTCGGCTTTAATTCAATTGAGTGACAAAATACTCAGCTGGAGCATAACACATTGAATCCAATGTTCATGTTGTGAATTGTAAGAAATATATATATCTTCCCTCTTCCTTAGGAATAGGAATAGGAATATTTATTGTCACATGTGACTAGGCACAATGAGATTCTTTGCTTGCATACACAATATACACATTAGCTCTGCAAGACAAATCACAGTACATGCTGAAATTGGCGGGGATAAAATGTTCAACATTGGGATCTTTAATGGGGCAAGTGGGTTTGAGTTGTTTTAAATTCTCCTTGCTGCATTCACTGCAGTGGAGTGTGAAGAGGTGAAACGTGTTGTGTTTGAACTATATTTCTGGAGGATGCCGTTCAGTAGTATTAAGCCGACAAATGCCAATCTATGAGGTCAGGGTGAGGGCAATGTTATAATGTTGCACCTGGATCAATTTAGAGATTTAGATTTTAGACAGCATGGAATCAGGCCCTTCTGCCCACCGACCCTTTGCCGACCCCGGTCACCAGTACTATCCTACACACTAGCGACAGTTTACAATCTACGGAAGCCAATTAACCTACAAACCTGTACGTCTTTGGAGCGTGGGAGGAAACCAGAGCACCCAGAGGAAATCCACGCGGGTCATGGGGAGAACTCCGTACTGACAACACCATAGTCAGGATGGAACCCGGGTTGCTGGTGCTGTAAGGCAGCAACTACCGCCATGCCACTGTGCCACTCTGAGAAAGAAGCTAAGGTATATTTACACATCTTTCTGCAGGGCATGGTGGGTTAGAATTGTTCAGAGTTTATAATAATCAGTGTGAAAGGCGCATCCTCAGTGATGTGACCTGGGGTCATCAGGTGTTTCGAGTCTCACAACATCAGACTCCCTCGCCCAGCGACCCAGCCGGCCCAGCCAGGGTTGATCAGGCCCTGAACTGCGTCCCAAGAGCAAACGCCCACGGATCAGCCCTCTTTATCCAAAGCCACCTAGTGGCTTTCTCTGCTGCTTCGCTTGCGGATTGAATGGCCCTCTTTTTCGCCAGCCCCATAATGCCCAACTGGTTGAGAGCCATTCATTCTGGTTGCTGGCTGGGGGCCACTCAATCCGTTGCTGTGATACATTGCAGCTGGGGGAGGACTGGGGGCCACTACAATAGCAGATCTCGGGGCAGTGACTCCTCACACGCTGAAATTCTCCTCATTTCTGCAGCTCCGTTCTGCTACCGCTGAACTTTTCCTCATAGCCGGCGCAGCTCGCGAAGTCCTGCCTGGATGGGGGAGGTGAGGAGGGAGAGTATGGGAATAGAGGGAGAGGAGTGGAGGTGATAGGGAGTGGGGAATAGATGGACTGCCCCCACCCCTCTCCCTCCCTCCCCACTCTTCCCCCTCTCTTCCCCTACCCCATCTCCCCCTCCCTCCCCACTCTTCCCCCTCTCTCCCCATACCCCTCTCCCCCCTCCATCCACACTCTTCCCCCTCTCTCTCTTACCCAATCTCCCTCCTGCCCTCCCTCCTCCCCTCCACCCCTCCCCCACCCCCTTCCCTTCACCCCATCCCCTCCCCACCCTCTGTCCCCCCTCCCCCTCCCTTCCCCCCCACCTCTCCCCCTCCCTTCCCCCCCCCTCTCCCCACCCTTCCCTTCCCCCATCTCAACCCCCTCTCTCCCCCCTCTCTCCTTCCCTCTCTCTCTCCTCCCATCACTCTCACTCCTCCTCCCCCACCCTCACTCTGTCTCTTGCCCTTCTGTCTCTGCCCATTTCCTTCAGTCTCTCCCCATTCTCTGCTCTCACTCTCTAAACCCCCCTCTCTCCCTCTCTAGATGTGTCCTGCGAGTTGGGGGCTATGCATCAGTGGATAGGGGTAAAAGGAGCAAATTATTAATATTAAAATAAAATCAAGGGGGGTAGTTAGCATGTGTGCGGGGGGGTAGTTAGTGTGTGTGACATCGCATGCCAGCCCCCCCAGCCCCCCCTCCCTCCCCCACAACCACACATTGGGGGAACAGACACAACGGTTCTGCACTTGGTCTAGTAAATATGAAAACTCTGATCTTGGATGCGTGTGCGTTTGTTCGTGTGTGTGTTTGTTTGTGTATAACCACATCTTCTCGAAAAAAACGATGTGCTAATGGTGAAATTTTTACATATTCTGCTAGAGATTTTCCACCTGGAGTCCAAAATCACCTTATCTGAAAAATTCATGCTTTATTTCTCCAGTTATTAATGAAAATGTTCAAAAATCTGAAACACTTTGAAAAAAAAACCTGCAGTCTTTTTGGCTCGTGCTGCAAGTGACGTTACAACCCCCCCCCCCACGCCCCACCGTACTGGGGCCCTGCCTGGAGCCTGGAGCCAGCCTCCCGTGGGGGCTACAGTTAGGGGACGGGTGCATTGGGGGGAGCCTTGCAGCTGGGAGCCGGGAGCGAGGGAGCATTGCGTTTGGGAACCAGCCCTCCCCTGTGATGACGCACCCCCCCCCCCCCCCCACTCAATCTCCACCCCTCCCTCTCTGCCTCCCACCCACTCCCTCTCTGCCCCCCCCCTTGCCTCCCCTGGGGGCTACAGGTAGGGGAGGGCTGTGTTGGGAGAGCAGATCCCCCAACGGGTATTCTGAATTCTGTATTCAATATTCTGAAAAACAAACAGATATCTGCAAGTGAGGACCATATATGGTTAATTAACTTAGATATTAGAAAACCAGGATTAAGAAATGTTCCTTGAGAGTATTTTAGCTTAAACCAACACAGCTGTAATTTGGATTAAATTACCAAAACAAATAACTAGCAGATTTTTAATTAATCACAAACTAGATTAAACACCTAAAGTAAAAAAAAGTGATGTTGAAAATATATGTAATTTTAAGACTTAGGGATAGTTTATAAAGACCTAAAATGGCAAAGAAAAGGTGTAACGTTGTAAGTTAAAAATATATATTTCTGCTCCATTCAATAGTTGTATCACAGTCAACTATTTTTCATTGATGATCATGAGGGGGGGTGAGGGTACGATGAAAGGAGGGCCTGGCATGAAGGAACCACCTTGAGGAGGGTGGGGAGAACAAATAGCAATGTTACAACATTTTGAGATTTTAAAAATCAAGTCTGCAATTTATCCCATCAGATAAAGCATAAAAATAAGTTTAATTTGACACCTAATTCACTTTCATATCTTCAGTATTAAGAAAGTTATGGCCATTTTCATACTCAGAAATTAGCATCTTGTTCCCTATTGCTTTTCCATTGACGTAACACAAAAGTTGTGATCGAGGACAGTCAAAAGCCCATAACTTTCTTAAAAATTAAGAGAACTGAAATAAATGGTCAGTTATTATAGATTGAAGCATTCTGAAACAAATATGAAACAACCTTACTTGGATGACCTGAAATTAAAGCATATAATTAGTTAGCTACCTAATTATAGCTAATTACAAAAATCAATTACTAGATCGAAACATCTATCCATTTCTTAAGAAAATATGAACAGTTTTTAAAAAGCCTAAGTGTCCAAATAACATTCACACAATAATTCACAATATAACATGATTTTTAAATCTCACTGTCATGAATTTATAGGCCATATTGAAGGAATTTAGTGTTTAATGCCCGTAAATTAATGGCCATTTAAATCAGCTTGCGAGTGGGATTTTATGGAACGTGATGGATTGAAACGTTGCGGTTGCATTGAATTTAAACCCCATATCGGCAGGAAAAACACTGCCGGATCGTATGGGGAATATATCACTGTTTTGCAACATGAAATTTTGATTAAGGTTATCTTAACAAGCAAGTTTATATGTAAAAATAAACATTTTCTTTACCCGTCCCATACGTGAAATCCGTCCCCGTTGTCGGCGTTCACGGCATTAGAAGCTAATCTTTATTTTACTCCAGCGCTGAAATTGTCGGGCGATTTAAAAAAAAAAAATCTCACATACTGGCAGTCAGAATAAATCTTTAGCAAAAGCTCGCACCCCGAGAAAATATAACTCCGGAAGGCAGGGTAAAACTGCATTTTAACCCCGCCCCCCCCCCAAAGGCGCCAAAGTCGCGCACACGGCTGAAGGTAAGTTTTGTAACATACCTAGAACAAAGGACCCTGCATGGCGGAACCATTGAAAACAAGGGGGACCACAAATGCAATGTGTTAAAAATGGGTTGGATAAAATGGAATATTTTGTAACTTTTTCTGCGCCCTTTATGTGACGACTCTTTGCATACCTTGGGTAATGCAAATCAATGAATATTACTGTAACTTGTCACATGTGACAATAAAGTATCATTCATTCATTCATTCATCCAATCATTGATAAAAACTTTAAGAATAGAAAATTCTTGATTAGGAAACTATTGTATTGGACCTATGATGCATTTTAATAACATTATTCCAGCTTTTGGTATAAGGAAAACCCTTCACATTCACAAACATCCAACATTCCCGAAGATGTCTTTCCATTTGATTGGACGTCGTTCCATCATGTTAATTAGCCTTGTCAGTCCTACTAGCGATACAAATAAATACAGTCAGTAGGCCATTCGTCCCCTTATAATTCTATGTCTAAATAAGATTTTCCTCAGGTCCACTCTCAATAACATTCCCAGATGTTATCAGGCAACTGAATCATCCTACCACAACCAGAGAGCAGTCCTGATCTACTATCTACCTCATTGGAGACCCTCGGACTATGTTTGACCGGACTTCACTGCCATTACCTTGCGCTAAATGTTATTCCCTTATCATGTATCTATACACTGCGAATGGCTCGATTGTAATCATGTATTGTTTTCCGCATGCAACAAAAGCTTTTCACTTTATCTCGTTATTCGGGACAATAAACTCAACTGATTTACCTCAGTCTCATATTCCATTAAACCAATGTCCAATCATTCAGGGACAAGACAGTAAGTCTTAATTCTTTTGACTGCAGGATCTGCACATATTTGGGAAGTGGGAGGAATCAACCCATGTGGTCACAGGAAGATCGTGCAAACTCCACACAGATAGCACCCAAGGTCAAGGTCAAATCTGGGTCTCCTGCTATAGTAGTTTCTACCAGTTGGTAATAAGGCCATAAGGTCATGGTGACAAGGAAATAGGAGTAGAATTAGGCCATTTGGCCCATCAAGTTTACTCCACCATTCAATCATGGCTGATCTATCTCTCTCTCCTAACCCTATTCTCCTGCCTTCTCCCCATAACCTCTGACACCCATACTAATTAAGTATCTATCTATCTCTGCGTTAAAAATATCCACTGACTTGGCCTCTACAGCCTTGTGTGGCAAATAATTCCACAGATTCCCCACCCTCTGGCTAAATAAATGCTTCCTAATCTCCTTCCTAAAAAATGTGCTTTAATTCTGAAGCTATGACCTCTAGTCCTAGACTCTCCCACAAGTCGAAACATCCATGTGACCAAGTACATCTTACGGTTGTCAGCAAGAGACCAAAATATTATTGCCACCTATTCCATCTTCCGTGAGACACAAAACACTGCAGATGCTGGAATCTTGAATAAAGTACAAAGTGCTGGAGGAACTCAAGTAGGTCAAGCAACATCTGGAGAGGGAATGAACAGAATGGACAGACCCTTCTTCAGACTCCGACACGTTGTCTGCCCATTCTCCCCTCAGATGCTGCCTAACCTACTGAGTTTCTCCAGCATTTTATGTTCTCCAACTTTCTCTCCGGGCAGATCTGTTTAAAACCATGTGGTTTTCTGATTAAAACAATACTTCATTTTTTATTTTACTTTTACATTTTTTTTAATCAACTTGATAGTTTTTTTTTCAAAGTCTGCATGCGTACAATTAATAATAGATGCTATAAAAATATAAAAATCAAATACCATATTAATAAATAATCGTAAATAGTAGATTTCTGAAACTAAAATGACATAAATATTTTATGGGTCGCTATCTTCATTTCCTTTCATCCATGGGTATTTTCAATATTTGCTGTGCAGATTATCTGGAATATAATGAAGAGACAAATATGGTGTGATAATATTGTGTGTTTGCTATTCAGCTCCACATTACAGGTTAAGCTATAATTGATCAGCCTGATTTTACCATCTTTTAGCTGGGAGTTTGGTTTAGATTAGAGATACAGCACAGAAACAGGCCCTTCAGCCCACTGAGTTCGTGCCAAACAGCATTAACACTATACTACACATTAGGGACAATTTCTAATTTTATCAAAGCCAATTAACAAACCTGTTCGTCTTTGGAGTGTGGGAGGAAACCGGAGCACCTGGAGAAATCCCATGCAGATCACGGCGAGAACGTACCAACTCTATAGAGACAGCACACGTAGTCTGGATCAAACCCGAGTCTCTGGTGCTGTAAGGCAGCAACTCTACCGGTTTGCCACCAGAATGCGCAGACTAAGATATGGTCTGCATTGTTCATCTGCCAACCAAAACATTATTGACACATGTTCCATCTTCTGTGAGATCGATGTTCAAAATCACAAAGTCACATACATTTGTATACATTTAAACCACTATTCATTTGTGAGAAATGATTAGGGGCAGCACAGTGGCGCAGCGGTAGAGTTGCTGCTTACAGCGCCAGAGACTCGGGTTCGATCCGGACTACAGGTGCTGTCTGACTGAGTTTGTATGTTCTCGCTGTGACCATGTGGGTTTCCGGTTTCCTCCCACATTCCAAAGATTGTAGGTTAATTGGCTTCTGTAAATGTCCACAATGTGTAATATAGTAGTGTATGGGGGATTGTTGGTCAGCACGAACTCAGTGGGACGAAAGGCCCGTTTCGATGCTGTATCTTTAATCTACACTAAACTAAATCTTACTTATTGTGCTAATAAAGTATTTAGCCCTCAGCTGTCTTCTGTAGAATATTTACAACACAGAAACCGATAATTAATAAATAATCGTAATTTAAAACCTGTAATTCAGCTCATATGATCCAAGTTTTCGTTTGGACTCTTCAAAAGCTTGTTCCCACTCTGCATCAGCCTACTGTGTCTGTGAAACACTCTGTTGCTAAACCCGTAGAGTATTTATCCAACTTCCCTACACAGTATTTTTATTCTAGACCACCAGCTTCGTGCAACAGGAAGTGGCACATTCTAACCACTTCTTCGTTGGAAAGTTTTGTTCTGAATTGCATTTGGTTATACTTCAGACATTTAGACAGTATAGACACAAAAAGCTGGAGTAAGTCAGCGGGTCAGGCAGCATCTCTGGAGAAAAGGAATAGGTGATGTTTCGGGTCGAGATGTTACTTTTTTGCATATCTTTCATTCATTTGTTCTATATCTCTCTACATCACTGTTTATATCTCTCCTTTCCGTTTCCCCTGACTAGTCTGAAGAAGGGTCTCGACTTGAAACATCACCATTCTTTCTCTCCAGAGATGCTGCCTGTCCCGCTGAGTTACTCCAGCTTTTAGTATCTTTCTTCCGTTTAAAACAGCATCTGCAGGTCCTTTCTACACATGTATGAAACACGTGTACACATGTATGATAACTAATATTAAACTTATCTACAAATTAATTCATCTTTTTCCTTACACTCTATCAAACTACCTAATTTTAAAGCACTCCATTTAGCACAAGTTTGTAGCAAACAGGAAGAATTCAGAACTGTGAAGCAGGTGTTATTTTTTGATTAGGGTTCCAACAAAACTTTTAATCAGACTAGACAGTTGAGAGACAGCTTCTCAGGTGCAGTTGTGGATGGCTGATAAATATTAGCATTGACCGTCATGGGTAATTCCATTGAACAAATGGCTAGGAGAGAGATATCTTCCACGTGCTGGATTCAATTTTACAAAGGTGATTCACTTTGATTAGCCTATACTTATTCCTTTTCTCCAGTGATGCTGCCTGACCCACTGAGTTACTCCAGCACTTTGGGTCTATCTTCAGTTTGTTCCTACACATTAAGCCTTTTATTTTGGTGGGCCACATTTGCATCCCATCCTGCTCGCAGTCCACTCTCGATCTCCGTGCTCATCTTGTGGCTGCACAGAGTTGCCAGACCTATTCTGTTGGAGACCACCACTCAGCCTCAGAATCTGGAGACGGAACAGCTTGTGAATGGTGACTTCAGGTGATACAACTGGAGCTCACAACACCTTCGTGATGACCTTTGACAACCTGCTGGTCTGAAGAAGGGTCTCGACCCAAAATGCCACCTATTCCTTTTCTCCAGATATGCTGCCTGACCCGCTGAGTTACTCTAGCATTTTGTGTCCATCTTCAGTGTAAACTGGCATCTGCAGTTCATTCCCACAGTGTTTGCTGGTGACAGAAATATGTTCTCTGTGTTGAAACACTATCAAGCGTACTAATTCTCCCCTCTTCCAGGTAAAATAATCCACATCTTGCATTCTCTTGAGTTTGAATTTGAGTTTAGTTTATTGTTACGTGTACTGAGGTACAGTGAAAAACTTTTGTCACATGCTAACCAGTCAGCGGAAAGACAAGACATGATTACAATCAAGCCATTCACAGATACGTGATAAAGGGAATAATGTGAATAGCATTTAGTGCAAGATAAAGTCCACTAAAGTCCGATCAAAGATAGTCCGAGCATCTCCAACGAGGTAGATGGTAGGTCAGGAATGCTCTCTAGTTTTTTGGTAGAATGGTTCAGTTGCCTGATAATAGTTTTCCAGATTGTCTTTCCTGATAAACACAGTTTATCAATTCTGATATTATCCATACAAATCTATTTATAACTTCTTTGATGACTTTACATTCTTATGGCGGAAAGGAAGCCAGCTTGTAAGCAATTCTCTAAGTGTTGTCTCAAGAAAGATATTTTCATATTTATAATGAGTTTGTATTTTGATAACTGAGAAGCATCAGTATCCAAACATGCTATTTAATTCAAGAGAAATAATCTCATTTTATTTCTTATCTTTACACATGTTGATCTTATAGAGGTGAACAAAATCATGAGAGGAATAAATTGGGTAGATGCACAGAGTCTCTTGCCCAGAGTAGGGGAATCGAGAACCAGAGGACATAGGTTTTACGGTGAGGGCGAAAACATTTAATAGGAACCTGAGGGAAAACATTTTCAAATAAATGGTGGTGTGTGTATGGAATGAGCTGCCAGAGGCAGGTACATGGATAGGACAGGTTTGGTGGGATATGGACAAAACGTAGGCAGGCGGGACTAGTGTAGCTGGGACATATTCATTGGAATGGGCAAGTTGGGCCGAAGGGCCTGTTTCCACGCTGTATCACTCTATGACTCTAATTATATAGCTACCATCCAACAGCTAATAGAGTGCTGCCTCACAGCGCCAGAGACGGGGTTTGATATTAACCTTGTGTGCTGTCTGTGTGGAGTTTGCATGTTCTCCTTGTGATCTCCATGTGCTCTTGTTTCCTCCCACATCACAATGAGGTGGAGGCTTATAGGTTAATCAGCCTCTGTACATTGCCCCAAGTGTATAGATAGTGGATGAGTAATTGGGATTACACAGAACTAGTGTGAACTGGCGATTGATGGTCAGTGTGAACTCAGTGGGCCAAAGATCTATTTCCACGCTGTACCTTTCAATCAATCAGTCAAAACATCACACCTTCATGGCTCTCTTGAAAATTTGTTTCCTAACACAAAACACAAAATATTTTCACCATATCGGCCTTAAATGTTTCTTTCACTAGTTATAACAGATACTGACTTGTTCTATCAGCCTGGTTTATCTTGAAGTGGTGCTCTGGATTTCCCTTATCTGTCCCTTATCAATATCTCCTTTTGTGTTTATGTGAACAAGTTTAAATTCAATTTCACAAGTATTTGCAAATGTAATGCAACTGCTGCAAAGAAAGCCTCTCAGCTCGAATCCTTCAACATTAATAAAACTCAGTTTCTTGTTCTTTCTTTTCCTTGACATGTTTCTGCATGATGTGGGGCGACACAGAGGCACAGCGGTAGGGTTGCGGTGTTAGTGTGCGGGGATCGCTGGTCGGTGGGACGAAGGGCCAGTTTCTGTGCTGGAAACTAAACTAAACTAAACGAAACCAAACTAAACTAAACTAAATTAAATTTCCTATAAAGCGCAAGTTAGTCGGAAACTAGACTATTCATAACTGCAGAGCAAGTTTTGCTTTTGATCAGACATTTCAGCTAAACTGTATATTTCAGTCAGACCAGGGCAAACCCGACTTCTCAGGTGCATTTGTGGATGGCTGATGAATGCCGAGATTGAGTCATGAATAATTCCCATGAACAAATAAGAAACACCTTGCACTTGAGCAGTATTCAAATTTACAACAAAGTTTTTATTTTCATTCATTGAAAGATAAAGAATGGCAACAGCAGCCCACCAAGTCCATGCCAACTATTGACCACCCATTCACACTAGTTCCATTTTATCCCACTTTCTATCTCTATCCAAACACTATGCAGACAGCACCAAGGTTAGGGTTGAATTTGCAGAGGCCAATTAACATCTGTGTAAAAGCGGTGGCTCAGTGGAGGAGTTGCTGCCTAACAGCACTTGCAGCGCCGGAGACCCAGGTTCGATCCCGACTATCGGTGCTGTCTGTATGGAGTTTTACGTTCTCCCTGTGACCAGCATGGGTCTTTCTACAAGATCTTCAGTTTCCTCCCACATTCCAAAGTCATACAGGTATGTAGGTAAATTGGCTTTGTAAATGTAAAAACTGTTCCTCGTGTGCAGGATAGTGTTAATATGTGGGGATCGCTGGTCGGCGCAGACCCAGTGGCTGAACAGCCTGTTTCCGTGCTGTATCTCTAAACTAAACAAAGCTAAACCTACAAATCTGCACGTCTTTGGGATGTGGGAGGAAATCGGAGCACCCATGGGAAACCCACACAATCACACAGAGAATATGCAAACTCTCACGCAGACAGAATCCAGTGAATTGTGGACGCAGCCCAGACCATCACACAAACCAACCTCCCTTCTATTGACTCCATCTGCACCTCACACAGCCTCGGCAAGGCCAGCAGCATCATCAAGGATCACTCTCACCCTGGTCACTCCCTCCTCTCCCCTCTCCCTTCAGGCTTGTGGTATAGAAATGTGAAAACACATGCCTCCAGATTCAGGGACAGTTTCTTCCCAGCCGGTATCAGGCATCTGAACCATCCTAATATCAACAGATTAATCTGAGCTATTATCTACCGCAATGGGGACCCTCGGACTGTCTTTAATCGGACTTTACTGGACTTTATCTAGCACTAAACATTATACCCTTATAAACATTGTACACTGTGGATGGCTTGATTGTAATCATGTATACTCTTTCAGCTGACTGGTTAGCACACACAAAAGCTTTTCATTGTACCTCGGTACACATGTCAATAAACTAAAGTAAACTAAAGTAAACCAAATTAAACTAAACTAAACTAAATTAAACTATAGCCAATGAAACCAAACTATCCAAGTCAGAATCAAACCCGGGTCTCTGATGCAATGGGGCAGCAGCACTACCTGCTGTGCCACTGTGCAATCGCCATTTGTTGAAGCATTTTGAGTGTCTGGATCAGCCTTTTATCTCTCCCATTTTTCCCTCCTGCTCACTGCCCACTCTCAGTCTCCATATGAATCCTGTGGCTGCCCAGAATGCCTCCACTTCACATGAGAACATGGAGGTCTAACAGGTTGTGATTGGTGAAGAGGCTTCAGATGATACAACTTGGGATGTTGTTCCCAACACAACCTTGCCACTGTTTGACAATTTGCTGCCGTCCATCACATGTTCGCTGTGTTTAAAGCAGCATGCCTTCATTGCTCTCTAGATCTGTGTTTAAAAACAGGGATTTAATTTAATATAAGAAGACAAAATGAAAAAGTAAATGTGAACTCACTTTTTAATGAAGGTCGATGACCCCATTGTTGGGAATGAGGTCAAACATGGCTGGCATTGGACTGAGAGGTCAATATTCAATAAACAATAAGTGCACGAGTAGGCTATTCGGCACTTCGATCCAGCACCACCATTCAATGTGATCATGGCTGATCATCCCCAATCATTCCCCCGTTCCTGCCTTTACCCCATATCCCCTGACGCCGCAATCTTTAAGAGCCCTAGCTGGCTCTCTCCTGAAAGAATCCAGAGAACTGGCTTCCACCGCCCTCTGAGGCAGAGAATTCCACAGACTCACAACTCTCTGTGTAAAAAAGTGTTTCCTCATCTCCGTTCTAAATGGCTTATCGCTTATTCTTAAACTGTGGTTCCTGGTTCTGGATGCCTCCAACATCGGGAACATGTTTCCTGCCGGGTGCATGTCCAAACCCTTAATAATCTTATATGTTTCAATAAGATCCCCTCTCATCCTTCTAAATTCCAGAGTATACAAGCCCAGCCGCTCCATTCTCTCAGTGTCTGACAGTCCCACTGTAAATCCTGGCCAAAAAGGAGCAGGAATAGAACAACATTTAGCAGAGGATTCATGCATTGTAAGGCCATTTTGGTCAAGTCTGTGTTTCTGTATATAATAAGACAAGATGCTGAATGGTGCCAGTAAGTATAGGTCCCAGATCAATGTTGCAGATAAGAAATGTATGAGTATCCCTTCAATTACAGAATGAATGAGATTTTTGCAGAGGATCTCCAAAGTATTATATATGCATGAAATTGATTGGATTACTGCAAAAGCATTGTATATAATGTAAATAATGTTGCAAGACAGTTACCCTGCTGTTTGTTGATTGGCCAAAGTGTTAAGCCCAAGCAGGTTTGTTTGGGTTCCAGGGTAAATGTTGCATTATTCAGTTAAATTAGCTTCCTTCCAGAAGCTTCTCCTAGAAACAATGTATGGGAGACTCTGTTATTGGTTTGGGGAACTGTCAATAATGTATTGATGTAATTAATATGTTTGATTGGATTGTAAAGAGACACCCCTATCTAGTTTGGCCCCTCAAGGTTTATGGACCTATCAAAGGTCTCCATCTTAGATCGGTGTCGATCTTCTGGAAGTGCGCTTGGGACTGAGTGACCTTTTGGAGTGTTTCTGCTGTTGATTAGTACCTGATAGCGAAGAGTAACTGAGAGAGGGAAAGTAATTTTTAGTAAAGAGTAACCTGTCGGGAAAGGTACCCGTAAGTCTAATCATTTAGTGTGAGGACAAAGTACCTGAAGGTAAAGAGTAGCTAATTAAGAAAGAGTACCCCTCAGCAAAGAGTACCCTAGGAAGAGGAAAGTCTTCTGTATTGGAGGAAGAGTTTCACTGGTTGATAGCAGAGCAAAGCGGGATTGAAATATTGTGATTTGCTTTTGAAACTGTATATTAAAGATTGCTGTTTTTGTATTTTGTTTATCGTGTATTGCATTGCTGGTGATAGAAGTTAGTGAATTTCAAGTGTACATATTTCTTTCAGATTTGAATTGCGTATAAATATTTTGTTGCTTGTAACATACATTGAGAGTGTGTTAAGATCGTGAATTGTTTCTTTATACTGATTGTGTGTTTTTAAGGATTTTAGGTATTAGATAACTGGGGTAAAAGTGGGTTAAAGTGAATATATAAGAATTTGATTTGGTTGAGATCGTATTATTATTGGAGTCCGATTCGTGGTTCGTATCCTTCCGATCGATTGCTTGGTGGACGGATTGTTCCGTTGACTGAGCACACCACGAGGAGGAATTAGAATAGTGTGTGATTTATTTGTGATAATAAGTGAATGCTTGTAGTTTATATTGGAGAGTGTTTCTGTTTTCATTATAATAGGTGGTCTAGTTTCTGGCTTGGGTATAGTTTTGCTTGCGTGGTTTTTAGTTTATTTGTCTATTTTAAATTGAAGTAATTGGAGTGCGAGAGATTGCTGCTAAAAAGTATACTTGAATATTAAGCACCTTATCTGTGAGACTGAGGATTCTTCCGGAGCTGTTTACAGGTTGGGAGTTGGATGAGTGGTTGTGAATGAGACAAAACTGATCAGAGCGAATGAATAGAGCGATTGAACAGAGCAATTGAATAGAACAATTGAATAGTGATTGAATAGTAGATTGGAAATATTGACTGTGCTATTGTGTGAGAAAGGCATGATACTGTTAGCGCTTCAGAGACATTGGCTATTGTTCGGAAGCGCTTGGTAGTCTCGGAGATTGAAAGGGAGGAGTGAATTATTGGAGGTGTGAGCGATTTAGAAACTTGTCTGTATTGTTTCTATTGTGCAAAGACATGGAGAATAGCCTGGAGAATGATATGACTACCACTTCTGGAAGCCCATTACAAATAATATGTAATGAATTCCCTCAGAAAGCCGAGAGGTTACGAAATTTTTCAGGAAAGTTAAATAAAGAGTTAGTAAGTGAATTATGGCTGATGGGTGGCCTGAAGTCAGTAATGGGAATAAGGAACATAGAGAAAATTATCCGGCAGTGTGAGGATAGCGAAGAAGTAAAGGAATTTATAGAATTATGGAGAGTGCATAATACGGAGAGGAAAGTAAACAAAGAAGTTGTTAGGCTAACAAATTGGGGGAAAGGCAGCCTCAAGGCTGGGGATAGAGCTGGAGGAAGTGGGAGCTGATCCTTCACTGGCTGTTTGTGAAAAGAAAGATAATTATATTAAAGATCAAAAGCAGGAGCAGGGAGGAGCAGAGAATCTTAAAGGGGAGTTGACCCCAGTAACTCTTTAAGGAGCTCTCCCACTTGGGCGACCTAATCTGTGAGTTCTTGCATGTTTGCCCTCGACTCATACTCGCAGAATGGTCGACACGAGGTCGTAGGAGGTCTTTGTAACTCTTCTTCATTCTTGAGAGTAGTCCCCGTGTACTCGAGGCCTCAGCTAGGTTGCAGTGTATTTTTCAACATGTTGAAAAATGTCCGCGAGTAAAAAAAGGTCGCCATAGAAAGAATCGATACTTATTTTACTCGTAGGTTAAGTCGTGGTAGGTTGTAGTAGGTCGGCATGTTAGTTGTAGGTAATCGAGGGTAGTCGAAGGTAGTCGTAGATAGTCATCATCATAGTCGAAGGAGATCATCTTCACTCTCCACTATTCGGTGTCCAAATTTCCCGAAGTCGTAGCTAGTCTTCAACATAGTCGAAGGAGGTCGAAGGAGGTATTCCACATAGTTGAAGGAGGTCTTCATCATGTCATTTTTTCAAACTCTTCTAAACTCTTCTAAACTCGCCAATTAGATTGCCCAAGTGGGACAGCCCCTTAAAGCGGAATTGGCCCTGACAACAATTAAATCCAAAAGCACGGCGGTTAGTGTGGACCTTGAAGGGAAGGAAGCCCAGTATTTAAAAAGATGGGCAGACTTATTTGCTATAGAATCACTTCCTTCTCTCAGGCCTCTCACATTTCTAGTCCTAAGGTACCTTGTGCAGTTTGTGAACAGGGCACTCGAGTGGAGTCAATCCACTAAATTTGATTCCACCCACTAAATTTAAACCTGTAACGGAGACATTGGAAAAGGATTGTCCCTACATTCGGCATTCCTATTTGGCTTGATTTAAAATAATGGTCCACAACATATTGAAATAAATTGATGAAATTAAGCAGCTGGGAATTCCACAGCAATTGAATTGAATTGTGCTTATCAACCACAAGCTGTGGATTGAAAAGGGGTAAGATAGACCCTGAAACTCAAAATAGTAAATTAAAGGCTGAGACTGAATTTGGCTGAATTGAAGCATTCCCCATGGTTGTTTTGAATAAGAGTCATGCCTGTAACGGAAATTTGGACTGAACCCAGCTGAAATTCGTATGAGGAACCTTAATTAAGCGTACATTGGAAATCACCATTTGACTGCGGAGATAACTGACTACATTTTAGCTAAGATCATAGTGTGGGAAGGATTGTATCATAGAATAGGAACAGGGTACAGAGAGAGGCCTTCTGTTGACAGTGGATGAAAGGAATGTATGGATATATCTCCACCACAGTAAGAGATTCAGTGGAAGTATAGATTGCTAACTTACTTTATCCCAGGTTCTTCTTGGAACGTTATACTCTACTATGGATCAAGCACAGATGAATTAGCAACACGGATGGAGGGGATTTGCGCCCACGAAAACTCGGGAGGTGAAGACTCATCAGACGGGAATCATGAAAACTCGGGAAGCTTGATGGGATTCCGAGAAGATACATCATCATCTTGTTGTTAATATGTTTGATCAAATTTAACAGTCACCAGTGTACAACTAGTTATCATAAATGACGGTAAACATATGATAAAAGTTAGATCATGCTCAACAAATACCAGCAACTTGGGCACCAGATTCTTTGACTCTATCCACTCCACTATTAATAGATAGTCCAGTAGCTCACGGCACCAGGAGTAGACCAAAGAGGTTAGCCCTGGTATTTAGAGAAGGTGGGTATGAAAGACATTGTGCAGCCACCAGAATATTTTTGCGAGCCTCGACCTAGACAAATTAGATGATTAGCGAGAAAGAGGAATGAATCATTCAGAAGGTACCGTGAACCCCCTAGTGAGGAAGAAGATTCATCTGAGGGTGAGACAATAATTGAACATACCGAGATAGATTTTGATGTGACAGAAAGTACAAACACTAAACCAATATCCCATAAACAGTTTCCAGTAATTAATGTGCTTAATCCTGCCTTTGATTCGACCACTGCAGTGGGTGTAAATAATCCCCACATCATCGATGTCCATACTCCATGCGAGCCCCATGAAATAATAGCAGTGTTAAACAAAATCCCTGATAGAAAGAAGTCAACTGCTTTCTTTGTAGATTACTTAAGAACTATAATGCGTGTATATCATGCAGACTCCCGAGACCTATGGGCAACAATACAACAAATAATTACTCCAACAGAACACACCAGATTTTTAGCAGCCCTGGGACACCCGACACATAAAGCATTTGCAAACATAATAGTGGATAATAGTGCTGGAGAAGAGGCTGCTTTAACATCCTTCAGAAGCCAATTTATTTAACAAGAATCCTAGAGTTAAAACAAAAAAAAGGGAGAGGGAGCAGATCGAATATTTAGAACGATTCTCAAGATTATATATGGATCAATCAGGTGACTTAAACTATCAAAACGGAGTAAATTGCCCAGTACTGTGCCATCTTATTGAATTGCCTCCCCACTACGGTAGCGGAATCAATTAGGACCAATATCATGGACTGGTCTGAGAACCACGCCAGTCAAATGGCCAGAGCTGTGAGACACCACTGGAAGGATGGAAGAAAACAGGAAGATCATCCTGTAACTGGAAGAAGGACTGAATATATGGTTAAGAGGGAGAGACCAAGCTCTGGCTTCGGACCTTGGAGTCCTCAAATGTTAGCAAAGAATTAAATGGGAGAAATTAGAGTCCCAGAATACCCAGATAATTATTACAATTATACTCCTATTTTAGAACGAATTCCACTCGAACCAAGTGGTAAAAGAAATCCAACAACATTACCCAATCAATGTTATACTTGTGGGGGAATTGGACATTGGAGCTGAGCCTGGCCGACAAGGGGGCGAGTGGGAAGAATGGGTCAAGGAATGAACTTCTAGGATCATGGGGACATTTGGGATCCTAGAAGAAATGGAAATATCAAAGGTCCCAGCAATTATGGGAGGTCTTTAATTTCAGGAGACTTATGGGGTCTAAGAGCACAAAGAGACAGCTGGCCAGAATGTCAGGAACCAATAAGACAAACACCTTTTTCGCAAACAATCCCATTCTCACAATCCTGACACACCAACCAGTCCAGAATTTATGGACATAGTAACATGACCCCTACACTTGGACCCACTCATGTATTTTACAAAATTGGGTGTACCATTATAGTAAATACTAATGATCATAAAGGCGGAAACTGTAAGCAATGCTATAACTGCCCAAAGAAACACCTGAAAGCAAAGAGCATTAACACACAAACCCAATAATTGACACCAGTAAAGAAGTACGCCTGAATATGATATAGTTGAGATCACGGAGACATGGCTCCAGGGTGACCAAGGCTGGGAGCTGAACATCCAGGGATATTCAATATTCAGGAGGGATAGACAGGACGGAAAATGAGGTGGGGTAGCGTTGCTGGTTAGAGAGGAGATTAACGCAATAGAAAGGAAGGACATTAGCTTGGAGGATGTGGAATCGATATGGGTAGAGCTGCAAAACACTAAGGGGCAGAAAATGCTAGTGGGTGTTGTGTACAGGCCACCTAACAGTAGTAGTGGAGTTGGGGATGGCATCAAACAGGAAATTAGAAATGCGTGCAACAAAGGTAAAACAGTTGTAATGGGTGACTTCAATCTACATATAGATTGGGTGAATCAAATTGGCAGGGGTGCTGAGGAAGAGGATTTATTGGAATGTTTGCGGGATAGTTTTCTAAACCAACATGTAGAGGAACCAACGAGAGAGCAGGCTATTCTAGACTGGGTATTGGGTAATGAGGAAGGGTTAGTTAACAGTCTTGTTGTGCGTGGCCCCTTGGGCAAGAGTGACCATAATATGGTTGAGTTCTTCATTAGGATCGGGAGTGAAATAATTAATTCAGAAACAAGATTTCTGAACTGAAAGAAAGGTAACTTTGAGGGTATTGGCCAAGATTGACTGGCAATTGATTCTTAAAGGGTTGACGGTGGATAGGCAATGGAAGGCATTTAAAGACTGCATAGATGAACTACAAAAATTGTTCATCCTAGTTTGGCAAAAGAATAAATCAGGGAAGATAGTACATCTGTGGAGAACAAGCACAATCAGGGATAGTATCAAAACAAAAGATGAAGCATATAATTTAGCCAGAAAAAGCAGCCTACTAAAGGACTGGGATAAATTCAGAGTCCAGCAGAGGAGGACAAAAGGATTAATTAGGAAAGGGAAAATAGATTATGAAAGAAAACAGGCAGGGAACATAAAATCTGACTGCAAAAGATTTTATAGACATGTAAAGAGAAAAAGATTAGTTAACACAAATGTAGTTCCCTTGCTGTCAGAAACAGGTGAATTGATCATGGGGAACAAGGACATGGCAGACAAATTGAATAACTAATTTGGTTCTGTCTTCACTCAGGAAGACATAAATAATCTGCCAGAAATAGCATGGGACCAGGGGTCAAATGAGATAGAACTGAGTGAAATCCAGGTTAGCCAGGAGTGGGAAGTAAATTGAATGGATTAAAGGTCGATAAATCCCCAGGGCCCGATAGGCTGCATCTCAGAGTACTTAAGGAAGTAGCCCCAGAAATAGTGGATGAATTAGTGATAATTTTTCAAAACTCTTTTGATTCCTGAGAATTGGAGGGTAGCTAATGTAACCCACTTTTTAAAAAGGGAGGGAGAGAGAAAACGAGGAATTACAGACCAGTTAGTCTAGTTTTGGTAGTGGGGAAACTGCTAGTCAGTTATTAAAGATGGAATAGCAGCACATTTGGAAAGTGGTGAAATCATTGGACAAAGTCAGCATGGATTTATGAAAGGTAAATCATGTCTGATGAATCTTATAGAATTTTTCGAGGATATAACTAGTAGAGTGTATAAGGGAGAACCAATGGATGTGTTATATCTGGACGTTCAGAAGGCAAACCTAAAGTACACGGTATTGGGGGTTCAGTATTGATGTGGATAGAGAACTGGCTGGCAGACAGGAAGCAAAGAGTAGGAGTAAACGGGTCCTTTTCAGAATGGCAGGCAGTGACTAGTGGGGTACCGCCAGGCTCGGTTCTGGGACCCCAGATATTTACAATATATATTAATGATTTGGACGAGGGAATTGAATGCAACATCTCCAAGTTTGCGGATAACACGAAGCTGGAGGGCAGTGTTAGCTGTGAGGAGGATGCTAGGAGGCTGCAAGGTGACTTGGATAGGTTGGGTGAGTGGGCAAATGCATGGCAGATGCAGTATAATGTGGATAAATGTGATGTTATCCATTGGTGGCAAAAACAGGAAAGTAGACTATTATTTGAATGGTGGCCGATTAGGAAATGGGGAGATGCAGCGAGACCTGGGTGTCATGGTACACCAGTCATTGAAAGTAGGCATGCAGGTGCAGCAGGCAGTGAAGAAAGCGAATGGTATGTTAGCATTCATAGCAAAAGGATTTGAGTATAGGAGCAGGGAGGTTCTACTGCAGTTGTACAGGGTCTTGGTGAGACCACACCTGGAGTATTGCTTACAGTTTTGGTCTTCTAATCTGAGGAAAGACATTCTTGCCATAGAGGGAGTACAGAGAAGGTTCACCAGACTGATTCCTGGGATGTCAGGACTTTCATATGAAGAAAGATTGGATAGACTCGGCTATAATTTAGAAGATTGAGGGGGGATCTTATAGCAACTTACCAAATTCTTAAGGGGTTGGACAGGCTAAATGCAGGAAGATTGTTCCCAATGTTGGGAAAGTGCAGAACAAGGGGTCACAGTTTAAGGATAAGGGGGAAGTCTTTTAGGACCGAGATGAGAAAAACATTTTTCACACAGAGAGTGGTGAATCTCTGGAATTCTCTGCCACAGAATGTAGTTGAGGCCAGTTCATTGGTTATATTTAAGAGGGAGTTAGATGTGGCCCTTGTGGCTAAGGGGATCAGGGGGTATGGAGAGAAGGCAGGTACGGGATACTGAGTTGGATGATCGGCCATGATCACATTGAATGTCGGTGCAGGCTTGAAGGGCCGAATGGCCTACTCCTGCACCTATGTTCTATGTCTCTATGTAAGTCGCAAGAAACTGGGAAAAGAACAGAAAGCCTCTAAAGACCATTGAGTTAAGCTCCAACTTTAAAAAAAAATCCATCACTGAAATACTTTGTCTGGATGGGCAATTTCAAATTAAATATGGAAACCTAAGAATGAACACAACTCAGTGGCTCGGGGACACCCACTTTGCACCTAGAATTCTAGCCACTATGAACAATTTGACAATTTCTAAATTAGATCCTTTAAAGCGTGGGATATGATCCACGTCCATAGTAGTGTATAAGAAGAATTAAAAATCTGGTATTTGAAAATAGCTTATGGGATCTGGTTCGAAAAGAATTGGAAATTTGATTATTGACCTGGTATCTTTTCTTGTCTGAGGTGGGACGGGACTGTTTAGGAACCATCAAGGAAAGGACAGACCCTAGCAGATATCAGAAATTTCAGTGTGGATTTAACAGTGAAGGTGGTGGTGTAAAATGATGGTGTAAAATGATGAGTTAGACTGAAAGTTTAAATGACGAGTTCCCCCCGGAGAGGTCGATACTAAACATCCAGAAAGTTACTCAGTGGCAGGACGAGACTAATGATAAGGAAGAACCATTATTGTCCGTGAGTCTGTTCAACATACTAGCAAGAGAATTACTTTGAGTTAAAGGAAGTACCAGGGAAATGGGTGATTGTTGTCAGAGTCGATGCATTTGACCAGTGGATCAAAATTTATCCGACCCTTGATAATAACGCAGCTACTATTATCAAGGAGCTAAAGGAAAATGTCCCAAGATTTGGCGTCCCTATCTGATTTTTTTCAATAATGATCCACAACATATTAAAACAAATTGATGAAAATTATATACAGTAAACAGCTGGGAATTCCGCATCAATTGATCTGTGCTTATCGACCGCAAGCTTTTGGATTTGTGAAAGGGGTAAGAAAGATCCTGAAATCAAAAGTAGTTAAATTAAAGGCTGAGACTGAATTTGGCTGCATTAAAGTATTCCCCATGGTATTTTAAAATAGAGTCACGCCTGTAGGGAAATCTGGACTGAACCCAGCTGAAATTCATATGAGAAAATCTTCATAAAGATTACAAGCATTTTTCACCATGTGACTGCGGAGATAAATGACCACATTTTAGCTTTGATCGTAGTGTTAGAAGAATTGTATTATAGAGTAGGAGCAGTGTACAGAGAGAGGCCTTCTGATGAGAGTAGAAGGAAAGGATATGTGGGTATATCTCCACCACTCTAGGAGTATCAGTGGAAGTATGAACTGCTTACTTACTTTATCCCAGGTTCTTTTAGGAATCGTACTCCACTACGGATCAAGCACAGATGAATTAGCAACACGGATGGAGGGGATTCACGCCCACGAAAATTCGGGAGGTGAAGGCTCATCAGGCAGGAATGATGAAGCTTCACCCATGAAAACTCGGGAAGCTTGATGAAGTTCTGGGAAAATACATCAACATCTTGTTGTTAAAATGTTTGATAGAATGAACCATTGTACAACTAGTTATCATTGATGATAGGTTATCATATGAGAGAAGGGAGGAATGTAAATCCTCGCCAAAATAGAGCCAGAATAGAACCAAAATAAAGCAGATTCATGCATGACAAGGCATTTTTGGTCTAGTCTGTATATGAGTATCAGAAGCCACAGGCTGCTGGCTGGTGCCAGGAAGTCTAGGTCACAGATCAGTGTTTCAGAAGAAATGTAAAAGAATCTCTTCAAATGTCAGTATGTATGAGATTATTGCAGAGGACCTCCAAAGTATTGTAAATGCATGAGTTTGATTGGATTGCTGCAAAAAAAAATTGTAAATAATGTAAATAATGTTGCAAGACAGTTTGGTGATTGGCCAAAGTGTTAAGCCCTGGCAGAATTGTTTTGAGTTCCAGGGTAAATGTTGCATTATTCAGTGAATTAGCTTCCTTCCAGAAGCTTCTGCAAGAAACATTGTTTTAAATGCTCTGTAATTGGTTTGGTGAACTGTCAATAATGTATTGATGTGATTAATATGTTTGCTTGGATTGTAAGGGGACCACCCCTATATCAGTCTGAAGAAGGGTTTCGGCCCGAAACGGTGAAAAATCTACATCGTTGAGACCAAGCGTAAGCTTGGCGATCGTTTCGCCAAACACCTCCGCTCGGTCCGCATTAACCAACCTGATCTCCCTGTGGCTCAGCACTTTAACTCCCTCTCCAATTCTGAATCCGACCATTCTGTCCTGGGCCTCCTCCATGGCCAGAGTGAGCACCACCGGAAATTGGAGGAACAGCACCTCACATTCCGCTTGGGCAGTTTGCACCCTAGCGGCATAAACATTGACCTCCAATTTCCGATAGCCCTTGCTGTCTCCTCCCCTTCTCAACTCTCCCTCAGCCCCCGGGCTCCTCCTCTTCCTTTCTCCACTTTGCTAGTCGGAGCAGATCGTTCATTTCGCGAGCTTGGAAAAGGGTCCCAACAAGATCGTAGAACAGAGTCTAGCAAGCACTGGGGGCAAAAGTGCCTTTGGGGTTTGAGGCCCCCCTCTTAGGGGTGGGTTAAAGGCTCTCTCCTTTGGGTTAAAGGCTCATAAATCTTAACCTTATTCAGTAGCTGCAGCTAAGACCTACGGTTGGGTTAAAGGCCCTCTCCTTTGGGTTAAAGGCCCGTAAAATGTAGGGTTGTGTTCAAGTCCGTCTCCTTTGGGTTAAAAGCCCAGAAAACTCCAGTGGTTAGAGGCCCTGCCCGGAATTGGAGATCCGATTGTCTGGATATTGGAAAACAAAGCTGGGTTTAAACAGTGCTAAGAGGCAAAATACTGCGTCGTTGCTGGGGGTGCAACGTGAAGACACTACGTGCTTATACCTGATACTTAGCAGGGAGGAAGGGTAGCCCCTTGCAAAGGTGAACCTAGGCGGGTTAAAATCCACGCCTGTGTAAGATATCCCTGTAAAATGAGGATGGAGTCTGTTAATCACTTAGTGATTAAATTGGCCGAAAATACTTTAATCAATCTGAGAATTCAAAGTGTACATATCTCTTTTTCTAAGTTAACTTGTGTATAAAAGCTACATTTTCAAAGTATATTTAAGACTGTGAATAGTTGCATTATATTTCAATTTAAAGTATATATATTTTCTTCCAGATTAAACTGTGTATAATAAAACTTCGAAGTAATCGTTTAAAGTGTTTTTAAGTCTGCCGTCGTTGCATTGTATTTATTGTGTATTGCCTTTGATTTAAATGTTGAATGTGAGATATACTGTTGTAATAGTGGTTTAAATCGACTGTATAAGGACATAGTTTGATTGAGACTGGTTTTATAATTGGAGTCAGAATCGTGGCTGTTCGGTCAGGGGATCATATCCTTTAGATCACTGATTAGTAACTTTTAGTGGAAAAAGTAAATTGATGTAAGAGAAGAATACATGATAGTGAGGAGTATCTCGATGGGAATTGTACCCCTAAGTCTAAGCATTTAGTGTGAGGAAAGGGTACCTGACAGAGAAAGAATAACTTGATGGTAGGAGTACTGCTCAATGAAGAGTACACGGAAGGGAAAGTCTTCAGTATCTAGGGGATTGTTCCGATGACCGAGCACACCACGAGGAGGGATTTAAAAAAATACATATTGTGATTTGCTTTTGGAACTGTACAGTTAACGCATGCGATATTACACACCATTGTCACCATTTAGATAATAATTTGCCTTCCTGTTTTTGCTACCAAAGTGGATAACCTCACATTTATCCACATTAAACTGCATCTGCCATGCATCTGCCCACTCCCCCAACCTGTCCATGTCACCCTGCATTCTCATAGCATCCTCCTCACAGTTCACACTGCCACCCAGCTTTGTGTCATCTGCAAATTTGCTAATGTTACTTTGAATCCCTTCATCTAAATCATTGATGTATATTGTAAATAGCTGCGGTCCCAGCACCGAGCCTTGCGGTACCCCGCTAGTCACTGCCTGCCATTCTGAAAGCGACCCGTTAATCGCTAGTCTTTGTTTCTTGTCTGCCAACCTGAAAGGCTTGGCCAGGCAGAGACATGGATCGAACCCGCGGTGGTTTAGGTATTGTATAGGGGAATTTGCTGTTCATTTAAAAAATAAAGTTTAGTTGGTCCAATGCTTGAGTCAGTGTTTTTTACTGAACTAGACCAGGGCGGTAAGCTTTAGAAGAGCGTATTTACAAGTCTACCCAACACCATTTCCTGCCCAATGTGGATTTCCTTCAGTTCCTCCGTCACCCCAGATCCTCTGTCCACTAGTACATCAGGAGGATTGTTTGTGTCCTCCTTAGTGAAGATGGATCCAAAGTACCTGTTCAACTCATCTGCCATTTCCTTGTCAGATGGGAACAATGGATGGGGAAACACTGCAAAACACTCAGGGACAGAGCAGGAGGTGGAGGTGAAGTGTAACAAGGTATGACCTCTAGCATGCTTCAAACTTCTTTATCGTAGTAGGCAGATGTAGACCACGCTGACCATGAGAGCTCTATCCATGGACTGTAATGAAAGAAGGAAAATGGTCTATTGTCTTCAGCAGCTTGGATAGAGAGGCTGTGGAGAGAATGTTTCCACTAGTGGGGAAAGTCTAGGACTAGAGGTCATAGGCTCAGAAGTAAATTACGTTCTTTTAGGAAGGAGATGAGGAGAAATTTGTTTTGTCAGAGGGTGGTGAATCTGTGGAATTATTTGCCACAGAAGGCTGTGAAAGTCAGTGGATATACAGTGGCTTGCAAAAGTATTCATACCCCTTGAACTATTCCACATTTTGTCACGTTACAACCACAAACGTAAATGTATTTTATTGGGATTTTATGTGATAGACCAACACAAAGTGGCGCATAATTGTGAAGTGGATGGAAAATGATACATGGTTTTCAAATTTTTTTACAAATAAAAAACTGAAAAGTGTGGCGTGCAAATGTATTCAGCCCCCTTTACTCTGATACCCATAAATATAATCCAGTGTAAACAATTGCCTTGAGAAGTCACCAAATTAGTAAATAGAGTCCACTTGTGTGTAATCTAATCTCAGTATAAATACAGCTGTTCTGTGAAGGCCTCAGAGGTTTGTTAGAGAACATTAGTGAACAAACAATGTTCCTTGGGCATCATGAAACCCAAGGAACACACCAGACAGGTCAGGGATAAAGTTGTGGAGAAGTTTAAAGCAGGGTTAGGTTATAAAAAAACATCCCAAGCTTTGAACATCTCACGGAGCACTGTTCAATCCATCATCCAAAAATGGAAAGAGTATGGCATAACTGCAAACCTACCAAGACATGGCCATCCACCTAAACTGACAGGCCGGGCAAGGAGAGCATTGATCAGAGAAGCAGCCAAGAGGCCCATGGTAACTCTGGAGGAGCTGCAGAGATCCACAGCTCAGGTGGGAGAATCTGTCCACAGGACAACAATTAGTCATGCACTCCACAAATCGGGCCTTTATGGAAGAGTGGCAAGAAGAAAGCCATTGTTGAAACAAAGCCGTAAGAAGTCCCGTTTGCAGTTTGCCACAAGCCATGTGGGGGACACAGCAAACATGTGGAGGAAGGTGCTCTGGTCTGATGAGACCAAAATTGAAGATTTTGGGCTAAATGCAAAACGCTATGTGTGGCGTAAAACTAACACTGCACATCACCCTGAACATCACCCTGTGAAACATGGTGGTGGCAGCATCATGCTGTGGGGATGCTTTTCTTCAGCAGGGACAGGGAAGCTGGTCAGAGTTGATGGGAAGATGGATGGAGCCAAATACAGGGCAATCTTGGAAGAAAACCTGTTAGAGTCTGCAAAAGACTTGAGACTGGGGCGGAGGTTCGCCTTCCAGCAGGACAACGACCCTAAACATACAGCCAGAGCTACAATGGAATGGTTTAGATCAAAGCATATTCATGTGTTAGAATGGCCCAGTCAAAGACCAGACCGAAATCCAATTGAAAATCTCTGGCAAGACTTGAAAATTGCTGTTCACAGACGCTCTCCATCCAATCTGACTGAGCTTGAGCTATTTTGCAAAGAAGAATGGGCAAAAATTTCAGTCTCTAGATGTGCAAAGCTGGTAGAGACACACCCCAAAAGTGGAAAAGTTCAAGGGGTATGAATACTTTTGCAAACCACTGTATTTAAGGCAGAGATAGATAGATTCTTTATTAGTACGGGTGTCAGAGGTTATGGGGAGAAGGCAGCAAAATGGGGTTAGGAGGGAGAGATAGATCAGCCGTAATTGAATGGTGGGCCAAATGGCCTAATTCTGCTCCTATCACTTATGATCTTATGATCTTTTCAACCTCAATAGCTTATTATATAATCCAACATGCCCAGTTCTTTCATACTCATAACATACGTAATAGAGAGCTTGCGCATACATAAGACACACACATACATCGCGTCCATAAACACGCTTTGACTGCATAAATATACATAAATACAGTATACATTTACACAAAATACACAAAACTCGTTTTTTCCCCACACACCAGCCATGTTCTGACAATTTACAAATTCTAACTAATACCTTGTACATTTCTTACACTTACTTACGCTCATTGAACCTCATTTATTATGCCACTTGTGCGTTGGATACATTTATACTGGTTTGATGCAGAATACAGTCCTACAGAGTCTTCTTTCTAACTTTGAAAACTCAGTGTGGTGTTTAATTCTTGTGCTACCGCTTTGAATGGACATCAATGTTAACATTAGTCATTTTTATCTAATCTATTAATATTTAGTACATTAATGAATAATGATTTAACTTCACCTATTCATGAAAAGCAGATTTTTAATATATTTCCCTCACCAATTTCCATTAACCACTGACAGCCGATCATCAAGTAATGGAAAAGTCTTAACCATTCAGTTGCACAAGCCTTAATACCATCTGAAGATAGACACAAAATGCTGGAGTAACTCAGTGGGACATGCAGCATCTCTGGAGAAAATGAATGGGGGATGTTTCTGATCGAGACCCTTCTACAGACCATTAATACCATTAGTACCATCTGTCTGCCTTTGATCTGTGTTCCTTGATATCCTAATTTGATATCAATCTGTCAATCTGAGTTAAGCATGATATTAGTCTAATATCTATGAAGCCTAGGGAAGCTAGATTTCAACCACTCTTTTCATGAGAACGTTCCTCCTGACTTCTCTCCCAAACGGCCAACCATTCATTATAAGACTGGGTACACAAAAGGCTGGAGAAACTCAGCGGGTGCAGCAGCATCTAAGGAGCGAAGGAGATAGGAGATGTTTCGGGTCGAGACCCTTCTTCAGACTGCCACAGAGGGGGAGCAGTTAGAGAGAAGGTAGTGAAACTGTCTCCGTAGGGAGGAAGAGAACTTCTTCAAAGTAGGCATACCTTGAGGAGATATCGCAGTGGAGTAGGAGTGTTGAAGGAGGAACTGCAGATGCTGGAGAATCGAGGGTACACAAAAGGCTGGAGAAACTCAGCGGGTGCAGCAGCATCTAAGGAGCGAAGGAGATAGGCGACGTTTCGGGTCGAGACCCTTCTTCAGACTGGGACTGTTACCTCTTATACTGCATGTTGCTGGACAAAGTTGAGTAGAGTTGTTGCCTCGCTGTGCCTGAGACCCGGGTTCGATCCTGACCTCGGGTGCTGTCTGTGTGGAGTTTTCAAGTTCTCCTGATGACCGTGTTGGTTTCCTCCAGGTGCTCCGATTCCTTTCCTCATCTGGGTTTGTAGGTTAATTAGTCTTCTGTAAATTGCCCTTTGTGTGTTGGGAATGGATGCAAAAGTGGGATAACACAGAACTAGTGTGAATGGGTTATTGATGGCCAGTGTGGACTCGTGGGCCAAAGGGCTCCTATCCAGACTGTATCTCTAAACTAAACTAAACTAAATTAAACTAAACTAAACTAAACTAAATGATCTTTTAGATAGACACAAATGCTGGAGTAACTCAGCGGGATAGGCAGCATCTCTGGAGAGAAGGACTGGGTGTCGTTTCAGGTCCAGACCCTTCTTCAGACTGAGGGAAGAGGGAGTCTAGAGATATGGAATGGTAAGCTGTGAAAACAACAGATTAAAGCAGATGATGATTAGGAAATGTAGAATGGGTCATTGTTCGATGAGGGGAAGGTGACAAAGAGGCATACAGTCAGTAAAATTAATCAGATGGACAGTGAAACTAGTCGAAGAACCAGCGTTAGAGAGGGGCGGAGAGGGAAAGCAAGGATTACTTGGTTAGTTTTGATTTATCTAACTTCAAGTAACACACTCTCTCTCCATCCCTCCCGCACTCAGGTTGCACCAGGTTCCTGTTCTCACCTAGCAAACAGCTAACAATGTCCTGTTTCCTTTATCATTGTTACTTTTTTGCATATTTAATTAATTTGTTCAATATTTCACTGTATCTCTCGTTTCCCTCTCCCCTGACTAGTCTGAAGAAGGGTCTCGACCTGAAACTTAACCCATGCCTTCTCTCCAGAGATGTTGGCGGTCCTGCTGAGTTACTCCAGCATTTTGTGTCTATCTTCGGTTTAAACCAGTATCTGCAGTTCCTTCCTACAATATTCATACTGCTGGCTTGTTAGTTGCTCAAGCCAAAATATGCATTTATGCATTATGCAATATCACAATGTGAGTACTGGTGTTTTCTGAGAGAGACAAAGTAAAAATTTATATTCTTACTGCGTTCTTCATAGAACTGACGGGACATGGTTTTATGAGAAGACCATGCTTTACTGATTGTGAGATTACCATTTTATATGTAGATGTACCCACATACATTTTACCAATGTACTCTTCCAATGAAGGATGGAAAATCATTTAGGGATATGATATGCTTCGCATCAAGTTCTGATATATCACAAAGCTCTCTGCAAGAATTGCGAATTTATAAAACCTCCTCTTTATGTTGTACAATTATATTGTGTCATGCAGAAACAGAAGGAAGGATCAATCTTGCTTTTGACATTGAAAACTTAACAGTTCACTGTTCCAAAATCCTCACTGGCTCTCCAGGAATTCCTTCTCATCCTGGTAACTTTCTGCTGAAGAGAATGAGATTTGTTTGGCCTTCTGGTATTAACTGGAATTAACAGATACATTCAGACCCAGAATGTCATTTACTGAGACTTTAGCAAAGATCACTGAAGGCTATTTATAATAAACTCCTCCAATCACTGTCATAGAACAATGCGGAACAGGAACAGGCCCTTCAGCCCACAGTGTTTGCACTGCATAAGATACTAAGGTACTAAGGTAAACTAATCCCCTCTCTCTGTATGTAATGCAAATCACTTCACTCCCTATCACTAATGTGCCTATCCAAAAGCCCCTAAAGTGCCGCTGTGTTGTATCTTCCTCCACCACCATCCATGGCAGCAAGTTCCAGGCAACCACATTGATCCAGGTATTAAGAAATCTATCACCTACATATATATATATAATTAAAAGTCTCATCTTGACTACTTCCTGTCTGCCCTGTATATTGATATTAGAAAAAACGCTACCCTGTATCGCTGTGATTATTGGCCATCTTACTTACTAAGCCAGCCCCGAGGATTTTTCCCATCGATGAAAAATAAAAAAATTATGAGTGTTTGTAAAACCTTGAGATCAGCTGATTGGTCCTCTCGCCTGTCAATCACCACGATGAAGGTAACGCCCCTTCTGGAGCGGGGGGGGGGGGAGGGGGGTGGCAGGTCTATAAAAGCCCGGATGCCTGGACGTGAGTCAGTCACTCTGCAAGATCACGAATGAGAGGCCACGACTGTCATTCTAAGCTGTGAATGAACTGAACTGTGAGCCTGCAATTTACTTGCAATAAATTTGTTAGCCCTTAATGACAATGCCATGAGTTGTTTGGCCTGCTGCACTGTCTGTGCTTGAAAGTGCAATGCTTAATTGGAAATGAAATAAAATGAAATGACAATGCCATGAGACGTTTGGCCTGCTACGCTGCCTGTGCTTGAAACTGCGATGCTTTATGTAGTCCCACTGTGTTTGGAAGGAATAAATGCTTTATTAGGTCCGACAGTGTTTGGAAGGAATAAATGCTTTATTAGGTCCGACTGTGTTTGGAAGGAATGCATTCTTTATTATCCTCTTCCATCAGAACTGCCCCCTCCATCGACTCTTTTAAGTCGAGACTTAAAACTCATCTTTACTCTCAAGCCTTTCTTGGCGTCCTCTGAGGGAGGCTATATGTATGTATTTATGTATGTACTTAATCTATGAACCAATGTTGTATAACATTAGTACCTCCACCAATGTAAAGCACAATGTAAAAATAAAAGTGACTTGACTTGACATTAGGTCCGACTGTGTTTGGAAGGAATCAATGCTTTATTAGGTCTGACTGTGTTTAGTCCAAATGTCCCGCTCATTTTGTGACTTCTCCTTAGTGGACAGGTTGCGCTGATTGCGTAATTTCCGGTGAGTGCAGAGGTCACGCTGATTGCGTAATTTCCGGTGAGTGCAGAGGTCACGCAGATTGCGGAAGTGTGAGTAGATTCAAGAAAGTTTACTGTCATATATATGGTGTATGAATCAGTGAGTGTGTGTGAGTGTGAGTGTGAGTGTGTATGTGAGTCTTTGAGTGTGTATTTGTGAGTATGTGTGTGTGTAAGTATATGTGTGTGTGTGTGTGAGTCTGCGTGTGTGTGAGTGTATGTCTGTGTGTGAGTGTATGTGTGTGAGTGAGCCTGTGTTTGTGAGTGTATGTGTGTGAGTGTATGTGTGTGTGTGTGTGAGTATATGTGTGTATGTGTGAGTGTGTGAGTGTGTGAGTGTGTGTGTTTGAGTGTGTGTAAGAGTGTATGTGTGTGTTAGTCTTAGTGTGTGTGAGTCTGTGTGTGCATGAGTATATGTGTGTGTGAGAGTGTATGTGTGTGAGTGTATGTGAGTGTGTGAGTGTGTGAGTGTGTGTGTGTGTATGTGCGTGTGAGTGTGATTGTGTGTGTGAGAGAATGTATGTGTGTGTATGTGTATGTGTGTGTGTTACTCTGTGTGTGTGAATGTGAGTCTGTGTGTGCGTGAGTGTATGTGTGTGTGTGAGTGTATGTGTGTGTGTGAGTGTTTGAGTGTGTGTGTGTATATGTGTGTGTGTGTGTGAGAGTGAGTGTATATGTGTGTGAGTCTGAGTATGTATGAGAGTGTGAGTGTGTGTGTGAATGCGAGTGTGTGAGTGTACGTGTGTGTGTGTGTGAGTGTACATGTGTGTGTGAATGTATGTGTGAGTGTGTGTGAGTGTGAGTCTGTGTGTGAGTGTTAGTGTGTCTGTGAGTGAGTGTGAGTGAGTGTGTGAGTGTGTGCATGTGTGAGTGTGAGTGTGTGAGTGTGTGTGTGAGTGTGTGAGTGTGTGTGACAGACTGTGTGTGTATGAGTGTGTGTGTATATATTGGAATTGGTGGAGATGTGGAGTGTTGAGTTTGGGGACCAACCCTCCCGTGTGAAGCTGTGACCCAGCGGGTTCCACTTAGTTTACTTCTTTAAACTTTGCCCCACTCACCTTAAAGCTATGCTCTCCAGTCTGACATTTTCACCCTGGTAAAAAGGTTTGCACTGTCTACCCAGATGCTCCGGTTTTCTCCCACACTCCAAAGATGTACAGATATGCAGGTTCATTGGCTTCGATAAAATTGTAAATTGTCCCTGGTGTGCAGGATGTGTTAGTGTACGGGGTGACCGCTGGTCGGTGTGGACCCGGTGGGATGAAGGGCTGTTTCCGTACCATAGCTCTAAAGTCTAAAGTCTAAATGCATGTAGATCCTGTTTCTCAGTTTACCCACCATTGTAATAAGGGTCAACAGCGTGAAGTTTCCAGGCTGTTTCTTGCAGATTTTCTTAAACATAGGCATAACCCGAGACACCCTCCAGTCATCTGGTACCTCACCCATGGCTAAGGATATATACCTCTCTCTGCCAGTGACTCCATCATTTCTTCCCCAGCTTCATAAATGTTGTCAGAATTAGATTCAGCTGATTCCCTGCAATGTGATCACACTTGCCTACTTTTTAAATCCCCTCTATACATGGAGCTGATATTGTGTGCTGGCTATTGTGGTTTGCCTCCACAGCGGATAATCAATGTTCTGGTCTCCCAGTAACTGGGGCAGTACATCTTCATCAATATTTGAAAGGGTGATGGTCCCAGGGTGAACGGATGGCACGGGAAAGCTGTGAGACCTGCAAAGGAAATGTGGCGGTGGAACCACGAGCAAGGGGTGGAGACAGAGAACAAAGATGGAGCGAGAAACACAGACAGAGCTAGAGAGACAGAGACGAGAAAGAAAGACAGAGAGACACACAGAGAGAGAGGGAGACAGAGAGAGAGAGAGACAAAGAGACATAGACAGAGAAAGAGAGACAGAGAGAGAGAGGCACACAGAGGAGACAAAGAGAGCAGAGGCAGAGAAAGAGAGACCGAGAGACCGAGAGAGAGAGAGAGAGAGAGAGAGTGAGAGAGAGAGAGACAGAGAGAGAGAGACAGGCACACAGAGGGAGAGAGAGAGAGAGAGAGAGACAAAGAGACAAAGATAGAGCGAGAAACACAGAGAGAGAGAGGAAGAGAGAGACAGAGAGAGAGACAGAGGCAGAGGGAAAGGCAGAGAGACAGTGACAAAGAGAGAGAGAGAGAGAGAGAGAGAGAGAGAGAGAGAGAGAGAGAGAGAGGGAGGGAGAAAGAGGGATAGAGAGAGAAAGAGAGACAGACAGACAGACAGAGAGAGGGGATATAGAGACAGACAAACGGACAGACAGACAGACAGACAGACAGACAGACAGACAGACAGACAAACAGACAGAGACAGAGAGACAGGGGCAGATAAAATCAGGGACAAGGGGCAGGATAAGACAAAGGGAGAAGTAGATATAGGGAACATAGAAGAAGAGAGGGGGAGAGGATCGGAGGGACACATCAATTGCGAGGGAGAGACAGAATATTAGGGAAGGAGAGAGAATCTGATGGAGAGACAGAGGGAGGAATAGAAGAGGGAGGGAGAGGGAGAGGGAGGAAGTTTAGGGAGAGTGAAAAATAGTAAGGAGAGAGAGAATCAGTGTGAGATTGAGGAATGGAGTGGGGGAAAATGAAGGATGGATACAGCAGATCTGAAGAGTACAATGAATCGGAGGGGATGAGAGAGAGAGAGAGAGAGAGAGAGAGAGAGAGAGAGTGAGAGAGTGAGAGAGAGATAGAGAGAGAGAGAGGACAAATCTGCTGGTGGGACACAGGAGATCAGAGGGAGGTAGTAACACAAAAGAGGAGAGAGAATGAGAAAAATAAAACACAATTGAAACTGACAGAGCACTTTCCACATCTGATCTGAGGATCATCAACATGAAAATCCACTGGAGAAATGGATATTTCCTGTTCAGGTAGCAGTACAGAAATGTCAATTATGGTTGTGGATATATTGTGTAGCATGGAGCAACACTGACATTGTGGAGAGCAAAGATGGTGGAGGATAAATTGTGGGTCTGAATAAAATTTGAAACTTTTCAAATTACTTTTGTCCTAGGTTTATTGAAGCAGAAACCGCTCTTATTGCTTTTTAATTAAACACATCAACCCTTTAGCATCAGCAGCCTCTGGAGATCTCTAGGGCAAAGGTGCTCTGTGAATCAAGTGCGCCTCAGAATAACGCATGTAGACTGATGTAGATTGCATTGGGACGCCGATAAACTTAACAACGCCCTTTCATCGCAGTACCACAGTATTTGCATCCTATCATTGAGTGCTTCAGTGCGATCCATCCCAAGTTAGTTTTCTATACGTTAACCTGGCAATATATGTTGCTATTATCAAATTAAATCAGGGCGGCATGGTGTTGTAGATGTAGATACACTGCCTTACAAGAGCAGAAACACAAGTTCGATACCAATCACTGGTGCTTGGCTGTACGGAGTTTAGTTTTTAGCTTAGTTTAGAGATACAGCGCGGAAACAGGCACTTCAGCTCACCAAATCCGCGCTGACCAGCGATCCCAGCATACTATATACAATATACAATTGGTGCAGGAGTAGACCATTTGGCCCTTCGAGCCAGCACCGCCATTCAATGTGATCATGGCTGATCATCCACAATCAGTACCCCATTCCTGCCTTCCCCCATATCGCCTGACTCCGTTATTTTTAAGAGCCCTATCTAGCTCTCTCTTTAAAACATCCAGAGAACCTGCCTCCACCACCCTCTGAGGCAGAGAATTCCACAGACTCACCACTCTCTGTGAGAAAAATTGTTTCCCCGTCTCCGTTCTAAATGGCTTACTCATAATTCTTAAACTGTGGCCCCTGGCTCTGGACTCCCCCAACATCAGGAACATGTTTCCTGCCCCTAGTGTGTCCAAACCCTTAGCAATCTCATATGTTTGAATGAGATATCCTCTCATCCTTCTAAACTCCAGAGTGTACAAGCCCAGCTGCTCCATTCACTCATACTAACACTATCCTACGAACACGAGGGAAAATCTACGCAATCACATCATGCCAATTAATCTACAAACTTGTATGTCTTTGGAGTGTGGGAAGAAACCAAAGATCTCAGAGAAAACCCACACGGCCACGGGGAGAAGGTACAAACTCCGTACAGACAGCACCCGTCATCAGGATCGATCCCAGGTCTCTGGCGCTGCGAGTGCTGTAAGGGGCCCGTCTCATTTACGCGACCTTTACAGGCTGTATGGTCATGGGAGGTCTACTATGGCCGTGTGAGGCCATCTGCAACATGTCGCCAGGGGTCATCTGTATGGTCGTGAGAGGTCTCCTATGGTTGTGGGAGGTCTCCAAAGAGTCATAACGTCTTTCTGGTCGCCGCTGAATTTTCAACGTGTTGAAAATTTCGGCGACCTATGACGGGTGCCGGAAGCTGCCTGTGAAGGTTGCGTAAGTGGGACAGGCCCTTAAGGCACCAACTCTACCGCTGCACCACCGTGCCTCCCGTTGTAGGGTCAGGCGTGTCCAGGAATAACTTTGCATTCTCCACAGAATTATGTTGAGGAATTCGGCAGCAAATTCACATGCTCTTGTGACACCTGCAGTAATTGATGCAACACAGAAATCTCTTCAAACTTCCCAGTGAAAGGAAAGCATTCATTTGATTTGCAAACAAACAGAACAAAAAGGTCATCCCCATTGACACCAAGAGATAGTCACTAAGTTTACAGGTATGTGATGAATTACACAGTGACAGCTGCTAGTTATTTTCAGAAGACATGCCATTTATGAGTCAACGTTGAATGAATCAGCTCACATTATTGATATCCTTAAGAGAATGAAAATCACCTTCAAAGGCCTAGAAACCTTGTGGTATCTTTTACATCTGTCAGGGAGGCTGAGAAAGTGGTTCACTAGTCAAATAAAATTATCAAAGTACTGCAGGACAGGCAAGGAACATTCCCCAGAAAAGCCCTGGTTTTAAATTTGGATAATTAATTAGGATATTATCTTTGCGACCTATTCCTTGCCCCATGGCTACCGAGCTAATCGCTGGTACATCTCTCCCAATGGTCATCGAACTGATTGTTGATAGACACAAAATGTTGGAGTAACTCAGCAGGACAGGCAGCATCCCGGAGAAAAGGAGCAGGTGACGTTTCGGGTCGAGATCCTGGAAAGGCAGGGGAAAGAGAGATATAGATGATGATGAAGAGTGATATGGAACAAATGAATGAAAGATGTGCAATAACGTAATGACAATTAAGGAAACAGGCCATTGTTCGCTGTGGGCTCGACGAAAATTTGTTCCAGACAATGAGACTCAACAAGACGACTTAGATGGGGAGAGAGAGGATGCAAGGGTTACTTGAAGTTAGAGAAATCAATATTCATACCTCTGTTGTAAGCAGCCCACTTGAAATATAGGTGCTGTTCCTCCAATTTGCCAGTCCTGTTATCTGATTGTTGATCTCATTAAAGGGCCTGTCCCAATTTCCCAAGTCCTCTGCGGAGTTGAAAGGACCTTAAAAAAAAAAATCAAGATTTCTGTGATCTACGAACTCCTCCTCCCGACTATCGTTTTACTCGTGGACTCTTTTGTCATGCTGGAAAAAACGTCCCGACTTGCCTAATGCCCCGAGTACCTACGGCTGGCATAACTAGCCACTACGATATATCCACGGACTCTTACGGCCTCCTACTGACTCACTACGGACATTCTCCGAGTTTGAATCAAGGTGAAAACTCGGGAGAATTTGTGAGTAACACGGGAAAGTGAGACAGGCCCTTAACATTGCTGTACTTTCCCCTTCCTCTAGCTCACACAAAGTGACCTCCCTTTGACAAAGATTGTAACATAGTTGTTTAACAGTATATTTGATATTTAAAAATATGTTTTATTTTGTATTATGTTGGTGGGTGTGTTGGTATTGTTTTTGTATTGTACATATTAATCTTGTAAAGAGACACAAAATGCTGGAGTAACTCAGCGGGACAGGCAGCATCTCTGGAGAGAAGGAACGGGTGACGTTTTGGGTCGTGACCTTTCTTCAGAACTGTTTGTCATGGACATTGTGGGCCAGAAGGACACATTCCTGTGCTGTGCTGCTCCCATAGGCCGCTTTGGGTCAGAACCCTTCTTCGGGCCTTCTGAAGAGGGTTACGATCCAAAACGTTTTGGATCGTAACCCTCCGTCTCCCCAGAGATGCTGCCTGTCCCGCTGAGTTACTCCAGCATTTTGTGTCTATCTTTGGTTTAAACCAGCATCTGCAGTTCATCCCTACACATTACTCTTGCAAATAATTGATTACATTTATTTTTGGTTAAAAAGAAAGTGACCTCGCTGATCACTTACTCAACACCCCAAATGGCCACCTGTCTGATTGCCTACCCAGCGACTCCTTCATGCGGCCACCGACCTAATCACTTGCCTACCGCTCGCTTCAGTGAATGAAGGCAATCAAACATCTGATCGGCTTTCCATTCACCACTTGAGCACTCAGAGGGGAGTAGATTGGATGGCTCTTGAAAACAGCCTCGAGGCTCATAAATTGCAATTAATCTGGGCCATTCAATCCAATTGCAAATCAAGTTAATGCAATCTGCTCGTTATAATCATCTCTACATGTAGCTGGTGCCCACTGGGCTGTGAATCAGCTCATCTCCTCAGTAGTTTTGTGAATAGGTATTTGTGCAGGTAGGGAGAGAGATTCCCCAACAAATTCCGGCAACTGGCGGTCCGACGTCTGGACTAAATTATGAGAGCGCAATTGAAATCCCCCCCAAAATGTGCCCATGGTGAGGCAGCCCATCTCCACCTCATCTGGATTTCCGTGAAGGTAGACATAAAAAGCTGGAGTAACTCAGTGGGAAATCTCTGGAGAGAAGGAATGGGTGACGTTTCGGGTCGAGACGAATTTGCCCTTCTGCGGCCGGGGCTCTGGAACACTGGTCCGGCCGGCAGATTCGTTCCCATAGCTGACTTCTGAGGCCAACTTGCGGCCAGTGCCTTGGCCCCTGAGCAAACGAGGCGGATCGTTCTGGTACCGTTGGACTTCGCTCAGAGGCTGTGACCCCTGTTGGTTCGACAAAATAGATAATCCAGATATGATCTGGAACCAAGGGTGTCGGAAAATCAGCGGTGGACTCGTACATGCGAGCGCAACGATGTAGCCATTACGGAAACCTGGCGAACAGAGTGGAAGGACAGGCAGATTAATGTTCCAGGGTACAATTACTACAGGAGAGATAGAGGTGGGGGTAAAAGAGGGTGGGGTGGTTGATTAATGAGGATGTCACAGCAGTGGTCAGAGATGACATTAACTGATGGTTCTTCCAATGAGGCTATCTGGTGGAACTGAGAAATAGAAAGGGGATGATCACCTTGGTGGGGGTGTACTGCAGGCCCCCAAAGAGTCAATGGGAATTGGAAGAGCAAATATGCCAGGACATTGCAGGCAGCTGCAAGACTAATAGAGTTGTCATGGCAGGGGATTTTAACTTTCCCAATATGGACTGGGTCTGTCACAACTGCATGGATAGGGAAGGTTTAGAGTGAAAAAAACCAAGGTGGGACTAGTATAGAAGATGCATCTTGGTCAGCACGGGCCATTTGAGCCAAAGAGCCAGTTTGCATGCTCTATAACCCGATGACTCTAATAACTATCACTAGTTAAAGCAGATGATGGAGAACGACTATGTCCAGTTCTACAATGGGCCAACAGACACATCCCCCCACTTGCACACAGATACAACAGCGTGGCTTGTGTTGCCAATGGCATACTTTAAGGAACTAGGGGTGTTTGCTGAACGTAGTTAGATAGTAGGACTGTACAGTAAAGGAACAGGCCCTTCGGTTTACAATGTCCACTCCAAATATGGTGCCAAGTTAAACGGATCTCCTCTGCCTGCACGTAATCCATATCCCTCCATTCCCTGCATATCCAAAAGCCTTTTAAAGGCCATCATGGTATCTGCCTCCACCACCAACACGTCCCAGCCACCCTGCACTGTCCAATTTCAAAAACCTTTTCCCCTCACATCTCCTTTAACCATTGCCCCATTCATTTTAAATTCTCGTCTCTGATCTGTGACATTTCTACTGTTTTCCCCATTTATCCCCAATCAATGTGGTCAAAGTCAATGAAGATATCAATGAAGATATTGAACAGGACCATATCTCATCCACTGCACCTTTTGACACAATGCATCATACCCCTCAATCACATACCGAGAGTCTAGGCCAAGATTCACAGCGATTCATTATCATACTGGACACATTATCACTGCGGCAAGACTTATTCCCACATCCCTCAGCTCGTTGCTCAACAATGTGATATTTTCAAAAAACACATTAAGGCACATTCAAACGTGGCCTATCTGGAGCAGAAAGCACGTAACCTAGGCTTCAAGGACCTGCCACCGTATTCCAGTGGCACAATACAAGCAAGCACACCACGTGACGGCTGCAGGCCTGGAGGACCTCAGCACTGAGTGTGCAGGCCTGGACTGCAGTATATCCTCACACAGGTGCACTGAGCACACCACGTGACAGCTGCAGGCCTGGACTGCAGCATATCCTCACACAGGTGCACTGAGCACATTGATAGCCACACCATTAGGGGCACTACAGTGGCGCAGCAGTAGAGTTGCTGCCTTGCAATGCCAGACACACAGGTTCCTGATTGCGTGTGCTGTCTGTATGGACTTTGTATGTTCTCCCTGTGACTGCATTGGTGCTCCAGTTTCCTCCCACATCCCAAAGATGTGCAGGTGTGTAGGTTAATTGGCTTCTGTAAATTGCCCCTAGTGTGTAGGATGCAGAAGTGGGATAGGATAGAACAAGTGTATGAGTGTATGATGAGAGGGTTGGCATGGAATCGGTGGTCTGAAGGGTCTGTTTCCATGCTGTATGCTTTCTCAAACTAATACAGCCTGCGATGGATAATAATACAATCAAGCCAAACTCTAATACAAAAGGCAGAGCAAAGAGGAAGCTACAGAGTACAAAATATAATTCTCAACATTAAAGTGCACCATTTCCATGGACAAAGTACAATGTCCACAATGGGGAAATTCAGACAGTACCTTAGGTAATGGAAAGACATTCAGAATGCTGATGATAGAGGAAGGAGCTGTTCCTGAGACTGCCGGTTGGTACTTTCAAGCTATTGTCTATTTGATGGGGGTGGAGAAAAGACAAAATAACTGGGGTGGATAGGTCCTTGATTATGTTGGCTGCTTTCTCGAGGCAGCGTGACGTGTTGATGAAGTGAGCATGGAGCTAGTGCATTTGTTCTGATCATGACGGCAATTGGAAACAAATTCTGTGCCAATAAAGTTCGAGCAGTGGCAACTCTTGTGTCGGAGCCATCGATGTTCAGGCTCGCTACTGTTCGCATATGAAATTATTTTGTCTAGATATATCTTGCAGCATTATTTTGGACACTAGGGGAGGTCATTAGATGCACAGAAGGGCGCATACATATGGGTATAGTGGACAGGAAGAGGCAGACCAGGCACAGGGGTGGAGGGTATACAGTTCTCACCAGGCCAAGGGAGAACAGCCAGCTGAAACTTGTATGCAGAATAAGGAAAACCTGGTACGTTCATCTCTTTGTTTGTACAACTACATCAATAAAGAACCAATTAACGACAGGAAGATCTGTTCTATTAGGTCTGCATAAGATCACTCCTGCTTACCTGTGCAGTAATGGTAACAGAAAGTTGGACACTGGAAGAGACGGAAATTTGCCTTGTTTCCATCAAGAATCATGCTGCCTTTGGGCCTCAAAACTGTATTCATTGATTCAATTTAATTCAATGACACTACTGTATATTGTCACATGTACCTAGGTACAGTGAAATGCTTTGTTTTGCAAACAACTGTAAAATCATACAGCAGGCCTCACCGGGACAGTACGCGTGTCGTTATGTTTCTGGCGCCAAAAAGGTTACCAAAGTTCACCATATAGTCTCATTTTCTGACCGAAGCCACAGGTGGAAGCAGGCCCCACCCCCGTCCTGTGTAGCTTCATTCTCAACGACCCCCTCACTGTCCCCCCCCTAGATGCCCACCCTCGTTCTCGATGCCCCCCCCTCCATCTCGATGACCCCCCATGGTTTCGATGCCCCCCTCACTTTTGATAAGCCCCTTCGCTCTTGATGGCTCCCCTCACTCTCCATGGTCCCCCTTGCTCTCGACGGTTGGTTGCGGCAGCCCTCCCTACTCTCGGTCCTTCCTCGCTCTCTTCGGTGAGGGTCCCGTTGCCGCCAGTGGCTTGTGACCGAGTTCAGAGTCCACGGTGGGCGTGCCAGGCCCGCTGAGCGGGTCCTCTGTTGTCCGTGAGCGGGCCCTCTGTCCACGGTGGGCAAGCTGGGCCGGGATAGGTTCGGCATGTATATCGCCAGGATATTCCTGGCGTGGGATTGATTCGTGGCCATGGCCGTCCCTTAGAATATCATCAACATTGCCTACCAGGCATTATCTAACCCCCGGTTTGATCCTGACCATGGATGCTTCCTGTATAGAGTTTGTACGTTCTCCCCATGACCTGCATAGCGTGCTTCGGTTACCTCCCACACTCCGAAGACCTAAAGTTTGTTGGCTAACTGGCTTTGGTAAAATTGTAAATTGGCTCAAATATGTAGGATCGTGTTAATGTGCGGGGATCGCAGGTTGGTGCGGACTCGGTAGGCTGAAGAGCTACTCCCCCCCTCCCTCCCTCTCTCCCTCCCTCCCCCTCTGTCCCTCTCCCCCTCCCTCTCCCCCTCTCTCCCTCTCTCCCTCCCTCTCCCCCTCCCCTTCCCCTCTCTCTCTCCCTCACTTTCTTCCTACCTCTCCCTCTCTCTCCCCTCTCCCCCTCCCCCTCTTCCTCACTCCCCCTTTACTTCCCCTCTCCTTCTTCCTCTCCCCCGCTCCCCTCTCTCCCCCTCTCCCTCCACCTCTCCCTCTCCCCCTCCCGTTCCCCTCTCCCTCTCCCTTCTTTTCAAAAACTTTATTTGACACAATCATATGATACAACACATCAAAACATAATCAAAATTACACTATATCAAAAAAAATCATTATAGTACAACAGTGCATTCATTATTTACGATACTCTCAACCCCACACGGTGACCAGCGCCCACAGAAGGCCTCCAGAGTCCCCGTGGACACCGCGTGTTCCCTCTCCAGGGACATGAGTGCATGGACGTAGGCACAAAAGAGGGGCAGGCAGCCGACTCTAGCCTGACCATCGACCGCCCGCTGCCTGGACCAGCGAATGGCCATCTTGGCCAGGCCCAACAGCAAACCGACAGGTAAGTGTCCCCCCCCCCCCCCCCCCCCCCCCCCACTTGGCTCTCCCCACTCCCTGCCTTGTGTCAAACACCAGGATTGTGGGACTAAAATGCTATCAGAGCATGAGGAACAGCCCCTTCAGATATTGATACAGGGGCAGTAACCTCTCACACTCCATATACGCGTGGAACACGGTCTCTTCCTCGCCGCAGAAAATACAGGCGGCGGACGAGCCCGTGAACCGACTTAAAAGTTTGTTACATACCACCGCTCTGTGCAACACTTCTCTCTCCCCCTCTCCCTCTCTCCCTCTCTTTATGCTCCCATGCTTCTCTCGCAAGTGCCCACGTTTGAAGTCAGAGGGGAATCTTGAATTAAACAAAGGGTTTGAAGAAGGGTTTTGGCTCGAAACGTTGCCTATCTCCTTTGCTCCATAGATGCTGCTGCATCCGCTGAGTTTCTCCAGCATTTTGTGTACTCTCGATTTTCCAGCATCTGCAGTTCCTTCTTTAACACTTGAATTAAACAAACGTGACCTTTTACAGCTGTTGCGTTTCTTGCACAATTATCGTGCAGGTTTTGCACGTGGGATATATCCTCTACACAGAAACATTTTTTTTCGGTCAATGTTGAAAAATTCCATACTTTCATTTTTGATATAGATCCCTATATCTTGAGTGAAGAGTTGTATACTTCGCTAAGTGCCTATTAAAAATGTGAACAAAAAAAATGTGACTGAAGATAAGGTTGCAAGAAGGTAATATTTTGTAGTGAACTAGTTATATTTGTGTGGGAGAAGTGCATCAATGGTCAGGAGCTGTTATTTTAGCCTCAGTGTCTTTTGAGAATAGAAAGGTTCTAAGGTCCTTGCCTGCATGGAGGTATTTGGAATAGAACTATTGTTGGCACAAGTGTATTCGAGTTAGAGTTAGGAAAATCTGTCAGGTTTGACATTCCGGTTTGTAATCTAACAACTGCTATTGCAAGTCCACCAGGACACTTGACAAAAGTAGTGTACGACCAGGACCAGCTAAAGTGTTCCCCTGTGGTTGAATGGTGTGTTGCCATTTAAGTTAAAAGGCACACGTGACTAATGGCTACATGGACTCATAATGGGTACATAATACCTGCAGACTGCAGTGCAGCAATTCATCAAAGCTTTCTCAGCAGCTCTTCCAAACACACAACCTTCACCATACAGCATGGTGGGGCCAGCAGGTACATTTCAACAACGAACCTGACTTCCCCTCTGGACATGTGAGCAGGAACAAGCCATGCACCACCTTGAGCTAGTTCTACTTTTCAATTACATTTTATCTCAGCCAACGTAAGCTCCATTTACCCAACATTGATTTATAAGCTTGCATTAACAACAAAAACATGTCACTCTCTGCATTTAATCAGTTGGTGAATCTGTGGAATTAATTGCCAATGTACGCTGTGAAGACCAGGTCATTGGATATTTTTAAGGCGGAGATTGATAGATTCTTGATTATTCCTGATTAGTCTCAGGGCTTATGAGGTGATGGCCGGAGAATGGGGTTGAGAGGGAAAGATAGAACAGCCATGATTGAATGGCAGAGTCGACCTGATGGGCCGAATGGTCTTATTCTGCTCCAAGAACTTATGAACTTATCAATTTCTGCTTCTGAGCATTGATGGTTGAATAGGGACAGACTGGTGTCTACTTCAACTCATTGATTCAGTGATTCAACGATTCAAGGACTCTTTATTGTCACTTGTACCTAGGTACAGTGAAATGCATTGTTTTTGCATACCGGCCGGTTAAATCATACATCAGACCTCACCTGGGTAGTGCACGGAGAGTCGCCACGTTCCTGGCGCTGACAAAGTTACAAACATTCATCGAACAGTCTCATCTTCTTGCAGCGGCACGTGGCTGTCCCCCCCCCCCCCCCCCCCCCCCCCACAGGGTGGATCTACATTCGCAGAGCCCCCCCCCCCCCCCCGCTGGGTCCCTCTTCTTTCATGGTGGCCCTTCGTCAGATTGGCCCTGCGTCCGAGGGCCCTGCGTCCCTCCTCGTTCTCGCCAGTCTGCGCTGAGTCGTTCAGCTCCATATCTCAGGAACATCTTGTGAGAAGAAACAACTTTAACATTGCCCCAGAATCACCAATTTCCAGTTTTCACGTTAATCCACTTCTACTTGCTCAATAAACAATACATAACTGATACCCGTCCTAAACAAGAATCTATCTATCTCTGCCTTAAATATATCCACTGACTTTGCCTCCATAGCCTTCTGTGGCAAAGAATTCCACAGATTCACCACCCTGACTAAAGAAATTCCTCCTCTTCTCCTCCTAAAAGAATGTTCTTTAATTCTGAGGCTATAACCTCTAGTCCTAGACTCTCCCACTATTGGAAACATCCTCTTCACATCCACTCTATCCAAGTTCTACTATTCTGTACATTTCAGTGAGGTTCCCCCCTCAAGCTTCTACACTCCAGCGAATACAGGCCCAGTGCCGTCAAACGCTCATCAAATGTTAACCTACTCATTCCTGAGATAATTCTTGTAAACCTCCTTTGAACCCTCTCCAGAGCCAGCACATCCATCCTCAGATATGGGGCCCAAAATTGCTCAGGGGAAAAGGGGATGGATGCCTTTATTTAATAAGATATTAATAGGATGACTACCATTGTGTGGTTATTTAATAAGGACTGCAAAAAAATCTGGGAACTATAGACAAGTAGGCCAGACATCTGTGATAGGAAAGTTACTCGAGATGATTCTGAGGGACTAGATATACATTTTGATTAGGGATAGTCAGCATGGTTTTATGCATGGGAGATCATGGCTCACATATTTAGTTTAGTTTAGTTTCAAGATACAGCACGGAAACAGGGCCTTCGGCCCACCGAGTCCGTGCCAAACAGCCATCCCCGCACATTAACGCTATCCTACACACATTGGGGACAATTTCCATTTATAATAAGCCACTCAACCTGCAGACCTTATGTCTTTGGAGTGTGGAAGGAAAGCAAAGAACTCGGAGAAAACCCATGCAGGTCACAGGGAGAAGGTACAAACTTCGTACAGGCAGCTCCTGTAGTTAAGATCTAACTAGGGTATTTAATGCTGCAAGGCTGTCGCTATATCACTATGCCACCGTGCCGCCCTGATTGATTGGGTTTTTTGCAGAAGGAACCAAGAAAGATGATGAGGGGAAAGCTGTAGGCGTAATTGATGTGGACTTCAACAAGGCCTTTTTATAAGGATCCGTTTTGGAAGATTAGATTAAATGGGATCCAGGGAGAGATAGCTAACTGGATACAGAATTGATTTAAGGTTTATCTTGTGGTTTAGGTTTATTATTGTTATGTGTACTGAGGTACAGTGAAAAGCTTTACTCTATACAAGGGATTACAAATCAAGTTAAGAATTAACGTTGAAACACTGGTTAAGCTGGAAATAGCGCATGGAAGATTTATAAGGATATTGCTAGGACTCAGGGTCTGAGCGTTAGGACAAAGGTGGGCACGCTGGGACTTTATTTCTTGGAGTGCAGGAGGATGAGGGGTGATCTTTTAGAGGTGTATACAATCATCAGGGGTATAGGTACTGTTAATGCACAGTCTTTTACCCAGGGTAGGGGAATTAAAAACCAGAACACAGAAGGGCAAGATTGAGTAGGAACCTGAGGGAGGTGTGTAGTAGTTAGGACATAGAAGAGTATATAGAACATCAAATGAGCTGCCAGAGGAAGTAGTTGAGGCAGGTACTATGAACGCATTTAAAACCCACTTGGACGAAATGAGCGGGACTTTTGAACCAAACAGAGTCGGACCTAATAAAGCATTTATTCCTTCCAAACACTGTTGGACCTAATAAAGCATTGCAGTTTCAAGCACAGGCAGGGCAGCAGGCCAAACGACTCATGGCATTGTCATTACGGGCTAACAAATCATTGATAATAGTTCAGTTGATTCACAGCTTAGAATGAGAATCATGACCTCTCCCTCACGATCTTCCAGAGCAACTGAGTCATGTCCAGGCATCCGGGGTTTTATAGTCCTGCCCCCCGCCCCCCCCCCCCCCCCCCCCCCCCCCCAGAAGGTTTGTTACCTTCATCGCGGTGATTGACAGGCGAGAGGACCAATCAGCTGATCTCAAGGTTTTTTAAAACACTCAGAACTTTTTTTCATTAATGGGAAAAATCCTCAGGGCCCGCTCAGCGGAGGAGGACTGTGAGTAAGATGGCCAAAAATCATAGTGATATATGGGAGCATTTTTTCTAAAATCAATATACAGCGCAGACAGGAAGTGGTCAAGATGAGACATTTAATTATATAGATGGGCCAAACGTGGGCAAATGGGACTAATTTAGATGCGGCATCTTAGTCAGCATGAACGAATTGGGCAGAATGGCCTGTTTCCATGCTGTATGGATCTGTGTATCTATTACACTGCCCAGGCTAAAAGCCAAGGGAGTTGGTGCGTATAGCATTAAAGAATGAAAAGATTGTGAGTTTAGTATGAGGTAAACTTTGTGAAAACATTCGTAGTTGAAGGTAACAAATGAAGGTTTCTGCTGCTAAATGAAGGTTTCTGCTGCAAATGTGGTCAAGGAAATAGCGTTCATGTCGCCGCCCTGTTTCCACCAATCTTTCCACCACCACGCACAAGAAGCACAAGACAGGTACCATTGTGCAGACGCCGAGAAGTGTGTTCAGCTCTGGCTGAACAGCTTCTAATCTTGTGTAGGGACTCGACAAGAAGAGGAAGCTGCAAATAAGCTAAGGCAGGATTGGAAATGGCTGATTCTATGAGATGGAATAAATGGAGAGAACTTGAAGTACAAAGCTCAATTAATTGAACAAATAGGGTGCGTTGCAACTAGTAACCCAGATAGATCTTTGATCAGAAATATTGAGCTAATAACTGAAATGGAAGCACAAAACATTGGAAGAACTCAACTGGTGATGCACCAACTGTGGAGAGAGCAAAAGAGTGAATGGTTCATAACTCATTGTCTGCAAGTTCAGTTCAAAGAGCGGATGTGGCAGCCATTACATTTTAAGGAGACCAAGGCATTTAAGCAGGGAGGGGGGAGAGAGGGGGGGAGAGGGGAGAGGAGGGGGGAGAGGGGGGGGGAAAGAGAGGGGGGAAAGAGAGGGGAGGGGGGGGAGAGAGGGGGGGGGAAGAGAGGGGAGGAGGAGAGAGGGGAGGAGGAGAGAGGGGGGGGGAGGAGAGAGGGGGGGAGAGAGGGGGGGAGGAGAGAGGGGGGAGGAGAGAGTGGGGGAGAGAGAGGGGGAGAGAGTGGGGAGGGGAGGGGGGAGGGGGGGTGGCAGAGAGGGGGGAAGAGAGGGGGGAGAGAGGGGGGGGAGAGAGGGGGGAGGAGAGATGGGGGGAGGAGAGGGGGGAGGAGAGGGGGGGGAGAGGGGGGGAGGGGGGGGAGGGGGGGGAGAGGGGGGGAGAGAGGGGGGGGGAAGAGAGAGGGGGGAGAGGGTGGGGGGGGGGGGGGGGGAGGGGGGAGAGGGGGGGGCAGAGGGGGGGGGAGAGGGGGGAATAGACATCTCATAAGCTAATGATGTATTCCCGATCCTCCAATCTACCCCGCTACAGCCCTTGCACTTTTCCTTTAATATACATTTTCGTCTGTTGCTGTAACATGACATTCAGCATGATTTGATTGTAATTATGTGCGAATGGTTAATGTGGATGGCATGCAAACAAAAACCTTTGTGTGGCACAGTGGCACAGCAGTAATGTTGCTGCCTTCTAGCACCAAAAACAGGAGTTTGATGAGGCCTAGGGTGCTATCTGTATGGTTTGCACGTTCTCTTTGTTTCCTTTGGGCACTCCAGTTTCCTCTCACATACCAAGGACATTCAGATTTGTAGGATAGTTGGTTTCTCTACATTTAACCTGGTGTGTAGGATGCAAAAGTGGGATAACATCTTAAGCTCTGTGCCAAACAGCTGGCACCAGTCTATACAGACATTTTTAACCAGTCCCTGCAAACATGTACTGTCCCTGCCTGCTTCAAAGTCTCCACTATTGTCCCTGTACCCAAAACGGCAAGGATTACTTGTCTTGATGACTACAGGCCTGTCGCACTGACCTCTGTAGTCATGAAGCCACTCGAAAGGCTTGAGCTGGCCAAGCTGAAAAATATCACAAACTCCCTGCTGGACCTTCTGCAGTTTGCATATCAGGCCATTATATCTGTGGATGATACAGTCAACCTGGGCCTGCACTTCATCCCACAGCACCTAGACTGCCAGGGGACCTATGCGAGGATCCTTTTTGTTGATTTTAGCTCTGCATTCAACACTATTGTGCCAGAGCTACTACACTCCAAACTTTCCGAGTTGACTGTGCCTGAACCCCTCCGTTGCTGTATTACCAGCTTCCTGACAGGAAGCAGCATGTGAGGCTGGGAAAGCACATCTCGGACCCGCAAACGCTCAGCATAGGAGCACCGCAAGGCTGCTATCTCTCTCTTCTACTCTCTCTACACCAACGACTGCACCTCCACAGACATCTCTGTGAAGCTTTTCACGGAAGACACAACCCTGATTCGACTGATCCAGGATGGGGAGGAATCTGCCTACAGACAGGAAGTATCGCAGCTGGCGTCCTGGTGCCATCGCAACAACCTAGAGCTCAATGCAGACAGTGGAATTAAGTGGAAGACAGTGGAATTGATTGTAAACTTTCGGAGAGTTCCCCCTCTCATCCCACCCTCTCCTCATCCCACTCACCATCAACAACACCACAGTCACATCTGTGGAGTCTTTTAAGTTCCTGGAACCATCATCTCCAAGGGCCTTAAGTGGGGGGGCCACCATTGACTCCACAGTCAAAAAGGCACAACAGAGGATGTACTTCCTGCGGCAACTGAGGAAGCACAATCTGCCACAGGCAATGATGGTCCAATTCTACACGGCCATCGTAGAGTCTGTCTTCACCTTCTCCATCATGGTCTGGTTTGGCTCAGCCACCAAGCACGGCACCTGGAGGCTGCAGCGAATCATCCGATCAGCAGAGAAGGTTATTGGCTGCAACCTTCCCTCCATTGATGAACTGTACACTGCAAGGGCCAGGAAGCGAGTGGGCAAGATCATCTCTGACCCCTCTCACTTTGGCCACAAACTCTTTGAATCACTTCCCTCTGGAAGGCAACTCCGGACTGTCAAAGCTGCCACAGCCAGACATAAAAACAGTTTTTATCCACGAGTAGTTGCTCTACTCAACAGCCAAAAATCTGTAGCCTCCCTTTGATCTGGTATTTTGCTGGTTCACATGCTTAATCAATGGTGTTTTATCACTAATGGTTTATTATTATTAATGTATAGTGTTTTCTGAGTCATTCTTAACAGTCATTGCATTTCAGGTTGCTACTTGACGGTGGAGCACCAAGGCAAATTCCTTGTATGTGATTACTTGGCCAATAAACTTACTTACTTACTTAACATAGAAATAGTGTACGGTTGATCGATGGTTGACATGGACTCAAAAGGCTTGTTTTCACGCTATGTCTCTGAAAACATATCTCAGTACATGTGACAATGGTAAAATGATTAGTACGGGTGCCAGGGGTTATGGGGAGAAGGCAGGAGAATGGGGTTAGGAGGCAGATAGATCAGCCATGATTGAATGTCGGAGTGATGCGCTGAATTGCTTAATTCTGCTCCTATCACATGTACTTGTGAAACTAACTTCAATACAGTGTGATGAACCTTTAACTGAATCATAGAATCCAGTCTCGACACTATGGTCTACTCCCATCTCAGTTATGTGGGTGGGAGTTCCTCTGCCTCTTGTACCATTTATCGTAATAGCCTGTGTGAACGACAATGCTACTTTAGAATGAGTTAGAGTCAGTGCAAAGCAGCTGCTCAATGGCTCTGAGACACAATGCAAACTCCTCACAGATCAAATGCATGTGTATCTTTGACAATTTTGCCATTCCGACAGATATCGCAAGTTGCTTCAAATGTTGCACCATTATTGTTTGTTTTTAGTTTGGACGTATGTATGCATGTAAATACACACATGTATACATATATATATATGTATACATGTGCATACACATATACACACACACACACACACGCACATGCTTCTTTTGGGCCTTATTGCTTTATATATGTTGGAGGAAATGTTAGAGTGAGACCTCTATCTCAAAAGTACACTGCTGTTTCCAGAACTCTTTCAGTACTTGATAATATACACGTTGCAATAATCATATGCAAATTCTGCAGTTGCTCGATAAATCAACAAGAATTTGTTTCTCAACTATGGATTGTGCTCTTTAGTATCAATGCACATGGAACTTGGTTTGCAGCAGTACCTCATATTAATCATGCTAAGCCGTTAACCATGTATTGTCTTTCTGCTGACTGGTTAGGATGCAACTAAAGCTTTTAAGGTAATAAGGAATAGGAGTAGAATATTAAATGATGACTTACCAGTTTGAAGTTTGATCTTTATTTTGTGAGGAGTTACGACGAGCGATTACGTGAACAACCCCGCCAGTCCGCATGCGCGTCAATCTTCAAAGCAGTGGTGTGAAATCACAGGTAACAGTAATTGAAGTAACATAGGAAGATCAGAAACCTAGAACTACCAGATGACCTTTGTGACATGAGAGTTGGGAACGGTGGGCATGTAATAAAGTCCCATATAAATAAATATAACCTTCTTATAAAGTTTTTTGTAATGAACAAGCATTGCTAGTTCAGAGCCTCTAAGGCTCTTGGTGACCTTGACATATTGTTGTATATGTGACCTCACATAACCGAAGGTCCCTGGGTATGCCATGAAACTAGTTTGAGATCCGACGCCCCTTCTGCTCTGCTTAACTAAATAATAAACATAAAATATTATATTATTTGCAGATGTAACCATCCTGTCCAGTCGCAATTATGAAGCGACTGAACCCATGAGGATAACTACCTTATGAGCGCCGGCCAAAGCTAAGGATGTAGCTGGAGCCCTCTGATGAAGTAGTGTTAACACAATGTCAATATCCCATACTGCCCTGTACTTGTCCTGGGAGAACATGTGTTGAAGATATCCTTTGCAAACTCGATATCCGGGGCTGAAACCTGACAGAGTGGGTCCCGTTCCCTGCAACAAATATGATGGGAAGGCACATTGGGCTCAGTTCATGGCCCTATAACACAATTATTGTCAAAGACCCATTTGAAAATGAACTCCAAGATGTCAGTAATCTGTACCGTATTAAATGTAACATTAGCATTAAACAAAACGCTCCCCATCTCCTGAAGAAGAATTGTACTGCTTTTTTGGGTGCTATACCTGCACTCTGCAGTGAGCACATACATGGATCGGTGTGACAACCCGAGCCGTAGGAGCAGTCCACTCAGACTGCAAGTGAATAATTGATTTTATCATGCAGAGGCTGGTTTCCCGAGCCACAGGCTGAACCAGCAAAGTTTTACGTTTAGAATAACCTTATGAGGTTGTATTATTATTCCTGACAAAAGCGGGAATCATGGCTGCATCGTCCAGTCAGAGTACGAAAATCTAAAGTGGGATCTTGCTGACTTTATTTCAAGACCCGATTAATGAGGCAAAATGGAGGAAGACATAAAAGAACATTCTTCCTCCTTGTAGCGAGAATGTATCTCTCGCCACTGTTATGCCACATATTTTTGCAACCAGTGAACAAGCATGAAAACAACTTATCGATATTCGGTGTTCCATCGAATCATAATTTCATAAATTCTTTGTGATCCAACACCCATTCTGTGTTGTCATTGATCTGTATTTGGTGATACACCAGTGGCAAATGAGATTATGTAAATTATTACAGGATACTTTTACAAGATTGCACCCATGTGGCTAACATATGCCACCACCATAGTGTATCAATAAATATGTCACTATACACCAGAGTGTATCAATCAATAAAATAAATATGGGGCCGATAAATCCCCAGGGCCAGATAGGCTGCATCCCAGGGTACTTAAGGAAGTAGCCCCAGAAATAGCAGATGCCTTAGTGATAATTTTTCAAAACTCTTTAGATTTTGGAGTAGTTCCTGAGGATTGGAGGGTAGCTAATGTGACCCCCACTTTTTAAAAAGGGAGGGAGAGAGAAAATGGGGAATTACAGACCAGTTAGTCTAACATCGGTAGTGGGGAAACTGCTAGAGTCAATTATTAAAGATGGGATAGCAGCGCATTTGGAAAGTGGTGAAATCATTGGACAAAGTCAGCATGGATTTACGAAGGGTAAATCATGTCTGATGAATCTTATTGAATTTTTTGAGGATGTAACTAGTAGAGTGGATAAGGGAGAAGCAATGGATGTGTTGTATCTGGACTTTCAGAAGGCTTTCGACAAGGTGTCACACAAGAGATTGGGTATACAAACTTAAAGCACACGGTATTGGTGGTTCAGTATTGATGTGGATAGAGAACTGGCTGGCAGACAGGAAGCAAAGAGTAGGAGTGAACGGGTCCTTTTCAGGATGGCAGACAGTGACTAGTGGGGTGCCGCAAGGTTCAGTGCTGGGACCCCAGCTATTTACAATATACATTAATGATTTGGACGAGGGAATTAAATGCAACATCTCGAAGTTTGCGGATGACACGAAGCTGGGGGGCAGTGTTAGCTGTGAGGAGGATGCTAGGAGGCTGCAGGATGACTTGGATAGACTGGGTGAGTGGGAAAATGCATGGCAGATGCAGTATAATGTGGATAAATGTGAGGTTATCCACTTTGGTGGCAAAAACAGGAAGGTAGACTATTATTTGAATGGTGACCGATTAGGAAAAGGGGAGATGCAGCGAGATCTGGGTGTCATGGTACACCAGTCATTGAAAGTAGGCATGCAGGTGCAGCAGGCTGTGAAGAAAGCGAATGGTATGTTGGCATTCATAGCAAAAGGATTTGAGTACAAGAGCAGGGAGGTTTTCTACTGCAGTTGTACAGGGTTTTGGTGAGGCCACACCTGGAATATTGCGTACAGTTTTGGTCTCCTAATCTGAGGAAATACATTATTGCCATAGAGGGAGTACAGAGAAGGTTCACCAGACTGATTCCTGGGATGGCACGACTTCCATATGAAGAAAGACTGGATAGATTTGGCTTGTACTCGCTGGAATTTAGAAGATTGAGGGATGATCTCATAGAGACTTACAAAATTCTTAAGGGGTTGGACAGGCTAGATGCAGGAAGATTGTTCCCGATGTTGGGGAAGTCCAGGACAAGGGGTCACAGTTTAAGGATAAGGGGGAAGTCTTTTAGGACCGAGATGAGAAAATCGTTTTTCACACAGAGAGTGGTGAATCTGTGGAATTCTCTGCCACAGAAGGTAGTTGAGGCCAGTTTGTTGGCCATATTTAAGAGGAAGTTGGATGTGGCCCTTGTGGCTGAAGGGATCAGGGGGTATGGAGAGAAGGCAGGTACAGGATACTGAGTTGGATGATCAGCCATGATCATATTGAATGGCGGTGCAGGCTCGAAGGGCCGAATGGCCTGCTCCTGCACCTAATTTCTATGTTTCTATCAACTTGAAGTTGAGCATGCAGGTTATGCTTATTCGCTCAATAACACTTTAAGCCATAGAATGCACCTAGTGTCTATAGATAGTTGATACCAATAACTGAAGAATTGGCAACTCATGCAAATATCTTCGCCCTCTGAACTAGAGATGACATTCGCAATTGTCCACCTTAGAGCACTTAGCATCAGTTTGTAATATAACTGAGATTTTACTGACCAAACTACTGGGGCAATGCTGAATTGTGTTTGTCCATCATTGTGACTTTGGTAGCTTCAGCTGGTAATAGCATAGGTCTGTTAACAATGACCTACATGGCACTTGAGAGGTTGCTACTTTCACAGCTGAACACGGCTACTATATTGCCAATTACTCTTGATGAATAGAAGGCTGCTTTATAACAATAAGGTTGTTACAGGTTTCTATTAACTCCAATCTCTTGCCCCAGGGTGGAGTGATAGGCTAATTAATAGTTGAAGGTAAATCCCAATGACCAACAATTCTATTTGGTAACTACTTAAATTTAACTGGATGGTTGAGGAACCCCAATTTCTAAAATATAGTTTGAGGCTGAAACAGTTGATTTTAGCAAAATACAGCATTAGAATATCTTCCAGACAAGACATAACATATGTTTTTGAACTCTGAGTAGTCCAAGCACCGATTTTAGTAATTTGGTAAATAACCTGGGTAAATAATTTAGCCCATTTTGCAATGCTTTACTCTTATAATTACTGTTATCATTGCCTCATCATTAGCAAATGTTGTCATTACTGTTATAGTTACTGTTATCATTGCCTCCTCCTGATAATTTCAAATGTCTCTGGTGATTCCTGTAAATGGGAACTGAATAGAATGTATCTTTGAGATCATTATGAAAATCAGTTGTTAGTCAGTAACGAAGTTTCCTATTCGGATAAGTTTATACTGCATATGCGAGTTAAACGACATTCTCCATCTTTCATAATGAACAGGCCACGTCTGCCATCATTCCGTGCCTGCCTCGAATGACAACTCTGGCCCGATTTCCGATCCTGTCTTGAAAGACAATCCTGGCTATAATACTGAGCCTACCTCATAATTCTGAACCTGCCTCTAAAGACAACTCTGGCCATAATTCTGAGCTTGCCGTGAAAAACCACTCTGGCCATATTTTCGATCCTGTCTCGAAGACAATCCTGGCCATAATACTGAACCTGCCTCAAAAGACAATTTTGGCCCTAATTCCAAACCTGCTTTGAATGCTAGTATTGTGCAGTTTTACATGGTTAGGTGTCGCTGAGTAGATGACAATGCCTTAACCATATGTGTGTTGTACAAACAAGTGTAAAATTACCAACTTTTAAGTGGTCCAATTACCCCATGTTTCGGGAGTGCCAGACCCACCTACCTGCCTAGTTACAGAGTAGGACTGGTATGGTGCGTGGAACCTCTGCCCAGCTTTCACGCTGCCATAGCTTCAGTGAACCACTTACTGCCGATGGAGGCGTGGGGTGTGTTGTCGCCGAACCGATGAAGCTTTACTCGTCGTTGGTACCTTGATTGGTCCGACAGCTTTTGCTTCCTCATCCAGGTTTTGCCTGTTGAATAGGTCTTACCTGAATAGAAGTTTCGGCCGCTATAGCGCTGTTCACTACCGGCACTGCCCGCTGTTCACTCCAGTATGTTCCACGGACATACTTTAGAATTTGAAGTCAGTTACCTACTGACCACTCGCACTCCCCTCCACAGAGAGGGAGATTCGTAGGCAGCCCTGAACAGGTGCTGGCTCAGGCCCCTGTGCATACCTGTGCTAATAGGGCCACTCCAACAGACCTATACCAGGATGGAACATCACATTTGTGGGATAAACAACCAAGTATTGACTCGGCGTCAGAATAATACTGGCCCCGCATGCTCTCCTTCTCCAAGAGGGAGACATTAAGCAGCCCTGAAACAGGTGCCGCTGCTGCGGGCTCTCAAAGACGCCGGCGCTAACACAACTCCTCCTGTTGGAGTGTATCTTGGTGGAGCATCCTCTCCATTAGGAGCTCCATCCTTTTGGACAACCGTCCAAATATGTTAACCCTCCCGGCCCGACTCGTCCCAGTCCATAGGCCTGACCGACTTATTGTTGGTTTTACCCCAAGTCCTGGGAGCTGCTGACCTTATTGTCAGCGACTCTGGTGGTGATACTGCTTTCCTCCTGGATTTACCCCTCCACGGGAACTACAGCGGTCTGGAAGCCGCTGACCGCCTTGTCAATGACTGGAGTAGTGAACCCAACGGCCACCGGCTAGTGCGCTTCCGCGGTCCGGACTGGAGTCTCCCCACAGCCCATAGCCAGTTTCCCCGTGGAAAGAAGAGGTTCCTGTAAGAAAAACAGAACCTGGTAAGAAATACCAAACTTACCTGTAGGTTTAAACTTACCGCTGGCAGGACCGTCATGCCTGCCAGTCAGTTGCTGCGCCATGCGACAGACGTAATGACGCGCATGCAGACTGGTGGGGTTCTTCACGGAATCACTCACGTGGCCAAAGTAAAATTAGGCCCATTTGGCCCATCTTGTTTACTCCACCAATCAACCATGGCTGATTTATCGCTCCCTCCTAACCCCATTCTTTTGCCTTCCCCCCATAACCTCTGACACCTGTACTAATTAAGGATTGATCTATCTCCGCCTTAAAAACATCCACTGACTTGGCCTCCACAGCATCCTGTGGCAAAGCATTCCACAGATCCAAAGATCCACCACCAAAATAAATTTCTCCTCATCTCGTTCCTGAAAGAAAGTCCTTTAATTCTGAGGCTGTGACCTCTGGTGCTAGACTCTCCCACCAGTGGAAACATCCTCTCCACATCCATTCTATCCAAGCCTTTCACTGTACCTCGGTACGCATGACAATAAACTAAACAGACTGTACCTCAACGCTTCTTGTAGTCAGCACACCTCCTTTGACTCAAAGTACTGAAGTAACTCCGCAGGTCAGGCAGCATCTTTGGTGAACATGGATATGCAATGTTTCGGGTCAGGACCACTCTTCAAGCTGCATTCTGAAGAAGGATTCTGACTTTGTACCTTTTTTCAGTAAACAATCATCTGCAATTCCTTGTGTCTTTACTCTTGCTTTGACCATTTTTTTGACTTGAGGAACTGAACTAGCAAACTATACTTTGTTCATGGGACAAGCCCAGATTCTTTTTAAGACTCAATTGAGACAAAATCTTCACAGGCAAGCATGTAGGGGCATTCTGCCTCCAAGTTCTCTGATGATCCATGCATGGCCAGTCATACCCATAACATCATCTTCAGCAATGACGTGATACCATCCTTGTAAGCTGGACTACTGAGGGGTATGATTAAGTCTCTCAGCAGTCAAATGCTCAAACACACACTCACTGATAGTTTGAACACACACCATGAATCTTCAAAGGTGTTTGAGTAGCCATTAGTTTTGAAGTTGTCCAGTCAAACCGCCTGTAGAAACAAGGATGGTTCATAAACACAAGGAAACTAAGTGCTGGAAACTCAGCGGGCCGGGCAGCATCTCGGGAGAACATGGATAGGTGATGTTATGGGTTGTGACCCATCTTCAGACTGATTGTGGGGGGGGGGGGGGGGGGGGTTGGGATGGAAGGAGAGGGAGAGGGGGAGGGGGGAGTGAAGGAGAATAAAATTAAGCGAGGGGAGAGGCAGGCCAAAGTATAGCAGGTAATCAGTGGATGCACGCAAGGGTGGTTTTGATAGGTAGATTGTTGGAACAAAGGTCAGAGATAAAAGCAGAAGTTTTGAGACAGGGTTGAAGAGTTGCAAATTCCAAAGCTAGAGGGAGGAAAGTGGCAGGAGGGAGGGGAGAATGGGAGAATAGAATGGAGTGGTTGGAGCATGGGGGAAGAGAGGTTGAATGTGAATGTGAGTGGGGCATTTGGTAGGAGGATACCCTAACTTAGCATATTAATATGACAGCAATGTGGAGCTTTCAGTTTAATTTAATACCAATTTAGGGGAAAATTGTGACAATATTTAATGCCTGATGCAATTTCATAGTTGGTGTAATTCTACCTTGAATCGATTGGTAGTGTGATTAATGCCAGGTGAAATTTATATTGTTTAATAAACCATATATCATTTTCATATCAAAATCTTTTGATTTCTGGGCAATTTCATCCAGCTTTTTCTGTTTCTAGAGTATTAAAATGAATGCTTTACAGGTATTTCAAAACACAATTTTCTTTTAACCTTGCAAAAATCTGGAGTATGTGCTCAGCCAGTGAGGTTTTTACTTCTAAATCTCTGACTTGATGATAAGAGTTTAACCAGAAGAACAAAACATGAAGGAACGCTTTCAGGATTATAGCTTGTAGTCTTTTATTATGTTAAACTAATCAGGATTGAAATCCAGTTTCCTTTATTGTCCTTGAGATTAAGAGAGAAAAAATGTAGTTCACTTTCAACCATGGTGGCGCAGTGGTAGAGTTGCTGCCTAAGGGCCTGTCCCACTTGGGCGTCATTTGCGCATCATTTACATGACATCAATTATGCGTCACGATGCACGACGAGCACATCACGTTGCAGCGGCCCGAATCTGGAGGTCGTATGCTCCGGCCGCAGACCAGTGGAGCTCGTGGGTCCTGGTGGGAGACCGCTTTTCGGAGCTCCCGCAACGCAACTTCGCCAGCCCGTGTTCCGGGGTTGGAATGACCCGGAGCGGGACCGTACATCGCCCGGCGTGGCTTTAATGCCCACCGGGGGCTCCAACTTTGTGACTTTTCGGCCTGGAGCATCACCCGGCACGGCCTTAAATGGCCGTGGGACTTACCATCGCCCACCTGGGGCTTCAACATTGGGAGAGAAATGGTGCAGGGGAGAGAAAAGACTTTGCCTTCCATCACAGTGAGGAGGAGATTCACTGTGATGGATGTTTGTGTAAATTGAATTGTTTGTATGTTTTGTAAGAATTGTCTTTGTTTGTATGGCTGTGGAAACAGAGTTACGTTTGAGCCTCACTGAGGTGCATTACGCACGCATGGTGTGTGGTGACGCGCAGTCGCGAACGCGGTAACACGCGGTCGCGAACGGCGCCCCACAATTTTGGGATTGACAAAATTTTCGCCCGCCACCTTTGTGACGTGCAAATGACCCCCAAGTGGGACAGGGTCAAGTACAAGAGACCCGGGTTCCATCCTGGCTATGGGTGCTGTCTGTATGGAGTTTTGTACATTCTCTGTTTCAAACAAGAGGGTTTCCGATTTCTTCCCACACTCTAATGGCGTACAGGTTGGTAGGTTAATTGTCTTCGGTAAAATTGTAAATTGTCGCTAGTGTGTGTAGAATAGTGTGCGGGGATCGCTGGTCGACACAGACTCGGCAGGCTTGGTTCCGCGCTGTATCTCTAAACTAAACTAAACTAAACTAAAACTAAACTAGACTAAAACAAATTACTTCTATTTTAAACAAATCCAATTTTTAGATTGTTTTCGTTGCTTATGAAGGAATTAAAATTGTAAGATTGCAAGAAAAGACTCCAGCAGGGTGTCTATTTAAGAAGTTACCAGAGCAGTCTCTAAGGACGTCTGGTACGTGTGTGTATTTAGAATCTTTGAATCGCACCAACTGGTAGCTGAGTTCTCTTTTCATGCTTTGCTAGTCTGATCACATTTAGCAGGGCCATGGGCCATCTTGACAGGAACTGATACTGAGAGCGAGTGTAGGGTCATAGAATGCAGCTGGCCATGGAGTGCTGCGTCTGGAAATCGTGAAATTGTCACCATGGATAGGTGGAGAAAGACAGAGGGAAACTGAAGGGCTGAACTGAACTGCACATGCCTTTGTTATCAGGTCGAACAATAGGAGAAATGCAGGAAGCACAAGGAACAGTAGTGCGAGAGGGTCCCACAGTTTGCTGAACACCTCTGCTCAGTCCGCATGGGCCTATGCGCTCTCGCGGTTGCTTTAACACTTTAATCCCGCTCCTATTTCCATAGTGAACTTTCTGTCCTGGGCCTCCTCCACTGTCAGAGTGAAGCCCGATGCAAATTGGAGCAACAATTTCTCATATATTGCTTGGGCAGCTTAAAATTCAGCACTATGAATATTGTTTGTCTAACCAAGTAACCTTTGCCTTCCCTCCATTCCCCCCATCCTAGTTCTCTGACTCGTTTCACGGTCCTGTTTAAGAAGGAACTGCAGATGCTGGAAAATGGAAGGTAGACAAAAATGCTGGAGAAACTCAGCGGGTGAGGCAGCACTATGGAGCGAAGGAAATAGGCAACGTTTCGGTCGAGGCCCTTCTTCAAACTGATGTGAGGGTGGGGGGGGGGCAGGAAGAAGAAACGAAGAGGCGGAGACAGTGGGCTGAGGGAGAACTGGGAAGAGGTGGGGAATCACTGCCCTGATTAGATTTTACTGATTGTATGGCTCGTTGTCACCTTCCCCTCAGCTAACAACAAAGCATTTTACATTTTCCTAGAGCATCATCCCCTTTGATCTGTGTTTTCACACCATACCCTTCCATATTTCAGTCAGAAGAAGGGTCTCGACCCGAAACGTCACCCATTCCTTCTATCCGGAGATGCTGCCTGTCCTGCTGAGTTACTCCAGCATTTTGTGTCTATCCACAGAACTCTCGTCAGTGAGAGGAGGTGAATCTCTTCAAAGTAGTTGTCTGTGCCATTTATGTGAAGTATTTTTCACATATTTCATCTTGCTTAATGTGAGTATCTCTTGTGTATAACCCTTTATAAAATGGCTAATTTCTCACTCCGTAATGAAGAATCTATGTTTTGCACATAAGATTTGGTGCTCTGCTGAAGTTATTTCAACATTTACATCACTATAACGTTACAGGGACAAGATAGGAACTAGTATTAAGAGCACAGAATGGTGGTGTTTCTGTTTAAGACGTTACAAGAACAGCCTCAAAGGACACCTGATACATGTTGGCTCTGAGAAAATCTTTTAATCACACTAATTGGTGGCTCCGCTTCCACCCCTATCCCACTCAATTTAACACTCAGGTTTAAGATATAAGATTGCACAAAAACTGGGAGTTTATTCTAATGTCCACTGTCAATAAGTAGGCATCGCAAAACGATGCACTTGAAACGTTCAGCTCTGTTAGGCTGGAAATAAATTTGAACGTATCTGTTAATGCAGATATTATTACTCTTCTGGGGCTGGGCCACATTGCCACGGCGATGGTTGTTGAGTAGCACTGGTGCTGAACACCACTAGACGTGACAGGAGAGTATTTAATTGTTACCAAATGCATGGCGAGAATAAAGATTCTTCCATTATCCAGCAACATCACTCGAGCCATCTCTTAATGAACAAGGCAAGCTACAGTATGATGCACGTGTATGGCACAGCCGTGTGCAGCTGCAAGGTGATTTTACTCGCATAATATCATTTCCATAAAAATCTTCAGATATTAATTCAACATGCAGCAAAAAACAAAAATAAAGCGGTCTATGTCACACATTCCTCAAAACAAAATGGTTCACCTCATATCATTACATTCCTTGCTTGTTTCATTACCTTTATGGCATCAAGCTCTGCTGGAAAGCAATCATCTCCCAGTGTAATGGGAATGTGGACATATTCATAAAAAGCAAGCTTCGGATTAAACTAGATGTGGAACGTACAACCTGGCGCTGAGTGCAGTGTGTAACATTGCAGCAAAATCCAGTCATTTAATGCACTTCCAGCAAGCCTCATCAAATACAGAAGTGGGAAGAACCAAGTTTTAATTCAGTACCTAATTATCATTTGACTTCCAGTGATACAGAACGCAAGTTCCACTAACAACATAGCAACATGAATTCAGCTCATCAAAGAAATTCATTTTTTAAAATCTGAAGTAAACAGATTGAGTTGCTGTTGATAAACACAAAATGTGGGAGAAATTCAGCTGGTCAGGCAGCACCTCTGAAGAAAAGGGATAGATGACATTTCAGGTGGAGGCTCTTCTTCAAACTGAGAGTCAGTGCTGTCTGTGTGGAGCTCGTACGCTCTTCCTGCGATCAAGCGGGTTTCCTGCAGGTATTCTGATTTGTTCCCACATCCAAATGAAGTGCAGGTTGATTGAAGAATTGGCCAGTGTAAATTGCCCTTGCCTTTAGCTGAGTGATAGAATCTGGAGTAATGCACAAGGTTTGGGAGAGGAAGAGTGTAAATGGGTGCCTCATGGTTGGTGTGCATTTGGTAGGCTGAAGAGTCTGTTTCTACAATGTATTATTCTACAAATGACAGTGAAATAGAGCTTACAACAAAGGAATGATACGCCATGGAATGTCCTGCCGGGTCTGCACCACCATTCACCCATTCACACTAGTTCTATGTTATTACACTTTTACATCCACTCCCTACACGCCCGGGGCAATTTTACAGAACACAATTAAACCGCAAACTTGCAAGTCTTTGGAATGTGGGAGGCAACCAGAGCACCCACGCATGACATCCTCGCAGTCACACGGAGAACGTACAAACTCCACACAGACAGCACCCGTGGTTGGGATCAAATCCATGTGCCTTTAAGATGCACAAAACTAACCAGGGAAATTGGCCTAACTGGTGTTAATGGGAGAAGATATCATACTGCTTCAGAAGAAAAGGCTTACAATATTGCCAGAAGGAGGACTGGGAAATCTTCAGAAATCAGCAACGCAGGAGCAAGCGATTGAGAAAGAAGCAGAATTCGAGGCTAGTCTAGAAGCATCAAAATAGTCCATACAGTCAAAGTTGGCTAGAATTAATGCAAGTCTTCAAGGATAAATTACCGTATAATTTAGTTTAGTTTAGTTTAGAGATACAGCACAGAAACAGGCCCTTTTGGCCACCGAGTCCACACCGACCAGCATCCCTGCACATTAACACTATCCTACACACACAAGTGCCAATTCACAATTATACCAAGCCAATGAACTCACAAACCTGTACGTCTGTGGAGTGGGAGGAAACCAGAGTTCCTGGGGATAATCCACACAGGTCACGGGGAGAACGTGCTAACTTGCTACAGACAGTACCCATAGTCAGGATCGAACCCGGGTCTTTGGCGCTGTAAGGCAGCAACTCTACCCTGTGTCGCACATTAAGGAATAAGGAAATGGAAGCAGAGAAATTAAGCAACTCTTTAGTTTATACTTTCATAGAAGACTCAAATAAAATCTTTCAAGTTACAAGTTACAATTTCATTTATTGTCACATACACCAATTGGTGCAGTGAAATCTGAGTTACACAAGCAGCACACAAATAAAATAAAATGAACACAACACTATAGAGTTTAACATGAACCTCCGCACAGCGGAATCAACGTTTCCCACTGTGAGGGAAGGCAATAAAGTTCAGTCATCTTCCTCTTGTTCACCCGTGGTCGGGGCTCCGCAGTCGCCGCTATGGTGGCCCGATGTTTCAGGCCCTCTCGCCGGGATGATCGAAGAACCGGGGTCGGAACGGAAGAACACTCTTAGCGGCTTGGAGTTCAGAGTCGTCCACATCTTGCCAGAGACCGCGGCTCCCAAAGTCCACAGGACGAGTTGGGTGGAGATTCAACACTGGCGATCATCGGCGAAAGATCCCAGGCCTTAGCGATGTTAAAGTCAGCGGCGCCTGCGGTTGGAAGCTCCGCAGACCACAGCTCCATGATGTTAAAGTCAGCAGTCCCTCCGGAGCTCCAACACGGCGATTCCCGGTATGGCATCGCCTGCTCCGCGATGGAATCCAGTGCTGCGCCGCTGCTGAAGCTTTGGCCGGTCTCCGGCAGGAAAGGCCGCGCCAATCCAGATGGAAGGCTGCGAGGGGGGGGCGAAGATGCGGCTTGGAGAAATGATTCATCCTCGACCAGGTAGTGACTGGGAAACGGTTTCCCCCTTCCCCCTTCCCCCTCACCTCCACACCCCACATAAGACCTCCAAAGACATACTTTTAGACAGACTAAAAATTGTTAAAAAGGTGACAGGACGGACAGCTGCTGTTGAGGCTGCTGCACTCAATGGTGCCCTGAGCATAATGGTATCAGCAGTTCTATATTAAGAGTTGTAAGTGATATTAGTTAAAGAAGGAGCTATAAAAAAAAACAATAAATCCCAAGAACTGATGATTTGTATCCTGGAGTTTGGAAAGAGGGGTGACTGACATAATGGATACACTAATTGTTATCATCCAACATTCTTTAGATTCTATAATGCTTCCCACAGATTTCAAAGGGGTAGGTTAATTAGCTTGGTATGAATGTAAATTGTCGCTTTTGTGTAGGATAGTGTTAATGTGCCGGTATCGCTTGTCAGTGCAGCCTCGATGGGCCGAACGGCCTGTTTCTGCGCTGCATCTCTAAATTAAACTGAACTAATAAGGAGAACTGCCAGAAAAATTACAAATCTATTATTACGGAGGATACTCAGAAAATAATAACAGGATTTGACAGGATTAACATGCATTCATGAAGGGATAATCAGCTTCAGCCAACCTGTTCGAGGTTTTTGTGCTTGTAATTAGTGTAATAAATACGGGAAATCCATTGTGTATGAAGTACAGTATTTGCATTTTTACACATCTGATTGAAAGCAATGTTCTGGTATGGACCAGAGTACGATTAAATGGATCTTTTATTCAGTTTAGTTCAGTTTAAAGATACAGCACAGAAACAGTAATCCCCATACACTAGCACTATCCTATATGCACCAGGATGACACTATCCTACACGCACCAAATATGACAATTTACAATTTTTACTGAAGCAAATCAACCTACAAATCTGTATGTCTTTGGAGTGTGGGAGGAATATGGAACACCCAGAGAAAAACCACGCAAGCCACGGGGAGAACGTACAAATTCCGTACAGACAGCACCCGTATCAGGATCGAACCGGGGTCTCTGGAGCTGTAAGGCAGCAACTCTACCGCTGCGCCACTGTGCCGCTTTGGAAAGTTGGAAAGCTTTCACTCGTGGGGTACCACAGGGATCAATACTGGGTACCTCAAACTACTACAACAATCTGAAGAGAAGCAAGATCGAATCCAAATGTGTTGATGACACAAAACTAAGGGCGTGTGACTCTGGGAAAGATTCACATGCATCTGGGTGTTCTGGTACACAAATTGCTGAACGCTAACCTACAGATATAAGGAGCAATTAGGGTGATGAATGCTATGTTGGCTTTACCTCAAGACTATTGAGACCAGAAATAAAGACTCCAATTGCAATACACCATGTTGAAGCTGCGCCTGAATTACTATGCACTAGGGTCATATTCTTCCTTAAAGAAGGACATTATTGCAATGGAAGGAATACAAAAATAATTTACCAAATCAATCCCTGGGATGTATCCTTGTGCTAGAGTATGTGGAGAGGGAAAACAGATGGAAACCTATACTTAGTTTAGAAGATTGAGTGGTTTAGAAGAGCCATTAATAGGAAAGCTATTCAAAATCTTTATTTTTATGGTAGGGGTATCAAAAAGAAGGGGACATTGACGAGATAAGTGGTAGGAGTTTGCAAGGGTATCTCAGTCATAGAATCATACAATCTTACAGTGTAGAAACAGGCCCTTTGGCCCAATTTTCCCACACCAGCATGTCCCATCTTTGCTAGTCCAATCTGCCCGCATTTGGCACATATCCCTTTAAACCTATCCTACCCATGTACCTGTCTAAATGTTTCTTAAACATCGCAATAGTACCTGCCTCAAGTACCTCAACTGGCAGCTCATTCCATACACCCACCACCCTTTGTGTCAAAACGTTACCTCTTGGTTCTTGGTTACTTGGTCCTCCAAAATATTCCAACTGGAATTTAAACTGGAGGTGGTGAAGGGAGGGGTTAAGCCAGGGAGGGTTATTGGGAAGAAAGTGCCACTTTAAATGTAGTTGCTTCTGGCTAGGCAACCGTGGTTTGAAACCACCATACAGCCATACAGTAAAAAAATAAAGAACACAACATGGAGTAGAAATTCAACATAAAACATAAAACATCCCCTCACAGCAGGATCAAAGTTTCCCGCTGTGAGGGAAGGCACCAAAGTCAGTCTCTTCCCCTGATGTTCCCACTGTTCACCCGTGGTCGGGTCTCCCCGAGCCCTCCGCAGTCGCCGCTACGGGCGGCCCGATGTTCAGGCCCGCTCGGCGGGGTGATGCAAGTCCGACGTCGGCTGGGGGACGTCCTCAGCGGCCTGGACCTCGAGTCGGCGACCTCCTACCGGAGTCTGCGGCTCCCAATGTCCGCAGGCCGCGCCGGGTGGAGACACAACGCTGGAGGCCCTCGGCAAAGGGCCCCAGGACTCCATGGAGTTCAGCGCCGCCCGCGTTGGAAGCTCTCCAAACCAGAGCTCCACGATGTTGGAGCAGCGGCCCAACGCTCCGGAGCTCCAATGGCGACCCAGGTAGGCCTCGCCCGCTCCGTGGTGACTCCAGCGCCGCCGCTGTTGCAGCTCTGGTCCGGTTCCCGGTCCCCGGCAGGAAAGTGCGCTCGGATCCAGGAGGTAGGCCGCGAGGTGGGGGGCGAGGACGCGACTCGGAGAAATAGTCACGTCCCCGCCAGGAAGCGACTGGGAGTTAGTTTCCCCCTTACCCTGCCCCCCTCCCCCACATATAAAAGTTAAAGATTCCCCCAAGACAGACTTTTAATGGACTAAAAATTAAAAAAAGATGTAAAACAAATGGACTGCAGGCAGAGGCTGCTGTCAGATGTTCCTCTCAGATTCTTATTACATTTTTACCCCTTCACACTAAACCTATGTCCTTTGGATCTTGATCCCCTACTCTGGGCAAGAGACCCTGCGCATCTTGATCCCCTACTCTGGGCAAGAGACCCTACACATCTTGATTCCCCTACTCTGGGCAAGAGACCCTACGCATCTTGATTCCCCTACTCTGGGCAAGAGACCCTACGTACTCTGGGCAAGAGACCCTACGCATCTTGATTCCTCTACTCTGGGCAAGAGACCCTGCGCATCTTGATCCCCTACTCTGGGCAAGAGACCCTGTGCATCTTGATCCCCTACTCTGGGCAAGAGACCCTGCATCTTGATCCCTTACTCTGGGCAAGAGACCCTGCGCATCTTGATTCCTCTACTCTGGGCAAGAGACCCTGTGCATCTTGATCCCCTACTCTGGGGCAAGAGACCCTGCATCTTGATCCCCTACTCTGGGCATCTTGATCCCTACTCTGGGCAAGAGACCCTGTGCATCTTGATCCCCTACTCTGGGCAAGAGACCCTGTGCATCTTGATCCCCTACTCTGGGCAAGAGACCCTGCGCATCTTGATCCCCTACTCTGGGCAAGAGACCCTGTGCATCTTGATTCCCCTACTCTGGGCAAGAGACCCTACGCATCTACCTGATCTATTCTTCACATGATTTTGTAATTTTTTTACACTGTGTAATTAAATTCTGGATTAACCAGATTGAGTATTTGATTGTATTGAGACATAAACAATCCTTCTGAAACTTGATAGATTGCTGCAGGTCTGATGTTTTGGCCGGCTGGGGGACCTGACTAATCATAGTTTGACCAGTTGGGTCAAACTATGATTAGACAAAAATAAATTTCCTCGTTGAACAGGTAGTAAATCTTTGGAATTTCATAAGGCAGGGAGATGGAGCGTATCCAAGACAGATATTGATAGAGTCGCAAGGAACTGCAGATGCTGGAATTTTGGATCAAACACAGAGTGCTGGAGTAATTCAGCAGGTCAGGCAACATCAGTAGAGGGAATGAGACCCTTCATATATAGATACAAAGTGCTGGTGGGTCAGTGGGTCAGACAGCATCTTTACTTTAGACTTTACTTTAGAGACACAGGCCCTTCGACCCACCGAGTCTGAGCCAACCAACGATCACCGTGTACACTAACCCTATCCTACACACATGGGACAAATTAACAATTTACCAAAGCCAAATAACGTGCAAACCTATACATCTTTGGGATGTTGGAGGAAACCGAAGCACGAAGGGAAAACCCACGCAGGTCACAGGGATAATGTACAAACTCCATACAGACGGCATCCGTTATCAGGATGAAACCCAGGTCTCTGACGATGGAAGGCAGCAACTCTATGCCAACGAGCCGCTCTAAAAAGGATGGGTGACTTTCTGGGTCAAGACCCTTCTTCAGATATTGATAGAGTTTTGAACATTAAGCAAATCTTCTTCTTCTTGCGTGTGGCGTGCACAGCCTAAAGTTGTAGGACAACTTATTCTATTCGATCTTATTTGATTGTGCACACCAGGTTGATTTCATTCATCAAAACAGGGCGGACCATGTAAAGTTTGCAATCTCCCATCCAATTAAGCAAATCAAGGGATATGAGCCTGAATGGTGGATGAGGGGCTGAGCGGCCAGCTTTTGCTTTTTTGACCATTTCACAAGGCCATGACAACTTATATGACCAATGTTTTATTGAGTCTCTCATTGGGCAGTTGGAGTGAGCTTAATATCTCAACTGAGTGCTCCAGAATAGGTTTATTCAGGAATCTGGACGTCTGAAGAAGGGTTCTGAACCCAAACGTCGCCTAACCCTGTCCTCCGGAGATACCGGACTCATTATTTGTATTCTATGTTTAATAAATCTATCTGTCTTCCCGGTGGCTTCCCATATAGATCCGTTTGATCAATTTGATTGATGTTCATTAATTCCAATCACTTCAGGTAAATGGTGTTTTTTTCCAATTTGATTGACCAGTCCGTCATTTCTCAACATTTTCAATCCACAATTTACAACCCAGCCAGACACTCTACACATCTCTGAACTGTATTAATGCAGCACTTATGGTTTTCTGATCACTCTCCAGCTTTGAGAAGGTTAACAAAGCCATAATAACCGAGGCTTTACTTGTAAGGTTTTATATCAGTTGGAGCTGACAGGTTAGTTACCCCTGTGGAAATTCTAAATGATCTCATTAACTAATTGGTAGAACAAGTCCCAGTTTATTTCTTTGTTTGTGCTAAATGGTCCCCAAACCTATCATGAATTGTTAAACCATGTATAGATTGCAATCTAATACCATGTTACTCTTGATAAAATAAACTAGTTGGGTTTCAAGATTCAAGAGAGTTTATTGTCATGTGTCCCAGATAGGACAATGAAATCCTTGCTTTGCTGCAGCACCACAGGATATTATAGTAAAAAATACAGATTATATCAGTGTGTCCATATACCATAGAACATATATACACACATCAGTAAACAGATAAAGTGCAATAGGCTGTTATAGTTCAGAGTTTGTTTGAAGTTGTGTTTAATAGTCTGATGGCTGGGGGGAAGCAGCCGTTCCTGAGCCTGGATGTTGCAGATTTCAGGCTCCTGTACCTTCTACCCGATGGCAGCGGAGAGATGAGTGTGTGGCCAGGATGGTGTGGGCCCTTGATGAAGCTGGCAGCCTTTTTGAGGCTTCTTTTGTCACCATCATATCATGGAATGCATTTTCCTTTGATAAACAATCCTCTGGGACTTGCTGGTCACCTGGCCATGGAACACAGTTCCCACAAGCTTCCCCCAAACAGGGTCTTCCACAGGGAGGCTGGACCTGACGTTATCAGTGAGCTTTCTTTAACCATCAGTGGGCATTTCAACCCCCAGAATAGCTTTGGTAACTGAACCGTTCTGAGTGTTTAACTTCCGCACATACGTGCTGGCATCATATGTGCGCCAGCATATTACACACACGTTCGCTGGCATCTTACACACATGTTCACTGGAATCTTACACGCATGTTCACTGGCATCTTACACACATGTTTGCTGGCATCTTACACACGTGTGTGATGCTGGACTTGCGCGGTATTCGGCTGGGACACCTTTTCAAAGGCTGCAGCCATTTTATGTAAGTTAGGGTGATGTACCATGTTCGGAATTAATTAGTAAATTACTGTTTAGTTATTGACTCAATTGTTGTTGTTGCTGTGTAGAACGGTAACTGGTGAGGCTCTGTAACAGAATTTGGCTAATCAAATCCATGCTAATGACCAAATGTCCATCCACAGTCATCTCAGTTTATTCTCCCCTCAACCCCTCCAATATTCCCAGATGCTACACCAATCTATACATAGAGTCCTAGAGTTGAACAACACCGAAATGGGCCCTTTGATCTAATATGTCCATGCCAATCTATTCGCCCATCTGCACAAAGTTCATTTTCTCACATTAGGCCTCTATCCTTCTATACCTTGGCTATTTAAATGCTTGTCAAAATGCCTCTTAATGATAGTGATTGTAGCTGGGTCCACCACCTCCTCTGTCAGCGCATTCCAGAAGTTAACCACTCTGTGCAAAACAAATATCCCTCAGGTGTCCTTGAAAGCTCCTGCCAGCCATCTGAAGCCCGACCTTGAAAATAAAGATTTTGTCTCTCCACCCTATCAATGGCTCTCATGATATTATCAGGTTTCCCCCCAGCTTCCTTCACCCCATGGAAAACAAGCCCAGCTACTCCAAACACTGTCTATAAATAAAGTCCTCCGGTCTAGACAATGTCAGTGAATCTCCTCTGCACTTTCCCCAGTGCAACACATCTTCCTTATAATATGGTGCATGCCATCAGGGCTGCACAACTGTGCAAGGATAGGACTGTACAAGGATATTTATTAACTAGTCATGAATGTTTGCAAATTTTTACATGAGTCTTTTGAGTTTTAGAGGTAAAGCTGTGAATTTGTCATATCTTGGCAGTGTTGGCTTGGGTTTGTCATATTTGAAGCTAGTGCCTTGGTCAATGCTGAGCTGTCAATCCAGTTTACTTGATTTGTCTTAACAGTTCATATGCTGCATTGGCCATCTGTGGGTAAGACCCAGCAACATGACTATGGGCCAGGAGACTCAGACAGACTGGGTATTACCTCATGCGGACTGTCAATTTCCTGAGTGAACTAGGTATACTTTAAAGAATGACCAATAGTCAGCATTACTGACACTAGCATTTTGATCCAGATTAATTTCAATAATGAAGTTTACCACGTTTGCTAAAGTGGAATATTATTTCACATCTTAAGAATTGTATGATCGGTCTTAAAACCCAGTGTACCCACATTCAATCAGTATATGACCGCTGGGGAGATGGCCAGCCCTGCCGGCAGTCTGTTCGTTTTTTTTCTTTTTGATAATTTTAGCGTTTGTTAAAAGTTTGTTTTAATGTACTTCGGTTTGTTTTATGTGGGGGGAGGGGAGAGGGGATCAAGGGAAACTTTTATTTTCAAATTCTTACCTTCCTGGAGATGTGACCAATTTTTCGGATCACATTCTCCGGGCTCTGCGGCCTTCCATCGATGGAGCCTCCTCGGACTGTCATGAGCCCCACCGCGGAGGAGGACTTAACATCGGAGCGGATCCCTTGCCTGGGATCACTCACGCCGCGGCCTGCGGACTTGCCATCAAGAGCTCACAGTCTCCGGAGAGGCTAGTCGGGAGTTCCAACGCTGCAGAAGGTTCGACCAGCCGCGACGCGAGGTTCGATCGCCCGGCGCCGTGGAGCTGACAACCCCTTGATGCAGGAGCTGAACGCCTCAACGCAGAGGGCCCGAATGCCGCCGGCTACGGGAGTCAAGACCGTCCCGTCAATGGAGGGCTCGAGGCCCCCGGCTGAGGAAGAACAAAAGGAAGGACTTGAACTTTATTTCACCTTCCATCACAGTGAGGAATGTGTAGGAGTCACTGTGGTGGATGTTCATGTTAAAATGCGTTTTTGAGTCTGTTGCTTTTAATTGTATGACTGACCTGGCCAGTGAAATTCCTCGTATGTTGCAAAACATACATAGTGAATAAAATCTGATTCTGATTCTGCTTCTATATTGATTAAGGGAGTCAATCAAGCCCTTTTGTCTGACTACTCACCCTTCCAGGTTTAGGTGAGCTTAGAGATACAGCAGAGAAACAGGCCCTTTGGCTCACTGAGCCCATGCCGACCATCAGTCACCTTCACACAGTAGCACAGTAGTTCCATGTGCTTTTTTTTGTATTTGATGTGCAACAGGATTAAAAAAACTCGGCTTTTTATCACATCAGAAGTTGCCTCATTAAACTAATGTGACGATGAAGGTTAAAGAGGCAGCTTCCTAGACAGTGATCCCTTTCTCTCATTCTGCAAAATACTTCCAGCTCAAAGATATGCGTGAATCATAGATGTTTGGAGACATCTGTTTGATCTGTAGGAAATGTTTCCTAATCTGTTTTGCTTTAGTCCACTGCTGTAAAAGTTAAGAAGCAAATAGCGTGAGATAAATTGCCAACACGTCTAATTTAATTCAGTGGCACCGCTTATTGTCAACATATGAAAATAGAATGTATTTTAAACTAAAATAAAAGACATCCCTTCCCATGAAAGAGGTCTCCCTCTCCCCCAACTTAGTCTGATGAAGGGGCTCGACCCAATACATCATCAAACGCCCTCTATCCAGAGGTGCTGCCTGTCCTGCTGAGTTTCTCCAGCATTATGTGTCCATCTTCGGTGTAAACCAGCATCTGCAGTTGCTTCCTGCACAAAGTAATAAACTGATAGACTTTGTTCTCTTTGATGATAGTTGCAAGGAAATTAGAGCAGGGGTAGTCTCAAGCCAAGCAAAGCAAGTATGAATTCTCAGCACAAGACTGACTGTAACCTCAGTGCTAATTAACATGAAATTGATGGTCTCACCGTAAGATAGCTTAAGGCTGTGGCTGGTTGCTCAGGGAAATGGAAATGTCACAATGGTGCAGCAGGGCAAAGATGTTCCACTTCTCTGCACTGACATACATCCCCCTTGATGAGCACAAAATACATAGCTGGAAATCATACAGGAAGCCTCAGGGAGTACGGCCATCCCAAAATTAAAAGAGAACAAATCCTTGATACTCAAGACAATTTGTTTTTTTGAGCATTTCACACTTTTGGAGATGGAAGGTGTTGAGCAGAATATGACTAATTGCGAGAGCAGTTATTACTGATAGATTCATAAACTAACCAGTATTGGATATAATGTGAAAACCAACAAAAACCCTGGAAAACCTACAATGAAAGCTGAAAATGCAGAAATATTCAGCAGGTTACAGAATTAATGTTTCATTTTAAAGATGTAGGACCTGCCTCAACTACCTCCTGAGGCAGCTTATGCATATACCCATCACCTTCTGAGTGTCAACATTACCCCTCACCTTCCTATTAAATCTTTCCCCTCTTACCTGAAACTTATGTCCTCTTGTAATTGATTCCCTCACCCTGGATAGAAGACGCTGTGCCCTATCTTATCCCCCTCATCATTTTGTACACCTCTATACGATCGTCCCACAGCCTCCTGCATTCCAATGAATAAAGTCCGAGCCTGCTCCAATCTTTTCCCATAGCTCAGGCTCTTAAGTTCTGGTAACATCCTTGTAAATCTTTAGTTTAGTTTGGGGATACAGCACGGAAATTGGCCCTTCGGCCCACCGAGTCCGTACCGACCAGTGATCCCCACATATTAATACTGTCTTACACACACTAGGGACAATTTTACACTTATACCAAGCCAATTTACCTACATACTGGTATCTGTATGTCTTTGGAGTGTGGGAGAAAACGAAGATCTCGGAGAAAACCCACGCGGTCATGGGGAGAACGCACAAACCCCGTACGGACAGCACCCGTAGTAAGAGCTGTAAGGCAGCAACTCTACGCCTGCACCACTGTAATCGTCTTCACATTCTTTTCAGCTTTAATTCATGTGAGAGTGATGACAAACAGCAACAGTCCCACCACCATTACACTGTCAAATTCAGGCCAACAGATTCTGTAACTTTCTACTCTTTATGAAACTGATGTCTACTCATGCCAAAAAATATATATATCTTTTCTTTAGACGTCTAGTCATCTGGAAACGTAATTTTCTTTTATTCTAAATTGCCAAACATTTGTCTTTTCCCTTCATCTCCTTTCTATTCTGTAAAAAATGTCAATAACCCATTGATTTTTTTCTGACTAATTGACAATTAATCATATCAAGGTTTGCAATTTCACTGATTTGTAGCGTTGCCCAATGCACTAACTTTTCTTCCATTATCCTTGCCTTTCCGTCTCTCCACCATACACAGAACTCCCAATTTTGGCAACAGTTAACCACTTATTCATTAGGCACATTTCTCCTGCCTGACTATTCCACCTTACCTGTCTCAGTATTTCACTCAGGCTTCAATCTTGGTGAATTAAATATCTAAAAACTTGTTTGGAAACACCCATGGAATATGAGACCAAATCTAAACATACTGTTTAGTTTGTATGGTCATGTAGTTACCTAGTATGGATGTCAGGGGTTATGGGCAGAAGGCAGGAGAATGGGGTTAAGAAGTTAAGATAGGTCAGCCATTATTGAATGGTGGAGTAGACTTGATGGGCTGTATGGCCTAATTCTGCTCCTATCACTTATGAACTTATGAACTTAGGAGATGCAGGGAACTGCAGATGCTGGGATCTTCCGTAGGACACAAAGCACTGGAGTCAGAACAAGGTTTCCAACTCTAACCATTGCCTATCCATGTCCTTGATGGGGACATGCCGAACCTCCGAAGCTTTCTGAGGAAGTAGAGGAGTAGTGGAGGTGCGAAAAGGCCAGAGCAGTTCATGCTTTGAAGAAGGATCTCGAACCGAAATGTCCCCATTCCTTCTCTTCAGAGATGCTGCCTGTCATGCTGAGTTATTCCAGCATTTTGTGTCTATTTTAATTCTGACGCAGCTGGGTGCTGTTGCTCTTGTGCACTCTCTGAATTGTAATTGATCTAAAGGCCCTCGTGTTGTCAAGAGTTTGAATGAGTGCTTGGAATGAACCTGCAGACCCAACAATGTTACTTGTTGCAGTTCACCATTTGAATATTTTGCATGTGTTTGCATGGCATCTACCCATAATCAGTAATTCATTAGCTAGTTGTTTCAATAGTTAAATAAATGATTTGGATCATTTAAGATGTGCCAGGTATGTTGAAGTGAAATATTGTTCGTGGACTGCACATGCAATATAGTGGTGTTTTCTAGTTAATAATAGGTATTATTATCATTTACTATCATAAAGGTTGGGCCACTATGTTCAAAACTATTACTTTGACTAATGGGGAGAAGGCAGGCACGGGTTATTGATTGGGGCCGATCAGCCATGATCGCAATGAATGGCAGTGCTGGCTCAAAGGGCGGAATGGCCTCCTCCTGCAACTATTTTCTACATTTCTATGTCAATCATTGATGTATATTGTAAATAGCTGCAGTCCAGCACCAAGCCTTGCGGTACCCCACTAGTCACTGCCGGACATTCTGAAAGGGACCCATTAATCCCTACTCTTTGTTTCCTGACTGCCAACCAATTTTCTATCCATGTCAGCACTCTACCCCAATACCATGTGCCCTAATTTGGCCCACTAATCTCCTATGTGGGACCTTATCAAATGCTTTCTGAAAGTCCAGGTACACAACATCCACTGCCTCTCCCTTGTCCATTTTCCTAGTTACATCCTCACAAAATCCATGCTGACTCAGACTGATCCTGTAACTGCTATCCAAAGGTGCCGTTATTTCATCTTCTATGATTGACTCCAGCATCTTCTCCACCACCGATGTCCGCGTAACTTGTCTATAATTCTGTGTTTGCTCTCTCCTGCCTTTCTTAAAAAGTGGGATAACATTAGCTACCCTCCAATGCACAGGAACTGATCCTGAATTTATAGCACATTGGAAAATGATCACCAATGCATCCACGATTTCTAGAGCCACTTCCTCATATGTTTCAAAACATACTTGGCTAATAAATTATGATTATGATTATGATTATGATCTTATTTTGAATGTCAAGAATGAGTGACAGTCAAGTCCCAAGAAAGCTTTTTAAGATCGGTTGATTTTAAAGGCTGCAAGAATAGGTCTTAACTTGACAAGATTCTACCAATCGATAAATTCCTAATCAATATATTTGATAATTGCCCATCTCTTGTGTCCAAAGCCTTCAATGAGATGTTATGTACAAACAGACAAAAAAACAGATTAATGAATTAATGGGAAAAGAGACAGTAACCTTCAATGTTCTATCTAGAGACTGGATCCAATATCTGTGGATATCTATTCCTCAAAGAGCAGTAGATATGGAGTCTCCTTTAGATAGACACAAAAAGCTGGAGTAACTCAGTGGTTCAGACAGCATCTCTGGAGCAAAGGAGTAGGAATAGGTCGAGACCCAAAATGTCTGAAGAAGGATCTCGATCCAAAACATCACCTATTCCTTTTCCCCAGAGATGGTGTCTGACCCGCTGAATTACTCCAGCTTTTTGTGTCTATCTTCAGTTTAAACCAGCATCTGCAGTCCCTCCCTACACATGAAGTCTCCTTTAGATAGACACAAAAAGCTGGAGTAACTCAGCACGTCAGACAGTATCTCTGGAGAAAAGGAATAGGTGACGTCTTGGGTCGAGACCCTTTTTCAGTCTCCTTTATCTATTTAAATTATCAATAAGCAAATGGTGGTGACTGATGGAAAGTTTGTCGATGGTAGGAAGGAATATGTAGAGATTATAGTCTGATCAGTCCTGTTTTTATTTAAAGGGAGAGTAAGCGTAAGGGTCCAAGTGAGAAATATCAAGGTGCCCTGCTGTCAGCTTGAACTATTGGGCCAAGTCTTCTAACTGAAAGCCAACTCCAATGCCAACACTTCCCCCTGTGGAATTTCTGATCTCCACTTTGGAAGCACCATCCGCCATCTTACTCACGCTTGCTATCTTTGTCCTACATCTGGAGTCCACCGAGGAATTGACTTCCTCAGGCCACCCAGACTGTCATGTTGGGCGGCCAACTTCCTAAGTCAACATGAGATTATGAGCATAGCAGATCGACTGAATGGGGGAAAGGGTCGGTTTAGGAAGGATCTGCAGATGCTGGTTTATACTGAAGATAAACACAAACTGTTGAACTCAGTGGGTCGGGCACATCTCTGGAGAGAAGGAATGGATGATGTTTTGCGTCCTAACCATCTTCAGAAGGTCCGAAGAAGGGTTCCGACTCAACGCGTCATCTATTCTTTTTCTTCAGGCATTGCTGCCTGACCCGTTTAGTTACTCCAGTGTTTTGTGTCTATCTTCAGAAGGAATCATCGTCCAGGCAATAGGTATACAAAGTCTTTATCTTATATAATTCAGCTATAATAAATGATTTAAATAGTTTGATTGATTGAACGATACAGCGTGGAAACAGGCCCTTTGGCCCACTGAGTCCATGCAGTCCATCGATCAGCAGTTCACACAGATTCTAAGTTATCTCACTTTATCATCCACTCCCTACACATTCACGTCAATTATAGAAAGTCAGGTCAAGTCAAGTTTCATTTGTCACTTGCACGTAAAGTGCAGTGAAATTAATTTGCCAGCAGCGGTACAATAAAAAAAGAACACACAATACACAATAAAAATTTAACACAAACATCCACCACAGCATTCATCACTGTGGTGGAAGGCACAAAGTTTGGTCAGTCCTCCTCCATGTTCCCCTGTGGTCGGGACCACAACCCTCCGCAGTCGCCTCTGCGGGAGTCCAGATGGGCAGATAAGATAGGTCCAGGTAAGTCCTGAATCGGTGCTTCCCCATCAGAGACTGCGGCTTCAAGATGGTGTAGGCCGCAGCCCGGCGGTCAAAGATCTAAAGTCCCCGCCGCGCCGCAGCCAGGAGCACTGCAGACCGCACGGCCGGCAGTCGGAGCTCCTCTCCAGGGATCCCCGACGAGGGATACCGATCCGGATGGAAGTCCCCACCGTGCCCGCGGTTAGAAGTTGGCCGCGGGTTGGCGGTCAAAGTTATTCTCATCCGGGGTCCCCAACGAGGGATCTCAGGCTCCGGACGCCGCGCCAGATGGAGCTGTGCAGACCACGGCTTCAGGCTGCCGCGGGTCAGCGAACGGAGCGCTCCCCCCTGGCGACCCCTGGTGAGGGCTCGCCCGTTCCGTGATGAAAGAGTCCGCGCTGCGCCCGCAGCCGAAGCCCCTGGCGTGTCTCCGGGAAAGGCCGCACCGATCCTTGGTATTAGGCCACGAGGGAGGCGACATGGAAAAAGTCGTCTCTCCGTGGAGGAGGTGACCAAAGCGGTTTCCCCCTATCCCCCCCCCACACCACCCCCCACACAAGACACACCAAGAAACATTAAAAACACACATTGAGACACACTAAAAAAAACAAAAATAAGTAGAAAAAACTAACACGCTGCTGGCAGGGCAGCCGGCTCGCAATGCCCCCACCGACTGCAGTCACAGTCCAATTAACCTAGAAGCCTGTATGATTTTGAGATGTAGAAGGATGCCAGAACACCTGGAGGAAGCCCACGCAGTCACAGGCAATGAAAATGTTTCCCTTTTAATGCAAAGAAGTACTGATTTTCATTTTTTTTTTCCTTTACAGGGTTCTTGTAAATTTGAATGTTGGAGACATTCGGAACCATTCAAGTTCAGTGTTGGACAACCAAAGCCCCTGAGTTAACAAGAGATCTGTGGCCTCCATCCCTTATCACAAACAGAAATTACCTCAAAACATTGTGAAATCTGCCAGTTTGCAATTCCTTCTAAGTGATACAAAGTTCTTATCGTGAAAAATAAACAGCATAATGAAATTAGCAACAGAAGACTAAGTTATGCATGTGTACAAAAGAGTACACAAGTACACACACACATTTTTGTGAGCACTCATAACCAGTCGAATGCTCAGAAATTTTGAACTGTGTGACAGGAACTAGCCAGCAGATGGTGCATGCCCACCCCGAATGAAACTCAACTGGGACAAATGTGATCGAATTTAGGTTTATTATTGTCAAGTATTTGAGCCGCAGTGAAAAGCTTTGTTATGCATGCTATAAAAACAGATCTGATATACTCTACATGAATACAATCAAGTCAAACGAAGGTAAAATTGACAAAGGGGAAGATACGGAGTGCAGAGGATACATCAGTTCCATGAACAAAGTGCAATGTCCATAATGGGGTAGAGGTGAATCAGACAGTACCCTTGCTTATGGAAGGACTATTCAGGAAGCCCAATAACAGAGGGGAAGAAGCTGTTCTTGAGTCTGGTGGGGTGCACTTTCAATCTTTCGTTCCGTCTTCTGGATGGGATCAGGGTGAATGATCAGGACAATTCATCTCCAAAACAATTTTTTTAATTGATGAAAATGTCGACTATTGGATATTATTCAACTAATCAATTTATCTGCATCTTACCCTTTGCTCTCATTGTACTTGAGTTTAGTTTGACTGCATTTATGTAAAGTATTATCTGATTTAAATGGATAGCATTCAAAACAAAGCTTTTCACAGTACCTCGGTGTACATGGCAATAGTACATAATCAACCTAACTTCATATTTGCCACAAAACTGCATTCTTCTTACAGAGTGTCCAGTACAACCGGTAGTATCTGAAGCACTTCAGGCTGAGTGTTAGCTGAGAGGACAGTGGTGCAGCTGCTGGAACTGCTACCTCATGGTGCAAGTGACCTGAGTTTGATCCTCACCTCGGCTGCTGCCTGTGCAGAGTTTGCTTGTTTTCCCTGTGACCGTGTGGGTGTGGGAGTTTCCTCTGGGTGCCCTGGTTTCTACCTGCATCCCAGAGGTGTGAGTTTGTAGGTTAATTGGCCTCTGTAAATTGCCCCTCATAAGTAGTGAGCGGATGGCAAAGTGGGACAACAGTGTGAACGACTGGTCAATGGTCGGCATGGATTCCGTGGGCTGAAGGGCCTGTTCCTATGCTCCAAACTAAACTAAAAATGGACTTCCTTGTGTAAGAAGGGCTCAAGGGCTTATTAACAACATTGAGTGGGGAGAGAGGTGAATGGGGCCAAGGCATATGTCTCTGATAGTCCAACCCAATCTACTGCGTAACTAAAACACTCATCAGTTCACGCAACATGTTTGGTAAGGGAAAGGCGAAGGGCCTGTCCCACTTGGCGATTTTTTTGGTGAATGCCAGCGTCATTGACTGACGTATCAGGGTCACCAAAAGAATTTGAACACTTCAAAAACCAGCGGCGCCAAAATATGTTGGGACACTTGAGGAAATGCCGCGAGTCAATATGTCATCACACCGCGTCACGTCGCATCGCCGCCATGTCACGCATCATCACGCCGCATTACGCCGCATCACGCAATGACTTTTTCGGTGACCTGATACGCCAGTCAATGACGCCGGCAGTCGCCAAATAAATTGCCGTGGGACAGGCTCTTGAATGTGCCAGAGCTAGAGCAGTTGCTCATTCCACAGATGCTGCCTGAGCCACTGACATTTCCAGCATGTCATGTTTTTATTTCATGTTTTTGGCTTCTGCAGTTATTGATTCTCAGCATTTTATCAGGAACTTTGAGAGACAGATTTCCTTCTGTCCCTCTGCCAATGGTGGTGAAATGTTACATTCACACCACTTTTTAAGCTTATGGTTCCATAAATCTCCAGTGGACTCCCAAACTCTGGAGTACATAGCAAGCAATGAGTCGAGGCTAATGCTTGGATCAATTGTCCCTGCCAGGTCAGCCTCATTCTCCGATGTATACAAGAGCAGTGCAAGAGTTGGGTTAGACCAGACAATATGTGGAAATTCATGTACAGCAAAGAGGTGCTGGAATCATGTACATTGACGTGCAAAATGGATTGTGCTTGGTGATAAGAGTGGGATCCCGGCAAGCTGCACCCAGACTCACCGGCAGACCCGGTATGTCCGCTGTGGACTGGCGATGGAGGTCCTGCACGGAAGCCCCGGCTCACTCACCTAGACTGGCAGGAGTTGGACAGAAGGCTGGTGAGCAAACCGGCTGTGGGAGGGAGTACACGGACTCGATGGGGGAGTGGCCGCTAGAGGCCCTGCAGCAGCCTGGGGCTTGACTGGTCCGGGCATCATTTCAAGAGGTCAAGCACGTGGCCCAGACTCAGCCTACAGCGGTGGAGCAGCGGTGGAGGACACCATGGCTACGCTTGGCCAGGCTGACCCTGCAACGCCCCCAGGACAACGGACGTTCATGGTCACGTCAAGATCCCTGCACTTATTTGAAAATAGCACCCAATCTGGTGACGCTGTGTACTGTCTCAGTGTACTACTACTGTACACTTGCACTGTATCTAAGATGTATCTAAGTGCTTATGTACAGTGATACGTGTACTGAACTATGTACAAAGATGCATTTACTGTCCCTCGGTAGACGTGATGAATAAAGTGCCATTGCCCATAAACCAGGTCAGAGGACTGAGTGTAAATAAGCTTGAACATGGATGTACTGGAGATCACATCAGGAACACTGGATGCAGTAGATGAGGTTAGAGGAGGAGCATGTGAACCTCCGTCTCACCTGGTAGGACTGCTGATGTCCCTGGATAGAGGTACAGGGACAGCTGTTACACCCCCAGCAGTTACTGGAGAAGGTACAGTACTTGGGGAAGGAGTGGTTTGGGTGGGAAGGGAGGAGTGAACCAAATTGTGGACGGAGTGGTTTCTACAAAAGGTGGAAGGAGATGAAGATGAGAAGATGTGACTGGTGGTGGGATCACATTAGAGGTGACAGAAATGTCGGAGGATAATGATGCTTTTCTACCTGTAGTCTGGGCAAAAATCTAGTTTAGTTTAGAGATACAGCATGGAAACAGGCCCTTCGGCCTACCAAGTCCGAACCGACCAACGATCCCCTCACATGAACTATCCTACACACACACTGGGGACAATTTACACTTATTCCAAGCCAATTAACCACAAACCTGCGCGTCTTTGGAGTGTGGGAGGAAACCGAAGATCACGGGGAAAACCCACGCAGGTCATGGGGAGAACGTACAAACTCTGTACAGACAGCACCCATGGTCAGGATCGAACCCGGGTCTCTGGTGCTGTGAGGCAGCAACTCTACCGCTGTGCCACCATGCTGTCTATTAGTTGTGGAAATCAAATCTCATGTTTCTCACGGTCTTATGAGTAAAGGCTGAAGGGTTTGGTGGAAAATTCATAAAACCAGATTGCCTTGTTTCCACAATCTGACCTGACTAACAACATTCCCTGTAATGTTGATGAGATGGTTTAAATGTATGTGATCTGTATAATAAGAAGCAATTCACAGTGCAACGGATCTGGGGCCTGGAGACCAGCTTACCTGCATAGGAAGAATGCTGGTTTAAACCGAAGATAGACACCAAATGCTGGAGTAATTCAGCGGGTCAGGCAGCATCTCTGGAGAGAAGGAATGGGTGACGCTTCAGGTCGAGACCCTTCAGAAGGGTCTTGATCCGAAGCATCACCCAATCCTTCTTTCCAGAGATGCTGTCTGTTCCGCTGAGTTACTCCAGCTTTTTGTGTCTATCTTCACCTATTTATTACCTGCTGTGCTTTGAGCTGCCCATCCACTCTTCTAGCTTTCTCCTGCCTCTCCCCCTTACAGTGTCTGAAAAAGGGTCTGACCCAAAACGTGATCCATTTTCTCTATCCATTTTCTCCTGGGATGCTGTCTGACCTGCTGAATCCAGCACTTTGTAAAGCATTTTTTTTTTTGTAAACCAGCATCTCTAGTTCCTTGTTTCTAGCTTTAGAGGGATATAGTTTAAATGCAAGCAGGTAGCTTCGAACAAAAAGCGCAAAGCTGCTGAAGTAATTCAAGTGGTTCATGCAGCATCTCTGAAGAACATGGGTAGGTAACATTTCAGGTCAGGATTTGTGAGTCTGAATAAGGGTCCCAGACTGAAACAACACCAATCCATGTTCTCCAGAGATGCTGCCTGAGCTGCTGAGTTACTCCAGCACTTTGTGCCCTTTTTTTGTAAACCAGCAACTGCAGTTCCTTGTGCCTACAGGACTCGCTCGGATATGCATCTCACCCAATCTGGGCCAAAGGGGCTGTTTCTGTGCTGTGTAACTTAATGACAACCATTTAAAACCTAAAAGATTTTTCTGATGTTCTGATCACCAAATGAGATTAGGTTTTGGGATTCTGCTCACATTCCCATGAAGCGTCAGAATTCATCACCCCAGCGTGTAGGATGCGGGTTTATACTGAAGATAGGCACAACATTCTGGAATAACTCAGCAGGTCAGGCAGCATCTCTGGAGAGAAGGAATAGGTGACGTTTCGGGTTGAGACCCTTCTTCAGACTGAGAGTCAGGGGGATGGGAAACTAGAGGTGTAAAATGGTTCAGAACAAATCAGAGCAGGCATCGGTGACCAAGAAGACATTTGCAGACTTGAGAATGGAAAAAGCATCCATTGGTAAATACTGCAAGGATTTTGGGAGGGAAACATTTGGTAATTTGTCAGGAGGTAAATGTAAAAATTGTCCCTAGTGGGTGTAGGTCAGTGTTAATGGATTGCTGGTTGGCATGGATCCGGTGGGACGTAGAGCCTGTTTCCGCATTGTATCTCTTAACTAAACTAAACTAATTGATGAGGTAAACACAAAATGCAGGTGGCACAGCAGTAGAGTTGCTGCCTTACATGCCAGTGATCCGGATTCAATTCTGACTATAGATACTGCCTATACAGAGTTTGCATGTGCTCCCTGTGACTGTATAGTTTTCTTCAGGTGCTCCGGTTTCCTCTGAAAGATGTGCAGATTTGTAGGTTAATTGGCCTCTGTAGATTGTAAATTGTTCCTGAGCGTGTAGGATAGTGCAAGTGTAAGGGGTGATCGCTGCTCGGGGCGGACTCGGTGTGCCGAAGTGTCTGTTTCCACACTGTATCTCTAAAGTCTAATTTCAACGGGTCAAGCAGCATCCCTATGGAGGGAATGGACAGACCATGCTTTGGATTGCGACCCTTCTTCAGACTGATGGATTCGGGTGGAGAAAGCTGGAAGAGGTGGGGATGGGGCAAAGGCAGGCAAGTGACAGGTGAAGACAAGTGAGGCGGGATTGATTGCCAGGAGGGTGGGGTAAATGGCAAAGGCTACCGGTGAAAAGGAGACAGAGAAGTGTCAGTTAAGGAAAGAAGAGGAGTGAAGTGAAAAGTCAGAGGGAGGGATATGTCTGGAAGGGGCAAGGATGAGGGGAAAGTGAGGTGGGGGAGGGTTAAAAGAGAATGAGAGATGAGTATCTGGTGATGTAGGGTGGCTGTGGGGTTTTGTGGATGGTAGGAGAAGTGTGCATGCATTGGGGAGGGGGCGGGTGTTTGTAGGAACGGCATGGGATGGACGAGGGGTTTAGAGTGGTTTTGCTTGAAGTTTGATCCAATATTCATCCCACTAGGGTGTAAGCTATCCAAGCAGAATATGAGATGCTGTTCCTCCAGTTTGCACTGGGCCTCAGTCTGACAATGGAGGAGTGAGAATGTGGGTGGTCTAAACTGAAAAGCTGTCAGTGTCCGGCGGGTTTAAATGACACTGTGTTTAAATGAAGTGTTCTCTGTTCTCCTTCTCTGTGCTATTGTGCGGACATTAGACTAATCAGATCAAAGTTGGCTGCGCGAAGGCTTTAGGCTTCTTGTTTTCCTGCTGAGAAAGCGAAGTTCGTTAGAGAGGAGATTGACAGTGATTGGAGACAGGGGGGGTGGGTGGGGGAGATATAGGATATAAGTCAAGCTGAGCTTGTTAGATGGCAAAAAATCTAGGATTTAGCAGCTTATAGGTTGCAGGAAAAATGCAGAATTAAAAGAATGGGCAATATATCGCAGCATTAGAGTTGCTGCCTTACAGCATCAGAGACCCGGGTTCGATCCTGGCTATACAGGTGCCGTCTATGCAGAGTTTTGTACGTTCTCCCCGTGACTGTGTGGGTTTGCTCCAGGAGCTCCTGTCTCCTCCCCCACTCCAAAGACGTACAGGTCTGTAGGCTAATTGGCTTCGGTAAATATTGTAAATTGTCCCTATTGTGTAGGATAGCCAGCGTACAGGGATCGCTGGTTGGTGCGGACTTGATGGGCCGAAGGGCCTGTTTCCATGCTCTATCTCTAAACTAGACTGAATAAATATTCACTGACTTGAATTCTGGTAATTAATGCATTCGAATCTCAAGCAGATTTTGGCTCAGTGCTGGTTCTCTCGCATGCTGAGTGTGAACTAGTAGGGATCAAAGCGCAAGTAATCTCTGATCTGTTTCCAGCACCGTGCCAAGGGGGAGCAGTATTACTGGGGATTTAGCTTCCAGTTGATCCTTTAAGCAGCCGTAAAAACTCTTTTGATGGAGTGTAGGGGTGCCTTCCTGGCCAACATTAATTAATTAAACAATATATGCTTATTGCCATGATTTATTGTATATGAACAGGCAGTGATGGGAAATGAAATGCCAGCTTCTTTTGAACTCCAACATGTAAATTTACATCACTTCAGAATTTCCAAGTATGTGAAGGGGCTTAAGGCCATAAGATTGAGAGATACAGATTATGTGCAGGCAGATGAGATTAGTTTATCTTGGCATCATGTTCAGCACAAACTTTGTGGGCCGAAGGGCCTGTGATTGCGCTGTACTGTTCTATATTCTGCGTTAGCAGACCAGGAGCTCCACGCTCCAAAATGGGTGGGCAACCTTACATGATGTAACAAAGCAAGAGATTGAGAATGAGTACAAGGTTATACATGAGGCCAAGTTCTTTGAGAACTCTCTGTCTCGGATTGCAGTACAACTCTTATAAGAAAGCAAAGCAAGGTGATATAGCTTTCAGACACCACTGAACTTATTGGCCTTATTAACTTATTTACTAGAATGTTGCCTGGGTTCCAGCAACTAAGTTACAGAGAAAGGTTGAACAAGTTAGGTCTTTATTCTTTGGAGCGCAGAAGGTTAAGGGGAGCTTGATTGAGGTCTTTAAAATGATGAAAGGGATAGACAGAGTTGACGTGGATAAGCTTTTCCCATTGAGGGTAGGGAAGATTCAAACAAGAGGACATGACATGAGAATTAAGGGACAGATGTTTAGGGGTAACATGAGGGGGGACTTCTTTACTCAGAGAGTGGTGGCTGTGTGGAATGAGCTTCCAGCAGAAGTGGTGGAGGCAGGATCGATTTTAACATTTAAAAGTAAAGTGGATAGGTATATGGACGGGAAGGGAATGGAGGGGTATGGTCTGAGTGCGGGTAGACGGGACTAGGGGAAAATAAATGGTCGGCAACAGACTGGAAGGGCCGAGAGGGCCTGTTTCCGTGCTATAATTGTTGTATGGTTATATGGTTATATGGTTTATGAAAGAATGGCCTTTAATGAAAAATCTTTCATTAAAGGTCAATAGGTTCACTGTTAGCATATGAAAATAAATAGTGAGAAATAGTTAAATTAGAGAGAAAAGTTACAGGGAGAAGAAACAGGGAGTGAGAGGTGAAGCATTCGAAAAGCATTCCTAATTTTACTTCGGAGTCACGTGAGTGATTCCGTGAAGAAGCCTGCCAGTCCCCATGCGCGTCATTACGTCTGACGCATGGCGCAATGATGGGCTGGCAGGCGTGTAGCTCCACCAACGGTAAGTTTTACAAAACCCTCAGGTAAGTTTTAAAAACGTAGTTGAGGTAGTTTTCTGCGGTCGGTAAGTCTTGTTGCAGGAGCAAGTCGGACCATGCAGAAAATGACTAAGGGAGAGCAGCTATAGAAGACCGCGGGAGTGCGGGTAGCGGGTGGCCATCCATCTCGCCTTCAGAGTCACGGGCAACACAGCCAGTGGCATTCGACTTGGTGCCGGTTGGAAGCACTGTGCCTACTCCGGTGGGACGGAAAGCCACTAAAAGGTCGGTAAGGCCCGTTGACTCGGATGAGTCGGGCCAGGAGGGTTCCCCTCCCACAATGGATAGCGTCTTCGGACGTTTGTCCAGGATGGAGCTCCTGATGGAGAGGATGCTCCATCACGATATGCTCCAGCAAGAGGAGCTACATATCCGCGGGTCTCGTCGGGGGCCCGTGGCAGCGGCACCTGTTTCAGGGCTGCATAATGTCTCCCTCTCGGAGGAGGAGAGCAGATGGGGTCAGTATTGTTCTGACTGCGAGGTCGGAGGTATAGCCGGTGAGCATACCTCAAGGCAAGAAGGCCGCGAACCAGGGGTGCCAAGTATGGCATCTAAATTTGCTATACCAACCGGAACTGGGGGAACCGCTGGATGAAGACCTAGCCATGACTATAAATTACATGGCCTCACGCCAGCTGCAAGATCTCACAATGGAAGAAACTTCCAAAAAATATGAGACACCCGCCAATTATGCCTCGATCAAAGTGCCGACTGTGAACCACGTTATCTGGGGTCATATTGGTATCAGAGCCGAGGAAGTGAGGCTCCAGAAGATACTAAAGCTGCTCGCTTCAGGCATTACAGCTTTCGCTAGTTCGGTCGATGGGGGGCCCCTGTCTGAGGTGCAGCAGGATGCTCTGGCCTTAATGTGCAATGCACATTTTGAAATAAACTGTCTCAGAAAGAGTGCTATCCATCCTACTCTGAATCCCAAGTTTGTGGCACTGTGCAAATCTAGCAATGTGCAACCGCCGAATCTACTGTTCAGTGATGACCTATCAAAACGGGTCAGAGAATTGGACGACGAGGTGAAAATGGTCGGCCTCATAAAAGCCCAACCGACTAGCAAGATTCCACTTCTGCGGCAGCACCCCTACAAGTGGTTCGCTGAAGCCAAGGACAAGGACCAAGCCGGCCCTTGCCACCCATGCACAATTGGTGCACTCCAACATTTTTCCCCTCCAGAACTCGGGGGCAGAAGTTTCCACCGACAACCGTGGAGGTAGGTGGATCTGGGTCTTTTCAGAACATGTCATGTATGGATCAGTTACAAGTTGGTGGGAGATTACACTTGTTTTTCAATGAAAGGCGTTGCATAATATCAGATTTTGTTTATACTGCACAGTATACAAGTGTTCCGAATAGAATTCATTTTCAAATTGTGTCCACCTGCACAGCATACACCAAGCCGGACATCGGTTTTTCCAAAACAAGAGTCTTTAGATGAACAAGCTGAAATTGAAACGTTATCTAAAAAAGGGGTAATTGAGAAGTCGTTTCATCAATCTCACCAATTTATGTCTAATATATTTCCTACACAAAAGAAGGATGGTGGGTGTCAAATCATTCTTGATCTAACTCATCTTAACTCCTATGTGCAGTATGAACATTTCAAAATGGAAACTTTTGTTAGTTCTAAACAAATGGTTTCCAAATGATGTTATATGGCATGCATAGATCTTAAAGATGCATACTATTCAGTACCCATTCATTACAATCACCGGAGATATTTGAAGTTTTGCTGGATGAGGCAACTATGGCAGTTCAAAACATTGCCTAATGGGTTAACTTTGGCTCCTATATTATTTACAAAGTTGTTAAAAACGGTGATGGGCATACTCCGGGCTCAGAATCATATTGCAATGGCCTATTTGGATGATGTCTTAACATAGAAACATAGAAACATAGAAAATAGGTGCAGGAGTAGGCCATTCGGCCCTTCGAGCCTGCAGCGCCATTCAATATGATCATGGCTGATCATTCAACTCAGTATCCTGTACCTGCCTTCTCTCCATACCCCCTGATCCCTTTAGCTACAAGGGCCACATCTAACTCCCTCTTAAATATAGCCAATGAACTGGTCTCAGCTACTTTCTCTGGCAGAGAATTCCAGGGACTCACCACTCTCTGTGTGAAAAATGTTTTCCTCATCTCAGTCCTAAAGGAATTCCCCCTTATCCTTAAACTGTGACCCCTTGTTCTGGACCTCCCCAGCATCGGGAACAATCTTCCTGCATCTAGCCTGTCCAACCCCTTAAGAATTTTGTAAGTTTCTATAAGATCCCCCATCAATCTTCTAAATTCTAGCGAGTACAAGCGAGTCTATCCAGTCTTTCCTCATATGAAAGTCCTGACATCCCAGGAATAAGTCTGATGAATCTTCTCTGTACCCCCTCCACGGCAAGAATGTCTTTCCTCAGATTTTGAGACAAAAATTGTTCGCAATACTCCAGGTGTGGTCTCACCAAAACCCTGTAAAACTGCAGTAGAACCTCCCTGCTCCTATACTCAAATCCTTTTGCTATGAATGCTAACATACCATTCGCTTTCTTCACAGCCTGCTGCACCTGCATGCCTACTTTCAATGTCTGGTGTACCATGACACCCAGGTCTTGTTGCATCTCCCATCTTCCTAATCGGCCACCATTCAGATAATAGTCTACCATCCTGTTTTTGCCGCCAAAGTGGATAACCTCCCATTTATCCACATTATACTGCATCTGCCATGCATTTGCCCACTCACCCAACCTATCCAAGTCACCTTGCAGCCTCCAAGCATCCTCCTCACAGCTAACACTGCCCGCCAGCTTTGTGTCTTCTGCAAAATTGCAGGTGTTGCATTCAATTCCCTCGTACATATCATTAATATATATTGTAAATAGCTGGGATCCCAGCACTGAGCCTTGAGGTACCTCACTAGCCACTGCCTGCCATTGTGAAAAGGACCCGTTTACTCCTACTCTTTGCTTCCTGTCTGCCAGGCAGTTCTCTATCCACATCAATATTGAACCCCCAATACCGTATGCTTTAAGTTTGCATACTAATATCTTATGTGGGATCTTGCCGAAAGCCTTCTGACAGTCAAGATATAACACATCCACTCCCATATCCACTCTACTAGTTACATCCTTGAAAAATTCTATAAGATTTGTCAGACATGATTTACCTTTCGTAAATCCATGCTGACTTTGTCCAATGATTTCACCACTTTCCAAATGTGTTGCTATCCCATTTTTAATAACGGACTCTAGCAGTTTCCCCACTAACGATATTAGACTAACTGGTCTGTTATTCCCCATTTTCTCTCTCCCTCCTTTTTTAAAAAGTGGGGTTACATTATCTACCCTCCAATGCTCAGGAACTACTCCAGAATCTAAAGAGTTTAATCATAGGCAAGACTCAGAAATCAGCTGAATTATCTGTTTCAGCTACCGAACTCATAATTTAGAGGTTGGGTTTTCTCATCCTTCCGGTTAAATCCAAATTCATTTCATCTAGAGTCATTGATTATTTGGGATTCACTGTTAGTTAAACTCACATGTCTGTGACTGCCTAGAGGCAAGAGATCAGAGTTAATAGAAGCTTGTAACAATCTTGTTGATGAGCAACAATCTTCTATTCGGCAGGTGGCTAGTATAATTGGCAAATTAGTGGCTGCTTTTCCAGCTGCACAGTTTGGGCCTTTACATTATCAAAATTTACAACGTGCAAAGGAGCAGGCACTCAAACGACCTGCAGGTCATTTCAATAGACCCATGCGGTTACCAGCTGAAGCCATTGCTGAGTTACAATGGTGGATAGCAAATATTTGGCATTGCTCCAGTAAAATTCTGATCGATAAACCTTCAGTTATTTTACAAACTGACGTTAGTGCTCTAGGTTGGGGAGCTACTGATACTATCCCTAGCTGTGGCGGCAGATGAAATATGCATGAGGCATTAATTCTTCAATAACATGGTATTAACTATTTAGAGTTGTTATGAGCACTATGGCTTAAAGGCGTATTGTACTAGTATGCATACAGCCATGGTTCCCACTCGTTCTGAGACTAATAACACAGCCTTTTATGGCCGTCCCCAAATGCAGTAACCTGCTGGTTCGCCCTGTGACTGGGGAGAACCAGCCACTACATGACCATGTTAATCTATTGTTTTGCAGATTCTGAGGAGACCGTTCCTGGGGCTCGGACTATTAGGTTGTACGGTGGATGTGATTACTGTGGCCTGGAGGGATAGTACTAAAAAACAATATATCTCTCATATCAAGAAATGGGAGGTGTTCTGCTTGCAGTTGTACATATCATATCACACGGCAAGCATACCTGATGTGTTGGAACTTCTTTCCACACTATATTTTGATAAGCAACTGAACTATAGTGCCATCAACAGTGCCAGTAGTGTCTTATCGTCCTACCTGTGGCAGGGATCAGGACAACACTCTGTTGGGTCTCACCCTTTAATATCCCGGTTCATGAAAGGTATTTTTAACTGTAATCCCCCCAGGCCCAGGTACACGGAGATCTGGGATGTGAGCATGATTCTCACGCTGCTTCACCAATGGGCTCCAGCAACATCCCTGTCATTGCCCAGACTCACTCTTAAAGTGGTCATGCTCATAGCGCTGGTTTCAGCGCAACGCATCCAGACGTTGCAGAAGCTGCGACTGGACAGGATGGTTTCATCTGTAAATAACATAACATTTTATGTTTATGATTTACTTAAGCAGAGCAGGTCAGGGACATCAGGGCTTAAATATTTTTATGGCATACCCCATAGACCATCGCCTATGTGTAGTTACGCACTTGCAGCAGTATATCAAGGTCACCAAAAGCCTTAGACGCTCCGAATTAACAATATTCATCAGTCACAAAAAGCCTCATATCAAGGTGTCGGTACAGACCATTTCAAGGTGGCTGAAACAGGTTCTGGCTTGTGCCGGAGTGGACACTGACGGTTTTAAATCTCACTCCACCAGGGCGGCATCAACGTCAACAGCGAGGGCACAGGACGTCCCTCTCGACCAAATGCTCGCGGCCGCAGGATGGTCTAATGAACTGACATTTCAAAGGTCTTATCATAAACCTCTTGCCACACCGGGGGTATTTGCCCACTCCATTTTAAATTCTGTTTTATAGCTTCCCCCTGGGAGAGAGGGGTCGCTATTGTTTTCTTTTTTGCTAATTAAAGCATCAACATGTTTAAGTCTGTATCATGTTTGAATGCATTTTTTATTATTACTCATCCTGTGTCAACTGAAGCAGTGTGTCGCATGGACTTGTATCCACAGCATGAAATCACAGAGCTTTGAAATCTTCATGGAATCACTCACGTGACTCCGAAGTAAAATAGTAAGATTAAACGAGAACTTACCAGTTTGAAGTTTGATCTTTATTTTATGAGAAGTTACGATGAGCGATTACGTGCCCTCCGCTCTCAACCCTCGTATCATAAAGGTCATCTGTCAGTTCTAGTCTTCTCTAATCTTACTATGTCACTTGTGACTACGGTTATCTGTGATTTCACACCGCTGCTTTGAAGATTGACGAGCGTGCAGACTGGTGGGATTCTTCACGTAATAGCTCATCGTAACTCCTCATAAAATAAAGCTCAAACTTCAAACTGGTAAGTTCTCATTTAATCTTAATATTCTATTTGGTTCATTGTTGGGCTTAAAGTCACAGTTGGCTTGAGTGGGTAAATCCAACTTGTTTTAGTTCATCTGTGAGTCTAATAGACCGCTGTCAAAGATTTACTTCAGCTTGTCACAATAAGCATCTGTACACTCACAAACATTTCCTCCTCTTTCAAAGCCCCGAGGAACAGCTCATTATGGTGGAGTGTTTCAGGATCAATGCCAGTTTAGTTTAGTTTAGCTTTGAGACACAGCGTGGAAACAGGCCCTCCGGCCCATCGAGTACACACTGACCAGCGATCCCTGCACATTAACACCAACCTACACATACTAGAAACAATTTTTTTTACATTCACACAAAGCCAATTAATCCACAAGCCTGTACGTCTTTGGAGTGTGGGAGGAAACCGAAGATCTCGGAGAAAACCCATGCGGGTCATCGGGACAACGTACAAACTCTGTACAGACAGCACCCGTAGTCTGGATCGAACCCGGGTCTCTGGCGCTGTCTACTGCCATGCTGTCCTGACTCATCAGGAACTGCACTGGAACAGCCTCGGATAATCTCGCTTCATACGTTTTAATCTTTCCTTTCATCCACTGGGGAAAAAATCTCTTTACAATGGCCTAATTTTACTTCGGAGTCACGTGAGTGACTACGTGAAGACCCCGTCCAGCACGCATGCGCGACATTAGCGTTCATGCAGTGCACCCGCGACGGACGGGAGTCCAAGGCGCTCCCGCTACAAATCGAAAAGTCGGGCCGACAGGTAAGTTTTACCGTGGCCGTGTGTCTTTTCTCTGTGGTGCTTGTGTTCCAGGAAGAATGAGCAAGGCCAGAGGAAAGAAATCTACAGCTCGCCCCCGTTCGTCCTCCGTTGAGGAATGCTCTTTGGAGGGGGGGAAAGAGGCGGCGGGTATAACTACCGAGCCGAGCCCAGCACCGCTAGTGCTGCCTGAGCAGCGGGCTGGAGGTACCTGCAGCCAGAACCGGGCGGTAGTGTCCGACGATTCGGATGAAGATGCCTCACCGCTCGAGAGCGACACAGGCAGCCGCCTAAGCCGCATGGAACGGCTTATGGAGCATTTGCTCCAGCGAGATCTGCTGAGAGAGCAGCAGCAGCCACGCCAAGGGAGTTCAGGCACTCCCGCAGTGCCTTTTACGGCACTGGCCATTGCTTCACCTTCTTTTGAAGGCAGCATTGGCGACCAGGTCTGGGCTGGTCAAGAAGAGGGGTCACTGGCTGAAGATATCGGGAGTACGCAGGGTGTACAGGATCAGGAAGAGCTGCTGGGTGTGGTCAACCGCTACGTGGCCAATCCACAAGCGGGTCAGCCATTAGAGCCGAAACTTGCAGCCAGCATTAACCACCCGTCCTCAAAATCCCTACAAGAACAGGTGGTCAATGAGGCTCTTGAACTATATACAGCCCCAGTAAATTGTACATCTTTGAATGTACCTGCTGTCAATAGCCAAATTTGGGGACATTTGGGGCAGAACATCAGAAACCTGGAGTTGAAGCTCCAGAAGATCCTTAAACTCCTGACTGCAGGAATAACATCTTATGCTCGGTCCATTGATGGTGCGGACATCTCCACAAATCAGCAAGACACATTAGCTCTGCTGTGCACCACTCAATATGTAATAAACAATTTACGAAAGGAGATTATCAAGCCTGCCCTCAACCCTAAATTTGCGGGACTTTGCAAAACACCGGGTTCAGAACCTCCTATTCTGCTCTTTGGGAAAGACCTTCCAAAAAAGGTGAAAGACCTAGAGGAAGAATCCAAGACCTTTGGTCTCGTGAGGGCAGGTTTGGGACCGAGCAGACCTAACAAACCCAGGCGGCAGTACCCCATGGCGTCCACCAGTCGTCGACCACACTATGGGACTGGTGAAAGCTCGGGGTCCGCAACCATTCCCCGTAAGCCTTTTTTAGGCCAGGGCCCAGAGCGGACCCCATGGAAAATGCGCCACCCCCAACAACATCAACATCAACCCTCTACAGCCCAGCAGACGCCTCATCGCCCGGCGAAGAGGCAGAAGAAGCACCAATAACCATGGAGGTAGGTGGGTCTGGTTCCTCTCAGCATATGAGCAGTAGGGGCTCTATACTAACAGGGGGGAGATTGCACTTGTTTTTGGATGCATGGGAATCCATCACTAGTGACAAGTATATACTCAGCAGCGTTCATGGCTACAAAATTGACTTTGTTCATGAAAACATTCCACCAGTTCAGCATATACCCAAAAGGGTATTCACCCTCTCAGTCAAAGAGAAACAAGAGGGTCAAGCTGAACTGATGAGGTTACAAGCAAAAGGTGTCATTGAAAGAACAAAACATGAACCTTTGGAATTTGTGTCTAATATTTTCACTAAAATCAAAAAAGATGGTGGACGACGCATCATCATTGACTTAACTATTTTAAACAAGTCTGTCAGGTATATACAAGATGGATACTTTTGAAACAGCCTATTGGTTTCTAGAGGGTACTTTCTAGCAAGCATTGATTTAAAAGATGCCTACTACTCAGTACCCATACATAAGGAGCATCGTGAATACTTAAAATGTATCTGGATGAAACAGCTATGGCAACTTAAAGCCTTACCAAATGGGCTAACCTCTGCTCCAAGGCTGTTCACTAAAACCTTAAAACCTGCCTTGGCATTATTGAGGAAACAAAAGCATATAGTCATGGCGTATTTGGACGACATTTTAATAGTAGGAAAAACCTTGGAGACAGCCATTCTGGCAGTAGCAGCCACCAAACGTTTGTTTGAAACTTTGGGGTCTGTCATACATCCAGATAAATCCAATTTTACACCGTCCACTGTCATGGACTATCTTGGATTTACGATTGATACTGTTCGCATGATTGTAACTCTGCCGAAGGGGAAAGCATCAGAATTGGCGCTATCATGCAACGAACTCATGAATAAACATCAGCCAACCATACGGGAGTTAGCTAGAGTTATTGGCAAAATGGTAGCAGCTTTTCCAGCTGTACAATTTGGGCCTTTGCACTATCAAAATTTGCAAAGAGCAAAAGTGCATGCACTAAAGCAAAACTCAGGTCACTTTGACCGAGCTATGAGTTTAACTGCTGAATCCATTCCAGAGTTACAATTGGTGGGCAAGGAACGTAAGGCTCAGCTCCAGTCCCATAATAATCACCAACCCAGTATTAACCATTCAAACGGATGCCAGTGCTTTGGGCTGGGGAGCAACTAACATGCAATCCAGCACAGGGGGCAGAGGACTAAATTTGAATCATCTTGCCTACAGACACGGGGTATCAACTACTTAGAAATGTTGGGTGCGTTTTATGGGTTAAAAGCATATTCATCTAATATGCATCATGCACATGTCCGGTTGCAATTAGATAATACCACGGTGGTGGCTTATATCAATCACATGGGTGGTGTAAAGTCGATATCGTGTGACAATTTGGCCAACCTAATCTGGCAATGGTGTGTTAAAAGGCATATTTGGTTATCAGCAACTTACCTACCAGGTAAGCAAAATACAGTGGCAGACACCAGGCCACGCAGATTCAATGATAACATCGAATGGATGTTAAATCCCAAAGTATTTGCTGAAATTACTAAGCAATATGGCACACCAGATATCGATCTATTTGCATCCAGGCTGAATCACCAGGTACCAACGTATGTCGCTTGGGAACCAGACCCTGAGGCAGCAGCAGTTGATGCATTCTCGCTGCATTGGGGGAAAAATGTTCTTTTATGCTTTCCCTCCTTTCTGCCTCATCAGTCGGGTATTACGCAAGATTCAATTGGATTCTGCTTCAGGAATCTTGATAATACCTGACTGGCCTACACAGCCATGGTTCCCAGTGGCTTTCGATATGGCTGTTGAAACACCGTTGGAATTCCCCAGCATTCGACAGTTATTAATCCACCCAGTGTCAGGCATTAGTCACCCGTGCCATGACAGAGTCAATCTCCTGGCTTGCAGATTTTAAAAAGACCTCTACTGGGCCTGGGACTGTCTGAGGACGCCATAAACATGATGACCGCATCCCACCGGGAGTCCACCAGGAGACAATACCTGACCAACATAAGAAAATGGGAATGGTATTGCTCCAAAACAGGAACTACCTACACTACAGCTACAGCCACCAGTGTTGTGGAGTTTCTGCTTGGATTACATCGAGAAGGACTCAGCTACAGCGCCATTAATACAGCCAGGAGTGCGTTGTCAGCTTATTTGGTTCCAGCAGCAGGACAACTGACTTTGGGGTCCCATCATGAGGGTCAAAATCATGAGGGGCATTTTTAACACCAATTCCCCTAAGCCTAGGTACACTCAGATCTGGGATGTCAGCATTGTAAAAAGACCTCTACTGGGCCTGGGACTGTCTGAGGACGCCATAAACATGATGACCGCATCCCACCGGGAGTCCACCAGGAGACAATACCTGAGTACCTTAGGGGATGGCCACCACCCAGGTCACTCACGCTGGAACAACTTACACTGAAATCAGTCATGCTCATGGCACTAGTGTCAGCTCAAAGGGTACAGTCCCTCCACCTTCTGAGGCTGGACAGCATGACAGAGTCATTGGACTGTATCACATTTCACATTCAGGGGCTGGTCAAACAATCTAGACCAGGTACCACGCCTCCAGTAATGGAGTTCCGGGCATATTCACCTGACCCACCAAGTGCCAAGACCCATCTCGCCAATTACATAGACACAACATATAACTTAAGAGGGAGAGAAAAAGCCTTATGGATAAGCCACAAGAAGCCTCATGGTCAGGTGACGAGCCAAACCATTTCAAGGTGGCTCAAGCAGGTGCTTAAGTCCGCGGGAATCGATACTATTGTTTACAAATCTCATTCCACCAGGGCTGCATCTACGTCGGCGGCTAGGCGAATGGATGTGCCTATGGACCATATTCTGGCCAGAGCAGGATGGTCCTCGGAGAGAACTTTCCAAAGGTTTTATAATAAGCCGCTGGCGGAGCCTGCTACATTTGCAGACAGAATTTTAGAGTCTGCAGATAATATTTAATTTAAGCCCGGGGGAGCTCTCTGTTTTTTGTTGTTATTAATAAACCTTTTTTGTTCACAAACAGGTTATTGTTGATCGTATAACATGCTTCCTCCCTCTAAGGTCTTCAGGCAGTGAGTGAAGCATGAGCTGGTACACGGTTCGGATTCACAGAGCTTTGAAGTCTTCACGTAGTCACTCACGTGACTCCGAAGTAAAATAGTAAGATTAAATGAGAACTTACCAGTTCGAAGTTTGATCTGTATTTTATGAGGAGTTACGTGCCCTCCGCTCCCACCCTCTATTATACAGATCAACTGGTAATTAAGTTCTTATTTTTTCTTTACTATATTTATTTCAATTGTTGTGTTTTCTGTGAATCCACACCGCTGCTTTGAAGAAATGTCGCGCATGCGTGCTGGACGGGGTCTTCACGTAATCCCTCATCGTAACTCCTCATAAAATACAGATCAAACTTCGAACTGGTAAGTTCTCATTTAATCTTACTATTTTATTGCATTACCAAGTGATGGGCGGCACAAATGCGTAGCGGTAAAGTTGCTGCCTTACAGCGCTTGTAGCGCTGGAGACCAAGGTTCGATCCCAACTACGGGTGCTGTCTGTACGGAGTTTGAATGTTCTGCCCGTGACCTGCGTTTTCTCCGGGATCTTCGGTTTTCTCTCGCACTCCAAAGACGTACAGGGATATAGGTTAATTGGCTTGGTGCATGTGTAAATTTGTCCCTAGTATGTGTCGGATAGTGTTAATGTGTTAATGGCTCGCTGGTCGGTGCGGACTCAGTGGGCCGATGGGCCTATATCTGCGCTGTATCTTTGAACTAAACTAAACTAAACTGGATAAAGGTGATTTACTAGATTCATGGAAAAGGCCCAATGCTTCTCTTCACAGCCCTGTAACTAAGTTACTTAGTCTTCTCATACACAATAGAATTAATCTCAATCTTCTTCAAATATTTGATTTCAGCAGAACATTATTCCACCAGGAATATGCAAAGTGCTTCACAAATTCAAAATTACTAACAGTAGGATATTCTGCAGTGAAATATTTAGCAACTTTGCTGGGCGTCACAATTAGCACCAACACCTCACAAATAGTCCCTTAATTAATAAACATATTGCAATGTTTTCAGTCCTGCTGAAAGTGATTTAACACAATTAGCTCATTATAATAAACTTTCTTGAGTTTTATTTTAATTACTTTAAACTTTCATCTTGGTGATTTTGCATAAACGCATGTTTCAACAATCAGTTTCTCACGGATACATAACAAATCCCAGGGTACAGCTAAATAACTTTGCATCTTCTCGAGTAAAACTCTTTAATAAAGTCTAACTCCTGACGGAATAAGTCTGTCATTCAGAAAGATTTAGAAAATGACTCAATTATAAGAACAAAAATTATCTTGTTGTTCCACTATAAGCTTCCCATATCCTGTGGGATTCTGCTCAGGTTTGGTGTTTCACAACAACAAAATGAAACGAGGGCTGATTTAATTGCTAGGAATTACGTTAATGAAAGCCTTTTACCTGGTTATTGGACTTTATGAGATAGATAACCATAGATGTGTAGGAAGGAACTGCAGGTGCTGGTTTAGACCGAAGACAGACTCAAAACGCCGGAGTAACTCAGTGGGACAGTCAACATCTCTGGAGAGAAGGAATGGGTGATGTTTCAGGTCGTGACCCTTCTTCAGACATAGATGTTATCCTGAACCCATTAGAAAACTGGGAAGATAGTGTTTTCATTTCCTTTATTGTGCAAAACCTCCACTTGAAGTTGCCTTTATAACTTTAAACCCAGGAAGCAAAATATTCTTATGACATCCTATCAATACTTAAATAGAGAGTCCTTTAGTATTGTTTAGTTTAGTTTTAGTTTAGTTTAGTTCAGAGATACATCGTGGATCATGGCCCATCTGTTCACCGAGTTCATATGACCATTGATCACCCAAACACTAATTCTATCCTACATAATAGGGATAAGCCAATTAACCCATGAACCTTCACATCTTTGGATTGTGGGAGGAAACCGGAGCACCCATAGAAAGCCCACGCGGTCAGTAAGAGAATGTCGCAACTCCATACTGACAGCACCTGTAGTCAGAATCGAACCTGGGGCAGCAACACGACTGCTACGTCACTGTGCCACACCCAAAGCATTCAGACACTCTGACATAGAATACAGAAAACAACACACCTTGGTCTGTGCCGAATATGATGCCATATCAAATATAATTTCTACCCGCTCATGATCCATATCCTTCCATTCCAAGCTTATCCACATGTCCCTCTAAAAGTTTCATAAATGCCACTCTCATATCTGCTTCACCACCACACCTGGCAGTGCATTCTAGTGCAGTCCATCAACCACTCACTGTGGTCCCGCACATTTTCTTTCAACTTTCTCCCTCTCTCATTAAAGGTTTGCCCTCCAGTGTTTGACATTTCCACCCTGTGAATATGATTCTGACCGTCTACCCTATCTGTGCCTCTGATAATTTTGTAAACTTCTGTCATCAGCCTCCGATGCTTCAGAAAACACAATCCAATTTTGTAAAACCTCTCCTTTAGCTAATAAACCTTTAAAATCCAGGTGGCATTCTGGTAACTCTCTTCTGCACCCTCTCCAAAGCCTCCATATCCTTCCTGTAATGGGGTGACCAGAACTGCACACAATACTAGAAATAAGATGTAAATCAAGTTTTATAAAGTTGTAACATGACTTCCTGACTTTTATACTCAATGACCCTACTGATGAAGGCAAGCATATTCTTTATCACTTCATCTAATTGTGTTGCCAGTTTCAGGAAGCTATAGACTTGGACCTCAAGACCCCTCGAAATATCAATGCTGTTAATGGTCCAGCCATTATCTCTAGTTTAGTTTAAGTTAGAGATACAGCACGGAAACAGATACAGCGTGATCTTCGGCCCACCAGGTTCGCGCTAACCAGCAATCCCCACACATTAATACTATTCTACACACACTGGAGACAATTTACAATTTTACCAAGTCAATTATCCTACAAACCTGTGCATCATAGGTATGTGGGAGGAAACTGTAGCTCCCAATGAAATCCCACGCAGGTCACGGGGAGAACGTACAAATGTACAAACATACAAACTCCGTACAGACAGCAGCTGTAGTCAGGATTGAACCCGGGCCTCTAGCGCTGTCAGGCAGCAGCTCTACTGCTGCGCTTCAGTGCTGCCCAAGCCGCCAATTTATATACTTTCCCGTTACGTTTAACCTCCCAGGGTGTAACGCCAACCCATTTTCCTAGATTAAACACCATGTGCCATTTCTCTGTCCATATCTGTAAATGATCGATATCCTGTTCTCTCTGAGTCAGAGGATGTTAGGTGCTAGGTCACTGCTTTGACGGCCATCTTCACCATCCACAATTTTTGTGTTGATTGAAAACTTATTAACCAATCCTACAACATTTTAGTCTGTGTCATTTATATTTCTAGCACAAACAACAGAGGTCCCAGTAATGAACCCTATAGAATGCCACTGGTCACCGACCTGCAGACAGAATGACACACTTTCACCACTACCCTTCGTCTGAGGATCCCAGCCATCTTAATTTTCCGGATCAGCCTGCAAGGAGGGACCTTGTCGGATGCTCTACTAATGTCCATGTCGGCCACATCCAGTGGTTTACCCTGATCAATCACCTTTGATACCTCCTCAAAAAAGTCAGACGTGATCTACCACTGCCGAAGCCTGTCGCAAATTAATTAATTTCCAAATGTGAGTAAATCCTACCCTTTAGAAGCCTCTAAATGCAAATTGGAGGAACAGCATCTCATATTCCGCTTGGGCAGATTACAGCCCAGTGGTATGAGTATTGATTTCTCTCATTTCAGGTAGCCCCAGCATTCACTCTCTCGCCATCCCACCCCACCCAAGTCGCACCAGCTTCTCATTTTCACCCAACAAACAGCTAACAATGGCCTGTTTCCTTTAATATCGTTACATCTTTGCTTATCTCATTCATTGTTCTTTATCTCTCCATATCATCATCTATATCTCTTGTTTCCTATTCCCCTGATCGGACTGAAGAAGGGTCTCAACTCAAAACGTTACCCATTCCTTCTCTCCAGAGATGTTGCCTGTCCCACTGAGTTACTCCAGCATTTTGTGTCTATCGTCTGTTTAAACCAGCATCTGCAGTTCCTTCCTACCAATTACTTCTTCTTACTTCTCTCAAAAACCTGTCGTAGAGCCCATCAGGTCCTGGGGGTTGAATCCAACCTAAGGCCTTTCAGGATACCCAATGCCGTCTCCTTCCTTATCTCAAAATGCCCTCGCATATTAATATTTCTCCCATTGATTACAATGCCCTTCCTGCCCTTCTCGGTGAATCCAGATACAAAACTTTTGTTTAGTATCTTGCTGACATCATCTGATTCCAAGCATAAATTCCCTCCTTTATCCTCAAGTGGTCCGACCTTCTCCCTAGTTACCCTCATGTTTTTAAACTACATATAAAATACCTTGGGATTCTAGTTAACTGACTTGCCAGTGACATTTCATGATCCTTTTTACTCTTATAAATCCCTGCTTGGATTCTTTCTTGTTTTCATTATATTTTTCAAAGGTCCGTCCGATTTCATTTCCTCCTAAATGTTACATATGCTTTTTTTTCCTTCTTGACTACATTTACAACCTCTCTCATCTTCCAAGGTTTCCAGACTGTAACTCTGTTTCTCTCTCTCTGTAATTGCTGCCTCCTCACAGTGTGATCAACATTTTATAGCTCGATTCCGGCATCTACAGCTTTTTGGTTTTGTTTCTACCCGTTTAGTTTAGTTTATTATTGTCACGTGTAGACCGAGGTACAATGAAAAGCTTTTTGCAGCAGGCTGGGGCTATTTCAGCATTTAAGAAACAATTAGGAAGCAGTGAGGAAAGACTGGATAGACTCGGCGCGTACTCGCTAGAATTTAGAAGATTGAGGGGGTATCTTATAGAAACGTACAAAATTCTTAAGGGGTTGGACAGGCTAGATGCAGGAAGATTGTTCCTGATGTTGGGGAAGTCCAGAACAAGGGGTCACAGTCTAAGGATAAGGGGGAATTCCTTTAGGACCGAGAAGAGGAAAATATTTTTCACAACAGAGAGTGGTGAGTCTCTGGAATTCTCTGCCACAGAAGGTAGTTGAGGCCAGTTCATTGGCTATATTTAAGAGGGAGTTAGATGTGGCCCTTCTGGCTAAAGGGATCAGGAGGTATGGAGAGAAGGCAGGTACAGGATACTGAGTTGGATGATCAGCCATGATCATATTGAATGGTGGTGCAGGCTCGAATGGCCAAATGGCCTACTCCTGCACCTATTTTCAATGTTTCTATGTTTCTATTAGACAGGTACATGGATAGGACAGATTTAGAGGGATATGGGCCAAACGTAAGCAAATGGGACTAGAGTTGATGGGCCATGTTGGTTGGTGTGGGTAAGTTGGGCTGAAGGGCCTGTTTCCACACTGTAGGGAATAATCCACTGTGATTCTACGACATCCCCCGAGAGGGCATCATTTTGCATCAGGTTTGCATCGTGGTTTTTAAGTGTTAGCATGTCATAGTTTGAAAGTGGTCCTGTAATTACACGCCAGTGTCTGTGCTCATGAGGATGTGTGCCAGTGATTGCAAATGGCTGCTAGCTATGTGTCAGTGTTTATAAGTTGTTTCTAAGTGGTGTGTCACCATTTGCAAAAAGATCCTCAGGATATAAAATCATGAGGTGAATCGATGGGGTAAATGCCAGAGGAGGGGAATCAAGAATGAGAAGAGATAGGTAATGAGTCGGGACAGATTTTGTACAGTTTAGTTTAGAGATACAGCATGGAAACAGGCCTTTCGGCCCACAGAGTCCACACCGACCAGCGATCCACATACACTAACACTATCCTACATATAATTTACAATCTTTACCATAGCCAATTAATCTACAAACCTGTACGTCTTTGGAATGTGGGAGGAAACAGAAGCTCCCGAAGAAAACCCATGTGGTCATGGGGAAAACTCCATAAAGACAGCTCCCGTAGTCAGGATCGAACCCGGGACTCTGGTGCTGAAGGGGCTGTTTCCATGCTGTATGACTCTATGATTCTATCTGTGAGGGACTAGGAACGGTAATGTTTTAGGTCAAAACCCTGCACAGAAACGCAGTCTTAATGCAGGGTTTCGACCAAAGATGGCAACAATTCTTTCCATCCTTCCCCACCCCTCACCCCCCCACAGATGCTGCTCAACCTGCTGAGTTCCTCCAGCAGTTCGCTTGTGGCCCCAGATTCCAGCATCTTCAACATCCTGGGCCTCTGTCCTCAAGTTCACATTGTGATGAGAGTAAGTACCAGGGTTCACAAGTGGCCATGAACCTGTGTGCATTTTTCCAGTTGATCTTTAGTCATTGTTTTCAGAGTTTGGCCATTGTACAGACATTTTTATTTATTTATTTACTTAACATTTATTTAACCAGGAGAAGTCTCATTGAGATTAAAAATCTCTTTAACAAGAGAGTCCTGGCCAAGACAGGCAGCAGCACAGTTTACCAGTTACAGACAATAATTTAAAAACAACAGAGAACTTATAAATTGAGTCACAGTCATAACATCATTAAACAAAGCATGTACAGACAGAAGAGCCTGCTTCAACATCATTAAGAAGAGATTGAAATCTGTTTATAGAAACCAGCTCCTTAAGTTTCAGTTCATTCTGCAGCTGGTTCCATGCGAAGGGAGCAGCATAACTAAATGCCCTTTTCCCCAGTTCAGTACAGACAATAGGTACAATTAGTAAGAACAAGTTCTCAGAGCGGAGCTGATAAGTTCCTGTGCTTTTTCGAATTACATACTTCTGCAGGTATGAAGGAAGAATACCGAGCATAGTCTTATAAATAAGGATATGCCAATGATGGAGTCTACGGGTGGACAGGGCAAACCATCCAACTTGAGCATACAAAGAGCAGTGGTGCGTGAGGGTTTTAAAATTAGTAACAAATCTCAGTGCTCCGTGGTAGACCGTGTCCAAAGACTGTAGGCATTTTGAAGATGCATTCATATATAAAACATCACCATAGTCCAACACAGACATAAACATTGCAGCAACAAGTCTGTTTTTGGCTTCAAAAGAAAAACAAGATTTGTTTCTAAAGTTAAAACCTGATTTTATCTTTAGTTTTTTCACAAGTTGCTGGGTATGAGATTTAAAAGAGAGAGAATCATCAATTATAATTCCCAGATATTTATATTGAGACACAGATTCAACCACAGAGCCCTGCAAAGTGGTGATGGAAGGGAGGTCCGAGGGCTTTGATTTAGCTTTAGTGAACAGCATGAGCTTTGTCTTGTCAGCATTTAAAACAAGTTTTAAATCACACAGGTTACGTTGCACAGTGTTAAAAGCAGTTTGGAGCTGACAGAGAGCCTGGTTTGGAGTAGACGCAGAGCAATATATCACTGTGTCGTCAGCATAAAAGTGAAAATTTGCGTTGGCTGCTTTATGATCTAGACTATTAATATAAATAGTAAATAATAAAGGTCCTAGAACCGATCCTTGTGGCACACCCTTGGATACATTAAGAGAGCTAGAAGTAATACCTTCTGCTCGCACACACTGGGGTCTGCCTGATAGATAGTTTTAAACCAACAGACAGCTTGATCAGACAAACCGATGCTGCATAGTCTTTGTAACAATAAGGCACGATCCACAGTATCGAAAGCTTTTGATAGGACAACAAAAAGGGCTGCACAGTGTTGCTTATTGTCTAAAAATTCAATAAAATCATTTACTACTTTTAAAGCAGCTGTTGACGTACTATATTTTTTCTTAAAACCAGATTTTAATACTGTTAGTTGATAAAAAGTCCATCAGTTGTTGGTTTACAATAGATGCCAGCACCTTACTTAAAACAGACAGTTTGGAGATGGGCCTATAGTTGTTTAACACAGTGGGGTCCCCCCCTTTAAACAGTGGGAGAACAAAGGCAGATTTCCAAATAAGGGGAATTTTGTTTGTCTCCAGGGATAGATTAAAAAGATAAGTCAGAGGCAATGCAATAAAATCAGCGGCTAACTTTAGGAAATAAGGCTCAAGGTTGTCGGGACCTGCCGATTTTTTGTGTCTAAACATCTCAGGGCCGTATGCACTTCTGAAAGTGTAACAGCATCAAAAGTAAAGGCTTGTCCCTCAAAAAAACAACTACTATCAGAGCAAGCAGAGGAACCTTAAGCTGTGTTTTGAGAGTTAAAAAGTGAACCAGAGGCAATGACTTGCTCATTAAAACAACCAAGCATGTTGGTCTTTTCATAAATTTGGATAGAGTCTTTGACAATGCATGGAGGTAGCTCAATAACATTTTTATTTCCAGTTATTGATTTAATGGCTTTCCAGAATTTCAACGGATTGTTTAGGTTATTTGAAGTTTCAGTAAGGACATGTATTTCAATATTCTAGAGCATTGTCTTCACAGATTTAGGTCGGGAAACCATTGAATGTAATGTTGGGGAAATTTCACACAAATTCTTTAATACCTTTACCAAGATCTCCGCACATGGTTAAGAGGTTGAACCAGGTCAGATTATGAGCTCACTGGGATGTATTTCCAACCACAAAAATATTATTCATGAACCATTCTAAACGTGGAAAATATATCAAGGGATATCATCGATATCTAATCATGTTAAGTCACTTGGCGTAATATGAAGAAATAGTGAAGAAAGTTGTATTGACCAAGGGCACCTGAGCCACACAACACCTTGGTTCTAATGATGGTACAATTGGGCATCAAGATGCTCCAGAGCACTGACAATGCAGGCAGTTGTCAGACAATGGAAAAAGTTCACAAAGTGCCGGAGTAACTCAAGGGGTCGGGCAAAATCTCTGGAGATCGTTTCGGGTCGGGAAACTTCTTCAGACTGATTGTAGGGGAGGGGGGAGATATCTAGAAGATCAGACAATAGAAAACGTGCAAAAACAGGACAAAACCGATTCAGCTAATTATGGCCGCATTATGATCACGATGATGATTCATCACCATATTCTCAAGGACACTTTGGAAGAAGCAATGCAGGAAGACCTTGCTGGCAATCCCAATGTGTGGAAATGAACAAAAGAAATGTGTGCTAAGCCCAGGAAGGAGATACAATCTTTCTCTAAACTGTTTCAATACTCTGCCTTGAATGTAAATCTATCAATGTTCAATTCCTTCCCTTTCCTTATAAACCTCCTCACCAACACATGTGTGTGTTCTTTTGCTGCTAGCTTTAGACTAGAGATACAGAATGGAAACACATGCCGACCAGTGATCACCCCGTACACTAACACTATCCTGCACATTAGGAACACTTTACAATTTTACTGAAACCAATTAACCTACAAACCCATATGTCTTTGGAGTGTGGGAGCAAGCCGGATTACCTGGAGAAAACCCACGCGGTCACTGGGAAAACGTGCAAACTCCGATCAGACAGCACCCATAGTCAGGGTCGAATCCGGGTGTCTGGCGCTTTAAGGTGGCCACTCTATCACTGCGCCACCATGCTGCCACTGAGAGCCTTTAGTATAGTCACCTTTCTTCACCACCTCAGTCAAGATGCAGCTCAGAGGTCAATGTCCAAACATGTGGTCTTGCGTCCTAATTTCTCCCACTTTGATAGTGTAAATTATTGGCGGATGAAGGACAGGTGATACTTCACTTTGTTTATTATACTAGATAAAACCACCTGCTTGCTGAATAAGAGAAGAGATTTGGCTTTCACCAGAAATAATTATAGAGATTTTAATGAGATGCTTATTTCAAATAGATTTATACTGTTATAAATAGAACAATGAATATTGTGTCACTGAAATTTATTTCCCAGGAAGGGTTATTTGTTTCTCAATCCCTCGAGGTTTCTAGTTCATATTTAAAGCTGTACAACAGTCTTCCCATATATTTATTTTTATTATTTATTATACTCTAAAGAAGTCTCAAATGCGATAGGATAAAATTATGGTATCATAGCAGTCAGAGCGAAATATCTACAGCAAGGACCTAAGAATTAAAAAAGTGAAGGTTTGCATATCTTAGATATATCATATTTTATAGGTTGCAAACTGTATTCCAGATAGAGGCACCTGGTACCCTGATTATAGGGGCTAGGGGCTCTAAGGGCTAGTGGAATCAAGGGATATGGGGAGAAGGCGATTGATAGGGGACGATCAGCCATGATCACAATGAATGGTGGTGCTGGCTCGAAGGGCCGAATGGCCTCATCCTGCACCTATTTTCTATGTTTCTATGTTTCTATGATTCAGGTTTAGTTTAATTTAGTTTAGTTTAGTTTAGAGATACAGCATAGAAACAGGCCCCTCGGCACACCGAGTCTGCACCGACCAGCGATCCCCACACATTAACACTACTCTACACACATGAGGGACAATTTACATTTATACCAAGTCAATTAACCTTCAAACTGGTACGTATTTGAAGTGTGGGAGGAAACGCAAGATCTCGGAGAAAACCCATGTAGGTCATGGAGAGAATGTACAAACTCTGTACAGACAGCACCTGTAGTTGGGATCGAACCCGGGTGTCTGGAGCTACAAGGTCTGTAAGGCAGCAACTTGACCTATTATCATAACCCTTACCTGATACTGAAAGGAAACTGGCATTGAACATGTTGGTCACATCGGGATGCATCACAGCTTGGTTTTGAAACAGCTCCATCCAAGACCGCAAGAAACCGCAGAGAATTGTGGACGCAGCCCAGACCATCATACAACCCAACCACCTTTCCGTTGACTCGATTTACGCTGCCTTGGCAAGGCCAGCAGCATAATCAAGGAAGAGTCGGGACCCTGACCACTCCCTCTTCTCCCCTCTCCCATGGGAGAAAAGTTATAAAAGTGTGAAATTCACACCGCCAGATTCAGGGACAGTTTCTTCCCAGCTGTTATCAGGCAACTGAACAGTCCACCAACAACTAGAGAGCAGTCCCGAACTACTATCCACCTCATTGGAGTTTCTCGGCCTGTCTTTGATCTGACTTTATTGGCCTTATCTTGCATTAAATATTATTCACTTTATTCCCTTCAACGTGTATCTGTACACTGTGGATGGCTCGATTGTAATAATGTATTATCTTTCTGCTGACTGGTTAGCATGCAGGAAGATTGTTCCCGATGTTGGGGAAGTCCAGGACATGGGGTCACAGCTTAAGGATAAGGGGGAAATCCTTTAAGACCGAGATGAGAAAGACTTTTTTCACACAGAGAGTGGTGAGTCTCTGGAACTCTCTGCCACAGAGGGTAGTTGAGGCCAGTTCATTGGCTATATTTAAGAGTGAGTTGGATGTGGCCCTTGTGGCTAAGGGGATCAGAGGGTATGGAGAGAAGGCAGGTACGGGATACTGAGTTGGATGATCAGCCATGATCATATTGAATGGCGGTGCAGGCTCGAAGGGCTGAATGGCCTACTCCTGCACCTAATTTCTATGTTTCTATGTAAAAGCTTTTCACTGTACCTCGGTACATGCGATAGTAAACTAAACCGTTGCAGTGGGAGCAACCAATAGCCATTTTAAACACAGCACGCTGCCTCTTGCTTGTAAATAGTTTTAAAATCAGTCCTGAAACCAGAGCTTGAAAAATATGGACTGAATACATGTATAAGTCTCGACAGGTGTAAATGCTCGTGAAAAAGTTATTTATTCTGCCTTTGACACTCTATCACATATAGATAATTTTTCAGCAGCTCTAGACAATAATAGGGCCAGCTTCTTGGAACTGTGAATAGATTAAAGTCGGAATGTCTTTATGCTCATTATTCTCAATATTGACTGATTTGTACCTGCTTCTGTTGACACTTCCAGGTCAATTGTGCCTTGTAGCAGTTCATGCTATTATTTATGATTAACTCAACACCCCCGCAAAACAATCTCTACTTGGTTCCTTTCTGATCATAATCGCCTGTGACTTGATTGGGATATTTGCTTAGACTCACCTAGGGCAGGGAAAAATGGACTGATGGCAAGTAAATGTGTAGGAAGGAACTGCAGATGCTGGTTTATACCGTAGATAGGCACAAAATGCTGGAGTAACTCAACGAGTCATTCGCGGGTCAGTTACTCCAGCATTTCGTGTCTATCTTCGGTTTAAGGCAACATCTGAAGTTCCTTCCTGCACATTTATTGGGCTCCGCTGGGATATCTTCTCAAGGTATGCCGAATTTGAGAAGTTCTCCTCCTCTCTCTGACGAGAGTTCTGCAACGTTCCCCTTTCCCCTGACTCTCAGTCTGAAGAATGGTCTCGGCCCGAAAAGTCTCCTATTCCTTCTCTCCAGAGATGCTGTCCGACCCGCTGAGTTAAGGGCCTGTCCCACTTGGCCGACATTTTAGGCGACAGCCTAAAAAGTGGTTGTCGCATCGTGGTCGGGTCGTGACGCGGCGTGATGCGTGATGACGCATGTCATGACACGCAGTTACGCGCGGTGTCTCCCTGCCGCCGCACGATTTTCGAATGTTCAAAATCCTCGCGCGACATCTGCGTGTCTTATCATGTCATGTGCCCTTTCGCACGATGACGTACTGGTGACGCGTGGTGAGTCATTGCTTATGCTAATGCATCACCGTGCATCACCACATGTCACCGGCACGTCGCCGTGCGTCATGATGCGTCAAGATCCATCGCAATGCGTCCCCTTTTACAGGGAAGCTGGTTAATCAAATGAAGTCACGCGCTCCAGATGACGCAACCTGTCGTATCGTGTCACAGGTGGATGTACATTGACGCCGCTTGACGGCTGTTTCGTCACAGGCGCTCTCGTATGCTGTCACATGCTGTCCTATGGTGATGCACGGTAACACGCGCCCTGTCCCATGATGATGCATGGTAATGCGAAGTGACGCACTACTTGACGGTTTTCAGGCGACATTGGGCGCCAGTCACTGACTGCCGTCGTCACCCATAAAATCGCAAAGTGGGACAGGCCCTTTACTCCAGTTTTTTGTGTCTATCGGCGGGACATTTGCAGGACTAGTTGGCAGGGAGATTCACTTTGAGATGTCAGCTCCTGATCATTCAAAGTTACACCTAGCTCTGCGAATGTTCAGACAAAGACTTCAACAAAACTCCAAACCTTTACTGTCTTCCAAAGGCTGCAACCAAATCTTTTTTAAATCCTGTTCGATCAAAGTAACCATTTATCTTGTATTAATTTGCATGCTATTGTCTAGAAAGTGGGTCGCCGCTTTTTTTGTGTGTAGAAACATTCCTTTGCTTAGCACTGACAACAAATTTAAAAAATACAGAGATTGGATGAAGACATTTGAAACAGATTTAGTGGAGCACACACACAGTAACAGGCAGCAGAATAGTTTCTTCATGAGACCATGTGCAATGTTTTATACTTCATGTTTCTTATTGAGAGACAGCAGCGGAAGCTTTGCTGCACATCAATCACAGAAATGCTTCTGCCCCTACTGACCTATCAGCTGCAACACACACACGCGTGCACACACACGCACATGCATGCACACACGCACATGCACGCACACGCAAACACATGCACACGCACACGCACACACGCGCACAAACGCACACACATGCACACACGCACAAAAGCACAGACACACATGCACACGCACACAAACATGCACACACACACACACACACACACACACACACGCACACACATGCGCACACATATGCACATACCCACCCACATGCACACACACGCACACACACACACACACACATATGCACACACACACACACACACACAGACACATGCACACACGTGCACACTCACACGCATACACCGTGCATGCCATATGCAAGAAGAAGGTCCTTATGGACAAAAGGGCTGCAGAGGTCCTTGCCCATGCGCAGGGCCCATAACATATACTACACACTAACAATGTTTCTTTGCAATTATTTAGTTCCATTTTTCATCATCAAAAGTAGGAAGATCTTACAATGCTGTTGCTTCATTGCTATGCAGGGGTTTCTGTTGTGGTTACATGCACAGTAGTCTGGAGACACAAAAGACTGCAGAGGCTGGAAACTGGAGCAAAACATAAACATATGCGGGAAAATACCGAAAGCAGTGGATAACTCAGCAGGTCAGACAACATTTCTGGAGGACATGAATGGGTGACGTTTCTTTCTTCAGATAAAGTAAGGTCCTGACCTGAACCGTCACTTATACATGGTTTCCAGAGATGCTGAGTTACTCCAGCACTGCATCTTTTTTTTATAAACCAGTATTTGCAGTTCCTTGTGTCTCTAGATAACATCTGGTGCAACCCTGGAAATATCAAGATGCTTTCCCGTTCCTGCTCGCCGGACCTGGAGCATCTGACAATCTCATGCCGCCCATTCTACCTTCCCCGGGAGTTTGGCTCAGTGATCGTCACAGCCGTCTACATTCCACCGCATGCGGACACCGACGTGGCACTGTCGACACCAAAACAAGAACCCGGATGCGGCTATGGTGGTGGTTGGAGATTTTAATAAATCAAATCTCAAGAAAGTCATGCCGAACTTCTACCAACACATAGCGTGTGCCACCAGGGGGGAAAGGACATTGGACCGCTGCTATACGCTGTTCCGGAAGGGCTACAAGGCCATTTCACTCCTTCCCCTACGAAAATCTGACCAGACTGCCATTTTCCTGCTGCCGGAGTATAAACAGAGGATAGTTCGGGAAGTGGTAGAGACAAGGGACGTAATGCGGTGGTCCGGCCAGTCAGCAGCCATGCTGCAGGATGCACTGAGCGATGGCGACTGGAATATGTTCCAAGGAAGTTCCAGCGACGTCAGTGAGTTCATGGAAGCAGTCACGGACTTCATTGCAACAATAACCGACAACATCGTCCCCACGGTAAGGGTTTGCATCTTTCCGAATCAAAAACCCTGGGTAGACAGGTCCATTCGTGTTGCCTTGAATGCTCGCAACGCTGCCTACAACTCGGGCCTGGCATCAGGAAACATGGACGTCTACAAGGTAGAGTCCTACCGACTGCGAAGGGCGGTGAACGACGCAAAAAGGAGGTACAGGGACAAGATGGAGTCACAGATGGAGCAGCAGGACACCAGACGCCTGTGGCAGGGGCTACGGACTATAACCAACTGCCGGAGCACCCCACCCTCATCCGCAAGTGCCGGCACCTCCCTAGCTGATGACCTGAACTCCTTTTACACTTGGTTCGAGATGGGCAACACCAAACCAGGTCTGCCGAGTAACGACCACACCGCCAGCGGGCTGGCTAACGAAGCTGATGGGAGGAATGAGCACACATTCTCGCTGTCCGAGCACGATGTGAGGAGGGTTCTGACACGGGTGAACACGAGGGAAGCTGCAGGTCCCGATGGCATCTCGGGGCGAGTACTTGCGTCCTGTGCTACGCAGCTAGCTCCGGTGCTCACTACAATATTCAGCCTCTCCCTGGACAAGTCCGTAGTCCCTGCCTGCTTCAAAGAATCCACTATTGTACCTGTACCAAAGAATGCCTCCCCAGCCTGTCTGAATGACTACCGTCCGGTGGCCCTCACCTCGGTAGTCATGAAATGCTTTGATATGCTGGTGAAGAAACACATCTGCGCCTTCCTCCCTCGCAACATGGACCCGTTACAATTTGCATACCGTCCGAACAGATCCACGGACGATGCGGTCTCCCAGGTTTTGCACACCGCTCTCTCCCATCTTGACAGCCAGAAGGGGGGCTACATGAGGATGCTGTTCATAGACTTCAGTTCAGCCTTCAACACGATAGTCCCCACCAGACTGGCCGTGAAGCTACTGGAATTAGGGCTCAACACTCCCCTGTGTGCCTGGGTCCTGGGCTTTCTCACCGCCAGGCCCCAGGTAGTCAAGATGGGAGGGAATACATCGAAGTCCCTCACCCTGAGCACAGGATCTCCCCAGGGTTGCATCTTCAGCCCCCTTTTGTACTCCCTGTACACACATGACTGTGTGGCTAGGTTCAGCTCCAACTCATAATCAAGTTTGCTGATGACACCGTGATGGTGGGCCTGATCTCAGACAACGATGAGAAGGCCTACCAGGAGGAGGTGGCTGATCTGGCACTCTGGTGTCAGGACAACAGCCTCCTCTTGAACATCAAACAAACGAAGGAGCTGATTGTGGACTTTAGGAGGGCACATCATCCGAGGACGTACACACCATTAAGGATAAATGGGGATACTGTGGATAGGGTGAGCTGTTTTAAATACCTGGGAGTCCACATCTCTGAGGATATGACATGGACGTCACACACTGCAGCACTCGTGAGTAAGGCAAGGCAGCGCCTTTACCACCTCAGGCTATTGAGGAAATTCAGAGTGTCTCTGAGGATCCTCCAGTGCTTCTACTCAGCGGCTGTGGAAAGCATCTTGTCCGGAAATATTACAATCTGGTTTGGGAATTGCTCTGCCCAGGACAGGAAGGCTCTGCAGAGAGTAGTGCGTTCGGCCGAACGCACTATGGGCACCTCTGCAGGAACTATACATCAGGAGGTGCAACTCCAGAGCCTATAAGATAATGGGAGACCCCTTCCACCCCTGCAACAGACTGTTCCAGCTGCTACGGTCAGGCAAACACCTCCGTTGCCACGCTGTGAGAACGGAGAGGATGAGAAGGAGTTTCTTCCCAGAGGCCATTCGGACTGTAAACTCCTATCTCACCAGGGACTAACTCTACTAACTTACTGTACCACAATACCGCCCACAATACTTAATATGAAAAATAACATGTGATTCTGTTTGTAGTTTGTTGGTTGTTTGTTTGTTTGTTTTTTGGACAAAGTCCGCAGGCACGGCCACTTTTCATTTCACTGCACATCCTGTATGTGTATGTGACAAATAAAACTTGACTTGACTTGACTTGACTTGACTCTATGAATTGATGTGGTCCTGATGCAGATCATGACCCAAGACGTCGACCATCTCTTTGCCTCCATAAATGTCGCTCCACCTGCTGTCTTCTTCCAGCAGTTTATTTTATTCTCATTCAGTTATCTTCTGCTTTCTCTCTTCTCAAGGCAGCAGGTAAAGCCGCCTCGTTTCACCTCCTCAGATCACCATCACCTACAGGTAGAACAGGTGGAGGAGAAGAGCTCATGAAGAAGAGGGGGAAGTCAGCTCAGGTGCTAGTGATGCCCTTCAGCACCACTGATTTTACCACCACCGATTTTATGCCAGCTGGTGATCCGGCCCGCCCCTTTAATCCGGACAAAACCCCTCCCTGGAAGTCCCCCTGAAAAGGGACTGTCCTACTGCGGCGACCTAATCCGTAAGTGTCTTCGATCTTCAAGCTCAAGGGCACATGCCTGGACAACTTCGAGCTGGATCGACCGTCAGCGTTGAAACCGCGAGCTGGATTGGCCGACCGCACACACACACATATCGCAAAGGCGGGGACCAGGGAAAACGGTGGAGCGCTGTCTGAAATTCAGCCCCGCGATGAAGAGGAAGGAAAGACGACTGCCACAGTGTACGATAAGTCCTTTAGAGAGTGCAGAGAGGGGTGAGGGGTGGGGGGGGGGGGGGGGGGGGGAGAGAAAGGGATAGAGGGGGAGAGAAGGGGGTGGGAGAAGAGGGGGAAACATTTTTAAGAAGTAGAATAAAGTTTAGCGGGCATTTTACTTACTGTTCAGTTTTCCTGGGTCCTGAAAACTTCAATGAGCCAATTAAAAGGCCCAGTCAGCGAAGGAGATTGCCTACGGCTGCCATCGACTGCCTGTAACTAAATAGTGACCCCACTCCACTGCACTATGAATTAAAAAGAACCATGCCGACCAAAGTTTACTCGCGGAAAATGTTTCAACATGCTGAAAATTTTTCCGTGACCTAGCTGAGGCCACGAGTATTCAGGAACTTCTCTCGAGCATGAAGGAGAGTTCCAGTGACCTCATAGGACCTCCTAGGACCATGTGTCGACCATCCTGCAAGTTGGAGTCGAGGGCAAACTCGTCTAAACTCGCAGATTAGGTCGCCCAAGTGGGCCAGCCCCTAAACTCTGGCACGTAGGCTGGGTGAGGCGGCCGATCTCTATCTCATCGGGACTTCTGTGCAGATCGGCGGGTCGAATCTGCCCCTTGCGGCTAGGGCTCTGGAACTGCAGCCATGCTGGAATCAGCAGATCTATTCTCGTAGCCGGCTTCTGAGGCCGACTTTGCAGGGGCCACGACCTCTGACGGTCCGGCGAAACGGATAATCCAGAAAGGCTTTGGAACTAAGGTTGCCTGAAAATCGGTGGTAGACATGCAGCTCAGAGACTGGCTGCACCGAGGGAGAGCACATGTCAGGAGGAGGCTCATTTGGCACCAGGGAGTGTGTACACTGTCACCAGACATAGGAGATCTGGTACAGAGACATCCGCAGCGAGAGGAGATGTCTTTACATTGCGATGCCCCAGAGGAGAACCACACCTGCAACCTGTTCATTAAACGAACAAAGGGTACACAACGAACTATCGTGTGCTGCAGTGTACATAGCTAAGTGTATACAGCAACTAAATTATTTTGCCTGCAGTGAAATTGATTTAATTGAATTAAATTATATATTTTTTGTGTAAAATTCAGGTCACATAATAAAATTATACTACTCCATACCCTGCGTCATCCCTATTATATCAGAAGCAAGTTATTTCATAAAAAGCATGCGATGGTGGGAGGAAGTGGCCATGGTTCATGTTGGCAGTGGGCATCTATTTTAGTCTTTGCTAATGGAAACAGCGTAGGCAGCATTTGTAGAGTTGGGTTGAATCAGAGTTGGTAACGAGAGGCAATTGATGTACCATGGACAGCACAGTGATGCAGCTGGTGGAGCTGCGGCCTCTTTGTACCAGAGACCCGGGTTCGACCCTGACCTTCGATGCTGTCTTTGTGCAGTTTGCACATTCTCCCTGTGACCGCGTGGGTTTCCTCCAGGTGTTCTGGTTTTCTGCAACATCCCAAAGATATCATAAGGTAATGCGTGATAGGAGCAGGATTAGGCCATTAGGCTCATCAAGTCTACTCCGCCATTCATTCTTGGTTGATCTATCTCTCCCTCCTAACCTCATTCCCCTGCCTTCCCCTAGTAACTCCTGACATCCATACCAATCAAGAATCTAAGGTAGACAAAAGTGCTGGAGAAACTCAGCATGTGTGGCAGCATCTATGGAGCGAAGGAAATAGGCAACCTATATTAATTGGCCTCCACACCCTTCTGTGCCAAATAATTCCACAGATTCACCACCCTCTAACTAAAGAAATTCCTCCTCATCTCTTTCCTAAAGGAACATCCTTTAATTCTGAGCTGTGATTTCTAGTCCTAGATTCTCCCATTAGTGGAAACATCCTCTAGACATCCACTTTATCCAAACTTTTACTATTTAATGTTACAATGAGGTCCGCCCTGATCCTTCTGAACTCTGGCGCGTACACACCCAGTGTCGTTAAACCCTCATCATATGCTAATCCATTCATTCCTGCAATCATTCTTGTAAACTTCCTCTGGCCCCTTCCAACGCCAGCACATCCTTCCACAAATATGATGCCCAAAATTGTTCACAATGCTCCAAATGCAGCCTGACCAGCGCCTTATAGAGATTCAGCAATACGTCCCTGTTTTTGTATTCTAACCCTCTTGAAATAAATGCTAGTGTTGCATTTGCTTTCTTTACTACTGATTCGACATACAGTTTAGCTTTTTGGGAATCCTGCACCAGCACTCCCAAGTCCCTTTGCATCTCTGATTTCTGGATTCTCTCCCCATTTATAAATAGTCTCTGGTTTTATTCACTACCAAAATTCATGACTCCGCACTTTGTGATACTATATCCCATCTGCCACTTCTTTCCCCTCTCTCTCAAAATGGCCAAGTCCTTCTGCAAAGTCTCTGCTTTCTCTACACTACCTGCCCCTCCACCTATGTTTGTATCATCTGCAAACTTGGCCACAAAGCCTTCAATCCCCTTGACAAATCATAAATATAAAATGTGAAGAGCAGCGGCCCCAGCAACTATCCCTGCAGATCTCCCTCCACCAGTCACTGGCAGCCAACCAGAAAAATCTCCCTTGTTTGCCACTCTTTGCCTTCTGTCATCCAGCCAACCTGCCAACCATGCTAGTATCGGCCCTTTAAGGAGATGAGCTCCCACCTACCTTAGCAGCCTCACGTGTGGCACCTTATCAAACACTTTCTGAAAATCTATGTCAGCAACATCCACTGACTCCCAATCCTGCTATTTACTTCTTCAAAGAATTCCAGTAGATTTGTCAGCCAAGATCTCCCCTTCACAAAAGCATGCTGACTTCGGCCAACTCTATCATGAACGTCTAAGTACGCTGTAGCCCCATCCTTTATAATGGACTCAAAAATGTTACCAACGAGATTGTGGGAGTTTGTAGGTTAAGCTACCTCTGTAAATTGCCCATAGTGTGTATGGAGTGGTTACGACAGTGGGAGAACAAAAAACTAGTATGAACAGGTGATTGACCGAGTGGGCTAAAGTGCCTGCTTCCATGCTGTATCTTTCAATCATTGCAGTCAATCAGATATAGGTTGGCAACAAATGCAGGGTTAGTTTGGGTTGACATTCAAAATCATATTGAGTAAGTTTTGTAACTAAAAGTTCAGTCAGAATCCAAAAGGCAGCTGGATCACTTGTTTTGGCTGTGGGTCAGGTTAGGCACAAGTTTTTTTTTAAATAGATAGAAAAAATAAAGAGAAAGAAAAAAAAAACACTTAGAAACATAAAATAAACTATCTATAATACAACTTAGGAGATAGGTCCGTAGGTACAGAAAACAAAACGATTCGTCTAGTCCTGGGTTCAAGCTTACGTCGAGCCTCAGCGCTGGCCCATTCTACCCCTTCAAATAATCTATGAACGGAGACCATATTCTAATAAATAATTCAGGTTTGTCAATTAAGACAAATCTAATTTTTTCCAGATTTAAGGTCTCCGACATCTCCATAATCCACGTTTTAATTGTAGGGGATGCAGGTTTTTTCCAAAATTTTAGTATTAGTTTTTTCCCAGTAATATACTATAATCCAGGAAATTTCTATGGCTTATTGTCAGTTTTAGGTATTGTTCAGATATGCCCAATATTATTAATTTAGGATCGGGATCCAGTTGATTATTAACCACTACAGAAATAATTTTAAAAATATCCACCAAAAATGTTTTAATTTTTATGCAATTTACAAAGGTATGGGTTAAATTAGCCTCAGAGTATTGACATTTATCGCAGATAGGAGAGATATTAGAAAAAAATTCTATTTAATTTTATTTTAGAATAATGCAATCTGTGTAATATTTTAAATTGTATTAAAGAATGTCTGGCGTTTAACGAACATTGATGTATATGTTGTAGACTTTCATCCCAAATATCTGGGTTGAACTAATTCATTTTCCCATGCTTGTCTATGTGATTCTGTCAACGGATTCTCGCTATCTAACAGAACATTATAAATATATGATATTAATTTGACTGTGTTGGGATGTTTATTCAAACATTCATCTAGAATCTCTGGCTCTCTAATTCTGTATTCTTGTGTATGTGATTTAACATAATCTTTCAATTGTAAATATCTAAAAAAATTATTTGAATGTAATCCATCATTCTGTTGTACCTCCAGAAACGAGAGGAACACACCTTTTCTATAAAGATGTCCCATCTTTTTAATTCCCTAGTTTTTCCATTGTGTAAAGCCTTTATCCAATACTGAAGGCTTAAATGAAGGGTTATTTGCAATAGAGAGTGAAAGTGGAGTAGGGTGAGTGCCAACTAGCTCCACGAGAAAAGACCAAAAAAAACGGGAACTAAACATAGAACTGACCTGCAGAAATCGCTCTGGCAGCCTGTGTGACGTCATCAGTCCTAATGTCGGTAAAGCACTCCCCCACAAAGGAACCGACTAGAAAAACTACAAGAGGAAAACAAATGAAGGAGGAAGTAGGCCGGTCTGAAGCCTCGGGCTCAGTTTTAACATTGTCCCAGGAGGATGTTTCAGTGGCCCAGAAGATATACATAAAGAAAAGAAACATGGATGAACTTCGCAACAGCATTACAATGGAAGTTGCAAGTATAAAAGGTTAGGCACAAGTTGACAGCACCATTTGGCTTGGTTGTGGATGTAGTATTGGAACTGTGCAGGACGGAACTGCAGATGCTGGTTTACACCGAAGATAGACACAAAATGCTGGAGTAACTCAGCGGGACAGGCAGCATCTCTGGAGATAAGGAATGGGTGACGTTTTGGGGTTGGACCAGATAGTGTTTTTGTAGTGGGATAACAAATACCAAGCTCCCCGTGGATTGCAACCTTGTCGTGGTCAGGGAGCTTGTGTGTCTCAGTGACCCCTAGAGCTACGCCAGTCGGGAGATTCGTCCCCTGTTAGGGTCTCCCATGCTGGACAGGTCGAAGGTAGATGCGAGACAAAGAGCAATCCACTGGTCCTCGAGGTTGGAGGTTGAGCACAGGGCTAACAACCCTTTCTCGTAAAACAAATATGTTATGGAAACAGCAACTGAAGGAATCAACAGGAGTGGAGGACCTTCGTTGCTGCCCTACATGCCAGGAGGCATAATAGGCAGAAAGTAAGTAACTAATATCAAGGTGGTGCAAATGTCCTTAGATTAATACATAGGATGTGTTATGTTTATCTATAAGTATAAATGAGATATCAGATTAATGCTTCAACTAAATTTTGGAGCTGTCTCCAAAAATGTTAGCCTGGATAATGATGTCAAACGTGTGGAATCATGTTTAAAACCACAACTTTAGTCAAGAGAAGTTAAGTCAGTAGATGCAACACCTGTCCCTATACCTGCCCCCTCAACTCCATCTAAGTACCCCGACAGTCTTTTCAGGTTAGGCATAGGTTCACTTGCACCTGCTACAACCTCATCTACTGTTCCAGTGGCTCATGTTTATACACAAGATAGGCACAAAGTGCTGCAGTATCTCAATGGGTCAGGTAGCATCTTTGGTGAAAAGGATTAAATGGCATTTTGTGTTGGAACCATTCTTCTGTCTGAAGAAGGGTTACGACTCAAAACGTCATCTATTCTTTTTCTCCGGAGATGCTGCCTGATCCGCTGAGTTACTGACCCGCTGTTACTCCTTAGTCTAGGCTGGCCATCGATCGCCTGTTCACACAGGTTCTATGTTATCCCACTTCAGACAGAATGTGGATTCTTCAGACCTCATGTGGATGTTTTTGATGGTGGGGAGGGCTGTGTCCGTGATGGACTGGGCTAAATCCACCAATCTCCGCAGCCTCTTGCATTCATGTTTGGGTGTAATTACCATACAGGGCTATGATGCAACCTATACGTGCATTGGTAAAAATGTGTTAGCGTACTCGGTGACTTGCTGAATCTCTTGAAACTTTGAAGAAAGTAGAAACACTTTCAATCCTTCTTTACAATTACATCCACATGCTTGGTCCAGGACAGGTCATCTGAAATGTGTAGGAAGGAACTGCAATGCCAGTTTAAACCGAAGATAGGCACAAAAGCCTGGAGTAACTCAAGGGTCAGACAGCATCTCTGGAGAAAAAGCGATGGTTTGGCTCCAGACTCTTCTTCAGTCTGAAAGGTTTGAAGTAGGTCTCAATCTGAAATGTCACCTATTCCTTTTCTGCAAAGATGCTGCTTGACCCGCTGAGTTACTCCAGCATGTTGTGTCTATCTTCGGTGTAAACCAGCATCTGCAGTTCCTTCCTACACCATTAGGTCTATGGGGTTTTGTTGAACACTCAACCGAGTGTTTCGTCACTATCATGCATCATGCCGACACATCACCAAATGTGATTCAGCCCAAAGCAGGGGTATCGTCAGCAGCTTTATAGATTCATTTAGTTTAGTTTAGTTTAGAGATACAGCACAGAAACAGGCCCTTCGGCCCATGAGTCCGCACCGACCAGCGATCCCCGCACACTAACACTATCCTACACACACTAGGGACAATTTACATTTATACCAAGCCAATTAACCTACAAACCTGTATGTCTTTGGAACGTGGGAGAAAACCCATGCAGGTCATGGGAGAACATACAGACTCTGTACAGACAGCACCCGTAGTCAGGTTCGTACCCGGCGCTGTAGGGCAACAACTCTAACACTGCGTCACCGTGCTGCCCTTGGCATTGGCACTGTGCGTTGTGCAGAGCGCAGAACAGGCTACAACCTGGCGATGCACCTGTGTTGATTATCAGTGAGGAGCAGATATTGTTACCGATCCACATTGATTGAGTTCTGGATCCAGTTGCAAACACTAACGTACACACGAGGGACAACTTACAATTTTTACTGAAGCCAAATTAACATACGCCTTTAGAAACATAGAAACATAGAAGATAGATGCAGGAGTAGGCCATTTGGCCCTTCGAGCCAGCACCGCCATTCAATACGATCATTCAATTGGATGGCTGATCATCCAAAATCAGAACCCCGTTCCTGCTTTTTCCCCATATCCCTTGTTTCTGTTAGCCCAAAGGGATAACTTTGGAGTTACTTTGGAGTATGGGTGAAAACCGGAGCAACTCAGGAAAACCCATGTGGTCACGGGAAGAACGTACAAACTCCGTATGGACAACGCCCATAGTCAGGAACGAACACAAGTCTCTGGCGCTGTAAGGCAGCAATTCTGCCGCTGCGCCACTGTGCCACACCTCTTGGAGGTTGGTGATGAGTTTAGAGGGACTGAATGTGCTGAATGCTGAGCTGTAGTCGAAGAACAGCAGCCTGACGTACGTGTCCCTGTTATCCAGGTGGCCCAGAGCCGAGTGAAGAACCATTGAGATCGCAAATTAAAGTGGGTCCAAGTAATTTCTGAGGCAGGAGTTGATTTGTGGCCTTTGAATCAGAGATGCAATAGCCACTGAACTATCGCTGAGACATAATTATCAAACAAAGCAGAGGTAGACAAAAATTCTGGAGAAACTCAGCAGGTGAGGCAGCATCGAGGGAGCAAAGGAATAGGTGATGTTTCAGGTCAAGACCCTTCTTCAATCTGATGTGGGGGTGGGGGGGGGGGGTGAAGAAGAAAGGAAAAGGCGGAGACAGTAGGCTGTGGGAGAGCTGGGAAGGGGAAGGGAAGGAGGGAGAATGCAAGGACTACCTGAAATTGGAGAGGTCAATTTTCATACCGCTCGGGTGTAAACTACCCAAGCAAAATAAGAGGTGCTGCTCATCAAATTTGCGGTGGGACTCACTGTGGCCATGGAGGAGGCCCAGGACAGAAAGGTCGGATTCGGAATGGGAGGGGGAGTTGAAGTGCTGAGCCACCGGGAGATCAGATTGGTTAATGCGGACTGAGCGGAGGAGATAGGAAGATGTGGCCAGTGGTGGGATTCCGTTGGAGGTGGCGAAAATGTCGGAGGATTATCTGTTGTATGTGACGGCTGGTAGGGTGGAAGGAGAGGACAAGGGGGACTGTCCTTGTTACAAGTGGGGGGATGGGGAGTGAGAGCAGAGCTACAGGATATAGAGGAGACCCTGGTGAGAGCCTCATCTAAAGTCAAAGAGGGGAACCCCCATTCCCTAAAGAATGAGGACTTCTCCGATGCTCTGGTTTAGAACACCTCATCCTGGGTGCAGATGCAGCATAGACAGAGAGTAGGGGATAGAGTCTTTACAGGGAGCAGGGTGGGAAGAAGTGTAGTCCAGACAGCCATGGGAGTCAGTGGGTTTGTAGTAGATGTCGGTCAGTAGTCTGTTACCTGCGATGGAGATAGTGAGGTAGAGAAATGGTAGGGAGATTTCGGAAATTGTCCTCACCTCCCGGTGGCTCAGCACTTCAACTCCCCCTCCCATTCCGAATCCGACCTTTCTGTCCTGGGCCTCCTACATGGCCAGATTTCCCACCGCAAATTGGAGGAGCAGCACCTCATATTTTGCATGGGTAGTATACACCCCAGCAGTATGAACATTGACTTCTCCAATTTCCGGTAGGCCTTGCTTTCTCCTTCCTTCCCCTCCCCTTCCCAGCTCTCCCACAGCCCACTGTCTCCGCCTCCTCCTTTCTTCTTCCTTCCTGCCCCCCACCGCCCCCACATCAGTCTGAAGAAGGGGCTTGACCCAAAACGTCACCTATTCCTTTGCTTCATAGATGCTGCCCCACCCGCTGAGTTTCTCCAGCATTTTTGTCCACCTCCGATTTTTCCAGCATCTGCAGTTCTTTCTTGAACAAAGCAGATGACTAGTTAATCCTTGACAAATCCTGGACTGTAAGATTGTAATGCCACATGTAAAAGGAGATCGCTTCGCTCTGCAGTAAATCGTTCACCTCATAAATAAAAGCAATTCCAATATTCATATATTGAAAGTACTATTATCTGAAAGTCTGCTGTAATTCAAAATTATAAGAAACCATAATTTACAGTACAAGTCACAGGCGTGTAGTTTTAATAATACATTCATTTGGGTAAAGTGGAAAATAATTTACATTTAAAAAAATATATAGATACATTTATCACTGACATTTATCGTAAATATTCCAAACAACTTAATTTTTTATCATTACAATATCCACTCCTATCTTTATAAATGTGTGTAAGATAACTTATTTTGCAACAGTATTTGGTGTTTATATATCCGTTATATGCAGTATAATCATGCTTTGGGATATGTCAATAGTTATCCTTGCAATATCTCATTGTGCAATGACTCTGCTGGTTAAGATGTGCATTCATTAAATTATGCAAATTATTTAATTATGTGATATGTGTTTACAGATTTTAATTGATGTTCCCAATAGCCCAATAATAGATTACATGTACAATCTCTTCCACTTAAATGAGTTAATGCTATTCAGATTTTAGCTTGGAAAAACATAGATGCTGAAGATTAAGCTCAAGAAAAGATCAGTTTGATATGCCACAGTTTATTTTTAGTTTTATCACTGAGTTTGTCAACTTCCTTTCATCCCAGTTAGGAGGGAATTTGAACATAAAGCATTCACAGTGAAGCCTCATAACAACCTTACCTATGGTATTTTGTGCTTCAATACTGCCACTGTGTCTGTTTCACACACTGTATCTTCATTCTTTATGATTGACTTTAGGATATCCTGTGCAAAGATAAATGCAAGTTTATAAGGCAACATATTTGATATCAATTTATGACCAGCTTCCAGGCAAACAATATTAAATACTAGCTGGGAGATACAAACTCGACAGAATGGTGCACTAGGTGGTAAGGTGGTACGGCAAGTAGAGCTGTCGTCTTACCACGCCAGAGACCAGGGTTCCATCCTGACTGCCAGTGCTGTCTGTGTGAGGTTGGCACTCTTTCCTTGCGATGGTGTAGTGTTCCAGTGTCCTCCCACATCCCAAAGATGTTCACAAAACGTGTATCGTTAGTAAATTTAACTATGAAACTTTGTTCCTTTAAGGAAGAAGAGTGAGTCTTGCTTTTCAAAAAGTATTACATTACGTAAAGTGAATAAGTGCAAACTTTTACTTACAAGTTATTTAGCACTTTTTATTATCTTGCACTGCCCAGTAATTTACAATATTAGCTCAAAGGTAGCTAACCATGAATGGCAATCATTGCTGATGGCAAAGTTAGCATGTTGTTCAAATAACAAGAGCAAAATTGAGGCACTGATTGTATTACAAACACTGTCCCTGATATCATTAAACCTGGGTGATTAGAATGGTGGCTGCTGTTATAAGTAATGAAAATAAGCTGTGCTAATTTGCACAGTCAATTTACATTCTGCTGGCAATTTTAGAAATGTATAAATATACAGCATCGATCATAGAATAGAAAGTTGGGAAAAATTAAGTGACCGTATTTCTAAAACCTGAGACTCTTAATACTTAGAACAGCTGTTCCACACAGGGAGGAAATTCTTAAATGACATTTCTGATCTGAGGAAGCTGTTTTGCTCTCTGCATGTGTCCGCTAAATGTCTCCAAGATAAAACACTTCCTGCGGTGTGGGCTAATGATGATCCCAGAGATGGCATTGGTATGCTACCAGGTTTAACCATCACAGCATGAAGGTGGATCAGGATAATAGCTCAACAGCGACATCACTTCACTCCTGAGCATTAACTTGCACTGGGATATCCGGGACCACTGTGCTAAGTGGAGAGAGGAAATCCAACAACTCAGTCCTAGTTTCCATTGTTGTAAATGCACAGATATGATAGAAGAATGGCCTGAAGAAGGGTTGTGAATAGCTTGTTCTATGCTTCCCCCCAGTCTAGTTTCAGTCAATAAAATTCTGAGTCAAGCACTTGAGCAACTAAACTTTATTTTGGATAACACAATACAGGTTCCCCTGTAAGTTACCTAACCACCATGGGTTCGATCCTTGTATCTGCTTGGCAAAGCCCTTCTAGCCTCGTGCAAGCAGAGACATTCCAAAAGGTCACGCAATCCCAAGCGTTCTTCCAGAAGATCGACAACGGACCTCGTGGGGGCTGCCTTTTGTAGGTCCCTGAACCTTGAGGTGCCAAACCACATGGGGGTGATCTCTGCACAATCCAATAACACATATCGATTAACACAGTACATAATTGACAGTTCCCCAACCCAATAGCATAATTTTACACACATAGTATCTGGTAAGGCTTCAAGAAGGAAGCTAACATGGATGAATAATGCAACACGTGCCTTGGGATTCAAACAACCCAGACAAGGCTTAACATTTAAGCCAATCAACATCTAACAGGTAAAGGCCCTGTCCCACTTTCCTGAGTTACTCACAAACTCTCCGGAGGGTTCGAACTCGGAGAATTACGGTAATAGCCATTCGTAGGTACTCGGGGCTATTTCCTTTACTCATTGACATTTTTCAACGTAGAAAAAGCGTCCCGACTTACCTGATGCCCCGAGTTCCTACGGCTGGCATTATGAGCCACTACGAAACATCTACGGGCTCCTACGAGCTCGCTACCGACATTACCCGACATTCCCCAAGTTCGAATCAAGGGGAAAACTCGGGAGAGTTCGTGAGTAACTCGGAAAAGTGGGACAGGGCCTTAACTGTCTCGCAACATTATTTATGTACACTTAGGTTGCATTGATCCAATTAACTCTATGCATTTCACACTCCATTGTAAGATCACTGCAGATGTCCCATTCTTTCCCTGCAGCACCTATCTGGGCCACAGACCCGCTGGCATCATTCAGAAGCTTGTCTTAGATCTGCAGGCACATTTAACTTGACCAAAATGGCCTAGCAGTACACAAGCCATGACTAAATTTTGAAGCCATGACTCCCCTGTTTTTGCCAGGATTAGCAGGGTCTCGACCCGAAACGTCACCTATTCCTTTTCTTCACGGTTGCTGACTGACCCATTGAGTTACTCCAGCATTTTGTGTCTATCTCACGGATATGATAGTTTAGTTTAGTTTAGTTTAGTCACAGCACAGAAATAGGCCCTTCGGCTCACCGAGTGCGCACCGGCTAGTGATCCCCGCACATTAACACTATCCAACGCACACTAGGGACAATTTGCAATTTTACCAAAGCCAATTAACCTACAAACCTGTACATCTTTGGGATATAGGAGGAAACTGAAGCACCCGGAGAAAATCCATGTGGGCACAGGGAGAAGATGCAGACTCCGTACAGACAGCACCTGTAGTCAGGATCGAACCTGGGTCTCTGGCACTGTAAAGCAGCAACTCTATTACTGTGCCACCACACCACCCACAATAATTTGTATTCCAATTTGCATTGCTCTCTGGACATTTTCTGAGTCACTTCAACAGAGGCACCTACAGAGTCTCTGATTGCAGAAAACGATTTCTGCCAAGTCTTCTGTCGCTAGTGAATCACAACCATAAAAACAAAACAATCACACCTACACCTTCTAGCAAGGTCATTCATAATTTATACTGGAAATATCAACCAAGGTGAACTAAAATGATTGCAAATACAATATGAAATCTCTTTACCCAGAAAGGTCAGAATGTGCAGCTCTCCAATACAAATAATTATATTGAAGGGCATTAATGCATTTGTCAAACCATCAAGAAGATGAATGCTTATGCTCTCTGGTGCAGAGGTAAAGTTGCTGCTTTACAGCACTAGGGACCTAGGTTTGATCCTGACTACAGCCGCTGTCTGTACGGAGATTTACGTTCTCCCGATGACCATGTGGGTTTCTCAGGGAGCACTGGGTTCCTCCAACACTCTAAAGATGCACAGGTTTGTAGGTTGATTTGTAATTTGCAACAAAGAGAAGCAGGAGAAAACACTGATTGGCTCCAGCCCGAGTGGGAGGAGAGAGGTGAGTCAGAGGGTGAAAACAGTTGAACAGAACAGGCAAAGCACAGGCAGACTTTACTCAGAGCTCCCGTGGATTTGGAAGCAACAGCAACAAAGAGAAGCAGGAGAAAATTTGCTCTAGTACAAGTGGGAGGAGAGTTAGAAGTCAGTCAGAGGGAGAAAACAGTTAAAAACTGAGGAATTTGGTTTGTAAATTGTTAAATTAGGCAATTTATCAATCAATATAAGCAAGACAACTCTGAGGGAGCGCCAGTGAGGGAAGTGCCCTGTGAGTAAAGTGCGAGTCTTTGGCTCCAGGGTTTTCGGCGAGGAGGCTGAGGAGAGGAGGCTGAGGAGAGGAGGCTGAGGAGAGGAGGCTATGCAAATCGCTGGACAGGGAGAGACGAAAGAAGGAGATGTCAAGCAAACTGATTCAGTGTGATGCTTGCAGTCTGTGGGAGGTCAAGGACACTGCTGGTGCCTCTGGCTGCTACAAATGTTAGAAGTGCATCCAGGTACAGCTCCTGAAGGACCGTGTTGGGGAATTGGAGAAGCAAGTGGATGACCTCAGGTTCGTCCGAGAAACAGAGTCGTTCCTCGACAAGTCCTACAGTGAGATTGTTACACCTAAGGTAATGGAAGGGAAAAAGTGGGTGACGGTCAGAAAGGGAGGGAAACTTGGAATGCAAAGGTCCCCGGGCGTTGTACCTATTGTGATCAGGTTCACCCACTTAGAAACTGTCACGACAGAAGACGTTAAAACACTGAGCGGCGGACTGGCTTGCGAAGCAAAAAGGGCTGTTGAGCCAAAACCAAAGAGGCCAACGTCAGGCAACGCCATTGTAGTTGGAGACTCCATTGTGAGAGGTACGGACAGGGGTTTCTGCGGCAACAGACGGGATTCGAGAATGGTGTGCTGCCTTCCTGGTACCAGGATCCAGGATGTCATGGACAGAGTGCAGAAAATCCTCAAGGGCAAAGGTGAACAGCCGGAAGTGGTAGTGCATGTTGGCACAAATTATGTCGGAAAGAAGGGGATGAATATTCTGCAGCGTGACTTTTGAGAGCTCGGAAAAATGCTGAAACGCAGGACCTCCAGGGTTGTTATCTCCGGCTTGCTTCCAGTTCCTCGTGCTGGCGAGAGCAGGAACAGGGAGATACGGAACCTGAATGTGTGGCTGAGGAACTGGTGCAGGGGGGCAGGGATTTAGATTCTTAGACCACTGGGATCTGTTTTGGAGTAAGGGGGAACTGTACAAAAGGGACAGATTGCATCTTAACAGGTGGGGGACCAGTATTCTGGCAGGCAGGTTTGCCACTGCTACACGGGTGGTTTTAAACTGAATAAAGGGGGTGGGGTGTCAAATGGGATAGTCGAAGATGGAGTTAAAAGGAAAGAGAGTAAAGGGATGGTTAATGACCCCAGAATTAACAGGAAAGGTAGCTCACAAAGGGATAGGAGAGTATGGCCAAGTGTAATAGGGATCGATGTGAAAGGTGAGATGCATAAGGAATTAAAAATATTGTATATGAATGTGCGATGTATAAGAAGTAAAGTAGATGAGCTTGAGGCTCAGTCAGCGGTTGGTAGATATTACATTGTGGGGATTACTGAGATGTGCCTGCAGGAGGATCGGGCCTGGGAACTTAATAATCAGGGTTATACATCCTATAGAAAGGACAGGCAGGTGGGCAGAGGAGCGGGGGTAGCTCTGCTGGTGAGGGATGGAATTCAGTCCCTTGCGAGGGAAGACATACGGACTGACGAGGTAGAGTCACTGTGGATTGAGTTGAGGAATTGTAAAGGCAAGAAGACACTAATTGGTGTTATTTACAGATCCCCAAATAGTAGCCCGGATGTTGCAGCAGGAGTTAAAACTGGCATGTAACAAAGGTAATGTCACTGTGGCGATGGGGGGTTTCAATATGTAGGTAGACTGGGAAAATCAGGTTGGTTCAGGACCCCAAGAAAGAGAGTTTGTAGAATGCCTCTGAGATGGATTCTTAGAGCAGCTTGTAATGGAGCCGGCCAGAGAAAAGGCAATTCTGGATTTAGTGTTGTCCAATGAACCAGATATGATAAGAGAACTTGAGGTAAAGGAACTGCTTGGAGGTAATGATCATAATATGATTTGTTTTAATCTGCAATTTGAGGAGAACGTTAAATCGGAAGTGGCAGTGATGCAGTTGAACAAAGGGGACTATGAAGGCATGAGAGGGGAGCTGGCCAAAGTAGACTGGAAAGGGATCCTAGCAGGAATGATGGTGGAACAGCAATGGCAGGAATTTCTGGGCATAATCCGGAAGACGCAGAATCATTTCATTCCAAAAAGGAAGAAAGATTTTAAGGGGAGTAGGAGGCAAGCGTGGATGTCAAGAGAAGTTATGGATAGAATAAAACTAAAAGAAAAGATGTATAACACAGCAAAGAGTAGCCGGAAGCCAGAGGAATGGGAAACTTTCATAGGACAACAGAAGGAAACAATACGGGCTGAAAAGATGAAGTACGAGGGGACGCTGGCCAGGAATATAAAGAAGGACAGTAAAAGCTTCTTTAGATATGTTAAGGGAAAAAGAGTAGCAAAGTCAAAAGTGGGTCACTTGAAGGCAGACACGGGTGAAATAATTATGGGCAACAAGGAAATGGCAGAAGAGTTGAATAGGTACTTCGGATCTGTCTTCACTAAGGAGAACACAAACAATCTCCCAGATGTACTGGAGGACAGAGGATCTAAAGGGGTAGAGGAAATGAAAGAAATTTTCATTAGGTGAGAAATAGTATTGGGTAGGCTAATGGGACTGAAGGATGATAAATCCCCTGGGCCTGATGGTCTGCATCCCAGGGTCCTCAGGGAGGTGGCTCTAGAAATAGTGGACACATTGGTGATCATTTTCCAATGTTCAATAGATTCAGGATCAGTTCCTGTGGATTGGAGGATAGCTAATGTTATCCCACTTTTCAAGAAAGGAGCGACAGAGAAAACGGGGAATTACAGACCAGTTAGCCTGACTTCAGTGGTGGGAAAGATGCTGGTGTCAATTATTAAAGAGGTAATAATGGAGCATTTGGATAGCAGTAAAAGGATTAGTCCAAGTCAACATGGATTTATGAAAGGGAAATCATGCTTGACTAATCTTCTGGAATTTTTTAGGGTGTGACAAGTAAAATGGATGAAGGGGTGCCAGTGGATGTAGTGTATCTAGACTTTCAGAAAGCCTTTGATAAGGTCCCACACGGGAGACTGGTGACTAAAATTAGAGCACATGGTATTGGGGGTAGGGTGATGACATGCATAGAAAATTGGTTGGCAAAGAGTAGGAGTGAACGGGTCCTTTTCAGAATGGCAGGCAGTGGCGAGTGGAGTGCCGCAAGGCTCGGTGTTGGGGCCGCAATTGTTCACCATATATATAAATGATTTGGAAGAGGGAATTAGGAGCAACACTAGCAAGTTTGCGGATGACACAAAGCTAGGTGGCAGTGTGAACTGGGAAGAGGATGTTAGGAGGTTGCAGGGGGAACTGCACAGGTTGAGTGAGTGGGCAGATGCAGTATAATATAGATAAATGTGAGGTTATCTACTTTGGCGGCAAAAACAAGGGGGCAGATTATTATCTCAATGGGGTTAGGTTAGGTAAGGGGGAGGTACAGCGAGACCGGGGTGTTCTTGTACACCAGTCACTGAAAGTTGGCGTGCAGCTACAGCAGGCAGTGAAGAAAGCTAAAGGAATGCTGGCCTTCATAACAAGAGGATTTCAGTACAGGAGTAAAGAGGTTCTTCTGCAGTTGTGTTGGGCTCTGGTGAGACCACATCTGGAGTATTGTGTACAGTTTTGGTCTCCTAATTTGAGGAAGGACATCCTTGTGATTGAGGCAGTGCAGCGTAGGTTCACAAGATTGATCCCTGGGATGGCGGGACTGTCATATGAGGAAATATTGAAAAGACTAGGCTTGTATTCACTGGAGTTTAGAAGGATGAAGGGGAATCTTATAGAAACATATAAAATTATAAAAAGACTGGACAAGCTAGATGCAGGAAAAATGTTCCCAATGTTGGGTGAGTCCAGAACCACGGGGCCACAGTCTAAGAATAAAGGGGAGGTCACTAAAGACTGAGCTGAGAAAAAACTTTTTTACCCAGAGTTGTGAATTTGTGGAATTCCCTGCCACAGAGGGCAGTGGAGGCCAAATCACTGGATGGATTTAAGAGAGAGTTGGATAGAGCTCTCGGGGCTAGTGGAGTCAAGGGATATGGGGAGAAGGCAGGCACGGGTTATTGATAGTGGACGATCAGCCATGATCATATTGAATGGCGGTGCTGGCTCGAAGGGCCGAATGGCCTCCTCCTGCACCTATTTTCTATGTTTCGATGTCTCAGGCGTGTAGGAAAGTGCTAGTGTATGGGGTTATTGTTGTGTCAGTGAAGACTTGGTGGGCTGAAGAGCTTGTTTCCACGCTGTATCTCTAAACTAGACACAAACTAAATGTTTAAATACTAAAGAGGTAGGAGGAAGATGGACAAAAATGCTGGAGTAACTCAACAAGTCAGGCAGCATCTCTGAGTATAAGTAATAGGTGAATAGGTCAAACCCTTCCTTAGACCCAATTGTGGTAGAGGAAAGATAGTTTGGATGTTAATCACCAGCACAGATGAGCTGGACTGAAAGACTTGTTATTTGCTGTGTATGAAATGGAATTGATTGAAAAATACATCATGGAAATAGGCCATTTGGCCCACCAGGTCCACGCTGGCCATCGAACTTCTGCTCACACTAGTCAAACTTTTGCATCCGCTCCCTACATATTATGGGCAATCTTTAGAAACTAACTAGACCAAGTGGGACCCGTTGGGTCCCATTCCATCATGGTAGGGCCTGGTCCCCCAACAAAATATTCCACCTCTCCACCAATTCAAACATTCCACCACTCGTGCATATCCCCCAACTGCGAAGGCGCGGCTGATGGGTTCCCATTGTGATGCCCCTGAACCCCCTCCTTCCCTCACACCCCCACTCCGCCCCTTACCCTCCCCCCGCACCGCACTCACTCCATCCCCCCCTCAACCCCCCCCCCCCCCCCCCGCAATTTCTTTCTGGAGGGCTTGTATGGGTGTTGTGGGCCGAAGGGATTGGTTTCCAGAGGGCTAGTATGGACGTGGGACAAATGGATTATTGGACACAGTTCACTCACTCACTCGCGGCTGGTGGACTCACAGTTCACTCACTCGCGGCTGGTGGACTCACAGTTCACTCACTCACTTATGGCTGGCGGACTCATAGTTCACTCACTCACTCACGGCTGGTGGGCTCACAGTTCACTCACTCACGGCTGGTGGGCTCACAGTTCACTCACTCACTCACGGTTGGTGGGCTCACAGTTCACTTTCTCACTCACGGTTGGTGGGCTCATAGTTCACTCACTCAATCACGGCTGCTGGAGCCGCAGTTCACTCACTCATAGCTGTTGGAGCCACAGTTCACACACTCACGGTTGTTGGAGCCACAGTTCACTCACTCACGGCTTTTGAACCTGGCTCTCACTCGTGGCTTCTCGACCCGACTCTCACTCGGGTCTTGCGGGCTTGCTGATTCACGCCCGACTTCTGGACTCACACCCGGCCTCCGGGGCTTTATTCTCCTTGCCCCCGGAAGGAGCGTTACCTTCATAGTGACTGACATGCATGAAGACCAATCTGCTCAATTCACGATTTTTTAAACCTTTATAACTTTTGTAATTTTCCACCGATCGGAACATAATTTTGTGGCTTGGAGCAGAGGAGAATGGTGAGTAAGGTGGCAAAAAATATTCTAGCGATATAGGGTACCTATTTGCGCAAATTTAAATACAACGCAGACTGGAAGTGGTCAAGATGAAATTTTTAGTAATAGCATAGATATATAGTTCCATATGTGAATGGTTATTGCCTAGTCCAATAGGCAATAACAACATCTAGTAAAGCTGCTGCCTAACAGTGCCAGAGACCCAGATTTGATCGTAACCTTTTGAGCTTTCTGTGTGGAGTTTGCACATTCTCCATGTGATCACGTGAGTTTCCTCCACATGCTCCCATATCGTAAAAACTTGTGGGTTTATAGGTTAATTGGCCTCTGTAAATTTCCCATAGTGTGTAGGGAGTGGATGAGATTGTGGGATTGTGTCGAACTAGTGTGATTGGGTGATCAATGGGCAGCGTAGGACTCAATGGTCCGAAGGGCCTGTTTTCATGCTGTATCCTGAAACTAGTCTGATTCAATGTGAGCAGCCAAAGGGCTGAGAGCCAGGTTTGTATTGTTCAGTTATCAGACACACAGAAGACCTCATCTGCTCTAAACTGAGTTTATCATCCTTCCTCAGGTACCTGTAATTAAATAGGATTTACTTCAGAAAACCCACAAATCAATATTGCGAATTGTCCACTATCTTATTGTTTTATCTGCCGTTTCTAAATTGACTGAAAGTTTAGTTGATGCGGTAACAGTGACTGCAATCAAAATGAACATAGTTAGAAAGGGTTTGGGAGATTTTGAGGATATGAGATGGGGCTGCCGTTGACAGCAGTCAGGGTCTGGCCTCGCTTACCAGAACGGGTGTCGACCCCGGACGGGGGCAGTATGCTAATCTCAGCCCCCGTGTCCACGGGGAATCTGTCGGGCATCTGCTCGAGGAAAGCCTGCTCGAAGAGGAGGCAAGGCTGGTGACCGTCCATCAGCGAAAGCATTTCGCTCATCAGTACAGATGGCTTGCGGTCACGGAGGTCATCCATGTGCAGGGGCCGGGCAGCCTGAAAGTACTCAGCAGCACCCTCGTACTTGCTGTCGGCAGGCAGATTTTTGTGGTAAGGGAGAAAACAGGTGGCAGTTTCTTGGTTGAGCACGCTGACCACGTGGAAGTATTTCGTGGAATCCGCAACGATTTGCCAAATTTGGAACTGGGCCTCAATGTGTTGGAACAACACATAAGGTTGGACTACCCAGAAAACGGGCAGTTTAAGCAAAACCGTGTTCTGCTGGGCGGGGCTGGCATCGAGGTTCTCAGCGGCGTTCATGATTGGATCCAAAAAACGTTCAGATCGTCAGAGTCATCAATATAGTGAGACCAGGCAGGTTGAGTGAAATATTTATATTAACAAAAACATACGCTCGAAACATTGCATACCTAGTCTAGAACTACCTGTTACAGCTCCTGCCAATGCGAGGAGCGCTAACTACTAATTACTCTCAAAAGCCGGCGAACGAACCCCTGGGTCACGTGACGGACCCGACCAGTGACGAGTGTTCTGAATTCCCAGCCCCACCACTAGGTGCCGCTACAAGGTGATGTTTCGGGTCGGGACACTTCTTCAGACTGAAAGTATGGGATGGCAGCGAAGAGCTGCAGGCGAGGAAAGACCAAGATCAATCTGCAGAAGTCATTGCATGATTTCCCCTTCATAATTCCATGTGGACTTTGATCGAAGCACCTCAAGGTTCAATAGATCCTGATGAAATAATTAGATTGGGTGGCATGGTGGCGCAGTGGTAGAATTGCTGCCTTACAGTGCTTGCAGCGCCATTGACCCGGGTTCGATCCTGACTACGGGTGTTGCCTGTACGGAGTTTGTACATTCTCCCCGTGATCTGCGTGGGTTGTCTCCAAGATCTTCGATTTCCTCCCACACTCCAAAGGCGTACTGGTTTGTAGGTGAATTGGCTTGGTGTTTGTGTAAAATTGTCCCCAGTGTGTGTAGGATAGTGTTAATGTGCGGGGATCGCTGGTCGGTGCAACCTCATTGGGCTGAAGGACCTGTTTCCACTCTGTATCTCTAAGCATAAACAAAACTAAACTCAATAAAGGTTTTCATGAAACAAGTTGTTATGAATTAGAATGTATTACCTGGGAGAACGGTGGAAACACATTCAGCAGAAAGCTACAGAAGAGAAATAAATAAACACTTAATCACAGATTCATAGAGCCATATAGCAAGGAAATGTATAAGAAGGAACTGGTGTACACCATCGATAGACACAAAATGCTGGAGGGTTCAGACAGCATTGCCTGTCCTGCTGAGCTACATACAGCAGGAAACAGGCCCCTTGGCCCTATTCATACATGATGACCAAGATGCCATATCTAAGCTAGTCCCATTTGCCCATGTTCATCCCTTTAAACTTTTCCTGTCTAAGTGTCTTTTAAATCCAATTATTGTACCAGCCTCAACCACCTCCTCAGACAGCTTGCTCCATGTACCTACCACACTCTGAGTAAAAAACGTTGCCCCTCAGGTTCTGCTTAAATCATTCCTCTCTTACCTAGCACGGCTAGAAGAGCTGCAGGCACACAGCCCCCAAAACCAAGGATCAATCCTGACACGACGTGATCTCCCTGTAATAGACTGGGTTTCTTCTGGGTGGTCCAATACTTCTTCTAGCGTCCCAAAAACTTACGACTTGGTAGGTTAGTTGTCCACTATAATTGTCTAGTGTGTAGATGATTGGAAGAATCTCAGCTGAAGAGATTGAGGTGGGAAGAATGGACAGGGATCCAGTGGAATGAAAGGCCAAGCCTGTGCTACAAGACAATGAGGTTATAATTGGTAATTAATTTATTGAATTTGTGTTTATTATATATTATCTATGTGTATTGTGTTTACAGACCTGTATTGTTTAGTTTAGGCTAGGCTAATTTCATTTTGTTTAGTTTAGAGATACAGCTTGGGAACAGGCCCTTCGGCCCACCGAGTCAGCACCGACCAGCAATCCCCACACATTAACAATCTCCTACACACACTCGAGACAATTTTACATTTATACCGATCCAATCAACCTACAAACCCGAACGTCTTTGGAGTGTGGAAGGAAATCAAAGCCCTCAGAGAAAACCCATGTGGTCACGGGGAGAACATACAAACTCCATACAGACAGCACCCGTAGTCGGGATCGAACCTGGGTTTATGGCACTGTAAGTGCTGTAAGGCAGCAACTCTACCGCTGTACCACCGTGCCACATATTAGTTTAGTCTATTGTCAAGTGTACTGAGGTACAGTGAAAAGCTATTTTGTTGCTTGCTGGGCCCGTTAGTGGAAGACTGAACGACCCGAAACGTCGCCTATCTCCTTCGCTCCTTAGATGCTGCTGCACCCGCTGAGTTTCTCCAGCTTTTTGTGTACCCGTGATTATAATCAAGCTGCCCACTGTGTACAGATTCAGGATAAAGGGAATAAATAACGTTTAGTGCGAGGCAAAGTCCGGTAAATTCCAACTAAGCCTAGTCCGATCATCTCCAATAGATAGATGGTAGCTCAGGGCCGCTCTCTCGTTGATAGGATGGTTCACTTGCCTGATGGCAGCTGGGATGAAACTGTCCCAGAATCTGCAAATTGCTGCTGCTACAAAGAATTTCATTGTTCCACTGTCAGTACATTTGTCAATGATACACTCTTGAGTCTCTCTCTCTCTCTCGTCTATGACTTTGACTATCACAAAACATTTTGAGCTGTAGTAATAAGCATGGAGTTGCTCTATCACCACTGACGTCTCAAAGCAGTAGAGGTTTCCTCTGACAATGAGAATAGAGCAGGGTATGGGCATGTGGCTCTGCCATTATCTGACAATGTGTATATTTATTTAATGGGAGCTGTCGTAGGCATCTGGAAAGGAGAAATTTTTTAAGGCACCTGGAATGTCCCTGCTGGTAGACAATATAAATGAGCATTCGACTCATTTGCTGCTTGTGTATGTGAGGGGAAATATCATTACCTACAAACAATCACAAATGCTCTTTCTTTCTCACTGCTGTGCAATTGAAAATTGATTTTTTTTCCCTGAAGATGTACAAAGGATCAAGAAAGAAAATCACAGACTTTGAGCAACTAGCACAAAGCCTCCAGTTTTCATTTATGTTTGATTACTCGTTAGAATTGGAATAGCAAAGACAGGAAGTTTTATTAATGCAATGTAGAAATTTAGTGCAACTGTAATTTTAGTAAATTTTGCCCATTTCAACATGGCCATCCCATCTCAGTTATCACATGATGGGCTTGGGGACAGTTGGCACAGGGGTAGAATTGCTGCCTAAAAATTGCCAGAGACCTGGGTTTGATCCTGACTACAGACGCTACAGAGTTTGTACGTTCTCGTTGTGACGGCGTGGGGTTTCTTCAGGTGTTTGGGCATCCTCTCATATTCCAAAGGCATGCAGGTTTGTAGGTTAATTGGCTTAAATAAAATTGTAAATTGTCCTTGGCGTGTAGAATAGTGTTAGTGATCACTGGTTGGCGCCTGGAATCGGCGGGCTGACGGGCCTGTTTCTGCGCTGTGTCGCTAAAGTAAAGAAAATGTTTATGGGTATCAAAAAAAAAGAACTCGTTGTAATGAAATGATCATTGTAATGAAAGTGATAGGTGGACAGTGAAGAAAGAGAAGAAAATAGATGGCAGGAGGCAGAACGAGATAAGGATGGGAATGAAAACATGTGGAAAGAGGGTTGCAGGCAGCATTTTGATACCCAAGAGCGAGTGTCTCTGTTGGTTGAGGATGTGGATTCAGAGTCCTAATGGCAGTGACAAGAGTGTGGCAATGGTCTAATACTGAAACGTGGCAACCAAACTCTCTCATTTAGCTTAGATATCACATGGCTGAATGGCCACTTCCTGTGCCATTGTTATGAAAGCAGTTGACCAGTTTACATTAGTTATGTGTCCAGACTGACAATTGTTCAGAACTAATTGGCATATCACTCATTGAAAGCCACAGATGCGGTTTTCGGGAAATAGGAAAATTACCTAGGTTTGACATCTAGGTGCATCGTGAGGCAGGAGCACGGGTTTAACACCAACGCTCTGTCCGCCTTGACCTACGCTATCTCCCGGTTGCCAAACATTTTAACTCCCCTTCCCATTCCCACACTGACCTTTCTGTCCTGGTCCTCCTCCACTGTCAGAGTGAGGCCACATTCAAATTAGAGAAACAGCACCTCATATTTCACTGGGCAGCTTACAACGTTAATGTCTCTAATTTCAAGTAATTCCTGCGCTCTCTCCCCCACCCTAGTTGTCATACCAGTTCCATTGTTTGCATCCCTGTACCCCTCTTGTTATCACACCTTCCCCAGCCATTATGGGGCTTCCCCCCTTCCTGAGGTCATCTGTTGCCGGCCCTGATTTGTTCTGGACTTTTCTCACCTCCTGCCTCCTCCCCCTTTGCATCTCCGATTTCTGGATTCTTCCCCAACTAGCAAATAGTCTATGCCTTTATTCCTGCTACCAAAATGCATGACTCCACACTTTACTACACTATATTCCATCTGCCACTTCTCTGCCAACTCTCCCAACCTGTCCAAGTCCTTCTGCAGAGTCCCTGCTCTCTCTATGTTACCTGCCCCTCCACCTATTTTTGTATCATCCGCAAACTTGGCCACAGCCTTCAATTCCCAATTGAAATAGTGCCTAATTCCACTGCTATCATTTATGACTTTACGCCCTTATGAGTAGAGGCCCAATGCCATCAAATGCTTTATCATATGCTAACCCACTTATTCCTGGGATCATTCTGGTCGACCTCCTCTGGATCCACAGAGCCAGCACATCCATCCTCAGATATGGGGGCCCAAACCTGCTCACAGTTTTGTTCTACCTGAAGTGGAAAACCGATCAACCCTTAATGCAATGAGACAGTGGTGCTAACCTCAGTTGTGTGGACAAGCCATAAATATTCCCCATGTATATAATAAAGATATCAGGAGCTTGCGTTGGGGAAGCTAGCGAGCATCAATCAGCCAGCACCCTGCTGTGTTTGTTCTGGTTTAAAAATGTAAGCAAGTGCATTAGTCAAGCAATGAGCTGAAACTGAGAATGAACTGGGGAGAGGAGAGGATGGGAATGTGAGTAACTCACCCTGTCAAATACAAGCAAAGCCAGAACACAAAGCAGCTTCTTATATTTTAAAAAATACTCTTGAGTCGGATGATAATACCGCAGGGAGTAAAAGTGAACAAACAAAGGATGGAGAAAGTGCAGAGCTCTTAGAACTGCAGAGGGATTGACGAGGAAAGTGAAGTAACAGGCAGAATGTAGAACGTAAATAATTCCAACAATTTCTTGGGGAACTAAAAATCTCAACACTCAATCGCGTTATTGCTTCACCCTTGTACCCTTGAGTTGGATAGCACTCTTAAAGATAGCGGAGTCAAGGGACATGGGGAGAAGGCAGGAACGGGGTGCTGATTGTGGATGATCAGCCATGATCACAGTGAATGGCGGTGCTGGTTCGAAGGGCCGAATGGCCTACTCCTGTATCTATTGTCTATTGGCAGGGGTAAGGTTTTCACTCTCGCTGATAGAAGGGGGTCTTGCAAATCTTATGTCGCGAGGATTTTTCATTTCATTGAGACTGGAGGGGTTTGGTTTAATGCTTTGTTGCTCTGATTCATATTTTCAGCATGGGTTTTCAGGGATCCACCAACTGCAGGAGCATTTTCTTCAGCCTCAGTGTGCATTGAGAGGGTTTGCTGGGAAAGAGGCAACATGAGAATCGTATTCATTGCATAGGCTGGGGATGGATAGAACGTGGAAAGTTGGACAAATGCACAGCGTAGAAGGTTGGAAATCAATGGGGACTGAGGACTTATTAGGAGTACCAAGTGTTGTTGGACCAATAGCCACGGGCAAGGCAATAAAGTGTTAGAGAGAGGAAAATGAAGCAAGGTGGAGAATAAGATTGAAGAATGGTAGAAGGAACCAAGGTCCAGAATTTGCAGAGAAATATTGTTGTGTCTCAGAATGTTTTCTCCTGAAAACGCCGAAGGTGCCAGATTTGCCTTAAGACTTTTGGACTTCAGCGACACATTGCGGAAACAGGCACTTCAGCCCACAGCGATCATTAGCGAATCATTAGCGTTATCCTACATACTAAGGACAATTTACAATCGTTCCAAAGCCAATTAACCTGAAAACCTGCTCGTCTTTGGAGTGTGGGAGAAAACCCATGTGATTGTGGAAAATGTATAAACTCCGCACAGACAGCACCCATAATCAGGATCGAACGCAGGTGTCTGGCACTGTAAAGGGCCTGTCCCACTTACGTGTCCTTGGCGCGATTTCATGCGTACGCACAGCCGTCTGGAGCGCGTGATGTCATTTGAAGATGGACACAAAGCTGGAGTAACTCAGCGGGACCGGCAACATCTCTGGAGAGAAGGAATGGGTGATGTTTCATGTCGATACTCTTCTTCAGTCTGAAAAGAAGGGTCTTGACCCGAAACGTCACCCATTGCTTCTCGCCAGAGATGCTGCCGGTCCCACTGAGTTACTCCAGCATTTTGTGTTTATCTTCAGTTTTCTTGGCCCCGCTCTGGGGGCAGATCCGTATTTCCTTATCGTATCTTCGTCTGCACTGCGGCCTAACATCGTGGAGCCTTTTCTGGAGATCGACCAAGCCGCAGAAGCCTGCGGAACTTTAACATCGCGGATGTTAAAGTCCCGCAGGAACTTTATAATGCGATTTTTAGTTCCCCGTGAAATTACTGGAATTCTTTGCGTTATACATTCTGCCTGTTACTTCACTTTCCTTCGATCCCCGGCTTGCGATCCCTTTGACGGGGATCGAAGCTCCAACCGCGGGGCCTGTGGACTTTAACATCGTGAAGCCCGTGGTCTCTGGTAAGAAGAGGCAGACTTGGGAGCTCCATGTCGCGGAGAGAGTTTCAACCGCCCCGACGTGGGAGTTTCGATCACCCCGATGGGGGCTTTGATCATCGGCTGCGGGGGCTTTGATCGCCCCGGCTTGTCTGCCCACACCGCGGGAGAACAAAGAGGAAGAAGATTGAACTTTATTGCCTTCCATCACAGTCTTCTTCTTTCACGTCCTTATGCTATATAGTGGCTCGCCACTGCTCTACACATTGTTGCGCTTTTGGAGTGTTAAGTGCCAGGTCTGCAGTAGTACATGGATTATCCAGCAATGGGCATTGCAGTAGGTGTTGCATTGCCTGGGTCTGTGTGCCACAGTCACAGGTTGTTGTACGCTCGATGTAGCCCCATTTATGCATTGTCACCCTTGACTGCCCAACCCCGGTCTGCAGTCGGTTGAGACATCTCCAGTTCAGCCAATGTTCATCTGCACCTGGTGTTGAGCGCTCTGCTGCTGGTATGCCCATCTTGGCGGAAATAGGGACAGTGGCTAGTCTGTTCTTCCACATCTGGAGGCGAGCTTCAGTTGTTTCCAATGGGGTGACGCTGGTTAGGAAGCTCTTACGGGATTTTAACTGCCTCGGAGGGGGCACATGGGTGTGTAATGAGTGTCTAACGTCTGTCAGTTGTTTCAGACACTCTGTCCTACTTGCAACAGCTCTCCTGATGTCTGGGGGAGCGATGCCAGCCAGTAGATAGACGTTGTTTATGTTTGTAGATTGGACACAATCAGTGATGCTACGGCAGCTGGCATTCAAGGATGAGTCAATCTTCTTTGCATGTGTTGATCTCTCCCAAGCAGGGCCAGGCAGTAGAGAAGCAGAGTGCTAAGGCTGTAGTACGTGCTGTTGTTGGGTTAGCACCCCATTTGGTGAGTTTGTTCAATATATTGTTGCGGGTGCCCACATTTGCTTTAGTTTTTTCCACAAGTGCCTTAATAAATAATCACACACAAGCGGTCGAGTGTGACTCCAAGGTAGACTGAGTTTGGGCAATGTGTTAGTGGGAGTCCAGACCATGTGACGTGTAGTTGATGGTTAGCCTCTTGGTTCCTCGGGTGGAATGCACAGACCTGTGTTATCAATGAGGAATGTGGAATCCACTGAGGTGGATGTTTATGTTAAGTATAGCCTGAGCTATAGGGAGAGGTTGAGCAGGCTAGAACTATTCCTTGGAATGCAGGAGAATGAAAGGTGATCTTATAGAGGTGTACAAATTCATGAGAGAAATAGATGGGGTAGATGCACAGAGTCCTTTGCCCAGAATAGGGGAATTGACAACCAGAGGGCATGGATTTAAGGTGAGGGGGGAAAGATTTAATGGGAATTGGTGTAACTTTTTTACACAAAAGATGGTGAGTGTATGGAACAGGCTGTCAGAGGAGGTAGTTGAGACATGTACTATTGCAATAAGACACATTTGTAAAGGTACATGGATAGGAAAGGTTTAGAGGGACATGTTACTAAATTGAAACAGGTGGGTCTAGTGTAGATGGGATATGTTGGCTGGTGCGGGCAAGTTGGGCCAAAGGGCCTGTTTCCACATTGTATGAATATAAGAATCTATGACACCTTGTGTTTTGTTTAGGATCACAATGGCTCTGGTGAAGATGCACCCCCACATCAGTCTGAAGAAGGGTCATGACCCAAAATGTCACCTATTCCTTCGCTCCATAGTTGCTGCCTCACCCGCTGCGTTTCTCCAGCATTTTTGTCTACCAAGGAGTATATAAAGTTAAGTTTCTAGTCATGACAAAGATAGGACTGACATCATGTTCTCATCCGAGAAAAGGAAGAAAGTAGCGGAAACAGGTAGGGAAGAATTCCCATGGATACTGCAATCATACACATGTTTCACAACTCTCTGCTGATCCTCCTGTAGCTTTTGTTTACCGGTTTGCAAAGACATAATGTGTTAATACCGACACTTAAAACCACACCGAATGATTTAATCTATTCATAGTCTCTTGATGTGAGCACAGGGTGTGTGACATTCTAGTGCTAAGAAAAATCACACAAGAAGTAAGTTTCCTTTTTGACCATCTGCACCGGTACTTGATTCCATATGTTTCCATTCTCTTTGCAAAACTTCTGTCTGAATCACCTGTTTACTTCAGAGTATAGTTAGATCATGATCTTTGATTTGACATTCCTGATTATAAGGCAAAAAAACAAATAGATATCCAGCACTTTGGCTTACCACATTAAAGCTGTACCATTGCGGTATCTTCTGTTATTTCAATAAATAATCACACACAATGTAGAAGAGTGTAGCACAGAAACAGGGCCTTCAGCTCATGATGTCTCTGCTGAACATGATGCCAAGATGAACTAATCTTATCTGCCTGCATATGATCAATATCCCACCATTCTCTGCACGTTCTCCCTGTTGCTTCGTGGGTTTTCTCCGGGTGCTCTGGTTTCCTCCCATATACCAAATTACCAAATATATGCAGAATTATAGGTTAATTGGACTCTGTAAAATTGATCCTAGTTTGTAGAGAGTGGATGCAAAAGTGGGATAGCATACAACTAGTGTGAATGGGTGATCGATGATTGGTGTTGGCTTGATGGACCAAAGGGCCTGTATTCATGCTGTGTCTCCAAAACTTAACTAAACCTTTGTGCACAGCTGATTTGGCACAAAGTCATGGAGTCGGTGTCATTAGGTTATTGCAGCACAGAAGGAGAACAATTTAATCAATTACATTTCAACCCTGCAAGTGCCCAGCAAGTTTCCTTTTGAAATCACTCACTGCTGCTTCATACAATACCTTCGTAGCTACAACCTCACATCCCTACATAACTTGTGCAGGCCTGGACTAAGCTTTTCAAAAAGGAGGGTGGCATGACAGGATTACAAAAATGTTATGTTAAATAAGTGCGCGCAGCACATATCACAAGCGTGAAGCTCAAAGTCCCGTGGCCGGGGACCAGGACCTGCTTAAGGGCCCTGGAAGCTCTGGGGTTTTAGATGCTCTCTGGTGCATTCTGAACCTTATTTTGGAGCATTTTTGTACCACATTTACGACCAATATTTCAGAAATAATTTTGGTTAAATCAAGAGTAATGAGTGGGTGGAATAGGATGATTGGGGTCATTGTTGTATACACATTTAAATGAAGTTAAATATGCAATATGCATGAATTGAAGTTGTCCTCGTTTTAATAATCAAGTTGTACTGTTGTAAAATGTTATGTAATATGTTATAAAGGAGCATGCAAAAATGGCAAATAAAATACTGTAAAGCCCCTGTCCCACTTAGGAAACCTGAACGGAAACCTCTGGAGACCGTGTGCCCCACCCAAGGTTCCCGTGAGGTTCCCGTGAGTTTCCCAGAGGTTCCCGGGGGTTCCGGTCACTCTCCATGAGTCACCAGAGGTTCTGGTCAATTGCCTGGAAAACCTCAACTGAAGCGTGAGCTGCATCTACTGACCAAAGATCCTAAAAGCCGACCGCGCGCACACACACACAAACACATCGTGAAGGTGGGGGCCAGGGACAGCGGAGGAGCGTTTTCTGCGTGTGAAGAGGAAAGTAAACGGCTGCTACATAGCACGGTAAGTCCTTTAGGGAGGGAGGGAGAGAAGGGGAGAGACAAGGAGAGAGACAAGGGGGGAGAGAATGGGGGGGAGAAGGAATGGCGACAGTTTTAATAAGTTTAATAAAGTTAGCGGGCATTTTACCTTCCGGCGGATCTTCCCACTTAAGAAACCTGAACGGAAACCTCTGGAGACCTTGCGCCCCACCCAAGGTTTCCATGTTCCTGGAGGTTCCTGGAGGTTCCGGTCACTCTCCCTAATTGTGGAAAGTGGTTTCTGCGTAATCGCGGCTTCTGTTATGTTCCTGCGATTATTAAAAAAAAACAGAAAACGGCCGCAACTAAAAATAGGTTGCTGTTTTGTCGAAGCAATGGTGGGGTTGCATTTTTACTTGCAGCAAGTCAAAGGCCTTCACTGACCGGCCATTCTGATTGGCTCATTGGTGTTTTCAGCAAAGAAATCTTATTTGGTTTTCAGGACCAAGAAGATCCGCCGGAAGGTAAAATGCCCGCTAACTTTATTAAACGTCCTAAAACTGTCTCCACTCCACTCCTTCTCCACTCCTTCTCCCCCCTTGCTCCCCACCTACTCCCCCCTGCTCTCCCCCTGCTCTCCCCCCCTGCTCCCCCCCCTCCCGCGCTCTCTAAAGGACTAACCGTGCTCTGTGGCAGCCGTTTACTTTCTTCTTCAAATGCAGAAAACGCTCCTCCGCTGTCCCTGGCCCCCACCTTCACGATGTGTTTGTGTGTGTGCGCGCGGTCGGCTTTTAGGATCTTTGGTCAGTAGATGCAGCTCATGCTTTGGTTGAGGCTTTCCAGGAAATTGACCAGAACCTCTGGTGACTCATGGAGAGTGACCAGGATTCCATGGAACCTCTGGGAAACTCACGGGAACCTCTGGGAAACTCACAGGAACCTCACGGAAACCTTGGGTGGGGCACACGGTCTCCAGAGGTTTCCGTTCAGGTTTCCTAAGTGGGACAGGGGCTTTAGTTTTTGCAGAAAAGAAAACCTTTTTTTAGAATATGTTTTGTGTGTTGATTTGATTGCCTGTTGCTGTTAGACTGTGTTAGTGTGTGCAGTGCACCTTTAATGATCCTCCTGACCTATCAACTTCACCACATCAATTTCAACATGGAATAGTGATGTGAATACAAATTCGTTCGACTTCAATTTCCATCATGAAAATTGAAGTCAAACAAAATTGCGCATTTACATTAATAAGAATTACTAAGTCTGAAGAAGGGTCTCGACCCAAAACTTCACCTATTTCCTTCGCTCCATAGATGCTGCCTCACCCGCTGAGTTTCTCCAGCATTTTTGTCTACCGTTGATTTTCCAGCATCTGCAGTTCCTTCTTAAACATTTACATTACTATGATCGCTTTCAAACTAACCTATTTTAATGTCAAATTATTATAACACATTTTAGTTCCACGATGACTCATAAACAAGATCACAATCGCATTTTGAATTCTCAAACACAATGTGATTGTGAATGATTGCAGACCTACCAAGTTTCACTGAGCATTTCCGTATTTTGATGACAGAAAATAGTAAGATTAAATGAGAACTTACCAGTTCGAAGTTTGATCGTTATTTTATGAGGAGTAACGATGAGGGTTTACGTGAAGAAGCCCCGCCTGGCGCCCGATCGGCATAGTTCAAAGCAGTGGCAAGAAAAACACAGAACATAATAGCCGGAGTAAGATAGTAAGGCTCAACATAGATTTAGAACTACCAGATGATCATTTATTTTATGAGGGTCGGGAGTGGAGGGCACATAATCCCTCATCGTTAATCCTCATAAAATAACGATCAAACTTCGAACTGGTAAGTTCTCATTTAATCTTACTATTTTACTTCAGTCACGTGAGTGACTACATGAAGATTTTGTAGCTTCTGTGTTTTTTATGTCGTGGACTCATTCCATACGACAATCCGGCACAATCAACACAGTAATGAGCAAATAACACATTTTTTCCCAAACATTGCCTCAGTTTAATTGATAAATTTTTCCCCATTATAAAAGAATGAAAATAATGTCCTTTCCATTGAAAGGCAAATTTATCACCAAAATATCAATTGATAATATAATTTGATATTATAAACAAAGCAACAATTACAAAGAACCCAACACTCCATGTCCAATCCTGACACCATGACTGGGTTCCTTGTAACTTTAATATTTATTTTACACCCTCCTGCGGCCTTGAATCTTTGCTCGAGCGGCCCATCCTGTGCCATTCCTGTGAATGTATCTACCTCCTTAATGGAGTGATTTTCCACATCTCAATGTCTAGTTCCACTGAGTTTTAAACATGTTTTAACCATCTAGAATATAATTATCTAGAACCATCAGTTTTTACTGATACTTAATGTGGTTTTTGTGTGTAATAAATAGTGCTGTCTCACCACCACACAGACTCTTACCTACATTAACATATTGAGTCAATTCACAATTTGACCCACACACAATTTTTGGCCGACAGGATATGCTTAAATTTTACCTTGGTTCCAGCTCTTCTTGGTCTGCTTTGTTTGGTAAATTCATGAACATATAAGATAATGTAATCTGTAGCCACATGTAATTATATAAGGTAACATTTGCAATGTTTGCACTCTTATGCTGACACTAAATTCATGAGCATTATCACTTTCAATGTTAATCTTTTGAATCATTGATAGAATTGGAGTCCATTGTCCAAAGCAAATCAGGACTTGCTGATCTCCCAACTTCTGTATTTCTACTTTGGACAGATTATATATATATATCCCTTTTTCATATTGGGATATTACGAATGAGCCCGATAAATTCTTGGTCAGCAATTTGTCCTAAATTGGACGATAAACACTATGAGCTCTATTATTGGCTCTATCACTTAGATGCTGAGAAAAAATGCAATCCACAAGGAACTCCCATATATCTAATATGATAAAATAACCTTTACTGTCTGCAAAAGACTTCCAATTTGTTTTAAACAATATTGTTTTTTAAACTATTTCTCCAAATTGCAGGTATAACATTCCTTTTGTGCATAATTGTTATATTAGTTAAAACATTCATAGACCTCTTTGACTGTCAACTGTTATAATGGTCTGGTTAAACCTGCAGATAACCAAATTCATATCTTCATGCCCTGGATAAATTTGTACAACAATAAATTACTGCAACAATGAGTCATCATAACTGGTTCAAACATCTCTTCTCAACATTAATGAGAACCATGAAGGTCCGGTTTGGGCCACCAAAGCGCCCCTGGCAGCATCCTGCTACATTTTCATCAGACACTGCCCTATCAGACAAAAATGAGGAACATAAAAGAACATCTTTCCTCATGTAATTTAGTGAAATGCATCCACCGCTCCTGCTCTCGGTTTTCCCATGAGAACATTTAAGAGATTGGTGATTTAATCTGCATACAACCAGATTAATGGTAAGTAATCCATATTACTGACAATGTTTTTCCCCCTGATTTGTTGTCTGCGACAACATTGTCTCTTCCTTAAGAGATCAACAGCTGAACTAAAACATTTTTAGAGTACGCCACATCTGGTTACCCAGATAAACACTTGATAATGATCTTACTTGACTCATGTGATTGATATATGCCACAGCCGTGGTATTGTTCACCTGATGTGACATGCACACTTTCATAATAGAATAATAGGCATTTAATCCATAAAAAGCTCCTGATACTCCAATAATTAATACAAATGTTTGGAGAAAATTTCTTATGACAATCCATATGCAATTCCCTGGTGTTATTTTGTCCGTAGTCCCCTAAACAAGGTTCGTATCAAATATTAATTTGATTAAGAATAGATATTATACTTATCTTAACCCAAATAATCACAGAAGCTATCCATCATCCGATAATACTTGCTTCAGCTTGTAACAGCTGCTAAGCTTATTTATTTAAATCAGCTTGTGGAACCTTTTCTATCCACCACTTTAATTCTGATAATGTATCCTTTGGTATTTGCATAGGCCTGTCAAAAGGCCTGCATAGTCTTATAATGCTTGCGTTTTCCCTTTTTTGGAGCTTTTTTACTCTTTAAGCTCCTTCTCTGATGGAGGGACAAAGTTTGTCAACAAAGCAATGAGACATTTGTATCTCGGAAAACATTTTTCCCCCTCATATGTTGCTGAATTACCTAAACCCAGAATAGTAATTTGAGAAATGTTTATGAATGCATAAAACATATTTTTTTATTGGATGGGTCAGAACCCTTGCCTCTCAATAGGCTTGTAATTGCTGCACTAATTTGCAGCTGACTCCTGATCAACCTTTCAATTTAAAATTTGATCAAGATAAACCATGACCATGTCCTCATTAGTGCAAGTGCTGATCCTCTTATCAGTACAATTGTTGTTCCAGGAATTATTGAACAGCCTAGAACTGAGTTTAATCCTTTAGACAATATCTTAACTTGCACAGCTGACCCATTCAAATTAATTTCAAGCACCTGTAATATGATAATAAATTGGTACTAAATACCAATCCTTCGAGTCTTATAGTAATGATTAACAATTTGTTAATAACAACTGTTTTCCAATGTTGAAGATGTTTTTATTTAACCATTTAAAAATGTTTTTATACTGTAAAAGTAAATTTAAAATGATGTCTCGTATGGCTTTTCCACCAAATCTTCCTTTTCCCTGGGGAAATTAATGATACAAATTTACGTACCTTTTCTTTATTGGAGATATTTTGGGTGCAAACCTAAAATCAATTTTTAGGTTTTCCTATACAGGTGAACCAATTCCTTCTACAAATTTTTTGTAGTCCTTTGTTATGCCATATCATTAAACATAACACACCTGGAATCTCCCACAATTGGAGATTTCATTAACTTAACCATATAACAATTTCAGCACGGAAACAGGCCCTCTCGGCCCTTCCAGTCCGTGCCGATCATTTATTTTCCCCTAGTCTCATCTACCTGCACTCAGACCATACGCCTCCATTCTCTTCCCGTCCATATACCTATCCACTTTACTTTTAAATGTTAAAATCGATCCTGCCTCCACCACTTCTGCTGGAAGCTCATTCCACACAGCCACCACCCTCTGAGTAAAGAAGTTCCCCCTCACGTTACCCCTAAACATCCGTCCCTTAATTCGCATGTCATGCCCTCTTGTTTGAATCTTCCCTACCCTCAATGGGAAAAGCTTATCCACATCAACTCTGTCTATCCCTTTTATCATTTTAAAGACCTCAATCAAGTCCCCCCTTAACCTTCTGCGCTCCAAAGAATAAAGACCTAACTTGTTCAACCTTTCTCTGTAACATAGTTGCTGGAACCCAGGCAACATTCTAGTAAATCTCCTCTGTACTCTATCTATTTTGTTGACATCCTTCCTATAATTAGGTGACCAAAATTGTACACCATACTCCAGAATTGGTCTTACCAATGCCTTGTACAATTTTAACATTACTTCCCTACTCCTATATTCAATGCTCTGATTTATAAAGGCCAGCACACCAAGGGCTTTCTTTACCACCCCATCTACATGCGATTCCACCTTCAGGGAACTATGCACAGTTATTCCTAGATCTCTCTTTTCCACAGCATTCCTCAATTCCCTACCATTTACCATGTATGTCCTATTTTGATTTGTCCTGCCAAGATTTAGCAGTTCACACTTATCAGCATCCAGCATTAAACTCCATCTGCCATCTTTCAGCCCACTTTTCCATATGGCCCAAATCTCTCTGTAGACTTTGAAAATCTACTTCATTATCCACAACACCACCTATCTTAGTATCATCTGCATACTTACTTATCCAATTTTCCACCCCATCATCCAGATCATTGATGTGCATGACAAACAACAGTGGACCCAACACAGATCCCTGAGGCACCCCACTGGTCACCGGCTTCCAACCTGACAAACAGCCATCCACCATTACTCTCTGACATCTCCCATTCAGCCACTGTTGAATTCATCTTGCTACTCCGCCATTAACACCCAAAGATTTAAACTTCTCAACCAACCTTCCATGGGGAACCTTATCAAAGGCCTTACTGAAATCCATATAGACAACATCCACTGCTTTACCCTCATCAATTTCCCTAGTAACCGCTTCAAAAAATTCAAGAAGGTTTGTCAAACATGACCTTCCAGGCACAAATCCATGTTGACTGTTCCTGATCAGACCCGGTTTATCCAGATGCTTATATATATATATATATACTATCTCTAAGTATCCTTTCCATTAATTTCCCCACCACTGACGTCAAACTAACAGGCCTATAATTGCTAGGTTTATTCTTTGAACCCTTTTTAAACAATGGAACAACATGTGCTGTATGCCAATCCTCTGGCACTATTCCCGTTTCTAATGACATTTGAAATATTTCTGTCATAGCTCCTGCGATTTCTACACTAACTTCCCTCAATGTCCTAGGGAATATCCTGTCAGGACCTGGAGACTTATCCACTTTTATATTTTTGAAAGTGTCAGTACTTCCTCCTCTTTGAATCTCATAGTTTCCATAGCTACTCTACTTTTTTCCCTTACCGCACATAGTTCAATATCCTTCTCCTTGGTGAATACCGAAGAAAATAAATTGTTCAATATCTCCCCCATCTCTTTTGGCTCTGCAGATAGCTGTCCATTCTGTCTCTCTAATGGTCCAATTTTATCCCTCGTTATCCTTTTGCTATTAATATAGCTGTAGAAACCCTTTGGATTTACTTTCACCTTTCTTGCCAAAACAACTTCATATCTTCTTTTAGCCTTCCTAATTTCTTTCCTAAGATTCTTTTTACATTCTTTATACTCCTCTAGCACCTCATTTACTCCACGCCTCCTATAATTATTGTAGATATATCTCTTTTTTCGAAACAAGTGTCCAATTTCCCTTGAAAACCATGGCTCTTTCCAATTTTTACTATTTCCTTTCACCCTAACAGGGACATAAAGATTCTGTACTCTTACAATTTCCCCTTTAAATGTCCTCCATTTCTCTTCTATATCCTTCCCATAAAACCGAGTGTCCCAATTCACTCCTTTTAAATCCTTACGCAGTCCCACAAAGTTAGCCTTTCTCCAATCAAAAATCTCCACTCTAGGTCCAGTTTTGACTCTCTCCATAATTATATTGAAACTAATGGTATTGTGATCACTGGTCTCGAAGTGCTCACCAACACATACCTCCGTCACCTGACCTGCCTCATTTCCTAACAGGAGCTCCAGCACTGCCCCTTCTCTGGTTGATACCTCTATGTACTGCTGCAAAAAACTATTCTGCACACATTTTACAAACTCCAAACCATCCAGCCCATTTACAGAATGTGTTTCCCAGTCTATTTTTAGAAAATTGAAATCTCCCACAATCACTACCTTGTGCTTACTACTAATATCTGCTATCTCCTTACATATTTGCTCTTCCAATTCTCGCTCCCCATTTGGCGGTCTATAATACACCCCTAAAGGTGTTACTACACCGTTTCCACTTCTCAGTTCCACCCAAATAGCCTCCCTAGACGAGCCCTCTAATCTATCCTGCCAAAGCACTGCTGTAATATCCTCTCTGACAAGCAATGCAACACCTCCACCTCTGGTCCGTCCAATTCTATCACACCTGAAGCAACAAAATCCTGGAATATTTAGTTTCCAATCACAGCCGTCCTGCAACCATGTTTCACTGATTGCCACAACATCATATTTCCAGGTGTCAATCCAGGTTCATCCACCTTTCTTATAATGCTCCTAGCATTAAAATATACACATTTTATAAACCCACCATCCCTTATTCTCTGTCTATTATCTTTTTCCTATTTCTCGCTTACTTTTTGGGTCCGAGTGCTTCCCTTCTCTGCCTCTTGCCCCACACCCTGTCCCCTAGCCCCCTCTACCCGAGTCCCTCCCCCCGGCCTTTCCCCCCCACTTCTTCTGTAACAAGTTTTTGCACCTCTTCAAATGTACATGAAGCCTTCTCTTCCCAGTCATATGGGTTCACATAAGGCTGTGTTGGATAAATATTTATTTATCATACTCCTGCCTTTGTTTTAATCCATTATTAAATCTTTTACATTGGATCATAATTTTGACCAAAGTTTAATGACCAATAGTCTTTCCTTTGTAATCAATGTCTTTGATTTATCCTGAGGCAGGTTTACTCCATAATAATCAGGAGTTTAACATAACTTGATCTGTTTTGACCTGCAAATCTAAAGTGCAAAATTGGTCCCAATAACTGAACTCCACTATTTAAAATGTTTTGGTTATTGGACAATGTTTCATTTGTTTTACATAAATAGTGATGCCACGCACCAGCTTGAAATACTTTGAAAACGTATTTCCTTATGTTTCCATATAATTGAGACATGGGTACCATAAACGGATTCACCATTGATACCTTAATAAAACATAAAAGTTTTTATCAATAATTCTGCTGTTTCAACCGTAACAGCTTTGGTGAGAGACCAAATAATTTTGGTTTCCATGGTTACTTTCCATGGCCTCACTCCTTCATTCAGGTATCGTACCTAGTACACCTGTACATATTTGTACATATATATATATATTCCACCATTATATTAATAAATGGAAACACCTCAGGGTATGTTTTTGGGAATATTCTGAGCATTTTAAACCCTTTGGTTGAATTTTTTATTTATTTTTTATTTTTATTTTTGAGTCTTTCTCCATTACTTTTAAGCCATAAAGCTTTTTTGTCTGGAGGCCTTTTTATTAAAACTTTTTTAATTATGGCCTTTCTGACTTAAAAAAAAAAAATTTCCCCCTTGCCAAAAGTTTGTGGAGCGACTAAAGTCTCCCTAACGGTAATTTTAACGGCCACCAGTATCGGAACCGGCTCCGTACTTAATCTCCCACCCCGATCGCTGAGTATTCCCCTGGGACGCTTTTTTTTTTAAACTCCGTTGTTTCTACCCGGAGTATTTTCTGTTCATTTTAACTTATTTATTTTTTGCTTTCAAATTCTTTTTAACTCCTGGTGGTTCTATGCACCAGCCATGGAGTTTAGATATGCCCTGTAAGTATTTCAACTGCACTTACCTGCGGGCCAGTACTAACCCTGTCGAGGAGCTGCGCTCTGCAGCTCATTGCTCTGCCGTCAGCGTCGATGTAATGCCGATCGAGCGCCAGGCGGGGCTTCTTCATGTAGTCACTCACGTGACTCCGAAGTAAAATCAGTATTATGTTGGGGGAATCGATAGTTCTCACGTAAATGCAATAGAGCATGCTACACAGAAACTGGATTTCTGAAAATCAGTATTTTGCATGCAACCTCATGTATTCTCAAATATCTATGGAATACTGAAAATCAGTACTACTGAATTGTGAAACAATTTTTGAAATATGAATTTATAATTCTTGATTTTGATTCAATCATATCCTTATTATATAATTATAAAACTCTGATCGTGTGTGCGTGCGTGTGTGTGGATATCTACTCGAAGAAAGGACGCATTAATGGGAACATTTCTTACATATTCCGGCAGAGATCTACCACCTGGAGTCAAAAATAGGCTTACGTGAAAAATTTGTGCTTTATTTCTTGAGTTATTAATAGAAATCTTCACAAATCAGATCCAACTTTGATTTCAAAATGCCTGTTTTTTTCGCTGATGACGTGACAATGGATCTGCCTGCCGTCTGCTTGCACTGTGACTGACGCCACCTCCCACCCCTCCCTCCTCCTCCTCCTCCTCCTCCTGTTGTTCACAAGTCACCCTGTTGACTGAAGACGTTCGCCCGTTCGTGCCTTGGCTTGGGTTTCCTGCGAACTCCCAAGAGCTTTAGTTGGCACGCTCGCGCCTCAGCTTTCATCTTTCCCCCCTGCTGGCGCCTCAGCTTGGGTTTCATCTCTCCCCCCCCTCTCTCTCTCTCTCTCTCCCCCCTCTCTTGGGCCCGGCGGGGGCGGAAGGTGGCATGGGCACAGCGGGGAGGGGGGATAGGCATGCGCCCGGCCAGAGCGGCACCTGGTATCAGGGTCACGGCCACTGTGAGGACTGAGTTCAGATTCAGTCGTTCCCACTCCCACCCGGTGTCGGGAGGACAGTCTCCCTGGAGCACCAGCAGCAGACCCGCTCACTGGATGCCAGGCTGACCAGTGGCGAGGATCCGATGCCACGGATGGAAGTGATGGACTGGGTGGGCAGACATCACAGCTCCCCCTCCACCCCCCCCCCCCCCCCCCGGGCACGGAGAAAAAACACTCCCCCTCCCACAACGCAATAGTCCACTACTTACCCAGGGTAGACATGAGGCGTCGAGGCGATCTCTGACTGATTGTGTGGATTGCAAGTGGTGATCTGATCCTGCCCTGGCCCACTGCGCACGCACGGAGAGATGCGGGAGCATCATTTTGCGTCGCTACTGCATCACCTGCTTCCCCCAACTGCGCAGGCGCGGATGGTCGCAATCTTTCCCCCTAAAATCATCCAGTGGGCCAGAACCAGAATTTCGGGAAATTTCCGTCAAATTGGAAACGCTGATTGTGCTCCAAATTCTTGGGATTTTTTTTACTATGGGACAAAAAGGGGTGTGGGGAGAAGGCAGGAGAATGGGGCTGAGAGGGAGAGATAAACCAGCCATGATTGAATGGTTGGAGTAGACTTGACAGGCTCCTGGAACTTGTGAACATAGGAATTTTGGCCCACCGATCCGTGTCGACCAGTGATCCCCGCACATTAATACTATCCTACACACACTAGGGACAATTTGCAATTATACCAAGCCAATTAACCTACAAATGTGTTAAAGAACTGGAACACCTGAAGAAAACCCACACAGGTCACGGGGAGAACGTACAAACTCTGTACACTCAGCACCCATAGTGAGGAATGAATCTGAGTCTCTGGCATTGTAAGGCAGCAACTCTACTGCTGCACAACCGTGCTGCCCTAATGTAACCTAATGTAAACATATCACTTCCATGTTTCATGATTCTTTACAGTAAAGACCATTTGGCCCATAGTCTATACCAACACACAGAACAATCAAACCATCCACATCCCCCACATTTTGGCACCTAACCTATTTTCTCTTGCATGTCCGTTGACTATCTCCCATCTCTCTGACCTACACTCAGGGCAATTTACAGACACCAGTCATCTTGATTGTACTTGGATCATCACCCATGGTCACATTGACACTCTTTTAAAACCTTATACATTTAATTAAATGTACCCTCAATCTCATTTACTCCACGAATAATAAATCCTAGTTTCTTTAACATGACTATGTTCATAAGTTCTAGGGGCAGAATTAGGCTATTTGGCACATCAAGTCTACTCCAACATGAAGTGACTGAGGGTGCTGGTAGCTAGCAGATGGTAACAGGGACCTTTTTCAAAACAGAGAGCGGAGATAAATAAAACAACAACCCTGAATAGGTCAACAAATCCAATATATGAACCATGGATACATATCTTCAGTATTATATATGAAATATAACACCAAATTATAACAAAGCATAATACAGAGTATAATCTGACTACCAGTCAGACATGAAATAACACCAAATAGCCTTATCTGTACGTGCCTTTAGAGAAGACATATAATCACTGCTAAAGAGGAAAAGAGGGGGGAACTCATCAAGTTGGTTCACATGCTTGATCAATGGTGTTTTATCATTAATGCCTTATTATTATTAATGTTTAGTGTTTTCTGAGTCATTCGTAACTGTCACTGTATGTCATGTTGTTACTTGTGGGCGGAGCACCAAGGCAAATTCCTTGTATGTGAATACTTGGCCAATAAACTTACTTATTTACTTAAGTCTACTTTTTCCATGGATATTTGTTGCTGCTCTTGACTGATTCAAGAGTCCTTTGTCCTTTTGCACAGCCAGAGTGGTCACAGTTCACAGATACTTGAAGTTGATTTTTGATCAGCTCTGTGATGCATCTGTTTCTTGAGTCTGAACATTTAATGGTCATCAGAGTGAAGATCCTCACTACAATGGTATTTGACAATCAGTCAGGGATCCTGGCTACTGCGCAGGACTGGCAGCTTTCTGTAGACCTGGTGAAACAGCTGAAGTTCCCACAGCACATTGCCATGGCCACCCTGAGGCCAGACATCCTCCTGGTCTCAGAGGCGACCGAAAACATCATCTTGCTGGAACTGACAGTGCCGTGGAAGGACCGTCTCGGAGGAGGCCACCAAGAGGAAGATGACCAAGTATGAAGAGCTGGTCATAGACTGATGTAAGCAGGGCTGGAAGGCGAGGTGTATGCCCATCAAGGTTGGCTGCAGAGGGCAATCGCTCCACAAAGCCTTGAGTGCACTGGGCATGACCGGAATGGAGAGGTGATGAGCCATCAAGAACACCACAGAGGCAGTGGAGAAGACCTCGAGATGGCTCTGGATCAGGAGAGGAGGTCCATGGGGAGGAGCGAATGCCACCTCAACATGTCGTGGTCTGATCAACCACGGCTGGGTCGCCTGTGTGAGGGTGTCTGATGTTGAATGACCTGAAACACCCAATGACTCCAGGTCACATCACTGATGATGTGTTCAGGAGCATCAATAGATGTATTTTATCAAAATGAGCCTAGCACACTGACGACCAATGAGACAATCCTGAACATATTGATCAACTTGGCTTTCCCTATGTTTTGGAAAACCGCCACCCACTTCCCACTGGTGGATTTTGTGGTATCCTCTCTGGCTTTCGCTATCTCCTCCCAGCTAACACAGAACTCTTCATAGAGTTGGTCCGTATTGATGTTCTCTGTTATTTTGAGGGCAGCCACCACCTACTCCAGGTCAGTGAAGGAGAGCTCCTCATCAAGGCCGATCGGTTTCAGTTTCATCATTACATTTTCTGGTGATGAAGTCATAGAACTTCACAAAGTCCTGTTGCTGCTTGGACCTTTGTGCTGCCACTTGTTGCCCACCAGCTGCTTGGTCTGGTATCCAATAAAGCTGTCCTGTTTCTGTTGAAGCATCTTCCATTTTAACTTTCAGACTTCCTCATAAACATCTGTGATGCAGAGCTTTGTTTCCTCCAGCTGTTTTACAAGTTAGTCAAAAACTCACCCCACATTGTGGAAAAAGCACAGATAGATTTCAGTAGCTCCAGTTTTTCCTTCATCCTCAAAAACCCTCTCCAGTGCCACAGGACAGGTCTCAAGGACCTGAAGTATGTTGTAAGAGCCGGCCAGCTTTGCAGGAGACATTCAACAGCAGGATGAAGAGAGAGACATCGTGTGCAAACATGACACAGAATTTCACGCCACTCAATGTCAACAAAGGCAAAAAATGAACGCAGTTCCTCTCTTCGGAAGCAGATATTGAGAAGTGGCTGTAGACCTTCAGAACAATTGTCTCAATATACACTGACAGCTGATCACAAGCATGCTTGCAGACGTTGTGAACTAGACAATTAGCTTTCTGAATGTGATTGTTGGCACTGCTCAATATAGCTCTGATGGTGCAAGTAGCACAGCTGAAACCAATATATTGCCAATCCCAGACAATTTAATAGAGTTAAAGGTAATCCCAATACTCAATAATTTCAGTTGATATCAACTTAAATTCAACAGGATGGATGAGACAAAATACGATGTTTTAGAACATCATCCAGATAGCCCATAATGCAAATATCTTAGGTGAGCCCAGTGGAAACTGTTCCCCTGTTGTGAGACAGTAATTAAGTTTTCTATTCAGAAAAGTCTATACTGCATATGCGAGTTGAAACCTGTGTCGTTCATTATGACAATGAGCGGCCCGTAACTGCGGCCTGTCTTGAAAGGCAGCTCTGCCTTGCATAAAACAAGTGTAAATTTATCAACTTGTAAATGGTCCACATACCTCATATTTCGGAAAGAACCAGACCCACCTACCTTCATGGTTATTGGTGGTCTTGTGGTAAGCCCAAAGGCCCCTGGTGCGGGTTCTAATTCCGTCCCAGATTTGGAGAGTAGGATTGCTGGGGTGCGTGGACCTAATTCCCTGAGGACCGGTTTGGGCCTTGGCCTGAAAAGCCTGCGCCCAGTTTTGAAGCTGCCACCAGCTTCAGTGAAACGCTTGCTGCCGATAGAGGCGTGGGGTGTGTTGCCATGGTACCTTGATAAGCCGAACAGCTTTAATTCTTTATCCGGGTCTTACCTATTTGGGCAGGTTCCTGAAGAGAGGATTCGGCGGGTAGACATTGCTGGCCTCACTTGAACCTACAGATTTGGAATTTAAGGCAGGTCCGATGGCGTTCTTCTGGAAGCAGTTCATTTTGAAGTGTGCATTGTACCCCCACATAGCGCTGTTCACTGCTGGTCCTTTCAGGAACAAGTTTGCAGGTGCATGGTATCCCACAGCTGGCACCTGTTCTAGTAATGATGTGGCGTGAGGTGGCTGCTCCTTCACGAGGGAACTCTGGCCTCCAGGTTTCTTCATTAGCGAAGGTCTTGATGCCATGCCAGAATTTTCTGGAACCTCACGTTTGTACTCCAGTATGTTCCCCGGACATACTTCCGAGTCTTCTGCTTCATGCGGGATACATAGACGGTGGACCTTCCAGCCCGGACCCTGCTGAGTCTCCGAGGTTATCCGTCGGCGGGAAAAATTCCTCCCAGGCGGTGAATCTTTTAACCCCATACCATCCGAGTCTACGGGCTCATCCGCCTACGGTATATTCACAGCCCGGACACTGCCAGGTCTCTGGGCTTACCGTCGGTGGTATATCTCTACTGATATGCCATACATGGACCATATCAGGAGCATTAGTGGGATGAGCACTCTCTGACGTTATCCATGCTCCACATGGGTAAACGGCCGAGGACGTATCCATGTTGGAGGGGACCCTCCTGGCCTGCCCAGGCCTTTCAGACTCCAACGAACCTCTCTGGGCCGCTGGAGTCTGAAAAAACGCCGCTGGCCATCTGCACTTCTGCAGTCCGCAGTCTTCACACGGTCCCCTCACGCGGTCCCTGCGGCTGGGTTTCCCCGAGCCGGGTTCATCCCGCGGTTTGCCTTCCCGCAGTCCCCGCAGCCGGGTTTCCCCGAGCCGGGTTCATCCCGTGGTCTTCCCGCGGTTCCCGCAGCCGGGTTTCCCTGAGCCGGTTTATCCCGAGAGGTTCGTGGTCTCCCACGGTCCCCTACGGCCGGGTTTCCCGAGCCGGGTTCATCTCGAGCTGGGTTTTCCCCCGAGCCGGGTTCACCCCGTGGTTTTGCTGCTCCCCACGGTCCCTACGACCGGGTGTCCCCGAGCCGGGTTCGTCTCGTGGAGAATCTTCCCGCGGTCCCCGCAGCCGGATTCATCCCGCCGCCAGAATCTTCACGCGGTTCCCGCGGCCGGGTTTTCCCCGAGCCAGGTTCACCCCGTGGCTTGATTCCTCTTGTTGTCCCGGGTTCCCCGCGGATTCCAGTCCGCGGTTTACCACAGCCGGGATTCCCTCGCGGTCCCTGGAGACAGGATTCCCCGTGAAGTCTGTGGTGGGGTTCCCCCCATAGCCGGGCATCCTCGCGATTCTCGCAGCCTCAATGCGTAGATGATATGTCGCGCATTGCATATTCACTCATGTGACTCCGAAGTAAAACAGTTACATGGATGGGAAAGGTTTAGAGGGATATTGGCCAAATATGGACAAATGGGACTAGTGCAGATGGGGCATCTTTGTTGGCATGGAGAAGTTGGGCTGAACGGCCTGTTTCCATGCCGTATGACACTATGGCTCTAAAGAGTAACAATGGGAGTCGTGGGGTCATTTGGTTGCAGGGCCATCCCCATGCTATATCTTTCATGATTCAATGAACCGGAGACCAAGAGAAAGGATCCAGTTTTAAACATTGATTAGATATGTGGGGGATGTGAGGATCTGCCTTCATTTAGAGAGTAGTTATGATTTATAATTCACGGTATTCAAACAATTCAGGTATAAACAAAATCAATTGGTGCATTGAAAAGAGAAAGGCACTTGAGAGGGACTAATTGAGAGAGTATAGCAAAAGTACACAAGGCATGGTATTGCCAGGATTTTGGATTTGTTTAGTTTAGAGATACAGCGCGGAAACAGGCCCTTTGACCCACTGAGTTCACGCCGATCTGCGATCCCCACACGCTAACACTATCCCACACACACGAGGGACAATTTATAAATTTACCAAGTCAATTAACCTACAAACATGTTTGTCTTTGGAGTGTCGGAGGAAACCGGAGCACCTAGAGAAAACTCAGGCAGGTCACAGGGAGAACGTACAAACTCATATAGACAAGCACCCGTAGTCAGGATCGAACCCGTGTCTCTGGCGCTGTGGGGCAGCACCTCTACCGCTGCGTCACCGTGCCGTCCTGATTTCTCCCCACGAGTCAGCACGGCCTGATGGGCTGAAAGGTTATCTCAAGGAGTCGATGATAGGGGAAGAGTCATTGTAATTCTATTTATCATCACAGACAAATCCATTGAGGAAAATAAAACCTGTCTCAACACCTGGGTTTCAAATATATCAGCCTTTGAATGATGCAAGGCTGCGCAACTTCACAATATGTTCTTATATTTATCACACACTATGCAGAGGATAAAATAACATATTGCAAAATTCATTAGAAGAAATGGAAGAGATTGTGTCTCGTGGTGTATTGAAGCCTCTAGGACCTGAGCCTGATTCTAATCCTCGCTGCTGACTACAATACTCAGAAGTGAAATGAGTTTCACACAGTCTCGGGCCAATCCCTCGTCATTTTGAGTGCATGACATTAAATTGCTGTAATTCAACACAGATTGTTACTAAATTGGCAATCTTATTCAGAGAAGCAGTGAGGATGGCTGGCGTGAGGAATGGAAATGTCAACCTGTGGTAATATCTCCTCAGGCTAGGGTTAAATTGCCATCTTGGGGGCAGGAAAATGGAAGGCTTTGCTTTGGATGTAAACCAAGCTACATGTGGCCGGCGAATGATTGATGCCAGCACTTGATCCAGAAGCCGGTGAGGAGTGTTATTGATTGCCACATTATATGATGAAGGAGAATTGCAAGGCCATTTGGAGCAGTTACTTGTTCAACGCCAGCAGGCCCAGAGGTGAAGGGACTTCACATCCAACAATGTTAAAGTGCAGTCAACACAAGCAATACACACGGCAGGGAGAAATGTTCTGTTCGAGACATAGCGAACTAGAGTCGGGGACATGAGAATTAAGGGACAGAAGTTTAGGGGTAACGTGAGGGGGAACTTCTTTACTCAGAGGGTGGTGGCTGTGTGGAATGAGCTTCCAGCAGAGGTGGTGGAGGCAGGATCGATTTTAACATTTAAAAGTAAAGTGGATAGGTATATGGACGTGAAGGGAATGGAGGGGTATGGTCTGAGTGCAGGTAGATGGGATTAGGGGAAAACAAATGGTCGGCACGGACTGGAAGGGCCGAGAAGGCCTGTTTCCGTGCTGTAATTGTTATATGGTTGTTACATGGTTATACGTATCGCCAATTCCAGGCCCCATATCTGTGGAAGGATGTGGTGTGCTGGCGCTGGAGAGGGTCCTGAGGCGGTTCACGAGAATGATCCCAGGAATGAGTGAGTTAACTTATGATGAGCGTTTAACAGCGCTGGGCTTCTACTCGCTGGAGTTTAGAAGGATGAGGAGTGACCTTGCCAAATAGTGAAAGGCCTGGATATAGTGGATATGGAGAGGATGTTTCCACCAGTGGGAGAGTCTAGGACCAGAGGTGATAGTATCAGAATAAAAGGACGTTCCTTTAGGAAGGAGAATAGGAGGAATTTCTTTAGTCAGAGGGTGGTGAATCCATGGAATTCATTGTCAATGAAGGCTGTGGAGGCTGTCAATGGATATTTTTAAAGCTTCTTACTTGCAGGAGTATAACAGACTGTAAACATGGTACACACATAATATGCAATTATTTTAAAAATCAATATTAATAACCACGATACAAGTGCAAAAAACTCCCAAATCTTCAGTGCAACCAAAGACAGTCCATGGAAGTTCATAGTTTAGTTTAGTTTAGAGATACAGCACAGAAACATGCCTTTCAGCACACCGTCCACCCCGACCGGCGATCCCCACACACCAGCACTATCCTACACACTAGGGACAATTTATAATTTTTACCAAAGCCAATTAACCTACAAACCTGCACGTCTTTGAAGTGTGGGAGGAAACCAGAGCTGCCAGAGAAAACCCACGCAGTCATGGGGAGAACGCAGTTCTCTGGTGCTGTAAGGCAGCAAGTCTACCGCTGCGCCACCGTGCCACCCTAATTAAGGTTCATGTTGAGGAAGGGGCTATTCTTGAACCGGGTGGTCACAGTTTTTAGTCTCCTACACCTTCTGTGTGATGGTAGGAATGAAAAGAAAGCATGACCAGGGCAGGGTGGGTCTTTGAGGATACTGCCTGTCTTTTAGAGGCTGTGCTTCCTATGATGAGGGGTGGGGAGGTCACCATGTTGGAGTCTCCATCCAATTAACTAACCCACCATTACATAAAATGTGAGATGCCCACACTATGGTTTGCTTCTCGTATTGTAATTGGTAAGTTTAGTTTAGTTTAGAGATACAGAGCGGAAACAGGACCTTCGGTCTACCGAGTCCGCACCGACCAGTGATCCTTGCACATTAATCCTATCTTACCTACACACACTACGTACTATTTACACATACGCTAATCCAATTAACCTACAAACCTGTACATCTTTGGAGTTTGGGAGGAAACCGAAGATCTTGGAGAAAACCCACGCAGGTCACGGGGAGAACGTACTAACTCCATACAGACGGCACCCGTGGACAAGATCGAACCCGGGTCTCCGAGCTGCAAGCGCTGTGAGGCACAACTCCACCGCTGCTCCACCATGCTGCCGAATGTCTATTGATGTTACTGTGTGTGAAGAGGACTTCAGGCAGCTATTAGAAGATTCACTCAGCAAATAGCAAACACATCTATTTAAAAATAAGCTGTACAATGTGTACCAAGCAACAGAGCTCGGCAACTTGTTAGAGAAGTCTGGTGATTTCTAGTCCAGAATGCCATTGAAAGAGTGGATGCATAGTGGAAACATTATGTGTAATATCAATCCCCTGTGGTGCAATCTTCAGGCTTGAGAATGAGCCAATCATCTCCAATAAGATCAAAAATTGCAGTGCCACTACATATTCTTTTCTTCTTCTCTCACTTGAATCATAGAATGAGGCCACTGTTGTGGACTGTGGCTCTCCACTAATAGTGGGGAGATGTATTTTTGACCTTAAATATTATCTATGGATACACCCGAACTTGATTGTTCTTTAATTTGGGTCATTATAACCTTGGGTGGCACGGTGGCACAGCAGTGGAGTTGCTTCCTTACAGCGCCAGAGACCCGGGTTCGATCCTGACTACGTGTGATGTCTGTACGGAGTTTGTACATTCTCCCAGTGACCACGTGGGTTTTCTCCGGGTGTTCCTGTTTCCTCCCCCACTGCATAGACGTACAGATTTGTAGGTTAATTGGCTATTGTAAAGTGTAAATTGTCCCTCGTGTAGGATAGTGCTCGTGTCATAAGGTCATAAGGAATGGGAGTAGAATTAAGCCCTTCGGCCCATCAAGTTTGCTCTGCCATTCAATCATGGCTGATCTATCTCTCCTTCCTGACATCACTCTCCTGCCTTCTCACAATAACCTCTGACACCCGTATTAATCAAGAATCTATCTATCTCTGCCTTCAAAATAACTTGGCCTCCACAGCCTTGTGTGGCAAAGAATTCCACAGATTCACCACACTCTGACTAAAGAAATTTCTCCTCATCTCCTTCCAAAAAGAACGTCCTTTAATTCTAACGGGGTGATTGGTGGTCGCCCTGGACACGGTGGGCCGAGAGGGCCTGTTTCCGCACTGTTTATCTGAAGTCTGAAAAATTGGCAGACTTTTTTTACATCTATTCTCCATCCTGACACTAATGAATGCACTCCCTTGTGCAGGCTTGGGAGGTCCCTGGGGAGAGTACCCCACAGTCTCTGCTTGACAACATGGTCTAACATGGAATATAGAACAGTATACATAAAACATAGGAGAGTACAACCCAGGAACAGGCCCTTTCATCCATAATGTCTGTGCAGAACATGATGCCATGCTACACTAATCTCATCTGCCTGCACATAATCCATACCCCTCCGTTTCCTATTCACGTGCCTTCCTAAAAGCCTCTTAAACGCCACTATCATACTTGCCTCCACCACCACCTCTGGCAGCACGTTGCAGGCACACACCGATCTTTGTAAAAAACTTGCCTTGCACATCTCCTTTAAACTTTGCTCCCAAAGCTATTTGACCTTTGACATTTCCCCATTAGGGCAAAGATTAGAAACATAGAAACATAGAAAATAGGTGCAGGAGTAGGCCATTCGGCCCTTTGAGCTTGCACCGCCATTCAATATGATCATGGCTGATCATCCAACTCACTATCCCATACCTGCCTTCTCTCCATACCCCCTGATCCCTTTAGCCACAAGGGCCACATCTAACTCCCTCTTAAATATAACCAATGAACTGGCCTCAACTACTTTCTGTGGCAGAGAATTCCCAGATTCACCACTCTTTGAGTGAAATTTATTTTTCTCATATCGGTCTTAAAAGACTTCCCCCTTATCCTTAAACTGTAACCCCTTGTTCTGGACTTCCCCAACATCTTCCTGCAGCTAGCCTGTCCAACCCCTTAAGAATCTTGTAAGTTTCTATAAGATCCCCCCCTCAATCGTCTAAATTCTAGCGAGTACAAGCCAAGACTATCCAGTCTTTCTTCATATGAAAGTCCTGACATCCCAGGAATCAGTCTGGTGAACCTTCTCTGTACTCCCTCTATGGCAAGAACGTCTTTCCTCAGATTAGGAGACTATAACTGTACGCAATACTTCAGGTGTGGTCTCACCAAGGCCTTGTACAACTGCAGTAGAACCTCCCTGCTCCTATACTCAAATCCTTTTGCTATGAATGCTAACACACCATTCGCTTTCTTCACTGCCTGCTGCACCTGCATGCCTACTTTCAATGACTGGTGTACCATGACACCCAGGTCTTGTTGCATCTCGCCTTTTCCTAATCGGCCACCATTCAGATAATAGTCTACTTTCCTGTTTTTGCCACCAAAGTGGATGACCTCACATTTATCCATGTTATACTACATCGGCCATGCATTTGCCCACTCACCCAACCTATCCACGTCACATTGCAGCCTCCTAGCATCCTCCTCACAGCTAACACTGCCCCCCAGCTTTGTGTCTTCCGCAAACTTGGAGGCGTTGCATTCAATTCCCTCGTCCAAATCATTAATATATATTGTAAATAGCTGGGATCCCAGCACTGAGCCTTGCGGTACCCCATTAGTCACTGCCTGCCTTTCTGAAAAGGACCCGTTTACTCTTTCCTTCCTGTCTGCCAGCCAGTTCTCTTTCCACATCAATACTGAACCCCCAATACCGTGAGCTTTAAGTCTGCATACTAATCTCTTATGTGGGACCTTGTCGAAAGCCTTCTGAAAGTCCAGATATAACACATCCATTGGTTCTCCCTTATCCACTCTACTAGTTACATCCTCAAAAAATTCTACAAGATTCGACAGACATGATTTACCTTTCATAAATCCATGCTGACTTTGTCCAATGATTTCACCACTTTCCAAATGTGCTGCTATCCCATCTTTAATAACTGACTCTAGCATTTTCCCCAATACCGATGTTAGACTGTAAATCCCCGTTTTCTCTCTCCCTCCCTTTTAAAAAAAAGTGGGGTTACATTAGCTACCCTCCAATCCTCAGGAACTACACCAGGATCTAAAGAGTTTTGAAAAATTATCACTAATGCATTCACTATTTCTGGGGCTACTTCCTTAAGCACTCTGGGATGCAGCCTATCTGGCCCTGGGGATTTATCGGCCTTTAATCCATTCAATTTACCTAACACCACTTCCCGACTAACCTGGATTTCACTCAGTTCCTCCATCTCATTTGACCCCTGGTCCTCTGCTATTTCCGGCAGATTATTTGTGTTTTCCTTAGCAAAGGCAGAACCAAAATAGTTATTCTATTGGTCTGCCATGTCCTTGTTCCCATGATCAATTCACCTGTTTCTGACTGCAAGGGATCTACATTTGTTTTAACTAAAGGTTCTGTCTGTCCAATCTACCTATGCCAGTTGGTCCATCATTCTCCATCAAGCTTCACTTGTCCCACCAGAGGCCGGATCGGTGAACCACAGGACTCACCGGACCATAGTGGAAGCAAGTTGTCCTTGAACCTGCGAGTCAAAGTCAAAGTCAAAGTCAACTTTATTTGTCACATGCTGCCGAAGGTGCAGTGAAATGAATTTGAATTTCACTACATCAGAAGTAGGTGCTTTTGAATATTAGATGTTGATGTTCCCATCAATTATTATATCTGAAATAACAATGAGATCCCTGTGTTGTTTGAACATGGGAGTGTGGCCTGAGAAATTATGCTTCCCCTTGTGAAGAGTTGTAGACTTAGGGGTCATACAGGCAAGATAGTCATGAGTATATCCAACAGAGATGAGTTATTCATTCAGTGAGTGGAAAACATGGACACTGAATACAGCTGAGGTAAATGTTATGATGTATTTAAGAGGGAACGGCTTAGGGACAGGGGAATGGAAGGGTAGTTTTGATTGACTTATGGAGAGAGAAAGGTTGAGTTGGATGTGAATATTGGCATTAGTCAGTTTGAATATCTGGCCTATTTCTGTGCTGTAGGCATAGAGCGTGACAACGTCTCCAGGACAGTCCAACCCCTCCGCCTCCAACCCAGTGTCACTGCCAGGACAATGGGCCTTTAAGGTCAAGGTAAGGCTCTATACTTTTAAGAACGTAGACATTTAAAAGATCCAAGATGGTGCCAGAAACATGGTGACTCTGAGTACTGCCTCAGTGTAGTCGACTATTTAGTTTTTAGTTTAGAAATACATCGTGGAAACGGGCTCTTCGGCCCACCGAGTACGCGCCCCCCAGTGATCCCCGCACATTAAAGGGCCTGTCCCACGATGCGTGTTCACCCAAGAGCTTTTCCGAGTTTTAAAAAAATCAAACTCGTGACATTGTACGAACTCCTACGACCTTCCACGAGTAGGTTCACGAGCTCCTATGAGCTCCTACGAGCTCCTACGAGTAAAAAGTAATTATTTTTTTCATCACGAGTGTTTTTTTATTCGTAAAATTTATTCAACACTGTGAATGAAAAAATTGTTACTTTTTACTCGTGGGAGCACGTAGGAGCTCGTGAACATACTCGTGGAAGGTCGTAGGAGTTTGTAGAATATCACGAGTTTGATTTTTTTTTAAACTCGGGGGAGCTCTTGGGTGCACTCGCATTATGGGACAGGCTCTTAACACAATCCTACACGCACTAGGGACAATTTACATTTATAGCAAGCCAATTAACCTACAAACCTGTACGTCTTTGGAGGGTGGAAAGAAACCCAACGATCTCGGAGAAAACCCACGCAGGTTACTGGGAGAACGTACAAACTCCATACCGACTGCACCCGTAGTCGGGATTGAACCCAGGTCTCCGGCATTGCAAGCGTTGTAAGGCAGCAACTCTACCACTGTGCCACCGTGATCGCCTATTCTAACACTATAATCTTGCATCTCTTGTAGCTAGTAATGATTGTGCTTCTGTGTGTAATTCTTACTGAATTATATGCAAAACAAAGAAGTTGCCTGTATCTGGGTCCATGTGACAAGAAAATACCATTGAATCATTGACTTAACATATCAATTTGTTATCTCCTCATTTCATGCAGCTACATTCTGTAGCACATATTCTTCTCTTTAATATCCCTGAATGAATAATTTCCTCAATCAGAGGAATAGATTAGGTGTTCGCCCAGAGACTCTTGCCCATAGTAGGGGAATCAAGAACCAGAGGGCATAGGGTTAAGGTGAGGGGGGAACGATTTATTACGAACCCAAGCGGTAACTTTTTCACACTGCATGTAGCACTGGCTGTGGCCAAGAGAATCTTTGTAGACAGCAATGTCATTCAACTAAAATGGTGAAGCAAAATATCTGCTGCATAAATCGGGTCTCCCTTCAAAATGAAGAACATCATTGTTGTTTACAGATCTGCCTTGTGGAATACAAGCCTCTAGAGCTATTTTGCACTTTAAAATGCAAAGTGACAGGTCAATTATTAAAATGGTTTAAGTACATAATACAGGCAGTTAAGTGCATTTAAAGCTGGAAGTCCTGGAAGCAAACAGCAAGTCAGGATTTATTTTGTAAGAGGAAACAGAGTTACCTGAGGTGAATGATCTCTCAACCGAACTCAACAATGTTATAGAAGAACAATTCTGAAGATGGTGTGGAGGCAGTAACGAACTGGAATACACTGTAGGTAGACACACAATGTTGGAGTAACTGAGCGGGACAGGCAGCATCTCTGGAGAGAAGGAATGGGTGACGTTGTGGGTCGAGACCCATCTTCAGACTTGACCTGAAACGTCACCCATTCCTTCTCTCCAGAGATGCTTCTTGCCCGCTGAGTTACACCAGCATTTTGTGTCTATCTTCGATTTAAACCAGCATCTGCAGTTCCTTCCTACATTGGAATACACTGTGTTGGCTACATGGCAGAAGCAATGTATTCATCAAAATTATGATAGAACACGAGATGAGAGAAAAGATGGGTCCAGGAGAGATATATATCACCGCAGTTCACAAGAATAGGAAGGCAACAGAGGCGCAGCTGGTAGAGCTGCTGTCTCATGGTGCCAGAGATCCAGGTTCGATCCAGATCTCGGATACTGCCTGCATGTGGTTTGCACGTTGTCCGTGTGACTGTATGGGACTCCTCCAGTTGCTTTGGTTTCCACCCACATCCCAAAGGAATCCAGGTTAATTGGCTTCTGGAAATTGCCCCGAGTGTGTAAAGATTGGATGAGAAAGCGGGATAACAAAGAACTAGTGCGAACAGGTGAACGAAGGTTGGCGTGTGCTGCAGATCCATGATGTTCCATGATCCATCCCTCTGGTCCCCCAAATGCTTGATCGTATGTACGAGCTGTGAATAAGATGGGCGTTGGTAAGCTGGAGTGGATCTGCAATGTAACAGCAGAGTAGTGAGGGAAGTAGACAAAACTGGCATAGAAGAGAAAGCTCCAGCAACTGGGAAATATGATTTAAGTTACACGCAGAGGCTAGAGGACTGTGCAGATTGGCCAACACATTTTCTTCATCGAAGATAGACACAAAGTGCTGGAGTAACTCAGCGGGTCAGGCAGCATCTCTGCAGCAAATGGACGTCTTTAGTTTGGAACCCCTCTCTAGCCTGAAGAAGGGTTCCGTCCTGAAACGTCACCCATCCTTTTTCTCCAGAGATGCTGCCTGGCCTGTTGAGTTTCTCCAGCACATTTTGTCCATTGTTGGTATATGTACCAGCATTTGCAGTCCCTTACTAACAATTTTCTTAATCAGCCTTTTCTGTCTACTGGAACCCAAAATGACTTTTTCAATTTTTACCTCAGCCAAAATACCAAGGTACAGTGAAAAGCTTTTGTTTGCATGCTATCCAATTAAGCCATGCACACAAGTACAGCAGGTGGAACAAAGAGACAAATATGAGTGTCTCAAATTTGGGACAGAAACCTGAAATCTGGTCTCTTTGGGTTAGATAATATTCTAAGCTTCAATAATTTTAGAACTGGATCTCAATCAATGGCACATGCCTTCCAGCGGTTAATAAACTTTATGAATTGATTTGAGATCTATTGATTGGAATCTATTGAATTGATTTGATCTTTTTTTTTATAGATCTATTGATTCTGTTTTTCATTTTAAATAAAATCATATCCAGATGCTTTATGAATTTATTTGTCTCTTGAGTTTTTTTATTTTTAACGTTAAAAAACAACATTTAAATGCTATTCAGCAATATCATTTGTACTGCACTCAACGCAGTTGTAGAAACACGAAACTACGAACAAGGTGAACACAAAGAGACTTAACCTGTAAAAGCTCATCTTCATGAATATGTGAAACACAAATAAGATGAATAAGCGGCAGAAGTAGATTGTATAAAGCATGATAAGACAGGAAATATATGCCACCCACACACAAAGCCTTGTGTTTAACATGTCTCTCACACACCAGATGTCACATTTTGCAATTGTTGAAAAAAACAATGCGAATAAAAAAGGATGAATATTAACTATTTTATCCCAGGTCTTTCTGTACTAGAGTTCCCAAGCTTTTATTTAAGTGGTGAAAGCAATGTCATTTTGGATAAGGCAGCTCCATGAAGGGTTTCATAGCTGTTGTTCTCATTTATGCCGTGCCCTTCAGATTTTGATCTGAAATAGGATTCATGTTCTGAATTGCATTTATCTTTGACTTCACAGATAGCTGTGACCAATGGTCTTAAAGATCAAATAATTGAATATCAAGAAAACCCAGATTGTCTACGATTTCCAGATAGGGAAATGAAACAACACCAAAGCATACACAAGGTCGGAGATGACAATTATTTTATTTTTCCTTCCAGACATGCATATGGAAAAATAAACTAAATTTGTGATCAAATGCCCAAGTCATTGAGCAAAAGGAACTGGAGTTTCTTTCTGTAATTGGTATCACACTATACAGAGTGGCACGGTGGCGCACTGGTTTGATATAATTGCTGCCTTACAGCGCCAGCGACCCCAGTTCGATCCTGATTACAGGTGGTGTCTGTACGGAGTTTGTACGTTCTCCCCGTAACCTGCGTGGGTTTTCTCTAAGATCTTCAGTTTCCTCCCATACTCTAAAGACGTACAGGGTTGTAGGTTAATTGGCTTGATATAAATGTAAAATTGTCCCTAGTGGGTATAGGATGGTGTTAATGTGCGGGGATCACTGGTCGGTGCGGACTCGGGGGTCCAAAGGGCCTGATTCTGTGCTGTATCTCTAAACTAAGCTGTTAGGTAGAGTTTGGGCCAAACTGTCTCCTGATTATCATGTTCTCCGGAAAATCAAGCTGAATATCTTCAGATGATGGAGCAGATTTTGTCCAGTGCTTTTATTTTCTGTGAAGTGTTCTATGGTTTTTAGTTAAATCTGTGCTCTTTTTATAAATCTTCTCTCATTTCACTAATGGCTTTCATAATCTCAGTTCACTCCCGAGTTGATCAAGTAATATTAGAAATGTAGATATTGACTCAGTGGATGGAATGAGGGAGCCAATTTGTGCACAGTCAGGTCCCAGAGACAGTGATACCATATCTGTTATTCTATCAATGCAGGAAGGAACTGCAGATGCTGGTTTAAACCGAAGATAGACCCAAAATGCCGGAGTAACTCAGCGGGTCAGGCAGCATCTCAGGAGAGAAGGAATGGGTGACCTTTCGGATTGAGACCCTTCAGACTGGATTCAGGGGTATTGGTTGAGTGATAAATAATTGTTAGGTCAATGGGCCTACCTCTTCTATGCTCTTCTTCAAAGCAGTCCACATGTTGTCTTTCACTCACAAGACTATGGGGTATCTGAAGGGGCTGCTCTTCAAGTTTTGGTTGCGTTTTAGCTGCACAATTTTGGTATTTGGCCACAAGGCTGGGTCATTTGGGAGGGTGGGATCTCCCTGTCGGTTTGCTCCTCGGCCTGGCCAAGATGGCCATTCGCGGGTCCAGGTAGCGGGTAGTCAATGGTCACACCATAGTCGGCTGCCTGCCCCTCTTCCAGGCCTACTGTATGTCCGTGCTCACGGGTCCCTGGAGAGGGAACACACACGCGGTGTTCACGGGGACTCTGGAGGCCTGCCGTGAACGCTGGTCACCGCGGGAGGTCGAGCGTATTGTAGATAAAGATGCCACTATTGTATTATAATGATTGCCTAATGAAATGTGACTCTGGTACACTGTAAATTGCAATTACTGAATAATGTCCCTATGAGGAAAAAAAAAGGCTATGAAGCTGATAAGGCTTTGACTTAATCCATCAATTGGACAGTGGCACTTTAAACAGCACAACACTCCCTTAGTGCTACACTCGGAATATCTATGTAGATTGTTGTACTCATTTCTCCGGTATTAAGGTATAGGTTTAGATTTAGGTTAATTCTTGTCAAGGGTGTCACAGTGGTGCAGCGATAGAGTTGCAGCCTTACAGCACTGGAGACTCAGGTTCGATCTTGATTGTCTGTATATTGACAAGTTATTACATTCTTCCCGTAACTGTGTGGGTTTTCTCTGGGTGCTGCGGTTTCCTCCCACACTCCAAAGTGAGCCAGAGGGCCTGTTTCCGCTCAGTGTCTCTAAAGTATAAAGTACCAAAGTACTGACGTGTGTGTACTGAGACACACTATCCAAACTGATCAGATATACCAAGCATGCAAAACAATCCAGCCAAACCCACGTACAATAGGTGGAGCAAAGGGGAAGATACACAGTGCAGAGCATAGTTCTCAGCATTGAAGCACAATTGCAGTACACCAGTTCCATAGACATAGTCCAATATCCACAATGGGGTGTAAGTGAATTGGACTGTAGACTAGCTATTGTCAAGGGTCAAGAGCTTCAAATTCCTGGGCGAGCACATCTCTGAAGATCTTTCCTGGTCCGGGAACACTGATGCAATTATCAAGAAAGCACATCAGCGCCTTTACTTCCTGAGAAGATTACGGAAAGTCGGTTTGTCAAGGAGGACTCTCTCTAACTTCTACAGGTGCACAGTAGAGAGCTTGCTGACCGGTTGCATCGTGGCTTGGTTCGGCAACTTGTGCGCCCTGCAGAGGAAAAGACTACAAAAAGTAGTAAACACTGCCCAGTCCATCATCGGCTCTGACCTTCCTTCCATCGAGGGGATTTATCGCAGTCACTACCTCAAAAAGACTGGCAGCATCATCAAGGACCCACACCATCCTGGCCACACACTCATCTCCCTGCTACCTTCAGGTAGAAGGTACAGGAGCCTGAAGACTGCAATGACCAGGTTCAGAAATAGCTACTTCCCCACAGCCATCAGGTTATTAAACCTGGCTCGGACAAAACTCTGAACATTAATAACCCATTATCTGTTATTTGCACTTCATCAGTTTATTTATTCATGTGTGTATATATTTATATAATGGTATACGGACACACTGACCTGTTTTGTAGTCAATGCCTACTATGTTCTGTGGTGCTGAAGCAAAGCAAGAATTTCATTGTCCTATCAGGGACACATGACAATAAACTAATTTGAACTTGAACTATTGGAAGGATCATTCAAAAGCCTAGAGGAGAAGAAGCTGTTCCTGAGTCTGCTGGTGCACTTTCTCGAGCATCTGCACCTTCTGCCATTCGGGAGCCAGATGAAGAAGAAATGACTGGGGTGAGAAAGGTCTTTGATTAAGTTTTAAAGAAGGAACTGCAGATGCTGGAAAATCGAGGGTACACAAAATGCTGGAGAAACTCAGTGGGTGCAGCAGCATCTATGGAGTGAAGGAGATCGGTAATGTTTCGGGCTGAAACCCTTCTTCAGACTGATGATTAGGATGGTTGCTTTCCCATGGCAGCAAAGTGTAGATGGAGTGAGCTTCTGGTTCAGAGTGAATGCTCCCAATAGAGCCATAACACATCTCATCGGAGCCTGTTGAAGTTGGTGGGTGTGATTTTGATGAACAGGGCAGTACATTATAACAGTATATTGCAGAACCAGTTTTTTAGACAAGCTGCTCCTTTCCCTAAATCATGTTATCTCTTCAGGGAACCATTGATGAAGTCTCCATAGAGTTATTGCGGCAAGCGGGTTAAATCTTTCAAGGACTAGTTTAAAAATAAGGTGCCAATTTCTGTGCAGCACACCACGGGCAAAATGTTTCAAATATCCAGTCCATCTTTTAATTCATCTCATTAGAACTGTAGCACTGTGGCAGATAGAATGCCTTTGGTCATAATTATACTGGTGGGTTCTGGAGGAAAGTTAGATTCACATTGCATAGTTTCTGTCCAACTTTGTGGAGGGATGGAGGAAACTCAAGTTTTATTAAGCTTTCCCCTGTGCTAGCTTTATCTCAGTTAGAAGTTATGAGAAGTAAAACACATCGTGCATCAGCTGTCAAGAGGAGAGAACATGTTGAGTGGAATATTATTTTGCTCAGATTATCTTATGCCAGGTCTGAGCAAATATAACTGAAGGTCTATCATTCCCAGTAATCTGTCAAAATCCCAAAATTCTGTCCAGCAAAGCGCCCTAACCTCCCCCCACTTGACTCCATCCAAGGACCCCGACAGTCTTACCAGGTGAGGAAGAGGTTCACTTGCACCTCCTCCAACATCATCCACTGTATCCGATGTTCCAGGTATCAACTATTGTACATCGGCGAGACCAAGCGCAGGCTCGGCGATCGTTTCGCTGAACACCTCAGCTCAGTCCGCCTTAACCTACCTGATCTCCCTGCTGAATTGAATTGAATTGAATTGAATTGAATAGAATGCATGTTATTAACCAAGTATGTATACGTACAAGGAATTTGCCTTGGTGCTTTGCTCGCAAGTAACAACATGATATACAGTAGACAATTAAACATAAAACATTATAATTTAAACATGTGAATAATTAAGTAAAATGCTCAGCACTTTAACTCCCCCTTCCATTGCCACAATGACCTTTCAGTCCTGGGCCTCCTCCATTGTCAGAGTGAGGTCCTGCGCAAATTAGAGGAACGGCACCTCATATTTCGCTTGGGTAGTTTACACCCCAGCGGTATGAACGTTGACTTCTCTAACTTCAAGTAGCCCTTTCTTTCCCTCTCTCTCCATCCCCTCCCCTTTCCCAATTCCCCCACTAGTCTTACTGTCTCCGACTATATTCTATCTCTGTCCCGCCCACACCCCTGACATCAGTCTGAAGAATGGTCTCAACCCGAAACGTCACCCATTCCTTCTCTCCAGAGATGCTGCCTCACCCGCTGAGTTACTCCAGCTTTTTTGTGTCTACCTTCGATTTAAACCAGCATCTGCAGTTCTTTCTCACACACACTGTACTTTTTTATTTTCTGTGGCAATTAAACTGCGAGTGACTGCATTTTTGTTTGAGTCCAATGTGGTCTTTGATGCAAGGTGGTCTGTTGTAGGATCACTGAATTCTCAATGATTTGCCAAGTCCAGTGGCAGCATTTTAAAAGTGTTTTATTCAAGTGCAATGGTTACACGGCAACAAAATCTGAACATATTCTAACTAACAAAACAAATTAAAGCACCGAAGACTGAACACCACTGGAGTCAACGACACTCAACTAACATTTTTCCAAAGAAGGAACTGCAGATGCAGACAGACACAAATAGCTGGAGTAACTCAGCGGGTCAGACAGCATCACTGGAGAAAAGGAAAAGGTGACATTACGGGACAAGATTGAGACTGAGAGTCAGGGGATAAGGAAACAAGAGATAGAGATGGTGATATACAGATATAGAACAAATGAATGAAAGACATGCAGAAAAGTAACGATGATAAAGGAAACAGGCCATTGTTCACTGTGGGCTAAGTGGAAGTTAGGTACAGACAATGAGACTCAGACAAAGACACCTTTACAGAACTGGTACTGCTGATAAACAAGCCTCCCTATCCATATAAGAATGGGTGAGGCCCTTTGAATACAGATGCCCAGGATAAGAGAGTCACAAGGTTAAATTGCTGTGCAGCCAGCTAACACCTCATTGTTCACAGCTACCATAGAAAGCTGGAGTAACTCAATGGGACAGGCAGCGCCTCTGGAGAGAAGGAATGGGTGACATTTTGGGATCGAGACCCTTCTTCAGACCCAAAACGTCACCCATTCATTCTCTCCAGAGATGCTGCCTGTCCCGCTGAGTTACTCCAGCATTTTTGTGTCTATCTTCGGTGTAAACCAGCATCTGCAGTTCCTTCCCACATATGTCTTTGTAGCCCACCCCATCGTAGCAGAAACAGAAATCCTGGGAGTCACACCTTCTACCAAGTCCCACAGGATAACAGTCTGAAGAAGGGTCTCAGCCTGAAACGTCACTCATTCCTTCTCTCCAGAGATGCTGCTTGTCCAGCTGAGTTACTCCAGCATTTTGTGTCTACCTTCGATTTAAACCAGCATTTGCAGTTCCTTCCTACCTACAGAATAACATATCTGCTCCAAGATTGCAATCATAGTGAACTTCAATCCATTCCCTGCAAAACACTAATTCCATCAATAATGTGAAAGCTCTTAATCTGTATAGTTTTAATTTGTTGTACTTTCACATACTATTTAGAAATTAATCACATGGTCTGGATTCAATCATAGCCTATATATTGGGTAACCAAGTAATTTCCTTAGATAGATACAAAACACTGGAGTAATTCAGCGGGACTGGCAACATATCTGGAGAGAAGAAATGGGTGACGTTCCGGGTCGAGACTTTTCTTCGGATTTCCATCCCTGGAATACGTCAGTGAACCAGGTGGGTTCTTCTGGCAAGTCCCCATAGCAGTTGATTAGCTGTATTTTCATTTCCCAGCCCACATGGTTTGATTGGAACTCATCTCTACCCCCAATCACATGAATTCAATATATTAACCTACTTGTTTGAATCATCTGTACCCAGTAGAATATAACCCAATGAAATTATTCCCAACATGTAATCTTCTAAACGTTGATATCATTCCGGAGATAATATGCCCCCATGAGGCTCATCATTAAAGTTGGACCCCATACATCAGGTAGTTGACTATATATGCAACTGAAACATCCCTTACATCCATTCTGCAACAAAAACTATCCATTGAGATTGAAGTTGGACAGTTCATTGGCCTTTTGATTTTATTTTTTAATATTTTCTCATTGGCAATTAATGATGTGTTTTTGCCCTTCCAAATTTCTTTACACTTCAGACTTCAGCAAATACACTCTGACTTTTCTCTCTGGGGTCCAGTATTACGGCACGGTGGCACAGCGGTTGAGTTGCTGCCTTACAGTGCCAGAGACCTAGGTTTAAATAGTAAGATTAAACGAGAACTTACCAGTTTGAAGTTTGATCTTTATTTTATGAGGAGTCGAGTTGAGGGACTACGTGAATAGAAGCCCGTACAGCCGTTGGTGCGTCAATCTTCAAAGCAGCGGAATGAATTCACAGCTAACAATGACCGAAGTATAACGGTAAGATGATAAAACTAGAACTACCAGATGAGATCTATGAGGGTGGGAGCGGAGGGCACGTAGTCCCTCAACTCGACTCCTCATAAAAATAAAGATCAAACTTCAAACTGGTAAGTTCTCGTTTAATCTTACTATTTTACTTCGAAGTCACGTGAGTGACTAACGTGAAGACTTCAAAGCACTGTGAATTCACGCCGCAGACCCAAATCCGACGTTCACAACTGCCTGGATTGACTCAAAAGTCGTTAACAATCAATCATGCATCATTAGCACATTTGTTAAATTAGCTTTCATAGCAAAAGGATTTGAGTACAGGAGCAGGGAGGTTCTACTTCAGTTGTACAGGGTCTTGGTGAGACCACACCTGGAGTATTGCGTGCAGTTTTGGTCTCCAAATCTGAGGAAGGACATTATTGCCATAGAGGGAGTGCAGAGAAGGTTCACCAGACTGATTCCTGGGATGTCAGGACTGTCTTATGAAGAAAGACTGGATAGACTTGGTTTATACTCTCTGGAATTTAGGAGATTAAGAGGGGATCTTATAGAAACTTACAAAATTCTTAAGGGCTGGACAGGCTAGATGCAGGAAGATTGTTCCCGATGTTGGGGAAGTCCAGGACAAGGGGTCACAGCTTAAGGATAAGGGGGAAATCCTTTAAGACCGAGATGAGAAAGACTTTCTTCACACAGAGAGTGGTGAGTCTCTGGAACTCTCTGCCACAGAGGGTAGTTTGAGGCCAGTTCATTGGCTATATTTAAGAGTGAGTTGGATGTGGCCCTTGTGGCTAAGGGGATCAGAGGGTAATGGAGAGAAGGCAGGTACGGGATACTGAGTTGGATGATCAGCCATGATCATATTGAATGGCGGTGCAGGCTCGAAGGGCTGAATGGCCTACTCCTGCACCTAATTTCTATGTTTTCTATGTTTTCTATGAATAACAGTTTTATTTACAATCAAATCATAACAAACCCCTCTAACTCAGGGGGGAAAGTGTAACAGTACTCAAAACAGAATCAGCAAACATCCCGAGCCTTGAAATCGGCTTGTGATAAAATCTCTGAAAAGTCAGCTCACTGGACCATCCTGCGGCCGCGAGGATATGTCTATTGGCACGTCCATCGCCCTTGCCGCGGAAGTTGATGCCGCCCTGGTGGAATGAGATTTGAATTTATCAGTATCAATTCCAGCACTTGCCAGGACCTGCTTTAGCCACCTTGAAATTGTTTGCACCGACACCTTACTGTGTGTTTTTTTGTGACTAATAAACAATGCAGACTCTGTTCCTCTCAGAGGTTGAGTAATCTCAATGTAACGAGATAAATGTGAGACCACACACAAGCGATCATCTGCGGGATATGCTGAAAACACAATCTTACATCCTGTCATGCCTCTTCTATTATGTTTAAGCAAATCATCGACATAGAATATAATGGCATCTGCCGACACATGCATTTCTATCCAGCCGTAGCTTTTGCAACGTTTGTACATGCTGAGCTGAAACCAAGGCCATAAGCATGACCACCTTAATAGTTAATTTGGCTATAGATAGGCTTGTAACCGGAGCCCACTGGCGAAGAACCATAAGAACCTCACTCACATATCCAAATCCCGGCATACCTGGGTTTAGGAGGATTAGAATTGAAAACTCCCTTCATGAATCGTGAAAATAACGGATGTGTCCCTACTGTATGCAATTTTGCATTCATAGGTAAATAAGAAGACAAAGCACTTCTGGCTGAATTAATCGCACTATAACTTAATTTTTGGTCGAAATAAAGAGTTGACAAAAACTCCAATACGTCCGTGATCCCTGCAGTGTGATATACAATATTCTGCTGTAGGCAAAATTGCTCCCACTTCTTTATGTAGGTGAAATATTGCTGCTGTGTACTATCCCTGCAGGCCGACGTGAGCACATCCACAGTCCGATGAGACAGTCCTCTCCCCAGGTATGGCCTCCTTAAAATATGCAAATTAACAGATCAATACGATCATGTAAAGGATGTTGATCCCCAGTGACTGGATTTACCAGTAGATTATTTATTCTTGGGAATAAGCATGTAAGGTTCCCTAGCCATTTGTAATACAACGGAAACCATGCTTGTGTAGGCCAATCTGGCACTACCAATACCCCTGAAGCGGAGTCTTCCTTGATCTTTTGCAAACATCTGCTGATGAGACAGAATGGAGGAAATACATACACAAACATTCCTCCCCAATGCAGTGAAAACGCATCTACTGCTACTGCCCCAAAATCTGGTTCCCATTAAACATATCGAGGTAACTGACGATTTAATCGAGATGCAAACAAGTCAATATCTGGCAATCCATACTGAACAATCATTTGGTTAAATACATCCTGATTTAACATCCATTCAATGTTGTCATTAAACTGACGTGATCTAGTGTCAGCTACCGTGTTGAACCTCCCTGGCAAATAAAGTGCTGAAAGCCAGATATTTTGGTCAATACACCAGCTCCAAATCTGGTTAGCCAATCTATCACAAGACTGTGACTTAACTCCACCCATGTGGTTTACATATGCCACTGCTGTGGTGTTGTCAATCTGAACCTGCACATGCAGATCCCTCCTTGTAGAACAATAAGCTTTGAGCCCATACCAGGTGCCCAACAACTCTAAATAATTAATCCCTCTTAGTTGAAGAAGCGATGTCTCATCCACATTCCATCTGCCTCCACAACTAGAAGACATGTCTGTTGCACCCCAACCCAGTGCACTTACATCAGTCTGTAATATAAATGATGGTGGTTCCACCAAAACCTTCCTAAAACTTGTTGAAACATTTGCTATCGACCATTGTATGTCGGCAATCGCCCCAGCTGACAACTGCATAGGCCTATCAAAATGGCCCCTTTGTATTCTCAGTGCCTGTTCTTTTGATCGTTGTAATTGTTGATGATGTAGAGGACCATACTGCACAGCTGGAAATGCTGCCACCAACTTCCCAATTAACCTGGCTACTTGTCTGATTGAAGGCCTTTGTTCTCTAACGAGATTAACACAGTCCTCAATTAACTGATTCAATTTGTCCCTGGGCAAAGTCACCAACATGTGATTTGAATTAATGGTAAATCCCAGATAATCAATAATTTGGACTGGTGATAATTTAGATTTATCTGGATGAATCACAAATCCCAATTGCTCAAAAGTGATTTTAACAACTGAAACTGATGATTGAGTTTCAGCATGAGTCTTTCCAACAATCAGAATATCATCCAAGTAGGCCATTACCACATGCCCCTTAGCTCTGAGTAACGCTAACACAGGTTTTACCAATTTAGTAAATAACCTAGGAGCTGAAGTTAGTCCATTCGGCAATGCCCTGAATTGCCATAGCTGCGACATCCAATTAAATTTCAAATACCTTCTATCATCCTCATGAATAGACACTGAGTAATACGCATCCTTCAAATCAATAGTTGCCATATAACACCCTTTGGACACTAGATATTTGGCCGTGATAAAGGTTTCCATTTTGAAATGCCTATAACAAACAAACTCGTTCAAACTTGATAAGTCCAAAATAATTCTACACCCCCCAGTCTTTTTAGATCTGGGAAATATATTTGACACAAATTGTCGACTTTGATAGACAGAAGGCTCAATTACCCCTTTCTTATGCAATGACTGAATCTCTGCTTGAATAAGCACTTTTTCTTCCTGGAAAAACAAGTTTATGACTAGGAAAATGTTGATTAGGTAGACTGTCCTTAGAGTAAAACTCAATTTTCACCCCTTCAATACTACTAAGTATGAACAAATCAGATGTCAACTGCTGCCATTGTTTGAGAAACAATTTTAACCTTCCCCCAATTTGAACAGGAACATCAATTAATTTATCGTCTGTTGATGTTTTTCTTACCTGCATCTTTCCTTGCGGACCTTGTTGTCCTCGACCTCTTGTGGAGAAAGGCACCTTCCCCCTCAGGCTGGCAGCCTGCCAGTTCCGAAATTGGAAAGCTGAATGGCTCGTTCCTTCTCCTGCATCCACATTAGTTCCTTTCCAATATGGAGAAAACCTTTTGCCCTGCTTACCAGCCGGCTTAATGAGGGCCATAGTTTTTAACATCTTCATGACAATCTTTGACTCTTTTCGCTAGGTTACCGCCAAACAACAAATTTTGTGGTGGTACAGTGGGTGGTTTTGCACTAACTTACAAACTTGGATTAAGCACTGGCCTAATAGCAGCCCTCCTGATGTTGTTGATTTCAAAAAACGCATTACAAAGGAATCCCAGTCCATCCTGGTGTGTGTCAACCACATTGCTTGGGTCAATCACTTTTACCACAGCTGTAATACCTGCTGCCAACAGTTTCAGCACTTTTTGGAACTTCATCTCCTGGGCCCTAGCAGGCATACCCATCTGTGACCAAATTTGGTGATTCACCACCGGCACCTTCAGGAGATCACAATTGATAGGAGCCTTATAATCTTTTGCTGCTTCCTCCAAAACTTCAACAATCTTACCTCCGTTTTTTAAACTTACCGCTCGGAGGAGCGCTGCTGCTCCAACCGCGACTGCACCAGCGTCTGACGTCATGACGCACCAACGGCTGTACGGGCTTCTATTCACGTAGTCACTCACGTGACTCCGAAGTAAAATCCTGACTACACATTCTCCCCGTGGCCTGCGTGGGTTTTCTCCGCGATCTTCCATTTCCTTCCACTTCCAAAGACATACAGGTTTGTAGGTTAATTGGCTGGGTATAATTGTATATTGTCCCTACTGTGTTTAGGATAGTGTAAGTGTACAGGGATCGCTGGTCGGGACAGACTCGGTGGGCAGAAGGGCCTGTTTCCATGCTGTATCTCTAAAACAAATGACAAAATCACTCCATTTTCTTCAAGGAGGAGGGCCTTGAAACTTCTTCAGAACAGCTATGAGACTCAAAAGTGAATTAAGATTCTAACATGAATTCAACACCTATAGGAGTGCCAATCTCAGTTATAATATGAATTTTCAGATCCTTCAAACATCTTCTAAACTCAAGGGAGTAGAGTTTATGATACTAAAAGGCTGGCCTAGATGGCTCTACTATTAAATATTTATAACCCTCTTCTCTCTGAAAATAAAATGCTACCATGTTTTACGCTTTCCATTTCAATTCACCAAAATAAAACAGAAAGAATACTAAAAATAATCAGATGATAATCTGTGGAGACATAGCATAGAGTTACTGCTTTCCGACAATAACCTTGATGAAGAACAGTAACCTGAAATAATAATAATTTTTTATCTTCTACTTGCTGCCAGACACTGAATATTTTCTGGTTTAATTCCAGTTTTCAAGAAATTACACCAATTTCGTTTTTTGTTGAAAGCATTTTATCAGGATGCATCACAGCTTGGTTTGGGAACAGCTCCATCCAAGACCGCAAGAATTGTAATGAATTGTGGACGCAGCCCAGACCATTGCACACACCAACCTCCCTTCCATTGACTCCATTTATACCTCACGCTGCCTCGGCAAGGCCAGCAACATAATCAAGGATGAGTCGCACCCTCTTACCCCCTCTCCCATCAGGCAAAAAGGATAGAAGTGTGAAAATGCACACCGGCAGATTCAGGGACAATTTCTTTGCAGCTGTTATCAGGCAACTGAATCAGCCTACCACAACCAGAGAGCAGTCCTGAACTACTATCTGGCTCAGTTCGCCGAAAAAATAAGATGGATGTGCTGCCTGCACTGGTGAGGACTCAGAGGGAGTGCCGTGAGTGCAATAATCTCAGTGTTTGCTGGGACATGGCACCATGAGGACATCCTGGAGTCTAGTGCGAGTGCGAACGGCTTTCTGACTGTTCGGGCGGACACGGATTGCAGAGAGAGTGACAGCGGTCGGCACAACTCTGGTCACATCATGGTGAAGGAGCGTGTGTGTGGTCCGGGCATTGAGCTGATGGCTGTGGGTCTCCGCTTATCCTGAAGATTCTCGTATGACATTGTGGTGGCTGTTTAAGTTTATGTTTAAATTTTATATAGTTATGTAGTTTGTTGCTTTTTGTATGACTGTTGGCAAATCAAATTCCTTGTATGTTTACATACTTGGCTAATAAATTAATTACAATTACAATTGGTGACCCTCAGACTATCCTTGATCTGAATTTACCGGCTTTACCTTGCACTAAACATTATTTTCTTCCCATGTATCTGTACAGTATAAATGGCACAATTATAATCATGTGTTGTCTTTCCGCTGACTGGATAATACGCAACAAAAGCTTTTCACTGTGCCTCGGTACACGTGACAATAAACTAAACATATATTTAATTTATCTCTCTACGTCCCCATCTATATCTCTCATTCCTTTCCCCCCGATTCTCACTCTGAAGAAGGGCCTTGACCCAATATGTCACCCATTCCTTCTCTCCAGTGGTGCTGCCTGTCCCGCTGAGTAAAGGGATAGTGAATTAGGTCCCACTATCACGACCTAATTCACAGCCTCTGCCGAGTTTGCCCTTGACTCATACTCGTAGCATGATTGTCACAAGGCCGTAGGAGGTCGTAGGATGTCGTAGGTAAGTCATAGGTAGGTCGTAGGTAGGTTGTGATGCTAGTCATAGGTACTCGTGGCACCAAGTAGGTCGGGGTGTTTTTTTCAACATGATGAAAAATGTCCACGAGTAAAGAAGGTCGTGATTTAGGTCGTGAAAGTGGGACAGGCCCTTTACTCCAGCATTTTTGTGTCTAAACTAAACAGATATTTCACAACAGTGTTTCACAAAACAATGAGTCAAGATGGTTTGGGTTGAATGGAGGTAAGAAATCGTGATTATCTGAGGCAGGATCCAATCCTCTGTCCCCTGCTTCTGCAAGAGTAGAAACTTGTTTTTAATCAGGTATGCCAGAAGAATACAAGATTTTTATTATTTTAAATGTGAAAGAAGCCCTTATTTGTAATCCAACATAGATATTCTTCGCAATATTCAGGAAATGTCTAGTGTTTAAACATAAATTATACAGTGGGGGGTTGGCTGAGTATGATGGACCAGTTCCTGACTGTGACCTTGTCCTGTTTAGGACTATGGGAAGATTTATTCCAAGCTGCTGTGCTCCCTTACAGCAGAGACACCATCATTAGAGCACTCTGGTTGCAGGGTTCACCTCACCTTAACACAGAGCTAAAGTTTCAGCAAGGTCCTGTCAAAATAAAAGCACAGATGAGGATGATAAGGTCAACGCTGCCGTCCTTTCCATTTCCCCCTGGTACACAGACTGTTCAATGTGAAAAAAAAAACTAATGTATAAAAGTTGCTTGTTAAAGCCACACACACACACACACACACACACACACACACACACACACACACACACACACACACACACACACACACACACACACACACATACATAATGTGTAGGAAGGAAATGCAGATGCTGGTTTACACCGAAGATAGACACAAAATGCTGGAGTAACTTAGCATGTCAGGCAGCAAGTATGAAGAAGGGTCTCGAACCGAAATGGCTCCCAATCTTTCTATCCAGAGATACTGTCTGTCCCGCTGAGTTACTCCAGCATTTTGTGTCTATCACACACACACATACACGCACTACACACATACATAAACACACACACATATACACAATCACACATGCACACACATACATACACTCACATCCACACACCACACATACATATACATACACATGCATACATACACATACACTATACCCACACACATACACACACACAGCAACAAAAGCCTGTAGACACATGATATTTTTGAAGCAAGGGACATCCAACTAAACAATCACTAACCTCACTTAAAGGTAGTCTGCCCTATGCTGCCATGTATGCACTTTATATGCAAATTTGAATGCAGTTATTCTCAAGAGCAAAAGTTCCAGATGTGCCCTGAGAATATTTCTGGTTGTCGCTTATGCAATGTAAAGTAGGTCACGTTAGCAAGGTGGTGCCATGAGCACCTGAATAGAGAGAGTCAAGAAATCACTGGGATAGCACACAGAGAATTCTTAAGGAGAGAGTTCTGTTCTCCTTTCTGTGACATGTCCACTATGATTCAGAAACTCCAGACATTTTATTTTTACCTGCCTTCCAAATATTAAAGCATAAATCTTCTCGTACACCTTCACACCACACGTGAAGTTAGGACAAGCGCTGACCATTAGGAGATGTGTGACCGTGACACATTCATCGATGCATTTTGTTGGGACTGAAACAGGAAGAAATGACTTTGATTTAGATGGTAACTGAAACTAATAATTTACAGGGCAAATTAATGATTTATTAAAACTAGGTTGGCACGTGTGGGACAAAGAGATTTGCTTCATGTCAAAGGTTTGAACAATGCAATTCATTCCTGCTTGGAGTTAATAAAACATTCTCCACCACAGCAAGGGTTAGACCTTAAGGAAAATTCTAAGAACATAAATACAGAAAAAAATAATATTTCATAGTAAATGCTGTCCTTTTCAATCACAATTTTTCGGTCTTGTTTCCTTAATGAATCATTGGGTGGTTGGAGATTAGTAAGGCCCCAATTTCCATTGATCTCAGTGTAATTTGCTGAGATCAACTGACCAGGCGACAGGGTAGGTACAGAAGAGAACAAATTGTTGGTCACCACTCTGTGATCTCTGCTCAAAATGCATTTGTTCATAAATTCGTAAGTGATAGGAACAGAATTAGGCCATCTGGCCCATCAAGTCTCCTCCACCATTCAATCATGGCTGATCTCCTAACCCCATTCTCCTGCCTTCTCCCCATAACCCCTGACACCCATACCAATCAAGAATCTATCTCTGCCTGAAAAATATCCATGGACTTGGCCTCCACAGCCTTCTGTGGCAATAAATTCCACAGATTCACCACCCTCTGACCAAAGAAATTCCTCACATCTTCTTCCTAAAGGAACGTCCTTGAATTCTGAGGCTATGACCCCAGGTCCTAGACTCTCCCACTAGTGGAAACATCCTCTCCACATTCATTCTATCCAGGCCTTTACACTATTCGAGTGTGTGTGTGTGTATATCAGGTTTAATGTATTTTAGTTTTAAATTTAGGGATACTGGGCGGAAACAGGCCCTTCGGCTCACCGAATCCGCGATGACCAGCGATCCCCGAACACTAGCACTATCCTATACACAAGGGACAATTTACAATTTTACCGAAGCCAATTAACCTACAAACCTGTACACGACCTTCTTTGGAGTGTTGGAGGAAACCGGAGCACCTGGAGAAAACCCATGCAGTTCATGGGGAGAACGTAGAAACTCCGTACACACAGCGCCCATAGTCAGGATCGAACCCGGGTCTCTGGCGCTGTAAGACAGCAACTCTACTGCTCTGCCACCATGCGGCACATGCCATCCGTGCCACCAATTCTAGTGCTCATTAACTCCCAGTGAATGCAGTCTCGACCCACAAGCAAAAAAATCACCAACATCAAAGTGATCCCTAGAGCGTAGGGGTTTTCATGAATGAGGGGTGAAGGAGTGTAATATTTTTGAACAATACAGCAAAAAATATGTAGTGTGGAAAGAACTACAGATGCTGGTTTAAATCGAAGGCAGACACAAAATGCTGGAGTAACTCAGCGGGACAGGCAGCATCTCTGGAGAGAAGAATGGGTGACGTTTCAGATCGAGACCCTTCTTCAGACTTCTTCTGTAAAAAAAGACTTAATCGATTGTCAAGCACTTTATTGTGTCCTAAAGATTTGAAAATGAAGACATATACACATTAACTCCCCTTTTCTTTAACCAGACATGCAATGTACCCTGTACCCCATAGACAGAGATAATATTGTGCCCTGGTGAACACTTAATCTAAAAATTATTCCCTTTTAGAGCGTTCTTGTCTGTGAAAAGATTATATTGTCCTGAAATGGTCCGTAAATCCTGAAATACTCAACCCATGTTACAGCTTGAAGATTATAGATCGGGCCACATTTGGGATATTGTGTGCAGTTCTGGTCAGCCCACAACAGGAATGACGTGGAGGATTTTGAAAGAAGGCAGAAAAAGGATGCTGCCTGGATTGGACTTTATTAGCTGTAAGGATAGGTTGGACAATCTTGGATTATTTTCTTTGAAGCTGTGGAGGCTGAGGGGAGTCATAGTAGAAGTTTGCAAAGTTATGAGAGGCATAGATAGGGTGGACAGTCAGAACCTTTTTCCCAAGGCGGTAATGTCAAACACGCGAGGGCACATATTTAAGGCCAGAGGGGGTAACATTTAAAGGAGAAGTGCGGGGCAAGTTTTGTAACGTGGAGATATATAAAATTATAAAAGGACTGGACAAGCTAGATGCCGGAAAAATGTTCCCAATGTTGGGCGAGTCCAGAACCAGGGGCCACAGTCTTAGAATAAAGGGGAGGTAATTTAAGACTGAGGTGAGAAAAAACTTTTTCACCCAGAGAGTTGTGAATTTATGGAATTCCCTGCCACAGAGGGCAATGGAGGCCAAATCACTGGATGGATTTAAGAGAAAGTTAGATAGAGCTCTAGGGGCTAGTGGAGTCAAGGGATATGGGGAGAAGGCAGGCACGGGTTATTGATAGCGGGCGATCAGCCGTGATCACAATGAATGGCGGTGCTGGCTCGAAGGGCTGAATGGCCTCCTCTTGCACCTATTTTCTATGTTTCTATGAGAGTGGTGGGTACCTGGAACATGCAGTAGGGAAGTTGGTGGAAATACATACAATAGTGCTACTTGAGGCTTTTAGATAGACACATGAACATGCAGGGACTAAAGTGATATGGAGCATGTGTAGACAGAGGGGATTGGTAGAAGTAGGCATGATGTACGGCACTGGCATTTTTGGCCGAGGAGCCTGGTGCTGTGCTGTACTGTTCTATATACATAAATACATTTTCTCCTCAGACTACTGAGTGATAAGAGCAAGGAAATTGTATCAGAATTATGCCGCCGAGCTTCAATTTAGGGCCACATAGTTTGTCATATTGGTCTGTCACTGTTAGGAAGAAACTAGACTCAAACAGACAAGTTTTGTTTTGCTGTAAAAAATAACATTTAATTGCACCTGTTGCAAAACAAGATCAGCAGACAGCACTTTGCTGTTTGTTTGACTCAGGTAGCCAAACGTTCACTTCCTGCATCAGTGACTTGCTGGCTCCAATCACATTCCAATACCTCAGTGTGTAACAAATTCAAAATTAACGCAGCATTCAGCGAGTCTTGCATTTTAAATGCTGTAACCTGCACCTGAAACAACAAACCCACCTGCATCGTCATGACTCCATGCAATTCTCTAAAGCAAAGATTTTCTTATCGTCTGATATATTGGCCATTATTCACCTCTTATCCAAAATGTACTAACTTGTCGTGAATCTCCTTGTTCATTATGTTTCACTGCAAAAGGGGCAGGAAACTCTTTGAGTCAATGGTAGATTATGAATATAGCCATAAGCCAAAAGACTCAGCGTTACACTCACATATCTGACATCTGTGTTTGTTTGGCATTGCGCGGCAAACCCTGCCAGGAGACATACTGCTGAAGGCATTTATCCTCAGAAGGAATTTGCATGTGTTTGTAGAGTCATGGAGTGCTGCAGCGTGGAAACAGGCCCTTCACCCCAACTTGCCCACACCGGCCAACATGTCACAGCCATACTTGCCCCATCTGCCTGTGTTTGGCCCATATACCTCCAAACCTGTCCTATCCATGTACCCATCTAACAGTTACTTAAATGTTGGGATAGTCTTTGCCTCAGCGACCTCCTCTGGCAGCTTGTTCCAAACACCCACTACCCTTTGTTTGAAAAAGTTACCCCTCAGATATCTGTTACATCTTTTCCCCTTCACCTTAAACCTATGTCCTCTGGTCCTTGATTCACCTACTCTGGGCAAGAGACTCTGTGCATCTAACTGATCTATTCCTCTCGCTATTTTATACACCTCAATAAGATCACCCCTCATCCTCCTGCGCTCCAAGGAATACAGTCCCAGCCTACTCAACGCATCCCTATAGCTCACACCCTCTAGTCCTGGCAGCATCCTCGTAAATCTGCTCTGTACTCTTTCCAGCTGGCATCCAGATACACTTATCTGGCATTGGTGCTGCTATTTTGTAGCTCCAGGTAATGACCTTGATCAACTTCACACATAGTGAGTAGCTCCGGGCAAGTTCACCACAACTGTCCCATCTCCACATTAATGGAAAGACTCCTCAGAGGTCAGACAGATAGATCTTTGCCAGTTTCTGCTGCAATTAAATATTGAGGAGAGACCTCATTAAAACTTGCCGAATAGTGAAAGGCCTGGATAGAGTGGATGTGGAGAGGATGTTTCCACTAGTGGGAGAGTCTAGGTCCAGAGTCCATAGCCTCAGAATAAAAGGTGGTTCCTTTAGGAAGGAGATGATGACTTCCTTTAGGAAGGAGATGATTAGTGCAGGTGTCAGGGGTTATGGGGTGAAGGCAGGTGAATGGGGTTGAGAGAGAAAGATAGATCAACCATGATTGAATGGCGGACTAGACTTGATGGGCTGAATGGCCTTATTCTGTTTCTAGAACTTATGAACTTATGAACTCTGATGGTCTCCATTGACTTCAGGGTGCAGGGAGTGAAGAGACATACTGCTCAAACCAAGGCTTGTGTGACATTGTTCTCCCACGTTTGGATGGACATAGGCATTCCCTGGAAGACAGTTCATACTGGCAACAGGGCACATCCGAGATGATATATTGGGAGTGAGCGAAGAGGCGGGGTGGTGCAAGATTCATCTCTCAGCTGGGCTCACATCCAACAATAGCTTGCAAGTAGTTATCAAACTTACTAAAACCCCAGTGATGGCATGTGTGTACTTCAGTATAGATATTTTTGTTTAGTTTAGTTTAGAGATACAGCGCGGAAACAAGCCCCTCGGCCCATTGAGTCCGCACCGACCAGCAATCCACGCACATTAACACTATCCTACACACTAGGGACAATTTACACTCATACTAAGCCAATTTACCTACAGGTCTGTACGTCTTTGGAGTGTGGGAGGAAACCGAAGATCTTGGAGAAAACACACGTGGTCACAGGGAGAACGCACAAACTCCGTACAGACAAGTGCTATGAGGCAGTAACTCTATCGATGCGCCATCTTCACCATCTGTATATAGTGTCTGTTCTCCATCTGCAGTTGATTAATGGGGCAAGGTATACCTCCAGTGGCTCTTGATGTCAATGTGACATCATAAACCTTTATTTGCTTCAACAATTTGTGTTTTACATGACAATAGTTCTCTGTTTTAAACCCTCATGTGTGCCCAGGTTTAGTTTAGTTTTAGTTTAGAGATACAGTGTGGAAACAGGCCCTTCAGCCCACCGTGTCTGCACCAATTAGCAACCACCAATACACTAGGGATAGTTTACCGAAGCCAATTAACCTACAAACGTGCACGTCTTTGGAATGTGGGAGGAAACTGGATCACCCGGAATAAGCCCATGGGGTCAGAGGGAGAACGTACAAACTCCGTACAGACAGCACCCGTAGTCAGGGTTTAACCGAGGTCTCTGGCGCGGTGAGGCAGCAACTCTACTGCTGCGCCACCGTGCCATCCCCAGTGCTGAGAACAGCACTGGGGATGTTTGTGTTGTCACCTTGTCCCCAATTCATCAGTTCATAAGTAATAGAAGCAGAATTAGGCCATTAGGCCCATCGTCTAATCCACCATTAAATCATGGCTGATCTAACTCTCCCTCCTAACCCCATTCTCCTGCCTTTTCCCCATAACCCTTGACACCCGTACTAATCAAGAAGAGACAAACTACCTGGCTAGGCTTTAAAAGTCCTTGAGTTAAGTGACAGGAATGCTCGGAGTTTTGTCTTCTGTGCAGTGCCAATATTTCCTTATTGTCCACATCAGAATGCAGACATTCCTGCCTCGATGCACCTCCCATTTCCGGAGCTTCAGACTGGCTTGAAGTGATGCGAGCCTTTCACAATCCCAGGCCACCTGCTGCGGCAGAAGGACACATAAGATGCAGTGGGAACTATCTGTGCACAGCTTGCTGATACTAATCCATGTGGGTACTGCCCACACAATGCAAACATACCGATACCCGTCCACTAGACAGATGCTGCAATCATGCTAATCTATGCATTCTGGCCAGAAACTGCAATCATACAAATGTCAGATGGAATAGCTGAGCCCAGTTGTCATTCTGGGACTCCTGATCGTTCCAACACTGCCTGCCATTGCAATTATTTTTTTCTGAAGGAGGGTCTCGACCCAAAATCTCACCCTTTTCTCCTATCCAGACATGCTGCCTGTCCCGCTGAGTTACCCCAGCATTTTGTGGCTATCATCAGTGTAAACCAGCATCTACAGTTTAGTTTAATTTTAGTTTAGAGATACAGCGTGGAAACAGACCCTTGGGCCCACCGAGTCCGCACTGACCAGCGATCCCCGCACATTAGCACTACCCTACACACACAAGGGACAATTTACACATACCAAACCAATTAACCTACAAATCTGTATGTCTTTGGAGTGTGCGGGAAATGGTAGATCTCGGAGAAAACACACGTGGTCACAGGTAGAGGGAGTGGATCTTTCTTCAGACTGATTGGCGTAGGTGCAGAAAAAGTTGAAAAAAAGAGGTGCAGACATCTATATCCAGCTATCACTTGCCAGGCTTTATTGTATACATCGCCAAAACAGGCCCTTTGGCCCATCGTGCCTGCGACGAACAGCGATCTCTATACACTAGCACTACCCTACACAATAGGGACAATTTACAATTCTCACTGAAGCCAATTAACCTAAAAACCTGTACATCTTTGGAGTGTGGGAGGAAACCAGAGCTCCCGGAGAAAACCCGCGTGGTCACGGGGAGATCGTACAAACTCCATACAGACAGCACCCGTAGTCAGGATCGAACCCGGATCTCTGGCTCTGTAAGGCAGCGATCTGAAGAAGGGTACTGACCCAAAACATCACTTGTCCATTCACTCCACAGATGCTGCCTGCCCAACCTGCTGAGTTTGTCCAGCACTTTGTGTCTTTGCTCAAGATTCCAACGTCTGCAGTTTCTTGCGTCTGCCGTAATATAAAGTCATTTCTTGAAAAAAAAAGGACAATGAGACTCTTTAGGAACTATAAATAGAAATCCTTTAAGGCAGCAAACTTCATCGAAAGTGCAGTTGAGCGATTGGTACAACAATTTATCAAGGTCGGACCTTATTCTTAATTCAGTTCTGAAAGGGATTCTTATATGCCTACACAGTGTGTGAGGTTACCATAGTTGACTAATAACTTCCACTACTGTCTACAAGAACAATGGGTTAAAAGCTAGCTAACTGTTCTTATTTCACTCCAGTTACATGAATTACTCCTGATTGTATAACTAATTTCCCAAAGGTGGATGTGTGAAATAAATTGAGTGTATGATGCTCGACCTCTTGTCTTGTTTATTTATCATTTGAGGTCACTTGCAGAGCAAACCACCCCAGAAGCCATTTATAGGGGGGCATGGTGGCGCAGTGGCAGAGTTGATGCCTTAGAGTGCCAGAGACCTGCGTTCATCAGATCATAAGATCATAAGTGATAGGAATAGAATTAGGCCAATTTTTGGGGACATTTTATTCCCAAATCCTATCTGACCTCAATGTAACAATGTCCGCTTGGTAATCTGATGAAATGAGCAGCTTCTTTAGACTTTAGAGATACTGAATAGAAACAGGCCTTTCAGCCCACCGAGTTGGCACCGACCAGCGATCACCCTGTATATTAGCATTATCCTATGCACTGGGGATAATTTATAATTTTACCAAAGTCAATTGACCTACAAACCCGTACGTCTTTGGAGTGTGGGCGTGCACCCATAGAAAAACCTACGTGGTCACAGGGAGAACGCACAAACTCCGTAAAGACAGCACCCGTAGTCAAGATCAAACCTGGGTCTCTGGCGCTGTAAGGCAGCAACTGTGTCATTGTGCCACCCTGCTAGTCTCTACACTTGCTTTAATTACTCTCACGTAGAAACAGAATATTCCTGGTTTAAAATGTGGAATCTTTTCTCTCACTGTTCTTTTATTATTGAGCCAAAAGTATGAAGTTGTACAAGAATGAAAATATGTATTTTTGTATTAGGTACTTAAGTACCAGACTACTGTACTTACTTCTAACAAAAATAAACAAACAAAAAAAAATAAAATAAAATAAAATGTGGAATCGAGCTAACATAAAAGTGGTGTGAAAGCAGATATGTGGCCCAGAAAGTCCACTCATTTGCATTTGTTACTGTGATATTATTCCTTTGATGTTAACGTAACTGATGGTGGAGTACACTTGATGGGCCGAATGGCCTAATCCTGCTCCAATGACATGAAAAGATGACATAATTTCATTTGCAACATACTTGTACCTTCAATGCAGACATGAATTTGCACAGAATTTTGTACAACATGATACTCTCTATGCCATAGGTTAAATCTAACTGCACCCATTTGTGTGTCTTTGGGGAGCTCTTAAAAGTTAATTCACAATTTTTTGGTGCAACAATATTGGTTGGTAAATTTGAATTTTCTTTTAAAATTTAAGAAGGAACTTAGTGTCCGGTTCTCACTGCGAAATAGTTTTGCATGGGTTTTGTAAAAGGCTCTCTCAAGAATTGGACTGCAGACGCTGCATGTTCTCCCTGTGACCCCATGTGTTTTCCTCATGTGCTTTTGTTTCCTCCCACAACTCAAAGACATGCTGGTAGGTTAATTGGCAAAAGTAAATTAATCCCAATGCAGGTTAATAGCAAAATAAATCACAGGGGGTGGGAGAAAGAGAGAATTATAGTGAGGGAGAGAGAGAAGAAATAGGCAAGGAGAGAGAGAAAAGGAGAGAAAAGGGGAGGAAGAGGAGGGGAAGAGAGAGTGAAAAGGAGGGAGAGGGAGTGTGTAAAAGGTAGGAAGAGAGAGATAGGAGGAGAGGGAGAGAGAGGAAGCGAGAAAAGGAGGGCGAGTGAGAGAAAAGATAGGGAGAGAGAGAGGGAGGGAGAGAGAGGGAGCGAGAGAAAGAGAGAGAGAGAGAGAGAGAGAGAGAGAGAGAGAGAGAGAGAGAGAGAGAGAGAGAGAGAGAGAGAGAGAGAGAGAGAGAGAGAGGGAGAGAGAGAGACACACACACACAGGCAGAGAGAGAGAGTGTGGAGAGCCAATCGGGAGAGTGGGATTTCCCTGTCGGTTTGCTCCTGGTCCTGGCCAAGATGGCCAATTCGTGGGTCCAGGCAGCAGGCGGTCGATGATCACATCAGAGTCGGCTGCCTGGCCCTCTTCCAGGCCGACGTCCGTGCTCGCGTGACCTTGGATAGGGAACATGCGGTGTCCACGGGGACTCTGGAGGCCTTCCGTGGGCGCTGGTCACCACGTGGGGTTCAGTGTATTGTGAACAATGATTGTATTGTTGTACTATAATGGTTGTATATAGTGCCATTTTTGATTATGGTTTGATGTGTTGTATTATATGATTGTGTCAATAACGTTTTTTGAAAAAAAAAAAAAAAAAAAAAAAGAGAGAAAAAGAATGTGAGTGAGAGAATGTGATTGGGAGAGAAGAAGAGAGAAAATAAATAGCAGGTGTACCAGGAAGTAAGGAGAAGGGTAATGTTACTTACGGCTGAATGGCTTGTTTCTGTGTCATTACATTGGTTCAAAAAAATAATTAGGATTGATGTATTCACAGCTGATGATTTGCAGCTGCGATTTATTAATGTATCTGTTTTTCATCTTACAAATCCATGTTCAATTGTGTTAATCAAACTGCACCAATTCACCTGTTTAGTATCAAGGAATATCCTCAAGTCATTAAAAATAATAATAAATACATACCAACCATGCAGTCACAGGGAGAACGTACAAACTCCGTACAGACAGCACCTCGGCCTCTGGCATTGGAAGTTACACTTCCTCATGTGTTGCAATAACAAATAGAATAATATTCAGAGCTGCCAACTCTCACACATTGAGCGTGAGAATCACGCATTTTGCCCAATTCTCACGCTCTCATGCTGATCACAAAATTCTCACGCATCTGTTGACAAGACAGCAGCACTCTTATTCTCTGTTATTCTCACTTGACCAAACCGTCACACACCTCCAAAGCAAATATACATTGAAAGACACGGACCGGGCAGTGAATGAGTGTCACCCAGTGCAGAAAGTAAGGCCATGTGGCAGTCGGACTTTAAGGATTTGCGGGAAGGGGCTGACATGAGCGAGGCCAGCGAGTGGCAGGAGAGAGGTACATGGGCCGCGGAACTGGGGGTGCTGTGGGGGGGTGCACTTTTTTGGCTAGACATGTTTCAATATCTCCGGCTTTGGACAAGGCGCTGCTGTGCTCTGATCAACCTGGTCGTGAGTGTTGGAGAGCCGGGGTGGAGGGAGCAGGGAGGGATGGAAGCAGAAGCATCGGCGGCGGCAGATGCGGACACGGAGCCGGGGCTGGCGAGTATTTGCCGGGCTGGCGAGTGTTTGCCGGGCTGGAGAGTCGCTCGCTGCAGCTCCGGCCATGGAGCAGCCTCAAATTCGCCCTGGTGACTGGCATGGACCAGGCTGCGGCTCAGTGCATCCTGGAGGACAACCAATGGCTGCTGGAAGTAGGTACCAAGCACTGGGTAGAAGCGGCGGAAGATAGTGGCCTTCCAATGCCGGTGGAATCCTGCTTGCCTGCTAGATTTACACTTACTGTAACTGCAGGAAAAATGTTCCCGATGTTGGGGGACTTCAGAACCAGGGGTCACAGTTTAAGAATAAAGCGTCGGCCAGTTAGGACTGAGATGAGGACAACATTTTTTCAGCCAGAGAGTTGTGAATCTGTGGAATTCTCTGCCACAGAAGGCAGTGAAGGCCAATTTACTGGATGTTTTCAAGAGAGAGTTAGATTTAACTCTTGGTGCTAACAAAATCAAGGGATATGGGGAAAAAACAGGAAAGAGGTACTGATTTTAGATGAACAGCCATGATCATATTGAATAGCAGTGCTACCTCGAAAGGCCGAATGGCCTATTCCTGCACCTATTTTCTATGCTTGAGTATATGGCAATAAAAATCGACCACTTGATTTTGAAGCATTCATGCATGGTGGGGGTATAATGTAGTCATAGAGTGAAACAGTGTGTAAACAGGCACTTCGGCCCAACTTGCCCACACCCGCCAACATGTCCCAGCTACACTACCTGCTTTTGGTCCATATCCATCCAAACCTGTCCTATCTATGTATCAGTCTTACTGTTTCTTAAATGTTGGGATAGTCCCTGCCTCAACTACCTCCTCTGGCAGCTTGTTCCATACACCCACCACACTTTGTGTGGAAAAAGTTACCCCTTAAAAAGTTACCTCTTAAAAATACTTCAAACAAAAAACTTTGACATCATACTTCTACATGATGTTAATACCAAATTTCAAAAAGTCTCTACCCCCCTTTCAAAAAGGCACCCCCCTCCCACACCCTCCTCCCACTCGGTCACTCCACTCTCGCCGGGTACCAAGGCCAGTGATCAGTGATTGCTCAGCCCCCTCCACTTTCAAAAATGCTCCACGGCCCCTGGTTCAGACGGAGAACACTGCCAGGTGTGAGCGGGAACTGACGCTAGTTGTCCGTGATGTCTGAATCCCAATGCTCAGCGCATTGTGTTTCGGAGTGGGCTAATGTTATTGAATTGTAATTAGCATGATTTATAATTAATTGACAAAACGTTAATTTATTAATCCAGAATATCTAGAGGGATGGGATAAGTGTAATATTAAAATGACATGCAAGGTGTCAGGCTGTCTGTCACATCTTACAGCCCCGATAACCCATTATTGCCTTCAGTTAAATATTGGGAAGGTAGCACTATTGTAATTTGCCACTCAAGCACTATGTTTGTTTACCACACTGACTATTTCCAAACCAACCCCCCCCCCCCCCCAATTCCTTTGACAGGTTGAATAGAAATATCCACAATCTTGTTGTTTTATTAATTGAACACGTAGATGAACATTCTCAAGGAGTGTAATAGATGAAAAATAGATGGATTCAGATGCGATGTTTAAGAGCTTGTTCAAAGAAGGGGCATATTTTAAAGGAGTGACAAAGATACTTGCAGGGGAATGTGTGAGGAGGTTATTATTTGTCTTTAGTTTTAGCTTGAACCAGGACATCTGAAGATTCAAAGATTAATATAGTAATTGTGCTGATACTGACTCCAACCAACCACATAATGAATGTCATCCATTCCGGAGGTTTTATTTTTCTGATGCTATTTAAACTTCATTTGGATTTCAATCACTTCAATGTAAAGGTAATTGGGAATGGGGAGCATTGGAACAAAAATTTGCCCTCGGTACATATTGTAATATAATAGTATTTCCCCAGATTAAACGAGAACTCACCTGTTCGAAGTTTGATCGTTATTTTACGAGGAGTTACGATGAGGGATTACGTGAAGAACCCGCCTCACGCTGGTAACGGCATACTTCAAAGCAACGGCATGAAAAACACAGAACACCAAAGCCGGAGTAACATAGTAAGGCTCATAAAAAGACTTAGAACCACCATTTGATCATTTATTTTACGAGGGTGGAGTGGAGGGCACGTAATCCCTCATCGTAACTCCTCGTAAAATAACGATCAAACTTCGAACAGGTGAGTTCTCGTTTAATCTTACTATTTTTACTTCGGAGTCACGTGAGTGACTACGTGAAGAGTTTTAAAGCTTTCTGTGTTTTTTATGTCGTAGAATTAATCCGTACGACAGTCCGGCTAAGTAAACACATACATGAGAAAGCAGACAAATGTTAGATCTTTTCACAATTAAGTTTTTTAATGGCTGAAAGACCATATAATACCCTCCTTATATTTGAGGGAAAAATGATTACAAGTGACAAAAGATATCAGTGACTACACAACTGATTATAGCAATTAATAGCAAACAAAGCAGGTGATTATTAGTGCTCCCAACACCGCGTGTCCAAAGCTTGTCATAGTGTGAACAGGTTTGTTGTAGAACTTTGAAAAAGTTTCTTCTTTACTCCACCCTGCGATTTTTAAAAATATGCTCGAGAGGTACGTCCCGCCCCTTCGCCGCGGACGTAGCTGCCGCCCTGGTGGAGTGAGATTTGAAGACATCAGTGTCTACTCCCGCTAAAACCAACACCTGTTTCAACCATTTTTGAGATAGTTTGAACTGAAGCTTTTGTGTGTGGCTTTTTGTGCGTAAGCAGCAATGTCTTTTCGTTTCCTCGAAAAGTGTCCGTCACTTTAATACATTGGTTCAAATGTCTAACCACACACAAAGCAAGCTCAATATGAAAAGCTTGAAAGGTTACCTTTGTTCCAGATCTCCCTGGTCTACTTTGTTTGATCAGATCGTAAACATAGAATACAACGTTATCTGTAGTTACATGCATACAGTCTAAACGCAACATTTGTAAAGTTTGCACTCTTTGGGCTGAGACCAGTGACATTAACATGACCAATTTCAATGTTAACCTATCCAATGACAACCCTTCAATTGGCGTCCATTCTCTAAGTAGAGCAAGTACTATGCTCACATCCCAAATCTCTGTATATCTAGGTTTTGGCGGATTCATGTGAAAAATTCCTTTCATGAATCGTGATATTACTGGATGCGACCCAATTGATTTCTCACCAGTCATAAGTCCTAAATAGGACGACAAGGCACTGCGTGCAGTGTTAATGGCACTGTAACTTAAATGTTGGCCAAAGCGCAAATTGGCAAGGAATTCCAAAACATGAGTAACATTCACAGAATCATCAGAAATATTTGACTGTGTGCAAAATTCTTCCCATTTCTTAATATGTGTCATATATTGTTTCTGTGTGCTATCTCGCCATGATGCGCCAATAACTGTCAAATTTGGTCCGACAATCCCAGTTCCTGTAGTGGTCTGGTCAAAACCTGCAGATTAACAAATTCATATATGCATATAATGGGTAACCTTCATTTGTTACTGGATTAGTCAAGATATCACTACAGTTAGGAATCTGCATATACGGCTCTTTAATCATATTCAGCATAACTGGGAACCAAGGTTGAGTTGGCCAATTTGGCACTACCAACAATCCGGAAGCTGAATCTTGCTCTATTTTCTTCAAGCATCTCTGGATCAGAGCAAATGGTGGAAAAGCATAAAAGAACATTTTTCCCCAGTGTAATGAAAATGCATCTACTGCAACTGCGTCCGGATCGTGTTCCCAAGACACATAATGAGGCAATTGATGATTAAGCCTGGATGCAAACAAATCAATTTCTGGCAACCCAAATCGTCTAACAATATTCTTAAATATTGCTGGCTTAAACATCCATTCCGTATTATCTTTAAAAATCCTGGACCTTTCATCTGCTACCACATTGTCTTTACCTGGAGTATAGCTTACTGAAATCCATATCTGCCGACCAATACACCATTGCCATATCTCATTGACCAGACAATCACATGATACTGATCCAACTCTCCCCATGTGATTAATGTAAACCACAGCTGTTTTATTGTCTAATTGTATTAACACATGCAGACCTTGTTTAGCACAACAATATGCTTTAAGCCCATAAAAGGCCCCCAATAACTCCAAATAGTTAATACCATACTCTTGGAGAAACACTTGTTCTTCAGTTTTCCATCTACCTCCACAACTGGAGGATAAATCTGTGGCCCCCCATCCGAGAGCACTAGCATCTGTATGTAAAACCATTTCAGGCTGTTTAATCATAATATTTATTAGCAGCTTGTGGGACATTTTTCCTTTTTTAACCCACCATTGTAATTCCAATACAGCTTCTTTTGTTAATTACATAGGCCTGTCAAATGGCCTGCCTTCTCTTTGAGAGCTTGTATCTTGTACCTTCGAAGATATCGATAAATGTAATGGACCAAATTCTACTGCAGGAAATGCTGCTAGCAGTTCACCAATGGTTGTCACCATTTCTCGGATGGAAGGATAAGGTTTTGAATGAGATAATGACAAGTTACCAAAATATCATCGACTTTATCTGTTGGTAAAGGTATTAACATAGTCACTGAGTTAATTACAAACCCCAAAAGTAAATTGTTTGTGCTGGCTGCAGCTGGGGCTTAATTAGATGAATTAAGAACCTTAGCTTACCACAAAGCTTTAGTAACTGAAACTGAGTCCTCAGCTGACTCCTGATAATCACTAATGACCAGAATGTCATTGAGATAAGCCATAATGATGTGCATTTTGTGCTCTAATTGGGCTAAACTGGTTTCAAACAGTTTCGTAAAGAGTAAAAAGCTGAACTCAGTCCATTTGGCAAAGCTTAACTGCCATAATTGTCACAACCAATTAAAATTTAAGTACCACCGAAACCTGATGCATAGGTACAGAATAATAGGCGTCTTTTCATCAATCTTAGCCATATAACAACCTGCTGAATTAAATATTTTGCAGTATTCAATGTCTCCATTTGAACATGTTTGTATTCTACAAACTTATTTAGACCTGTAAGGTCCAGAATACTTCTGCAACCATCATCTGTAATGCCTTCTAACATTAAAGACAAATTTATGCTCGTGTTCAAAATCTTTTCCATTACCCCTTTTCCAGATAATTAGGCAATGTGGACATAAATCTCTGCTTTTTCAATTGCAGAAAACACGAAAACATAAGCAGGTTTATTCTGTACAGGAGGATTAACCTCTTTTTTTAAAAGTAATAGTAGTTAATGAAACTGCTCGTAATATACTGATCAAAAATAATAGTAAGCCAGTCTTAATAAACTTTTTGTAATCTCCCTCTAACTGGAGATTAATCCGCAGTTTCTTTAAGCAGAGAACAAGTCTTTAATTCCTCTGCATATGAGCGTGGTGGTCTCCTTATCCCCTGAATTCGGGTAAGTATTTGGTTGTGCAATACAATAAAACTTCCTTGACATATTTCTGCCTCTATTTCCAATATCAAATCCCCTTCTGGGCGAAAATACCTTTTCGTCCAAAGACGAAGGTTTCATGCAGCTAAAATATTTAGCTTTTCATCCAATTTCAATAAGTTAGGCAGATTACTCCAAACAGATAACCAAGAGCTTAAACACCACTTGCTCGACACAGGTATGCAACCTTGGGTGAAAAATGGGCCAAATAGCCATTTATTTTATACAAAATTTCATAGAAAGAATTGCACAATAGCGTCTTTATTTTATGTTTTCCTTTCATCTGCCCAAAAGCCATAATAGCAGCAGAATAATTTGTGAGGATTTTTAAACCTCACTATTTGACGCTCTCATATTTGGAGTCATGGATGCCCATATTAACGGATAAAACCGTAGGCTCTTCCAATGAGGCACAATTTCCTGTGCTGTGCAATTTTAATATTTCAATCATCACAGAATCATGAAGTTGGTGAGATACCATATATATATGTTGGCAGCTAGGTTTTCTTCCATAGCCTCACCACTTCCTTCATATATAGCAAAACCTTTTGCTATTCCAGGCATCTTTGGCCTCTTTTAATATTTTTTTCATTTTATTTTTATTTTTATTTTGTGGTGTGCTTTCAAAATGCAAATCACCATCAACAGGGTCTGCCTTCTGCAGCCCTAAATCAATTGGGATTTCATCCCATGAGAACTTCTTCCGGCCCAAATCCTGGGTCCGGAGTTCCAACTTCCAATTAGGCCCATGGCCATATTCAGAATAATTAAACCCCTCAGGGCTATTCTTAGGAACCTTCAGGGTACTTTGACCCTAGTCTCATAATTATTTGGAGAACTTTCTCCATATGCTCCATAATCAGTTCCACATAGTTTACTTATCTGGAGGACTTTTCAATGTCAGAGTCATCAGAACCACGGGCCTCTCAGATTTTTTATTTTATTTTATTTTCCATTTTTCATATTCGGGAGCATTTCTCTCCGTGGTTATCATTTTGTAAACTAATTCGCTAACGGGTATATCTACGGCCACCGGTATCGGAACCGGCTCCGCACTAGCTTTCCCGTATATTTATTTTTCACCCCCAGGAAGCATTTAACCCGCGAATATACGTTTACTTCATCATCTGTGCTTATCCAGCACTAATATGACTCTGACCTGATTTAATTATTTCCTATACTGCTGGACCTACCCAGCGCCCGCTAAGAAATCCCAACTTTACTGTTCTTTACCTGCGGGCCGTTCCGACCGCTGCGAGGAGCTGCTCCTTACTGCAGCTCCTCCTTCCGCCGTCAGCGTCGACGTCATGACGTTACCACGTGAGGCGGGCTCTTCTTCACGTAGTCACTCACGTGACTCCGAAGTGAAATACATATTTGCCCACGGTATAATTGTGATATAATAATGTATGCATGTTGGTATGTGCAATCAAAACAAAGATTTTTTTTAATCATCGTTGTATTGTGAATACCACAGAAAATGTTATGTACATATTTTGAAGTATGTACTCTCAAGATCACATTAAATAGAATAGTAATGCTTAAATATATATTGTTATTGGACTTTGCATTTCGGAAAAGCCCCAGCTGAGAGGAACAGCAAAATATTGAAAATATTGGGAGTGAAAATGACTTCAGGACAGTTTGTTAGAAAAAAGAAGGAAATGGTAACAGAATACTTATACAGCTGAGTATAATTTTATGGATGAGAAGTTTTGTTCAACCAATTGATTACTTATCTGACAAAGCAACTAGCATGTTAGTTAACATGGAAGCCAATGGATGTAACACATTTTGTTATCCAAAATTTATTTTGTGAAGTGCCCCATAAACGATTACCGCATTAGATATGCACCTGTGGACTTGAACGTAATTTGTTAAGTCCAGGGTGTCAGATATGGGGCTTTATGTGTGGGCCAGATATATTGTCAATGCAGAGGGGCTAGGAACAAGGCCAAGTGTGTGTCCAGAGTCAAGGTCTGGAATAGTACTAGGTGTGCAGTCACAGCTGGGACAATGGCAGTGTTCAGCACTGGGAACCTAAGTAGGTAAGAAGCTATTATCAAGGTAGAATAGGGAGCCAGGTGTAAGGCTGGACTCAGGATCAGGAATGAGAGAAGGTATGAAACTGGAGTCAGGGTCAGGAGTAGTACCAGGTGTGCAGTGAGATACACTGCAGTTTGGTCAACATGGGCCAAGTGTTTGATTACAATCTGATTTCCATACATGAATACACTAAAATAGTAAGATTAAATGAGAACTTACCAGTGTGAAGTTTGATCTTGATTTTATGAGGCATTACATTGGTGATTACGTGAAGAAGACCCGCCAGGCCGCATGCGCACCAATCTTCAAAGCAGCGGTATGAAATCACAAATAACAACACCGAAGTGACATAGCAAGATGCGTGATTCGAGAATTACCAGATGATCCTTTATGAGAGAGGGTTGGGCGTGGCGGGCACGTAATCGCCAAAGTAATTCCTCATAAAATCAAGATCAAACTTCAAACTGGTAAGTTCTCATTTAATCTTATTATTTTACTTCCGAGACACATGAGTGATTCCGTGAAGAGTTCAATGCTTTGTGATTTCATGCCGCAGATTACAAATATCGGCATCCCACTGCATTGATTGACTCGAATGAGAAATTAATGCATTTGTAGTAACATTGCATTGAATGCAGTAATAAAGTTTATTTAAAAAATATAAACAAACAACGGTACCCCTCTATCCCAGGGCACTTTAAACAGAACTTAAAATAGCATTGGCAAACAGCCCTGGATCGGCAATCGGCCGATGATAGAAATTCTGAAACATCAGCTAATTTGCCCATCTGGCGGCTGCCAAAATATGATCGACGGGCACGTCCCTCGCCTTGGCCGCTGATGTAGCTGCTGCCCCAGTGGAATGAGATGTAAACACACTATCTAAATGATAAGCTGACGTTGATGCTGACCTGGTTGAATGAGATATACAATCGTCAGTGTTAATTCCTGTATAACCCAGAACCTGCTGCAGCCACCTTGAAATAGTCTGAACCGACCTTCCTTTGTGTAGTTGTTTGTTGACTAATAAACAATGCTGATTCCGTACTTCTTAAGATTTTGGTGGCCTTGATAACATAGACGTGAGACCGTGGGGTAAAAGGAAAATGATCTTAAGTCATGCCACCCCTAGTCTACTCTGCTTGTGTAGACCAGAATGTAAAATGTAATGGCACCTGCAGCCAATTCCATCCTATCTAGCCACAGCATTTGCAATGTTTGCTGTCGTTGTGCTGATATAAGTGTCATAACTAAGGATGTAGCTGGAACCCCTTGGTGAAGTAATGTTCACACATTTTCAATAACCAACTGCATAATCTTGTAGTGGGAGAACTTGCGTCAAGATCTTTTAACAACTCGATATCCGGGTTGACCCCGAAAGAGTGGTTCCCGTTTGTTGCAGCTGTAGTGGCTCTATAACTGAATTATTGTCAAAGACCATTTAAAATGATCTGGAAAATGTTAGTAATCTGTACCGTATTAAATGTAACTTTAACATTTAACAAAAACACTTCTGATCCCCTCAATAGGAATGTACTGCTTTTGTGGGTGCTATCCCTGCACACTGCAGGCATAAGCCAATCCATTCAAAATGTGTAAGTCAATAATTGTTTTGCTGTGCAAAGGCTGGTCTCCTGACCGTATACCGTTGTACCATAATGCCTGATGAAGCAGGCAAAATGGACACTTGGCCAGTCCGACAGTACGAACCCAAGCAAGGTCTTGCTGACTGTTTTAAGACCCGGCTAATGAGGAAAAAATGAGGAAGACATAAAGGACCATTCCTCCTATTGAAGCGAGAAAGTATTTCTCCGCACTGTTGTGCCACATATTTTTGCAATCAGTGAATAAACATGCAGCAACATGTTGATATTCTATGTAGTATTGAACCATACTTTCATCATACTTTGAGATACAACACTTATTCTGTGTTATCATCGATCTGAACTGGATGATACACCAGTGGCAAAGGAGATTTTAGGTAATTATTACAGGATACATTTACTTGATTACCATGTGACTAACATGTCACCATCGTAGAGCAGCAACTTGAATTTGAGCATGTAGAATATGTATATTCGCTCAATAGCCCCTTACCCATGGGCTGCATCTAGTGTATATATTTAGTTGTACCAACAATTGAAGAATTGGTAACTCATGCAATCTCCAATACCTCCAAGTAGGTGATGGTATTCGGAACTTCTCATCTTAGAGTCCTAGCATCAATAACTGAATTCGACCGATCACACTACTGTAGCGAGTTTCAAGTTCAAGTTCAAGTTCAAGTTCAAGTTCAAGTTCAATGCGTTATTGTCATATTCAGCAATGCTTAATACTTTTACTTCATAATTGTGACTGAGGTAGCTTCAGTTGACAATAGCATAAGGTTGTTAACAATGGTTTAATTGCTACTTACACAATATCAGTTCCTTGATTTGCTTGGCTGAAACACAGCTGCTATATTGCCAATTACTCTTGATGATTGCTATAACTCCAATCTCTTGCCACAAGGTGGAGTCAAGGCTAATAATAATTAAAGGTAAATCCCAATGACCAACAAACAGTTTATCCCATACTCCAAAGCTTTACTGTTATAGTACAGTTATATTGTCTTTGATAACCTCTGTAATGGGATTTGCATAACATGGATCTCTGACCCTTATGAATCTGTTGTTAGTCAGGAAAAATATGTTTTCATATTCGGAAAGTTCATATGCCCGACACTCTCCATTCTTCATAATAACATGCCACTCCTGCCTTATTCCATGGGTGGTTTGCATGAGAACTCTTGCCCAATTTCCGAACCTTAATTTGTTTTTAAAATAACCCTAGCCATAATCCAAACTTGCTTGGAATGCTCCGACTGTGCCTCAACCAGATATTTCTGCCCTTTGTGTGTTGTACAAAACAAATGTAAATATTACAACTTGTGAACGGTGCACTACCCATATTTTGGAAGTGCTAGACCCATTTTGTTGAGTAGGATTGGTAAGGTGCATGGAATTTCTGAGCTATCATGCTGCCCCCAGCTCCAGTGAACCACTTACTGCCGATGAGCGCCTGAGGTGCGTTCTGAAACGATGACTTTTGCCCGCTGTTGGCCTAATTGATTAGTTTGCCAGGCTTTACTTCCCGTTGAATAAGCCTACCTGAATAACAGATTCAGCGGCTGGCTCTCACAACCCCCTGTTGGCGCTACTCACTGCCGGCACATATGTGCTTAAGTATGTTCTATTGACTTCTTTAGAGCCTGGAGTCAGTTATATCTTGACCTTTTGCTATTCCCTCCTCAGACAGGGTGATTCCTAGGCAACCCTGCCGCAGGCCGAGGATACCAATACTGATACAAACTCATTGGCCTTAACCCAAATAGAATATTCTGCTGGGATGGCAACTTTGTTGTCAGGAAAAAGGTACCTCTGCCCTTCATCCCTTGGGGTATGCCCCACGTCCATACCCTGAGACTCAGTGTCAGCAGGATACTGACCCGTCTTGGTCTCTGCCTCCAAGAGGGAGACCTCTGTAGCACTGTATGGAACAGTTGCTGTATTTGGGATAGTCGTTTCAAACGCACTATCCAGCCCCGGTGAGGAATTCATCCCCCGACTCCGTGGGCCTTGCTGTGCAGCCCCGGTGGAGAGTCATCTCCCGACTCCGTGGGCGTAGCAGATTATGTGTGAACTTGAGCTACCCTGTCCCAGGCGTTGCTGACGCCGCCTTTCGTAAAGAACGGCGCTTTTTGACATGAAACAGCCCTGTATCAGGCGCTGCTGGCACGGCTCTCCCATAGGCCGGCACTTTCATACAAGAAGCAGTCCTGTCATGCGCTGCTGGCGAGGCCTGTCCCATAGTGTAACATTACAGTGTAAGTTCACTAAATCAACATTTTTAGTGTACAGCTTTACCTGTGAAGGGTTAAAGTAATTTCACAGCAACTTGTGCTAAATAACAAGGATTACATTGTCAGAGACATATGACAATAACTTTTTATGACTTTAACTTTGCCTTTAGCTTTTCACTTTAAGAAAAACACTGTACTATACATACATTTTATTATAAGGAGAAACCCTTTGTAGCCCGACTCACCTGAGTCCAAATAGGGCTGAATAAGTCCAATTTAATTCCTTGCCTGAGGACCAACATTTGTGAGCCACTGACCCCACTGTCAGTGACTCTAACGTTACTTACTTACCATTCCGACGGCATCCCCACAGGCTGGGAGCCGCTGACTATACTGTCAGCGACTCTGGCTTGAATTTTTGCCAATTTACGGCATCCCCGCAGCCTGGGAGCCGTTGACTGCCTTGTTAGCGGCTCCTTATCTCGCAACCCAATCTATTTGCCGGTTATTCGCTTCTGTGGTCGGACTGGGTTTCCCCACAGTCCATAACCGGCATACTTGTCAGGCTGCAAAACTGGCAGAAAAACCTCTGTGAAAAGAGGCTCTTGCCTGAAACCCCCTGGTAAGTAAAAAATGAACTTACCTTCTGGGTTTAACTTACCGCTGGCAGGAGCTCTGTACTGCCAGTCTGGTGCTTGCGCCAGTGCGGCTGACATAATGGTGCGCATGCGGCCTGGCAGGTCTTCTTCACGGAATCACTCACGTGACTCCGAAGTAAAATCATTCATGTGCTGTACCTGTTGATCAGAGCCTGGCTCTACAGTAGAATGTAATTAGGAATGTCATTTAGCCTAACCTTATTCATAGCTAATCCAATTTAAAGCATACATATTGCATTCAAGTGTAAGTTAAAAGACTTGCTACGGTATACACCAGACTGTGCTATTTCAAGCTGAAAAATGCAAAAGCTTCATACCCCCATCCCACACCCTCCACCCCCAACCCCCTCGATCGCTACGCTCCCTCGGGCTTGGTCATTCGCAATTTCTCACTCCCAACTCTCACCCAATGTTGGCAGCCCTGAGAATAAACACAATTTCAGTTTGACTTACTAACTGTACTCTGGCCTCTAATTTACATTGTGTAGGAAGGAACTGCAGATGCTGGTTTACATTGAAGATAGACACAAAATGCTGGAGTAACTCAGCGGGACAGGCGGCATCACTGGAGAGAAGGAATGAGTGACTTTTCGGGTGGAAAGAAGGTTCTCAACCTGAAACGTCACCCATTCCTTCTCTCCAGATATACTGCCTGTCCCGATGAGTTACTCCAGCATTTTGTGTCTATCTCGAATTCCACTGTTGCCTGCTCAGACCTAGTGCAAAAATTGTCACTTTAATTCAAGGCTGATAAAGTGAAGCAAAGTCACAGGTGTTGTCTTATGAACAAAGCCCATCTGTCCTGTCAGGAGATGCAAAGGATTATACTGAATTTAATAAAACCCAGGAGAGTTCAGCGTAAAAAAAAAACAGATAACCTAATCATTAATCTCATTGCTGTTAGTAGGACGTTGCCAATTGCCTTCTGCTCTTTGTGACATTACTGCAGTGAGGAGTCTTCAAAACACTTCATTGTATTTGAAATGCTTTAATATGGAAAGCAATGTTTTAATATGTAGGAAGGAACTGCAGATGTTGGTTTAAACCAAAGATAGACACAAAAAGCTGGAGTAACTCAGCGGGACCGGCAACATCTCTGGAGAGAAGGAATGGGTAACATTTCAGGTTGTGACCCTTCTTCAACCTGAAACGTCACCCATTCCTTCTCTCCAGAGAGGCTATGTGTCTCGCTGAGTTATTCCAGCTTTTCGTGTCTGCATTGTTTTTAATACATGTCCTTCCATTAACTGGCTGCTGTTAAGTTCAATCTGCAAAGTACCCACAGATACAAGTACAAGAATCTGCAATAAAACATAGAGCAACGTATGAAAACAATAGCAAAGGCATCTTGTTGTTGGACACATACAGTCACCGCACAAATGTGCCTCCAAATATACAGCATCTACGACAATGTTGATTAGATACAACGAGAATATAAATGCTGCACAGAAACAAAATGTATCATTCCCGCTGTGCAGTTCACAAAGATGGAAACCCTTGAAAGAAACAAAGAGATCCATTAAATTTTACTTCTTGGTAGAAGCCCTTGAGATTATTGTGACTGACAAGAGGAAATGCAGAGCACTGATCGGCAAGTCGTATAGACAAAGAGAAGCACTGATGCAAAGGTGTCACAAAGTTCCTTCAGGCTTCTGTCAGAAGTCAGAAAACAAAATCCCTTCGGGTGTGATGTGGTCATGTTGCCTCGTCGGTGATTCCAGAATATTCCAGCATGGATTTTTCCAGTTATACGGTCATTAAATCATACAGCACAGAAACAAGCCCTTCGGCCCAACCTCTCCATGTTGACTATTTAAACTTCATCCCATTCCTATCCCTGTACCTGTCCAAATGTTTTTTTTAAATCTTGTCTTCGTATTTGCCTCAACTACTTTGTCTGGTAGCCCGTTCCATATATCCAGATGCTGCATATATCCAGATTCTGCATGTGAAAAAGTTGCCCCCTCAGGCTCCTATTAAATCATTCCCCTCTCACCTTAAACCTACAGGTATGTCCATTATTTACTGATTCCCCAACTCTCGATAAAATACTCTGTATATTCACCCTATCTATTCCCCTGATGGTGTTTCACACCTCTATAGGATCGCACCTCAGCCTCCAGCGCTCCAAGGAATAAAGTCATAACCTGCCCAACCTTTCCCAAAAGCTTAGGCCCTCGAGACCCAGCAACGTCCTTGTAAATCTTTGCTGCACCCTTTCCAGCTTATGTCAAATGACTTAAAAGAGTGGTCTCTAATGATCAGAGGTCCATGAGCCAGGAGCTCTCTCATCCCACTGTGGTGAAGAGTTTGGGGATCATTGGAGATCTGCACTCCCAAGATGTGAGATGGACCATAGTCCAGACAATGTGAAGCATGTGGATATGGAGCAGGTTGCGGGTGCTCCCCATCTCCCTGATGGCAACAGTCAAAGAGGTTTTCTGACTTCAAGCAGCAGTGGGTTTATTTAATGGCATGGATGTTCTTTAGCCTGTCTATAATTACATATTCCCAGCACTAATGCACGGGTACCTTCCAGAGCTATTTTCGTTTAGTTTGGTTCAGTTAAGGGCTGTCCCACTTACGTGATCTTTACAGGCGACTGCCGGCACTCGTGATAGGTCGCCAAAATTTTCAACATGTTGAAAATTCAGCGGCGACCAGAAAGACGCTACGACTCTTTGGAGACCTCTCACGACCATAGGAGACCTCTCACGACCATACAGGCGACCGCTGGTGACATGTCGCAGGCAACCGCTCATGACCATAGGAGACCACTAACGACCATACGGCCTGTATAGTCGTGAGAGGTCTCCTATGGTCGTGAGAGGTCTCCAAAGAATCGTAGCGTCTTTCTGGTCGCCGCTGAATTTTCAACATGTTGAAAATTTCGGCGACCTATCACGGGTGCTAGCATTCACCTGTAAAGGTCGCGTAAGTGGGACAGCCCTTTAAGTTTTGAGTGTGACATCATGCAGTTTCAAGATGCTGCATGGAAACATTCCCTTCAGCCCACTGAGTCCACGCTGACCATCGATCACCCATTCACACTAGTTCTATATTATCCCACTTACCTATCCACTCCCTACACACTAGCGACAAATGACTGAGATCAATTAATCTACAAACCCACATGTTTTTGAGATGCGGGAGACAATAGACAATAGACAATAGGTGCAGGAATAGGCCATTCGGCCCTTCGAGCCAGCACTGCCATTCAATGTGATCACGGCTGATCATCCACAATCAGTACCCCGTTCCTGCCTTCTCCCCATATCTATTTTTAAGAGCCCTATCTAGCTCTCTCTTCAAAGCATTCAGAGAACCTGCCTCCACCGCCCTCTGAGACAGAGAATTACACACTCATAACTCTCTGTGAGAAAAAGTGTTTCCTCGTCGCCGTTCTAAATGGCTTACTCCTTACTCTTAAACTGTGGCCCCTGGTTCTGGACTCCCCCAACATCGGGAACATGTTTCCTGCCTCTAGCGTGTCCAAACCCTGAACAATCTAATATGTTTCAATGAGATCCCCTCTCATCCTTCTAAACTCCAGAGTGTACAAGCCCAGCCGCTCCATTCTCTCAGCATATGACAGTCCTGCCATCCCGGGAATCAACCTTGTAAACCTATGTTACACTCCCTCAATAGTAAGAATGTCCTTCCTCAATTTAGGGGACCAAAACTGCACACAATACTCCAGGTATGGTCTCACTAGGGCTCTGTACAACTGCAGATGGACCTCTTTGCTCCTATATCGATTTCTATTGTTATAAGGGCCAACTTGCCATTTGCTTTCTTCACTGCCTGCTGTACCTGCATGCTTACTTTCATAGACTGATGAACAAGGACCCCCAGATCCCATTGTACTTCCCCTTTTCCCAACTTGACACCATTTAGAAAGTAATCTGCCTTCCTGTTTTTGCTACCAAAGTGGATAACCTCACATTTAAAACCGGACCACCCAGATGAAACCCAGGCGGTCCCAGAGAAAACGTACAAACTCCACACACTAAGCACCTGAGATCAGGATTGTACAAGGGTCTCTGGCGCTGTGAGGTGGCAGCCATTTTGGTGCAACCAAGATCATTATTATAAAGCGTGCTCACCGTGGAACAAAGCTTTTCACTGTACCTCGGTACACGTGACAATAAACTAAACTCAAGATCAATGCCATGCATCTTGAAATGCTAAATATGATTCAACTGCACACTGAAATTATTTTTGCATATTTAGACATACGTGGGTTTTCTCCGAGATCTTCGGTTTCCGCCCACACTCCGAAGATGTACATGTTGGTCGGTTAATTTGCTTGGCATTAATAGAAAATTGTCCCTAGTGTGTGTAGGATAGTTTTAATGTGCGGGGATCGATGGTCGGCCCGGACTCGGTGGGCCGAAGGGCCTGTTTCCATGCTGTATCTCTAAGCTAAGCTAAACTAAAATAACCATGCAGATGCCGCCACGGTTTGGCGCCATTTACCTGAACTACTGGAGCAGTTCCCGATCCGGGACGCCCCAGGCTCCTGCAGGGCCTTCCTCCGTACCCTTAGACCCGATCGGCCCGCGAACCGACATCATGCGATATGACACCAAATGGCTGTTAGTTCTCATACAATCCTGTACATTGCTCAAGGTGAGAACTATCTTGTCACCGGGAACAGCTTCGTAGCTGGTTAACAAAACTCAAGTTGAAATCTATTTGGCAGTCAGGAAGGAAACACAACGCTGAATAGATCTCGGAATGTTTTTCAGAAATTGTAAAGAGCGGACGCAAGATCTCAAGGAGAGAAGATAATCGATGATCATTAATTTTTCAGGCAGACGTGATAGAGTATAAAACACCCACTCTGCTTTCACAGCCTCGGCTGGCAAGGTGCTGGGTATCGCTTTCCAACAGTCTTTACCATCATCATTATTTTTTTCTGGGGTCTGGCTCGTGGTTGTACATTTTCTATTGAACAGCCCGACATCCCATTTGTGCATGTTCTGCAGAGGCATTTTGTGCAATTAGTTACGAGCTTATGAATGTGCAAATATACTGTAGTTGGCTAATTCCGAAGGAATCCATACAGGCTTCAAGTGCAATGATTAGGAGTTTGTGTGAGTGATCATCGGCAAGCAATCTTAATTCCATCTTCCTCCTTGAATAGCTGGGGGCGCCTGCAGTCCCCTCATTATAAAGGAGCATTCACTGAGATAGCGCTTGCCAGTGGCCACAAGATTAGTCTGGCAACAGGGAGCCACAAGCAAAATATGCTGCAACTGTGAATATGAAACAGAAAGTGCTGGCAATACCCAGCAGAACAGACATCTGCGGTGGAGAGGAGAAGAGTTAATAAGCTCATGCAGGCTGCAGCTAGTTCGCATCTTGCATTCTCAACCTCACCCTAATCCTAAAGTTATACTTAAAGGGGCTGTCCCACTGTGGTGACCTAATCCGCGAGTTCAGAAGAGTTTGCCCTCGACTCATACTCGCAACATGGTCGACCCGAGGTCTTAGGAGGTCTTTGTAACTCTCCTTCATGCTCGAGAGTAGTCCCCGTGTACTCGAGGCCTCGGCTTGGTCGCAGCGTATTTTTCAACATGCTGAAAAATGCCCGCAAGTAAAAAAAGGTTGCCATGGAAAAAATCAGTATATTTTTTACTTAACGGTTTAGTCGAGGTAGGTCGTAGTAGGTCGGTATGTTATTCGTAGGTAATCGAGGGTAGTCAAAGGTAGTCGTAGATAGTCTTCAATCTAGTCGAAGGGAGGTCGACGGAGATTGAAGGAGGTCGTGTTCATTCTCCACTATTCGTTATCCAATTTTCCCGAAGCTAGTCGAAGCTGGTCTTCCACATAGTCGGAGGTCTTCAACATGACACTTTTCCAAACTCTCCCAAACTCTTCTAAACTTGCCAATTAGGTCGCCGCAGTGGGACAGCCCCTTAATTCCTGCAGCCGTGCAGCTCCTGAGGTCCTGCAGACCCTGCAACAGCAACCATGCAGCAGAATAGTGCATGGGCATCACAGGACCAACACCTTTTGACCACAAGTCCATCGGGCAGTGGTCAGCACGGAACGGCCTGCAGGGAAATGACTCCATGGATCCTGTGGCGTGGTTCCCAGAGCAGACTGCCCAGCTTGTCTGGAGAAATGCCTCATCGCCTGAACCAAGCACCAAGACCTGGCTTGGCTGGCAGTGAGGGGAGCCCTCCCAGTCAGATCCTTCCTGCACTGCTCACTACCAGCGCACGCTGCCCTCGGGACGGCTACTATGGAGAGGAGATGGTTGCCCACCTCTTTGCAAAGTGTGGATTTGCAAAAATAATCTGGAGAGGTTCGCAGGGGTCCCTGTCAAGGATTATTCTGAACAGCTCCGTCACAGAGGACTCAGTGATTTACGGACTGTTCCCAGGGACACATTCAGAGACTGACATCAAATGCTACTGGCAGCTCATCAACTCAGTGAAAGACTCTTTGGTCTGCCCGAGCTTTGTTGACCTCCCAGCGGAGCGAGATGTCCGTCGACTGGCCCGCTGCAGACTGCAGGAGTACGTGCTGAGAGATGCACTGAAGCTCGGTGCAGCCAACGCTATGGCTCGGTGGGGGAGGGCAGCATTCTAGGGTCCCTCCGCTGCTGGACATGGGGGGCAGGGTATGGTAGAGCTGCCCCTCAAAGGAAGGAATATCACCCTAGGGGGGGAGCCACATGAGTGGCACGGGTGCCGGGTAAAATTTGTAAGCACTATGTTACATTGCCATGAATATATATATAGCCCCTGGGAATGTCGGAAGAATATTTGCACAGTACCTCTTTTGTATATATTAATTTTAAAGTTTATTTTGATTTTTTTTTAATTAACGGGAGGAATTAGAGCCCGACCAAGGGAGGACTAACGTGAAGGTGTTCAATCAGCTTATTCAATCCAAGCCCTTTTCTACTGTATTGTTGATTAGACAGATAAAAGCAATAAGAAAAATAGAAATATTTTAAACTATTGAAAGTATGAATTAAATACTTAGAAATAATACATTTCCTTTGGACGCTATTCCTTGGAGTGCAGGAGGATGAGGGATGATCTTGTAGAGGTGTACAAGATCATGGAAGGTAAATGCTCTGTTGACCCTCTATAGGGTACCAACTAACATATCGAACAAAAGACTCTAAAGACCAAACTTCATCTTTATTAACACTTGAGTAACTTAAACATGCATGCAAACACTTGACTCTCATTCCTTCTCATTTACTTCACTATTTCAACTTATCACGTCTTAAACTAAATCACAAAACTCATGACTTGGTCTCAGATATTACCCGTATGAATGAATTGGCCAGATTCACTTTTTGGTAGGGGGTAGGTTTCTCCGAGCTTCGAACTCAGGTCCCTTCTTCTTGCCATGGTTGTTCCCTCGTTGTCGCCGCCCAACGTCTCGGACCGCCCTTCTGTTTTACTAATGTTCGAAAGGAAGCCTTGTTCCAACCCAAGGCTCTCATGATGTTAAAGTCAATCATTTCAAGTTGTCACTCCTCCAAGGGCTGAAAAAAAAGGAGAGTTGCCTGTTCATATCTCTTTCGCATTATAGTTATTTTGCAAAATGTTTGTTCCAGGCACCTAATCGTCTCAAGGTCATACTGCCTCGCCATGAAGTTACCTTCAGCCCTGCTCCCACCAGATGTCAGTGATGTGACCGTTTTCACTGTGCTCCCATGTTCGTCTGGCTCCAGCATTTCACTCTGTCTGTGTCTAGCTAGTAGCATTCTCCCAAAGGCTGCCGGGATGCTTGACATCCAGTCCCAGGCTATAGCACAGAGTCTTTTACCCAGAGTAGGGGAACCGAGAACCAGAAGACATAGGTTTAGGGTGCGTGGGGGAAAGATTTCATAGGAACATGTCGGAGGAGGTAGTTGTGGCAGGTATTTTTACAAGGTTTAAAAACATTTAGACAGGTACATGCATAGACAGGCCAGGAGAGATAAGAGCCAAATGTAGGCAGCCGGGATTAGTTTAGATGGGGCATGTTGGTGGATGTGGGCAGGTTGGGCCAAAGGGCCTGTTTCCATGACTATTAAATTGACTTTCATTAATGCCAATGAAATTAAAATAAATGATTATTATTTAAAGTATTAAGCAGTACAGCTGAACAGTGGGTAGAGCTGCTGCCTCACTGCTAAGAGACCCAGGTACAATCCTGACCCCAGGTGCTGTCTGTGTGGAGCTTGCACGTTCAACCTGTGACCATGTAGGTTTCCTTTAGGTGCAATTCTCCCACACCCTAGGATGTGGAAGTTTGTGGGTTAATAGGCTTCAGTAAAAAATTACCCCTAGTGTGTTGGGATGTGATGCATAAGTGGGATAGCATAAAACCAATATGAAGGGGCGATCAATGATCAGTGCAGACTTGCTGGGTTGAATTCCTATGCTGTATCTTTCAGTCAATAAATGGGCCCTACTATATGTACTAGGAGTGGTAATTGTGAAGCTAAAGCCTCAGATACACTTTGCCCAGGTTCAATGAGATTTTGAAAGCCTGAGGACTCAGTGTTATGTCCGAGAATAGAGCAGGCAATCAGATCAGGGCGGCATGGTGGTGCAGCGGTAGAGTTGCTGCCTCACAGCGCCAGAGACCCTGGTTCGATCCTGACTACAGGTGCGGTCTGCATGGAGTTTGTATGTTCTCCCTGTGACCGCGTGGGTTTTCCCCGAGATCTTTGGTTTCCTCCCACACTCCAAAAATGTACAGGTATGTAACTTAATTGGCTTAGTATCATTGTGGAAGTCAAATTGTCCCTAGTGTGTGTAGGATGGTGTTAATGTACAGGGATCGCTGGTCAGTGTGCTCGGAGGGCCAAAGGGCGTGATTCTGTATTGTATCTCTACACTAAACAAAAGAAAAATCTGTGGCCTCCATCTTGTCCTGTATTACTGTGCTGGCATGAAAATCTAGAACCAACTATCAAGGTCAATATATTTATTAAACACCTCCTTATGGAACCATTGGATATCCTTGGGTGGATTCAGCCCATTGTCGCAAGCTGATGACATTTCACTGGAGCTGATTAAAAAGGCATCACTGTTTACCTCCTTGCACAATTGCTCCATGACTTGTTGACTAGTTCCAACATTTTCTATTTGATGTGGAACAACAATTCTGTGGAAATTTGAGTATTTTAAATTGCACGGTAAATCTGTTCTATCAATTATATTTGACAATAAAAGTGCTTTGATTCCTCTGCTCAGATTTCTTTGTGCCAAAAAACAAATTAAAAGCTCTCGGAAAATCTGAAGTAAAAAGAGAATGCTGGAAATACTCAGCGTGGCAGGTGGCGTCTGGGGAGATAGAAACCGAGACAACATCACATGTTGAAGATAGACACAAAATGCAGGAGTAACTCAGCGGGACAGGCAACATCTCTTTAGAGAAGGAATGGGCGATGTTTTGGGTCGAGACTCTTCTTCAGACTGAGAGTCAGAGGAGAGGGAAACTCAAGATGATCGTTGCGGATGATGATCAAGGAAATGTAGAATGGGTCATTGTCAGCTGAGGGGAAGGTGACAACGAGACACAAACAGTAAAATTAATCAGGAGGACAGTGAAACTAGTCGGAGAATTAGGGTGGGGGAGGAACGGCGAGACAGGGAAAGCAAGGGTTACTTGAAGTTAGAGAAATCAATATTCATACTGTTCATAATCATCATAATCATAATCATACTTTATTAGCCAAGTATGTTTTGCAACATACGAGGAATTTGTTTGTCATACAGTCATACTAATAAAAAGCAACAGAACACACAAAATACATTTTAACATGAACATCCACCGCAGTTACACCTCCACATTCCTCACTGTGATGGAAGGCGAAGAAAAGTTCAATTTCTTCCCTTCTTTGTGCTCCCCTGGTCGGGGGCCTCGAGCCGTCCGTTGACGGGACGATCTTGACTCCCGTAGCCGGTGGCGGGCTTCCTCGTCGGGGCGATCAAGCTCCTGCATCGGGGGGATGTCAACTCCCCCACGCCGGCAATCGGACCCCGCGTCGGTGCTGGGTGAGCCTCTGCATCATTGGAGCTCCCGACTCAGTCTCTCCCAAGACTGCAAGCACTTGATGTTAAAGTCTGGTTGGAGTATCGATGCCAGGAAAGGGATGGGCTCTGATGGTAGGAGCACACCCTGCAATGGGGCTCAAAGTCAGTCCCGAGCAAGGCCTCCAGCTCCATGATGTTAGGCCGCAGAGCGACCGGAGATATGACCCAAAAATATGAGCTGCTGTTCCTCCAATTTGTGTTTGCAAATTCTCCTTATTCCTCCAAACCTGTCCTATTCATGTACCTGTCCAACTGTTTTTTTAAACTTTGGGATAGTCTCTGGCAGTTTGTTCCATACACCCACCATCCTTTGTGTGAAAAAGTTACCCCTCAGATTTCTATTAAATCTTTCCCCCTTCACCTTGAACCTATGTCCTCTGGTCCTCAGGGCAAGAGACTCTGCACCTCTCATCCTCCTGTTCTCCAAAAAGACTCTCAGCCTACTCAACCTCTCCCTATAGCTCAGACCCTCTAGTCCAGGCAAAATCCTTGTAAAAACAATACATCCTTTTAATTAAGCGTTCTGCTTCATTAACGGCAAACTTGTTATTACAAGTCCAATCTATTAACGGAAGTGGAAAGGTACAATGATTCACAGGCATTATATTCATAAGTTCATTAGTTCATTAGTTTTTAAGTGATAGGAGCAGAATTAGGCCGTCAAGTCTACTCTACCATTCAATCATGGCTGATCTTTCCCTCCTAACCTCATTCTCCTGTCTTATCCCCATAACCCCTGACACCCGCACTAACCAAGAATCTATCTATCTCTACCTTAAAAATATCCACTGACGGCCTCCACAGCCTTCTATGGCAATGAATTCCACAGATTCACCACCCTCTGACTGAAGAAATTCCTCCTCATATTCTTCCTAAAGGAATGACCTTTAATTCTGAGGCTATGGCCTCTGGTCCTAGACTCTCCAACTAGTGGAAACATCCTCTCCACATCCACTCTATCCAGGTCTTTCACTCTTCGGTAAGTTTCAATGAGGTACCCCCTCATCCTTCTATGCTCCATCGAATACAGGCCCAGTGCCGTCAAACATTCATCATATGTTAACCTACTCATTCCTGGTATCATTCTCCCTGCATTACTTAATCAAGTATTCATGTCAACACTTGAGGGCCTCAAGTTGAGGCTGACACCTGTCTCAATGTAGCAAGAATACTGGAATCTTTCTTTGTACAGATTACTAGATCTGTGTACACAGAAGTAAAAGATACAAATCTTAACAATTACAAAATGTTGGATATACTCCATAAGTCGAGCAGCATCTGCAGAGAGAGAAAAGCAGTTAATACTTCAGGTCATAGAAACATAGAAACATAGAAAATAGGTGCAGGAGTAGGCCATTTGGCCCTTTGAGCCTGCACTGCCATTCAATATGATCATGGCTGATCATCCAACTCAGTATCCTGTAGCTGTCTTCTCTCCACACCACCTGATCCCTTTAGCCACAAGGGCCACATCGAACACCCTCTTAGATATAGCCAATGAACTGGCCTCAACTACCTTCTGTGGCAGAGAATTCCAGAGACTCACCACTCTCTGTGTGAAAAATGTTTTCCTCATCTCGGTCCTAAAGGAATTCCCCCTTATCCTTAGACTGTGACCCCTTGTTCTGGACCTCCCCAACATCGAGAACAGTCTTCCTGCATCTAACCTATCCAACCCCTTAAGAATTTTGTAAGTTTCTATAAGATCCCCCCTCAGTCTTCTAAATTCTAGCGAGTACAAGCCAAGTCTATCCAGTCTTTCTTCATATGAAAGTCCTGACATCCCAGGAATCAGTCTGGTGAACCTTCTCTGTACCCCTTCTATGGCAAGAATGTCTTTCCTCAGATTTGGAGACCAGAACTGTACACAATACTCCAGGTGTGGTCTCACCAAAACCCTGTACAACTGCAGTAGAACCTCCCTGCTCAGATACTCAAATCCTTTCGCAATGAATGCTAACATACCATTTGCTTTCTTCACTGCCTGCTGCACCTGCATGCCTACTCTCAATGATTGGTGTACCATGACACCTAGGTCTCGTTGCATCTCCCCTTTTCCTAATTTGCCACCATTCAGATAATAGTCTACCCTCCTGTTTTTGCCACCAAAGTGGATAACCTCACATTTATCCACATTATACTGCATCTGCCATGCATTTGCCCACTCACCCAACCTATCCAAGTCATCCTGCAGCCTCCTAGCATCCTCCTCACACCTAACACTACCCCCCAGCTTAGTGTCATCCGCAAACTTGGAGATGTTGCATTCAATTCCCTCGTCCAAATCATTAATATATATTGTAAATAGCTGGGGTCCCAGCACTGAGCCTTGCGGTACCCCACTATTCACTGCCTGCCATTCTGAAAAGGATTTGTTTACTCCTACCCTTTGCTTCCTGACTGCCAGCAAGTTCTCTATCCACATCAATACTGAACCCCCAATACCGTGTGCTTTAAGTTTGGATACTAATCTTTTATGTGGGACCTTGTTGAAAGCCTCCTAAAAGTCTAGATATAACACATACACTGGTTCTAACTTATCCACTCTACTAGTTACATCCTCGAAAAATTCTATAAGATTCGTCAGACATGATTTACATTTCGTAAATCCATGCTGACTTTGCCCAATGATTTCACCACTTTCTAAATGTACTGCTATCCCATCTTTAATAACTGAGTCTAGCAGTTTCCCCACTACCGATGTTAGACTAACTGGTCTGTAATTCCATGTTAACTCTCTCCCTCCTTTTTTAAAAAGTGGGGTTACATTAGCTACCCTCCAATCCTCAGGAACTACTCCAGAATCTAAGGAGTTTAGAAAAATTATCACTAATGCATCCACTATTTCTGTGGCTACTTCCTTGAGTACTCTGGGATGCAGACTATCTGGCCCTGGGGACTTATCGGCCTTTAATCCATTCAATTTACCCAACACCACTTCCTGGCTAACCTGGATTTCACTAAGTTCCTCCACCTTATTTGACCCCCAGTCCCCTGCTATTTCCGGCAGATTATTTATGTCTTCCTTAGTGAAGACAGAACCAAAGTAGTTATTCAATTGGTCTGCCATGTCCTTGTTCCCTATGATCAATTCACCTGTTTCTGACTGCAAGGGACCTACATTTGTTTTAACTATTCTCTTTCTCTTCACATATCTATAAAAACGTTTGCAGTCAGTTTTTATGTTCCCTGCCAGTTTTCTTTCATAATCTATTTTCCCTTTCCTAATTAAGCCCTTTGTCCTCCTCTGCTGGACTCTGAATTTCTCCCAGTCCTCTGGTAGTCTGCTTTTTCTGGCTAATTTGTATGCTTCATCTTTTGTTTTTATACTATCCCTGATGTCTCTTGTTATCCATGGATGCACTACCTTCCCTGATTTATTCTTTTGCCAAACTGGGATGAACAATTGTTGTAGTCCATCCATGCATACCTTCCATTGCACACCCACTGTCAACCCTTTAAGAATCACTTGCCAGTCTATCTTGGCCAATTCACGTCTCATACCTTCAAAGTTACCTTTGTTTACGTTCAGAACCCTTGTTTCTGACTTAATTATGTCACTCTCCATCCTAATGAAGAACTCAACCATATTATGGTCACTCTTGCCCAAGGGGCCATGCACAACAAGACTGCTAACTAACCCTTCCTCATTACTCAATACCCAGTCTAGAATAGCCTACTCTCTCGTTGGTTCCTCTACATGTTGGTTTAGAAAACTATCCCGCATACATTCCAAGAAATCCTCTTCCTCAGCACCCCTGCCCATTTGATTCACCCACTCTATATGTAGATTAAAGTCACCCATTATAACTGTTTTACCCTTGTTGCACGCATTTCTAATATCCTGTTTGCTGCCATCCCCAACCACTACTACTGTTAGGTGGCCTGTACACAACTCCCACTAGCATTTTCTGCCCCTTAGAGTTTCGCAGCTCCAGCCATATCGATTCCACATCCTCCAAGCTAATGTCCTTCCTTTCTATTGCATTTATCTCCTCTCTCACCAGCAACGCTACCCCACCTCCTTTTCCTTTCTATCTATCCGTCCTGAATATTGAATATCCCTGGATGTTCAGCTCCCAGCCTTGGTCCCCCGGAGCCATTTCTCCGTGACCCCAACTATAGCATAGTCATTAATAGCTATCTGCACGTTCAACTCATCCACCTTATTACAAATGCTCCTTGCATTGAGACACAAAGCCTTCAGGCTTGTTTTTACAACACTCTTACTCATTATACAATTATGTTGACAAGTGGCCCCTTTTGATTTTTGCCCTGGAAACCCACCACCTCTTATTCTCTGATTATTATTTTTTTCTTCTTTCCCCCCCTACATGTTGGGTCTGACTGCTTCCCTTCCCTTTGGAACAAGGAAAGATTAAAAAGATGGGGTGGGGTGGAGGAAGCAAAGGGAGAGGATGGGATGACTCGAGAGGGTGAAGCTCAAGAGAGGCACAGCGACGCATTGGTGGTGGTGCTGGCGGAGAAAGGGTGTGAAAGCTTGTTCACCAAATTCGATCTGTCTGGAAGAATAAACAGAAAAGGATGATTGATATCAGAGGAGAGATAGAAACATAAAAACATGGAAATTAGGTGCAGGAGCAAGCCATTCGGCCCTTCGAGCCTGCACCGCCATTCAATATGATCATGGCTCATCATCCAACTCAGTATCCTGTACCTGCCTTCTCTCCATACCCCCTGATCCCTTCAGCCACAAGGGCCACATCCAACTCCCTCTTAAATATGGCCAACAAACTGGCCTCAACTACCTTCTGTGGCAGAGAATTCCACAGATTCACCACTCTCTGTGTGAAAAATAATTTTCTCATCTCGGTCCTAAAAGACTTCCCCCTTATCCTTAAACTTGAATTTGAAAAAGTGTAGGAGGATCCTGCAGATGCTCGTTTAAACCGAAGATAAACACAAAAAGCTGGAGCAACTCAGCGGGTCGGACAGCATCTCTGGAGAAAAGGAATAGGTGATGTCTCGGGTCAAGACCCTTCTTAATACAAATAAAGATTGTGTGGAGAGATTTGAAAAACAGTAGGTGATGAAAATATAAATTCAGATTTCAAAATTCAGAAAAAGAGAAGGCTAGAGATAGCGTAGACATTGAGAACCTTGATCCCAGGGTACCAATGTCAAAGACTAGAGGGCATATTATGTGGACAAAAATGCTGGAGGAATTCAGCGGGTGAGCTACCATCTATGGAGAGAAAGAGTAAACGACGTTGCCTAGTCCTTCTCTCTGTAGATGCTGCCTCACCCGCTGAGTTTCTCCAGCATTTTTGTCTACCTTCGATTTTTCCAGCATCTGCCGTTCTTTCTTAAACAGGGCATATTATAAGGTGAGAGGGTCAAAGTTTTAAGGAGATGTGAGGGGCAAGTTTTTATACAGGGGGTGGTAGGTGGCTGGAACATGCTGCCAATGGTGGTGGTATCATTGTGATCGTGGCATTTAAGAGGCTCTTAGTTGAGAAAATTGATCTGCTGGGAATGGAGGGATATGGGTCATGTGTAGGCAGAGGAAAGGAGTTTATCAGCATCATATTCAGCACTGACATTGTGGGCCAAAAGGCCTGTTCCTGTGCTATATTTTTCTATGTTCTGTGGTTTATTCAGCAGGCAGGCTGCACCTTTAGTTCAGAGAGGCCGCATAGGAAGAGGCCCTTCAGACCACCAAGTCCACACTGGCCACATTTGGTCTCTGTTATCACAATTTCTAATCCATTCCACACATATTAGGGCCAATTTTACACAGGCCAATGAACTTGACAAAACCGCAGTACCTGGAGAATATCTACTTGGTCACAGGGAGAACATGCAAACTCCACACTGTCAGCACCCGAGGTCGTGATCGAACCCGGGTCTCTGGCAAGAACAAGTCAGATTTATTGATCTTTCAATGAAATTGGCCAGTTCTGGTACAAATATGAAGGTCTAGTTTTCTAAAAATGTCCAAATGCACCCTTGCCCTCCTTTTTGTCAAAGATTCCTTCTTGTCTCGTCTCATTTGCTATCAACACCATAACAATTGGAACGGTGGCTCAGCAGTAGAGTTACTGCCAAACAACGCCAGAGACCCAGGTTCGATCCTGACTACGGGTGCAGTCTGTATGGAGTCTGTACATTCTTCCCGTGACCTGTGTGGGTTTTCTCTGGGTGCTCTGGTTTCCTCCCACATTCCAAAGACACACAGGTTTGGAGGCGAATTGGCTTGGTATAAATGGTAAATTGTCTCTGGTGTGTAGGATAGTGTTAGTGTGCGGGGATCACTGGTCAGCGTGGACTCGATGGGCCGAAGGGCCTGTTTCCACGCTTATCTCTAAACTGAACGGAACCAAATTAACAATGAGAACACAATGTGGAGCAGCACACAGAAATACTGTCCAAAGTGATGAGCAATGTGCCAGCTGGAACATGACTCACAACACAGGAAGCAAAGAAAGAGGCTTCATGTGTTGACCCAGCCTTGATATGAAAACCTGGGGGGGTTTTCGGGACTGCAATAAAAGACTTTGAGTGATGCTGATTTTAATTGCCGGTGTCCATCAACATGTAGCCAGCATCTCGAGAGGGATCACTGTCAGAACAACTCCCCAGTACAGACCCGGATCACAGTGAGCTGATATCAATTATGGACTGCTCATTCAAGTTTAGTATATTCACTTTAGAGATACAGCATGGAATCAGTGCAAGAACATGTTCAACACATACACAATATTTACATTAAACCCCACTTCAATGCACAGCAAGGCGTCTGTGCGATTGTGAAGAGAGACTCAGGGATTCATCTTTCCAATAGACATTGCCTTGGCAGTATTAATAACAACTATCAGGCTCTTGACTGAACTAGCTAAACTATGAACTATGAACTGGCTTGGCTGCACTAAGGACCTCAAGCTTTTTGCACTAATATTAGTATTTTTTATTGTTTGAATTGTTTTTGTTTATCGTATTAGCTATTTGTGTTGTGTTTACAGGCCTGTTATGCTGTACCAGGTAAGAATTTCATTTTTCCACTCTTGGTACATACGACAAGTAAACGCCCTTCACGCTTCACATTGAAATGTTGAATAAATGCACTATTATGGCAATGAATAAAAGGCAGGAAGGCTCCAGATTTGATACCGCACATGACCAGTGAGCCGATTTCAATTACGGACTGCTCATTCAACTTGGAATGGTTTTTAAAGAATTTCCATCTTTGGCTTTGGTTCAAGCTGTGATATATCCAGGTCATGCCACCCACACTTTGCAGTGAGGAGCTGGGGACCAAATAGCCCCTTCGGACCACAGAGCCCACGCCGACCATTGATCCCCGCACATTAACACTATCCTACACACACTAGGAACAATTTTACACTTATACCAATGTAATTAACCTACAAACCTGTACATCTTTGGAGTGTGGGAGGAAACTGAAGATCTCGGACAAAACCCATGCGGTCACGGGGAAAGCATACAAAGTCCATACAGACAGCACCCATAGGTGCGATCGAAACAGGGACTCCGGCGCTGAAAGTGCTGTGAGGCAGCAACTCCACCGCCCTCCTCTGCACCACCATGCCGCTTTCTTCTATTTTAGTTAAGTTTAGTTTCAAGTTGCAGCAGTGAAATAGGCCCTTCTGCCAACCAAATATGCGGTGACCACCGATCAACAGTTCACACTAGTTAATCCACTTTCGGATCCACTCCCTACACATCAGGGGTAATTTTACAGTGGCCAATTTTACTTCAGAGTCACGTGAATGACTACATGAAGAAGGCCATCCCCACCGCCGCGGGAAACCGGTTATGGACCGCGGGGAAATCCCGGTCCGGTCCGCGGAAGCGTGGGTAGCCGGCGGCCGTCGGGTTCGCTCCAAATTCGCTGACAAAGAGGTCAGGAGGGAACGCGAGTGGGGGTTCCTCCCAGTATGGGCTCCCAGACCGCTATGGTCCCCCCAGAGAAAGGGGTTAGACTAGCAGTTAGCCGGTCTTACTACCCCAGTCTCTGTTAATGGGGTTAGCAGCTCCCACTTCGCTTTGGTTACCCCAGGAAAAGGGGTTAGACTGGCAGTTAGCCGGTCTTGCAATCCCAGCCACTCACTCTGGGGTCTGCAGCTCCTACACCGTTATGGTCCCCAGAAATAGGGGTTAGACTTGCAGTAAGCCGGTCTAGCTATCCCAGTCTCGGACATTGGGGTCAGCAACCCCCAGACCGCTTAGGTCTTCCGAGATAAAGTGGTTAGACTGGCAGTAAGCTGGTCACACTACTCCAGTCGCGGACAATGGGGTCAGCAGCCCCGGACCGCTTAGGTCATCCCAGAAAAAGCGGTTAAACTGGCAGTAAGCCGGTCTCGCTACCCCAATCTGTCAATGGGGTCAGCAGGCCCCAGAGCACTTAGGGCTTCCCAGATAGGGGTTAGACTGGCAATAAACCAGTCTCGCTACCCCTGTCTCTTGTCAATAGGGTCAGCAGCTCCCAGACCGCTAAGGTCTCCCCAAATAAGGGTAAAACTGTCAGTAAGCCGGTCTCACTACCCCAGTCGCTAACTATGGGGTCAGCAACTCACAGACCGCTATGGTTCCCCAGGAAAGGGGTTAAACCACAAGGAAGCCAGTCATGCCTTGGGACGCGGTCGAGTCGGGCCAAGAGGTCCCCCCTCCTTCTATGGGTAGCGTCTATGAATGCCTAAAACCCACCTGGAGCACCTGATGGAGAGGTTGCTCCAGAGAGATATGCTCCAGAAGAGAGCTACCTGAGCCCGGGTATTATGGAGAACTCTCTGGCAGCGGGACCTGTGTCTGGGCTGCACGATGTCTCCCTCTCTGAGGAGGGGAGCATCAGGGGTCAATTTCGCTCTGGCCCAGACTCATATTCTGATATAGGTCCAAGGGGCCATGTCAGCGCAGGTATCCTCAGGGGCCTGCGGCAGCACCCGTCTCAGGGCTGTCTACGAGTCTCCCACTCGGTGGAGGGGAGTGCGAGGACATACTCGCAAGGGAAGAGGCAGAAAACCCGGAAGGGGCCAGATTCCCTCACACTACAAGTGCCGGCAGTGAACAGAGCTATCAAATGAAACCATCGTATCGGCGATGACACCCCCACGCCTCAACGGCAGTAAGCAGTTCACTGAAGTTAATGGGCGCTTGAAAGCTGGGCCAAGCTGGTCTCAGGAAGGAAATCAAGGATGGGGATAGAACCCACATCAGGGGCCTTTGGGGTTACATAAGACCACCGGTAACCATGGAGGTAGGTGGGTCTGGTTCTTTCGAAACATGGGGTAAGTGAACCATGTACAAGTTCGTAATATTTACACTTGTTTTGGACAAATGATAACATGTGTTGGGTATTATTACACAGTATACAAAGGTACCAAGCATGGCTTGGAATTGGGGCCAGAATTGTCTTTCGAGGCAGGCTCAGGATTACAGCCAGCATTGCCTTCCTCGACAAGCTTGGTCATATGGCCCGAGTTGTCTTTCGAGGCAGGCTTAGAATTACGGCTGGAGCAGTTTTAAGGCAAGCCAGTAGTATGGCCAGAGTTGCATTCAAGGCAGGCACGGAATTGTGGCAGGTGTGGCCTGTTCCTTGTGAAAGATGGAGAGATGTTGGTTCATATTTAATTTACTCCCATGTGCAACATAGCTTTTCAGTATAAGGAACTTCTCTACTGCCTAACTACTAATTTCCTTACAATCTTTATGGCATGCATCGATCTCAAAGGTGCATATACTATTTAGAACCCATTCACAGGAGATCACCGGAGACATTTCAAATTGATCTGGAGGATATTTCTTACTCTGTGTTTTGCTTAAATCAACTGTTTTCAGCCAACCAGTCAAATTTAAGTTGATACCAACTGGAAGTTGTTGTATATCGGATTTACCTTTAACTATTAATTACCTGTGATTCCGCCCTGGGGCAACAGATTGGAATCAATTGAAGCCTGTAACAACCTTGTTATCAAGCAGTCTTCTATTTATCAAGTGTAATTGGCTATAGCAGCTGTGTTTCAGCTGTGCAATTGGGTCTTGCATTATTAGAACTTTCAACGTGCAAGTATTAACCTCTCAAGTGCCATACAGGTAATTGTTAACAGACCTATGGTATTATCAGCTGAAGCTACCAAAGTCACAATGGTGGTCGAACTATATTCAGCATTGCTCCAGTAGTTTGGTCATATTATCTTCAGTTATATTACTTACACGTGCCTGAACTCAAAGATGGAAAATCACGAATGCCATCTCTAGTAACGAAGGCGGATGGGATTTGCATGAATCCCCAATTCTTCAGTTATTGGTATCAACTACCTATAGACACTAGGTGTATACTAAGGGTTAAAGGGTTATTGTGCGAATATGCAAAACCTGCATGCTCAGTTCCAAGTTGATACACTGTGGAGGTGGCATATGTTAGTCACATGGATGCAATAAAGTCAAAGTATCCTGTCATAATGTACCCGACCCTTTTATGCCGCTGGTGTATCATCCTGCAAAGTCAATGACAACACAGTATGGATGTTGGATCACAAAGCATTTTAGGATCTATGGCTCGTTGGCACACGATATCGATATGTTTGCATGCAGGCTCATTCTCGATACACAGGGGAGGAATGTTCTTTTATGTGGTTCTCCATTTGCCTCATCTTTCAGGGCTTGCAATATTCAGCAAGATCCTGCATTCAGGGTTCTCATACTGTCTGACTGGCCTACACAGCCATGGTTTCCCGCAAATGTTGGGAATAATATAGAACCTTATACAGAGTTCTAATCATAAAACTTTGCTGGTTCAGCCTGGGGTTTGGGGAACCAGCCTCTACATTATTAATCAATTAATTGTTTTACAGAATCTGATAAGACCACTCATGCGGCTCGGGCTGTCAGACTGATCCATGTATGTCTCACTGCAGAATGCAGGGATAGCACCAAAAAAGCAGTACTCTGCCTCTTCAGGAGATGGGAAGCGTTTTCTGTTAAATGTTATATTACACATAATACGGCACGGACACTGACGTCTTAGACTTCATTTTCTATGGGTCTTTGACAATAAATTAAGTTATAGTTCCATTAACTGTACCCAACGTGCTTCTCATCATAGTTGCTGCAGCAAGTGGGACCCGCTCTCTCGGGTTTCACCCTCTGGTGTCCAGTATTTAGGATATCATTAACACAAGTTCTTCCAGACCCAAGTACACGGAAGTATGGGATATTGACATTGTGTTAACATTTATTCACCATGGGGCTCCAGCTTATCTCTATCTTTGGCTCGGCTCTCATAGGTAGGTTATTCCCTGGCGCTGCCCTCAGCGCACAGGTCCAGTCATTACATAAATTGCGAGTGGACAGGATCATTACACCTACAATATCATAATTCATGTTTACATACCGCATGCACCTTCAGTTACATGTGGTCACACGTTTACATCATTACGTCAAGTTCATCTGGAGCCTTAGAGGCTCTGATACTAGTTCAGACCATCTCCAGGTTGTTTTGCGAGGTTTGGCTTATACAGGAGTAGATACTAATTTCTAATCTCACTCCACCAGAGCTGCTACAACACCAGCAGCAAGGGTTATGTGCGGTCCTCTGGACCACATCCTGTCTAACGAACGAGGTATCCAACATTTTATTTTAACTGATTGCCAGACCAGGGGTATTTGCCAACTCTATTTAGGTTCAATTGATAGTTCCCCTTGGTTGAGAGGGGTCACTGTTATTATTGTTTGTTCTTTTATCAGCATGTTTTAAATCTATGTCATGTATGTATGCATTATGAATGTTTCCTTCATCTATGGTCAACTGATGCAGTCATGCTTGTGTGGACTCATTTTTCCACGGCATGAAATCACAGACCTTTAAAATCTTCATGTGACTCCGAAGTAAAATAGTAAGATTAAACGAGAACTTACCAGTTTGGAGTTTGATCATTATTTTATGAGGAGTTACGATGAGGGATTACGTGCCCTCCGCTCCCTATCCTCATAACATATCGATCATCTGGTAGTTCTAATCATCTATAATCTTACTATGTTAGTTCCACAATCTGTGATTTCACACCACTGCTTTGAAGATTGACGCGCATGCATGGGGACAGCCTTCTTCACGTAATCCCTCATCGTAACTCCTCATAAAATAACGATCAAACTTCAAACTGGTAAGTTCTCGTTTAATCTTAATCTTAATTACAAACCCACATGTCTTTGGCATGTGGGAGGAAACCGGATCACCCGAATGAAACCCACGTGGTCACAGGGAGAATATGCAAACTCCACACAGAGAGTACCCAAGGTCAGAATCGAACCCAGGTCTCTGGCTCTGTGAGGCAGCAGCTCTACCCGCTGCACCACTGCACCAGAGAGGCACCAGTCTTGGTAGCTATGAGAAAAGTTTATCGGTACTCGGCTGTTCACACTCACTCTCTCATTATGGTGAATATTGACCTGAGATATGGTTTTGATTGATACCAAGGGTACTAAGGCTCTGCAAGGAGAGGCGAGTCAAGCTGCTAGACGTTGGATGAGGTTCGAAGGGTTAATAAGGTATTTCCAGTTCGATTCATGCTGACATTTCACAGGACATTAAAGGCAAAACCTTGGGTTGATAACGGTGTTAAAAATGACAAAAAGTCAGAATTTATCATGTGGTCGAGAACATAAAGGACAAGAGTTAATGATTACCAAGTGTAAAAGTTAATAAGATTTCAGCATGAGTTTTTGTGATCATTATTGCATTCCATATTTTAAAAAGATATCCAGGCTGTAGAGAGTGGTAAAAAGCAGATTCAATTGAATGTTGCCAGAAATGTGTAATAGAAATTTGAAGTCTTTAAAAACTAGATATTTTCTCAATTGAATAACACGGATTATGGGTTGTGTGATAAAAATGTTTAAAAAATATTAAAAGCTCTGGCAAGATGTAAAGGAGTTTAATGCAATGTGCAGGATTTAGAATGAAGGATCATATATGAAAGATTAAATGATACCGATTTAGAACTTGCATAGATGGAGCCTGCTTTATGTGAGGAGGCAAGAGATATTGGAATTTATGTCCGGGAATAATAATTGTAGCTGAAACTAATTCTGAAGAGCCTGTTTGCTGTGAAGGGCATGGATGGCAAGGAGGAGGCTTTGAGGGGAAATCCTAAAATGAGTCTACAGGGATATTAAGAGTAAAAGGGTGGCTAGGGTAAGGACAGGCTAACTTAAAAATCAGCATGGCCATATTTAGGTAGAGCCACAAGAGATGGGGGAGAAACTAAATGAATACGCTCAAAGATTTGTTAGCGAGAAGGTCATAGATAAGTGGCGTTTTGGGTCAGGGCAATTCTTCAGACTAATTGCCGGCGGGTGGCGAAGAACGATGAGAGAAAGGAGAGAATGGAATATGTTTTTGTCACATGTGACTAGGCAGAGAGCAATTGCCTACCCAGTGTGTACAAATAGCAGCCACCGACGGCGTTGACAAAGTTACAAAGGACCACCGCCAAGGCCTCACCGTTGTCGACGCCCCACCTCACCCCTCCGTGGTGCCAGCCCGTGCCCAGCTGCAGACTCCGTCGGTTGCTCCGCCAATCCGGACTCTGAACCGCGAGGCCCGGCTCCTCTGTCCAACCCACCAGGCCCTGGCCGTGCCACGACGCGGGCTTCTACCAGGGCGCCTCGATAAAGGCCTCCGGCCGTGTTCCCAGTCCCCAGCTGCCAAGGCGCAGGACAAAGCATGATAGTTAATAGATGGATGAGGCGAGGGAGGGGGTTAATAGGCAGATGGTTGGAACAGATATTTGGCGCCATGATGGCGCAGCAGTTGAGTTGTTGCCTTACGACGCCAGAGATAATTTTTAGAAGCCAATTAACCTACAAACCTACACGTCTTTGGAATGTGGGGGGAATCCAGAACACTCACAGGAAACCCACATGGTCACAGGGAGAATGTACAAACTCTGTATAGGTAGCACCCATAGTCAGGATCGAACCCCGGTCTCTGGTCACTATAAATGTGTAGGAAGAAATTGCAGATGCTGGTTTACACCGAAGATAGACACAAAAAGCTGGAGTAACTCTCGGGACAGGCATCATCTCTGGAGAGAATGAATGGGTGACCCAAAACGTTGCCATCCCTGCCTGTCCTGCTGAGTTACTCAAGCATTTTGGGTCTATCTTCCATGCTACAGTATAAATAACATAGAAACACAGAAAATAGTTGCAGGAGGAGGCTATTTGGCCCTTCGAGCCTGCACCACCATTCATTGTGATCATGGCTGATCATCCACAATCAGTAACCCGTGCCCATACCTGCCTTCTCCCCATATCCCCTGATTCCGCTAACCTCTCGCCAGCTGCAAAAGAAACTGCAAACAAATGGCAACATAATGCATTGACATGAACTGTGATACGCAGCCTAAGTTCAGGGTCTACGTGTGGCAGTGTGAAGGGTGTGAAATACTAAGCATTGATCCATCCCCATTGGAATTAAAAAAGGGAATAACCTTGAATTCCTCATTCCGTTTTAGTGTAATATTAATGGTAAAATGATTAAATTGGTCTTCTTGATTAAAGTTGACATTTTAGCAATGAGAAATCCACAGTGCTATGAAGTGGTAAAAGTCAGAGAATTATGTTTTAAAATATAATAAAGGATAGTTTCATGCTAAGCAGTACTTTAAACAGTGCAGATTTAAAGAGATTCAAGCATTAAAAGGCAGCCATCATCATCAGAGATCCACACCACACTGGCCACACAGTAATTGCACGTCTGCCAATGGGAAGAAGCCTGAAAACTGTAACGTCCAGGTTCAGGAAGAGCTTCCTCCCTTCAGCCACTAAGTTGACATATTCTGTTGTGCTGCTTCAAGTAACAATGTCATTGTTCTATCGGGGACATATGAAAATAGAACACTCTAAACATACACTAAACGTGACTCTTGACATGCCAAGACATCTCTACGAGCTGAATGTGAGATGAATTTCCTTGTGGCTGAGGTATGATCCAGCTGGAGCAATGAAACAGCATCTCTCCATGTGTACAAGGTCAAAAAGCTATCATCATGATAAGAATTTTCATTCCATTTCAGTACTCCTGGAATCAAGAGACTAAGAACTCAAAACCCTGCACAGGAAATCAAACCTAAAGATCAAAAACTTGCTTTCAAGTTGTTTTCATGTTAAAAAGGAATATCAATTATGAATTTCATTTTATATCTCTGGAGTTGGCAGGTATGAGCTTAGCTTCTGAAAGATGTCTCGTAAGGTTTCACAGTGTGTTGAATGCTGTATATTACAGTTTTTGTAAAATTAACCCATTCATTTTGGATGGAATGTTGTTTCTTTGACTGGAGAGTAGGCACAAAGCAGAAAGCTGGTATCTAGCAGTGGGATCTTAGTCAAAACTGTTAAATGTGTTACTGTTCACTTACTGGTGCAGCAGTAGAGTTGCTGCCTTACAGCGACAGAGACCCAGGTTCGATCCTGACTACGGGTGCTATCTGTATGGAGTTCGTACATTCTCCCCGTGACGCATGTGGGTTTTCTCTGCGAGCCCCGGCTTCCACCCACACTCCAAATACGTACAGGTTTGTAGGTTAATTGGCTTGGTATAATGGTAAATAGTCCCTTTGTGTGCGTGTAGGGTAGTGGTAATGTGAGAAGATTGCTGGTCGGAGTGAACTTACTGGGCCGAAGGGCCTGTTTCAGCGCTTTATCTCTGAACTAAATTAAACTAAACCTTGAGACACTCTGAGAGGTACAGAGCAGGTTCAATGGTTCAACAGAATTTTATTGTCATGTGTGCACTGCATAGTGATATTCTTTTTTCTTCTGCATCGTGATATTCATAGATCTTCTTTTTGCATAGATCACACATGCACGAGTTGCTATATTTTGGCGCCATGCACAGAACATCCAAAGTCATGTCCATGCGCTCGATGTACTGGAGCGGTTCCTGATCCAGACAAACCCCAGGCTGCTGCAGGGCTTCCTCCGTCGCCCTCGACCGGCTCTCCTCACCCAACCACCTTTGTGTCCCGAGAACTCCTCCTGCAGCCGACCTTGATGGGGCGGGAGGCGATACCCTGGTCCCTCTCCCACCGGCTCACTCCTCGCGTCTGCCGTTACCAGCGGCTCCCTCTTCCTCCACTCTCCTGTGTTCGGGACCAAGCTGAGCGGCTGCTGAGCTTCCCCCCCCCCTGCAGGTCGCAGCTTCATCCGGCTTCACGGTGCATCTTGGGAACCTTCTGCCGCCGCATGTTGCATGACCGTTGCTGATAAACCTGAGAGAAAAATCAGCTGGAGACTGAGGCTTGATAGAGGGTGAGGAGGCAAGACAATGAGAGACGTGAAGAGACAAATTAAAGTGGGGAAATAAAGATGAAGAAAATGGAGAGAAACAACTGGGAGGAGGAAAAATGAGTGGTGGATAAATCCGGGTGGCACGCTGGTGCAGTGTGGAGTTGCTGTCATACAGCACCAAAGATCCGGGTTCGATCCTGACCTTGGGTGCTGTCTGTACAGTGTTTGTACCTTTTACCCATGACCGCGTGGATTTTCATAGGGTGCTCCGATCTCCTCTCACACTCCAAAGACATACAGGCTTGTAGATCAATTAGCTTGGGTAAAGATTGTAAATTGTTGCTGGTGTGTGGGATAGTGTCAGTGCATAGGAATCGTTGGTCAGCACTGACTCGTAGGGCAAAAGGGTCTGTTTCCACACTGTAACTAAACTAAACTAAATTAAATGAGGAATGATATGAGTCAATAACAGAGCGCTGTAGTGGCATTTCTGTTGCACACAGTGCTTGTGACCCGGGTGTGATCCCAACCTCTGGTCTTAGAGTCACAGTGTCACAGAGTGATACAGCGTGGAAACAGGCCCAACTTGCACACACCAGCCAACATGTCCCAGCTACGCCAGTCCCATCTGCCCAGGTTTTGGCCCATATCCCTCCAAATCTGTTCTATTCCTGTACGTGTCCAACTGTTTCTGAAACATTGGGCTAGTCCCAGCCTCAACTACCTCCTCTGGGAGCTTGCTCCATATGCCCACCATCCTTTGTGTGAAAAAGCTACAACTCAGATTCCAATTAAATCTTTCCCAACAACATCACCAGCGCGCTGTCTAGGGAGGCTGGAGGGAGGTCCACCGCTGGGGATGTGTACACATTCTCGGTGTCCGAGCACGACGTGAGGAGGGCTCTGATGCGTGTGAACACGAGGAAAGCTGTAGGCCCAGATGGTATATCTGGGCGAGTACTAACATCTTGTGCTAATCAGCTAGCTCCAGTGCTCACCACAATATTCACCCTCTCCATGGCCAAGTCCGTGGTCCCTGCCTGCTTCAAGAGATCCGCTATTATACCTGTGCCTAAGAATGCCTCTTCAGCCTGACTACCGACTACCGACAGACCGGTCGGTTGAATGACTACCGACCGGAGGCCCTCACCGCAGTAGTCATGAAATGCTTCGAGAGGCTGATCAAGAACCACATTTGTGCCTTCCTCCCTCGTACCATGGACCCGCTGCAGTACGCATTCCGTCCGAACAGATCCACGGATGATGCGATCTCCCAGGTTTTGCACACCACTCTCTCTCACCTTGACAGCCGGAAGGGAATCTATGTGAGGATGCTGTTCATTGATTTCAGTTCAGCTTTCAATACCATAGTCCACACCAGACTTGCTGTGAAGCTGCTGGAATTGGGGCTGAACACTCCCCTGTGTGATAGGTCCTGGACTTTCTCACCGCCAGGACCCAGGTGATCCAGATGGGGAGACATACCTCCAACCCCCTCACCCTGAACACAGGATTCCCCCAGTTTTGCGTCCTCAGCCCCCTACTGTACTCCCTGTACACACATGACTATGTGGCCAGGTTCAGCTCCAACTCCATCAAGTTTGCTGATGACACTGTGGTGGTGGGCCTGATCTCCGATAACAATGAGAAGGCCTACCTGGAGGAGGTGGCTGACCTGGCACTCTGGTGTCAGAACAACAGGCTCTTCTTAAATGTCACTAAAACTAAGGAGCTGATTATGGACTTTAGAAGGGCTCAACAACCGAGGATGTACACGCCACTGGGGATAAATGGGACTACTGTGGATAGGGTGAGCAGCTTTAAATACCTGGGAGTCAACATCACAGAGGATCTGACATGGACAACACACGCTGCCTCACTGGTGAGAAAGGCAAGGCAGCGCCTTTACCACCTCAGGCAGCTGAGGAAATTCGGAGTCTTTGTGAGGATCTTTCAATAATTCTACTCTGATGCTGTAGAAGGTATCCTGACCTGAAGCACCTCGATCTGGTTTGGCAACAGCTCTGCCCAGGACAGGAAGGCTCTGCAGAGAGTAGTGCATTCGGCCGAACGCACCATGGGAACTACACTCACCCCCCTGCAGGACCTATACATCAGGAGGTGCAGATCCAGAGCCAGCAAGATCAAGGACACCTACCACCCCAGCAACGGACTGTTCCAGCAATTACGCAGGCAAGCACCTCTGCTGTCACAATGCGAAAACAGAGAAGATAAGACAGATTAACTGGTCTATAATTCCCCGTTTTCACTCACCCTCCCTTTTTAAAAAGTGGGGTTAGATTAGCTACCCTCCAATCCTCAGGAACTACTCCAGGATCTTAATCGATTGGCTAGATGGGCTGAGGAATGGTTGATGGAATTTAATACGCAGAAGTGTGAGGTGTTGCATTTTGGGAAGTCTAACATGGTCAGGCTCTACACAGTGAATGGTAGGGGTCTGGGGAGTGTTGTAGAGAAGAGGTATCTAGGAGTGCAGGTGCATGGTTTCGTGAAGGTGGAGTCGCTGGTAGACATGGTGGTCAAAAGGGCTTTTGGCACATTGGGCTTCATATTTTGTTTTGATACTATCCCTGCTTTCCCTTGTTATCCACGGATGCAATACTTTCCCTGATTTATTCTTTTGCCAAACTGGGATGAACGATTGTTGTAGTTCATCCATGCGGTCTTTAAATGCCTTGTAATGCATATCCACCGTCAACCCTTTAAGAATCACTTGCCAGTCTATCTTGGCCAATTCACGTCTCATACCCTCAATGTTACCTTCCTTTAAGTTCAGAACCTTGTTTCTGAATTAACTATGTAACTCTCCATCCTAATGAAGAACTCAACCATATTATGGTCACTCTTGCCCAAGGAGTCACACACAACAGGACTGCTAACTAACCCTTCTTCATTACTCAATACCCAGTCTATAATAGCCTGCTCTCTCATTGGTTCCTCTACATGTTGGTTTAGAAAACTATCCCGCATACATTCCAATAAATCCTCTTCCTCAGCGCCCCTGCCAATTTGATTCATCCAATCTATATATAGATTGAAGTCACCCATTATAACTGTTTTACGTTTGTTGCACGCAATTCTAATTACCTGCTTGATGTCATCCCCAACTCCATTACTAATGTTAGGTGGCCTCCACACAACTCCCACTCACGTTTTCTGCACCTTAGAGTTTCGCTTCTCTACCCATACCGATTCCACATCCTCCAAGCTAATGTCCTTCCTTTCTATTGCGTTAATCCCTTCTCTAACCAGTAACGCTACCCCACCTCCTTTTCCTTTCTGTCTATCCCTCCTGAATATTGAATATCCCTGGATGTTCAGCTCCCAGCCTTGGTCACCCTGGTGCCATGTCTCCATGATCCCAATTACATCATATTCATTAATAACTATCTGCACATTCAACTCATCCATCTTATTACAAATGCTCCTTGCATTGAGACACAAAGCCTTCAGGCTTGTTTTTACAACACTCTTACCCCTTATGCAATTATGTTGAAAAGAGTCCCTTTTTGATTTTTGCCCTGGATTTTTCTGCCTGCCACTTTTACTTTTCACCTTGCTACCTATTGCTTCTACCCTCATTTTACACCCCTCTGTCTCTCTGCTCATGCTCCCATCCCCCTGCCACATTAGTTTATATCCTCCCCGACAGCACTAGCAAACACTCCCCCAAGGACATTGGTTCCATTTCAGCCCAGGTGCAGACGTCCTGTTTGTAGTTGTCCCACCACCCCCAGAACTGGTTCCAATGCCCTAGAAATTTGAATCCCTCCCCCTTGCACCATTTTTCAAGCCATGTATTCATCTGAAATATCCTCCTATTTCTACTCTGACCAGCAAGTGGCACTGGTAGTAATCCAGAGATTAACTTTGAGGTCCTACTTTTAAGTTTATCTCCTAGCTCCCTAAATTCACCTTGTAGGACCTCGTCCCGTTTTTTACCTATATTGTTGGTGCCAATGTGCACCATGACAGCTGGCTGTTCACCCTCTCCCTCCAGAATGTTCTGCAGCTGCTCAGAGACATCACTGTCCTTTGCACCAGAGAGGCAACATACCATCATGGAGTCTCGTTTACGGCTGCAGAAACGCCTATCTATTCCCCTTACAATTGAATCCCCTATTACTATAGCCCTTCCACTCTTTTTCCTCCCCTCCTGTGCAGCAGAGCCACCCACGGTTTCATGAACTTGGCTGCTGCTGCCTTCCTCTGATGAGCCATCTCCCCCAACAGTATCCAAAATGGTATATCTGTTTAGGAGGGAGATGACCGCAGGGGACTCCTGCATTCTGGCCTCCTCTCTCCTTCAACCTGAAGAAGGGTTCCGACCCGAAAGGTTTGCCTGTTCCTTTTCCCCAGGGATGCTGCCTGAACCATGGAGGCACTCCAGCATTCTGTGCCTAACTTTGGCATAAAGCAGCATCTGCAGTTCCTTCCTACACATGATGTAAATTTAAATGGGAGAACAAGAGAGCGGTGAAGTAACGAAAAAGGGGCAGATGTAAAACAAATGGGTAAACGAATGGAAGAGGAAATGAAACTAAAAGAGCGAGTTCTTTCTGTCAGCTGAACTAGTAGATTCAAAGCCTCTGCAGGAAGACAAAGTACTTTCACAAGCGGATTTCAACATAAGCATATTAGTAAGCATGTTGATAAATGGAGTCTAAAGTTTCCAGCTGCCTTACGAGTCTTTTGTAGAAGCAAACTGTATTGTTGACAGTTAATTAGACCCTACTCTGAATTCCAGTCACGTTGTCTTATGCACGATTAATTCTACCTCAAGGCTTCTTTGGATTAATTGATTTGCAAATGGAGGCATTATTGTTCGCCAATTAAATTGCAGCATTTGAATGCCAGGACCAAAGCTTACCATACAATGGCTATTCCAACAGCACATACCAGCAATTTACTCTATCAGACTTTGAAAAACAAAATGACTTGGCTCAGCAGCAGTCAGATCATCATTTGTTTCAGTCAACGATGGCTTGTTATTTATTATGCAGATGCTAATATTTTACTGATATTATTGTAAGAAACAGATAAGCTTTTAAATAATCGCAAAGGTATACAGCAAGCAAACATGCCCTTCGGCCCACCTAGTCTATGCTGACAATGTTGCAAAGCCAAGATCATCCCACCTGCCTGCATTTTAGTTTAGTTTAGAGATACAGCACGGAAACAGGCCCTTTGGCCCACCGAGCCCACGCTGATCAGCGATCCCCACACATTAACACTATCCTACACACACCAGGAGCAATTTACATTTATACCAAGCCAAATGACCTACAAACCTGTACGTCTTTGGAGGAGGGGGAATCCGAAGATCTCAGAGAAAACCCACGGAATGAATGTACAAACTCCGTACAGACATCACATGTAGCCAGGATGGAACCCGTGTCTCTGGAAGTGTAAAAGAGTAGCACTACCACTGCGTCACCGTGCCTATGCTGATGTAAATGTTTCACTGCAATTACTATAAGAAACAGATGTTTTTTTAATAGTCATAAACTGCAAGGAAACTGCCCTTCGGCCCATTTAATCTATGCTGACCATGTAGCAAAACCGATCTCGTTCCAATTACCTGCACTTGGCCCATACCCTAACATTTGCTGCAAATTTGGATTACGATGGCTTCATTAAGCAAACTGTGGCATCAACACTCAACGTCACTCATCCTTCTCTCTTGCTGGACAACGCGACACACAACCTGATCACAATCAGCACCAACTACTTTATGATGCCTTATAGTCACAAGTGACAAGTCACAGTGATATTCGTTGTTTTGTTCACCCAAGGTATGCAGAGTCGTTACATAAAGTGCACCGCCAAAGTATTCTATTTTACCGAACCATTTGTAACACATTCCTCATTCGTTCTCTCAACCCCCCCCCCCCCCAGCCACGCCGGGCCCTCCTTTCCAACTGGGATGAGTTCATCCTGATCGCATCATTCTGCCCCTATGGATGAGATAGTGATTTCCTGAACTGAACTGGGAGCTTCAGGATCTGGACTTGCTGCAATACTCACAGTGTTTGGACAAATAAATGTGCCAGTACGCATTTTTAATGAACGTACCAACAGCCTGGGACTTGCATCGCTCATAAGAACTGGAGCGCAGACCTTGAAAATGGCGTCAAAACATGGAGCCTCTTGCATACAGGCTCTACTTTAGACTTCAGAGATACAACATGCTCAACGTTTTCCTCCACAAAATAACAAACTCTTTGGATCAAAGAGGCTGTGTAGGTTGTTTGGACCAAAGGCTTTAGACTTTAGGCACAAAATGCTGGAGTCACAGTGGCTGAGGCAGCATCTCTCCTCAGCTGCTAACTCACCCGCTGAGTTAATCCAGCATTTTGAGTCTACCTTCAATTTAAACGAGCATCTGCACATTCTTTCTTACATGGCTTTAGACATTAGAGATACAATGCAAAAACAGTCCCTTCAACCCACCGAGTCTACGCCAACCATCGATCACCCCGTACACTAGCACTATCCTACACACTAGAAACAATTTACAATTTTTTTTACAGAATCTACAAACCTGCACATCTTTGGAGTGTGGGAGGAAACCGGAGCACCCGGAGAAAACCCACGCAGGTCACGGGGAGAACGTACAAACTCTGTACAGACAGGATCGAACCTGCGTCTCTGGCACTGTAAAGCTCTGTAGACTATTTCCGTGCACGAGCGATCCGAGCTAATTGGGATTGGGGGTGTGGCAATACTCTAATGGGATGTTTGTAAGAAAAATAATTTCACTGTGATAACACTTTGCCCATGTGGCTTTAAAAGCTCTATTGAACCTCGGGTTTTACCTGGGTGGAAATGGAATAAGGACAGTTAACTTTTGAGAGAAACTTGTACAACTGTTCCACTTTCAGGGAGCCACGATGCACACCAACCTTGCACACCACACAAAAAAGCACAAGACAAATCACTGCCTCCTCACCCTTTTATGCATCATGTAGTCCAGCACCTTTTCTGATTTCCAGCTTCCATCAACTGTAGTCATCCTTGCTCCCTCTCCGAACCCTCTCAGTTTGCATAAACAATTTCACCTTTCTCTGTTCAATTCTCTATAATGTCAAAGCTGGCCAAGCAGTGGAGGATGGGGGAAGAGGAAAGTGACAATGAGGAGATTTGTGTGATTCCACTCCCAACCGCTAGCATGTGGGGTGGCACGGTGGAGTTGCTTCCTTACAGCGCCAGAGACCCAGGTTCGATCCTGACTACAGGCGTTGTCTGTACGGAGTTTGTACATTCTCCCTGTGACTGCGCTGGTTTTCTCCAAGTGTTCTGTTTTTCTCCCACACTGCAAAGACATACAGGTTTGTAGGTTAATTGGCTTGGTAAAATTGTAAATTGTCCCTGGTGTGTAGGGTAGCATATGGGGGATCGCTGGTCAGCGCAAACTCAGTGGGCCGAAGTTCTTCATTCAGTGCTGTATTTCTAAAACTAAAAACTGTTAAAAATATGCACACATGTAATTTACAGGACAGTGTAAAGTTGTCTCTGCCTGTTGTGAGTCTCTGGGTAATGGCCCATGGGGGCTCTAATAGATCAGGTCTTTCTGCTCTGCAGAGTTCTGCTACAGCAGACTCATATGATGACAAGTAGATCAGGCTAGGAAGGCCGGCTGCTATCGCTGGCTGCCTATAAATGACTGCACACAATGCCAATGATCATCGCGGTTTTGAAACACCTGGCTTAGTTTTTAGTTTAGTTTAGTTTAGCTATACAGCGCGGAAACAGGCCTTTCATCCCACTGAGCCCACGCTGACCAGCGATCCAGTGCGTCAACACTGGGGACAATTTACACACACTAGGGATAATTTACAAATATATCAGGCCAATGAGCCTACAAACTGTATGTCTTTGGGAGTGGGTGTGGGAGGAAACCGGAGATCCCGGAGAAAACCCATGGGACGAACGTACAAACTCAGTACATACACCACATGCAGTCAGCATCGAACCCGGGTCCCTGGCGCTGTAAGTCAGCAACTTTACCGCTGTGCCACCATGTGGCTGTTGACACAGGAACTTGAGTGGAGTTTGGAGCTCATTCCTTGGAGGGTGGATTTGGTGGCCGTCGCAGCTGGCACACTTGTGGACGCAATCATGATGCAAAGTTCAACAACAAATATAGAAACATAGAAACATAAAAAATAGGTGCAGGTTGCAGCTCCAATGCAGCAAACCAGAAACGTTGCATTGAACATCTGGAGCAGCAACTAAGTGCTCCCTTCTTTACATCTGCTTGACCGAGCGTAGACAAGGCAATTGATTCAACAAACACTTGTGCTTGGTCTGCCTGAAAGCCCTTCCCACGGTACGAGTTCATTCCAAGAGCTCTCCCAAGTTTGCCCTGATTCAAACTCGGAAATTTACGGTAATGGCCACTCGTTGGTACTCGGGATTCTCATGGACATTTTTCAACATGTTGAAAAATCTTCACGAGTCTTCCCGTGCTTACCTGCTGTTAGCGAGTCTTCCCGAGTACCTGCCGTTAGTGTTACGAGCCGCTAAGAAACGTCCCCGAGCTCCGACGTACCCGCTACATTCATTCTCCATGCTTGCCATGAGTTTGATTTTTTTTTAACTCGGGAGAACTCTTGGAATGAACTCGTACCGTGGGACAGGGCTTTAAGACTGCTGGATCTCTTGGTTGCTAACTATTTTAACCCCCCTTCCCACTCCCTTACTGATATTTCTGTCCCAGGTTTTCTCCATTCTCAGAATGAATGCCACATGGAAACTGGAGGAACAGCACCTCATATTCCACTTGGGTCGCCTTCACCTACAACACAAGGTTATGAATATATGAATTCTCCAGTCTTCGGTAACTAACCAACAACACCCTGTCTTTTTGCTCCCTCTCTTCCCTGTGCACCATCTGGATTGGCACGCAATCCTCCCACTAACCCGCCCATCTGTTCCCTTCCCATGTCCCCTTCCGCCTATATTCCATTTTCTGGCTTCACATTTTACACATCTTCTTTCCTAATCTCAAGTACTATTGTCTTCTTCCCATCTCTGGTCCTTGTGCATCCATCTGCCAATCAAAAACATTCCTCACCTGCATCCAAGCATCATTCACCTGGATTTATCCCCCCCCCCCCACCCCCGTCCACCTCTCTTCCAGCTTTCTCCCACCTAACACCATCAGTCTGAAGAAGGGTTGTTACCTGAAGCGTCAACTATTCATGTTCTCCAGAGATGCTAACACTTACCGTCCCCATGGTAAGGGTTAGCATCTTTCCTAACTAAAGCTGGGTGGACAGGTCCATTCGTGTTGCCTTGAATGTTCGCACCACTGCTTACAACTCAACCCTGGCATCCGGCAATATGGATATGGAAGGACACAAAAAGGAGGTACAGGGACAGGATGGAGTCGCAGATGGAGCAGAGGGACATCAGACGCCTTTGGCTGGGGCTACGGACTATAACTAACGACCAGAGCAGCCACCCTCAACCGGGAGTGCCGGCGCCTCCTTAGCTGATGACCGGAACTCTTTTTTACGCACGATTCGAGACGGGCAACATCACCCCTAGCTCGCCGGCTAACATCAACACTGCCAGCGCGCTGGCTAGCGAGGCTCGGGAGGAGGTCCACCGCTGGGGATGTGCACACATGCTCGGTGTCCGAGCACGACGTGAGGAGGGCTCTGACGCTTATGAACACGTGGAAAGCTGTAGGCCCAGGTGGTATATCTGCGCGAGTACTAAAATCTTGTGCTACTCAGCTTGCTCAAGTGTTCACCACAATATTCACATTCTCCCTGGCCAAGTCCATGGTCCCTGCCTGCTTCAAGAGATCCACAATTGTACCTGTACCAAAGAATGTCTCTCCAACCTGCTTGAATGACTTTCGGTAGTCATGAAATACTTCCAGAGGCTGAACAAGAATTACATCTGTGCCTTCCTCCCTCGTACCATGGACCCGCTGCAGTTTGCATACCGTCCGAACAGATCCACGGACGATGTGGTCTCCCAGGTTCTGCACACCGCTGTCTCTCACCTTGACATCCAGAAGGTGGGGTATGTGAGGATGCTGTTCATTGATTTCAGTTCAGCTTTCAACACCATAGTCCCCACCAGACTTGCTGAGAAGCTGCTGGGACTGGGGCTGAACACTCCCCTGTGTGCCTGGGTCCTGGACTTTCTCACCACCAGGCCCCAAGTGGTCATGATGGGGAGACATACCTCCAACCCCCTCATCCTGAACATAGGATCCCGCCAGGGTTGCGTCCTCAGCCCCCTACTGTACTCCCTGTACACACATGACTGTGTGGCCAGGTTCAGCTCCAACTCCATCATCCAGTTTGCTGATGACGCTGTGGTGGTGGGCCTGATCTCCGATAACAATGAGAAGGCCTACCGGGAGGAGGTGGCTGATCTGGCACTCTGGTGTCAGAACAACAACCTCCTCTTGAATGTCACTAAAACTAAGGGGCTGATTGTGGACTTTTGAAGGGCACAACAACAGAGGACGTACACTCCACTGGAAATAAATGGGACTACTTTGGATAGGGTGAGCAGCTTTAAATACCTGGGAGTCCACATCACAGAGGATCTGACATGGACAACACATGCTGCCGCACTGGTGAGAAAGGCAAGACAGCGCCTTTACCATCTCAGGCAGCTGAGGAAATTCAGAGTCTCTCTGAGGATCCTTCAGTGCTTCTACTCTGGAGCTGTAGAAAACATCTTCTCCGGTAACATCTCGATCTGGTTTGGGAACAGCTCTGCCCAGGACAGGAAGGCTCTGTAGAGAGTAGTGTGTTCGGCCGAACGCACCATGGGAACTACACAACCAACCCCCTGCAGGACCTAAGCACCAGGGGGTGCAGATCCAGAGCCAGCAATATTATGGGAGACCCCTACCACCCCAGCAAAGGGCTGTTCCAGCTGCTACGGTCAGGCAAGCGCCTCCGCTGTCACACTGCGAGAACAGAGAGGACGGGACGGAGTCTCCTCCCACAGGATATTAGGACTGTAAATTCTAATCGCACCAGAGACTAATTTACTGTTGTGCTGTGTCTTTTTATGTTTCTAAAATGTAAATACTGGTTCTGTGTTCAAGAAGGAACTGCAGATGCAGGAAAATCGAATGTAGACAAAATTGCTGGAGAAACTCAGCGGGTGCGGCAGCATCTATGGAGCGAAGGAAATAGGCAACGTTTCGGGCCGAAAGCCTTCTTCAGACTGATGCAGGGTGGGAGGGGCGGGAAGAAGAAAGGACGAGGAGGAGCCAGAGGGCTGAGGGAGAGCTGTGAAGGGGAGGAGACAGCAAGGGCTACCGGAAATTGGAGAATTCAATGTTTAGTCCACAGGGATGCAGACTGCCCAAGCGGAATATGAGGTGCTGCTCCTCCAATTTCCGGTGCCCCAAGACAGAAAGGTATGATTTGGAATGGGAGGAGGAGTTGAAGTGCTGAGTCACAGGGAGATCAGGTTGGTTAATGCGGACCGAGCGGAGGTGTTCGGCGAAACGATCGCCAAACCTACGCTTGGTCTCACCGATGTAGATCAGCTGACATCTAGAGCAGTAGATGCAATAGAAACATAGAAACATAGAAAATAGGTGTAGGAGGATCCCATTCGGCCCTTCGAGCCAGCACCGCCATTCATTGCGATCATGGCTGATCGTCCCCTATCAATAACCCGTGCCTGCCTTCTCCCCATATCCCTTGACCCCACTAGCCCCTAGAGCTCTATCTGACTCTCTCTTAAATCCCTCCAAAGACTTGGCCTCCACTGCCCGCTGTGGCAGGGAATTCCATAAATTCACAACTCTCTGGGAGAAAAAGTTTTTTTTCTCACCTCAGTCTTAAATGACCTCTCCTTTACTCTAAGACTGTGGCCCCTGGTTCTGGACTCACCCATCATTGGGAACATTTTCCCTGCATCTAGCTTGTCCAGTCCATTTATAATTTTATATGTTTCTATAAGAGCCCCCCTCATCTTTCTAAACTCCAGTGAATACAAGCCTAGTCTTTTCAATCTTTCCTCATATGGCAGTCCCGCCATCCCAGGGATCAATCTCGTGAACCTACACTGCACTGCCTCAATCACAAGGATATCCTTCCTCAAATTAGGAGACCAAAACTGTACACAATACTCCAGAGGTGGTCTCACCAGAGCCCTATACAACTGCAGAAGAACCTCTTTACTCCTATACTGAAATCCTCTTGTTATGAAGGCCAACATTCTATTAGCTTTCTTCACTGCCTGCTGTACCTGTAAGCCAACTTTCAGTGTTAAAGAAGGAACTGCAGATGCTGGAGAATCGAGGGTACACAAAAGGCTGGAGAAACTCAGCGGGTGCAGCAGCATCTAAGGAGCGAAGGAGATAGGCGAAGTTTCGGGTCGAGACCCTTCTTCAGACTGGTCAGGAATCAGGGAAACGAGAGATATAGACGGTGATGTGGAGAGATAAAGAACAATGAATGAAAGATATGCAAAAAAGTATCAATGATGGTCCGGTTCGAAGCCATGACGGAAGCCTGAATGTATGAATGGATGAAGAATTATAGACAGATCATAAATATATCTCCATTGAAGAATATCTTGTTTAATATTCCACTCAATCAGTTTATCTCTCTCTTTTTTTTTTCCTTTTCTTTTTCTCTTTTTTATTTCCTACTGCTATAAAATGAAAAAGAAAATTATAGAAGTACAAATAAGATTGATTGTTAATTTTAAAAATATTAAGAATGTATGTGACGTTAATATTTTCTTTTGTTTTAATTGCATTTTATATTTCTTCTGAATATGTAATTACTTCTAATAAAAATATCTTACAAAAAAAAAAAAGTATCAATGATAAAGGGAACAAGCCATTGTAAGCTGTTTGTGGTGTGAAAATGAGAAGCTGGTGCAACTAGGGTGGGGGAGGGAGATAGAGAGAGAAGGAATGCCAGGGCCCAAGGGCTGAGGGAGAGGTGGGAAGAGGAGGAGACAGCAAGGGTTAACAGATTTGAGAAAATTCATTGTTCAAGCCCAAAGGATGCAGACTCCCCAAGCGGAATATGAGGTGCTGTTCCTCCAACTTGCGGTGTTGCTCACTCTTGCCATGGACCGAGAGGTCGGATACGGAATGGGAGGGGGAGTTGAAGTGCTGAGCCACCGGGAGGTCGGGTTGGTTATTGCGGACCGAGCGGAGGTGTTCGGCGAAACGATCGCCAAGCCTCCGTTTGGTCGCACCGATAGAGATCACCTGGCATCTGGAGCAGTGGATGCAGTAGATGAGGTTGGAGGAGGTGCAGGTGAACCTCTGACGGACCTGGAAGGACTGCTTGGGTTCCTGAAAGGAGTGGAGGGAGGTGAAGGGACAAGTGTAGCATTTCTTGCGGTTGCAAGGGAAAGTGCCTGGGGAAGGGGTAGAGCGGGAGGGAAGGGAAGAATTGACAAAGGGAGTTGCGGAGGGAGCGGTCTTTGCGGAAGGCAGACGGAGGGAGATGGGAAGATGTGGTGAGTGGAGGGGTCACGTTGGAGGTGGCGAAACTGGCGGAGGACTATGTGTTGTATTTGCCGGCTGGTGGGGTGAAAGATGAGGACCAGGTGGATTCTGCCCTGTTTGCGAATGGGGGAATGGGGAGAGAGGGCAGTGTTGCGGGGTATGGAGGAGACCCTGGTGCGAGTCTCATCTATAGTGGGGGAGGGGAATCCCTGTTCTCTGAAGAATGAGGCCATTTGTGATGACCTGGTGTGGAACACCTCATCCTGGGAGCAGATGCGGCGTAGACGGAGGAATTGGGAATAGGGGATGGAGTCCTTACAGGAAGCAGGGTGGGAGGAAGAGTAGTCCAGGTAGCTGTGGGAGTCAGTTGGTTTGTAGTGGATGTCGGTCAGGAGTGTATCACCTGCAATAGAGATGGTGGGATCAAGGAATGGTAGGGAAGTGTCGGAAATGGTCCAAGTGTATTTGAGTGCCAGATGAAAGTTGGTGGTGAAATGGATGAAGTCAGTCAGTTGTGTGTGGGTGCAGGAGGTGACACCAAAGCAGTCGTCGATGTAACGTAGGTAGAGGTCGGGATGGGGCCCTGGTACGCCGCGAACAAGGATTGTTCGACGTAAGCCAACTTTCAGTGACCGGTGTACATGGACACTCACGTCTCACTGCACCTCCCCCTTACCTAACCTAACCCCATTGAGATAATAATCTGCCCCCTTGCTTTACCCGCCAAAGTGGATAACCTCACATTTATTTATATTATACTGCATCTGCCACGCATCTGCCCACTCACTCAACCTGTCCAGGTCACCCTGCAACCTCCTAACATCCTCTTCCCAGTTCACACTGCCACCCAGCTTTGTGTCATCCGCAAACTTGCTAGTGTTGCTCCTAATTCCCTCTTCCAAATCATTAATATATATGGTAAACAGTTGCTGCCCCAACACCGAGCCTTGCGGCACTCCACTCGCCACTGCCTGCCATTCTGAAAAGGACCCTTTCACTCCTAACTCTTTGCTTCCGGTCTGCCAACTAATTTTCTATCCATGTCAACACCCTACCCCCAATACCATGTGCTCTAATTTTAGTCACCAGCCTCCCATGCGGTCCCTAATCAAAGGCTCTCTGAAAGTCTAGACACACTATATCCACTGGCACCCCTTCATCCATTTTACTTGTCACATCCTCAAAAAATTCCAGAAGATTAGTCAAGCATGATTTCCCTTTCATAAATTCATGTTGACTTGGACTAATCTTTTTACTGCTATCCACATGCCCCATTATTACCTCTTTAATAATTGACTCCAGCATCTTTCCCAACACCGAAGTCAGGCTAACTGGTCTGTAATTCCCCGTTTTCTCTCTCGCTCCTTTCTTGAAAAGTGGGATAACATTAGCTATCCTCCAAACCACAGGAACTGATCCTGAATCTATTGAACATTGGAAAATGATCTCCAATGCGTTCACTATTTCCAGAGCCATCTCCCTGAGGACCCTGGGATGCAGACCATCAGGCCCAGGGGATTTATGATCCTTCAGTCCCATTAGCCTACCCAATACTACTTCTTATCTAATGAACATTTATTTCAGTTCCTCTGCCCCCTTAGATCCTCTGTCCTCCAGTACATCTGGGAGATTATTTGTGTCTTCCTTAGTGAAGACAGATCCGAAGTACCTATTCAACTCTTCTGCCATTTCCTTGTTGCCCATAATAATTTCACCCGTGTCAACCTTCAAGGGACCCACATTTGACTTTGCTATTCTTTTTCCCTTAACATATCTAAAGAAGCTTTTACTGTCCTTTATATTCCTGGTCAGATTCCCTTCGTACATCATCTTTTCTGCCCGTTTTGCCCGTTTTGTTTGCCTTCTGTTGTCCTATGTTTCCCACTCCTCTGGCTTCCGGCTACTCTTTGCTGTGTTATAGATCTTTAATTTTAGTTTTATTCTATCCCTGAATTCTCTTGTCAGCCACAGTTGCCTCCTACTCCCCTTAGAATCTTTCTTCCTTTTTGGAATGAATTGATCCTGCGTCTTCCAGATTATGCCCAGAAATTCCTGCCATTGCTGTTCCACCATCATTCCTGCTAGGATCCCGTTCCAGTCTACCTTGGCTAGCTCCCTTCTCATGCCTTCATAGTCCCCTTTGTTCAACTGCATCACTGACACTTCCGATTTAACCTACTCCTTCTCAAATTGCAGATTCAAACTTCAAATAACTGCAAAAAAATTGCAATAGATGAGGTTGGAGGAGGTGCAGGTAAACCCCTGTCGCACCTGGAACGACTGCTTGGGTCCTTGAATGGAGTCGATGGGGGAGGTAGAGCAACACGCGTAGCATCTCTTGCGGTTGCAAGGGAAAGTGCCCGTGGAGGGGGTGGAGGACTCACAGCCGTAAGCGGCAGCATTTTTTCAAAAATCATGAAACAGAAAAACAGGAAATGGTCAAGATCTTACTTTTAGTAATATAGATTTTCCAAGGAGTATATGGACTTCTTCTTATGAGGATATGCATTGGAGTTCCAGTTACAAACCAATTCTATATCTTGGAGTTTCATTTATAAGGAAACTTTGAATCCAGTAAAAGGCTTTGATTTAGGCAGTGTGATTAGATCAAAGTGTCCCAAGCCTGTACCTTCAAAGAGTAAATTCCTTTCCGATTTCAGAAAGATCACATCCAAAAGAATAAATGGAATGGACAAATTGACATAATGTTGAAAAATAATCTTAAATTTGGAAATTACACTACTTCATTCTTAACACTAATGTGCTGAAGCATTAATTAACAGGAAGAAACATCTATTCTTTAATACAGATATGTTTATTATTGTAATAAACAAGAACTGCAGGTTCCCCAGGGTTAGGTTTATACCAAAGATAGACACAAAATGCTTGAATAACTCAGCAGGTCAGGCAGTATCTCTGGAGAAAATTTGATCGATGACTTTTCGGGTCTGTACCCTTCAGACTTACACAAAATGCTGGAACAATTCAGCAGTATATTCTTTATTATGTTATTAATTTTTATCATTGCTAATTTGCAGACAATCTCTGGTATCTTGCCTAATGGTTGGTATCCATTGAATAATTCAGAGTGTGTAGGAGGTCCCGACCCAAAACCTGCCGATCCATTCCCTCCACAGACGCTGCCTGACCTGCTGAGTTACTCCAGCACTTTGTGGTTTCCAGGAGAAACTAGATGGTTGACATGTGGAGGAAGGAGCAACAGATGCCGGTTTAAACCGAAGATAGACACAATAAGCTGGAGTAACTCGGTCGGTCAGACAGCGTTTCTGGGGAAAAGGAAGAGGTAATGTTTCGGGTCGAAGCGGTTGACAACTTGCCTACTCAACATTGAAGTCATCGACATTCAACAGGAGCCTTGCTGAGGTAACCATTGCTCAAGAATCATACCTGCAGCCTCCCAGAGTTCATGTTATAGACAATAGACAATAGGTGCAGGAGGAGGCCATTCAGCCCTTCGAGCCAGCACCGCCATTCAATGTGATCATGGCTGATCATCCCCAATCAGTACCCCATTCCTGCCTTCTCCCCATATCTCTTGGCTATCTTTAAGAGCTCTGTCTAGCTCCCTCTTGAAAGCATCCAGAGAACCAGCCTCCACTGCCCTCTGAGGCAGAGAATTCCACAGATTGTGGAACTATTGTATGTTAAGTATGTCATTGCACTTTATTAGTTAACAAATTCGGCCTCAAGGTTTTGCATTGGTAGTTTGATTGTTATTCTTTCTTAGAACAAAAACTGAATCATGCTGTATATATTTTTTGTATATCAGCTGCGTACATGCCTCAGGATGCAATTCAAATTCAGTTAAGAAACCTTTGTTCCAAAACATGCTGTTCTCTCCTTTCTCTCAATGCTGCTCATTCGCTACACATAAATTATTAATTTCTTCCTCGTAAATTATCCCCGGCAACTCAGATGCAGTACGTCTTACAGTGTCCCTTTGAACCTTACTATTTGCTCTAATGAAAGTAGACCGACTATGGTTTCTGCAGAAACTCATTAATCTTAGTGGCTTCTAGTTTAATTTTCTTCAGACTGTATCATTTAAAAAAGAAAATAGAGCAAACGTGAATAAGAACACAAGAATGTCTCGTCGTGAAGGCAGTTATTCAAGATGTGATGAGAACAAAATAAATATGTCACTGTCAGAATCAATCAAGCGTCCAATCAGTGTACATTGTTCAAGGAAGCTCATGACAATATAAATGAAAATGTCTTCCATCCCAAAAAAGTAGAAACAAGCAAAATAATGCATCTCTTATTTATTACTGATCTGTTGGGCTCAGCATTCAGTTATCAATTGGGAAATATCCATAAATATACAGATCACATCCACTCTACCAGATTTATACATCATCCTATTTGGAATCAAGTACCAGAGGACATAGGTTGAAGGTGAATGGGGAAGTTTTAATAGGAACCTGAGGGGCAACTTGTTCACACACAGGGTGGTGGATATATGGAGCAAACTGCTGGAAGAGGTAGCTGAGGCAAATGCTAAACCAACATTTAAAAGACTGTTGAACAGGTACATGGATAAGACAGGTACATAGGGATATGGGCTAAGTGTGAGCAGGTGGGATTAGTGCTGATAGGGCATTTTGGTTGGCATGGGCAAGTTGGGCTGAAGGTCCTGTTTCCATGCTGTATGACTCTATGACCTTATCCACCAAGCAACACTGAGAATGCACCTTGCCCTACAAGAATACATCTTCTCTCACTTAATCATAAGCAAGTTGGAGGTAGTGAGGGGATAATGAGGAAGGCCAAGACTGATGTGAGCCCCAGCTCAAATAGTCAACCATACCCTTGATCTTGTTGACATAAAACTTGCAAAAAATTGTAATATGCAAAATTATGAAGGAGAGGGTGGATAGCTAGACTGGTTTCCCCACAACAGACATGTCTAATACCTAGGGGATGTATAAGTTGAATAATAGTGATAGAGTGGGTCAGAGAGAAAAATGAATCGCCAAATGGTGTTTGGAATCTGGAACATCCCCCTTGGTAGATGATAGAACCAGATACTCACACAGTGTTTAAAATGTGTGTATTGAAAAAAGTGTCGGTAAATGGAATTAGGATCACTAAGAATTTGATGGTCAGCATAGCACTGGTGGCCAAGGGGCCTGTTTCTATCAAAGATAGACACAAAGTGCCGGGGAGAGACTCAGCTAGTCAGATAGCATGGTAGATACAAAATGCTGGAGTAAAGGGGCTGTCCCACTGCGGCGACCTAATCCGCGAGTTCAGAAGAATTTGCCCTCGACTCAAACTCGCAGCATGGTCGATACGTGGTCCTAGGAGGTCCTATGAGGTCACTGGAATTCTCCTTCATGCTTGAGGGAAGTTCCCACATACTCGTGGCCTCAGCTAGATCGTGGAAAAATTTTCAGCATGTTGAAAAATTTTCCACGACTAAAATTTGGTCGGCTTGGTTATTTTTGACCCGTAGTGCAGTGGAGTGGGGTCGCTATTTCGTTACAGGCAGTCGAGGGCAGCTGTAGGCAATCTCCTTTGCTGACCGGGCATTTTGATTGGCTCATTGCCGTTTTCAGGACTAAGGAAAACCGATCAGTAGTGGCTTCTTAAAAGTGTCCCCCTTCTCTCCCCCCCCTTCTCTCCCCCTTCTCTCTCCCCCCCTTCTCTCTCCCCCCCATCTTTACCCCCCCCTTCTCTCCCCCCCTTCTCTCCCCCCCTTCTCTCCCCCCCTTCTCTCCCCCCTTCTCTCCCCCTTTCTCCCTCCGCCCCCTTCTCCCTCTGCCCCCTTCTCCCTCCGCCCCCTTCTCCCTCTGCCCCCTTCTCCTTCTCCTCCGCCCCCTTCTCCCTCTGCCCCTTCTCCCCCGCTTCTCCCCCCCCTTCTCCCCCCCATTCTCCCCCCCCATTCTCCCCCCCATTTCTCCCTCCCCCATTCTCCCACCCCCTTCTCCCCTTTTTTCCCTCCCTCTTCTCCCTCCCCTTTCTCCCCCCCCCCTCTTCTCCCCCCCCCCCCCCACTCTCTGCCCCCCCCCCCCCCACCCACACTCTCTAAAGAACTTTCTGTACACTGTGCTGCCGTCTTTTACCTTCCTCCTCATCACGGGTGTAAATTTCAGACACGCTCCCCCGTTTTCCCTGGCCCCCGCTTTTGCGATGTGTTTGTGTGTGTGTGTGTGTGTGTGTGTGTGTGTGTGTGTGTGTGTGTGTGTGTGTGTGTGTGTGTGTGTGTGTGTGTGTGTGTGTGTGTGTGTGTGTGTGCGCGCGGTTGGTCGATCCAGCTCGCGATTTCAACGCAGACGGTCCATCCAGCTCGAGGTTTTCCAGCTGAGTGCCCTCGAGCTTGAAGGTCGAAGACACTCTTCTGGACTCGCGGATTAGGTCGCCGCAGTGGGACAGCCCCTTTACTCAGCCAGTCAGGTAGCATCTCTGGAACAAAAGGATGGGTGACATTTCAAGTCGGGACCCTTCTTCAGACGGCTATGGTCATAGTGTAAGCATGAGGAGGGGTCCGAGAGATGGTATCTGGCTTCAGCATGGTAGAGTCAGCCTGCCAGACTACAATGACACCTCCTTTGTTGGCGGGTTTGTTGGGATTGTTGCCTATTTCTATGCTCTGTAACTCTATGATCCTCTGCTTTGCTCTATAACTTGCATGAATCTGATTAGCATCTGGGATGCATTCCTGTCGTGGAATCTCCATTCGCACACTGGCCACTCCCTCTTCTCCTCGCTCCCATTTGGCAAAAGGTATAGAAATGTGAAAAAGCATACCTCCAGTTTCAGGGACAGCTGTTATCAAGCAACTGAACCATACTACCATAACCAGTGAGCAGTGCTAAACTACGATCTACCTCATTGGAGACCCTCGGACTATCTTTGATCAGACATTGCTGGCTTTACCTTGCACTCAACATTATTCCCTTATCAAGTATCTATTCACTGTAAATGGCTCGATTGTAATCATGTGTTGTCTTTCCACTGCCTGGTTAGCACCCAACAAAAGCTTTTCACTGTACCTCGCTACACGGGACAATAAACTAAACTGAACCTAAACTGACTTCACAACTTTCCATTGTTCAACTTTGCTTTCAAAATTAAAGTAATCCACAACAATAGACAATAGACAATAGACAATAGGTGCAGTAGTAGGCCATTCGGCCCTTCGAGCCAGCACCACCATTCAATGTGATCATGGCTGATCATCCACTCTCAGTACACCGTTGCTGCCTTTTCCCCATATCCCCTGACTCCGCTCTCTTTAAGAGCTCTATCCAACTCTTTCTTGAAATCATACAGAGAATTGTCTTCCACTGCCTTCTGAGGCAGAGAATTCCACAGATTCACTACTCCCCCAACATCGAGAACATGTTTCCTGCATTGAGCGTGTCCAAACCCCTTAATAATCTTCAATACTTTTAATGTTTCAATAAGATCCCCTTGTCCTTCTAAATTCCAGAGAATACAAGCCCAACTGCTCCATTCTACCAACATATGACTATTCTGCCATCCCTGGTATTAACCGTGAACCTACGCTGCACTCCCTCAATAGCAAAAATGTCCTTCCTCACATTTGGAAACCAAAACTGCACACAATATTCCAGGTGTGGTCTCACTATGGCCCTGTACAATACTCAACTCCTCTTGTTATGAAGGCCAACATGCCATTTGCTTTCTTCAATGCTTGCTGTACGTGCATGCATGCTTTCAGTGACTGATGAACAAGGACACCCAGATCTCGTTGTACTTCCCCTTTTCCCAGTTTGATACCATTCGGATAATAATCTGCCTTCCTGTTTTTCCCACCAAAGTGGATTACCTCACATTTATCCACATTAAACTGCGTCTGCCATGCATCCTCCTCATAGTTCACATTGCCACCCAGCTTTGTGTCATCTGCAAATTTGCTAAAGTTACTTTTAATCCCTTCATCTAAATCATTAATGTATATTATAAATAGCTGTCACTGCCTGCCATTCTGAAAGGGACCCGTTAATCCCTACTCTTTGTTTCCTGTCTGCCAACCAATTTTCTATCCATGTCAGTACCCTACCCCCAATACCATGTGCTCTAATTTAGCCCACCAATCTCCTATGTGGGACCTTATCAAATGCTTTCTGAAAGTCCAGGTACACTACATTCACAGGCTCCCCCTTGTCCATTTTCCTAGTTACATCCTCAAAAAATTCCAGAAGGTTTGTCAAGCATGATTTCCCCTTTGTAAATCCATGCGGATTCAAACGTATCCTGCTAGTGCTATCCAAATGTGCTGCTATTTCATCTTTTGTAATTGCCTCCAACATCTTCCCCACCACCGATGTCAGGCTAACTGATCTATAATTCCCTGTTTTCTCTCTCGCTCCTTTCTTGAAAAGTGTGATAACATTAGCTATCGTCCAATCTACAGGAACTGATCCTGAATCTATAGAACATTGGAAAATGATCACCAATGCATCTACCATTTAGTTAGCTACTTCTTTAAGTACCCTGGGATGCAGACCATCAAGCCCTGGGGATTTATCAGCCTTCAGTCCCATCAATCAACCCAACACCATTTCCTGCCTAATATGAATTTCCTTTAGTTCCTCCGTCACCCTTGATCGTCTGGTCACTAGTACTTCAGGGACCAGAGGATCATCATCAGATGACATCAACTTAACACACTGAACAAGAAAGCGTTAAACTTGCATTGCCAATTTTTCTGGGGTTAGCCAATTTATCCAATGGTAGTTTTGATCAATTGAATCTTTTGTGTATGTTGTAATGGAATTTTACTTCGGAGTCACGTGAGTGACTTCATGAAGACCCCGCCAGCACGCATGCGCGGCATATCGTCGCGCGCATTTGCACCGGCAGCTGGGGGGGGGGGGGGGGGGGAGTGCGCTCTCTCCTCCGGCTCCTTCACAAGACCGGCAGGTAAGTATTACTTTTTCTTCACAGCATGGACAAGGGCCGGAGGACGACGCTGTCAAGGAGCTGAGCTGCGGCCAGCCAAGGGCCCTTGTCCACGGAGCTGCAAGGAATGCCGGCAGCTTCAACGCATGGTGGGGGCAGGAATGCGGAAGTCGGGCGCTCCCGCTGATTCAGGGGCCGATTCACCCGAATGGTTACCGCTCCGGAGCTGGATGCAACGGATCCAGACACCGAGCCCCCGTCCCCCAAGAGAAAAAGGGGGGATACAGGTACGTGGCTAGGGGTCTCGCTCATTACAGGCAACCCTCTCCCCGAGCTCCAGAAGACCCGAGGGGGGCTGGGCCGGGGGACAGCTGCACGACAGGGGAGCCCTGCAATGTGCACCTACGTACCGCAGCCAGGGAATCTGCCGTAGTGCAGCCTGGCAACACCGCTGCTGCGTCGTGTAGGCCTGCTGGAGCAGATACCGCCGACAACACACCCCGTCAGGCTGCGGTCAAGGGCGGAGGTGGCAGCAGGAAGCGGTCGGTCAGCTCAGCTGTGGGAGCGGCCGACCATGCGCCTCCACGCCAAAAGATGGGCGAGTGTGGAGGTAAGCCTGCACGGACTCCGGGGAGCCAGGTTCCGGGGGCCGGCGCCGATTCAAACTCACCTGCCTTCATATCAGACAGGTGGGGCCGCCACAGTCTCGGAGAAGACAGACTAGCGGAGAGTCCGTGCGGGAGTCGTAATGAGCCTACTTGGGCTGTAGGTCACGACCACCTGCCATTGGACCCTAGACAGCACCTTATAGAGGTGTGGTCCGATGGTGGAAGCCCCAGTGAGATCGCAGGGCCTGGGGAAGTCGGCTTGCCCGCTGCACATAGCAGGGACGGTCGCATAGAGCGGTTGGAGCTCTTAGTGGTGCAACGCCTCCAGCGGGACCGGGAACGAGAAGAGCGGGACTCGCGGGCATCCACTAGCCGTGCAAGGACACCACTCAGCACCTCATCGTCTCCAGCCAGAAGCCATTAATGATTGCCCAGCTGCTGTGTTTGAAGACGACCCGGGACAGCCAGTGACCGCTGAGCCAGAGCATGAGGAGGATATGCTGGATGTGGTGAGTGAAGTTTGCCATTTCCACCCAGACAGGTGAACCCCTGCACCACGAATTGGCGGGCACCATTGATTGCCTAATTATGCACCAACTCCAGAGTCAGGTTCTCAATAATACCTTGGAGAAAGGTTCTCCACGGGCATAACGGCGTTTGCTAGGACCCTGGTCGGGGATAATGTGTCCGGTAAACAGCAAGATGCACTGGCACTCCTATGCAACGCCCAGTATGAGATAAACTGCCTGCGTAAGAGCTCCATATAGCCCACACTCAACCCCAAATTTGCGGGGTTGTGCCGACCATTACCGCTCCACCGCCACATCAGTTGTTTGGAGACCTGTCCAAACAGGTTGAAGGGACTGGACAAAGGAGGGCCAAAACAGCGGGCCTCATGAAACTCCATCAGCCAGACTTCACCCATATCACCGGTAACAGCCTGATACACCCTGGGAACCAAGGCTGCCGATAGGGCACAAAGATCCTACCTACCTCCGTCTCAACAAACACAACGACCTTTTAGGGCAAGGTCAACAGCAGCCTGCATGGAAAATGCGGCCGCCGGCCCGTCATCCTCCATAACGTCCACCCAAAGCACCGTATGTACGGAACCGCCGTTAACCATGGAGGTAAGGGGGTCTGGCTCCTCTCACGCCGTAGTATCCCTCCTGCACGAATAGGTGGGCAATTGCGGGCTTCCTTGGACATATGGGAAAACTGTCACCACAGATGAGTTTATTTTACAAAGTGTTCAAGGGTATATAATTTGTTGGAGGTATGAATTCCCCTACCCAGCATTCGCCTCGTAGGAATTTTACTCTATCCCAAAAAGAGGTGGAGGCAGGGCATGCTGAAATTATACGGCTAGCAGAAAAAGGGGTAATTGGCATAACCAAGCATGAACCTATTGAGTTTGAGTCTAATATGTTCACCAGCAGTAAAAAAGAAGGGGGATGTCAGATTATAATAAGATTTAACTGAGTTGAACACTTTTGTACAGTATACCCATTTCAAAATGGATACTTTTGGAACAGCTAGGCAGATGCTTTACCCAGGGTACTTTATGGCATGCATCGATTTGAAAGATGCATTCTAAACGGTGCCCATCGCTGAGGCTCACAGGGAATTTCTGAAGTTGTCTGGAAGGGTGCATTGCCCAATGGAATCATCACAGCCCTAGGCTGTTTACCAAATTGGTATTTACCTGTATTGGCTCTTCTCCGACAACAAGATTATAGAGATGGCATATTGGATGAAATCCTTATAGTGGGGCAGACCCTCCAATTGGCAATTCAAGGAGTGGCTGCAACCAAGACTCTGCTTGAGAAGCTGGGGTTGTAATCCATCCAGACAAATCAAAACTGCACCCGGTACGGGTTATGGATTTGGTGTTCACCTTAGACACTAATTTAATGAAGTTTATCATCCCAACTAATAAAGCTACTGCTATAATAGAAAAGTGCCACAATCTTGCTTGCGCCAGGGTACCGACCATTCGGCAAACAGCAAAAGTTATAGGCAAATTGGTAACTACATTCCCAGCTGCACGATTCGGACCGCTACACTACCGAAATTTACAAAGATCAAAAATCACAGCATTAAAAAAAAACAAATGCTGGCCGCTTTGATCGGCCAATTCAGTTACCACCGGAAGCTAGAAATAACCTACAATGGTGGGTAGATAATATTAAAGAATGTCATTGACCTATTATAGTGAGCAACCCGGATGTTGTGCTACTAACTGACGCAAGCGCACCAGGCTGGGGAGCAACTGGTACGATGTCCAGTTGTGGGGGCAGATGGAACTCTCATGAGTCTACATTCCTGGAGTCACATGGGATAAACTATATAGAAATGCTGGGGGCATTTCATGGACTGCGGGCTTACTGTACTAATTCACGGGATTACATGTCCGCTTTCAAATAGATAATGCTACAGTAGTGGCTTACATCAATCATATGGGTGGTATCAGGTCGCTAGTTTGTGATGAATTGGCTAATACAATTTGGCACTGGTGCATTGAAAGAAATATTTGGATTACTGCAACCTATTTGCCTGGGAAGCTTAATTCAGTGGCGGACACCAGGTCACGAGTCTTCAATGACAACATTGAGTGGATGTTGAACCCCAAATTTTGGAGATATTATAGCTCATTTTGGGACACCAGATATTGACCTATTTGCGTCCAGGCTGAACCATCGAATACCAACGTATGTGTTGTGGGAACCAGACCCTGAGGCAATAGCAATGGATGCGTTTTTATCCATTAGGGGAAATGGTTTGCTACGCATTTCCCCCATTCTGCCTCACCAGTCGGGTATTGCAGAAAATTAAACTAGACTCTGCAACTGGCATATTGATCATTCCCGACTGGCCTACACAACCATGGTACCCGATGGTTGTAGAAATTTTAAAACAACCATGGATGGCGATTGGGAAACATCCCAAATTGATTACTCACCCCATTACGGGGGGTCAGTCATCCTTGCCATAGTCATTTAAACTTGTTGGCCTGCAGGTTCTGAAAGACCACTCATCCGGGCAGGCATCTTGTTAAGAGCCATAGACCTTATCGCCGCATCATGCCGAGAATCAACTCGGAAACAATACCTCACCTAAATCATAAAGTGGGAGGCATTCTGTGCCCGGACCAACAAGTCTTCCAACTCGGCAACAATACCTGATGTGTTGGAGTTTCTAGCAGGCCTCCATTTCGATGCTGGCCTCAGCTACAGTGCCATCAACAGCGCCAGGAGTGCGCTGTCCTCATACCTGGATATAGGTGTCGGCTCCAACCACCTGGTGTCTAAACTAATGAGGGGAGTGTTCAACACCAACCCTCCACGACCTAGATATACAGTAACGTGGGATGTGGGGATCGTGCTGACCCTACTGAGGAGCTGGGCTCCAATAGATGAGCTACCATTGAAACAGCTCACCCTCAAGGTGGTGATGCTTATGGCACTGACTACAGCCCAACGAGTCCAGACGTTACAGAAACTGCGACTGGACAGCATGGTGGCCACCCCTGGTCAAATAAATTTCTTTGTCAAAGAATTATTAAAACAGCACAGGCCAGGGGCACATGGGCTGCAGTTGGAATTTCGGGCGTACCCTGTAGATGCCACTCTCTGCATAGTCACCCATCTCCACCACTACATCCGAGTTACTGGAGTTATCAGGATGAAGGAACAGGGGCTCATCATCAGCCACAAACCTCCGCATCATCAGGTGACTACACAGACTATCGCCAGGTGGCTCAGGGTGGTGTTGGATGCAGCAGGAGTTGCTACTGACATTTTTAAGTCTCATTCCACCAGGGCTGCATCCACATCAGCGGCGAGAGCCATGGAGGTGCCCATGGACCACATTCTCGCCACCGCGGGCTGGGCCAGTGGAAAAACCTTTTAACGGTTCTATAACGAGCCTCTGGCCCCCCCTGCGACATTCGCAGAAGCTATCCTGGGAACCGCTCAGTAAATATCTGGCCCAGATTTAGGGGTTTGTTGTTTATTTGATTAATAAATTGTGTTGATTTTTCAGCCAGTTTCGACTGAACTCCATTAACAGCCTTCCTCCATCAGACTGGCGGCAGTGTGATAAGCATGGACGTTGTCCAGGGCGTGAAATCACAGAGCTTTGAAATCTTCACGAAGTCACTCACGTGACTCCGAAGTAAAATAGTAAGATTAAACGAGAACTTACCAAGTATGAAGGTTGATCTGTATTTTACGAGGAGTCGCGGTGAGGGATTTCGTGCCCACCGCTCCCACCCTCTATCATAAGGTCAACCAGGTAGTTCTACGTTCTTCATCTTACTATTTTTTAGTCATGGTTTGGTTCTGTGATTCCACACCGCTGCTTTGAAGGATGCCGCGCATGCGTGCTGGCGGGGTCTTCACGAAATCCCTCACCGCGACTCCTCGTAAAATACAGATCAACCTTCAAACTTGGTAAGTTCTCGTTTAATCTTACTATTTTGCACTCGTAAATTTCTGACATGAAGAAATCAATAATACTCTACCTTTTAAATGATTCTTAGCTGAATATCTTGAACTTTCCCTATCCCAGCGTGCAGCTTATCCAAAGCTCACTGTGGCCCAGATGAACCAATAAAATAACAAACTCAGATCTGTCGGTCACTGTGGCCCAGGGTGGCAAATGGTTTTGTTGATCCTCTGTAATGTTTTCTTTGAACCGTCAGATGATGCTGGCAAATTAATGCCTCTGACCTCCAGATGAACCAATAAAATAACAAACTCAGATCTGTCGGACAGCCCTGATTTAATTTTATCTTTGTCTGCCTCGTTGTCACTTTCTCCGAGTTAACAATTATCTATTCCACATTTTCCTTGAGCATTGCCCTCTTTGATCTCTCGCTTTCATACTTTGATAGTCCATATCTCTCATTTCCCTCTCCCTTGACTCTCAGTCTGAAAAAGGGACTTGACCCCAAACGTTACCCATTCCCTCACTCCAGAGATGCTGCCTGTCCCGTTGAGTTATTCCAGCATTTCATGTCTATGCCAGTGTAAACCAGCATCTGCTTTTCCTTCCTACACAAAATAACAAACTCTTTTATTCAAATTGGCTTTGTAGGTTGTTTAGACTTTAGACTTTAGAGATACAATGCGTAAACAGGCCCTTCGGCCCACTGAGTCTGCGCTGACCAGCGATCACCCCATACACTAACACTATCCTACGCACTAGGGACAATTTACAAGCTTTACTGAAGCCAATTAACCTACAACAAGTATGTCTTTGGAGTGTGTGAGGAAACTGGAGCATCCAGAGAAAACCCATGCGATCACAGGGAGAATAAACAAATACCTTACAGACAGCACCCGTTATCAGGATCGAACCTGGGTCTATGCTGCCGTAAGGCAGCAACTCTACAATTGCGCCACTAAACCACTTGGTGTTATCATTAATGTCTTGTGGAACATTGAGGTAAACATGATTTTCCAATTATGACTTTTTAATCAATTGAAATTGAACATGAAGACATCCTATGTCATTTGGGCCATCATTACTGGAAGGGTCTATCACGCAGACATCATAGCATCTGCTGAATTTACATTACCATTGCTGTTGAAGGCACTCATTGAGATGTCTGATGTAAAATGTCTTCTCAACTATCTCAAACCAGTCTAAAATAACCACATAACCATATAACAATTACAGCACGGAAACAGGCCCTCTCAGCCCTTCCAGTCCGTGCCGACCATTTGTTTTCCCCTAGTCCCATCTACCTGCACTCAGACCATACCCCTCCATTCCCTTCCCGTCCATATAACTATCCACTTTACTTTTAAATGTTAAAATCGATCCTGCCTATATACTGTAACTATTTCTGCATCATTATTGGTGCTGCCTTGACAGGAATGGCCAAAGCAGCGTTCTGGCAGGAACTCTGTTGTGCTTCAACATATTAGTATTACATGAAGTATTCATGAATCACAATGATAGGTGTGGTAAAACACCATAAGACGACCACAGTAATGTCAGGCTACAGAACTATGTCTCGGTCATGGTGGTGAGCAACACAGGGACCCACAGGGGACGATCCTCTCTCCCACCCTGTTCACCATCTACACCTCGGACTTCAGATACAACTCGGACCGCTGCCACCTGCAGAAGTTTTTGGATGTCTCCGTAATTGTGGGCTACATCAGTGTGGGGGAGGGAAGCTGAAATCAGAGGTGTAGTCAACGGCTTTGTGAGTGGTGTGGGCTGAATCACCTGCAGCTCAACACCACAAGACTAAGGAGTTTGTGGTGGACTTTAGGAGGAAAGAAACACCCCTTTCCCCTGTCTCCATCAATGGTGTGGATGTGCAGTTAACCAAGGTGTACAAGTGCCTTGGAGTTTACCTGGTCAGTAAACTGGACTGGTCCAGGAACGCTGGGCCCTCTATAAGAAGGGACAGCGCCAGCTGTATTTTCCGAGGAGAAGCTGCTCCTTCAACGTCTGCAGTGAGATTCTGCAGATGTTCTGCCAATCAACCAGTGTCATCTTCTTCGCTGTCGTGTGCTGGGGCAGCAGGGCGAAGGCCGCAGATGCCAACAGAATTAACAAACTCATCGGGAAGGCTGGCTCTGTCCTGGGGGTGGAGTCGATGGATGATATGTTATGAACTGGTTGGCTCAAATGGCCTGTTCCCATGCAGTAAATATAAAGATTTTATTTCGGAGTCACGTGAGTGATTACGTGAAGACCCCGTCCAGCACGCATGCGCGACATTAGCGTTCATGCAGTGCACCCGCGACGAAAGGGAGTTCAAGGCGCTCCCGCTACAAATTGAAAAGTTGGGCCGACAGGTAAGTTTTACCGTGGCCGTGTGTATTTTCTCTGTGGTCTGCTTTATGTTCCAGGAGAATGAGCACGACCAGAGAGAAGAAATCTGCAGCTTGCCCCCGTTCATCTTCCATTGAGGAATGTTCTTTGGAGGGGGGGCAAGAGGTGGCAGGATTGACTACCGATCCGAGCCCAGCACCGCTAGTGCAGCCTGAACTCGGCGGTAGTATTCGACGATTCAGATGAAGATGCTTCACTGCTCGAGAGCGGCACAGGCAGCCGCCTAAGCCGAATGGAACGGCTTATAGAGCAATTGCTCCAGCGAGATCTGCTGAGAGAGTAGCAGCAGACTCGCCAAGGGAGTTCAGGCACTCCCGCAGTGCCCATTACGGCACTGACCATTGCTTCACCTTCTTTTGAAGGCAGCATTGGCGACCAGGTCTGGACTGGTCAAGAAGAGGGGTTCCTGGCTGAATATGTCCGGAGTACGCAGGGTGTACAGGATCAGGAAGAGCTGCTGGGCGTGGTCAACCACTACGTGGCCATTCCACGAGCGGGTCGGCCTTTAGAGCCGAAACTTGCAGCCAGCATTGACCACCTGTCCTCAAAACCCCTACAAGAACAGGTGGTCAATGAGGCTCTTGAACAATATACAGCCCCAGAAAATTGTACATCTTTGAATGTACCAGCTGTAAACAGCCAAATTTGGGGACATTTGGGGCTGGACATCAGGAACCTGGTGTTGAAGCTCCAGAAAACCCTTCAATTCCTGACTGCAAGAATAACATCATATGCTCGGTCCATTGATGGTGTGGACATCTCCACAAATCAGTAAGATACATTAGCTCTGCTGTGCACCACTCAATATGAGATAAACAATTTACGGAAGGAAAGCATCAAGCCTGCCCTCAACCCTAAATTTGCGGGACTTTGCAAAACACCGGGTTCAGAACCTCCAATTCTGCTCTTTGGAAAGGACCTTCCGAAAAAGGTGAAAGATCTAGAGGAAGAATCCAAGACCTTTGGTCTCGTGAGGGCAGGTTTGGGACCGAGCAGACCTAATAAACCCAAGCGGCAGTACCCCACGGCGTCCACCAGTCGTCGACCACTATATACGACTGGTGAAAGCTCGGGGTCCGCAACCATTCCCCGTAAGCCTTTTTTTGGCCAGGGCCCAGAGCGGACCCCATGGAAAATGCGCCACCCCCATCAACATCAACATCAACATCAACAGCAGCCCTCTACAGCCCAGCAGACGCCTCATCGTCCAGCAAAGAGGCAGAAGAAGCACCAGTAACCATGGAGGTAGGTGGGTCTGGTTCCTCTCAGCATATGAGCAGTAGGGGCTCTATACTAACAGGGGGAAATTGCACTTGTTTTTGGATGCATGGGAATCCATCACTAATGACAAGTATATACTCAGCAGCATTCATGGCTATAAAATTGACTTTGTTCATGAAAACATTCCGCCAGTTCAGCATATACCCCAAAGGGTATTCACCCTCTCAGTCAAAGAGAAACAAGAGGGTCAAGCTGAACTGATGAGGCTACTAGCAAAAGGTTTCATTGAAAGAACAAAACATGAACCTTTGGAATTTGTGTCTAATATTTTCACTAAAACTAAAAAAGATGGTGGATGTCGCATCATCATTGACTTAACTATTTTAAACAAGTCTGTTAAGTATATACATTTCAAGATGGAAACTTTTGAAACAGCCAGACTATTGATTTCTAGAGGTTACTTTCTAGCAAGCATTGATTTAAAAGATGCCTACTACTCAGTACCCATACACAAGGAACATCGTAAATACTTAAAGTTTATCTGGATGAAACAGCTATGGCAATTTAAAGCCTTACCAAATGGACTAACCTCCGCTCCAAGGTTGTTCACTAAAATCTTAAAACCCGCTTTGGCATTCTTGAGAAAACAAAAGCATATAGTCATGGCGTACTTAGACGACATTTTACTAGTAGGGAAAAACCTTGGAGACAGCTATTTTGGCAGTAGCAGCCACCAAACGTTTGTTTGAAACTTTGGGGTTTGTCATACATCCAGATAAATCCAATTTTACACCGTCCACTACCATGGACTATCTTGGATTTACGATTGATACTGTTCGCATGATTGTAACTCTGCCGAAGGGGAAAGCATCAGAATTGGCACTATCTTGCAGTAAACTAATGGATAAACATCAGTCAACTATACGGCAGGCAGCCAGAGTTATTGGTAAAATGGTGGCAACTTTTCCAGCTGTACAATTTGGGCCTTTGCACTATCAAAATTTGCAAAGAGCAAAAGTGCATGCACTAAAGCAAAACTCAGGTCACTTTGACCGAGTTATGAATTTAACTGCTGAATCCATTCCAGAATTACAATGGTGGATAAGGAACGTTCGACTCAGTTCCAGTCTCATAATAATCACCAACCCAGTATTAACCATTCAAACGGATGCCAGTGCTTTGGGCTGGGGAGCAACTAACATGCAATCCAGCACAGGGGGCAGATGGACTAATTCTGAATCATGCTGCCTACAGACACGGGGTATCAATTACTTAGAAATATTGGGTGCGTTTTATGGTTTAAAAGCATATTCATCTAATACGCATCATGCACATATCCGGTTGCAATTAGATAATACCATGGTGGTGGCTTATATCAACCACATGGGTGGTGTAAAGTCGATATTGTGTGACAATTTGGTCAACCTAATCTGGCAATGGTGTGTCAAAAGACATATTTGGTTATCAGCAACTTACCTACCAGGTAAGCAAAATACAGTGGCAGACACCAGGTCACGCAAATTTAACGATAACATAGAATGGATATTAAATCCCAAAGTATTTGCTGAAATTACAAAGCACTATGGCACACCAGATATCGATCTATTTGCATCCAGGCTGAATCACCAGGTACCAACGTATGTCGCTTGGGAACCAGACCCTGAGGCAGCAGCAGTTGATGCATTCACGCTGCATTGGGGGAAAATGTTCTTTTATGCTTTTCCTCCCTTCTGCCTCATCAGTCGGGTATTACGCAAGATTCAACTGGATTCCGCTTCAGGAATCTTGATAATACCCGAATGGCCTACACAGCCATGGTTCCCAGTGGCCCTCGACATGACTGTCAAAACACTGTTGGAATTCCCCAGCAGTCCAGAATTATTAATCCACCCAGTGTCAGGCATTAGTCACCCGTGCCATGACAGAGTCAATCTCCTGGCTTGCAGATTCTAAAAAGACCTCTACTGGGCCTGGAACTGTCTGAGGACGCCATCAACATGATGACCGCATCCCACCGGGAGTCCACCAGGAGACAATACCTGACCAACATAAGAAAATGGGAATGGTATTGCTCCAAAATAGGAACTACCTACTCAACAGCTACAGCCACCAGTGTTGTGGAGTTCCTGGTTGGATTACATCGGGAACGAGTCAGCTACAGTGCCATCAATACAGCCAGGAGTGCATTGTCAGCTTATTTGGTTCCAGCAGCAGGACAACAGGTTTTGGGGTCCCATCCACTAGTGGTCAAAATCATGAGGGGCATTTTGAACACTAATTCCCCCAGACCAAGGTACACTCAGATCTGGGATGTCAGCATTGTGCTGACGTACCTTAGGGGATGGTCACCACCCAGGTCACTCACGCTGGAACAACTTACTCTGAAATCAGTCACGCTCATGGCACTAGTGTCAGCTCAAAGGGTACAATCCCTCCATCTTCTGAGGCTGGACAGCATGACAGAGTCATTGGACTGTTTCACATTCCATATTCAGGGACTCGTCAAACAAACTAGACCAGGTACCACGCCTCCAGTCATGGAGTTCCGGGCATATTCATCTGACCCACGGCTGTGTGCCAAGACCCATCTCGCAAATTACATAGACACAACATACAACTTAAGAGGGAGAGAAAAAGCCTTAAGGATAAGCCACAAGAAGCCTCATGGTCAGGTGATGAGCCAAACCATTTCAAGGTGGCTCAAGCAGGTGCTTAAGTCCGCAGGAGTCAATACTAATGTTTACAAATCTCACTCCACCAGGGCTGCATCTACGTCGGCGGCTAGGCAAATGGACGTGCCTATGGACCATATTCTGGCCAGAACAGGATGGTCCTCGGAAAGAACTTTCCAAAGGTTTTATAATAAGCCGCTGGCAGAACCTGCTACATTTGTAGACATTTGCAGATAAAATTTAATTTAAGCCCAGGGGAGCTCTCTGTTTTTTGTTGTCATTAATAAACCTTTTTTGTTCACAAACAGGTTATTGTTGATTGTGATTACATACTTCCTCCCCCTAAGATCTTCAGACAGTGAGTGAAGCATGAGCTGGTACACGGTTCGGAATCACAGAGCTTTGAAGTCTTCACGTAGTCACTCACGTGACTCCGAAATAAAATAGTGAGATTAAATGAGAACTTACCAGTTCGAAGTTTGATCTGTATTTTATGAGGAGTTACGATGAGGGATTACGTGTCCTCTGCTCCCACCCTCTATTATACAGATCAACTGGTAATTAAGTTCTTATTTTTTCTTTACTAAATTTATTTCAATTGTTGTGTTTTTTCTGTGAATCCACACCGCTGCTTTGAAGAATGTCGCGCATGCGTGCTGGAAGGGGTCTTCACGTAATCCCTCATCGTAACTCCTCATAAAATACAGATCAAACTTCGATCTGGTAAGTTCTCATTTAATCTCACTATTATTTAACCCTGCTTTAAACATCTCCACAGCAATGCTGAACAACTATCTCTTTGGTGACCCTTGGACTATCCAGGATCGGACTTGGTTGGCTTTACCTTGGACTAGCATTTTTCCCTTATCATGTATCTATACACTGTAAATGGCTCCATTGTAATCATGTATTGTCTTTCTGCTGACTGGATAGCACGCAACAAAAGCTTTTCGCTGTATCTCGGTACACGTGACAATAAACTAAACTAGTGGTTAGATCAAATGGCCTGTTTCTGTGCTATGAATACAAAGATATTTTATAATGGGCCTTGGTCCAGCTCTCGACAGGGAAATGTTGTAATTTGGCAAATATAATTTAAAATAATTACAAAAACTAAAAATAATTAAATTAAATATTTCTACTTAATTAAAGCTGCTCTAAGGAGAATTATGTACAAAATGAGATACTTGTGCAAAATGTAATACAACATAATAATTTTAACATTGCAAAATAAATTATGATTTTTTTTGTATAAAAATTAAAGCTAGTTAAAATGCCACTAAAATTAAATGTCTGCGTGGGTGAAGTAACATCACTGTTGTCACCTTATCCAAAACAAACGCTTTTGGTATTTACAGTTCACAATGTAAGTGACATAATGTGGATATGTAAGGATGTTGCCCGGACTAGAGGGTCTGAGGTGTAGGGAGGGGTTGAGAAGGCTGGGACTCTCTTCCTTGGAGCGCTGGAGAGTGAGGGGTGATCTTTTCGAGGTGTATAAAATGATAAGAGGAATAGATCGGGTAGATGCACAGCGCCTCTTGCCCAGAGTAGGGGAATCGAGGACCAGAAGACATAGGTTTAAGGTGAAGGGGGAAAGTATTAATAGGAATCTGAAGGGTAACCTTTCCACACAAAGGATAGTAGGTGTATGGAACAAGCTGCCAGAGGAGATAGTTGAGGCAGAGGCTATCCCAATGTTTAAGAAACAGTTATACAGGCACATGGATAGGGCAGGTTAGGATGGATATGGGCCAGATATGGGACTCGAGTAGCTGGGACATGTTGTCTGGTGTGGACAAATTGGGCTGAAGATTATGTTCCCACACTGTATCACTCTATGACTCTATGACTCTGCGATTCTATACAATATAACCCAGATGAAAAAGAGGAATGTTTGAACTGCAGGCTGTCACACTCAAGGCACCATTTCCAGAGAATGGTAATGAAAGTTGCATTTGAATGATTTGATCACCAGGCACTGTTTCCTGATTGCAGTGAGCTGACATCTCCTGGAATATTGAATTCAAGGGCATTCATTCCCAAATGTTATGCATTGGGCAATGTGCTGGAAATAATTAATGTGGCAAAAATACATTTAAAATATTTTATATGTTACATTTACACCAATAATCCTTATTCTGGATTTCCTAATGTTGTAGAAGACTGTTTAACTCATCAAACCTGTACCAGATCTCAATGCTTTCCCATGAGTGCCTTACTTCCCCAAAGTGATCCCCTGTAGTCTATTCTCTCACAGGCCCAACAATTCCCCCTGAATCTACTGCCACCCATCTCCAATAGCGATCCTTTACAGTGGCCAATTCATCTTGCAAACAACGAGCCACTAGAATGGGAAGGAAACACGGGGGGTATTCACAGTCACAATGGGAACATGCAGACTCCACACAGACAGCAAGAGAGGTCAGGAATAAAGTTGGATCACTAAAGCTGTGTGGTAGCAACATCAACAGCAGTTATGCTGGTAATTGGTTTATTATTGGCAGATGTAGCGAGATATAGTTTAAAGCTTAGTTTGCATGCAAACCAGTCTAATCATACTGTATAATAGACTAAGTGGGACCTGTTGGGTCCCATGTTCACACAGGAGGGCTGGTCCCCCGATGCAATATTCCACCTCTCCACCAATTCCAATATTGGTGGCCAGTGGGGGTGGGTGGGGGGTGCTTTCTGGCGTGCTGGTATGGGTGTTGTTGGCTGCAGGGACTACTGGTCTCCAGAAGGCTAGTATGGACATTGTGGGCCAAATGGATTCTTGGGGTGGCAGCTCAGTCCCTCAAGCATGATGTGTTGTCAGCTCACTCACGGCTGGTGGGCTGGCAGTTGACTCATGGCTATTCCTTGAAATTCCATTTAAAGCAGCGTGCAAGGCCACAAAATTCAAGTGCAGTTTCATACCACTTCAAGCAGGGTGCAAGGTCACCAAATTCAGGTTCAGTTTTCTACCACTTCAAGCAGGGTGCTAGGCCACCACATTCAAGTGCAGTTTCATACCATTTCATGCAGGGTGCAAGGCCACCACATTCAAATGCAGTTTCATACCATTTCAAACAGGGTAAAACCACCATAAGACCACACAAAACACCACACTCACAGTTCAGTAGACATTCAGTGTGTTTAGTTGATTCACAGCTCAGACAGAGTCGTGACCTCTCCCTCCCCCATCACGCAGAGACTGAGCCACACCCACACGTCCAGGTTTTATAATCCCTCCCCCTCCCACCGGAAAAGGTGTGGCCTTCATGGCGTGATTCACAGGAGTGAAATTCTCAACATTTTTTAAACACTAAACACTTTTATTATTCATTGATGGGAAGAATCCTCTGCACCTGATGAGTGGAGGGGGACTGAGTAAGATGGCCAAAAATCACAGCCGTAAGTGGTAGCGTTTTATCTAAAATCAATATAGTGCAAACAGGAAGTTGTCAAGTTTAGCCAAACAGTGCATTTTCACTTCAACCCAACCCCCCACCCCTGCCCAAACAGCCATTTGCAGTGCATTTCCACGATGGGACACAAAATGCTGGAGAAACTCAGCGGGTGCAGCAACATCTATGAAGCAAAGGAGATAGGCGACCTTTCGGGCGAAACCCTTCTTCATCGATGGAACGTTGGTGGAGAGAGTCAAAACCTCTAATTCCTGAGTGTGAATATCACTGGCCCATCAATAGACAATAGACAATAGACAATGGACAATAGGTGTAGGAGTAGGCCATTCGGCTCTTGGAGCCAGCACCGCCATTCAATGTGATCATGGCTGATCGTCCCCAATCAGTACCCCATTCCTGCCTTCTCCCCATATCCCCTGACTCCGCTATTTTTAAGAGCCCTATCTATCTCTCTCTTGAAAGCATCCAGATAACCTGCCTCCACCGCCCTCTGAGGTAGAGAATTCCACAACTCTCTGTCTCCTCGTCTCCGTTCTAACTCCATCTTCAAGTCTGCTCTGCCAATCAATCATGGCTGATCTATCTCTCCCTCTCAACCTCATTCTCCTGCCTTCTCCCCATAACCCCTGACATCCTTACTGATCAAATCTATCAATCTCCACCTTAAAAATATCCGTTGACTTGGCCTCCTGTGGCAATGACTTCCGCAGATTCACCACCCTCTGACTAAAGAAACTCCTTCGCATCTCCTTTCTGAAGGTACGCCCTTTATTCTGAGTCTATGCCCCTGGTCTGAGACTCTCCCACTGGCGGAAAAGATCCTCATTGGCTGCAAAAACCACAAATTCTGGAAGGCTAGATTTCAAGGTGAATCTTTCTTCATTTTTACTGCCAATGCAAAGTTGCCAGCTGGCTGAATTTTGAAATCCTCCTCCAAATTCTCTGCACGAATTGTTGATTGCAACTGGACATTTTGGTGGATAAGTTGAAAACAATGGAGATGGCAAAGCAGAAAAAAACGCTATCAATTGATGTTAATGCAGGAGAAGACAGCTTGTTTGTGAATGATACATTTTACAGCAGCTGTGAGCGCAATGAATATACAATCAACAGCTAATGTGTTCCAAGGAAGAAAAAAAGATGCTATTTAACTTCCAAGGTGCAGGCAGGTGTAGCTGACAATGTACAGAAAGAGGTTAGTGACAGAGCATCCAATAAGACAAAAGAGAATAATACTTGTTTTTAATGACTGTCATTTAATGGAACAGTGATCCTTGACCTGCAGAGATGAAAAGGAAAGCAATTTATAAAATACAGTCTGTTTATCAGCATTCAAGGAAGATCCGCAGTCCTTGCCTGTTGCAGAGTTGAAATTGCTAAACTGAAGATAGACACAAAGTGCTGGAGTAAGTCAGCAGGTCAGGCAGCATCTCTGGAGAAAAGGAATAGAGTGTAGAGTTCGGAGATACAGCGCAGAAAAAGGCCCTTTGGCCCACCGAGTCCACGCTGACCAGCGATCCCCGCACACTAAAGGACCTGTCCCACTATACGAGTTTACCCAAGAGCTCTCCCAAGTTTAAAACAAAAATCAAACTTGTGGTAAGTACGTAGAATGTATGTAGCAGGTACATTGGAGCTCGGGACGTCTCGTAATGCTAACGGCAGGTACTCGGGAAACGCGGTAAGCTCGTGAAGTATTTTCAACATGTTGAAAAATGTCCACGAGAGCCCCGAGTATCCACGAGCGGCTATTACCGTAATTCTCCGAGTTCGAATCAGGGGAAACTCGGGAGAACTCTTGAATTACCTCGTACAGTGGGACAGGCCCTTAACACTACCTTACACACTAGGGACAATTTACGATTTTACAGAAGCCAATTAGCCGAGAAGTCTGTATTTCTTTGGATTGTAGGAGTAAAACTGAGCTCCCGGGAACACCGTTGTGGTCACGGGGAGAACGTGCAAACTCTATACAGACAGATCACATAGTCAGGATCGAACCTGGGTCACTAGCACTGTAAGGCAGCAACTCTACCACTACACCACTGTACTGTCCCAATAGGTGACAGTTTGGGTCAAGATTCTTCTTATTGCATCATCCAACAGGAAAGCATCAACTATGTCATCCGGTCATTTTGTTTTGGTTCATATTCCAGACCAACCCTCTGCTGGTACTCCTGATCCCTAGTAGATGAGGAGGAAGAGGTGGTGTTGGCTTGATACAGAAGGGCTACTAACAGATGAAGCAATAGTAACATTCTCAGTCCAATGCAATGCTGGGAAAACAGGTTTCCTCTGTAGATTCACCATAATAATTGTCTTGGAATGAAGTTGTTCACATAGAAACATAGAAATTAGATGCTGGAGGATGCCATTCCGTCATTCGAGCCAGCACCGCCATTCATTGTGATCATCGCTGATCGTCCACAATCAGTAACCTGTCACTGCCTTCAACCCATACCCCTTGATTCCACTAGCCCCAAGAGCTCTATCTAACTCTCTTTTAAATCCATCCAGTGAATTGGCCTCAAGTGCCTTCTGTGGCAGATAATTCCACAAATTCACAACTCTCTGGGTGAAAACATTTTTCCTCATCTCATTCCTAAATGACCTACCCCTTATTCTAAAAATGTGACCTTGGGTTCAGCAATATTAGTGCATGGAGAGATATCCTTTGAGGATGAATTGCAGGATTTGCAGGCCATGTCAGGGCCTCCAAGATTCCTATATTCCAGCTCTGTGATCGCCCTACCATTTTGTACTCCCTCAGTCATGCCAAAGACGGCATGGTGGCGTAATAGTGGTGTTGCTGCCTTACGCCGTTTACAGCTCCAGAGACCTGGGTTTGATCCTGGCTGCAGGTGCTTGTCTGTACGGAGTTTGTACATTTTCTCCATGAAAGTGTGGGTTTTCTCCGAGAACTTCGGTCTTTCCATACGCTACTCATCTCAGTTTTAAATGGCCTCCCCTTTATTCCTAGACTGTGGCCACTGGTTCTGGACTCCACCATCATTGAGAACATTTTCCCTGCATCTAACTTGTCCAGTCCTTTAATAATTTTACATGTTTCTATAAGATCTCCTCTCATCCTTTTAATTCACATTACATGAACAACAATTTCACACGCTATGGCCCCAATTTAAGTCACTCCATGTTAATTTAGTTGAGAGATGCAGCGCAGAAACTGGCCCAGTGATCACCCTATACACTAACACAATTTACAATTTTTACCAACGGCAAATTAGCCTACAAACTTGTAGTCCTTGGAATGTGGGAGGAAACCAGAGTACCTGGAGAAAACCCACGTAGTTACGTGGAGAATGTACAAACCTCGCACAGGCAGCACCCATAGGATCTGGATAATGATCTGGATGAGGGAATTGAAGGCAATATCTCCAAGTTTGCGGATGACACTAAGCTGGGGGGCAGTGTTCGCTGTGAGGAGGATGCTAGGAGACTGCAAGGTGACTTGGATAGGCTGGGTGAGTGGGCAAATGTTTGGCAGATGCAGTATAATGTGGATAAATGTGAGGTTATCCACTTTGGTGGCAAAAACAGGAAAGCAGACTATTATTTAAATGGTGGCCGGTTAGGAAAAGGGGAGATGCAGCGAGACCTGGGTGTCATGGTACACCAGTCATTGAAAGTAGGCATGCAGGTGCAGCAGGCAGTGAAAAAAGCGAATGGTATGTTAGCTTTCATAGCAAAAGGATTTGAGTACAGGAGCAGGGAGGTTCTACTTCAGTTGTACAGGGTCTTGGTGAGACCACACCTGGAGTATTGCGTACAGTTTTGGTCTCCAAATCTGAGGAAGGACATTATTGCCATAGAGGGAGTGCAGAGAAGGTTCACCAGACTGATTCCTGGGATGTCAGGACTGTCTTATGAAGAAAGACTGGATAGACTCGGTTTATACTCTCTGGAATTTAGGAGATTGAGAGGGGATCTTATAGAAACTTACAAAATTCTTAAGGGGTTGGACAGGCTAGATGCAGGAAGATTGTTCCCGATGTTGGGGAAGTCCAGGACAAGGGGTCACAGCTTAAGGATAAGGGGGAAATCCTTTAAGACCGAGATGAGAAATACTTTTTTCACACAGAGAGTGGTGAGTCTCTGGAACTCTCTGCCACAGAGGGTAGTTGAGGCCAGTTCATTGGCTATATTTAAGAGTGAGTTGGATGTGGCCCTTGTGGCTAAGGGGATCAGAGGGTATGGAGAGAAGGCAGGTACGGGATACTGAGTTGGATGATCAGCCATGATCATATTGAATGGCGGTGCAGGCTCGAAGGGCTGAATGGCCTACTCCTGCACCTAATTTCTATGTTTCTATGTTTCTATGTTTCTATGTTTCTAAACCCGGGTCTTTGGCGCTGTAAGGCATCAACTCCACCGGTGCGCTTCTGTACCGCCTCAAGAGAATCTCCAGCATTAATTATTCTCAAAATTTGCCATTTGCAATTGGTCTCCAACTGAAAAAAACTCCAGATGCCAAATGTAAGGAATTGAAATAAAGAAGAAATGCTCAAAACCACCCAACAGGTCAGGCAGCCACCGAGGATAGAGAATGTGTAGGACAGGACTGCAGATGCTGGTTTAAATTGAAGGTAGACACAAAATGCTGGAGTAACTCTGTGGGACAGGCAGCATCTCTGGAGAAAAGGAATGGATGACTTTTGGGTCGCGACCCTTCTTCAGAGTGACGAAGGGTCTCGACCCAACACATCACCCATTTTGCATCTATCTTTGATGTAACCAGCATCTGCAATTCCTTCCTACACAGTTCAATTTGAAGGTTTGCATTTTCCCCACTCACCAATAATCAATATATAGGATGCAAGCCAATTGCAAGAAAACTGCTTCTGTGCTTTGGAGCTCAAAGACAACTGAAGTGTGGCAGAAAAGGTGCCAGTATTCAGACTATAATGAAAGCAAGCATTTAATTCCGGTGTAGTGCTTTGCTGCTTTGAGCAAAGCTCGGATAACTTAAGCAATGATTGCATTGAAAACTTCCCTATATGTGATTTGCAACATTAGGGACTCAATTAAAGCCCCCAGTTTGCCATCTAAAATCATTTACATCGTCTCCGGACCCAGGGTGGGGATGGAACAAAGAGCTTTAAAACTGATACTTTCAGCACAACCATTTAGTTGCTGACAATGCACCCCAGTTGCCTTGTGTGTTCCTCTAACAGAGCCACAGAATTTTCACAGCGTAAGAAAGTAAGACTCATCGGGGCTCGTTTGATTAATCATTAATGTCACCTGCACAAAATGCCTCTGCACAAGAGACACTGTCTCACCAGTCTTCATTATAGCTATAACAGGCCTTCAAATTATCATGTGTGTTGATTCCTCAATTTAATAATGGATTCATAATCCATAGACTCAAGGCTGCAGTAAATTTATGTTCATTTATGTTGCCAGTGTTCAGTGTTCATTTATGTTGCTATATTTTGAATCTTAATCACTATATCGATATACAATTAGGATTATTCTCTCTCCCCCTTACACTCATTTGTCATTAAAGTTTAACAATTGGTTAAATCCAATGACATTAATTATTCTAAAGAAACTATATTCAATGTCTATCATCAAGGCTAAATATATTTTCAGTTCTGATTCAAATGGTTCAGAAGAACTAACATAACAAATTAAGATGAACAAAGGCCCAGGTTTCACATGATTCATTGGATGCATTCAAGAGAGCGTTAGATTCAGCTCTTAGCGCTAACAGAATCAAGGGATATGGGGAAGAAGCAGGAACGGGCTACTGATTTTGGATGAGCAGCCATGATCATATTGAATGGTGGTGCTGGCTGAAGGCCCAAATGACCTGCTCCTGCACCTATTTATTCTGTTTCCGTGGTTCTAAGGTCCGTCAGATGGAATAGAAAATCAACATGAATTGTGTTACCAATATACGAGGAAGTTATCAGTTGATTTAATGTAAGAGGAATGTGTACGATTGATGGTAAGATCCTTAACCGCATTGATGTACAGAGGGATCTTGGAGACCATCGTTAGCTCTCTGAAAGTGGCAACACCAGTAGATACAGTAGTAAAGATGCCTTATGTTATGCTTAACGTCACTGAATATGAAAGTCAGGAAGTCATGATACACTCTGTAAGACTTTTGGAAGACGACATTTGGAATATTGCGTGTTATTCTGGTTGCCCCATTATGGGAATGATGTTGAGGCTTTGGAGAGGATATTGAAGAATGCTCACTGGATTAGAGGGCATTAGCCTCAAGGAGAGATTGGACAAATGAGGATTGTTTTCTCTGGAATGCCGGAAGATGAGGGGAGACATGATATAAGTTTATTAAAAATTTACGGGATGTATAGATGGGATAGACAGTTGGAAGTTGGAACCTTTTCCCCAGGGTGGAAATGTCAAAGACTAGAGGGCATAGCTTTAAGGTGATAGTGGCAAAGGTTAAAGAGACGTGTGGAGCAAGTGGTACAGGGCACAGAGAGAGGTGAGTGCCTGGAACGCACTGCCAGGGGTGGTGGTAGATAAAGATATGGTGGCAGCATTTAGATGGCTTTCAGATAGGCACAACCAGGAAGGTTAGTTCGCATGGGATCCAAGGATAGATAGCTGAATGGATAGCAAATTGGCTCCATGGAAGGAAGCAGAGGGTGATGGTGGAAGGTTGCTTCTCGGACTGGAGGCCTGCGACTAGTGGTGGGCCTCAGTTCGGTTGGATGAGAACATACAGGGCAAGATTAGCAAGTTTGCAGATGATACAAAAGTGAATGGTTTTGCAGATAGTGAAGGTGGGTTGTGAAAAATTGCAGCAGGACCTTGAATTGACCAAGTGGGCTGAGGACTGGTTGATGGAATTTAATGCAGAAAAATATTAGGTGTTACATTTTAGGAAGTCTAACATGGGCAGGACCTACACAGTGAATGGTGGGGCTCTGGGGAGTGTTGTAGAGCAGAGCGTTCTAGGAGTGCAGGTGCACAGTTCCCTGAAGATGGAGTCGCAGGTTGATCGGGTGGTCAAAAGGGCTTTTGGCACATTGGACTTAATCAGCCAGAGTATTGAGTCTCGAAGTTGGGAGGTCATGTTGCAGTTGTATAAGACGTTGGTTAGGCTACATTTAGAGTATTGTATTCAGTTCTCGGCACCGTATTATAGGAAATATGTTGTCAAGCTGGAAAGAGTACAGGGAAGATTTACGAGGATGTTGCCAGGATTAGAGGGTCTGAGCTATAGGCAGAGGTTGAGTAGGCTGGGGCCATTCCTTGGAGCGCAGGAGGATGAGGGGTGATCTTATAGAGGAGTGCAAGATCATGAGAGGAATAGATCGGGTAGATGCACAGCGTCTCTTGCCCAGAGTAGGTGAATCGAGGACCAGAGGACATAGGTTTAGGGTGAAGGGGAAAAGATTTAATAGGAATCTGAAGGGTAACTTTTTCACACAAAGGGTTGTGAATGTATGACAAAAGCTTCCAGAGGAGGTAGTTGAGGCTGGGACTATTCCAACAGTTAAGATGCAGTTAGACAGGCACATGGATAGGACAGGTTTGAAGCGATATTGGCCAAACGCGGGCAGGTGGGACTTGTGTAGCTGGGACTTGTTGGCCAGTGTGGGCCAGTTGAGCCGAAGGGCCTATTTCCACGCTGTATCACTCTATGACTTTATGACATGGATATGCAGTAATGAAGAGATATGGATCATGTGCAGACAGGGTAGACCAGTTTGTCTTGTCATCACGTTTGGCACAGACATTGTGGCCCTGTGCTCTACTGTTCTATGTTCTATGTTCTACGTTAAGATGTCCCAAGCACTTTTGGACCACTGAAGCACAATCACAATATATCACTGTTAGGATGTGGGGCAATTAACAACCGATGTGTGCACAGCTAGCTCTCATCAACAACAATGTGCCATCGCCCAGTGGTCACATTAGAAACTGATATTGAGTGAGGGCTAAACAATGTCCAACAATTATACCATTAGTACTGTGAGTAATTTCTCATCCACCTGAGAAAGCGGACTGAACCTCAATATAAAGTCAAAGATCAATTTTTCAGCACCAGAGGCCTGGCTTTGATCCTGAATGTGGGTGCTGTCTGTATGGAGTTTGCACGTTCTTCCCGTGACCATGTGGGTTTTCTCTGGGTGCTCCGGTTACCTCCCATATTCCAAAGACGTGCAGGTTTGTAGGTTTATCAGCTTCTGTAAATTGTTTCTAGTGTGGAGGAGAGACAGGTGATTGCTGGTCGGTACGGACTCAGTGGGGCAAAGGGCCTGTTTCCATGCTATATCTCTAAACTAAATCTGCTATCTGAAAAATAGTAATGTTTATTGGATGTTGCAGAGGTCCAGCTTGAGAGGCTACCTTGAATAACAAGGCCACATCTTATTTGGTGTGAGTCTGTCTCTTGTCTACAAGTTGACTTTGATGGATATTAGTTGTCCACAGGGATTTCAAAGTCGACAAAGACATGAAAAGTGTCGTTTTGCTTTAGACGAGTCTAGGAAACTCACCACCACTCCCAGCAAGTTAAGATGCAGACTCTGGCATGGTAAAAAATAGAGTGAATATGAACTTGGTTTAGTTTAGTTTAGTTTAGAGATACAGCGCAGAAACAGGCCCTTCGGCCCACCGAGTCCGCACCGACCAGCGATTCCGCACATTAACACTATTCACACACTAGGGACAATTTTTACATATACCAAGCCAATTAACCTACCAAAACTGTACGTCTTTGAGCGGTTTTCTTCGAGAATTCTCGAAGAAAACCGACACGGTCACGGAGAAAACGTACAAACTCCGTACAAACAAGCGCCTACAGCCAGGATCGAACCCGGGTCTCTGGAGCTGTAAATGCTATAAGGCAGCAAATCCAGTATTATGCCACCATGCCACCCCAGGCATAAGATCAGCCTCCTGACTGAGGGAGTACAAAATGGTAGGGAGATCAGAGAGCTGGAATATGGGAATCTTGAAGGCCTTGACAAAGGCTGCAAATCCTACAATTCATCCTCAAAGGATATCTCCCCATGCACTAATACTACTGAACTCAAGGTCACAGTTTAAGAATAAAGGGTAGGCCATTTAGGACTGAGATGACGAAAAATGTTTTCACCCAGAGACTTGTGAATCAGTGCCGTAGAAGGCCAATTCAATGGATGTTTCAAGAGAGAGTTAGATTTAGCTCTTCGGGCTAAAGGAATCAAGGAATATGGGGAAAAAGCAGGAACGGGGTACTGATTTTAAATGATCAGCCATGATCACATTGAATGGCGGTGCTGGCTTGAAGGGCCGAATGACCTACTCCTGCACCTATTTTTCCATGTTTCTATGTATCTACTGAAATAAAGGGAGAGGTGAAGATGTCTAGAATAAGGGTGTATGGGAATACAAGGCAGAGACATGTGTAGAAATAGGCCCAGATGTGTGCAATGCAATGCTTCCAAGTTTACAATCAATTGCACATTAGATGAACAAGTAACCATATAACCATATAACATATAACAATTACAGCACGGAAACAGGCCCTCTCGGCCCTTCCAGTCCGTGCCGACCATTTGTTTTCCCCTAGTCAAGTAGTGAAGTTGCAATTCCAATTCAATGTGGAGAGGCTGTTTCCACTGTTGGGAGAAAGTCTAGGACCAGAGGACACAGCCTCAGAATAAAAGGACGCAACTTTAGAAAGGAGATGAGGAGACATTTTCATTAGTCAGAGGTTGGTGAGTCTGGGGATTCATTGCCACAGGAGCTATGAAGGCCAAATCAATGATTCTTTTTAAGACAGAGATTGACGGATTATGGGGAGGAGGCAGGAGAAAGGGATTGAGAGGGATAGATAGATCAGCCATGATTGAATGGAGGTATAGACTTCATTGGCCAAATGGCCTAATTCTACTCGGAGAACTTATGAGCTTATGAACTTTTGAACTTCAACCCAACAGCATCAGAGTTAGCTACAAAATGGGTCAGGCAGCATCTTTGGCAACTCAACGGGTCAGGCAGCATCTTTGGAGAGAAGGAATGGGTGATGTTTCATGTCGAGACCCTTCTTCAGAGTTATATTTTCAGGTGGAGAGATGACAAACTGCATTATTCTGAATGATCAATCACAACATTGGGGTGTTACTGTGTGCCCTTATCAAAGAATATTTCCAGTCAAAGTAACAAGACATACATATTCTTACATTCAGAGGAAGGACAGATGTGCATTTCAATTGAACTATCCTTTAAAAATACAACCCTCTGTTTATGAATGTACGTTCCAATCAACAGCGCAGAGAATGGTGGCCGTTTCACCATTTGAGTATAATGGCAGTAGTGGGAAACACTGCCATGGACATCATTCAGATCAGTTTAGTTTATTATCATGTGTACTGAGGTACAGTGAAAAGCTTTCATTGCGTGCTAACCGGTCAGCGGAAAGACAATGCACGATTACATTTGAGCCATTTACAGTGTCAATAGAGAGATTTAAAAGCAAGGTACAATTGTAATATATGATTGTAGATCGGGTTCTGTGGCTAGCACACAAAGAGTCAACAACTTCACCATCAGACTGTTGGTTTAGAGCTTCAAAATGTTTTATTTGTCACAAACAAGAGCTATCATGGCTGATCTATCTCTCCCTCCCAACCACATTCTCCAGCCTTCTCCCCATAACCCCTCACAACCGTACTAATCAATAATCTATCTATCACTGCCATAAAAATATCCACTGACTTCTGACACCCATACTAATCAAGGGCACATAGTGTTTGTATGTAAGAGTCATAGAGTCATGGAGTCAGAGTGGAAACAGGCCCTTCGGCCCAACCTGCCGACACCGGCCAACATGTCCCAGCTACACTAGTCCCACCTGTCCGCATTAGGCCCATATGCCTCCATACCTGTCCTGTCCATGTACCTGTCTAACTGTTTCTAAAGCATGGACTGATCATAATATAAACCTCCCCTCTGTCTATACATCACTTACTTGTGCAATATATAGAGACTCTTCCTCCTAATGTCACCAGCAAAGTCTCTGATCACTTTTGTTGAAAAGTCTCACAAACTCATGCAAAGCCTAATGCTGGCTTGAAGTATTCATGGGATGTGTGACTGATAAAGTATGACTGCTAATAGAATATCTCAAGTCTGCCAGCTTATCGTCACCCTAATTGCAATCAGCACGGCTATGTTTACACAGTAATCTGTGAAATAAGGATTGATTTTTGATGTGTTCACGAGCAATAACTTTGAGGTTGCAAACAGGTAGAGCTTTATTTAACCGAGAATGCCCTTATCCAAAAGACTGTAACAAGCAAACTATATCTTATATGGAGGAAGGAACGGCCGATACTGGTTTAAAACGAAGACACAAAAAGCTGGAGTAACTCAGCAGGTCAGGCAGCATCTCTGGAGACAAGGAAAAGGTAATGTTTTGGATCAAAACCCTTCTTCAGACTGATAGTCAGCGGAAAGGGAAGCAAGAGATATACTGTAGACGGTGATATAGAAAGATATAGAACAAATTAATGAAAGATATGCAAAAAAGTTGTGATGAATAAATACTGAATGCAATGAACTTTCCAGAAAATTACATGTTTGTTTGGTGAGAAGTAATGATCTATAGTTTAATTGAATAATAAACTTTTGTTGCTTAGTAATTCAAACCAATATATCCCACTTACATCCTTCCAGTCATGCTTTGCCTCAAGAATTCATCAGTCATGTGAGGCACATAATTACATTTCCTCATGCTATGTCAATAGGAACACTGTATACACTTGGATATGATTATCTGCAATGGGCTCACGGTAATTAATGTCTGTTCGTATAAAGAATCATGGACCGTCAGAGGAAAGTCAGAGGAAAGAGCATGGAGCTATAGAAACAAAATAATCAGGATTTTTGCAGGACAAGATGAGGAAGGCTGCTAGTGATAGGTGGAGAAATACTTGCCCACCCCAGCAGGGTCTCCTGGTTGTTAACCATTTGAACTCGCCTGCCCATTCCCATACTAACCTTGCATTCTTTGGTTGCATACGGACTTTGGACTTTGTTATGTTTTGCACTATATTGCTTTTCTTCTTAATTTATGCTCACCTCCTGAAAAAGCTCAATCAAATTGAGGCATGATGGCATAGCGGTAGAGTTGCTGCCTTACAGCGCCAGGGACTCGGGTTCGATCCTGACTACAGGTACTTGCCTGCATGGAGTTTCTATGTTCTCCCCGTGACCTGTGTGGGTTTACTCCAGGATCTCCGGTATCTTCCCACACTCCAAAGACGTACAGGCGTGTAGGTTAATTGACTTGGTATAATTGTATATTGTCGCTAGTGTGTGTCAGACATTGTTAAAGTGCTTGGATCGCTGGACTCAATGGGCCAAAGTGCCTTTTTCCGCACTGTATCTCTAAACAAAACAAAACTATCAAGCTATCCATAGTGTACAGGTACACCATAAAGGGAATAATATTTAATGCAAGATAAAATACAGTAAAATATGATTAAAGGTAGTCTGAGGGTCTCCAATGAGGTAGATGGTAGGTCAGGACTGTTCTCTAGTTGGTGATAGGATGGTTCAGTTGCCTGATAACAGCTGGGAAGAAACTGTCAATGGAATAAGGATTAGGGGGAAATCCTTTAAGACCGAGATGAGAAAGACTTTTTTCACACAGAGAGTGGTGAGTCTCTGGAACTCTCTGCCACAGAGGGTAGTTGAGGCCAGTTCATTGGCTATAAATAAGAGGGAGTTAGATGTGGCCCTTGTGGCTAAGGGGATCAGGGGGTATGGAGAGCAGGCAGGTACGGGATACAGAGTTGGATGATCAGCCATGATCATATTGAATGGCGGTGCAGGCTCAAAGGGCCAAATGGCCTACTCCTGCACCTATTTTCTATGTTTCTATGTTTCTATGAATGGAGGTTGGTTTGCATGATGACCTGGGCTGCGTCAACAATTCTCTGCACTTTCTTGCAGTCTTGGCTAATCCCAAGCCATGCTGCGATGCATCCTGATAAATTGCTTTCTACAGCGCATCTGTAGAAGTTGGTGAGAGTTGTTGGGGCCACACCAAACTTCCTAAGCCTACTAAGGAAGTAGAGACGTTGGTGTGCTTTCAGAACAGGTGATAGCTTTGTTACACATCTTCTATTAGTTTTGCATCATTTTCTACACATCCATGGGTCACTACTGAAACCCTTTATCCTATTCCCACTGGCCAAAGTTTATCCCTCTGTCCTTCCCACATTGTGTCTTCTTATACACAAAATTCTATGGATGGAAATGGTCCACTTGTGCTTCTTGTGACTTCTATGGAACTTTGCCCAATGATAGCACCACCCCAGTATAATACCTTCCTCCATTACACTGATCAGTATTCTGTCTGCCTTTGCTGAAGTCATTAACTGATCCAATTCCTTTTTTACTATGAATTATTTAAACAACGATGAAGAACAGTTGTATTATCATGGATTTGTATCACTGCCATCTTTACTGGCAAGAGACAAAGAGATGTGAAACATATGCCCAATTAAGGATTAATTGGAAAGATAATGACGTACCTGATTGGCATGATCCTTCTAGTAAGCTGGAGCATGGTCATGAGTATCTGAGGCCTCAGGAAAAATAGTTCATCAAGAGCTGCAGGAATTCCTATGCTGGTCGATTCTTTCCATGTGGTTAACATTCATCCCTAAAGCCAGGATGTTTAGTCACTAAAAAATTCTGAAACAGGCAGGCAAAAATACATAATAAAATTACAAAAAAGGCATGAAAAAGGCATTTATTGACATAAAAAGGCATAAAATGGCATGTAAAATGGCAAAATTTGGTTAAAAATGATAATATAAATGTATACTACATTAAATGACCAAGGTTGCCTAGTTGCACATAATTACTAGCATTTTCTTCAAATTATCTGGTGGTAAACTAAGCCGTCTGTCAGACAGACAGTCTGTATGTCTTTATCGGCATCGGCAGGAACTTTACGAATACCGTCAGTTACTTTGTTGAAAATCTGCAAGTTATTCACTAATGTTTCATCATGTTTTTCAAGGGAAGTGGTAGCTTGTGGGAAGTTTTCAAAATTGGAAGCAATATAAAGATTTTGGAGAAGACTGAACCAGCGGGCAGCGGCACGAATGAATGAAAGACCGATGGTGGCGTCCCCGTTTCGCCCCGGTGGTGGAAATGTTCTTGTAATTTATACATTAATATTAACGTGTCAACATAGAAAGCGTCATTGTAATCATGGTACAACGAGAGAAACTAGCATGACCTTTTAGCAAAACGGCAAAAAATGGCTGATTTAGCTGACATTAAACACGCAGGTATTACTGTGCAGGTGCCGCTGACAGTCACGGCAAGTCAGAAAGGGATTTATTAAAGCTTAAAATGTGAATAACTCTTAAAATACAACAACAAATGAAACGTTAAAGAGGACGTTTATTCAGTCCATTCTTTCTTGTAGCGTCTCTTGTTGCATCCTGCAGCCTGGGGGGGGGGGGGCACAGCTTCAGGCGGGGGCAGTCCGGGGCTAGAGGGGGATGGGGAGCATCCTGCAGCTGGGGAGGAGGAGAGTTTTTGGCAGCGGCCAGTGGGGGGGGGGGGGGCTTTCTGGAGGGCTAGTATGGGTGTTGTGGGCCAAAGGGACTGGTTTCCAGAGGGTTAGTATGGACATTGTGGGCCAAATTAATTCTTGGGCTAGTCCTGCAGCTGGGGATGGGGAGGCTTCAGGTGGGGGTCGGAGGGAGCTTTCTGTAGCTGGGGGAGGGGGACAGCTTCAGGCAGGGACTGGTGGTTGGGGGGGGGGGCGTTGTCGTGGCCTGCCGCTGCCGTGGTCTGCTGCGGCCTGCCGCTGGGGGGATGTGCGAAGGGAGGGGTATGGGGGTGTGTGGGCAGGGGTGCTGAGCCCTGCCAGTGCCCAGCCCCGCCAGAGCCTGGCCTCGCCAGCGCCTGGCTCACTCAATACCCCACTCTCACTCCTCACTTCCTCAGGATCTCGAGTTTGCAGTAACCAGGCAGGCTCCGCGCTCCGGGCCGCCTCCGTGCACAGGGTGGCTTCTGGACTCACAGTTCACTGACTCACGGCTTGTGGACTCACAGTTCACTCACTCATGGCTTCTGGACTCTCAGTTCACTGACCCACAGCTTCTGTACTCACAGTTCACTGACCCACGGCTTCTGGACTCACAGTTCACTGACCCATGGCTTCTGGATTCACAGTTCACTCACTTATGGCTTCTGGACTCACAGTTCACTCACTCACGGCTTGTGGGCTCACAGTTCACTCATTCACGACTTGTGGACTCACTGTTCACTCACTCATGGCTTGTGGACTCACAGTTCACTCACTCACGGCTTGTGGACTCACAGTTCGCTCACACACGACTTGTGGACTCACAGTTCACTCACTCACGGCTTGTGGGCTCACAGTTCACTCACTCACGACTTGTGGACTCACTGTTCACTCACTCATGGCTTGTGGACTCACAGTTCACTCACTCATGGCTTGTGGACTCACAGTTCACTCACTCACGGCTTGTGGACTCACAGTTCACTCATTCACTCATGGCTGGTGGACTTACATTTCACTCACTTATGGTTTCTGGACTCACAGTTCACTCACTCACGGCTTGTAGGCTCACAGTTCACTCACTCACGGCTTGTGGACTCACAGTTCACTCATTCACTCATGGCTGGTGGACTCACATTTCACTCACTTATGGTTTCTGGACTCACAGTTCACTCACTCACGGCTTGTAGGCTCACAGTTCACTCACTCACGACTTGTGGACTTACTGTTCACTCACTCATGGCTTGTGGACTCACAGTTCACTCACTGATGGCTTGTGGACTCACAGTTCGCTCACTCACGACTTGTGGACTCACAGTTCACTCACTCACGGCTTGTAGAGTCACAGTGCACTCACACTGCTTGTGGACTCACAGTTCACTCACTGCTTGTGGACTCACAGTTCATTTAGTCACGGCTTGTGGACGCACAGTTCACTCACTCACAGCTTTTGGACTCACAATTCACTCACTCACGGCTTCTGGCCGCACAGTTCATTCACTCACGGCTTCTGGACTCACAGTTCACTCAGGCACGGCTTGTGGCCTCACAGTTCACTCAGTCACGGCTTGTGGACTCACAGTTCACTCAGTCACGGCTTGCGTACTCACAGTTCACTCGCTAATGGCTTGTTGATTCACAGTTCACTCACTTACAACTTATGGACTCGCAGTTCACTCACTCGTGGCTTGTGGACTCACAGTTCACTTACTTACAGGTTGTGGACTCACAGTTCTGCACTCAACTCCCACTCACAGCTTCCGGGCTGACTGACTCATGCCCGACTTCTGGACTCACGCCCGGCCTCCGGGGATTTATTCCCCTAGCCCCGGTGATTGGCAGCGGGTGCCGGAAGGAGCGTTACCATCATGGTGACTGACAGGTGAGAAGACCAATCTGCTGATCTCATGATTTTTTTAACATTCATGAATTTTGTAATATTCCACTGATCCGAAGAAAACGTCCGATCTTGGAGCAGATGAGATCGGTGATTAAGGTGACAAATAAAAACAAATTTAAAAACAACGCAAACCGGAAGAGGACAAGATGAGAGTTTTAGTACCAGTATAGATTAGGATTGTTGATTATACTTCCACATACGTTTTATGGGTTTAGAATTTAGACTTTAGAGACATAATGTTGAAACAGGCCCTTCGGCCCACCGAGTCCATGCCGATCGGTGATAACCCCGTACACTAGCACTATCCTACTCACACTAGGGATAATTTACAATTTTACCAAAGCCAATTAACCTATAAACCCATACATCTTTGGAGCATAGGAGGAAACCAGAGGACCCGGAGAAAACCCATGCAGTCACGGGGAGAACGTATAAACTCCGGGAAGTCAGCATCCATAGTCCGGATTGAATTGGGTCACTGGTTGAACATAAATTGCTGAAACTCAACGGGTCAGGCATCATCTCTGGAGGGAATGGATAGATGGCGTTTTGAGTCAGGGTTTGTCCTCAGACTGATAGTAGGGAGGGGGGATGGAGAAAGCTGGCAAGGAGAGCTGGGGGGTGGCACAAAGCCTTTCAGGTGAGGGGGGGGGGTGGGGGGTGGATGATTGGCTGATGGGTGGAGTAAGTGATAAAGGCTAGAAATGAAAAGGAGACAAAAAAGGATGTCAGACACAGAGAGAAGAGTGAAATGTAAAGCCAGAAAGAGACATAAGGGTGGTAGGGAAGGGAGCGGCGAAAGTGAGGGGATAAAAGGCAAATGGGAGATGCAAGATGAACGAAGGGAAAATGAGTGGGATGACAGCAGTCTGGCAGATGATAAGAGGAATGGGGCGGCATTGTAGTGCAGCGGTAGAAACATAGAAACATAGAAATTAGGTGCAGGAGTAGGCCATTCAGCCCTTCGAGCCTGCACCACCATTCAATATGGACATGACTGATCATCCAGAATCAGGACCCCGTTCCTCCTTTATCTTCATATTCCTTGAATCCGTTAGCCCTATATAACCAAATATATATTACATTTATACATTTATCCCAAGCCAATTAACCTGCACGTCCTTGGAGTGTGGGTGGAAACTGAAGACCTCAGAGAAAACCCACTCACGTGGAGAATGTACAAACTCAGCAAAGACAGCAGGGTTGAACCCGGATCTCTGGCACTGTGAGGCAGCAACTCTACTGCTGCGCCACGGTGCTGCCCGTTGCGTTCCCTGTCACAGTAGAAACAAGATGGCTGGCGTAGTTTTTACAGGAAGGATGTTGAGGACAGGTGCTGCTCTAGAGTTGCCAGGAAAGTGCAGCTGCACTGACTTTCAAAAAATGAAATGCCACAAAGGACTTGGCAGCAGTAACTGGCTACTACCTGAATAACCATCCTAAACATGACTTCCATCCACCACCAGTGCACAATGGCTGCAATGTGCCCAGACTACCGAACATAGAAAAAAATGGTTTCTAATAATACTTGTCTAGCTACTCTGACAGCACCTCAAAATATATATAACTTCACCATAATAAAGAACAAGAGCAATGGGTCCATGAGAACACCATTGCCAACAGAATCCTCATGAAGTCCATCATCATCCCGATCTCTAAATATCCAACTGCCCTTCATCAACACTGGGTCTAAATCCAATGACTCTCTATGCCATAGATGCATGCAGCATGGAATCAGACTCATCCATGTTTACCAAGATGCCCCTATTACCTAGTTTCATTTGGCCGCACGTGGTCCACACATAGAGCCATAAGGCCATCGGCACCAAAGGTAGCCATAGTTATATCACTTTCTCAAGGTCAATAAAGAGTGGGCAATAAATAAATGCTTGCCTTGCAAAGAGGTTGTATAATGAATGAATAAATAACACATTTATTATTTTCATTTCAGCATCTGATGTTTATGGTGCTTATTATTGTCCTTTCAGGTGCTAATATAAAGCAGCTTCTTGTAAAGCTGGTGACAACTCCTGGTGCACTTAATTACATATCGCATTATTAATGCAGGAGGCCCCGGATAATGTAGTTTTGCATAAGGTTTTCCCTGGAAGGAGTGGGTTAACATATGAAGGGCGTTTCACAGCACTGGGCCTGTACTCGCTGGAGTTTAGAAGATTGATGGGGAAACCTCCGAATATTGCAACGTACCGAATAATGAAAGGCTTGGATAGAGTGGATGTGGAGAGGATGTTTCCACTATCGGGAGAGCCTAGGACTCTCCCGATAGTGGAGAGGTCATAGCCTCAGAATTAAAGGACATTCCTTTAGGAAAGAGATGAGAGGGAATTTCTTTAGTCAGAGAGTAATGAATGTGTGGAATTCTTTGCCACAGAAGGCTGTTGAGGCCAAGTCAGTGGATATTTTTAAGGCAGAGATAGATAGATTCTTGATTAGTACAGGTGCCAGGGGTTATGGGGAGACAGCAGAAGATAGGGTTGAGAAGAAAAGATGGATCAGCCATGATTGAACAGTGAAGTAGCCTTGATGGGCTGAATGGCCTAATTCTGCTCCTATCACTCATGACCTTACGACCATATGGCCTACCACGTCTTCAAGGTCGGCCACGGGAGGTACTCTCTGGGCAGAAAGGTGGCCAGGTGAGCAGAGGGTCGTCGATCCACTGGACACTCCCAATGTAGTCGATGGCTAGAGGCCCACAGCTGCCTGGAGTGGGCACCGTTCCTGAAGATCTAGAGTGTGACTGGATTGGAGTTTGGAATGGTGCCAATACCTGGTGCCTCCTGCATATGGTCTCGGTGGACTATTTCTGTACACTTTGCTAATCGGGGATTGTGCTTTAGTGTGACAACACTTTACAGAACTGAATGCAAAAAAAAAGAATTTCCCTGTGCATCTGCACATGTGATAAATAAGCACCTTTGACCATAGACCATACACCATGGACTATTGACCATAGATCATTGACCATAGACCATTGAATGCTAAATGCAGGCAGTCTGATCTGCTGATCTGATCCGATCAAGATGAACGGATGACAATTCCTTTACAGTCTTTGCGATGAAAGCACGAAGATTGGTTTCACTTCTTCAGCTGAACCTCAAGCTGCAAACTCAAAGCCATAAATGCAAAGCTTTTGTGAATTTCCAGAATAAAAAATATAATCACACCAGACCCTACGTTACACATCGTGCAACTAAAGTTCAATGGTCAATAAAATGCAACATTTTTTTTTATTTCCAGCAATCATATCATTCTAGAGAAAGATATGCAAATATATTCTGTGTTCCATGCGGATGTGATATGCTGAATATAATATAATGGATCGGGAGAAAGTAATATCTAAATGGAGTTTAGACAGAACCAATGGCTTGGAATTTAAGGATGAATATTGCTTTACCTGCTGTTGGAAAATCTAAACTGATGGTAAAATACATTTCAAATATATATTAAATTCACATCTGATCAGAACAACAAAAAGCTTGTGGCCTTCAGGCACGCATGGAACAAGTAGCTTTGTGTAAATTGGATATATTCTTATCATAAATATATTACCAATTGATTTTTTTTTTTACTGTTATGTTCCTATTTTTTTTATTAGATCCTACAAGATTGAAATATACTGCATGGTACCAGGCCCTTCAGCACACCTAGTCCATGCCGAAAATCAATCACCCGTTCACGCTAGTTATATGTTATCCCAATTTCTCATTCGCTCCCTAATCACTAGGGGCAATTTACGGAGGATGATTAATCTACAAACCCACATGTCTTTGGGATGTGAGATCCACATAATTATGGGGAGGAGATGCAAACTCCATACAGACAGCATTGAGGTCAGGATCACACCTGGGCTGTCCCACTGTACGAGCTAATTCAAGAGTTCTCCCGAGTTTCCCCCGATTCGAACTCGGAGAATTACGGTAACAGCAGCTCATAGATACTCGGGGCTCTCGTGGACATTTTTCAACATGTTGAAAAATCTTCACGAGTCTTCACGAGCTTACCGGGTTTCCCGAGTACCTGCTGTTAGCGTTATGAGCCGCTAAGAGATGTGACGTACCCGCTACGTACATTCTACGTGCTTACCACGAGTTTGATTTTTTTTTAACTCGGGCGAGCTCTTGAATTACCTCATACAGTGGGATAGGCCCTTTAGGCACTGTGAGGCAGGGGCTCAGCCTGCTGTGCTGCCGAGGTGACAACAGGTGATAGCTGTTATAATAACAGTCTTTACAATAACCGGAATATCAGAGAATTGTGAAGGCGTCTTTCCCAAGTTCTCTTTCAAATGACTTACTCCTTATTTAAATTCTAAACCTTAGTCCAAGCAGAACCCAGTTTAATTCTATTTGCAATTTCAATAATAATGCTCCCTTCATGGATAGACACAAAATGCTGGAGTAACTCAACGGGACAGGCAGCATCTCTGAAGAGAAGGAATGGGTGATGTTTTGGGTGGAGACCCTTCTTCAGACTGATTAGGGATAAAAGACATAAAAGACATAGACGATGATGTGGCGATGATGTGGATTCTTGCCATAGAAGGAGTACAGAGAAGGTTCACCAGACTGATTCCTGGGATGGCACGACTTCCATATGAAGAAAGACTGGATAGACTTGGCTTGTACTCGCTGGAATTTAGAAGATAGAGGGGTGATCTCATAGAGACTTACAAAATTCTTAAAGGGTTGGACAGGCTAGATGCAGGAAGATTGTTCCCGATGTTGGGTCACAGTTTAAGGATAAGGGGGAAGTCTTTTAAGACCGAAATGAGAAAATCTATTCACCACAAAGAGTGGTGAATCTGTGGAATTCTCTGCCACAGAAGGTAGTTGAGGCCAGTTCGTTGGTCATATTTAAGAGGGAGTTGGATGTGGCCCTTGTGGCTGAAGGGATCATGGGGTATGGAGAGAAGGCAGGTACAGGATACTGAGTTGGATGATCAGCCATGATCATGTTGAATGGCGGTGCTGGCTCGAAGGGCCGAATGGCCTGCTCCTGCACCTAATTTCTATGTTTCTATGAGAGATAAAGAACAATGAATGACAGAATGCAAAAAGTAACGATGATAAAGGAAACAGGCCATTGTTGCTGGGTGAAAATGAGAAGCTGGTGCGACTTGGGTGCGGGAGGGATAGAGAGAGAGGGAATGCTGGGGCTACCTGAAGTTGGAGAAATCTACCTTCATGAACATTAGTCAATGCAGCAAAGGGTCCCAAAACATTTCATGATTCATAAAATAATTGAGGTGGGGCAACAAATGAGGAGGTACCAGGAACAGACAAAACTTGATTAGTGCATCGGGTTTCCGAATAAGCTTAAAGGACGGGAGGGAGGTGGAAAGGCAAAGAGTTTTATAGTACTGACATGTTGCCAGCTGACTTTGACTGGTGAAGCGAAAATATAAATATATTGAAAGCTATAAACTAAACTGAAAGCTTAAGAAGGTCTTTCATGCCAACATTAGTTCTACAAATAGGAAAAAGCAAGGCCATAAAACATGGAAGTGAAATCTTAAATTGGATGCATTAAATCTGAAGCCAGTATCAGCCAGAGGGGGCAGGGAAATTGGGCAGTAAAGATGGTAGATATGCAGAAGTGTGTAAGGAGAAAGGTTTCCAAACTGAGAACAGTATGGTCAACAGTGGATTTCATGATCAGAGGTGGGATGTTAGTATGTAGGATCTGAGGCTCATTTTTGGGATCAAATAGAATACTTAGTTGAAATTATTTATAGTTCATAGACTTATGGTTCATAGACTGTAAGTCATACCTATATTACTAAAAGTCTGATCTTGACCGCTTTTGGCTCACTGTGGTGTGATATCTGAGAGAACGCCGCCACCTACGTCCGTCATTTTTGGCCACCTCGCTCAGAGCCCCCCTCCGCCTTCCTGGACCAGAGAATTTTTCCCATCGATAAAAAATCAGACAGATATTAATGTTTTAAAATAAATTGCCATTCTCTCTGCTGCCCCTGCTGGAGGGAGGGGGAGGGACTATAAAACCAGGAAGTGGTGTGCCTCACTCAGAAGGAGTGGAGCCAACTTTTAAGAAGACAGACATCTTTTAATAAGTCAGAGACACACAGTGGTGAAGTTCAGCGGACATCTAGCATTACCGGTCGGTTATCCTTGGTTCCATCCTTGGTTTTTCCCCCAATGAGCCAATGAAAATGACCGGTCAGCAAAGGCGATTAACAAAACCTCTCTATGATTACCTCGACTACTCATAACTACATGGCGACCCCACTACAACTGCACCTACGACTACAGGATTATCAATTTTCTCCATGGTGACAAATTTCTGGTCGCAGAAAATGTTCAACATCTTGAAAAATTTGCAGCGACCATACTGAGGCCACGACTAGTTCCCAGAATGCGGGAACTCCTCGCGACCATGAAGGAAACTCAACAGAGACCACCAGCGAACATGTGGCAACCATGTGATGATCATGTGGCGGACGCAGCGGCGCGACTCAAGCCTGTCTGTCATTTTTTTATTTTTTTGTCTAGTTAAATGTAGTTCGGTTTTTTTGTACTGTTTATAACTGTGTATATGTGGGGGGTGGGGGCTGGGGAGGGGGAAACTTTTAAAATCTCTTCCCTGCATGGGAGACCCGACTTTTTCCCTGTCGGGTCTCTGTTGTCGTTGGGGCCTAGTACCGTAGAGCGGCTTCCGACCGGAACGACCTGGGGGCTGCAGTCAAGGAGCCTGCGGAGCTGTGGACTTACCATCGTGGGGCTGGCCGGCCTCGGAGCGTGGGGAGCGGTGGTGGCTCGCTGCTGCGGCCCAACTCCGGAGCTCCAGCTCCAGCTCCAGCTGCGGCCCAACTCCGGAGCTCCAGCTCCAGCTCCAGCTGCGGCCCGACTCCGGAGCTCCAGCTGCAGATTACTACCGGTGGACTGTCGGGATATCGGGAGCTCGCGGCTCTGGGTGAGAGACCGCTTTCCGGAGCTCCCGCAACGCGGCTTCTCCTGCCCGTGTCGTGGGGTTGGAATGACCTGGAGCGGGGCCGTACATCGCCCGGCGCAGCTTTAATGACTGCGGAACATTCCAGCGCCCGCCGGGGGCTCCAACTTTGTGACTTTTGGGCCCGGCACCCGGTACACTCGCCCGGCGCGTCCTCAAGGGCCGTGGGACTTAACACCGCCCGCCTGGGGCTTCGACATTGGGAGAAAAATGGTGCGGGGGAAAGAGAAGAACTTTGCCTTCCATCACAGTGAGGACGAGATTCACTGTGATGGATGTTTGCGTGAATTGAATTGTTTGTGTGTTTTTTTAATGGAATTGCTCTGTTTGTATGGCTTGTAGAAAGAGAATTTTGTTCGAGCCTCTCTGAGGTTCGAATGACAAGTAATAAAATCAATCAGAGTCTCCTGCACTCGCACAAAAAGTCGCCTAAGTGGGACAGACCCATTAGGTGTAGTTGGAGTCAATGGAAGGGAATTTGATTTTGTGTGCAACTCTGAGCAGGAGATAGGACCTTTCTTAGAAAGTGCAGTGAATTGAGTAACTTCCTTTGTTTTCATTCTCATCTTGGAAACCAGAAATATCAGCTGTTGACAAACACCAGATTCAATGTATAGGAATTAGTAAACATTTACTGTTCATGAGAAAAAATTTGCAATGAGTGCTGAATTTGCACAACTGCTAAAAGCAGCAATCAGCACTAATTATAGCCATAGGAATTTCTAATGTGGAAAGACAGTGCTGAAATTTGACAGCTGGCATTAGATTACATGCAGTAGATGGGAAGTGTAGCAAACTTTGTGGATAGAAATTGATCGTATTTGCAGGCAATGAGAGAAAGTAGAAGGGACTCCAGCAACAGACTTTAGTATGCTTGAACATTGACGATGAACTTGGCACACACACACACGTGGTTGTAATTTACTCCAAGATGTTTTAAGAAGTGGTGAGTTTGGCACACTGGCACAGCGGTTGAGTTGCTGCCTCACAGCGCCAAAGACCCGTGTCTGATCCTGACTACGTGTGCTGTCTGTATGGAATTCGTACTTTCTCCCCGTGACCTGTGTGGGTTTTCTCCGGGTGCTCCAGTTTCCTCCCACACTCCATGACATACAGGTTGTATATTGATTGGCTATGGTAAAATTGTAAAATATGGCCCTAGTGTGTAGAATAATGTACAAGGGATTGCTGGTCACCACAGACCTGGCGTGCCGAAGGGCCTGTTTCCACAGGGTATCTCTAAACTACACTAAACAAAGAGAGTTTGATTTCATGTCAAGAGTCAAGAGTGTTTAATTGTCATATTTACTGCCAACGGAACAATTACATTTTTATTTATTAAATTTTTATTTGCCGCAGGGTACCAGTCCCTGTATAAATCACATATAATATACAACAAAATTTAAATTTCATACATTAATAACCATATTACTAGTGCAAACCCCCCCCTCAAATTCTTATGGGCCTGTCCCACATAGGCGACTCTATAGGCGACTGCCAGGAACTAGTTTTAATGGAATTCACCTACAAAACCTGGCGACAACCTACAACAGTAAAAATTGTCGCCACTGTCACCGAAACATTTTCAACATGTTGAAAAATTTGTGGCAGTCGCCTGTAATCGCCCAAAAAATTGCCTGTGGGACAGGCCCATAAGTGTAACCAAAGAGTCTCAAAAAGTCACATCTTCTACAAACAGGAAGATACTAGGGATGAAAACTTGAATTCACAAGTTGCACAGTTTTTAAAGAAAACCCATTCTTTTGAAGCACCTGCCTAAAATATAGAAAACATCGGAAAATACTAGACTAAGTGGGACCCGTTGGGTTCCAGCTTCACAAGGAAGGGCTGGTGCCCCAATGCAATATTCCATCTCTCCACCAATTCCAATATTGCTGGCCAGTGGGGGGGCCTGGGGCTTTCTGTAGCGCTAGCATAGTGCTGTGGGACAAAGGGACTGGTTTCCAGAGGGCTAATATGGACAATGTGGGCCGAATGGTTTCTTTGGCTGGCAGCTCAGTCACTGGGACCACACACGCTCACACACTATCACACACACATACACTCACAAGCACACACTCACACACACATTCACTCACACTCACACATACACATACACACACACATACACTCTCACACACACACACTCTATTACACACACTCACAAACACACACACACACACACACACACACACACACACACACACACACACACACACACACACACACACACACACACACACACACACACACACACACACGCACACACACGCGCACACATTCACACGCACACACATTCACTCACACTCACACACACAATACTAAAATGCCAGGTAACTTCAGAACATGTTGAATATACAGTGTGTAAAACAAATCTTTAAAGCCTGCTGTACAGGCTGCTGCTGCTGAAGTAAAATCATGCTTTAAATAACATCCAACAAACACACTCACCACAGAGCAGTAATCTCATGAATTATTCAGCAGCGCCTGCACTCGCCGCCATCTTGACGTCACGCTCCCGCTGCTTGCCACGAACCGGAATGACGCACTCAGCACCAGCATGCCGCTAACCGGAAATGATGTAATCGGCGCCATGTTGCAGCCAAGCGAAAATCACACTATGAGCGCCAATTTTAAAATTAAACACAGTTCTGATCTAATGAAATGTTTGTTCATGCTTTATCCATCCGAAAACTTGCAACCATTTTAAAACCATTTTCTGATAACATTTTATAACAGACAAGAGAAACAAACTTGCAAACTCTTTAAAACCAATACAATTTCTGTAAACATTTTTTTACCAGCCAAGAGAAACAAATTTGCAAACAGTTTACAACCAATACATTTTCTGTAATATTTTTTTTTACAGCCAAGAGAAACAAATTTGCAAACAGTTTACAACCAATACGTTCAGTGTGATTCACAGCTCAGAGAGCCATGACCCTCTGGCTTCCTGGGTCTGGCAGAGACTGAGTGAGGCATGACACTTACGGGTTTTATAGTCCCTCCCCCTGCCGCCAGTGGGGGCAGCAGAGAGAATTTGTTAAAAACATTAAAATTTCTCTCATTTTTTATCAATGGGAACAATCCTCTAGTCAAGGAAGGCAGAGGGGGTCTCTGAGCGAAGTGGCCAAAAATGCCGGCCGGCCGTAGGTGGCGGCATTCTCTCGGAAATCGCACCACAGTGGGCCAAAAGTGGTCAAGATCAGACTTCTAGTAATATAGATATTCCAAAACAAAACACAGTGTTTGCATTTGGTAAATGCTCTTGGTTATTTAAAAGTGTTAAATTATTACTACAACTGCTGCATTAACACCAGCTCAACATACAAAAACATACAATTGGAGCCTTATGTGTAATTTTAAAAGACTTCATACTCTAATAGTAATAGCTTAAATGTTCACAGTGCATACTCCTGACAACTGTGATAGCGTATTCATGTTTACCACATGATACCAAAACTATTAAAGCTTACTTAAGCAATATATTAAAGGCAAACATTCATTTGTAATATAATCAAATGTCCATAGTTGGATTATTATTGTAAACTAAAAGTTAGTAAAATCCAACTTCTGCCACAAAAATAATAGCAGATGAATATGTACATTTTTACTTAGGTACAAAATCACATGGTGATGTATGGTAAGGATGAATTAATCAATGAATTGCAAATCAAGACAGCCTAAAAGTGATTTGCTTCACTCTCCAGTTTACAAGACTGAGGGTGGCACAGTAGCGTAGCGGTAGAATTGCTGCCTTACGGGTCTGGGCTTATAGATCTGGGCTTGATCCTGAGTACAGGTGCTGTCTGTACGGAGTTTGTTTGTTCTCCCCGTGACCGCATTGTTTTTTTCTGGAAGCTCTGGTTTCCTACCACATTCAAAAGGCTTGCAGGTTTGTAGGTTAATTGGCTTTGGTAAAGATTGTAAACTGTTCCGAGTATGTAGGTGTGATCGCTGGTGTATGGTGTGATCGCTGGTCGGCACAGACTCGGTGGGCCGAAGGGCCTGTTTCCACGATGAATCTCGAAACCAAACTAATCTAAAACAAATAGCATTTGCCTTGAATCTCATCGTGGTGTTCATCCTCATTTGTGCATTCATGATCCACCAAACTTTCTAAATTAATTCCAAGTTCTCTTTCAGTTGCATGGTAATTATGAATTTGTCACCTAACCCCTCTGTCACAAAATGAAAACAATTACAAATATATATGAATAGATAAAGTTGAAAACACTCAACAAATCAGACACATAGAACATTGGACAACACAGGAACAGGCCATTCGGCCCACAATATCTGTGCCAAACATAATGCCAAGTTAAACTAATCCCCTCTGTCTGCACATGATCCATATTCCTGTATTCCTATCAAAAAGCCTCTTAAATGTCACTACAGTATCTGCCTCCACCACCACCCCTGGCAGCACGTTCCAGGTGCCCACCACCCGCTGTGTAAAGAAACTTGCCCCGCATTTCTCCCTTGATCTTTAATTCTCTCAGAGGCAGGGGTGGCATTGTTAATCGAGATACCACACCAATACTGAGTCATGATCACAGAGGCCATGTATAGTGAAGTGGAATCAACGTGGGTTGAAAAAATTGCCAAGGAAGGAAGATGTGAAGGGGACTAAACTTGAGAACCATAAAATGCTGCCTCTAGTCTGTCAGAACATGAATAGGGAAATGTCAAGGCCATTTTTAAATGGAATTCTAATTCCCATGGAAGATTTTAATATATGTATTGTTTGGACGAACCAAATTGGCAAGAGTCGTGTTGTAGAAGGATTTGTGGTGGAAGGAACTGCAGATGCTAGTTTACACCGAAGATAGACACAAAATGCTGGAGTAACTCAGCGGGTCAGGCAGAATCTTTGGAGAAAAGGAATAGGTGATGTTTCAGCTCAAGACCCTTCTTCTGACAAAGTCAGGGGAGAGGGAAACTAATGTACATAGAACAAATGAATGAACGATACGCAAAGAACAAATTAAAGCCAGCAATGATGATGAAGGAAAGGTAAAGCCCACAATGATCCATTGTTTGCTGCGGGGAAGGTCGGAAGGGTGGATACAAACAGTGAAACTAAGCAGTGAAACTGGTAAGCAGACGGTGGTAGAGGGACGGAGAGATAGGGAATGCAAGAATTACTTGAATTTAGAGAAATCAATATTCTTACCGCTGGGTTGTAAGCTGCCCAAGAAAAATATGATTTGTGGAATGGGTCAGGGATTGCTTTGTGGAGCGGCACCTTGTGGAGACTTCTTGGGAATGGGCTACTTTAGATTTGGTCTGATGCAATGTGGAAGGATTCGCAAGGACTCTTATGATTAGAAACTTTCTTGGGGACAGCGACCAGAACATGATGGATGCGGGGTGGAAGATTGCAACCTTCACGTGGTCCGCCCTGTTTCGACGAATGCAATCAACTCTACGTGCACAAATGGAATATCAAATAGAACAAGTTGTCCAACAACTTTAGGCTGTGCACGCCACACGAAAGAAGAAGAAGCTGATGGATGCAATTTGAGAGTGAACATCACAGGTGCAAAATCAGTATCTTTGTTTTAATCAAAGGCAATTGTAATGGTTTGAGAGAAGAGTTGTCCACTATATAAATAAGCTAAGAGACAGATTAGTGGAAGAGACAGGGTGACACAGTGTGCAGCTTTACTTTAGACTTTAGAGGTACAGCTTGGATACAGGCTCTTTAGCCCGTCGAATCCAGGCTGACCAGCGATCATCCCGTACACTAACACCTACACACTGGGGATAATTTACAATTTTTTTTTACCAAAGCCAATTAACCTACAAACCTGTACGTCTTTGGAGTGTGGGAGGAAACTGGAGTAGCCAGCGAAAACCCGCACAAGTCACAGGGGGAAATTCCAACAGCACCCGTGGTCAGGATCGAACTCACGTCCCTCACGCTGTAAGGCAGCAACTCTACCTCTACGCAAGTGCGCCCGCAATTCTGGTAGAAACCAGGTGTAACATTAGTGACATCCGTCTGAAGAAGGGTCTCGACCTGGAACGTCACCCATTCCTCTCCAGAGATGTTGCCTGTCCCGCTGAGTTACTCCAGCATATTGTGTCTACCAGCATTTTGTTTCTACCTTTGGTTTAAACCAGCATCTGCAGTTCCTTCCTAGATATTAATCCATTGTCTATACCTCTCTATTTCACATACTGCTGATCATGGTGAAGTTTCCAGAGAGCTGATTCATTTTTATATGACTGGCACCTAGTGCAGTTTACGTCAGGTAATGCATAAGGTCAGTGCAGAAACATCACACTACACCATTTCTTTTTTTTTGCTTGCCTCCATCTCTCTGGAAAGTTTAAAAAAATATATAATTTCTCCAATAATCCCCCTTTCTTTTTATCTGTTGGTCAATCCTTGCCTGGATGGTACTAGTATTGCCCATCTGAATGAATACCTTTTTGTCTCACGTGACAAGTCACAGTGAAATTCTTTGCTTGCGTACCCAAGGTATGCAAATAGTCGCCACGTAAAGGACGCTGACAAAGTTACAAAGTATCCGCGCCAGTCATCCTTTGTTCCCGGAGGTTTATGTCAGTCTCCCTAAAGGTCGAAAGTGGTTTCCATTTTAAAAATTGATAATCTTTTCATTGAAGCCGGCTGCGATGCTAGTTGAAGGTGGTTGCCGGAGGACAAAAACCTCCGGGAACCGCACGGAAACCTTGGGTGGGGTGCAAAGTCTCCAGAGGTTTCCGTTCAGGTTTCCTAAGTGGGACAGGGGTATTACACTTTTCAGATGGAATTGATACACAACCTATTGCACAAATCAGAGTCTGAATGCAATTTCACAGGCGTACCTGAGGAAATACTGTATACTGCATTGCAAGCTGTAGTTAAGGGTGATGACGGTATCCTTAAATAACCCAAAGGATTCTAATCCAGTACTCATTTGAAATGGAACTAATCAATATTGAAGGAATCAGCAGGCATTATCAATGGACTGGTCAAATGCTGACAGAATGATGCTGGAACATGAATTGTTTTCTGTGGTGTTTTATTCCCAGAGCTGATTAATCAGTTGCTGGAATCTGTTGTTCCTCAAATGTGAAAGAGAATATAAAAGCCAAGGAAAGAAATAGTTTTCCTACTATTTCCTCCCTGCGTTGGCCAACAAATTAGTCTCCCTGAGGTCTCCCAAGAATGTCAGCTGGACAGTTTAAAGTGCTGTGTAAGCTAACGGTATAATAGAATTCATCTCTGGTATTTTCAGAATGTAATTCCATTGACTAGCGAGTCAGTTTGAATGTGTTACCTGCACGGAATGTCGATTAGATTGTTACCTTGCTGAACATCAGCCCAGAGGTGGAATTGGTTAGCTTCTCTGCGAGGAGGAATCTTCACAAAGGATTTTCGGATTCCATGTGGGTAAACACCAATTGCTGGAGCAGCATGGTGGTGCAGCGGTAGAGTTGTTGCCTCACAGGGCCAGAGACCCAGGTTTGATCCTGACTTAGGGTGCTGTCTGTACGGAGTTTGTATGTTCTCTCTGTGACCACATGGGTTTTCTCCAGGTGCTCCAGTTTTCTCCCACACTCCAAAGACGTACAGCTTTGTAGGTTAATTGGCTTTGGTAATAAAATTGTGAATTGTCCCTAGTGTTTAGGATAGTTCTGGTGTGCAGATGATCGCTGGTCGGTGCAGACTCGGTGGGACAAAGGGCCTTTTTCCACTCTGAATCTCTACCGTAGCAACAATGTGTATTTACATACAGAGTGCATTTTCCAGATTAAAATATCCAAAGGCACGTCATAGAAGTGTTGACAAATACCATGCTCCTGCATAGGTTGTGGAACTTAGTCAAGGAGACAATACCGGGATAAACTTGAGTCCCAGTACAATCATTCGGACACATGTCGATAATGGCAAAGCCTGAGTACTATAACCGGCTGTAAAGCGGTCAGGCAGCATCGCTGGTGATAGTGCCGTGCTCCCTTATGAACCAAATGCATTCTAAGTTCACTGAGCAGATGGCCAACAGGGCAACGATACCCGTCTTATCAGACCCGAGTGTGCCTTTTCCCAGGGTCATTGTTGCAGACATTAGATTGGCCTTCCTGAGGGTGAACCCACGGAAAGCAAGTGGCCCAGATAGAGTCCCTGGCTGCGTACTTAGGGACTGTACAGACCAACTAGCGGAGTGTTCACGGACATCTTTAATCTCTCCCTACACCATTCTTAGGTACCCACTTGCTTCAAGAGGACCACGATCATCCCCATGCCAAATAAAAGCAAAATCTCATGCCTTAATGACCGCCCAGTAGCCTTGACATGCACCTTCATGAAGTGCATCGAGAGGCTGGTTATGGAACACATTAAATCCAGCCTAACAAACAACCTTGATCCACTGCAATTTGCCCAGTGATGCCATCTCCCTGTCCCTACACTCCTCCCTGGAGAGCTTTGATAATAAGGACACAGAAGTCAGACTCCTATTCATAGACTACATCTCTGCTTTCAATATTATTGTCCCATCCAACCTCATCCCCAAACTTGTGGGATTTGAAGTCAGCACTCTCCTCTGCAACTGGATCCTTGCCTCACTACCAACAGACCCCAATCAGTGAGGATAGGGGACAAATCATCATCTGTGATAATCCTCAACACTAGTGCTCTGCAACGATGCACTCCCAGCCCCCTATTAAATTTCTTATACACTCATGACTCGAGCCAGGATGTTTAGGTGCTAAAAATCTCTGAAATAGACTGGCAAAAAGGCATAATAAAATTACAAAAAAGGCACGAGAAAGGCATTTTTTATTGACAAAAAAGGCATAAAAAGATCTTTATGTCCACCACCAAAATATGGTTTTAAATGATAATTATAAACTACATTAAATGACCAAAGTCGCCTAGTTGCACATAACTACCAGCATTTTTTGCAAAATATCTGCTGTTAAGCTATGCTGTCTGTCAGACAGAATATGCTACAGTTGTGAAAAACATATTTCTACCCCAGCTGAGGTCACTGGTGCATACCTGAAACAAGCTACAAACTCTACATTCATGTCGATATTTTGTGCATTACAACTACCTTTGAGAACTTTAGCCGTTTTGTATTTCTTCAAGATCTTTGTTAGATAAAATCACCCTCTCACATTTTCCTAGTATGTCTTCACCTACAGCGCCAGGATCTTTACGTACAAAGTACAGCAAGCGAAGATGTAAACAACTGAGCAATAGTTCAGCTCTTTGACTTCTCCAATACTTCTGATGTCAAGAAATACTCCTTTGATGGTTGACCTGCCTCCAGTGTACCAATGACCACATTGGCAACAAATCTCCCCACAGCATCAGTTATCTCGTCTATTGAGATCCATATTTTGTTGCATGCAACTTCATCACTAATTTTCTGCACAACAATGTTGAAGTTGCTGTCAACATAATTTTTCCGTAATGGTGACTCGCTTGGTATATGTTCCTCTGTGTATTTCCCTAAAAAACCTCTGAGAGATTTGTTTTCCAATTTCCATAGTGGAATTCCAGCATCAATGAAAGCGTTGCACAGATCACTCGAAAACTCAGATTTGCGATTGGAGCTAGCAGTAAATGTTGTGAGGAGACAAGCTTGCGTATTTCATACTTTCAGTTTCTCTGCCGCGGACTTGTGTTTAGCTGTCTGTACATGCTGGGCGACAAAATATTTCTTCTCATGATTCACTGCCTCCTCACATGCGTTGCAAAACAGCACACAGTTGTCTGTAGAGAATATATCACTCCTGTACACTCTCACCAAATCGTTCCGTTTTTTACAAGGCGTTGTATTGACTTTAGGCATTTTGACGCTTGCAGGGGTAGATCCTACAGGAGCAGGGATACAGACCTCTACAGGCAGGCCAAGTACAAGCTAAGAAGAGGAATCAGAGCTGCCAAGGAAAGGTACTCTGAGAAGTTGAGGAGCAAGTTCTCAGCAAATGACTCTTCTTCAGTGTGGAAGGGCTTGCAAGAAATCACAAGCTACAAGAGGAACCCGCCCCCCCCCTGCTCCTTGGACAATCGTCTGCTGACCAACGACCTGAACGAGTACTACTGCAGTTTCGATAAACAGGAACTTAATCCTGGTAACCCCAAACAACACTTCACACCTATTCACAGCTTGACTCCAATTTGAAATGACTGGACCCTTCCCCACCTACTCCTCCCCAATCACCACTTCACACCTACTTAAAGTATGACTCCAGTTTGCAAAGACTGGACCCTTTCCCATGCTCCCCTCTCCAATCACCACTTAACACCCACTTACAGCCGGGTTTAAATTTTCTTGTAAGTTACGTTAAAACGGCAAAAAAGGCTTATTTGGGCTCTCAATCATGAAAAAGGCATTATCTTCCTGAAATCATCAAAAAAGGCATGAAAGGGCACATGGCATTTATGACAAAATCCTGGCTCTACTCATGACTGTGCAGCCAAATAGCAATCCAACACAATTTAAACGTTTGCCCACCATAGTGGGCCGTACATCAAATAATGCCGAGTTTTAGTTCAGGAAGAGATTGAAAACCTCGTAACCTGGTGCGAAGACAACAATTTATCTCTCAATGTCAGCAAGACAAATAGATTGTAATTGACTTCAGGAAGCACAGTGGTACACATCCCCGGTACACATTGACCTCGCCGAAGTAGAGATGGTTGAAAGCTTCAGGTATTTAGTAAATATCACCAGCAACTTTCCCTGGACTTCCCACATCGAAGCAATTGGCAAAGACATACAACACTACTTCATGAGAAGGCCTCGGAAGTTCGGCATGTCCCCTACAACTCTCACCAACTTCCACAGATGTGCCGAAGAAAGAAGGTTACACTTCCGGTGGCGCTAATGGTGGAGTAGGATGAGTGCCAACTAGCTCCACGTGAAAAAAAATGAAAAAATAACGGGTACTAAATATAGAACTGACCTGCAGAAATTGCTCCGGCAGCCTGTGTGACGTCATCAGGCCGCGACTGGAGTCCTAATGTCGGTAGCACGCTCCCCCACAAAGGAACCGACTAGAAAAACTACAAGGGGAAAACAATCGAAGGAGGAAGTAGGCCGGTCTGAAGCCTCGGGCTCAGTTTTAATGTCGTCACAGGAGGACGTCTCAGTGGCCCAGAAGATAAACATAAAGAAAAGTGAAATGGATGAACTTCGCAACAGCATTGCAATGGAAATTGAAAGTATAAAAGAAGAATTGATAAGTTTTAAAAACAAATTGAATATTAAAGACATTTTGAAAAGTCTTAAAACAGAGATTAAAGAAGATTTCTTAGAGTTTGAAAATAAAATGACTAATCTTGTGTGTACGAAGCTGACTAACATGAAGGAGGAAATGTCAGCAAATTTTGACTTACAAATTAATGAAGTATACGAGAAAATTAAGTCGAATGAAACCAACACTAATGATAATCTGGAAGCGACCTTCACTACAATGCAGCAACAAATGGAGAAACAGGTTTTCGCCATAACTCATCTGGAAGTAACAACAGAGACACTCCTTGCCGAGAACAAGCATTTATCAGATTTACTGCTTAAAGTAACTGAAAAATGCATTGACTTGGAGGGCCGTCAGAGAAGACAGAATCTGAGAATCGTGGGCGTTCATGAGGGTAAAGAACGAAATAAAGATCTCCGTGACTTTGCTGCAGACTTATTTTAAAAAGTCTTGAATTTAGACCAAAAGCCCTTATTAGGGCGGGCACACAGAGTTCTTGGACGTCGCTCGGACCCGAACGCCCCCCCAGGCAGCTGATAGTGAAGGTCCAATACGATCACGTGTTGGAGGATATCATGAAAAAAATTGTTGGCACAAGAAATCTTATGTTTGATGGAGACAAAATAAGCATATTTCGACATTACCCTGCAGAGGTGGTCAGAAGGAGAGCATTATTCAACAAGACAAGAGGGATTCTAAAGAAGATAGACAACTTGAAATAAGGATTGCTGTACCCCGCAAGACTGCGAGTCACTTATCTGCAAAAGGAACAGTTTTTCACTGATTACAAGAAAGCACTGGCGTATGCCCAGTAGATTGTGGGTTCGAGAGAGGATTGAATAACTTACATATAATACCATCATCTTGCTGAGAACAAATGGAACTTTAATTCGTTGTATTCAAGGACTATTGAAAGCTGATAACGACAATCGTTCTGCCCCTCCTGTTATGGACATATTCTTTTTTAAATATTTAGTACTAATTTTTACTAACAATTACTAATCATCAAAAACACTCGTTATTATTATTGAATAGTTAGTTAAAAACATGATATGTTAAATATAAAAAACCAACAAATAAAAAGTTATAATTTAGATATCTTATTAATTGGAATTTGTGATGTTCACCCTTTATCTACATTAGACTAACACTTGATTAATAACTAACTAAGAGAGTAATAGTCTCTCACTATATGATTATCAATACTCTGGACCAAAATAGTTTTAATATCATCCCGTAAATTACTCATATTCAAATTTTATTTGTAAGCATGGAGCTAGGAATATATATATTTTTTAATCTACGGAAGTCTTTAGATGGACAGCCACGTTAGTGTGGCTAGCACTAACTACACTAAATTTAGATGTAGTTTCATCTTTCTTTTCACATTTTATTAATTTTCTATTTTTTTACTTTTTGTATTTTTACTTAATTACTATATTAAACTTGAATTTATTTACAAATATTATTTGTGGAGATGTGTCCGTCAGGAGGATTAATTTGAATTAGATTTACAACTCATCTGTCCTGTGTTCGGGTGGAAGGTCGGGTCTACGGTGCTGACCTATCTGCTCTTTTATAGACCACCCTAAAAGCAAGATGCAAGACGTAAATAGAAAAAACGGGGGTCAAGGAATTACGTTTTGTAGTTGGAATGTCAAGGGAGTTAATGAGCCAATTAAGAGAGGTAAGGTATTAGCACACTTAAAATCACTTAAAGCAGATATAATGTTTCTTCAAGAGACTCACTTTAAAAAAGATGCACAACATAGATTGAAAGCAAAATGGATCGCTGAAACATATCACTCTTCATTTTCCCATAAGGTCAGAGGTGTCGCAATTTTAATTCATAAAGGTATATCTTTTAAACACATATCAACTATAGCGGACATCAATGGTAGATATATTATACTAGTGGGTGAATTATATCAAAAAAAAAGTGAGTTTACTCAATGTTTATTGACCAAATTTTGATAATCCAATGTTTTTTAAGAATACACTTAATAGTATCCCGGAGCTCACACAACATAATTTGATAATTGGTGGAGATTTAAATTGTACATTAGATTCCTATCTCGATAGATCAACAAGCAAAGAAAAGCAAAATCCAAAACAAGTGAATTGTTAAACTCATATATTAATACCACCAATATCAAGGATGTTTTGGAGAATTGAAAATCCATCTGGAAGAGAATACTCATTTTACTCCTCAGTACATAAAACTTATTCAAGGGTAGACTACCTTTTAGTAGATTCTAAACTCATCCCATTTCCTTATAATTCGAAATATCATAATATTATAATTTTGGATCATGCTCCTTTAACATTCATGATCAAACTAAGTGGTATGACTGACAAGCAGATACAATGGAGACTTAATCCTCAACTTTTAAATGATAAAGCATGTTATGAATATCTTATTAAACAGATAAATATGTTTTTTGAGACAAATGACTGCCCTGAAATTTCTGCCTCCCTTCTTTGGGAAACATTTAAAGCATTTATATGAGGAGCATTAATCTCCGCACAAGCCTTTCATAATAAAGAGAACTGCGCCAAACAACTGGTATTGGAAATGGAAATAAGAAAATTAGATATGGAAAATGCAATCGCGCCTTCTATAATAATACATAACAAAATTGCTGTACTCAAGTATAAGTTAAACCAAATATACTCAGACCAATTCATAAAATTGTATCAAAAGACTAAACAGTTACACTATGAATTTGGTGATAAACCACAAAACATACTGTACGCCAACTCTGGAAACAGGAAGGGGAAAAAACAATATATAAAATTAAATCAGATACGGGAGAAATATTAACACTACCCAAGGATATTAATGATAATTCACTCAATACTATCAACCACTTTATTCAAAAAAACAGCAGGGGGTTCTGTAGGAATGGAATTATTCTTACAGAATTGTAACCTTACTGGTTTAGATTTGAAAGTAGGAATGGAATTATTCTTACAGAATTGTAACCTTACTGGTTTAGATTTGAAAGATAGGGAATTATTATGGGCCGAAATATCAGTAAACGATATTGAGGAATCTATTAATTCTTTAAAAAATGGAAAGGCTGCTGGACCAGATGGGTTAAATAGTGATTTTTTTTTTTTTTTTTTAAATGAGTTGATCTCGCCACGCCTACAGACATTATATACTCAAGCATTCATGCAACAGAAACTCCCAGAAACTTTAAATGAATCAACTATAATACTTATTCCAAAAACGGATAAGGACCTTGAAGATCCAGGTTCATATAGAGCAATTGCTCTATTAAACATCGATCAGAAAATTGTAACCAAAATTTTAGCACACAGATTAAGCTTAGTGATTTATAAATTAATACACCCCGATCAAACTGGCTTTATTCCAAAACGTTATTCATATTATAATCTGAGACGATTATTCAACATTATATACTCAAAATTGAATAGCTAATGAAGACTTAGCAGTCATCTTGCTAGACGCTGAGAAAGCATTCGATCAAATTGAATGGCCTTATTTATTTTCGGTGATGGAAAAATTAGGTGAGAAGTTTTTTACATGGGTTAAGCTTTTATATACCAATCCAACAGCCAGAATACTGACAAATCAAATGTTATGAAAAAAAAATTGATTTATCTAAAGGTTGTAGACAAGGATGCCGTTACTATTTATCACCGTTACTATTCATCCTTGTTATAGAACCACTAGCAGAAAGAATTCAAGCTCATCAGAAATATATGGGTATAGTAGTACTAAAAATTACAGTTAATAACATTTCTCTATATGCAGATGATGTATTATTAATATATTACAAATCCAGAAATTAGCATCCCTAACCTGTTAAATCTTATTTGGTTTATTCTCGGGATATAGAATCAACTGGAAGAAGAGTGAGATTATGCCAATAATGGTACCTAATTTATATATATTGCAACAATCACCTTTTAAAATAGTGAATGAAAAATTTAAATGCTTAGGAATCTATGTGACCAAGAAATATACTTCTTTATTTAAATCAAATTTTGTGCCTTTACTTAATAAATTGCATAAGAATATTCAATATTGGAAAACGCTTCCTATTTCAATGCTCGGTAAAATTAATGCAATTAAAATGATTTTCCTTCCTCAACTTCTATACCTCTTCCAATCAATTCCAATATGCCTCCCTAAAAAAATATTTTAAAAAATTGACTCTATTGTAACAAGTTTTATTTGGAATTATAAGAATCACAGAATAAGTAAAAAACACTTATGTAAATCTAAGACGAATGGAGGATTCGTTTTACCAAATTTCTTATTTTATTTCTGGGCAGTCAATGTCAAAAACTTTAAATTTCTGGTTGGAAGATATGGATCAACAACCAGACTGGTTAAAGATGGAAAAGGAGAATTGTCTGCCATTTGAAATTGGCCCGATTTTCCTAACCCCTACAAAATTGAATAAAAAGATCTAAAGTGAAAATCCAATAATACAAAGCGGTATTCGAATATGGAAACAAATAAAAAAGACATTAAAATTGGATAATTTATCACTTTCGCTTCCTATTGCAAATAACACTTCATTTAAGCCTTCGGTATTGGATAAAGGCTTTGCACAATGGAAAAACTATGGAATTAAAAAGATGGGACATCTTCATAGTAAAGGTGTGTTCCTCTCGTTTCTGGAGGTACAACAGAATTATGGATTACATTCAAATATTTTTTTTAGATATTTACAATTGAAAGATTATGTTAAATCACATACACAAGAAAACAGAATTAGAGAGCCAGAGATTCTAGATGAATGTTTGAATAAACATCCCAACACAGTCAAATTAATATCATATATTTATAATATTCTGTTAGATAGCGAGAATCCGTCGACGGAATCACATAGACATGCATGGGAAAATGAATTAGTTCAACTCATAACGAAAGATATTCGGGATGAAAGTCTACAAACATATACATCAATGTTCGTTAAAACGCCAGACATTCTTAAATACAATTTAAAATGTTACACAGATTGCATTATTCTAAAACAAAATTAAATAGAATGTTTCCTAATATCTCCCCTATCTGCGATAAATGTCAATACTCTGAGGCTAATTTAACCCATACCTTTGTAAATTGCATAAAAATTAAAACATTTTGGGTGGATATTTTTAAAATTATTTCCGTAGTGGTTAATATTCAACTGGATCCCGATCCTAAATTAATAATATTGGGCATATCTGAACAATACCTAAAACTGACAATAAACCAAAGAAATTTCCTGGATAATAACTGGGAAAAAAACTAATATTAAAATTTTGAAAAAACCCTGCATCCCCTACAATTAAAATGTGTATTATGGAGATGTCGGAGACCTTAAATCGGGAAAAAATTAGATTTGTCTTAATTGACAAACCAGAATTATTTATTAGAATATGTTTGCCGTTCATAGGTTATTTGAAGGGGTAGAATGGGCCAGCGTTGAGGCTTGATGGAAGCTTGAACTCAGGACTAGATGAATAGTTTTGTTTTCTTACCTATGGATCTATCTCCTAAGTTGTATTATGGATAGTTTATTTTATGTTTCTAAGTTTTTTTTTATTTTTCTTTATTTTTTCTATCTATTAAAAAAAATAATAATAATTAGAGTCAATGTTAATATGTAACCGATAAATGTAGACTCCTGCTACATTGGTAGTGGAGTCCTTGGAATCCTGAATATTTAATATGTAACCATTTAACAAAGTTTGTAATGGTTTGGACAAGCATAGGTACATGCCTCTAATAAAAGTCAACTATAAAAAAAGAAAAAAAAAAGAAAGGTTACAGCTCAACTATTATTTTTCCACTTTCTCCATTCATATTGTCACATTTTGGAAGAGTCAACAGACAGCTTAATGGTGCAGCTGGTAGAGTTGCTACCTCTCAGTTCCCGCAACCCAGGTTTAATCCTGACCTCCACATTTGTCTGTGAAGATTTGTCATATTCGCTCTCTGAATGCATAGGTTTCCTCCATAGGTTCTAGTTTCCTCCCACATCTCAAGAACTTGTGGGTTGGTAGTTTAACTGGCCACAGTAAAATTTCCCCAAGCGTATCACTAAGTGTATAACATGAAGTAGGGGGTACACAAAAGGCTGGTGAAACTCAGCGGGTGCAGCAGCATCTAAGGAGCGAAGGAGATAGGCAACGTTTTGGGCCGAAACCCTTCTTCAGACTGATGGGAGGTGGGGGGGTGGGGGGGGGGGGCAGGGAGAAGAAAGGAAAAAGGAGGAGGAGGAGGAGGAGCCCGAGGGCTGAGGGAGAGGTGGGAAGGGGAGGAGACAGTAGGGTTAACAGAATTGAGAAAATTCAATGTTCAAGCCCAGAGGATGCAGACTCCCCAAGTGGAATATGAAGTGCAGTTCCTCCAACTTGCAGTGTTGCTCACTCTGGCCGTGGAGGAGGCCCAGGACAGAGAGGTCGGATACGGAGTGGGAGGGGGAGTTGAAGTGCTGAGCCACCGGGAGGTCGGGTTGGTTATTGCGGACCGAGCGGAGGTGTTCGGCGAAGCGATTGCCAAGCCTCCGCTTGGTCTCACCGATATAGATCAGCTGTTATCTGGAGCAGCGGATGCAGTAGATGATGTTGGAGGAGGTGCGGGTGAACCTCTGTCGGACCTGGAAGGACTGCTTGGGTCACTGAAAGGAGTGGAGGGGGGGGGGCAAACATGAAGTAGTTCAGTTTACAGATACAGCGTACCTTCAGCCCACCAAGTCCATGCTGACCAATGATCACTGATACACTAGTCCAACCCTACACTCACGGGAGAATTTACAGGAGTCAATTAACTTATAAACCTGCGCGTCTTTAGAATGTGGGGAGAAACCGGAGCACTCGGAGAAAACCTACGCAGTCACAGGGAGAACGTGCAAAGTCCATACCCGTAAACGGGATCAAAACCGTAGACGGGATCGAACCCAGGTCTATGGCGCTGTCAGGCAGCAGCTCTACCGCTGCACCACTGTGCTGCCACATAGTTGATAGAAACGTAAAGAGAAATAAAAGATTTCTAAATAAATGAGTGTTGCATGGGCAACACACAGTGGGCCAAAGGGCCAGTCTCCTCACTGTATAACTCTATAACATGGATCTCAACAAGTAACCATTGGGACTAGACCCAAAACGTTGCCTGTCCACCTCCTCTCCAGACACTGCCAGACCCGCTGAGTTTAGTTAGTTTAGTTTAGAGATACAGCGATGAACCAAATCCTCACCGACCAGAGATTCCCGTACACTACCACTATCCTACACTCCAGGAACAATTTACAATTTACAGAAGCCAATTAACCTACAAGCCTGTTGGAGTGTGGGTGGAAACCAGAGCACCAGGAGAAAACCCACACGGTCACAGGGAGAACGTACAAACTCCGTACAGACAGCACCCGTAGTCAGGATCGAACCCGGGTCTCTGGCGCCGTGAGGCAGCAATTCTCCCGCTGCACCACCGTGCCCCCAGTAATTTGTGTAACGCTCAGGTTCCTGGCACCAGCAGTCTCCTGTGTCTCCGCCTGTGCTTTATGTTTGTGCTTTCTCGATAATCCATAGCTCAAAGCTCAAATATTGTCAGACTCTCTTGTTAGCTGATTAATTTTGGTATCAAAAGTTTGGATGTTGTGGGATTGGCTCTCGAGTAGCGGATATGTCCTGGTCTCTTTCTGCACAGAATCACACAGCTCACGGAGAAAATGAGCAATTGTTGAAACACAAGGAAAACAGACGGGATGTCGAGTGCTCCTTTCACACTGTCATCCTTAAGCCTGGCAATGACTAAAACTATTCAGTTTCAACCTGCAGCTAATTTATCATGGTATTGTTACCACTCCCATCTCATTCAGCAGGATGAAACTACCTCAGGTGCTGCACATACATACTCAGTCTTAGAGTAGCTACTTGCCAGAGTTTAATTTTACAAATAACCACACATTCCATTTGTGTTGTCAGCAGAAAATTTAAATTAATTCTGGACATTGTGGGCAGAAAACAGGGTGTACTTTTATTTCAGATTTTACCCCTGAGTGCACCAAAGTGGTTTTGTTCATCTTGTAGGGAGTACACTGCCAATACTGCACATAGATGTAATGCCATGCCTTCTCCCTTCAATACTTATTGCATGTAAATCAAATCAAGGATTGATCACCTATATTGTTTCTGCTTAATATTACATTGTGTTTAATTCAGTTCAGAGTTACAGTGTGGAAACAGACCCTTCGGCCCACCCAATCCACACAGACCAACGATGACCCATGCATTATCCTACACAGTGAGAATTAGGGAGAATTTACAGAAGCCAATGAACCTACAAACCTGCATGTCTTTGGAATGTGGGAGCAAACCGGAGCTCTGGGAGGAAAACTCAGTACAAACTCCATAGTTAGGATTGACCAAGGTCTCTATAAGGCAGCAATTCTACTGCTGTTCTGCAGTGCCGCCTAATCCTGACATTATTTGGACTGATTTTGATTTTGTATTATCAAAATTGGTTTTTGAAAAGCAAAACTGAATAGAGAAAATTATATTCCGGAAACAATGACCACAGAATGATCAACAAAGAGGCAAAGGACCTTACTTTCCAAAAGTGAAAGTTACAGGAATCAGAAGGAACTGAAACCATACCGTGATAGTGGATAAAACAATAGGCATAAATTTATCCTAAAGGTCTGAAGAAGGGTCCAACCCAAAATGTCACCTAACCATTTTCTCCAAAGATGCTGCCTGACCCGTTGAGTTACTCCAGTATTTTGTGTCTAGTTTAGTTTAGATTAGTTTTGAGATACTGGCTGGAAACAGGTCCTGAGGCTGCACAGACCAATGATCACCCACACACTAGTTCTATCCTGCACATTTGGGACAATTTACAAAAGCCAATTAACCAACAAGCCTACATGGCTTTTTTGAATGTGGAAAGAAACCAGAGCACCCGGAGGTATTCCACGCGGTCACAGGGAGAACATACAAACTCCTTACAGGCAGCACCCGTAGTCAGGATCGAACCTGGGTCTCTGGTGATATAAGGCACAAACTACCGCTCCACCTTTTAGATGCTGGAAATCTGAGATCAAAACAGAAAATGCTGAAAATATTCAGCAGATCAGGAAGAATTAATGGAGAGGGAATTAGACTTCATAACTTAAGTCAATGATCATTCATCAGAACTTTGCAATTTAAAACTTGCTTATTTTTTTTGTTTTAAATTGCAAATTTAGAGAATGCAGATTGCAGGAAGGATGGAAAGATCCTACTGTTATTTAATTTTTCAATCTCTCTGTTCTCATTCTTCTCTTTCTATTTCTATTTTCTCAGAGATATCGTACACTATGAACAAGCCTTTGGCATTCAATAGCAACTGATACCATTGTGTCTCCATCTTCCCACAGACTTGCTCTCTATTTTTTAGAGAGATACGGCGTGGAAACTGGCCATTCGGCCCACTAAGTCCGCGCCGGCCAGTGATCTCCCCGTACTCTAACACTATCCTGCACACTAGCGCCAATTAACATTTTTACCAAACCCAATTAACCGACAAACCTTTACGTCTTTGGAGTGTGGGAGAAAAACCAGAGCAATCGGAGAAAACCCAAGGGTTGATGGGGAGAAAGTACAAACTCCGTACAGACAACACCCGTAGTCAGAATGGAACCTGGTCTCTGACGCTGTAAGGAAACAGGACTCGGTAATAATATGAATAATTAACTCTTTCTCTCTTCACAGTTGCTGCGTTTCTAGCATTTTCTATGTGTTCATATTTGTAAGATGAAGACCTGAAAATTAACATTTCCCAAAAATTGAAATATCACAGAAACATTCCCCTCAGCCCAACATGCCCATGTCAACAAATATGCCCAATCTACGCTAGTCTCGCCTGCCCACGTTTGGCCCATGTCACTGATTCATGCCGTGGTCTCTAATCTATTCTCTAAGCTGCTCAGAGAATGTGAATGTGTCGGCGTGAACTCAGTGGGCCGAGCAGCGTGTTTCAATGCTGTATCTTTCAATCATTATAAATTATTTCTGATATGCAATAATATAATTTAAATATGCAGAGCAATTTTACTTGATTATTTCATATAAACAAGTGCTAAATGTGAGATTGTGGAGAGTGGTTTGTTGGAAAGACTTAGCCTGACAGAATGAGGATGCAGAATTGATCATCAGAAGAAGCAGGATCCTTGTGCTCCTGTTATGTTGCTGTTTGTGCATTCATTGGCTCCTCTCCTCTCATAGACAGCTGTAGCAATACTTCCCAGAGGGGTCATCATTACTGTCAACCTCTCTTGAAAGGAAAACTCATCATAAAATAGCACAAAAGAAAACTTAATGAGAATTATACTCAATTACCAGCAACTTTGTGCTCAGTTTTGTAAGAAGACATCAGTCTCATAGGCATTAAAATTGGCACTGCAAGTGCATGTCTTTTTGTGTGTAGATTACACTTGAACCTGGCTTTATCCAAGCACAGAATTCAGTACTTACTTACGACCACTTTCTCATGTTCCTGCTTTCTCGTACGTTGTCATGGGCTGAGGCATTGAGTATAAGAGGCAGGAGTCACGTTGCAGCTCCACAAGACTTGATTAGGCTGCATTTGGAGTTTTGCATATAATTTAGTTTAGTTTAGTTTAGTTTAGAGATACAGCGCAGAAACAGGCCCTTTGGTCGACTGAGTCCACACCGACCAGTGATCCCCGCACATTAGCACCATCCTATACACACACGGGACTATTTACATTTATACCAAGCCAATTAACCTACAAACCTGTACATCATTGGAGTGTGGGAGGAAACCGAAGGTCTCGGAGAAAATCCACGCAAGTCACTGGGGAGAACATAGAAACTCCAGACAGCACCCTTAGTCAGGATCGAACTTGTGTCTCTGGTGCTGTAAGGCAGCAACTCTACCGCTGCACCACTGTGTCCCATTACAGGAAGAATGTGGAGGCTTTGTTCAAATTTGTCCAACCTCTCCGTATCAAGAGATCTAAGTCACAGCAGCATTGCTGCAGCACAACCATGTTTTGATACAAATCCAATCACAAAATGTTTCTGAAATATTGAGCGATCAATATGAACGTGTCTATTGATATCAGGCTACACTGAAGAAGGGTCCTAATCTTAAACATCACCTGTCTATTCCCTCCGCAGATGCCGCCTGACACATTGAGTTAGTCCAGCACTTTGCCATAAGACACTTTGTCATAAATCTAAATAAGCAGAAAAAGTTTGGTTCTTTATCACACCCCAGAAACATAAAAGTTTTCATTGGTCTGATGTCTTTCACAGCCACACAACATGCCAAAGTTCTGTACCACAAATTTGGATTACAGGATATGTATTTTACTGTGTATTCACTACTATAATGTAGAAAACACAATGGGCAGTTTGAATATAGCAAAGTTTAATCGCACAATATAACAACAGTTCAGATTAACTTAGCAAAGATAGACAGCGGGCCAGGCAGCATCTCTGGTGAGAGGAAAACAGGTGGCGTTTCAAGTCAGGCCCTTCTCAGGCATCTTCTAGCAAAGTTAGTAGAAGAATCAATATCGAGGCAGGATTTTCTCTTGTTAATGATATGAATATTGATAATATTCTGCCTTTGGATCTCATCCATGTACTGCAAAACTGTGTAGAACAGCCTAGCACAGCGGTGCAGCTGGTAAAGCTGCTTCCTGGCTTCGATCAGGTGCCATCTGTGTGGAGTTTGCATGTTCTTCCTGTGACCAAGTCGATTTCCTAAAGATGCTCCGGTTTTCCCCTCCCACATCCCAAAGATGTGCAGGTTGATTGCAGGTTGTGCAGGTTGATTTGCAGGTTGATTGACCTCATTAAATTGTCCCTCATGTGTAGGGTTCAGTTGAGAAAGTTAGGATAACATCGAACTAGTGTGAATGGGTGATCGATGGTTGGTGTAAACTCGATTGGCTGTGGGTCCTGTTTTCAGGCTGTGAACTAAACTGCAGGGGCAGCGTGGTAGCAAATGGTGTCACAGCCATAGAGTTGCTGCCTTACAGCGCCATAGACTCAGGTTCAATCCTGACTGCGGATGCTGCCTGTGTGTAGTTTGTACGTTCTCCCGGTGACCACGTGCATTTTCTCTGAGTGCTCCGGTTTCCTCCCACACTCGAAAGGCATACAGGTTTGTAGGTTATGAAAATTGTAGGATAATGGAAATTGTCCCTAGTGTATAGGATAATGTTAATGAAAGGGGATCGCTGGTCGGCCGGACTCGGAAGGCCGAAGAGCCTGTTTCCGTGCTGTATCTCCAAATTAAACAAAACAAAATGAAACTAAAGTGCCTGTACTCATCCTCTTGAGCTTGGCCTTGATTCACTGCTCCAACTCAAGCACACAGACAAACTGTGACAGAGAACCACACCAGGACCATTAACTTGAAGCTAAATTGACTTCCCAATGGATGCTTTGCCTTTCTTTTCTTGAGCACATGCATTGAAAGTTAAATAAGCCTACAGAAAATATTCAAGAGAATAATCCATCAGTTTACTTTAATACTTTAAATAACGATAAAGATTTGATAACCTTTCTACCTCATGGGGTGATGAAGTCTGTTCGAGTGCATAAAAGCACATTTTATTCAATTTAGAAAAATTGTGATTTGCTAAATACTTATTTAAATTATTCATGGGAAGAAGAGCACACTGATTTGATTTAATATATGATAAAAATGATTAAAACATGCAGTAATGTAGTTTATATCTCAGGAAACAATGCTGAATGAAGAATTTAATTGCAGTAATAGCAGTTTGCTTTCCTGCTTGCTTCTTTGAGTTGCTAATGCCTTTCATGATAATTCTGGCATCCAGCCCCAAAAATCTGATTATTTACATTTTTCTTAAAAGAAAAAATATTTATGACTGCAAAATGCAGAACAATTCGGTCTCACAGGGTATAGAGTGATACAATGTGGCAACAGGCCCTTCAGCCCAATTTGCCCACATCAGCCAAAATGTTCCAGCCACACTAGTCCCACCGGCCTGCGTTTGTTCCATATCCTTCCAAACCTGTCCAATCCATGTAACCTGTCTAACTGTTTCTTAAAATGTTGGGATAGGCCCTTCTTCAACTACCTTCTCTGGCAGCTCGTTTCCATACACCCACCACCCTTTGTATCCCCCATCCCATTCACATGAGGATCTTAAATACCTTCTAATGCTCTCTATTATATTTTTTCTCATATGTTTTTGAAATAAATGGTACACCAATAGTTATTTAATAAGAATCTGTTGATCACTGATTTTCACATGGTGTTGGAGATTTTATTGAGAGGTAAATCTGCAAAGAGTGCACATTGAATCTGAAATCCAGAGAGATAGATAATCTGATTCTGTGATAATGTTCCAGTCTAACGGGTTTCATTGATTTGTGTGTGTGTATGTGTGTGAGTGTGTTGGTGTGTGACACACTGAGTCCAGGCCAACCATCAATCATCCATTCATGTTGGTTCTAGAGAGCATAAAACATGCTACATTACAGCATAAGAACAGGCCCTTCTACCCACAATGTCTGGGCTGAACATGATGCCAAAATCCAACTATCTGCCTGCATATAATCCATACACTGCAATTCCTGTTCTATGTTAACCTATTTTCCTCATCCCTCTCCCTACATTACTAGGGGCAATTTTAAAGAGGCCAATTCATGTACAAACCCACATTCCTTGGGATGTGAGGGGAAATCAGGGCACCTGGAGGAAATCCACAACAGTCACAGAGAGAACGTGCAAACTCCACACAGTAGGCACCGAATTCAGGATTAAACCTGGGTCTCCAGTTTTGTGAGGCAGCAGGTTTAACAGCTGCACAATCCTGTGCTGCCTGTGTGTGTGTGTGTGTGTGTGTGTGTGTGTGTGTGTGTGTGTGTGTGTGTGTGTGTGTGTGTGTGTGTGTGTGTGTGTGCGCGCACGCGTACGTGTGTCTGTGTGTGTGTGCGCGCGCGCATGAATGTATGTGGTGTGTAGGTGTGTGCGTGCGTACGTGTGTGTCTGTGTGTGTGTGTGTGTGTGCGTACATGTGTGTCTGTTGTGTGTGTGCGCGTGTGCGAGTGTGTGTGTGTGTGCACACGCGCTCATGAACGTACGTGTGTGTAGGTGCGTGTGTGCGTGTGTGCGTGTGTGTGTGCATGCGTGTGTGTGTGCGTGTGTGTGTGTGCATGTGTGTGTCCGCGCGCATTGAACGTACGTGTGTAGGTGTGTGTGTGTGTGTGCGGTGCGTACGTGTGTGTGTGCGCGTGTGTGTGCGTGTGGGTGCGTGCGTGTGTGTGCATGCGTGCGTGTGCGTGCGTGTGTGGTGCGTAGTGCGTACGTGTGTGTGCGTGTGTGTGTGTGCTGTGCGCGTGTGCGTGTATGTGTAAGTATATGTATAGAGAAAAAGTAAGTGAAAAATTATTCTGTACACAGGCTCAGTTTGTTGATGATAAAGCAATACAACACACGTAGCCGCTTTAAAATTACCGCCTCTGTGCTGCACAGGAGAACAGATTTAAACTAAAAGAGGCTACTCTTATTGAAAAAGCCTAGAAAATCTTCATATATAATCAAGATATGGAATAAATCATTGGGAGTGGGTCAGTAATTAACCCTAAAATAATTTGAAAATCAATTTAAAACTTAATGAGATAACTTGGAATTTGGAAGGATGATTTAAATTGTGCCAAATGGCCTTGCATTCCGTTATTTGTGATGTAATTTAGTTTAGAGATAGAGTGCAGAGATAGGCCCCTTCGGCCCACCAAGTCCGCACCGACCAGCGATCCCCGCACGTTAACACCATCCTACACACACCAGGGGCAATTTTTTACAGTTATACCTAGCGAATTAACCTACAAACCTGTACGTATTTGGAGTTTGGGAGGAAACTGAAGATTCTCGGAGAAAACTCGCGCCGTCACGGGGGAGAACGTACAGACAGCACCCGCAGTAAGGATCGAACCCGGTCTCTGGTGCTGCAAGGCAGTAGCTCTACCTCTGCACCAACGATCTCAATGATATTGAGAACAATGCTGGATATACAAATAACGGGCAGGCTACCAACAATTGACTGCAACAGCAGTGGTAGCAAGAACCATATTCAGCTGGGATGATCAACCCATGCAAGATTTCACCCAGAGCAAATTGCATCATCATCTAATGTTTAGTTTAGTTTAGAGATATAGCATGGAAGCAGGCCCTTCAGCAAACCAAGTCTGGCTGATCAGTGATCACCTCGTACACTAACACTATCCTACACACCAGGGACAATTTATAATCTTTACCGAAGCCAATTAACTGACAAACAAGCGGGGCACCCGGAGAAAACCCACACGGTCATGGGGAGAATGTGCAAACTCCGTACAGACAAACACCCGTGGTCAGATTGAACCCAGGTCCTTGCGCTGTGAGGCAGCAACTACAGCTGCGTAAACCATGCCACCCTAGATGTTTCTTCTCGCTTTTAGATGTTCCTGTTTTCACACGCTCGTAAAGAACGATTCAAAGGCTGGAGTTCAAGACTAGCTCAGCGCTACATCACATTCAAATACGGTGAGGTGCAATTTGTGCTATCTTATATTGTGAAGCTTCATCAGGCTTGACTCCTGTGAAAGCAGTTAATGCCAGTTTTTTACTCTGTTCTCAAACATATTCCAAATTGCACAAAATTATGTACACCCACATTACATTCATATTACACAAGAAATAAAGAAGGACTCCGATTAATACTGGTTACTGTACTAATGATGCTGAGAACACAAATTCACGTTTGAGTATTATAGTTTGATCACTGTTTGTCTTTTGAAGTGAGATATTTTTTGCTCCCATCACTTTTTCAAGATAAAAACACTGAAGGAATTCAGTGGGTCGGGCAAATCTCTGTAGAGGGGGACAGACAGTGTTTTGGGTCAGGGGCTTACATCAGTAGGAAGAAAGGTCCTGACCCAAAATGTCACCTGTGCTTTGCCTCCATTGATGCTGCCTGACTTGGTGAGTTCCTCCAGCACTTTGTGTTTTGCTTCAAGATTCCAGCACCTACAGTTCCAGGTCTTCTCCATTTTCACTGGATAACTGGGAAAAGGCAGCAAATGCCTTGATAATAAAAAATCTCCCAGTAAAAATAAAATCTAAATTTATTTTTAAATATTCTAAAAAAAAAGAATAGCCTAATTGTATAGCTTTATTAAGCACTGTTAGAGGAACATGAAACGTGAACCAAACTTCACCACATCAGAAGTCTTATCAATTCATGAAATAAGTTTACAATTACTGTGGAAAATGCGTGTGCAACACATAAACGTATGCTGCAAATCCAGCCACCATTTATTAAAGTTGTAGATAAAATTGGTGTCAGTGAGGGGAGCGAATCCTTCTCTCCGCGTTCCATGTTTTTTTGTTGTCACGATGTATGCATTGCACAGTGACTTTTGCTTAGCTCACACATGCATGAGTCGCCAAAATGCCTCTACTTCCTCAGAAGACGTAGGAGTTTTGGTATGTCCCTAACGACCCTCACCGACTTCTACAGATGCGCCACAGAAAGCATTTTATCAGGGTGCATGACAGCTTGGATTGTGAACAGCTCCATCCAAGACAGCAAGCAACTGCAGCAAATTTGAACGCAGCCCAGATCATCACATGAACCAACCTCCTTTCCATTGACTCAATATATACCTCAGGCCACCTCGGCAAGGCCAGCAGCATAATCAAGTACGAATTGCCACCCTCATCACTCCATCTTCTCCCCTCTCCCATCGGGAAGAGGTACAGAAGTGTGAAAACACACACCTCCAGATTCAGGACAGTTTGTTCCAAGCTGTTATCAGGCAACTGAACCATCCAACTGCAACCAGAGAGCAGTCCTGAACTACAATCGAACTCATCGGAGAACCCTAGGACTTCTCTTTGATTAGACTTTAATGGCTTTACCTTGCACTAAGCATTATTCCCTTATCCTGTATCTGCGCACTGTGAGTGGCTCGATCGTAATCATGTATGTCTTTACGCTGGCTGGTTAGCACGCAACAAAAGCTTTTCACTGCATCTCGGTACACGTGATAATGAACGAAACTGATGATTTGGTGCCATTTATAAAAAATTCAAAGTCCACATGCTGGAATGTGCTGGAACGAACCCGATCCAGGTGAGCCCAGGTAAGGCTAGGTAAGTCCCAGGCTGCTGCAGGGCCTTCTCTGTCGCCTATGACTGGCTTGACCTGCCAACCTATGTCCCTCTCCTAGCCCAACTTCCTTCTGCCTTCTGTCCACCTCAGAAGCCACTGAATGGACCAGTCTCTGTGCAAATTATCTCTGTTTTATCCTTGTTACAAGTGTCTTTGCAACAGCCAGAGAGCAATCAATCAACAATGAGAGGATGTTGTCCACATGGATTTTTTTGATAAACACGTGAATATGCAGGGAATGGAGGCGTATGGATCATGTGCAGGCAGAGGGGATTTGTTAAATTTGGCATCATAGTGGGTCGAAGGGTCTGTTATTGCGCTGTATTGTTCTATGTTCTATGTTCGATGTTCTGTGTTCTAGTTTAGTTATTGTCACATGTACGAGGTACAGTGAAAAGCCTTTGTTGGCATGCAACAGTCAGCGGAAAGACAATTCCTGATTACAATAGAGCCATCCATAGTTAAACAGATAGATGATAAAGGCAATAAACATTCAGCGCATGATAGAGTCCAGTAAAGTTTGTGTAGAGATAGTCCGAGGATCTCCCATCTCCCATTTAGGTTGATAGACCCTCAGGAACGATCTCGATGAATAGTTCAGTTGCCAGATAACAGCTGGGAAGAACCTGTCCCTGAATCTGGAGTTGGGCATTTTCTCACTCCTGCACCTCCTTTTCAATGGGTGAAGGCAGAAGCAGGAGGGCTGGGGTGCGAATCGTCCTTGATTATGGCGGCGCTGCGTGGCAGCTGCGGCTCACCTGCAGTCCGTCTGTTTTTTTTTTTTTCTTTTTTTTCTTTTTTTTGTGTCTGTTTTAGTTAGAATTTTGGTTTATTAGGCTGTGTTTGTGGGGGGGGGGGGGGGGGGGGGGGGAGGGTGGAGGTGGGAGAAACAAGGTTTTAGTCTCTCCCTGCGGGGGACCTGATGCGACATTTTCTTGTCGTGTCCCCGTCACCGTCTCTGTGCTGCTTGAGGCCCTAATGGCGGAGCAGGCGGCCTCGGAGCAGTGGCGAGCATTCGGAGCTCCAGTGTTCCAGCGGCGGCAACGGCCCTGCTTCGGGCTTCGGCGCTCCAGCGGCTCTCCAGCGGTGCACCAGCAGCGGCCCGGCTTTGGAGCTCCGGCGTCCAGCAGTTTGCTCCAGCGGTGCTCTGTCGGCGGCCCGCTTCCCGGGCTTCGGCGCTCCAGCGGCTCTCCACGGTGCTTGCTCCGCTGCGGCCCGCTTCAGAGCTCCGGCGCTCCAGCGTTCCCGTGGTCGATCCTGATGGGAGCTGTGGTGGTGTTCCGGCATTCCGGCAACGGCGGCGTGACGGCCTGGCTTCGGAGGCTCGGCCGCCGCCGGGCTAGTGGAAACGATGACATCGAAGGCCTGGATTGCCTTCAGTTCAGAGAGGGAACAAGTAGGGGAAAAAGACAAAGACTTTTAAGACTTTTTTGCCTTCCACCACAGTGAGGAGGTGCCTGTGTGAACTCACTGTGGTGAATGTAAAATATATTATGTGTTTAATTGTGTGTTTTGTTTTAATTTTATTACATGTTATAGCAAGGTAACAATTTCGTTCAGGGACCGAAAGGTCTGAATGACAATAAAGGAATCTGAATTCTGATAAATCTGAATCTGAATCTGAATGCTGCTGGCCTGGCCAAGGCAGCGTGAAGTGTAGATGGTCAATGGAAGGGAGGGTACACAAAAAAGTCTGGAGAAACCACAGCGGGTGCAGCACAGCAATCTAAGGAGCGAAGGGAGATATGGCGACGTTTCGGGTCGAGACCCTTCTTTCAGACAATGGACGGGAGGTTGGTTTGTGTGATGGTCTGGGCTCTGTCCCCAGCTCTCTCTGCAATTTCTTGTAGTTGGTATGGAGCTGGTGCTGTCCCCAAACCATGCTGTCAATGCTCCCGATAAAAATGCTTTCTGCAGCGCATCTATTGCTCTATGTTCTAATGTGAAGTCTAGTTATTTGCCTCTTTACTGATGACGTCGACGGTTGACAATATCCTTGCAACTGAACATAGAAACTGAACTCAAGAGATAATTGCTAGCTGGGTCAATAAAGGACCACTAGATAACATGGTACATAGATCAGCATTGCACGTTTAATCTAAAAAAGGGAAAAAAAAAATATATTAGAACCATATACATATATAATCAAAACACATTTCGTTTATCAATTACATATAGTAATAGTTGGGATCCCAGCTATCAAATAGTTGGGGTCCTCGTTTATCATTACATATTAACACAGCTTCTATTTGTTTATTTTTTTTTTATAGATAGAAAGAAGGGAAAAAACGATTAAAAAAATAGAATATAATTACCATTAATACAGTATGGGGATAGGTCCATAGCTTATATCAACGTATATTCATCTGATCTTGGATTCAAGGTTGCAGTAGGCCTCATGCTGGGACCCCCATTTACCCATTTCAGGAAACGGTATGAATTAAATGAGAACTTACCAGGTTTGAAGTTTGATCTTTTTTTTATGAGAGTTACGATGAGCTACGTGAAGAACCCCACGTGCGCATGCGCGTCAATCTTCTAAGCAGAGTGTGAAATCCCCAGATAACAGTAACTGAAGAAACATAGTAAGATTATAAATGGACCTTCCAGTCTGGACCATTGATATTGTGAGGGCCCGTGAGCGGTGGGGACGTAATCGTCATCGAACTCCCCCATAAAATAAAGATCAAACTTCAAACTGTAAGTTCTATTTAATTTTAATATTTTACTTCGGAGTCACGTGAGTGATTCGTGAGATTGCAAAAGGTCTGTGATTTCACGCCGATCCAAATCCAGGCTTCTCCACTGCATCAGATGATCAGGGGGTGTGAAAAATGAGCATACATTGTAAACATGGTACTGATTAACATGTTTAATGCTTTAATTCACAAAATAAACAAAAGAACACAATATCGACTGCTCTCTCCCAGGGAGAAGCTATGAAAACAGGAACTAAAAAAAGAATTGGCGTACACCTGGGTTCAATACAGTGGTTATTTTAAAACCTCTGAAAAAAGTCCATTCATTTGCCATCCTGCGGCGTGAGGATATGGTTAGAGGGACGTCCATTGCTCGCTTGCTGTCGGTTTGGTGCGCCCTGGGTGCCTGGTGAGTGAGATTTAAATTGTCCAGTAACTCCTGCACAACCAGCACTTGTTTCAGCCATCTTGAAATGGTCTGAAGGACACTTTCATGTGGCATTTGTGGGAATAAACATGCTACTTCGGAGCCTTCTGAGGCTCTTGGTGGCTCGATATAGCCCTCAAGTGCGCCACTACACGCAGCCGTAAAAATTCGTTGGGATATGCTGACGGTACAAGCTGAATTCTGTCACCTGATCTGCTTTGTTTAATTAGGGTCATAGATGTATATATATCGTAATTTCCCTGATGACAACCACCATCCTGGGGGTCCAGACGCAGTTTGTGCAAAGTCTGAACCTTTGCGCTGATACCAGTGCCATGATGCATAACCAACTTTAAGGGTAATATTCGCCAATGACAAGGATGCGGTCTGTGACCCCACTGGCGATCGAGCGATGCATCAGTAATAGCTCACATCAGATTTCAGAGTACCTAGGCCTGGGGGGGGATTGAATTTAAAAACACACTTCATTAATCTGGATAGTTCCAAAGCGCCAGCAAGGAATGATGACAGGACACTCTGGCACTATTGATGGCATTATAGCTCAAAACCCCTCTTCCCTCATCAAATATAACTTGGACAGAAATTCTAGCACATCTGGGTTGGAAGCTGTGTGGTATGTAACGTTCCGTGTAATCAAAACTCACATGTCCTGACCATGAGAGATGTACTGCCTGCTGCTTACGTTTTCGTACTATCCCTCAGGACGATGTGATGACGTAGCGAGAGAACGCATCCACTGCTACTGCCCCCTATGATCGTTTCCCATGAAACATACTTCGGTACCTGGTGATTGAGTCTGGTGCAAACAAATTGATATCTGCATCCTGTACCGAACAATAATTTCATTAAATACATCCATGATTCAACATCCACTCGGTGTTGTCATTGATTTGCTTGACGTCTGGTGTCTGCCACCACATTGAATCTGCTTGGCAGTAGACAGCTGAAATCCAAATGTTATTTTAATCGCACCAGTGCCCAAAAAATGTTAGCCCGATCCATCACAAGATTTTGGACTTGATTCCACCCATGTGATTAACATTACGCCTCTGCCGTGGTGTTGTCAATCTGAAGCTGAACATGTAAGTGATGGCTTAGTGAAACAGTAAACCTGAGCCTGTAAAATGCTCCTAAAAGCTCTAAATAATTAATTCCATGTGACATGGAGAATAAAATGCCTCATGCATATTCCATCTGCCTCCACAGCTATACCTGGTATCAGTATAGCAAACCTAGCACCCCAACACAGGGCAACCAACATCAGTCTGCAAAACAAATGCTGAAGGTGTTTTCCATCATAATTTTGCTAGAACAATTTGAAATGTTTCTTATCCACCACTGTAGTTCAGCAAAAGGCTTCAGATGGTAATTGCATGGGCCAGGTGAAATGACCGCATGTATTCTGAGTGCCTGTACCTTTGCCCTCTGTAAATTTTGGGTATGCAAGGTCCATATTGCACAGCGGAAAGGCAGTAACTATTTGCAAATCTAGTGGCCACTGTTTCATTGCAGGTGATTGCTCCCCCAAGAGCTTGATACAGCCTTCAATTAATCAATCTCTTGCCTTGGGCAGAGTCACAGACATTGAAGTTGAAATTAACTGTGAAATCCCAAATAGTCCCAATTACTTTAACTGGCCACCATTTTGATTTAGCTGGTTGGATGTAAAACCCCTAATCTCTCAACCTGAGTTTAACAGTTGAAACTGTTAATCTGTGCCACAAGGGTTTTCCCAATTATTAAGATGTCCATCCAAATAAGCCATTACAATATGACCAGAGGATTAGTATACAAAGCACATGGTATTTGGCGGTTTCAGTATTGATGTGGATAGATAACTGGCAGGCAGGACAGGAAGCAAAGAGTAGGAGTGAACGGGTCCTTTTCAGGATAGCAGGCGGTGACTAGTAGGTGCCGCATGGATCAGTGCTGGGGACCCCAGATATTTACAATATATATTATTGATTTGGATGGGGAATTTGATGCAACATCTCCATGTTTGCGGGATGGACACGAAGCTGGAGGGCAGTGTTAGCTGTGAGGAGAATGACTAGGAGGGCAAGGTGACTTGGATAGGCTGGGTGAGTGGGTTATTGTGGCAGAAGCAGTAGAATGTGGATAAGTGAGGTTATCCACTTTGGTGCAAAAACAGGAAAGTAGACTATTATTTGGAATGGTGACCGATTAGGATAGGAGAGATGCCAACGAGACCTGGGTGTCATGGTACACCAGTCATTGAAAGTATGCAGGCAGGTGCAGCAGGCTGTGATGAAAGTGAATGGTATGTTGGCATTCATAGCAAAAGGATTGAGTTTCAAGAGCAGGGAGCTCTACTGCAGTTGAACAGGGTCTTGGTGAGGCCACAATTGGAGTATTGCGTCCAGTTTTTGTCTCCTAATCTGAGGAAAGACTTCTTGACATAGGGGGAGTTACAGATTCTGGGATGGCACGTCTTCATATGAAGAAAGACTGGTAGACTCGGCTTGTACTTGCTGAATTTAGAAGATTGAGGGGGGATTCATAGAGACTTACAATTCTTAAGGGGTTGGACAGGCTAGATGCAGGAAGACTTGTTTCGATGTTGGGGAAGTCCAGGGCAAGGGGTCACAGTTTATGGATAAGGAGGAAGTATTTAGGACCGAGGTGAGAAAATCATTTTTCACACAGAGGTGGTGAATCTGTGGAATTTGCACGAAGTAGTTGAGGCTGATCGTTTGCTTTATTTAAGAGGGAGTTGTTGTGGCCCTTTGTGGCTAAAGGGATCAGGGGTTGGAGAGAAGGAAGGTACAGGATACTGAGTTGGATGATCAGCCATGAGCATATTGAATGGCGGTGCAGGCTCGAAGGGCCAATGGCCTACTCCTTGAACCTATTTCTATGTTTCTGTGTTTCTAGGACCCTGTGCCCGGCGGTATCCCAGTACTGGTTTTTGCAGGCTTTTGGTAAATAATCTAGGGGCTGTGGTTAACCCATTAGGAGTGCTTTAAATTCCCTAAATTGTCGTATCCAGCTAAAGTTCAAATATCTCGATACTGTATATGAACAGCACTGAGTAATAGGCCATTATGAAGGTCTATACATGCATTTGTATCACCCTTGGAAACCCATTGCCTTGGAAGTAGCAAATGTTTCCATTTTTCTGATTATATGCAACAAACTGGATTAAGTCCTGTCAGGTCCAAAATGATTTTTACACCAGCTTTCTTTGCTCGAGGAAAAAATATTAGATACGGAATTGGATGATTTGATAATAGTCTTCTCAATTACACCTTTTAAGTATAATTTTGCATTTCAGCTTGAATCTCCAAATTTTCTTTTTATGAGAAATGAGTGGCCGGCTCTAGCTTATGAGGCTGGTGGGCGTGGACACAAATTTGGACTGTTTACATTCAATTGAAACCCTTGTATACTCTGCAATAAAAAAGTTTATGTATTTTATACCATTTCTTTCAGAAACCCTTGTAACCTCCCCCCAAGAGTCGTTATTCTCGCTCTTTTTGTTTCGACAAGAACCAGACCACCTACCTCCATGGTTACCAATGGAGTTCTTTGGCCACTGGTTATGGTGGGGAAAAAAAGGATGTTTGCCGGTGTCCTGCTGGGTGTGCCAGTGGCACTTTTACATGGCGGCTTGGTCCTTGCCCGTAACCGGTTTCGCAAAACCGTTTGTAGGAGTCTGCCTCCGAAGGGTTCTGCTGGTCACTGGCCACCTTGATGAGCCCAATGGTTTTTGCCTTGTTGTCTAGCTCTTTCACCCGCTTTGCGAGATCTCCCAGTACAGCAGGTTCAGTTGCTGGTGTTACGACGCTAACCAGGGCAGCGAACCTCGGGTTAAGGGTAAGGCGGATGGCGCTCTTCCAAAGGCAGTTTATCTCAATGTGCACTTTGACATGAGAGGGCCGGGCATCCTGCTGAATTTCAGTCAGGTGCCACATCCACCGACCCCTACGGTAAAGCTGCAATGCCCGATGCGAGCAGCTTCATGTGCCCTTTGCAGTTTTATCTCCTGCGCCCTGATTCTACTCCAATATTTGGCCCCAGTTGGTTGGTTTACGGCCGGTACTAAAGCAGGATACAATTCACCCGGGTTTCTTCTTTTGGCATGGCCAGCTCTGAGCTGATGCGAGGCAAGTATTATTACTGGCAGCTGCTCTTCACCAGCGGTCTCTCTGATAGTCTATTGGGACAGCAAATCTAGCCGGCCAGGGAAAAGGGGGACTCGTGGTCGTGCCCTTTAGGGGCCCGCATTGGGTCAGCCTCCAATGCTAAGCCACTGATCGGCAGTCAGAATGTACTGACGTTATGCTCTCCTCCTCAGAGGGAGACACTAGGCTGCCCTGTAGGTGTTGCTTGCGCAGGCTCTTGGAGGAGGCGGAGCTCTTGAAGGAGCTCCTCTCCAATTGGAGACTGGGGGGGGCCCATTTCCTGGATATCCATGCTATGGTATCATTCTGAGGGAGAACCTACAGACCGGACTCGTCTGAGTCTATCGGTACGGACAGACCTTCTGGTGGCCTTTACGGCACCTCCGGGCCAGCCACAGTTCCCTCAGAAACCAAGTCTGTAGGTCGCTGCGGTCATGTTAATAGAATAGTAGTGAGCAAGGCGGCGCCCGCACACCGCGCGGTCTTTAGTTAGTTTTTAAACAGCTCGCCTTGCTCTTAACGATTTATCCATGCTTGGGGACTTGTCCTCCTGTAACACGATTTAACAAGTGCAGAAACGACCTCCAACAAGTTTTACACTTACCCGAGGCTTTAATCATTACCGCCTGGAGAAGAGCTGATAATCCAAGCCGGTCGCTGCGACATGCATCAGACCAATGGCGCGCATTGCGGAATGCCGGGGTTCTTCACGGAAGACCGAAGTAAAATCTATAAATGGAGACATATTCTAGCAAGTTAATTCTGGTTTGTCTGCATCGTATGTTGGTTGAACCAGAATCTGCCAGTGCTGATGTTCCGTCTTGAAACCAACATGAGTGTTGCAAGCCGTAGCAACCCAATCACAGTTTTACACAGGGCATTTAAATAAATAAGCTGTATTCTTCATAAACTAACTTCCAAATAGTTAATTATATGCACATAGGCTGCTACATTACAGAAGGAATTTACAATTTTGTTTTCTTGGACAGTGCAAAGAGTTTACTAAAATGTGCCAGGACTATCTGTTTGCCTGGATATGCCAAGATATGGCGGTTATTCTCGCTGGAAGGTGTGAGTCTTCTCCCTGTTGGATATTGTAGTCCATGTCTCACTGCCATACCGCAGCATGTGTTGACTCAGGTGTTGTAGACTGCTATCTTTGTCCTCACTGTCAGCTTGGGTTGGTATACCTCGAGTTGGGGCGGAGCGAGAGTTGTAGCTGCTTACGATCCTCTTCTCAATCTCTGTGTTCAAGGAGAGGTGGCGCTGATGGTGGAGCAGAGGTTCGTGAATGATGGACGGCACGTGTTCATAATGGTTCAGCCCGAAGTCCTTGCATGCCGATTGGAGCGAGTCCCTCAGTGACTGTAGTTCCTGTTGGGTGTGGGTACAACGCTGTTCGTCATCGGAAGCAAACATGTCTTGTGAGAGCTTCACGTACTTTTGTCCTTTGCTCTAAGGGTATTGGTTATAAGGAAGGGAGTCAGTAAACTTTGGATTGTTTTCCCTAGAATTCAGAAGTTGAGGTATATATAGGTATGAGAACCACAGATTAAATATACAGTTTATTCCCAGGGTAGGAAATGTCAAAGACTACAGGGCAGAGCTTATGTGAGAGGGGGACATAGTTCAAAGAACTGTTGTGACAGGTTTTTATCACAGAGAGAGTGGTAGGTGCTGGAACAACTGCCAGTGATGGGGAGCTACAACAGAACTGGATTTAAGAGTTTTAGCCAGGTAGCATGCAGGGAATATAGTGATTTGGATTATGTTTCCAGCAGAGGAGGATAAGTTTAATGGAATCGTGGGTGGAAGGGACTGTCCTGCTTAACCTTTCAATGCAAGAGTATCAACTTGGGAGATGCGCCAAAGCTTACATTTGTGCTACATTAGGTTACTAAAAATGGGCGACACGGTGGCACGTGGTGGTAGAGTTTGCTGCCTTACATGCTTACAGGACCAGAGTCACGTGGTTTGATCTGCTCGGCCGCTTGTCTGTACGGAGTTTTGTTACGTTCTCCCATGACTTGGTGGTTTTCTCCGAGATCTTTGTTTTCCTCCTGTTATATATAATGGGAATTGTCCCCAGCGCAGGAAAGTTATGTGCGGGGTTCACTGGTCGGCGAGGATTGGGGGGCGAAGGTCTGTTACTGCGCTGTATTCTCTAAACTAAACCAACTAAACTAATTAAAATAGGCAAAATGGTCTGCTTGTCAGAGTAATTTTTAATTTGTGTGAAATTAGCCAGAAGGAAGTTAGTTAGAAGTGACTGCCTTCCAAATTATATAAATAGGAAGACGGGGAGAATTCAAGTAGTGGCTAATAACATTGCACGCAATGGGGTACATCCCACTTAATTTGAGTGAACAGTATAACTGTACCCCATTCAGAAGCCAAACCTGTCGTCCGTGTGACATTTACCCGTGCACATTGGCATAATTACTATGCTGCTGTTATTAAATTGTAGAGTCAGCAGAACAGGGCTTTCTGATTTAATTGCCAACAATTTTCAATTACAGGTCGACTCTTTTTTTTTTTTGCTTAATTGAACATTTTGTGTTCTATTTTAAAATCCTCTGTGCAATGTAGCCTTTAGTTATACACTCCAGATCATAATGAATAAGAGTAATGGCTATGTTACGTTACTAATATCATTGATATTTTATGGATTTGGGTTAAACTTCTTCTAATGTGAGTGCTGTGACAAAGCCGACAATTATTTCACATCATCAACTGCCCTCGCAACGGTGGAGAGAGAACTGTTAATCGCACTCGATTGTTGTTATTGGGTAGGACAGTTCTTGAACTTGAACAGCTCTGTGAAGGAACATCATTGCTTCGTTTATCGTCGTCCATTACAGGAAGGATGTGGAGGCTTTGGTGATGGATGCAGAAGGGTTACCAGATTGCTGCTGGGGTACAGGGTATTAACTCTAATGGACTACCCCCCCCCTTTGATTTCTGTTCTCAGAAAAATCAAAGGTTGAAGGGAGAATATAAAGTTGTGAGAGGCTAGTTGGGGTTGGACGAACCTTTTTCCCCAGGGTAGTGTATTTCAACGACCAGAGTCAATTGCTTGGGAGAGTGGCAAAGTTTAAAGGGGATGTGTAGGCAATTTTGACACAGAGGGTGGTGGGTGCCTGGAACACACTATCAGGGCTGGTAGTGGAGGAGATACTATATGGTATTTCATTTATATAGGCACAGGAGAATGCAGAGAATGGGAGGGATATGGATCACGTGCAGGGTGGAGTTAGATGTAATCTGCATCTGTTTGGCATGGAATTGTGAATCAAAAAATATTGTTTCTGTGTTGTCCCTGCTCTATTTTCCAATGCATTTCCAAGGGGTTTTTTCGGGAGTGGTTTGTGGACTTTGATGGAAATTGTAGGTGGAAAAAAATTCAAAAGTTCCTTTTCCTTCCTGCCATTGTCCTTGATGAATGCGGTGGTGAGATTGGGAGATACTTTGGAGGAAGCAAAATGACTGTGCGTGCGTTGTGTGTATAAACACACGCCGGGGCACGGTGATGGAGGTGGCTATCACATCTGTAACTGAAGTGGCATCCATCAAGTTAGTTTTTTATCGAATTGTGTTTAGTTTAGTTTTGTTTGTGTAGAGATACAGCGTGGCAACAGGCCTCCTTGCCACCGAGTCCAAGCCAACCATTGATCACCCATACACTAGTTCTAATCCTACCACAATAGTTCAAGTTACAATAGCTAAGTAACCTAAAACTGATGTCTTTGGAATGTGGACGGAACCAGAACACCGTTGGAAAATCTCGCAGAGTCCCAGCTGAGAACTACAAAACCCGTCCAAGCAGCCACATAGTCAGGATTGTTAAGTGGCCTGTGGTGTGGAATTGCTGGAATGCCTAAACTCTATCGCTGCGCTACCATGCCACCCTGTTTTGCGAGTAAAATTGTTGGTAGTTTTAAGGTTTTGGGCAAACCAGATAAGTGTTTCAATCACAGTCCTGATTTGTGTATTGTAAGTGGAGCAGTTGGCAGGTGCTATAGACCAGTAGGGTGAAGGTAGATGCTACCCGCCCTATGCGTCTCGGGAGATGGGGCTCGGCAGCAGAGAAAGAAGGCAGTCCATCTAGCAGAGGGAAAACTTGATTTAAAACCTCACTGCCTTGTGGGCCATATCGAATAATGGAAAAAGGCTCTGGAGTAAACCTCTAGATTAATCCGGAGTCGGAGCCCCCAAGGCAGTTTTGTCATTGTCTACAACTTTGCTCTAGCAGCTCCTGCGATTAGCGCTGGTGCCAAACTGTAACAGCGTGCTGTTCCTTTGCATCGATCAGCGTCGTGGAGTGGGGGGGGACGTGCTGCACGGGCAACGCCTGGCCTTCTATGACTTCACCACAGCTTGCATCGCCCAGCATCATCTGCAAAAACTTGGTTGTATCACCCCATTTGTCAGTCATGACGAGGGGGGCCTACTAAGTGAAGCAGGATTGGTGGGCATCGAGAGGTGAGTCTATTCTTAGGTATATCCAACTCCCTCATTATCTTTCTAAAATTTATATGTAACTGATCAACTGTGTTTGTGGTGCTTTTGGAGTGTTGATTACCTGTAACCCAACAATGAGGTTTACAGACACTGGGCAGCCCATGGTGGGGCAGTGGTTGACGTATTGCCTTGGAGCGTTGCAGCGACGGAGAACCAGGTTCAATCCCGACCTGGGTAATGTCCGTACAGAATGTATATGTTCTCACCATGGACAGCGTATGATGAAGCTTATACCGGGAGTTCAAGCAGCAGTTTTGTGTCTGTCCTTACGGTTAGGCTTCTTGAGCTAACCTTGCGCATATGTGTGCAGCTTTCTCGAGGGTTTTCTCGAGATCCACCAAAGACAGGTTCGTAAGTATTTGGCATGGTGTAAATGTAAATTGTCCATGGTGTGTGTAGGATAGGTTAATGTGCGGGGATCAATGGTTGCACAAGTCTCGGGGACCGAAGGGCCTGTTTCATCCTGTATCTCTAAACCTTAACAACTAAATCACTGCTGATTGGGGTTCTGAAACATTAATTTATGGATTCAAGATCAAAAACTCAGAATACTTTATAATTGCTAGACTTTGGAAACAGAAAATATCTCTGAGAGCTTTTGACACAAAATTCACTAACGCTGTGAGTAGGTACAGACTGCAATTTTATGTGCGAATTAAATGTTGGCCTTTGTAGGAGAAATAAAATCAGTAGGACAATCGTACTTCAGTGGTAACACCTTGGTCAGATGAATCTGCACAAAATGTTCAGTTGATCACAAAGTACTGAAAGATGTGTTGACCTTGGAGGGATTACTGGGCAGTAACATTAGAACATTAATTCTGGTTAATGGCTTAATATGTGGATGTTAGCGGCATTAACCTGGGCTTGTTCTTGGAGAAGTTTAGAGGGTTCTTCCAGTCAAGGTGTTTATAATTATAAACTTAACTTTAGTTTAGTTTAGTGTATCGGTCTAGTTTATATGTCCGTGTACGCGATTATGGGCAATGCTTTTGTTGTGTGCTATTTCAGCAGCAGAAAGGACAATACATGATTGCATCGATGATAGACATAAAATGCTGGAGTAAACTAAGCGGGACAGGCAGCATCTCTGCCTAAGGAAAGTTTTCTCATCCCGAAAATGTCACATGCTTCTCTACAGAGATGTTGCCTGTCCCACTGAGTTACTCCAGCAATTGTGTCTATTGTTCAGTTTAACAAGCTCTGCAGTTCCTCCAATCGATCCTTTACAGTGATAAGGGAATAATGTTGTAGTGCAAGTAAAAGCTGAAAGGTCCAATCAAGGGTTGTCCAAGGTATACAAAGAAGTAGATATTAGGTGTGGTTGGGTGATTTCGTGGCCTGATAACAGCTGGGAAAAGAAACTGTCCTGATTTGGAGTGTGTGCGTTTTACATTCTATATTTTGCTGATGGAGAAGGAAAGAAGAGGGGTGACCGGGATGAGACTAGTCTATTCAACAAAATGGGGAGGAATCCAGACATTAGAGCATGAGATAGAGGAAACCCAGGATTTGGAAGTGTGGGCAGTGACAAAATAATAACCTATTGATGTTAAACATGCATTATGAATTATGGGCTTTAATATCAGTTAATTCAGTATTTTTAGTCACTTGGTATGGAAATTGATTAATAGGTTATGTTCCACAGCCTTACAATTAAGAACATCTGTTTTTCTCTGCGCTTGAGTAATACAGTGTCTGGGAATTTTAAATTATCTTTGATCTAGTATATATTATGGCAGTCACTGTTATATGAAGAAATATGGAACAAAATCTAATCACTTGGAGTTGAGTTTGGTTTAGTTTAGAGATGTGCAGCCCTTCGGCTATACCAAAGTCTGCACCGACCCGTACGTTAACACTTCTACACACACCAGAGTCAATTTTTTTATATCAAGCCAACCGACCTACAAACCTAAGTCTTTGGAGTATGGAGGAGGAAAATGGAAGATTCGGAGAAAGAAAACCCAGCAGGTAAGGGGAGAACAAACAAAAACTACAATGTGTATCGACAAGCCACCTGAGTCAGGAAAGCCGGGGTCTATGACGCTGTATAGCAGTAGCTCTACCCTTACACGACCATGCTGCACAATGTGTTATAAAGTCATAGAGCATACAGCATGGAGGTCCCTTCCATCCCAATCATCCAAGTAGACCACAATGCCCCATCTAAGTTGGTCCCATTTGCTTTGCATTTGACCCATTCCATAACTGCTTCCTATCCATGTACCTGTCTGTGTTGTTTATTGCATTGTTATTATCCCTGCTCTACTACCTCCTATGGCTGCTCATTCAATATGGCCATCATTCTCTGATTGAAAATGTTTTGATCTTCAGGGTTCTCCTCCCCCTTCACATTTAAACGATGTTTCCATTTCTTATTGATCACTCTAGCCTGTGCTATTCATGCTATCAATTCCCTTCATGTATTTATAGTCTCGATAGATAACCCCTCAGCCTACAGTGTCCAAGGAATTAAAGTTCCTATTATTTTCCCAAGGGACTTCATGGAGGTAGTGAGTGGATGGATCAAATGCATGTTGTGCTAGTCTGGCATTAAAGGATATGCAGTAGCTTAGTGAAATAATTGAAATCATTAGTCATGTGAATATTTTGGCAGTGTAAATACAGAGGCTGTTGCACAGCTATGTGTACAGAGAAATGATCTGGCTGCTTTGTGCAGCTAGGTAAAAGGATTGAACAGAAGCCATATTAGTATCAGCTGTGTGACAATTGTAAACAGTGTGGCAATGGGACACTACATGTGTTTTCTTGCTGCAGAATATCATAGATAATGAAGGTCACAATCTCACAGTCAAGCAAAGAGAATGGAAGAGATGACAGACTGGGTGGGGGTGGGTGGGGGTAGGAGTTGAACAAATGACCAGACGTTATTGATTCATCATTAATCATAAAAATTGGGAAAAAAAAGTCATGACTGTTCTGTAGACAAGGTGTTTAGTTTAGTTTTAGTTTATTTTAGTTAGTATGAATAATATAGTTTTAGTTTAGTTTTAGTTAGTTTTAGAGTTACAGCACGCAAATTAGGCCTTAGGCCCCACCGTGTCTGCACCAACCAGCGATACCCCATACAATAGCGCTATCCTACCAGGAGGGACAATTTCAATTTTTTACCAAAGCTCAATTAACCTAACAAGCCCGCACGTCTTTGGAATGTAGGAGGAACGGGGCACCAGGGGAAACCCACACAGGTCACAGGGGAATGTACAAAATCCGTTCAGAACAGATCACCCGCACAAGTCGGGATCGAAAACTTGGTCTTCCGGCAGGCAAGCAGCAACTCTACCGCTGCAACTCGTGCCGCGGTAGTAAAAAGGAAGTCGTATTTTTTCAATTAAAGCAATTCTGATCACAATGCAGAGTTATCAAGGGATCAGCCATTGTTTACAATCGGGTAGTCAGCGTGGTCCCATTCCTCCGGAGAAAGATGGTGTCCAGGGTAACACGCTGTATTGTGCCTAATGTGTGCTGCACTGTGTCTTTTAAACCAGCTATTAAACATTCCATCTCCACCTAGGCAGATTTCAAAGGTATCATGGCGTAATCCAAAGAAAACAGGAGAGTATTCCCTGGAGAATAAATATCCCTTAACCAGGAAAGATATTTATTGTCAGTCCAATTTTATGGTGGTTTTCAAGCACAAAATTGGCTGCTGTATTTCTTACATATGGAAAGTAAGTCATTAGCACAGGTAAGACCTTTGGCCACAATGCTTATGGATGTCATAATGCAAGGGTAATTAATTGCATTGCTAGGCATGTCCACATCCCTCCGTTCCTTGTCTTAAACAGGACGGCAGGTGATGCTAGCGGTTAGAGTTGTGCCTTACAGCGCCAGTGGATCCGGTTCGATCCTGACTGGGGTTGCGTCTGTACAAAGTTTGTATGGCCTATGACCTCCCCATGAACTGCGTGGGTTTCTCCGAGATCTTTGGATTACACCCACCTCCAAGGGACGACGTGTTTTGCTGATTATGTGGCTGTATAATTGTAAAATTGTCCTTAGGGTGCCTAGTGGGTAGGTTAGCGTTAATTTGCTGGGAAATCCGGCCTCCTCCACCATCCTGGAGTTTGTTCCGGCACCACTAACACTATCTTCATCATGACTGCATTTAATAAGTGGTTCAGCTCTTTAGGGATTTTCGAGGTTGTCATATTAATCTTTTTTTAATATTATCGGATATGATTATGATATATATTTCACATTCTTTGCCAATAAGTTCAGGATCATTTAGCAATTAGATTAAGGGTTGGGCAAGGCTGTTGCCAGGGGTTTTTTTGGGCTATAAAAATTGTTAATTAAATTAAAAAATGCACTAACGTCTGTCAGGATTCGCAATTTGTTTAACTGCGGATTCATTATGCTTTAAAACATGTTTTCATTTCGCCATTATGGCTACAATATCCAGTCCAAGAGTGTAGGCAGATGTGGGTCTAAACGAAAATAGCCCCCCCGAGAGTACTCAGCGGAACAGGCAGCAGCTCTGGGAGAGAGGAATGGGTGAGTTTCAGTCAGCCCCTCATAAGGACTGAAGGGGTGAAGTTTCAAATTAACCATCTCCTTCTCTCATAGATGGCTGCTGTCCCTGAGTACTCAGATTTTGTGTCTGTTTCAAGCCCTAGTACGCTGCTACATTAATTGGATTTCTGCACTCTTTCCTCTTCCAATTTTGTATAGCAGGTGTGGTTTCTCCGTGGTTTCTCAGTTTATGAGGAGTAACAAAAGAACTCAAATCTCTTTATAATGTGAATAAGAAGAAAGAATATCACAGATAAAATGTACTCTGAAGAGGCATGAAATAAAAGTATACAGGTTAATGAATATTTCACTACAATTAGTACTACTTGTACTCATGAGCTCTCATGCAACCATTCCTGTATCTTAGAGGTAGACATAAGGAGCATAGATTTTTTTAAGGGGAAAAAAAGACAGCAGGATCTGAGAGGAAGTTTTGTTCACCATCTGGTTGAAAAACATCCACGGGCACGGTTTTGCTTACAATGATATGTAAGACAGTGATCGCAACTTTACTGAAGTGTGGATGGCGTTGGCTCGCTAGAAGTCATCCACCTTTGACAGGTCTGTTTTTGGTCTTTGGGGGTCAAGCAGCTCCCTACTCACTGAAACCCGGAAATTGAGACGGTGGATTATCGACCATGGGAGCAGGTTTGCACGAAGATTACATGGTACCCGTGGCGGGCGGGAATCCCCCCGCCTGACCTGGTAATTCCACCTAGAGAGTGGCGAATACCTGGGAGACTTCAAACCAGCGACTAGATGAAAAGCAAGAAGCTGCCAGATTAAGAAGTGTCCAGACAGGACTTAAATCCCGTGGCTAGATAGGCATCTGAAGATGGGGTAATGCAGTTTGGTGCACAAAGTCAGTTTGGATGAGATGGATCAAATGACCTGTTGCTGTGCTGTATGACCACGGTAGGGTATATATAACTAGAGGAGCCACAGGTTGTAGGTGAGATGGAGGAGGTAAAAAAAGATCGGAAGGGCACATTTTGCATCTCAAAATTTCCAGCGGAATTACTGGAGGCAAAAAAGTAACATTATTTAAGAAGTACAGAAAAATAAGGAAATTTACTCAGGTAAGTGGGATTAGTATGATGGTCAGATAGACAAGTAGGCCTAAGGACCTGTTGAAAACAATATAGTTCAACTCTATGAAACCCAGGTAACGTTAATCCCACAGGTGACAGAGATAACCCAACTACAGAGGATTAGTTCAATGGCTTGTAAGTGCAATTGTAAAAAAATTAAATAGTGTCTAAATAATCCCGACAAACCTAGTTAATGTTAAGATATTTAAATGAGAAATAAAATTGGGGAATGCTTTTTGTTGTTTTTTAGTTAATTGAAATTTGTAAAGAATCTTTCATAACTGAATGCATTTTTTTCTCAGATGTGGTTTTGGAATCATCTTGTAAGGCTCTTTTATGCAACCATTCTTCTTTTTAAAACAGAGGAAATATCATTGGTTTAGGTTAATCAATGCTGTTTCTTTCTTGCTGCGAAGCATTTAATGCTATGTGGACTGCTTATGAAACAAAATTGTGAATAAATGTGATATTTATGTAATAATACAACATACTCAATGTGCTGGGTTCTTCATTGCTCTCATCCAAGTATGGCTGACTCCTTGCGTTAGTTAGAGCATCCTGCTCAAGTGAGGGTTACTGTTTACACACAAGAGAAAGTCTCGCTGCTGTCTTAATGTTTGAATGATGACGCACATTAATCTTGCTGCAACGAAAATAAAACTTGGAAATGGATCAACTTGATATTTTACCATTCATCCTCTCCAATACCATCCTAAATATACTCCTTCCTTCTCATCATTAAACCACCTACTCCACCCTTATTCTACCCTCATTTTAACAACTAAA